>FR997831.1:8543583-11043583 GCA_905475405.1 Schrankia costaestrigalis
TCTTATGAAGTACGTTTGTATGCACGAAATTACAAAGCGGGAATAATTAAATTTAACTGTTCTTGGCTAGGTAGATGTAGGAACCTACCGGATAGTGAAGTTGACTTATAACGTGCTATGGGGACACCTCTTTAAATTTTTGAGTTCCAGATACTACGCTATTTAAATTAATTATTCTTCATTTTCTACAACCACGCTATAGATTAGACATTTGCACTGAGCATCCATTAAATATCATGAAATAGGTTCTAAGAAATACTAATTTTGCCATTTTAGACTAAGTATGGTTTTCACGGAATTTGTACTAAATCCTTTATAATGTAGAGAACCTGCAAACTAAATGTAAATTAAGTAGAAATTAGCAACTGCTTTGCATATTTTATGCTAAAATTGTAAGGTGAAAACAATGAACAAGGTCAAATTAAGTGAAGAAAAGTAACTGTTTGTTTATTTCTAATATATTTCATACAGTGCTGAGACTGGCCACTTTTTACTTTTTCAATACCTACGGTTATTATAGTTATAGAAACAATAAATAAAATACCGAAGATCTAAATAATAATCTTGAAAAATAATATGATAGACATTACTGGGAAAACTAGGTCACTATGGTGTTAGGGATTATGCTTTAGGTATTATTAGATCATATTTAAGCGATAGAGTACAAAAAGTAGATGTAAATGGTAAGCGTTCGCCTGGATCGGTTGTTAAAATGGGGGTACCCCAAGGCTCAGTACTAGGACCATTTCTATTTCTCATATATATAAACGATTTGCCATATTTAGTTAAAAAGAACCCCGAGATAATTTTGTTTGCCGATGATACATCCTTTATTTTTAAGATTAATAGACGACAACCTGCGGTAGACTACATAAATAATTCTCTTTTGGAAATAGTGTATTGGTTCAATTCAAATAATTTGTTATTAAATAAAACCAAGACAAAATGCGTAAAATTTACCTTGCCAAACGTACTTAATATAAATCCAATTGTTAAGATTAGTGATGAGGAATTAGAAATCGTTAACACTACAGTATTCCTAGGTATTACTTTAGATAGTAAATTACAATGGGGCCCCCATATTGAAAACTTGTCAGGTAGGCTTTCTTCAGCAGCATACGCAGTGAAAAAAATACGTCAGTTAACAGACATAGAAACAGCTAGGCTAGTTTATTTTAGCTACTTTCATAGTGTTATGTCGTATGGTATTCTGTTGTGGGGTAGTGCGGCTGATATCAACACAATATTTGTATTGCAAAAAAGAGCGGTACGTTGTATATATAATATGGGCCCAAGAGAGTCTCTTAGAGACAAATTTAAAGTGATTAAGATTATGACTGTGCATTGCCAGTATATATTCGAAAATCTAATGTATGTACACAAAAATATAAACAAATATAAAAAAATGAGTGATATACACAATGTTAATACAAGAAATAAAAATAAACTTGCTGTTCTCCACACTAGGCTTCATAAAATAAGTAATTCTTTCGCTGGTAATGGTATTCGTTTTTATAATAAGCTCCCTATGGAAGTTAAAGAATTGTCAATTAATAAATTTAAATCTTTCATTAAACATAAGTTAATATTGAAATCATATTACAGTGTAAAGGATTACTTAAACGATAAAAATGCCTGGATCTGAATTGTCCTGTTTTCTTAATAAAATATTTGTGAAGTGATCACCTAAAAGAGCGATAGGAACCCAGCAGAGTTTCTTGTGGGTGTCTTCTCTGTCATGGTAGTGTTCCGAACCCTCAGTAAACTTAGCCGTTAAGTTAGACGTGCTGTGATCACTATAAAAACTCCGACGTTCATAAGTGTCATTGATTTGACTTATATGAAATAAAATATTTTTTCATTTTTCATTTCGATACAAGAAATTATAACCAGTTAATTCTACCAGAAGTATTTTGGATTCTACTAATCGTAGTTGATTTATATCAAAATGTACAAATAATTATTATTTTTACATAAACAATTTCATTCAAAACAAAAGCTCTTAGGAAAGGCATTAATATACTAGTAATAACTGACAGTACTCAGCAAGTTCGAAATTGGTTTCTACGGGAAGATGGTAGAGTCAGTAGTAAGCCAATAATGAAGGGTCACTAAGCAACAGCTGACTTACTACATTTTGTCAACCTAACATGTAGTATAAGAAATAATAATGTTCATAGTATGCGTTGGTTATTGTATCTCGCATGCATTTTAAATCATTATTGTAATTATAATTTTGAGGATAAATAATATGTTTCAAAGAGTCATTAAGATCATCGATTGGATTTTAATTTTGGTTTTTGGAGTTTGGTTTCTATGACAAAATGTAATATACTATAAAGATTGCAATGTCAGTAAATTTTTTATTGTAGGATTTAATGATTCGTGTAATTGGAGCATGTTATGGTAAAACAATTTATTTTAAATTGTAATTTGGTACGCGTTGCGTAAAAAAATGATAAACAAATAATAAATTATACCTAAAAACCTACTTCTAAAATTCTAATCTATTGAAGAATACGGTACTAAGACCCGTTCCATAGTTTGGTGTAGCGTTTACACAGACAGACGTATTATACGACTTATTTTTTTAATCACATATTAAAATTTGTTATCATTATTTACTTTTGAATATTTTCCCACTTTTAAGTTAACACTTGTTTTGTTTAGGTGTGTATTTTCAATGAAATGCAGTGGTAAGTAAAATATTTTTAACATTACAAATATTTATGCTACACTTTATTTTTAAAATTAATATTATAGAATTTAGAGAGTTATAGATAAAAAAATAAAATAATCGTGTTACGCATAGACAGCCTTGAAGATTTGTTACTTTTTGGCTGATGTTTACCAGCCTGTAAAATGACTTTTCATCGATTGAAATATAAGGTAACCAAAATTAATTGTATTGTCAATGATATATTTGTCTTATTTTTTATTTTTAAAACAGTATAAACGTTATTAATATTATAACAAAAATGAACTTCTTTAAAAATGCACAATATAGTAGGCATACTAATTTAGACGGTTGAATTTACTTTATTTGTATAACAAGGTAGTTCATTAAATACCAATTGCATTGCATCTTTAGTAATCACTAACGACTGAAACAACTATTTTAAATAAATATTTAGTAGCTGTAATTTTGTTTTTATTTATTGAGGCACTTACTTGTATTCATTTGGCAAGGAATCAATAAGCCTTTTTATTCTTTCTATACCTGCGCGTCGGTCTGTGGGACCGACTACATACATTTTTGATTGGCACGGGTACTGGAAGGTTAATTATTATACGTCTTTGTTTATCAGTTACAATAGCACGTGCTCTGCTCCTACGGTTGGAGTTGCTTCGTCAGCTTTTGCATCAGCTGTCAAATACTTTGCAGCTACACAATGTTTATTATCTGAAGGGACCTTGCCACAAGCAGACGTCAGAGGTAATAAATTATATACGAGCTTCAAATAATGTTTTGACTTTTGCTAGTATTTTATATTATAGTCAATATACATTAATTTTTATCTATGTATTAAATTGAAGTGTCCGTTTATAACATGAAATCCATGGCTTTTTACTCACTGTTACAGCTCGCGGGTTACAGCTATTTATTAATAAAATTAAAGCCCTGTTTTTTGTTAAAAAAAATGTGATTCAATATAACAAACACGATACTTTTGGGGTTTATTTACTGTTTTTGTATTGTACTATGGTTTTTCTTTTAGTTACAATTATCATGTATTCACGTGAATTATACAGAAAGTCAAATAACACCTACAAAACGAACAATAGTCGTTTATCAGTCTAAACTAGTAAATAGATAAACTTATTTCATACATAATATACATTATTTTTACAGGTTTCGAAAAATTTGACTTCATAATAGTAGGTGCGGGCAGTACAGGATGTGTGGTGGCTAATCGACTCAGTGAAGTAAAAGATTGGAATATTCTACTCATAGAAGCTGGAGGTGATCCTCCTATAGAAGCCAATGTAATCAATTCTGCTAAATTAATGTCACCTTAGACTATCTTTTTTTTTGAGATATGGACACAATAATAATACTATTATTTAAATATATTTTTTTACAGATACCAGGTTTCCAAAACAGTTTATACAAGGGTAAATATGCTTGGGACTACAAAACTACGAATGATGGTATTACAGGGCAAGCTTTAAACAATGGATCTGGTAATTGGCCTCGTGGCAAGATGATCGGTGGGTGTAGTAATCACAACGGCCTTATGTATGTACAAGGAAATGATGAAGATTACCAAAGATGGTATGACGCTGGTAACAGGGAGTGGAGTGTTGGGGAAGTACGAAAATACTTTAGAAAAGCAGAAAACTTTCAAGATATGAAGGCCAACAAAAACCGCGATACTTATAATCATTATGGTCATAGCGGACCTCTTGTTATAAATACTCATAATTCTACTTACCGAAATATAGACTACAAAGTTCTGGAAGCTTGGCATGAAATTGGCGTCAACAATGTTCCCGATTTAAATGCTGCAAATGTTTTTGGGTCAGGTTTAGTAAGAGTCACAGCGTCAAACGGAGAAAGGAATAGCGTAAGTAAAGCGTATTTGCAACCAATCAAAAATAGAAGAAATTTAAAAATATTAAAAAATGCATATGTAACGAAGATTTTGATAAACTCATTAAACAAAGCATATGGAGTTATAGCAGAGTATCAAAACAAAAAAATAACATTGTATGCATCTAAAGAAGTTATAATAAGCGGTGGTGCAATTAATTCACCACAATTGCTTTTGTTATCTGGTATAGGAGATAAAAAGCAGCTTACTTCTAAAAATATACAAACAATTGTTAATTTGCCTCATGTTGGCCAAAACTTATTAGAACATACATTCTTACCTATAACGGTCTATAGTAACGAATCTAATACTGAAACTGAAGCGGACCTTCAATTTCAAAACCTACTTTACTACTATAACCGTACAGGGTATTTAACACAAAATAATTATTTTGATGCGATAGCATTCTTTGCTATTGAAAAACAAGCTAAATATCCTGATTTTACCGTTTATGTTGTAAAAATACCGACAAACTCATCAAATCTTAAATATAACTTAGTAGTTTTAAATAACTTTAAAGAATCTGTAGCAGACTCTATTGTGCAACTTAACAAGGATTATACTCTATATCAGTTTTACGTAAGTCAGTTACATTCCTACTCAAGTGGAAATATTTCCTTAAACACGAATAATCCTAAAGATCATCCGCTGATTTATCCTCGATACTTCGCTGATTCTCGCGACATGGACTTGACTGTGGCTGGTGTTGAAAAGCTTCTCGAATTACTTAATACGAAGTTTTTCAAAAGTATTGGAGCTTTCTTGGGACGTGTTAAGGTTAAAGAATGTGACAAATATAATCTAAGTAGCAGGAAATATTTAAAGTGCATTGCAAAAAATAATGTACTGTCAGTATACCACCATGTAGGTACTTGTAAAATGGGAACTAGTCCAGACAATTCAGTTGTTAATAGTAGGTTGAAAGTTCATGGGGTTGAGAATCTACGAGTTGTAGATGCCAGTGTAATGCCTAATCATGTCAGTGCTAACACTAATGGCCCTTGTATTATGATTGGAGAAAGAGCTTCAGATCTAATTAAAGAAGACCATAATATTCTTTAGTAAGATAACATTCTTAAGTAAATTAAGACTCCATAGAATTATTGATAAATAAATATAATAATATTATAATTACCTAAATTTTATTTTCCCTTTGTCTATAACACTCGGGTCTATTAGAAACCGGTTTTTACCTTTAGAAGGCATACTTCGGGCTGGAGTCAAGACGCAGAGGTCCTCCATGAGATTTTTAATCTGGTAGTAGATACACAAGGCAGTTACCACATTTGAACGTACAGTTATTATACACCCTAGGTGCAAAAGCTATTGTTATATATATTGGACAATTAAATAAAAAAAGCCTATGGATGAGTATATTCCATGGATAATTGGGCTATGGAAGGATAGTACTGGATACCGACCGTTATGTATTATAAAAAGACTATTATCTATATCATAATAAAAATACAAGAAAGAATAGCAAAAAGTAACTCAACCCACAATTTTATAAATCAAGATAATCTTTGCTGACTGGTGATAGAAAATAAAACGTAACAGTTAGACGTTATAAACATTCGGACAAAAGTGGCAAGGTAACCTAATTAAATGTCCTGGCATACAAACACTGGCTTTTGTTCTTGGGCCACGGACCGATATATTTGGAAGTCACGGGCAGTCTTTCTCTTCACACACTAACTATTTAACTATACGTTCGACTTAATCTGATAAACCGTTGAATTAGAAAAATACTAATCTCTCGGGGTAATAACAAAAGTGCATCTAATATAAACTATGGTTTAGTTTTAGTTCACAAAACAAAAAATAAATTTAACACAATAACATTCAAAATATTATGTACTATAGGTAAATTATCTTAGAGAGATTTTTGCATTTGTAGTTGTGTACGGTCAGCACATAAGGAAATAAATAATTGAGAACTTTTATATTTTATTTACTTTTTTTATTTTTTTTATTTAAGTATAGCACTTTGCGGTTATCTTCTGTCGGCTTCCATTTAAAACCTAATGCAATGACGTGTTTTCGTAGCGTGGTTACATAACCCTTATAATCTATTTCATTTTAAATTTTGCGTGTAGTATTTTCAGTGTAGGAATTTCTTTATTTGTAATGTGAAAGTTGTGTATCTTTCTCCGGATTACTTGTTGATCAATATCATCTATTATAATTGCAGGATTTCAGTTTCGTTTCTTTTTGGGTGCTTTAAAGGTTGATATCTGGTCTGTAGAATGACACTTGCTTTCTGTTATGACTCTTCTGACAGAAGACAAGGATATTCCGCTTGATACAGAAACTAATTCAGCAGGCGTCACAGTACTGTTCGGATTATTATTACAAATTATACAAAACTTCTTTAGTTTGGGAAGTCAAAGGCTTACCTCGACCATGTTTCAACATGGGAACCATTTTTAAGAACCTGAACAATATAATTATTTAGGTAAAATTTGACATTCACTGACTTTTTTACTTTTGACAGTCAATATTATATTCTTCTTAAAATTGTGCCGAACCTGTATAGGTCGTACAATGAAATTCAATTCTTAAATTCTGAATCCCTGTTAATAAATATAAACAAATACTACTACAGCTGCAAAAATCTCTCGAAACTAATTTTACCATACGATGCCAAAGTTTACCTCGGGCAAATATCATCATCGGAACATTTTTATTTAACAATGTTAAAATAATAAAATATTGATAAAAAAATATTACACAAAATAAATACTTAAATAATAAAAATGCGACAGACCTTATTTGCTGACCGTATAGTGGAATTCAAATTTCAAATTTTGAATCCGTGTACATATACGAACACTACTACAAATGCAAAAATCTCTCTAAGATAATTTACCTATAGCGACCTAGCCCGGCTCCGCACGGGTACCTACTACAGAAGAGAACTTCATTAGACGATTACATAAGAAATTCCTAAATTTAGGGTTTCTCTACTACATTATGCATGCGTTATAAATATAAACCTTTCTCTTGAATTACTCTATCTATTAAAAAAACCGCATCAAAATCCGCTGCGTTGTTTTAAAGGTTTAAGCATACAAAGGGACATAGGTTCATAGAAAGCGACTTTGTTTTATACTATGTATAGAAATATTAATGCAATCAAAAATGGCAAGAGCCGCAACGATACAAAAGTATTGCTAAAGAGAAAGGTACTGCAGAACGGAAAAAAATCTAGGCTCAATTCTTCCACCTAGCATATTAGAATTAACCTGTTAAAAAAATATATACGGAAAATAAAAACACTTCGATGAGATGAAGAGAAAGGATCGTAAATAATGCACGTATTACAAACATGGAGAGATGTTAAACTATTATTTACGTATTCGAATGACCTTCTTTTAAAAGCGTTAATCTTTTTCATCTTTATGGCTTACGCTAGTGATTAAGAGAACTGGTGTGCTGATACAAAGCTACTTAAACATATTTAATATTAATATTGCTTGAGTTTTGTTTCAATTTTGTAAGTATTAATGATCAAATTATAGTAGCTTGACTAGAACAAGCGTCTCAGACACAATATACTACATAGCATGCTAAGCTTAGGCTTAGACTTAGACCAAACTTAGTATACTCGTAGTATGGTAGAGTTGATTTTGATTTTTTTAGTCATCTTTTGAATCATCCTCTGTGGCGTAGTGGTTATATAACATTACTGCTGCGAAGAGGTCTCGGGTTCGATTCCCGCTCAATGCAAATCTTTGTGTGCATGAACATGATTGTTCGCATTGGTCTGTTTCTATGTATAATTATGTATTTCCAAAAAAAAATTATTGAAGTATGCTTATCCGTTATATACCCATAGTACTAGCTCTGCTTAGTTTGGGACTAGATGACGTTGTGTGAAGGTGTGAGGATTATTTATTATTATTATCACTGGTGCTGGTGATGCCTAGTGGTGACATATTGTAACAGTAGTTCATCGCTTCATGAAGGGAAAAAACTTAGATAAACAACAATATTTCCTTCACTTTGTTTATACAATTCTAGGTTAGCATGCCCTTGGTGTATTAATCATGTGTACTTGAATTATTTGTTATCTTTAACCCAATATAGAAAAAACTGATAACAAAGCCTTTAATTTTTGTGACGTAGTGGGTAGTTTAGGGAGATAAATGCAAACAACTCAGTACGACAATGTAGTATTATTCAGTTAAAAGTTTAGTACATACAATGTTATTAGTTTGTCACTATATATTTAGAAATCGCTACGTTAACACAAATATAGGTATAAGCTAATTTAGTACATACAATGTTATTAGTTTGTCACTATATATTTAGAAATCACTACGTTAACACAAATATAGTTTAAGCAAGCCGGTCTAATCAGAAGGATTTTGAGAGGATTCGATTACAAAGCACGAGGTTCGAAGGCTGCCCTATAGAAAGGCAAACACTTAGCTTCAGTCAGCAAGCCGGAACAAAAGGGAAGCGGCCGCGCCCCGCGTCTTCTTATATAATGGCCGCTGTGTGGGCCCCTCCACGACGCGCTCGCGCCATTGACGTGTAGCGAAGTGGAGCGCGCGAAGATGGACGCGTGAGGCACGTCACATACCCCCCCCGCTAGACCAGAATTTTTCCTAGGGAAAATTCGGCTGCTAGCAGGGGGCGACAGGCTGTTCAGGCACCAACACCCTGCAGGAGCGGTAGATGAGATCAGCTCCGCGGGAGGTACCTGAAACAGCCAAAAGAAAAGGGCAGTACATCCTATTTTAAAAAAAATTAGGGTTAGTAGTTAGTATAGTCGTGTGACGAGCCAGCGCTGTACGGATATTTTAATAAAAGAAAAGAAGAGAGAAAGAGAGTTTTCTAGTATACTATGCAGATTAGATTCATTGAAATACGGAACCTATATTGTAAACAAAGGAACATCTGTAGGCTGTCGCCGTGTTATAGAAAAAGATATAGTCAATTAAATAACAAAGAAACAGGTTAACAACCTTCGAACAAAAGATCGTTCGAGCAAGGCCGCATTCCAATGGTTCGACTTATACCTAATATTTAATTAAAATGTTATATTTTAGAACGTAAACAATCTTAATATAATTCAATAAAACATATTAACTTAGTGAGCAGCTTCACCGTTAACTTCTTAATGAAACAAGGAGCTTCAGGCATCGAACCTGTGATCAAGTTCGAATGACCTCTCTTTCCACCACTGTACCCAGGGGTAAAAAAAATATATTTTCTTTTAATCAGCTCGATGAACACCGAGTAACAAAAACAACAAGTTAAAATACAACACGCCACAGCGCAGTCTCGGGCTTGAATCCGAAACCTTGCGTAATTTGTAGATAAAAATACAAATCGATAATATTATTACACCGAGGTGTGAAGGATAAAAGTCGATAAGCGACATGCACGAGAGTGCGAGTAATACGACGATGCCTAAACAAAATAATAACAACTATATGTAGGTAAAATCTATTTATGTTTATTTCAGATATCATTCTTTATAATTTATATTTTTAATATCTTTGATATGCCATTCACCCAGCGGTTTACCTGACATATCGGATAGTTTATAGACCAAAGGCGACTTTTTAGATGTGATTTTACACTTTATAAACTTAGGGGCCAACTTCTTACAAAAATATTTATCCTTATCGCTAAGATAAAAAGTACGTCTCCATACAACATCGCCCACCTGGAATTCCACCGGCTTACGACGGAGATTATAAGATTGACAATTACGCTGGTGAGCCGACAGCAAGGCTGCCTGTACCTTCTCAAAGATTGAAGATAAGTAGCCGAGTGATTCAGCGTAGGAGTCTCGCGGCTCATGGACCATATTGGGGTCAGAGTCAATATGGCGTGAGCCGCAATTTACAAGCTCCCGACCGTAAACAAGAAACGACGGCGAGAAACCTGTCACTTCGTTCACCGCAGAATTAATTGCAAATTGAATCTTTGGTATAAGTGTGTCCCAGACACGGTGATCATTATCTATGAAGGTTGAAACGGCCGTGATTATAGTTTTATTATAACGTTCCACAGAATTTACATGAGGAGTATATAAAGGCGTGTAGTGCAAGTTTGGAATTTTATATTTAGTTAATAAGTTTTTAAAAGTTGAACTAATGAACTGCTTGCCGTTATCGAGTATGACCGTAGAAGGAATACCATGAACTAAGAAAACGTTTTCCTCCAGTATTCTGGTAATAACCTCGGCTGTTGCACGTTTAATGGGAAAAAGTAAACAATATTTCGAGAAACAACAAGAAACGACAAAAATGAAAGTATTTTGCTTCCTCGTTGGAGGCAATGGACCGACTAAATCGATGCTAATTACCTGGAAGGGTTTGGAAACCGACTTAGGACCGCCCATGTGACCCAAGGTTAAATGTGTCTGGTGTTTATGGGCAATGCAAGCTTCGCAAGAATTTACCGCCTTGACCACGTCACTATACATACCTGGCCAATAATAATTAAGATCTAGACGTTTATAAGTTTTAAAAATGCCAAGATGACCAGCCGTGGGCAACGAATGATTCTGAGATATAACCAACGCTCTCTCCTCGGACGGTACGATCTCCTTCCATTGAAATTCTCTAGTGAGAGGATTGAGACTTCTCTTAAAACGATAAAGTTTGTTATCAATTACCTGATAATCAACAAAGGAAGTAGGAGTTTTTAAACAACCGTTATATATATTTTTAAATACCACGGATCGTTAGTAGAAACGTTATTAGATTTATTTTGCGTTTCTATACACATAATATTTTTAGAACGAGACAACAAATCCGGCACAACATTGTCAGAACCACGACGGTGCCTTATTTCGAAATTATAAGCAGAAAGACGAACACCCCACCTAGCCAACCGGCCGGTTGGGTTATTAAGCTTTAGGAACCATTGGAGCGCTGCGTGGTCACTATATACTATGAGGGGTTTACCGTTATCTACATAGCAACGCCAATGCTCAATGGCTGAAAGCACTGCGAGCGCCTCGCGCTCGGTAGCACTATAATTTCTCTCTTGGTCCGATAGCGACTTGCTATAGTAAGCAATGACCCTCTCCTCCCCATTCAAGATCTGGCAAAGTACCGCGCCTATGCCATAGTCACTGGCATCAGCGTGTATCTCAAATGGTTGAGTATAATCTGGACAAGATAAGACAGAAGGGGAAGTCAAATGATTTTTCAAATTAACGAAGGCCTGATCGGCCTCTGGTGACCAAGAAAAAGGAGGAGACTTCTTTCCACTAGAAGTTAATTTATTAAGAGGAGTAGCCAAGGTACTAAAGTTAGGTATGAACCTCCTATACCACGACGCCGCTCCCAAGAAACGACGCACTTCCTTTCTATTAGTGGGCACAGGATAATTTGCAATAGAATCAACCTTATCGGGATCGGGATGAAGGCCCTTAGAATCGACAACATAACGAGTCGTGTCATCGGAATGTAGTTCCGTGACGTCCACAGTTTTTCTATCAACCAACACAGATTCTAATTCGACAGGAAACAAATCAAAACTCCTCCAAAAGTCCATACCAAGTATCAAGGAACTCTTTATGCCTGGCACTATGTGAGTGACAATATGATTAATTTTATTACCAAATTCAAAAGGAAGTACCACACTGCCAAGAGAAGAATATCTATCACCACCAGCGGTGGTAAATTCTAATGATTTTTTTGAATCAATATTTAACTTGTTTAAAAAATAATTATGACAGTTGTTACCTAGAATTGTAAAACACGAACCAGTATCAAGAAGACCCACTGTACTTTTACCGTTCACTGTTACAGAAATATATGGCGTAATAGTTTGTTTTGAAATATCGATTGAGGAAAGTTTGTTACTGTTGCAGAAGTATAATGAATTGGAATGCAACAAGTCTTGCCATTTATTATTATTATACAATTTACTCTTTATTGTATTATTAAAAATTTTATTTTTCTTTCCCCAACCGTTACTAATTAGTTTTTTGAATTATTAATAATTGGACCATTGCACTTCGGACAGTCTATTGCGCGGTAGCCCTTTAGGCCACATTTAAAACAAATCAAGTAACGCGGCTGCCGGCAAGTTTTCAAGGAATGCGAATCAGAACGACACCGAGGACAATGCTGCCTGGGAGTATTGGATACCGCACTAACTTGGGGTTCCGCAGATAAGTCAAGAGAAGTTGAAGGCTCAATTTTAAAATTTTTATGAAAGTTTTTAAACCTATTAGGTTGGTAAGAACCAGTATACTTTTTATTACTATTATTATTATTATAGTTATAAGCGAATTCAGGAGCTAAAGTGTTAGAAGTAACCGTAGGAGGCTCAGAGAAATCCCTACTACGACTATTATATTTTTCAAAATTACGACAGACACTAACCAACGAAGGAATATCAGTAATAGTTGTAGTCAAGAGACAGTTGGTATAACAAGGCCTAATATTGTTTAATAAAATTTCCAGTTTCTCACCATCTGGAACTGGATTGTCAAGGCGAGAAAACAACCCCTGCATTTTCGCTACATACAGGGTTATGTTCTCACCTTGACCTTGAGAGCGCAGTCTTATTTCAGACATTAATTTGAAATCATAGTTATGTGGGCTAAAATCCTGCTTCAATGACCCACACAACTCACTCCATGAATTTACATTGTTCCTAACGGAACGATACCAATGAAGGGCATCGTCCGAAAATATCTCATACGCGAAGGATAAGATCTTCGAGTCAGGAATGCCCCTAGACGAAATAAATTCATTCATTCTCTCTATGAAACCGCGCACACACGTTTTACCCGAGTACTTAAACTTGCCTAACTCCGAAAAAAGTTTACGGTCATAATTTAATGACTCGGAGGTAGGTGCAACACCGCCTGGTTGCTGTACTGCTGTCTTTGCGACGCTCGTGCCACTAATAGAGGAAGGTGACAAGGCTTTAAATAAGTTAAAGATGGAGTTGAACTCCTGCCAAATGGATTCATAACTTTCCCTGTCACTAAATTCAACACGCTGTAACCTATGATACACGTGGTGCAAGATGGATTCCGTCCTAGCGAACATCCTACTATTAAAGTCTACTTGCAATAGTTTTAAATTATTATTAGCTCGCGACAAGGACAATTCACTTTGCGATATATCCGCGGCGGGCTCGTAACACGACTCCGAAATGTCCTCCGACGGATAAAGAGGAAATAATTTTACTAATTGCTTCCGCAACTCGTCTACCGTATCTGACTTATCGCCCTTTCGTACAAGGACCTCATATTGTAGTTCAGTCTTGTTTAAATGGTGGTAGTTAATCGCGTACGACATTTTATTTAAGAAAAGAAAAAATAATACACGGCAAAACTGCAGAAGCAATCAATGTAAACAACGAACAATAGAATTAAATGTGAATTATGTGTTCCGTTCAGTAGGTATCGTCTACGAAGTCAATTAAATATCTTGTTATGATATTTTTTAAAAGGACAACGCGGTCACGCCACGTGCGCTGACCGGTTGTTTATTTAACGTACAAGGTAGTTAAATTAAATAAAAAAAAGTAGATAATTCGCTTGTAGAAACGAAAGGAAAGTTTAAACTCTTTTTAACACAAAAGAAAGAACAAGAACAGTACCAACCTTGAACGGAACACTTTTTTTTCACGACACACAGAAAAGAAAAAAAAAAAAAAAATGGGCGTGCTCACCAAACCTCGTGCTTTTGCCTTAATACGTTGGACGCCACTGTGACGTAGTGGGTAGTTTAGGGAGATAAATGCAAACAACTCAGTACGACAATGTAGTATTATTCAGTTAAAAGTTTAGTACATACAATGTTATTAGTTTGTCACTATATATTTAGAAATCGCTACGTTAACACAAATATAGGTATAAGCTAATTTAGTACATACAATGTTATTAGTTTGTCACTATATATTTAGAAATCACTACGTTAACACAAATATAGTTTAAGCAAGCCGGTCTAATCAGAAGGATTTTGAGAGGATTCGATTACAAAGCACGAGGTTCGAAGGCTGCCCTATAGAAAGGCAAACACTTAGCTTCAGTCAGCAAGCCGGAACAAAAGGGAAGCGGCCGCGCCCCGCGTCTTCTTATATAATGGCCGCTGTGTGGGCCCCTCCACGACGCGCTCGCGCCATTGACGTGTAGCGAAGTGGAGCGCGCGAAGATGGACGCGTGAGGCACGTCACATTTTTACTTTGCAAATAATATTATAATAACACATTTTGTTAACACTATAGACTATTAGATTTTCTTCACACTTTTAAGTTGACACTTGATTCACTTGGGCGTGTATTTTTTAATGAAATGCCGTGGTAAGTTAATTATTTTAATGTCGTACCTATTACTTTTGTTTAAAAAATATATATTCTACTCATTGAGACGGTGATATTCGTATACTGTTCTATAATACAAATACAATTAATAACAATGCTATTCCAATTCTAAATACCTATTGTAGATAAATAATAATAATTATAATTAAAGGTAATATTCAGCATTTCTAGGCGTAGATTCCTAGATTAGATGGTCAGTTTTTTAAATCAAATACTACAGTTTTAATTGTGCTTTTAACAAAAAGAAATCAAAGCTATAGCAGAGTTATGTTATGTATCCCGAAACAGTAACTATAAAAAACAACCATTGAATACATGATTACACATTGAAAATATATTTTGTTGTTTTAACTAACTTGATTTGAATACAATAAAATAATATACGAGTATAACTACAGGTGGACTATTATCGAAAACATTTTAAAATGATAACCTCCATTGAATACGTAATTTACACAAAATAATGAACTACGACAGTAACAAACATTTTACTTAAAATATTTTTTTTAAAGTATTTTTAATGTCTAATGTTTAAAATTATGTGTAAATTTATGAGAAAATAGTACGTACGTGTAGGAATTGTTGTAGGAGATACAACGTCACACAATGTAGTTTTTACCCGCTTGTGACGACAGCAACTAATTTGGATTTTACGTAATATGTAAATGTGATTTTTCCTTTTAACTTGTTCATTTATTTGATAGATAACATTGCAGTATAAGGCAAATTAGTTTATGCCTTTTTTTTGTAAACGAATAAAACATAATCTTTGTTTGTAAATAAACGCACTGCTTATATCTCTATTACACAGTTACAACAGTACATGCTCTGCTCCTGCGCTTGGTGTCGCTTCGTCTACTTTTGCTTCAGCTGTCCAATACTTTGCAGCAGCACAATGCTTATTATCAGAAGGGAGCTTACCACAAGCAGAGGTCAAAGGTAATTTCACAATAGTACTACTCTTTTATTGAAGCCTTTTTTCTTGAAAATAAAACACAAGCTAGTAATATTCTATTATTAAAAAGAAAATCTTTTTCGCATAGTTATAGTTATAGTATAAAATGTAAGCGATAGAAAAACAGTGTGAGCACGACTTATGATGACCCCGACGATGAAGGGAACCCAGTGGATAAACAGGGCTCAGGATCAAGCATTGTGATTATCTTTTCTCTCCAGCTAAAATAATAAATTAGGTTTAATAAAGATATGCTTTATAAAAATATTTAAAAAAAAATCATTTAACAAGTCTCACACTATCCTATAAAAATGATAAAATTGAGAAGATTCTCCTAGATTAAGTAAAACTTGGTGTATAGTATTATAATGCATTGTAAAGAAAACCTTATAGAATAAATAAACTATTTTTCATTTTCATTTTCATTTCATAATTTAATATAACCATCGGCACAGTTTTTATGCTGTAAAGCATTTTAAGCAACAGGTTGCACAGGATTTTGTATAATCTTTTTCTTCTGCAGGAATCATTGTTGCTTAATCGAAATTAAGATCATTATTGTTTTAAAATTGTCCTGTTTTTTTTTCATGCCTTTTTTACAAACACGTGGAAAATACAGTAAAACGATTACGTGAAGAGAGTTTATATCAACTCTTAATTAAATTTGCTATAAAATGTTACAGATTTTGACAAGTTTGACTTCATAATAGTAGGCGCTGGCAGTGCAGGATGTGTGGTGGCTAATAGACTCAGTGAAGTTAAAGATTGGAATATTCTACTTATAGAAGCTGGAGGCGATCCTCCTATAGAAGCTAATGTAAGTAAAAACTCCTTGTAAATTCAAGCTTACACAAACTACCAACTAGAATCCTGTATAAAATCACGAGGGGTAGTATTTAGTAAAATCCCGCAGAAGCCAAACAAATAATTGTTTGGCTTCTGCGGGATTTAACAACCTTGATCAGGAACATAAGTTCCTGATCAAGGTTGTTAAAATTGGCCTTGATGTTTAAGGATATACTAGTTTTGTCTGTTTAATATTTATGTTGATAAGGCCTAGTTTCATTACAGGCATAGTAGAATACTAGATGACGTTGTAAATGTGCAAGGAGGAGAAATATTAATATTTTTATTGTACTTTAAGTAATATAGGTTAAATATTAAAGTAGTGTGAAAGATGTCTTTAGTAATACCGAACGCATTTTACAAATTCGTAATGATCATGATGCTAAGGGCTCTTTCAATTTAGCCCTTTCGTGCCGTTTGTTTGTTTTCATACAAATCTTGTGTGTGTTGTGTTTACAGTGTCGTACGGCAGCCTAGCCGTACGGCTGCCGCACGGTGAGATTTGTATGAAAACAAACGAACGTTGCTTTTGCCGTTCCAAAAACGCACCGAAACGCACGGTAGCCGTGCGGCTGCCGCACGGCAAGATTTGTGTGAAAACAAACGAACGTTGCTTTTGCCGTTCCAAAAACGCACCGAAATGCACGGCAGCCGTACGGCACGAAACAGCTAAATTGAAAAAGCCCTAACAGACGATGTTTGATAGAGTATATGAATTTACAGTTATCATCAGACATAGGTTAATAAACAAATAATCTTATTACTTTTTAATGCAAAGCGTATTGACACTGTAGACTAAAATATATTAATGGGTTTTTGCGCGAGTCACTTAGTAAAAAAGCGTTTATAAAGTGCCACTGTTGTCATGATTATAACATCCACCATAGCACCCAGCTATTCTGCATTAGTAACTTATTATTATAATCGTCAAAAGGTAGTGCCAAGACTTTTCTTGACACGACTTGCTTTAAATGAAGTTACAAAAAAGAAGCATATGATTTCGTAACAAAGTAAAATTATTTGTATCTTTTTTAACAACACTTTTTTATTAGATTCCAGGTTTTCAAAGAACCTTGCATCAAAGTAAATATAGTTGGAACTACAAAACCACTAATGATGGAATTACAGAGCAAGCTTTTCAAAATGGATCTGTTAAATGGCCAAGAGGTAAAATGATAGGTGGTTCTAGCAATCTCAATGGACTAGTCTACATTCAAGGAAATGATGAAGATTATCAAAGATGGTATGATGCCGGTAACCAGGAGTGGAGTGTAGACGAAGTACGAAAGTACTTTAAAAAAGCAGAAAACCTTCAAGATATGAATGCCAACAAAAACCCTGACATATTCAATCATTACGGTCATCATGGACCCCTTGTTATAAATACATATAATTCTACCTATCGAAATACAGTTATCAAAATACTATCCGCATGGAAAGAAATTGGCGTTGAAAATGTTCCCGACCTAAATGTTGCTAATATCTTCGGGTCAGGTATTGTGAGAGTCACAGCGTCAAACGGAGAGAGAAATAGTATTAGTAAAGCGTATTTGCAACCAATCAAAAACAGGAAAAATTTAAAGATATTAAAAAATGCATTCGTAACGAAGATTTTAGTAAGCTCCTTGAAAAAAGCATATGGAGTTATGGCAGATTACCAAAACAAAAAAATAACACTATATGCATCTAAAGAAGTTGTGATAAGCGGTGGTTCTGTTAATTCTCCACAATTACTCATGTTATCTGGTATAGGAGATAAAAAGCACCTTAATTCTAAAAATATACCAACAGTTGTCAATTTGCCTAAGGTGGGTCAAAACTTATTAGACCATACTTTCTTACCTATTACGATCTATACTAACGAGTCCAATACCGAATATGAAGCGGACCTAAAATTTCAAAACCTACTTTACTCATATAACCGTACTGGGTATTTAGCACAGCATAATTATTTTGATGCGCTAGCATTCTATGCTATTGAAAAAGAAGCTAAATATCCTGACTTTGAAGTTTATGTTATAAAATTTCGGAAAAACTCGTCCGATCTTAAAGATACTTTAGTAAATTTTGATAACTTTAAAGAATCTGTAGCAAAATCTATTGTGCAACTTAACAAGGATAATTCCCTTTACTTATTTTATGTTAGTCAATTACATCCCTTTTCAAGTGGAAATATTTCGTTAAACACTAATAATCCTAAAGATCATCCACTTATTTATCCACGATACTACAGTGATTCTCGCGACTTGGTTTGACTGTGTCTGGTGTTGAAAAACTTCTTGAAATCCTTAATACAACATTTTTCAAAAGTGTTGGGGGTTTTCTGGGACGAGTAAAGGTAAAAGAATGTGACGATTATAATTTAAATAGTCGAGAATATTTGAAATGTATAACGAAAAACACTGCACTGACGGTGTATCACCCTGTAAGCACTTGTCGAATGGGACCTAATGCAAGCAATTCGGTTGTTAATAGTAGGTTAAAAGTTCACGGGATACAGAATCTACGAGTTGTAGATGCCAGTGTAATGCCTAATCATGTTAGTGCTAACACAAATGGTCCATGTGTAATGATTGGAGAAAGAGCTTCAGATTTAATAAAAGATGACTATAATATTATGTAATATTTGACAAGATAATTATTTATTCTTAAGTATATTCATTATAAGTACTTCGTCAGGCTTGTACAATTTTCTCGAGACATATACTTTTTGACTAATAAAATACTGTAACTAGTAAAATGTTGCTTTAATTTTTACCAATGTATTTAATTTTTTTCTTATCTATCATTTTTAGTTCTTTATTTTTGTGTTCACTTATTTAAACAGCATCTCCTAAGTTCTTATGGAGATACTTGCCTGGTAAATTTACGTATAAATAAGTATAAGTACAATTAATTTTACATATACTTACATCAGAACTTTGAGTGAACCAGTAAGTAAGTAACATAAAATATAGAAAAATATTTGTAAAAGAAAACAAAAAATACTATAATGATTATTATCTTGTATTTATTATAACTAAACACTTATTTATAATTAACATCATGTAAATAGCATAGGATTGCGAGGCACCTTATGTCATTGCATCTCAGAAAAGGCAAATACGAAGGGAGGATAAAGTATTCTCAGAACCTGGGCTCGTTTTTCTAATGGTTTACATAATGTGTTGGCTATTACGGAGTTTACTTACTTGTTGCATTAGTTTTAATAAGGACATTAATGGTTTTACCTTGTCATTTATTAAATCTAAAGATGCAGCGTGGAGATGCCGCTCAGGCATTATGCCTACGAAAGCTAAAGACCAAAGTTGTAAATATCACTATAGTAATTTATCTTTGACTGAAATGAAGATAGCTGATGGCACAAACGGTTTGTGTAGTTAAATGAAAAATATAAAACGCAGAAAATCAATGCACCCATTAAAAATGTATAAATGTATTGTATTCGATGCATAGCTAGAAGTTTTTGGATTTACACAAAAACTAGGATTTGTTGAATCTAAGCGATTTGATCAATTAAAATAACATAACGATTTTATCAGTTCAAATATGTTATTTGATCAAACACCAGAGATGGTTTCGTGAAATTGCATAGGTGTGTGCTATTTATTATTTATTTATTTATAATTAGGACAACTTACGAAACATACACAAAGACAATCAGAAATAATACATTATTTAGGTGGCTCAAGCATCTGTGCTGATTCCCTTACAAGTTGCCACGGCAAGCAAAACATTACAAATAAATTAAATCAAAATTGCAATTATTTTTCTATAAATGTGAAAAATAATGCAATATCAAAGTGAGTATTAAACTTAATCATTATATAAGTTTATAAAACAATAAAATTTAGAATACAGTAAAATTAAGTTAATTAATTAAAATTTAATAAAAATTTAACATTTTAATAATTCAGAATATAGTTTTTAAATTGTTCTTTATATTTCACAAGGTTGTGCATAAACACATCGCAGTCTTTGACAATGGAAATAGTGTTGTACGCCTTCTGCAGTCTCACCAATGGAAAATGTAATCCTAGGTTGCTGTGAGAGCGCGATGGAGTGAAAAGATGATATGTATTTTTGCGAGGTAATTTATGAGGAACGTTAAAACGCAAATTGGTGAGCAAATGTGGACAGTCGATCATGTTATTGACTGTCTTATAAAGTAGTATTTGATCAAAAACCTCTCTTCTCTTTCTAAGACTGTTCATCTGGTAAAATTCTAGGCGGCTGTTGTAAGATGTGAGTTGTTTTGCCTTATGGTTTTGGTACGAAAGATGGTAAACAAAACGCTTTTGTACCCGTTCAACTGTATTAGAGTGAATTTCATACTGAGGAGACCATATAGCGCAATACTCGAGACCTGATCTAACTATACTATTAAATATACTAATTTTTGTTGAAGCATTCTTAAAATCTCTACAATTTCTTACCACAAATCCGAGAAGTTTATACGCGTTAGATGTTATATTTTTAACATGAGCATCGAATTTACATTTCTTATCGAAAGTGACTCCCAAATCTTTGTAGACATCTACAGAATTAATTTTGTTATTCGAGATGAAATACGATGCGTTATTTGATTGTTTTTTTCTTGTAAAGTGCATGTGATAACATTTATCACTATTCAAAATCATTCTGTTGTCGACGCACCACCTCGCCAGACGATTTAGGTCCTCCTGAAGAAGTTTTACATCAGCGGCGGAATTTATTGACTTTGCGATTTTTATATCATCAGCGTATAAATAGAAAAAGGAATGGTGAAAGCACGAAGTGATGTCGTTGATAAATATGTTAAAGAATGTAGGCCCGATGTGTGATCCCTGGGGAACCCCAGATGGTGCCCCAAAAGGTTCAGAAATAAATCCATTAACCACTACTCGACACGTGCGTTACCTCAGATATGACGAGCACCAGTCAAGTATGGAGCCACTGATACCAAACATTGCTAACTTATTAACTAGGATATTATGATCTACCTTATCGAACGCCTTAGAGAAATCCGTATAGACCACATCCATAGGAGTTCCCTTATCTAATGACGAGATCAAGTCAGTCGTAAAAGACACCAAATTAGTCGTAGTTGAGCGATTGCTAAAAAAGCCATGCTGATTAGGTGTGATCATAGGTCTAATGTGCCATGTGATAAATGGAAGTACCAATGAATAGTTTGGCAAAAACGGGAAGTATAGATATAGGCCTATAGCTCGTAACAAGTTCGACGTCTCCAGATTTATGTATGGGCACAACCAGAGCATTCTTCCACGCTGATGGAAATGTACCAGTGGATAATGATCTATTATATATAATGGTTAAAGGGTAACATAAAAATTTGGCACAATTAATTGCAAAAATTATTTATTATAATAAATAGCACACACCAATGGAATTTCACGTCACCTAACTATAGTTAGGTTGATTTATTTGACATACAGACAACCCCGACAGATATTATACAGACCTAGTCAAGTATAATGTGGAATTCCTAAATAAGCAAAAAACTATAGTTGATATGCTGTTACTTTTAAATCAAGCGCAACTGCAGTTTCCAATATTTCTCGACTTATTTATCCCTGGACAGAACGGTGCCTATAAAACTCTTTTATGCCGTCACCTTTGGCTTATATAGTATACTGAAAATCTGGTCAAAGATCGCCGCTTGCACACTGAACCAAGATCTTTGTAATGTGTTTCACGAAACATTTTGTATATTAATATTATCCTCCAGTGACAGTTTTTTTTTATTTAGGTTGTCTTAGTGCTAGCAGACTGCGTCACTCCGTTTGATAAACACACACAAATAAAATAATAAAAATGAAACCAAATAAACAATAAACGTCGACGCATACCATTAACACCAATTCTATATTGTATTTCTTAGCTTCCTCAAAAACATGGTAAGCCAAGGCTACATTACAGTTAATAGTATCTTTAAAATATACCATATTCATTCCTTATGTCTTCGTATCAAACACAATCCACTATAATATGAAATGGATTTTCTCGGAACAAAGACGATCTTTGTGGCGTAGTCGTTATATTACATGGCTGCTACGCAGAAGTCTCAAGTTCGATTCCCGCTCAAAATAAATCTTTGTATGCATAAACATAATTGTTGCATTGGTCTGGGTCTTTTTTATGTATAAGATGTAAGTATTTCAAAAAAAAAAGTATATGTTTATCCGTTTTGTAGTACCAATAGTACAAGGCGTTGTCTAAATGCGTGAAAAATATTTATTTATTTATAGTTATTTGTTTTATTGCTATTAGCTGGGACTTTGATTTATTGTTCTATTTGAAATTATACATTATATAATACACGAGATCACGTCTATCCTAATTCCAAGCCAAGAATACTAAAAAGTATACAAAATTATGTTAAACCTGCCAATATATTTTATTTTAATATAACGGGAACCCATAAAAGCCAAAAACTAACCATTAAACATTTAAAAGCAAATAAATCGAAAAACAATAGACAAAATTTAAAGCTTGAGGCAGGTTTATCCTGCATTTTCTAAGAAATCCGCATAGACAAGCTCGGCCACAAAGCACATTACGGTAGCATTTTCAATAAAATTTATTTCATTTTATTGTTTTAAGAAGAATTCAACTGGAAAAACTATTGTAATACTGTTTGTAAAAAAATATAGATTTTTTTTAAATAGATAAACTTATACCTTTAAAGTACGTACTCTCTTTTTAGCTTATAATAGATAAAACAGTAAATATGATATTTTAATAATGTCACTATCTTAATTTTGTTAAGTGACGGATTAAAAGTAATGTTATTGTGGGTTATCATGAACATTGAAAATAAATTGAGCTAACTAGGTCATTATTGTCAGAAGAATATCCTTGAATAATGTTAACCTGTTAATTAGGCTTTTAACATTCAAATTGAATTGAAGAGCAAATACAAAAAGGCGCTATCGTTTTAAATATTAAAATCATGCAGTGGTAAGTTTTTATTTTTTATAATTTTAACGTATACTTATTGAAAAAATATATATAAAATAACTATTACTATTTACATCAACAATTTGGTATTTGTATCTTATAAAAGTTTGCAATACCTACATAACATAAAAAATGTAAAATATATAATTTAATAGATGCAAATTTTAATTTCTTTAACATCTTTATAATTATTATTATACAGTTACAATGAATCCTGTTCTGCACCTACTGTTGGCGTAGCATCGTCGACTTTTGCAACAGCTGTGCAGTATTTTGCGGCGGCACAATGTCTACTCACAGAGGGTTCTATACCACAAATAAGAACACGCTGTAAGTTTACCTTTTAATTTATTTTATTTTAACATACTAGGAAAATGACTTATGTGTCCTCATCAACAATAACATTATGACCTCTCTGTGACATGCATAGTTGTTATCCGTTTTGGATATTTACTGTTCTTGTGCTCTTTTCCCCATAAAACCTATTGGAACTAGTACAGGTACATATTAGATTTGAATAAGTGAAGCTAAAAATTTATATCTGGTATATAAAGTGTAAAGTTTAAACTATTGTTTACTTTTTACATGCCTCAACAATGTTTTCCACTACTTAAACTAGTAACCAGAAGGATATTTTGAACCTATTCTCTTGGATTAATTTGAGTCAGTCAACTGATCGTTAATCTATTTTTAGACATGATGCATTCACAATATCCTATTTTATTTAATCTGCGATGTATTTAACCCTTTCACAGTGGCGCCAGCAGATACAATAGTAAAACAATGCACATGTACCATATATGGTACACTGAACTGGGAACGTGTTAAAATAATTACTATTTTTAATTTTTATTTCAGATTTTGAGGAATTTGATTTTGTAATAGTAGGTGCCGGTACCGCTGGATGTATTTTAGCTAATCGACTTAGCGAAATAACAAAATGGAGTATTTTGCTTATAGAAGCTGGTGACGACCCACCCATAGAAGCTGCTGTAAGTATAAAAGACAACAATCTTGTCACATTATACTCTCAGGGTGAACAGTTTGATCTTACACAGAACCAAGAATCGTATGGTACCTAAATCATTGTCGCAACCGATTTTAGCGGTCTTATTAAATATATTATACTAGTTATTATTAATAACTTCCTTGACACCTTTTTTATTATCTTTTTTAACACGTTCACTGCGGGAGCTCAAAACCGTCACGAATTTGAGTGCGTTACGAGATATAATGAACCCCGTGAAGTGTTACCTTCATAGTGCGTTACGGGTATAAAAGTGCCCCGTACACCCTTATTGCTTTTTTAATCTTTAACTTACTGAAAATTTATGTTTGGTTTTGTTTTATTTTATAGTCTGATAGATTATGAAATGGGCTATGTTATAGTCTTTTCGCCAGTAAATTTGACAAAAAATTACGAAAATACAAAGAAAACCAATTGTTCGGGGTCTGGGAAACCCCGTACCGCACCTGATATAATAAAATACGGGATTCTACTGCCCCGTAACGCACAGAACTCAATTATGTCGATAAAATTATAGTGTTGGGAAATAAGACAAACGATAATTTTTAATTAAAAATATTTATTTCGGCTTAGGAACTTTATTTAAGAACTTATGGAGGAGAGGATCGATGATCCAAAATTACTTTTTTTTGAGCATGTTGGTTTTAAAACATTTTCATCCGGCAATTGGGAACTTTGACAGAGATCAAGTGACTTAAAATTTGCATCCGCTTGTTTAGTAGTAGTGTAGTAGTAACATTGTCCAAAATTGTGACCTTTGGTTTTTTCTTGTTTGAACAACTAGAAAAAATCACATCTACATTACGTAGCTCGTGATAGGTATGACTAGTACTAGGACTAGTGATAATATCAAACTCAACTGTTGCGCGTTGCTGATGCCGCTGAAAAAACTTTCGGTAAATTGTTGAGGATGCAGACTGCCGTTGAACTTGGAGACGACGGAATTTTATCATCCTTTTTAATATTTGACAGTTCTAACATACGTCGCGATCGCTTCATTATCGATAGTTAAACACTACATCTTGCGCGTATAACAACACTAATGTTAATGAGCTCACTACCCCGTACGGGAGCACAATAATTAATACGGGATTATTGAACCCCGTATCGCACTGGAAGGTTATTTTTGTTTTCTGGTCGTAACGGGGTTTGTAAGACCCCGTATAATTTTAACTGTTTCTTTAATAAGCGTACATAAAAAATATATATTTATCTCTCTCATACAGTAAATAATTCCATACATACAGCTCCCGCACCAGCGAGTATACTCTAGTTTTTTTCGTCCGCACTGAATGACGGCACTGCACGAGGTTCAAAAAACCCCGTAACGCAGTGAACGTGGTAATAGAACAAGTTTTACTACTTTTACTTAGTACATAGACTTACAGCCTTTTCTTTGTCAGAGGAATTATTAAATTTAATGTTGTATTTATGTTAATTTATAGGTTCCTGGATTTCTGCTCAATTTACGTAGAGGCAAATATGACTGGAACTACCAAACAGTTAACAATGGCATTATATGTCAAGGCTATCACAATGGCACAATAAACTGGCCAAGAGGAAAAGTTATTGGTGGATGCAGCAACACAAATGGAATGGTATATATGCAAGGAAATGACGAAGACTACCAAAGATGGTATGATGCAGAAAATAAAGAATGGAGTGTTAAAGAAGTCCGCAGATGTTTCAGAAAAGCTGAAAGTTTACAAGACATGAAATTAAACGAAATACCTGAAGTGTACAACCATTACGGTCATAACGGTAGGCTTGTAATACATACATTTAACAGTAGTTTTAGAGAGACAGACGTTAAACTATTATCAGCATGGGACGAAATCGGAGTCACAACTGTACCGGACTTAAACGTGGCCAACGCTTTTGGATCAGGCATAGTAAGAGTAACAGCTTCAAATGGAGAAAGAAATAGTTTAAGTAAAGCTTATTTACAACCTATTAAAAATAGAAAAAATCTAAAAATCATGAAAAATACAATGGTTTTAAAACTTTTAATAAATTCGGCTAAAAAAGCTTACGGACTTATAGCAGAACATAAAGGAAGGAAATACACAATTCGTGCAAAAAAGAAATAATTTTAAGTGCAGGCTCTATTAATTCTCCACATCTGTTAATGTTATCTGGGATTGGTCCTGAAACACACCTGTCTTCTAAAAATATAACGACAATTGTAAATTTGCCTATGGTTGGGCAAAACATGTTGGACCATGCTTTTCTTCCCGTGACAATATGCACCAATGAAACAAATAAATTGACGGAAGCTGACCGTAACTTTCAAATTTTACAATACTTATATAATCGTACAGGTTTGTACTCACAAATAAATATTTTAGATTTAAAAACATTTTTTGCTGTAGACAATTCAGCAAAATATCCTGACTTTGAAGTAATCCATTTTAAATTCTTTAAAAATACCCCCGACTTAGATGAAACCTTGGTTAGATCTAGATTTATAGAATCTGTGGCAAACTCATTATTAGAAATTAATAAAAATTACACTATTTTCCAATTTTATATAACTTTGTTACATCCCAAATCAGCAGGAAATGTTTCGCTAAATTCTAATGATCCAAAAGATGCACCACTTATTTACCCTAATTACTTTAGTGATTTTCGAGATATGGACTTAACAGTGTCGGGCATTCAGAAAATGATCACTATTTTAAATACTACCTACATGAAGTCTGTTGGAGGTTTTCTTGGTCGACTAAACTTGCCGGAATGCAACAAGTTTAAACTGGGTAGTCCACAATATTTTGCGTGTATTTCTAAAAATGTTGTAACTACGGTTTATCATCCCGTAGGGACATGTAAAATGGGGTCTAATTCAAATGATTCTGTAGTCAATAGTCGGTTAAAAGTGCATGGCATACAAAATCTTAGAGTCGCTGATGCTAGTATAATGCCTAACCACGTCAGTGCAAATACAAATGGTCCGTGTGTTATGATCGGAGAAAGAAGTGCTGAACTAATCATAGAAGATAATATTTAAGTCATTAAATTAGTAGGTTACTGAATTAAGTGTTTTTATTTTTGACATGTATGTAACCGTACTTGTTGTATTATAAAAATATAATTTAATTTTAAATAAATGTTAACCGTGTATTATTAAGTATATTTTGGTATTAGTATTGTATATTGGTATATACTAAATATATCGGTATTGCAATGTATGTATCATACATTCCAAATTCATAAGCCTAAATTCCCTCTTCTTCTTAGAATTAGCTTGATATAAATTGCAAAACATTATTACATACTATACCTACATTCTAAACATGTGGTTATATACAATTTGTTATTAACCCATTTCTTTGACCTTTTATTGACATAGCTTGCGGTCTCAGATGTAAAGTATTTGTATAAGCTTTAAAGAAAAAGGTAGTTTACTGTTTTTTGATGTTGTTTTGTTAGGGTATTTTCAATATACTACATGCTAAAGCTTTAAGGTTACAAATTATGAGATAAGCTGTAATTTTATTTTATAAATATTTTGATTATTGCCTTATATAAACATACATTAATGCATAAGAATATTTTATTTTATGGACATCCACAGCTGGACATACACCTTCTCCAAGTATCCTCCTTGCGCGATCCTGTGCACCTCATTTTTCGTTGTCCTACCCTCTTAACTAAGTACCTAGTTGGTCCACCTTGTGAAGGCTCTTCTCACACTGCATCGGGTGGCAATGAATAAATAAATGGTTACATATACGAGTATAAATAAATGTTTTAGAGGAATAGTGAGTTTTGGAGAAAATAATTAGTAGAAAAATAAGAAGACGAAACTAGAGGATCATTAAAAAGAAGGTAAACGTGATTTAATGGGGGTACGTGTGCATTTCGTAAGATGGTTATCCCGTTACAGTAACTTCTTCTTGTTTATTTTAAACCTGTATAAAACAGTAACTATGCCAAGAAAAATATAGTGTCTTGACGATACACAGTAACTCTCGGAGAGCGGGAGTCAAAAGTATTGAAACGCAAATCATGCTGGTGTAAAAGTGCACCATATCGATACAATAACATCGAATGATTCCGATTACGGTGTACGTTTGGACATAGATGTTAGAATCAGCAGTAATTTCAAATAATTATGAGAGTTCACGTTCTTAAACCAATACCGATTGTCCTAATAATTACGTATAATTTTCTGTTAAATTTGAAAATAACCTTATCAATAACATTGAAAATTAATTTGACGTAACTAGAACATAGAGAAATTTTCCTCACAATGCAGGTCGGGGTTTTTAAATATTTAGGCAATTTATTTCAAAGAATAGTTATAGAAATCAACACGTCTTATTTGAAAACATGCAGTGGTAAGTTTTTATAATTCCTATCTGTAATTATTGTATATTATTACACCAATTTGTAATTTTATTTTAATTATATATTTCAGTCATATTAAACATCTGTATTGTATTATTATGCATCGACTCTTTGTAAAAAAATAAATCAATATTTCAAAATTTATTTATTCTATTTATTTTAGTTATTGTTTATTATTGTAGTTACAATACTTCATGTTCTGCGCCTACAGTCGGAGTTGCTGCATCAACATTTACATCAGCTGTACAGTATTTTGCAGCAGCACAGTGTCTTATTACCCAAGTTTCGGTGCCGCAAATAAAAATTAATAGTAAGCTTATTGCTTTTATTAGCATTTACGTAATTTTTCTTGAAAAATTAGATATTTCTTCCCTTTGTTATTTCTTTTTATTAAATAATACCGACCTTAATACTATCTTTTTTATACTTAAAATTTTTATTTTATATGTTCAAAAAATAAAACAGATTAAATAATATTATAAATATAAACAAACATTTTAGATGGCGAAATATTTGACTTTATAATAGTAGGCGCTGGAAGTACAGGATGCGTATTGGCTAACCGACTAAGTGAAGTAAAAAATTGGAAGGTATTACTTATAGAGGCTGGTGATGATCCACCTTTAGAAGCTAGTGTAAGTATATCATTATGTTCAAACAACGTTACGACACACAATACAAATCTTCTGATTAATTAAGTAATAGTCAACAAAATTTAAATGGTACTAGCGCCTTAATCAAAAATACAAAGCTAAAATGTTGACCTAAGTGTTTAGTTTAACTCCTGCTAAGGATCTTTACAGGACTTTGACCATTAAATATTTTTGTTTATCCCTCACTTTTTATTAATCAATGGAACTCTGTTTTACAAAACGCAGCACATTAGTGCTGCGTTTTACAGTAAAATCTTAGATCTGATAATAAGGTCCCTGAATTTATGAATAATTAACACATAATAATATAATGTTAATAAGTCAGATTTATGTACTAAAATTCTCCTTATTTTACAGTATGCGTTATTTTATATAAACAGTAAATATTGATTTTAAACAAGAACTGAAACCAAAATGAACCAATACAGTTACAGTTACCTAAGTATTGATAGTAGCTAAAAGCGTAGATGGTCTTAATTTGTACTTCTATCACTCTCTTACTACATCGTCATGAGAACTTTATTTTTGTTTTTTTTTTTTATTATTATCAATCCATTTGGCATTACCAAAACAATTCTAAAATAATACTTTGATTTACTTTGAAATTTTGTCTTTATGTAACAGATCCCAAGATTTGCAGCTACCATACGGCGAGGGAAGTATAGCTGGAACTACCAAACTGTTAACGATGGAATTACAAGTCAAGCTTATATTAATGAATCCATATTCTGCCCAAAAGGAAAGATGATTGGTGGAACAAGCAGCTTTAATGGAATGGTTTATGTGCAAGGTAATGATGAAGACTATCAAAGATGGTATGACGCAGGAAATAAAGAATGGAGTGTTAAAGAAGTACGCAGATGTTTCAAAAAAGTTGAAAATTTACAAGATATGAATCTAAAGAAAAATCCAAAAGTAAATAAACATTATGTTCATAATGGTTTGCTAGTTATAAACTCTTTTAATAATACTAATAGAAAAACGGACATAAAAATATTGTCTGCTTGGGATGAAATTGGTATTAAAACAGTTCCAGACTTGAATGAGGCCAACGGTTTTGGATCAGGCATAATCAGACTTTCGGCTTCTAATGGTGAACGAAATAGTGTAGGTAAAGCATATATTCAACCTATCAAGGATAGAAAAAATTTAAAGATAATGAAAAATACAATGGTTTTAAAAATATTGATAAATTCTTCTAAAAAAGCATACGGAGTTGTAGCAGAACATAAAGGAAAAAAATATAATATTTATGCGCGTAAGGAAATAATATTAAATGCTGGCTCAATTAACTCACCTCAATTATTAATGTTATCTGGGGTCGGCCCTGAAAAACATTTATCATCAAAAAATATTGATTCTGTAATTAATTCACCAATGGTTGGACAAAACCTGTTAGATCATTTATATTTACCATTAATAATTTGTACCAACGAGTCAAATACATTATCTCAGTCAGAGCTTAACTTTCAAATCATACAATATTTTTACAATCGTACGGGATTTTATTCACACCATAACATATTGGGTGTAAGTGCTGGATTTGCTTTGGACAAAACAGCCAAATATCCTGATTTTCAAGTATTTTTTGTCAATTTCATGCAAAATTCACCGGGGTTAAACGATTCTCTGGTAAAAATAAATAGATTTAAAAAGCCTATAGTAGATAAAATTTTGGATCTAAACAAAAATTTCACCATATACCAATTGTATTTCTGTTTGTTACATCCATATTTTGCAGGAAATATTTCTCTTAGCTCTTATGACCCAATGGAACCACCTCTTATTTATACGAATTACTTTAAAGATCCTCGAGATTTGAATTTAACTGTTTTGGGAATTGAAAAAGTAATAAAAATTTTAGAAACTACCTACATGAAATCTGTAGGAGGCTTTCTTCCTAGTATAAATTGGCCGGAATGCAATAAATTTGATGTGGGTAGTCGCCCATACGTTGAGTGTTTTTCTAGAAATTTGGTCACTACTGCATATCATACAGTCGGTACATGTAAAATGGGAAAAAATATTACTAATTCTGTAGTAGATAGCCGGTTAAAAGTTCACGGCATTCAAAATTTAAGAGTCGCTGACGCTAGTATAATGCCCAACCACGTTAGTGGCAATACAAATGCCCCTTGCATTATGATCGGGGAAAGAAGTGCAGAAATAATAAAAGAGGATAACAAAATTTATTAAATCGATTAGTTATTTAATATTTTTGCTGTAAATACCTAGTATTATGGTTTAAAATTTAATATATTTATGTTACTTATATACAGGGTTACAGGAAAAGTCGTGCTAGATCCGTTAAGGGCGTGGAGTCACCCATCATTTCTGACTTATTTTACTATGAAACACCCTACCCTAAACTTAACCCTTTTCGAGATATTCGACTTTTAATTTTTTTATAAAAAATTGCCGATTCTTAGGCTACTAAATTATTTTTTAATTTTTTTGTGTATCTTAATATTATTATTATTGCATTTTTACATGGGTAATAAGATGCTTTAGGACGTCAATAATTAAAATAGTGCATAAGTTATTTGAATGGACCGTAGTAGACAAATAAAGGTTAAGAAAAACAAGAAAATATTGGAAAGGTTATTTTTCTCTAAGCCATAACTAAAAAAACATTATGGGAATTGTTCGGCAGATGTTTTTCTAAATATCTACGTTTCATCAGCTATCTAACGAGGTATAACAGTATAAGGTTTGTTTGTTTGTTTGTTTGTGTTTGTGTTTGTTTTCGTGGAAAAAAAGTCGTTTAGACGCTAAAGGTAGCAGGTCTAACGGTCCCGCGTTTATTGTCCTTCAAGTTGAAACCAGACAAAGTAAAGATTTATGTAGGTGCGAATGAAAGAAAAAATATGGGAATACAACAGGGGGTATTGTTTTGGTTGTCAGTCTGCTTTTGTGCTTCGTACATAGTAGATGTGATATCGTTTTGCTCTTTTTCTCGACTTGGCTGTGATTCTGGACTATTTCTTCTGATTTGTGACTACTGTGCGTGTTAACCGGACTCTGAATTGTACCTGTGATACGGAAGTATTGAAGATGACGTCCTACACACCTGAGGAATATGCTGATATGCTTATTTGTTACGGATACTGCCGTTGTGTGTCTGCGCAAGCTCGCAATGAATACATAACTCGCTACCCTGGTCGTAGTACCGGATGTGGCCGTTTTTGACAGAGTTTATCGAGCCGAATCCAGTTTCGTCTGTAGAAGACTTAAGAGAAAGGATTGTGGATGCAGCAAACAAAATAAGGATCACGTTGACCACTAGAGTAGTGAAGACTGGTCTCCGTAGAAGGATGCGACAATATGTCAGAAATAGAGGCGGCCATGTCAAGAACATGACCTGTAAACAATAAAAACTTATGAGAAAACCTCAATAAATAACATTTCATGCTCACGTATTGTTTTATTTTACTATTTAGGGCTAAGTAATAATTTTCTTTCTTCTTCTCTGTCGCCTATAAAACTAACTTTTTTTCCACGAAATGTTATACAAACCTTAGACTGTTATACCTCGTTAGATAGCTGATGAAACGTAGATATTTAAAAAAACATCTGCCGAACAATTCCCATAATGTTTTTTTTAGTTATGGCTTAGAGAAAATAACCTTTCCAATATTTTCTTGTTTTTCTTAACCTTTACTTGTCTACTACGGTCCATTCAATTAACTTATGCACTATTTTAATTATTGACGTCCTAAAGCATCTTATTACCCATGTAAAAATGCAATAATAATAATATTAAGATACACGAAAAAATAAAAAAATAATTTAGTAGCCTAAGAATCGGCAATTTTTCATAAAAAAATTAAAAACCGAATATCTCGAAAAGGGTTAAGTTTAGGGTAGGGTGTTTTATAGTAAAATAAGTCAGAAATGATGGGTACTCCACGCCCTTAACGGATCTAGCACTACTTTTTCTGTAACCCTGTAGATTGTGCATATTTTTTTTTAAATAAGTTCTTTTAAATTTTATGTTGTTTTCATTTTTCAAGATCCTCACAAAATGTTGTTTTACATAAGAAACACAATGTGGTAATTAACATTAACAACATTTTTTAACTCATACATTATGCGATTATAATCTTAATTTCTTATAGCGCTGTTAGAAGCAGTCTACAAAAAAAGAATACCTACAGATTACGGGTTGTGCTGTGCATGATCAGAAATATGTATTTATTTCTAATTCGTTGTGCACCTGTTTAATATGATCTAACAGCAACTTACTAATTCTATTGCACCGTAACAAAAACCTTTCTTCGCTATGATATTGTACATCGGGAAGTTGTTTACAGGATACTTCACTTTGTAATATAATATTGTCTTCTTTACTTTTAATTACATACTTATCAAAACATGCTACGACACTGACATCTGAACAAATACAACTTCATTTTTCTGTTTACTTTATTGCTTTATTATAAGTGTTTTTCATAATCATCATACTTAATTGTTCTTTTCTGTCACAGTCAGAATTTTAGTAAATTTAACATTCTTAATAATATTTAATTATTTTAGATAAATCATTTTTAGGTTTAGGTAAGGATGAGATCCGTATGAGAACTTCCTGTATGTTATAAAATACCTGTAAAATTTTGGGATGCCACACCATTCATGTACTACCTAAATCGGAAATACTTTATATCGTTATTCTTATTATTGCTTTAAATAGTCAGTATAGCCATAAAATCTATTTTTTGCTCGGTTGAGTCATAATAAAGGATTTATCAGTCGTCTGTAAATCACTTTTATTATTTTATTGGTTGCTTTAGCGCAGGACAGACACTATGAAAAAATAAATATAGAAATAATTATCTAAATTCCTCTTATTAGTAGATTTGGTAGTGATGTATTTTGGCGTCTGAGCTAACTTCATAAAGGTATGACAATAGGGTTAGAATTTATGAAAAATAATAAGAAAATTTTTGAATTTTTAAAACTATTTAATTTACCTCCTATTAGATTAAGGTGCCTTGAGTGCCCCATTGAAACTTTCCACCCTGTATTGTTAATTTCACAGTTTATTATGTGGCATAGTTGTTAAATATAAATATTTACATAGTGTTTACTGTGGTACTTAATATGTGATATTGGATATTTTAAGTAAGAATTGAACAACGTTTTATTGAGGTATGAATTAGTTATTATATTATATTGGTTGTAAAGACTTAAATAATAATTCGCACTATTCATTTTGCCGTTAGAGCTCAAAGCTTCTAATGATGTCATCGACATTAAAGGAATCAAAAAATTGATAAATTCATTCAATTCATTCAATTGTGTTTATGTCGTAGTCAGATATAAGGGCCAGGGTTAAACGATAGTCTAATTTTCAGTTAAGGTTAAGAACTGTAAAATGTGTAAAGCAATATTAGTAACGTTGAGAGATAATTTGAAATAAACAATACATCATTTTAACGAAGTTTTCCTTACAATGCAGTTGTGGGGTTGTTAAATGTTTTCGGCAATTTATTTGAAAGTGTGGTCAAATAAATTCACACGTCGTTTTCGGAAATATGCAGTGGTAAGTTGTATTTTTTATCTATCTGTGATTTTAATTTTTATATTAAAATACTTTTAATATTAAAAGTGCGTTTTATGTTTATTATTTTTTATCTAGAGTTACAAAACCCCTTCGAAGATAAAAATAAGTCAATATTTCGAAAATATATATTTATTTATTGCATTGATTCATCTTCTTCTTATAACTATTTTTCGTTACATTAACAGGCTTACCCTTTAATGTTTTTTTTTAATTGTAGTTACAATACTTCATGTTCTGCGCCTACAGTCGGAGTTGCAGCCTCAACTTTTGCATCAGCTGTACAGTATTTTGCAGCGGCACAGTGTCTTATTACCCAAGGTTTGGTGCCGCAAATAAAACTTGATAGTAAGTTTTTTATTTCCTTTTACATAGTTATTCAAACGTTTACTTTATGCAACCTCATTCACATCTGAATACAAAAGCAAAAAGTAGACGTAAGGTTTCTTGGAAGAAGTAATGTTTATTCATGTAAAATTATTACTGAACTTATTAAGACCGTTTATAGGGCTTACTACCGCCGCCATTTAAAAAGAAATATAATTCGTAAATAGGAGTTAATATGTTTTTATTAGCATAAATTTTTATTCGTTTTAGAATGTAATATTAAACATTTCAGAAAATGAAAAATTTGACTTTATAATAGTAGGCGCTGGAAGTACAGGATGCGTATTGGCTAACCGACTAAGTGAAGTAAAAAAATGGAAGGTGTTACTTATAGAGGCTGGTGATGATCCGCCTTTAGAGGCTAGTGTAAGTACGCCCTAGTAACTTTACAAGAGAAAATAATGTAGTTTCTATTTAATATTGCGACGCTTACGCAGCACGCTCGCGGCGTAACAGAACTGCTGACAATAAAATCAGTCATCAGTCTTGTGAAAATTATACATGGACACATAAATTTTTCATTTCATATCATTTTTTACTTTTTTTTCTGTTGATCCCATAATTAAGTATAAATGAACCGTTGAGTCTAAGGTGTAAACGCTCCCATCTTTTGTTACATTAATCATAAGACTCTATTTTTTAAAGGGCACACGTTTTTTCGTTTCAACAATAAATGTTTTAAGTTTGATTAGATAAATTCTATTCCCTATCGCCGAAGTTTTGGTGAAGATGGACAAATGTTGGGGTTACTCTGTTGGTTATGGATTGTCACTTAAAACGTTATTGGTCAACCCTCGCTTTTTTTGCAAATAAGAAACGACTCTAACCTTATTCATTTATTTGTTGTTACGCAAAAATAAATAAGTGACCGAAAATGGTTAAATAGTTAACTTTTAAATTTTGTTTTCATTTAACAGATTCCTGGACTTTCATCTAGCATGCGACAAGGCGCCTATAGTTGGAATTACCAAACTGTTGACGATGGTATTACAAGTCAAGCTTATGTTAATGGATCTGTATTTTGGCCTAGAGGAAAGATGATGGGTGGCACAAGCAGTTTAAATGGAATGGTTTATATGCAAGGTAGTGACGAAGATTACCAAAGATGGTATGATGCAGGAAATAAGGAATGGAGTGTTAAAGAAGTACGTAGATGTTTCAGGAAAGCTGAAAATTTACAAGATATGAATCTAAAGAAAATTCCAAAAGTAAATAAACATTATGGTGATGAAGGCTGCCTAGTAATAAACACTTTCAATAGTACTTACAGAAAAACAGACCTGAAAATGTTATCAGCATGGGATGAAATGGGTATCAAGACCGTTCCAGACTTGAATGTGGCCAATGGTTTTGGATCAGGCATTGTCAGAGTATCGGCTTCAAATGGTGAACGCAATAGTGGAGGTAAAGCTTATATTCAACCTGTCAAGGGTAGAAAAAATTTAAAGATAATGAAAAATACAATGGTTTTAAAAATATTAATAAATTCTTCTAAAAAAGCTTACGGAGTTGCAGCTGAACATAAAGGAAGAAAATTTAATATTTATGCGTGTAAGGAAATAATATTAAGTGCTGGCTCAATTAACTCACCTCAATTATTAATGTTATCTGGCATTGGTCCTCAAAAACATTTATCTTCAAAAAACATTAATACCATCGTTAATTCGCCAATGGTTGGACAAAACCTCTTAGACCATTTAGTTGTACCAGTAACAATTTGTACTAACGAGACAAATATAATTTTATCTCAGGCAGATCGTAACTTCCAAATCATACAATACTTTTATAATCGTATGGGATTGTATGCACACGGATACGTGAACGATATAAATATGGGTTTTGCTTTGGAAGAAACAGCCAAATATCCTGACTTTCAAGGTTTGTTTTTCAAGTACATGCAAAATACACCTAATTTAAAGGAATCTCTGACAAACATGGAATTTAAACAGCCTACAGTTGATAGAATATTGGATATTAACAAAAATTATACCATATACCAATTTTATATTTGTTTGTTACATGCACATTCGGCTGGAAATATTTCGCTCAGCTCTAATGACCCAATGGAACCGCCTCTTATTTATGCAAATTACTTTAGCGATCCACGAGATTTAAATTTAACTGTATCAGGCATTGAAAAAATGATGAGTATATTAGAAACAGAATACTTAAAATCTATTGGAGGGTTTCTTGCCAGCCTAAACTGGCCAGAATGTAATAAATTTAAACTGGGTAGCCGCCCATATTTTGAGTGCATTTCTAGAAATTTTGCTAGTACAGTATTTCACCCAGTCGGTACATGTAAAATGGGAAAAAATATTACTAACTCTGTAGTAGATAGCCGATTAAAAGTTCATGATATTCGAAATTTAAGAGTGGCTGACGCTAGTATAATGCCTAACCACGTTAGTGGCAATACAAATGCCCCTTGCGTTATGATTGGGGAAAGAAGTGCAGAAATAATAAAAGAGGATAACATTTAGATAATCGATGAGTTATTTAATGTTTTTGCTGTAAATACCTAGTTATATACTTTAAAATTTAATATATGTTACTTATATTAATATATAGATTGTGGATATATTTTTTTATATAAGGTCTTTTAAATTTCCTGTTGTTTTCATTTTTGAAGATGCTCACAAAATGTTGTATTACTGAGGAAACACAATTTAGTAATCAACATTAAAGTAATTTTTAACTCATTATGCGATTATCGATTATCTTAATTTCTTATAGCCGCTATTAGAAGTAGTCTTCAAAAAAAGGAATACCAAGGGTTACGGTTTTGCGTTGTACATGAATCAGAAACAAGTATTTTATTTCTAATTCGTAGTGCATTTGGAAAAATGATCAAACAGCAAGTCTAATGCTTACTGTTTCTATTGCACCGCAACAAAAATCTTTCTTCGCTACGATTTTGTACATCGGGAAATTGTATAAAAGATTCTTCAGTTTGTTATAAAATCTTCTTTACTCGTCTTCTTTACTTCTCCTTCTTTTTCTTAAATATGGCTTCATCAAACTAATGATTCTGCCAACGTCAAGGTGGAGAGGAAAATAAATAAACTGCAATTCTCGTTCCTTAAAATCGTAAAAAATTCGGTTAAGTTAACTTTTAGTTGTCAAATAGTCGTCAAATTGTCTTGTTTTTGCTATTGCGATTGTAATCTTTTGTGGTCGTGTTAAAGTTTTATTTAGAATGTAAAAATTTGACAACTAAAAATTAACTTAACCGAATTTTTAACGATTTTAAGGTACGGGAATTGACCTGAAGGTTGACCAATTGAGTAAATTTATTGACATTAACTTGGTGATTACAATAAAAATAAAACCGTTCCAGTGCGAGTCTGACTCGCGCACCGAAGGTTTTGTACAAACCTATTCATTTTCCCGCCAAATTAGCAACGACCTGACGCCAAAATTGTATGACGAAGTAATCAAAATATAATATGATGGAAGTATAAATTTAAGGTTTTCCTAATTTTTCCTTTACATGAACTGCATATAAGACCTTGCTTTATGCTAAATTTCAAGTTTGTAGGTAGACTGGAAGTACCCTGTAGGTTTTTGCCCTAACCCGACAAAAATTTGCGACAAAAACGGCTATATCTCTTGATTGCGTTAGATTAGCAGTTTTTGCAGCATTAAGAAGCAACAAGCCTTAGTATTTGGTGAAAATTTCAGTTTGATTTTTTTACAGCACTAAGAAGCAACTAGCTTTAGTATTTGGTGAAAATTTCAGCTTGATACCTCCACGCGTTACTGAGATAAATGGTCTTGACAAACAGACAGAAAGACAGACGGACAACAAAGTGATCATAAAAGGGTTCCGTTTTTCCAAAATTGGTACGGAACCCTAAAAATCATATTTATATACAAAAAGTAAAATAATTAATACACATTATTATGTCTTTAATAAACTATAAGAGAATATGATTAATAGAAATGAACCTAGCCAGAATATTAATTAAAGGAGAATGAGCCAAAGTTAAAAGGTCTTCTTTACTTTTAATTACACACTTAACAAAACATGCTACGACATTGACATCTGAACAAATATATCTTAATTTTTCTGTTTAATTTATTGCTTTCCTTTAGTGTTTTTCATAATCAACTTAGAATTGTTTTTTTAATGTCATTATCAGAAAGGTTGTAAATTGAACATGGTTAATTATTTCACATAAATTATTTGTGGGTTTAGGAAAGGATGAGTGTTAACGACGTATAGTGACTGTGACTATAGTGTGTGAGTGACGGACTAAAAGTGAAAGACCTAAAAAGACTGTGAATCAGTGATAAAGTGATTGAGAGACCTAAGATACATAGTTTAAGTGTACAAGTGTTAAAATAAAACGATTAGAAAGACTTTTATTAAAGAAAATGTATGAAAATGTGTCGAATTATAATAGAGACTTTGAAACGCTAAATACTTAGCCAAATTGTTAATTTATATAGTTTATTTTTGTTTTATATTGTTAATTTAACTGTAGAGATAAACAACATTTAAATATAACTTTTAATTTAATAAAGAATTATAAACGAATAACTGTTAGAGATCGACGATATTTTGTGTATTTTTTGTGTTTATAATGTCATAACTTTTTGTAAAATTAAAATATAAAGAAAACCATTTTATAATATTGTAACTGACATTGATACGAATCTAACCATGTATAATACTGTATATTTTATGATCTGAATAAATAAATATGAACAGAAAACGAGGTCACTCAAAGTGAAAATTAGCTTGAGATTAAGCGCTAAATCGCGGTGCCCACGGTACGGTAATGCTCCGGGGTACTTAAGCGATCGCGTTTTTGTTGAAATTTGTAGTTGAATCCTGAAGAAAAGTAAATATCAAGCTTTGAGTACCTCGGAAGAAATTGAAACTAGAAGAAAGTGTTTTATTTATACCCCACTGAAGAACCTGCGCGTACTCAGTACCTACAAGAGGATCTTTCCACCGTGAAGGAATCGACGGGCATACCGGCGCGGGCTAGAGCTCATAGTATTGCTCTCCCGAAACAAACCCCGTCACCGAATAGGGAGGTATCCCTCACGTGTGTGTCCTGTGTGTGTTTCTCTATTCACACACACCAACGCACACCCGCGCACGCCTACGTACACGAGAGCGCGGCCAATACAATGAGTTCTTTAAACTTCTCGTATGTTAAAAAAATACCTGTGATATTTTCTGATCCCACACCATCCATGAACTATCAAAATCGGAAATACTTTATATCGTAATTTTTATTATTGCTTTAAATAGTCAGTATAGCCATAAAATCTATTTTTAGGTTGGTTGATGGAGTAAATAATAAATAAAGGATTTATCAATCGTCTGTAAATCACTTTGATTATTTTATAGGTTGCATTGGCGCAGGACATACCATCTCAGGTAGTAAGGGTCCTAAAACACTATGAGAATTATCTAAATTCCTCTTATTAGTAGATTTGGTGGTGATATATTTTGGCGATACACTTTCTTATATTAATTGACCCGATGAATCAGATACTGAGCTGACTTCATTAAGGTATGACAATAGGGTAAGAATTTATGAAAGATAATAAGAAAATTTTTGAAACAAACTATTTAATTTACCTGTATTGTTAATTTTTCGGTTTATGTGGCATATTGTTAAATGTACTCGTAAATATTTACATAGTGTTTATTGTGGTTTTTAATATGTGATATTGGGTATTTTAAGTATGCAGTTTTTTATAGTTTCCATATAAGAATTTAACAAGATTATATTGAGGTATTAATTACTTATTATATTGGTTGTAAAGACATTGTACGATATTAGTTCAAATCGACGGGTCCTACGTAGACTAGTATAAGTGCAAAAACACAAGTTTACAGGAGAGCAATTCAAAGGTTCAAAAGCTTATAACTTTGTCAAAAATCTACAGAAATTACTAAAATTTTGATAGGTTATACCTGAAAATGAAAGGAAAAAACCGAAAAAATATATTTTTATATTTCTTTGTATTTTAGAAAATAGCTGTACTTGCATTTGTTTTGATCAAAGTAACCAAACAAGTAAACTGTTACAAGTAACCACTTGTACTAGTTTACAAAGTTCTGATTTATTTTTTAAATAATGAAAATAAAAGAAATACACATTATTAGTCATACATATTATGAGTGTAATTTGTAAATCATGAAACCTCGAAATATGGGAAAATAATTTCATTTATCTACTTGTAGCACTTGCACTACTTTACAAGGTACAGTCACGAGCAATAATATGTATACATTTTCACATTTTGTAAAACAGTTATCTAATGTTCTGCCAATCCAAAATTGAATTTTCGAAGATTACTTCAAAACTGAAGGGAACTTCTTCTAAATTACGAAATAATTTTGGTATTATAATGTCTAGATAAACGTGCAGATAGTTTAGAAAATTTGACAATGTGTACATATTATTGCTCGTGACTGTACTAAAAACTAGTTGTATCAGTAATTTATGTAGTTTTGTGGTCATGAACTTGATTTTTTTATGGAAAAATGAAACAAACAAACGTACAAAATAGTAAAACACGTTTATTGTGTAACATTTACCCCCTTACTCATAAAGGCCTCTTAAATTTAAACACTGTTTAGCGAGATTTTTATTAGCAAAACCAACCTTATGCCAAACTAAACCGTAAGGATTTAAGCTAATCAATTGACTAAACTTTAAGAGGGGTAAATGTGTAAAAATAAACGTATTTACTATTTTTATAATGAGTTCAAATTTTGAAGTCTTTTCCATTTAATTTAAAAATGTTAAAAATTTAACATGATTCTCGTTTTGATAGTAAATATCATCTTTAATAGGTTAAGGAGATATTAAATTATTAAATCAGTCTTTAACAAGCTATAAAATTTAATAAAATATATACTTGGCTTCGTCTTTTTAGTAACAATAATTAGTTAAAGTAATCAGTGCTTTCTTTACCATGTTAATAAAATAGTATGTATCTATAACAAAATGTTCAATTCTTTTTAGGTAAGAACTGTACGACTACTAAAACTAATTAAATAGTTGTCTTACAGACTCATCAAAATAAAATATACATTGCTCAATTAATTTTGTACCACAACAATAATCTACTAAGTGGTAAAAATAACTTAAAAAGATAAGACTTCTATTAAAATAAAAACCATGTCAGATACGTTTACGTACATATAAAACGTTCTAACGTTTTATTTATTTACAGTTTCAGTTTCAGTTTCTTTATTTTTCAACATAATGTTACAAAATAACAGCTTATTGACGTCAGTTTAAAACTACTTAGTCTAAGTTTACATATTAAAAGTTTTCCAAACTTTACCACCGCTTCCAAGGCGCTAATAGAGAAGAAGCGGCGTAACAAACTCTAAAGCAGCATTTTTTAGACGTCTCTATAATTTTACAACAATTTTGTAACTGTAACAAAGTGCTGCAACCATTGTATACCATATAAAAACTAAGGATTGCACTAAAGGATCAATATACATTTTTAAATATCTTAAACTAGAAGATTCGTCCTGTAGGTAGTACACAAAAGTGGGAGCACCAAATCACATTTATAAAGTTTTCTAGTAATAAAAACGTCACTCAACTAAATTATCCCCTAGATAAATAAGTGGTGTACCAAAAATGAAAATTACTTAATGTCAGGGTCGACCAGTCACCCCAAGTAGCACCCGTTCACGAGTATAACGCAAAGGCCAGCCATCAACCCCCTCGCCATATCGTAGGGAAGGGATTGACCCGGCCTCCACGCCACCACAAACAATGACATTATAGTGAGCATGACAAGTCCTGACAATAGTAATAGAAGAAAAATAAATACAATTTGGGGAAACACAAATAGCAGAGGGACGCCCTTACCTAACATCGACCAAAGTAAATTTCTGCGAAACCTAACTCTTAAATCAAATGTGGACGAGTGTACATTTGTTTGTGTAAAATTAAGTTAAAATATCGTACGAAAAAAACGTATTGTAATGTACCTAATACAACTTATGCCATTATTATTAATGGCACATTATGGGAGACCTGCACCAAGCCAAACACTCTTATCTTTAAGGTAATCGTCTGTCCTGTAGTATGCTTTTTTACATAAAGTGGTCTTAACATAGGTTTTAAATTTATTGTCAGGCATACCAAGGACCGACTCAGGCAGCTTATTATAAAAGCGTATACAGTCGCCTTTAAAATAATCCATAACCTTACTAAGTCGATAGCTCGGAAGGAGCAGTTTATTTTTAATACGCAAATTTCTGTCTGTGATATCACTTACTTTTGTGAATTTATTTATATTCTTCCTGACATACAGTATATTTTCTAATATATATATTGAGACGCTACGGTTAAAATATTTATGTCTTTAAAACGTTCCCTGAGAGAGTATTTCCTGCCTAAACGATAAATAGCACGTATTGCCCTTTTCTGTAATATAAAAATTGTTTCTAAATCTGCTGCATTACCCCAAAGTAGTATACCATAGGACATCAAACTATGGAAGTAACTAAAGTATACCAACCTTGCTGTTCCTACATCTGTCAACTGCCTAATCCATCTAACAGCAAAAGCAGCAGAGCTAAGCTTATTGGTTAAACCAGTGATATGATCACCCCATTGCAATTTACAATCTATTGTTATTCCTAGAAAATTAGTACTTTGTACAAATTCCAACCTATGCCCCTCCAGCATGACATCAACATGTGCTTGCCTTACATTAGGCAGTGTAAACCTTATACATTTGGTCTTTCCAGCATTCAACAATAGATTGTTTGCAGAAAACCAATTTAAAATGGCATTCAGAATATTGTTAACTTTATCTGCATTTGCAGTACGCCTAGCCACTTTGAAAATTATCGATGTATCATCGGCAAACAAAACGATGCCAGCTTGTGCTTCTATCATATAAGGCAAGTCATTGACATAAACTAAGAAGAGAAAAGGCCCTAGAATTGATCCTTGCGGTACGCCTATTTTTACGTTTGACCCATTTGATTTAATGCCTTTTACATCTACCGTTTGAAGCCTATCTGTTAAGTATGATTTTAACAATTCTATTGATTTTTGGTCAAAACCATAACGACGTAGCTTGAGCAAAAGTGTTTGATGGTCAACACAATCAAATGCCTTAGAAAGATCACAGAATACTCCAATAGCATCCTGCGAACCCTCCCAAGCGTCGTAAACCAGGCTAACTAGAGCCCCGCATCGGTGGTAGATTTCCCGCCAGTAAAGCCATATTGTTAGCTATGGAAAAGATTATTGATCTTAAAGTGCAGTAGCATTTGATTGAGCATCACTCTTTCAAACACCTTACTCAAAGGTCAGTCGCGCGCGCGCAGCGATAGCTAGCGAGCGTAATTCCGGTGTCGCGACCTCTGCGTTTATTTTCGAAAATGTCAACAACAGTGAAGTGCGCTAGTTGTAATATTGTAATTAACGAGCTCTTGTCTTACGTGCAAAATAAGATTTCGATTATAACTGAAGACAGTTTAATTAAAATATGTGTGTCCTCGTTCAGTAGTGAACAAATTGACGAAGCAAAGTCGTTGCTATTTGAATCTTTGCCTAACGAATATCGTAAAAAAGTACGAAAAGGACAAGGCAAAGAAAATCGCGATTTGACTGATATCATCAGTTTGTTCAAGGTCGTAGATAGTGATATTATGCCTGTGTTTGTCGCCCGGGATTTGGATAAACTGCCTCCAGTTACTTTCGATCACCTGGACGTATCGAAACTACTAAAAGACCTCATCGTAGTGCAATCGGAGATCAAGAATATTAAATCTTCGTATGTGACTGTCACTCAATTAGAGGAAGAAGTTAAGAGCCAGTTGCAGCATGCAATGTATTCTGCCCCTGCATTTTCTACTAGCAACGTAAACGTTAAAAGGGGAGGTGCGTGTGCTTATCGAGTGCAAGACAGTGGCCCTATGGGGTTATCACCTTTAAAGGATTGTTCGCCTTGTCATTCAAACGACACATATGCGTCATCACCAAAAGAGAATTTGAATTATAGAAGTATTATTACGAATAATTGCATGGAGGGTAGTGATAACACAAGAACGAGCGCAGCGCCCGCGCCGCCGCCGTGTGTCGCTGCCCAAGCGATCGAGCAAGTGTATGAGTCATCGCCGGCGGTCGTTAACGATGTTCGCAAACAGCTGTTTGACTCGAACAAATGTACATATGCGAGCAAACTCTCGCAGTCAATAAATGGTACAAAAGATAAAAATGGGCAAGAATGGACGTTAGTGCAAAAACGAAAATTACATAGAAACACTCGCTTAAAGGGAAAGACTGGAAATAGTACGATTGACGCCGAATACGATTTTCGTGCGGCAGACAGAAAAATACCGATATTTATTACTAACGTACACAAAGAGACATCTGAATCTAATATAAGCAAATACATATATAGTAAAACTAGCGAAATCGTTACTCTAGAGAAAATTGTAATGAAGAAGCAAAGTGACTATGCAGCTTATAAGTTCTTTATTTATGAATCGACGTTGCCAATGTTTATGGATGAGAACTTATGGCCGATACTTTTTAGGCGTTTCGTACATTTCAAAAAGAAATCTTTGACAGAAACATTGAAAGTTTCTGCTGACGGCCGTAATAACAAATTATAATGAATAGTGAAGAATACAAATTTGTTACTTTTAATTGTAAGAGTGTGAAGCGCTCTGTGGATGGAATACGTGAGCTGTGCAAAACATGTGACGTAATAGCTCTTCAGGAAACGTGGCTGCTGCCCAGTGACCTGTCATATTTGAGCAGCATTGATGATGAGTTCAGCAGTACGGGAACGTCAGCGGTGGACATGTCATCAGGCATGTTACGAGGACGACCTTACGGCGGTACAGCAATACTGTGGCGACAGAAAGTGTTCTCAAATGTGATTGTAGTGCAGTGCAATAATCCGCGTTTAAGTGCCATACGCATAATGTTACCTGAGCGATCTATACTCGTAGTGAATGTGTATATGCCTGTGGACGCGACGGCTAATCTAGTGGAATTCACGGACATCCTCGGTTCGGTAAGCGCTATTATAGACAGTTGTAGCATTGATTGTGTTTACGTACTAGGAGACTTTAATGCTCACCCTACTGAACAATTTTATACCGAGCTTTCGTTATTTTGTGAGGAACAGGAGTGGACTTGCATTGACGTAGAATTATTAAATAATTCTAATTTGCCTAATTCATTTACGTTTGTGAGCGAGGCGCACGGGTCACAAAGATGGCTTGATCATTGTTTAGTTTCTAAGGCAGCCTTACCGTCAGTGTGCAATGTTTACATTAATTATGATGTACTGTGGTCAGATCATTTCCCGTTAATATTAGAGTGTAAACTAGATGCAGTCTCGCCTAAGATACTCACGTATAAACCAACTGTAAATAATGTAGTATGGGGGGAAAGAAGTGTAGATCAAGTAAATCAGTATACGAGTGAATGTCATAAACTCTTGAGAAACATTGATTTCCCAGAGGAACTTTATAATTGTGTAGAAAATACTTGTAATATTGTGCAGCACAGAACAATTATTGATAATTTATACAGTAATATTGTAAATGCAATTAGAAAGGCGGCGTTGTATAGTAAGCACAATAATCATGCACATAGGAAAAAGAGACCTGTTATAGGATGGAACATGCACGTTGCCGAGGCACACGGGAAAGCTAAGGAGAAATTTTCTTTATGGTGCTGGTATGGTAAACCAAATTCGGGTGTTTTTTATGACGAAATGTGTGAGGCTAGGAAAGTCTTTAAAGGTCGGTTGAAATGGTGTCAAAACCACGAAGAACAATTGAAATATGATATATTGGTATCTCACCATTCAAAAAATGATTTTCGGTCATTTTGGAAAGCTACAAATAAACTAAATAACAAACCAGTTGTTCCTGTGTGTGTCGGCGGCGTGAGTGACCCAAAAGAAATAGCAGATTTATTTAGACAGCAATTTACAGTCAAATCACCCTTGGGACCGTCGCATTTTGTAGTCAATGTTAATAGTGGTAAAAGCATAGGTTTTAGATGCAAATCTAAAGATGTAATGCTGATTATTAAATCAATGACAAGAAGCAAATCTCCCGGCTATGACGGTTTGAGTATAGAACATTTACAGCATGCCGGTCCCCACTTACCGAGATTAATGTCTATGCTCTTTAACCTATGTTTATGTCACGCATACCTCCCTGAAGCAATGATTAAAACAATCGTAGTACCTATTGTTAAAAATAAGACTGCCGATCTGTCAGATAAAAATAATTACAGACCCATATCTCTTGCTACAGTGATATCAAAAGTGTTTGACAGCGTGCTGAACTCGCAGCTCACTCAACATGTAAAAATTCATGACAATCAGTTCGGTTTTAAAGCCGGACTGTCCACTGAGAGTGCAGTTTTGTGTGTTAAGCACGCTGTCAAATACTATACCAAACGTGAAACTGCAGTACACGCATGTTTTCTCGATTTGTCGAGGGCTTTTGACCTGGTTTCCTATGATATTTTATGGAAAAAGTTGGAAAACACTAGTCTGCCAGTAGAATTTATCAACATATGCAAGTATTGGTATGGGAACCAGGTCAACAGCGTGCGATGGTCGGGGGCCATGTCGCAACCGTACAGGCTAGAGTGCGGGGTGAGGCAGGGGGGGTTGTCCTCGCCAACCTTGTTTAACCTGTACATGAATGATCTAATTGAGGCACTCAGTAGCACTCATCTTGGCTGTCACATCGACGGTGTCAATATAAACAACGTGAGCTATGCCGACGACCAGGTGCTCCTGAGTGCATCAATATGTGGCCTAAAGAAGCTACTTACTATTTGTGTAGCATATGCTGAGCAACACGGTTTAAAATATAATCCACTGAAAAGTGAAATCATGGTCTTTGAGGCCCGAGGAGGCAGAAGTACAGGTAGCATGTTTCCCGATGTTACCCTTAATGGTACTACATTACGTCGGGTTTCAAAGTTTAAGTACCTAGGGCATGTGCTAACCTCTGACCTCAGAGACAATGATGACATGGAGAGGGAACGGAGGGCACTGGCAGTGAGGGCAAACATGATAGCTCGCAGGTTTGCACGGTGTACGCGGGAAGTCAAGATTACTCTTTTTAAATCTTATTGCACGTCATTCTACACGTGCAGCCTGTGGGCTGACTACACCCAAAGATCCTACAGTGATCTCCGAGTCCAATATAATAATGCATTCAGGATGTTGATGGGGCTGCCGCGATTCTGCAGCGCGTCAGGTATGTTTGCCACTCATCGTGTGGATTGCTTTTACGCCACAATGCGCAAACGATGCACATCTCTGGTGCGCAGAGTGCGCGGCAGCACCAACGGCATCCTTCGCATGATCGCAGGTAGGCTGGACTGTGATTACGTTGGTCATTGTTGCGCAATTTCATACGGAATGGCGCAGCAGTGATTAGCGTGTATTATATTTATGTATATATCATCATTGTCCCTATTAGTACTAACACTAGTCTGTAAGAACATTGTTACTAACAAAATGGATTTATGTGGTCTGAAATAAAAGATAATTTAATTTAATTTAAAGCTGGCAAAATAGAGATGGGGCGGTAATTTCCAAGTTCTGCCTTAGATCCCTTCTTAAATAATGGTATAAGTCTACTATGTTTCATTAAGTCAGGAAAAGTACCTTTGTTTATACATTCGTTAAATATGAGTGCCAAATCAGGTGCAATGATATCAATAACATGACCAAGTAAGCTAACTGACATGCCCCAGTAATCCTCAGACTTATTCATTTTAAGATGTTTATATGCTTCTAGGATGTCACCAAAATCTATATGTTTAAAGTTAAATTTAGAAGCAGAACTAATATTATTCTCGAGAAGGGCTACAGCACTGTGAGCGCAAGAATTGATAGAAGAAGTCAGTTTAAAAGGAATATTGGCAAAATAATCTTCAAAAGCATTTACAATATCTTTAGGAGAGGTAATATTCTTATTTTCTAATTTAATTCGAGTAACACTATCCCTCATTTTACATTTACCAGACTCTTTATTAATAACTTTCCAAGTCTCCTTCATTTTATTAGGGGCTCTAATTATTTTCCTTTTGATGTGAATGGCCTTTGCCTGCTCACATACTTTCCTAAATATCCTAGAGTAATTCCTAACGTATTCACTAAAACCACTATCTAATCTGTACTGTTTCTGTGCATATAAGTCAAACAGCTTTCGCCTACTTTTATAAATACCTACAGTAGCCCATTCACTGAATCTAGATTTAGTGTTATGCTTTTGATATTGTTGTTTGAATGTATTTGAAAAAGCATTTGATATTGTACTAAACAAACAATTATAGTGGACTTCAGGATCATTACCTGTATAATCTATAGCTTTAAGTTTATCCTCTAATTGGTGTTTGAATTTTTTTATTTTATTAGAGGTTATGGGTCTACACATTATTTTCTCCTCAGGTTTATATTTATTACCATTTGAAAAAGACACTATTTGTCCACAGTGATCTGAGGGCAATCAACTAATTAAGGACTTGCTTAAGTATCCACTATCAGTAAAAACATTATCCAGGCAATTAGCAGCCGTAGCAGTAGTTCTAGTTGGTTCACAAAATATATTCTTAAGATTATAACTTTTAAATATGTTAAGAAATTGAGTGGTTTTCCTGCACTGGTCTAAGATATTTACATTAAAGTCCCCGCATACTATTAAACTTTTCCTATTACAACAACTCCAAGAACTTGGTCCATGACCTGAATAAAAGACTCAAAGTCACTATTAGGTGGACTGTATACGCAAACTATTACACAATTGTCAAGCTCAGCACAGGTCACCTCAGCACATCGCTCCACAGAAAGTCTAACAATGTCAACCCGCTCTTTGCTGCGGAGACCATTTTTAATTAAGACCATGGAGCCACCTCTAATAGCAGACTTTCTGTTAAAGCAACTTACAATATTGTAGTTGTTTAAACTGAACATCATCTCACTCTCTTTGAGCCAATGCTCAGTCAAACACAAGAAGGCGTGCAGGATGCCACCTTTTTGTTTAGTGGAAACATTGTTGTCCCTACAAGTGGATGTACTGGGAAAAGTTGTCAGATACTAATTCTCCCGTGATAACTTCTCACTCTTTCACAAGATCAATTGAATTACATAATGTCACGTATTATTCACGGCTGTGCTAATACACAAGTGGTTACAAGTGATGACTAATTTATGAAAGTGAGATTTTTTTTAATGTATTCAACAAAAATGTCTTAGCTATATGGCTCTGTAGAATTATATTATCTATAAAGTAAGGTTGCCTTATTGTGGTAGCTATAGCTGCAAGCAATTTAAGCCCTTACCTGTAAATAATGCAAAATTAACTTTTTTATGTTGAAAATGTTAAGTTTATTTGCTGTACCTGTAAATAATGCAAAATTAACTTTTTTATGTTGAAAATGTTAAGTTTATTTGCTCCCTAAGAGTTCTTTTATTGCACAACTAACGTAAATAGCTGCTTATTTATTCAAAAAAAATTGAAAATCAATAAAGTGTAAAGTTTTATTCAAAATATTCCCCATAGTTCTCAACTAGCAATATGCTACCTATTCTCCTACCAGGTGTTATATCACCGATCATTTTCCAGATTTCCCAGAGGACCAGGATTACTTTTTATGTAGTTTTTCTAAAACGTTAGTGACACAAATACTAACATATCAATTTTTTTAAAGATCTGAGACCCTTAATAGTTTCAGGAGTATTTGGGTTAATTGACTCCGAGAACGCTTCATACTTATTATTATTTTTATTTTCACTGATCTTAAACACTCAAAACGTCGTAAAAATATAAATAATTTTTAGAAATTCAATACATAAAGTAAAGTTCGTTGCAGTTACACCCGTATCGTACGTACGCGCTGTATCTTCGCCGCGTGTATACTGGTGCAACGGTCACTTACACTCACGCGTCACGTAGATCGTAACTACGTAAACTAATGCAAGTAACTTATATCAGTTTTGACCGTCTTCTTGCATTAAATTGTGTTACTTACATCAGTTTACGAGTTTGTATCGCCGAAACTAAAAGAAATTTTAATTTTTTTCTTACTGATTTGAGAAGAATAGGTTATTTTAAGGCCATTCATGCAAAAAGTCATTTTCGTCAATTTGCGGGTTACACCAGTATACGTAGGACCCGTCAAAATAATGATTTGTACTATTCAGGAATTAATAAATGTGCGTTTTTGTTGTTAGAGCTCAAAGCTAATATTGATGTCATCGACAATAAAGGAATCAACAAATTAATAAATTCATCATTTCAGCTGCTCAATATTTGGACAACTGTTGCATTCAGTTTTAAAATAGATATAGCAGTATAACTGTAATCATATTCAGTCCTACCTGTACTGAGCTGTAAGTACTAAGTACCTCACTTTTGTAAAACCATTAAAACATTGCAAAATACTTTTTTATCTCTTTATCACACACTATACGCCAATCATTTTTTTTTATTTTAATAATCTTAATTTTCGGTTGTTTTCCATAGTCCCATTTGTTATCCCAGTAAAAAGCTTTTTTCGGTGGTTACATTAGCAAGTGGGTGTCTATGGACAATTTTTTTATATCGTCTTATGAATAGGGAAACTAATGTCTCTACGAAAAACTAATTTTATACAAGCCTGGTTAGATGTACAAATTACTTAAAAGTGCTCTAATTAAATAACAGTAAGATGTATAACAATGTATTTTGTGTATTATGTCGTAGATATAAGGGCCAGGGTTAAACGATAATAAAGTCTTATTTTCAGTTAAGGTTAAAAAGTGTGTAAAGCAGTTTCAGTAACGTTGAGAGATAATTTGAGATAAGCAGTACATCATTATAACAAATGTTTCCTTAAAATGCAGGTCGGGGTTGTTAAATGTTTTCGGCAATTTATTTGAAAGAGTAATTAAAGAAATCCACACGTCGTTTTCGGAAATATGCAGTGGTAAGTTGTATTTATTATCTATCTGTGATTTAAATTTTAATAATAAAATAATTTTAATACTTAAACTAATTTATAGTGCGTTTTATGTTTATAATTTTTTTATCTTCAGTTACAAAACCCCTGCGTAAGACTTAGTACAGAATATTGAACAAGAAAATATTTCGAAAATACATAAAATATATTTATTTATTGCATTTATTCTCTTCTTCTTTTAATTACATATTTTTCGTTATGCCTACCGACGAACATGCATGTAATGTTGACCTAAATTAACGGGCATACCCTTTAATGATTATTTATTATTGTAGTTACAATACTTCATGTTCCGCGCCTTCAGTTGGAATTGCAGCCTCAACTTTTGCATCAGCTGTACAGTATTTTGCAGCAGCACAGTGTCTTATTACCCAAGGTTCTGTGCCGCAATTAGAACTTGATAGTAAGTTTTTTATTTCCTCATAAAGTTATTCAAATATTTAATTTATGCTTTAAAAAATATATAATACTCTTCTTTTTACCACTTTTTAAATACCTGTTGTTTACATTTTTTAAACTCGCTGTAAACAGACAAAAACAAGAAAACAAGTGAACGTAATTTTGTTTCTAGAAGCACTATAATATTTCTGTGGGAGGACTCTAGGGTTTTTTACGGCTAACCTGGAGTACCCGGGATGAACATCGTGTATATTAGTCGGTTTGAGTCCGACATGTCTTTGACACTTACATCCGTTTTTGATTTCGACACGTAATTTACATAAAATAAAAGATCCTTTTGGATAGGGGTCATTGAAGGTGACCGCTAACGCGTTGTAAGGGGGCCTCCTTAAACCTACATCTGGGTCGTAAGTCCCAGACGCTGTTACGCCAGTGTTCCGTCCTCTATCACGCGATGGACCCGGCACCCGCACGGAGAATCCATGGAATGCTAAGATTAGGTCTTTTATTATATTAATATTAATAGGTATTTTACAAAAAAGATTCCCTTAAATTTCTTATTCTTATAGTAATTTTTTTGGAATTTTATAATTCAAATAAAATACTTTAATATTATGTACTTACTTTTATTTTCTCCTATATAAAGATTTCGTTTCAAATGCTACAAATATTTTATTACTATTTATTAATTTGTTTTTACTAGTATAAATTTTCATTCGTATTTAAAATGTAATATTAAACATTTCAGAAAATGAAAAGTTTGACTTTATAATAGTAGGCGCTGGAAGTACAGGATGCGTATTGGCTAACCGACTAAGTGAAGTAAAAAAATGGAAGGTATTACTTATAGAGGCTGGTGATGATCCACCTTTAGAGGCTAGTGTAAGTACGCCCTAGTAACTTTACAAGAGAAAATAATATAGTTTCTATTTAATATCGTGACGCTTACGCAGCACGCTCGCGGCGTGACAGAACAACTGCTGACAGTAAAATCAGTCATCAGTCTTGTGAAAATTATACGTGGACACATGCGGCCTTATTACAAAATATGGTCTAACTATAAACCACGATGATTACGTCACAAAACCACTGTTTTTGAAATTTGTTATTGCAAAATCAGTCTTAACACTAAAGTGTTAAAACTGGTTTTGTATTAACAAATAAAAAAACCTTATCGGCCTTATTACAAAATACGGTCTAACTATAAACCACGATTTATTACGTCACAAAACCACTGTTTTTGAAATTTGTTATTGCAAAATCAGTCTTAACGCTAAAGTGTTTAAACTGATTTTGTATTAACAAATACAAAATCATAAATTTGTTAATACAAAATCAGTTTAAACACTTTAGCGTTAAGACTGATTTTGCAATAACAAATTTCAAAAACAGTGGTTTTGTGACGTAATAAATCGTGGTTTATAGTTAGACCGTATTTTGTAATAAGGCCGTATAGGTTTTTATTTAATTTTTTACTTTTTTTTCTGTTGATCCCATCATTAAGTATAACCAAACCGTTGAGTCTAAGGTGTAAACGCTCCCATCTTTAGTTACATTAATCATAAGATTCTATTTTTTAAGGGCACAGGTTATTTCGTTTCAACAATAAATGTTTAAAGTTTGATTAGATAAATTCTGCTCCAAATCACCGAAGTTTTGGTGAAGATGTACAAATGTTGGGGTTACTCTGCTGATTATGGACTGTCACTTAAAACGTAATTGATCATCCCTCGCTTTTTTGCTAGTAAGAAAATACTCTAACCTTTATATTTTTTTCTTGACAAGCACGAATAAATAAGTGACTGAAAATGGCTATTTAGTTAACTTTGAACTTTTGTTTTCATGTAACAGATTCCTGGATTTTCAGCTAGCATGCGACAAGGCGCCTATAGTTGGAATTACCAAACTGTTGACGATGGTATTACAAGTCAAGCTTATGTTAATGGATCTGTATTTTGGCCAAGAGGAAAGATGATGGGTGGCACAAGCAGTTTAAATGGAATGGTTTATATGCAAGGTAGTGACGAAGATTACCAAAGATGGTATGATGCAGGAAATAAGGAATGGAGTGTTAAAGAAGTACGTAGATGTTTCAGGAAAGCTGAAAATTTACAAGATATGAATCTAAAGAAAATTCCAAAAGTAAATAAACATTATGGTGATGAAGGCTGCCTAGTAATAAACACTTTCAATAGTACTTACAGAAAAACTGACCTGAAAATGTTATCAGCATGGGATGAAATGGGTATCAAGACCGTTCCAGACTTGAATGTGGCCAATGGTTTTGGGTCAGGCATTGTCAGAGTATCGGCTTCAAATGGTGAACGAAATAGTGGAGGTAAAGCTTATATTCAACCTGTCAAGGGTAGAAAAAATTTAAAGATAATGAAAAATACAATGGTTTTAAAAATATTAATAAATTCTTTTAAAAAAGCATACGGAGTTGTAGCAGAACATAAAGGAAGAAAATTTAATATATATGCACGTAAGGAAATAATATTAAGTGCTGGCTCAATTAACTCACCTCAATTATTAATGTTATCTGGCATTGGTCCTCAAAAACATTTATCTTCAAAAAACATTAATACCATCGTTAATTCGCCAATGGTTGGACAAAACCTCTTAGACCATTTATTTCTACCAGTAACAATTTGTACTAACGAGTCAAATATATTTTCTCAGGCAGATCGTAACTTCCAAATCATACAATACTTTTATAATCGTATGGGATTGTATGCACAGGTAAATATATTGGATATAAATATGGGTTTTGCTTTGGAAGAAACAGCCAAGTATCCTGACTTTCAAGTTTTGTTTTTCAAGTACATGCAAAATACACCTAATTTAAACGAACCTCTGACAAAGATAAGTGCATTTAAACAGCCTATAGTTGATAGAATATTGGATCTTAACAAAAATTATACCATATACCAATTTTATATTTGCTTGTTACATGCACATTCGGCTGGAAATATTTCGCTCAGATCTAATGACCCAATGGAACCGCCTCTTATTTATGCAAATTACTTTAGCGATCCCCGAGATTTAAATTTAACTGTATCAGGCATTGAAAAAATGATGAGTATATTAGAAACAGAATACTTAAAATCTATTGGAGGGTTTCTTGCCAGCTTAAACTGGCCAGAATGTAATAAATTTAAACTGGGTAGTCGCCCATATTTTGAGTGTATTTCTATTAATTTTGCTAGTACAGTATATCACCCAGTCGGTACATGTAAAATGGGAAAAAATATTACTAACTCTGTAGTAGATAGTCGATTAAAAGTTCATGGTATTCGAAATTTAAGAGTGGCTGACGCTAGTATAATGCCCAACCACGTTAGTGGCAATACGAATGCCCCATGCGTTATGATTGGGGAAAGAAGTGCAGAAATAATAAAAGAAGATAACATTTAGATAAAATTGATTAAGTTTGTTACTTTTTAATGTTGTTTCTATTAATAGTAATATGCAAGAAATATGATTCTACCTATGTTTCTTTGTTGTTAAGATTGTGCTTAATTAATAAAATAAATAAGAGCTCTTCAATCTCATGTAGTTTACATTTTTCGAGATTCTCCAAAGTTGTGTAGTAGTATTACAGATAAAACCCATTTAATATTATGAATTATCTAAATTACCCGATTAAGTCCATTATCTTGACTTTAATTAAACTCAAGTTTATTTTAATCAACTATGGTAACAAGCCCATTTTAAAATAAATTTGAGAAAGTTGTAAATTACGGAAAAAAATTAGTGGAAATGCTATACAACTTATTCACTATAGGAACCGCTGTCGGCCAAAAACAAATAAACTACTAACAAAAAAATAACTTATGTAGCTGATCCTACATCTGAGAGAGAACCTTCATGCAATAAGTTAATTTCCTGTAGCGTAGAAAGAATTATATTATGACGTTCTGTAATCTAAATAGATTCAATTTTCGAGTTGATTCCATAGATGACGGTTTTCGCAATTCTGGCAATTATATACTTTAACATGTTGTTCATAAGGATGATATTTACGTTATGTATTACCTATGACCTCAGCGACAAGTAATGCGTACCATCGCATATTAGTGACACGCGTACCACGCCTACTTAGCACTTCGACTTAATTCTTTCTTCCGTGGTGTAAGCCATAGTAATGATCTGTTTTCTTAAAATGTACCTATTTAATTTGAATACCAAACATTTGATTTTTTTTTATTTATACTCCTAGTTAATAAAACTTTTAGTTTTGATGAAAAGCTATTTTGAAAATGGAAATTTTAAAACAAATATTTCTATGAAACATTTAATTTTGTTAATACTACTATTGCCACAATTTAGTTATTGAGAAACAGGGTATTTCTTTATTACATGGGTGTTCCAGCAGCTCGTATTCATCTTAACAACTACACGACGACAACAACTGGAACTGACGTTTTCTTGACGTATTCTCCGAAGCACGAAAACTTCTCTATATTACCTTGTTTTAGCGTAATTGTAATGTATAGTCTATATCTATACTTATAATAAAACTGTAGAGAGATCAATTCTGTACATTGAATATATGTTAAAAATTAATATTGGAGGATGAATGGTGATCGATACTAATGCCAAAAATGCAATCAATAAATTTTTTGTCTGTCTGTCTGTCTGTCTGTCTGTCTGTCTGTCTGTCTGTATGTGCACGCATGGGTCAAAAACTACTTAAGGGATTTTAACCAAACTTGGTACGATTGTAGTCCATACTCCTGGGCAGGTTATAGGCTGTATAACATAACGCTAAGACACATAGGAGCTGAGCAGTGACGAAAAATTTGAAGTGAATCCGTTGAAAAAACGCGCGTTCGAGCTCTTATCATCGCATACGTTGATCATACGCCAAAAATATGTATAACAAAAATAATGGTCTTCAAAAGATGTACAAAAAAGTCCTGAATAGTATATATCTATCTTTTATATATTAGCCACAATAACGTGTTTAATCGTTAGGGTTTTCTTCACAGTGTATTAAATACATAAATATATTGTAATTTGCATAGACATATCATTTTCAAACTCCCATATTTCAAAAGTACACTTTAATACCTTATTCATAATTTTTTTTTTATAGAAATCGGTTTATAAACACACAAGATATAGATGAAAGAAAATTTCCAAATGTCGCCGCGCCATTATGAGTACGGCTGTACGGTTGATTTTTGTTTAACGTCCGAAACGGCCAACCGGTGCATCTATATAATTTCATTCACATTGACTCTTAATGCGAACGGACGTGGTTCTTATTGACTCTTCTCGGAATAAGTGCGCTTTAGATATTAAAATAAATAGATACGTAGTTTTTAGGTATTAAGTTTAAAGTAGGTAATCTATCTATCTATACTATAATAAAACAATCGGAATCGGATAAGTAATACTCGAGATATCGCTAGATCTCTTTATTAGAACAGTCCAATACAAATCAGGGGTAATGAAAAATGGATTTGGTTCAATGTTGAATGAATTTAAATTTCGTTTCTTTTGTTCACGAGATGGCGTTACCAGTAGTAATCATAAAATAAATGAGTTTTTAAATAATCTATAACTATTTTATTATTAAGTGCTATTAATAAGGTATTCCTTTTAAATGTTAATAAAATTAACCATGAATCGTATGTGTAATATCAATTATAAGTCTTCACACTAGCCTTTAAATATATCAATTTAACGGACACATAGAACATCCAGACTAAGGACAATAGTTTGTGTATCAGAGATTGTCCTCCATGGGAATCGAACCCGCGACCTCATGCACGCCAGCCACGTAATGCGACCGCCGCGCCACCGAGGCAGGTAATTCTGCCGCACCATAACGTGGCGAGCAAAATGTATTCATTCATAATTAATTAGCGATTATCCGTGTGGTGACGGAGCAAGAATACAATATGTCACCTCCCCATCTCATCCCATGGGTGGCGTAAAACCGACTAAGGGACTATCGGTGAATATTATCTTTACGAAATAAAAATGAAGGAAAACTTGAAATTAAACCCTGTACCAATCCGACTGGCCAACGTGGTATTAGTACACCCGTGCATGTGCGTGTTAGGAATTTGTTTATTAATAAACTTTACAGTAGACATACATTTTCTAACAGTGGTATTCCAGTTTAGTCGATGTGGAGAACATTTCATTATGATATAAATATTTTTCCGATAAAATTTTAAATGTCTGAAGTCTAAATCTTTAAGTACATACTCAGAAAAACTCTATACTAATGATATTAATTGATTAAATGTTTTTTCATCTTAACAAAATACAAGTTAACGATGCACCATTGACTAATTACTTATTATACTCGTATATGTCCACATTGCCGCAGTGTCTGTAGACAAAGGTCTTCGACCAGTGTGTCTTGCCAGTGCAGAGTGGGGAGGGGTCTCCCCACTCTGCACTGGCAAGACACACGGTGGACCGACGACCTGGTTAAGACGACGTGAAAATGTGGCAATACTGGGAGGAGGTCTATGTCCAGCAGTGGACGTCGATTGACTGATATGATATGATGATGATGATTTATATAATATATTCATTTACTATATTGTATATTAAACTATAAAAATAAATAAAGATAATTTGAATACCCAGATAAAAATAAAAAAGCCTTAATTTACAACTAATCTAAATAGCTGATATTGTTCATAATTAAATTCTTATTTTAAATAAATATTTATTTAAATTCGTTGTCTATACTGTAACCTTGCTTTATTGTTGTTAAACAGGTATGAAGAAGATAACATAATTTATGAAAACATTTATTTTGGACAAGGTTAAGTTTACATTTTAGATAGCTAACTAACAACATCCTACATGTTTTTGGCATTTTTCATTGACATCAATATTGTTTGAGGGATGAGAGGCAATACGTAAGATACTTCTTGATAAGCCATAAGTAAAATGCTTATGTATTTAGACTGGTTAACAATAAATGACGTCACAAATGACGACGGGATTTGTTTGATAGACTAGCTACTATTGGCAGTCCAACATACCTACCCCGCCGAAGCCAGAAGACGGCTAGACGGCCTCTAACAGAAAAAAAACCGGTCAACTGCGAGTCTGACTCGCGCACCGAGGGTTCCGTACAAACTTATTTATTTTCCCGCCAAAATTCTATGACGTCACGTCGCATCTGTCAAAAATCCATGACGTCACGTCTCATCTGTCAAAAATTCTATGACGTCACGTATCATCTGTCAAAATTCTATGACGTCTTAAATCATTTGTCAAAAATTCTGTGACGTCACGATAGAGCCGTCAAAAATTTTGTGGCGTCACGACTCATCTCTCAAAAATTCTTTGACGTCACGCTCACGACTCAGCTGTAAAAAATATTTTCTTGCCAAAATTCTATGACGAAATTATCAAAATATAATACGATGGAAGTAAAAATTTAAGGTACGAATAATTACCTCAGAGTCAATAATTGTACTCGAAAACATTGCGGTTATCAGAAATATGTACATACATATTAATAACTCAATTCAATAGACCTTGGACCTAAAATAATCAAAAGCACTTAGCAAATAAAATAAGAATAATTTAATAAAATGTAAAAAATGAATTTACTTCTTCCTGTTTAAATAAATAAATCTAACAGATGAAATAAAAAACATGAATTCCGCTAGGTTTTATTTGCATTATATCATGTCATCTAGCAAATGATAATAATCTTTTAAGAGCTCGTGAGAATTATATTTAAGTACAATACAATAGACTTGGTAAGCATATCTTTAATTATACTTTACACGTAAAACGTTTATGCTGCAGTAGCAAGATACATGAAAACAGTAAGTTCGTTTTATTCTATTAAATTATGAATTATTTTCTTAGACACCGAAATGTCGTGGTAAGTCAACAATAAATTATTACTATTAATCCATTAGTCATCATATTATAATTACTTATGTATATTATTAAAACAATAAAAGTCAAAATAGTTTTTGAAAATATCGTTAGATTTTGCCTTCTTCTATTAGTATACGTTGCTTTGTTTAATAATTTAAACCTGACCGTATTAAAATTCTATTAGGAAAGTATTTGACTGTCATTGTAAAAACTAGTTTAATTTCCTCGTTAGTATATTGTTATAATTGTAGTTTCATAATTACTATAATTAAATGTATTTTTAATTATACGAGCAAACCCGTACATAGCAATAGTTTTAGTTTTATGCTGACTTATACGCGCCGCGCAACAGCTCAATTAATATTATATTTCATTTACATTAATTCCATAAAAGGAGAATGGGCAAAAATATATGGAGCTTGGTCCAAATTTCCACCATCAATAAGAAATATGACATATGATGGAACACTGCGTTCTGAATCATTATCAGAAGACCGCAACCCAAAATATTTACTCAGTAAAAAGTTATGACCTCATGAGAACTTGCAATTTAAAAACCTTTTTACGCTTAATTATTTCACTATATCTTTTAAACTACTCGATTGATTTAGGTGTATGACATTTCTTTGTAATTAATACGGTATTCTGGTTGATATAAGCTCTAAGAGCCAAAATGTAAACAATGTAGCCTTTTTTTGACGTAGCGAGGTACCAATGTAGGTACCTCGCTACGTCAAAAAAATCAAACTATCATGTGGGGTATCAAATCAAATGAAAGGACTTAATTATAGCTATCTTTACAATGCTTATGTTTATTTTAAAATATTTGTAATACTGGGAAGAATGTAAACACAAAAATATCACACAAGTTTTATTTATTCCTGTCTCACAGTGTGGAGTCTGTCCTTATAAGAATACATCTCATGTCTTCATCCACAATAACATTGTCCAAATTCGTAGCTGGAAGTCGAATTGTGGGTTGGTGTCTCGCCCATCCAAAATAACAAATAATTACCATGACGTGGGCACAGCACCCTCAGTTCGCATTCCAGAAAGACAAGAACAGTAGTAGTTGGAAATGGTTTTTCGATTATGGATCATTACATACGTGTAGTGTTGTCTTGCACGTGCGAAAAATACTTTTAGCACGATTGCAAACCGCCCCGATTACATTTTTATATGAGTAGGTACGCTAAGGTTATCATTGTATACTTTGCAGACGATTTGAGCGCATTACAGAACAGGGGGAATCCGTCTACCATGTTTTTACTGCTTGAAATGTGGCTATGTGCGAAAAAATTAACGGTTAAATAACTAAAAATACGTATTTTTAAAACAATCATAACTTTTTTCTGAGTAAATATATTTTTGTCACCTAGTAATCAAAATTGTATGGTACATATTTAGTCTACTTTATGCTTACATAGCCCCCAATAGTGGTGGATATTTGGACCACTTCTGCTCATTGTCCTTTGTTAGTTGCTACAAAGATTCCGCGCGTGACCTATCGCACTGTATACAACAAACATTACGCGTTGATTCAATCATTTAATTATTGTTATATCACATTCAATTATAGTGATTAAAATACTAATCAGTGACTTATTATTTCTATCATTATAAAACACAAATATTAATATAGTAGACAATTTGAAAAAATCTACAATTTTAACCACTAATAAAAAATATAACAAAAGCAAAGAATAATAAAGATGAAAAAAATTAAAATCATTAAAAAAAATATTCTTTAGATACAAAATACTTCGACTAAAAACGTTGGTTGTAGCATTACGTCATTATATCAATATAATATTATTATAGTATTCTTCATTCTTTGTAACAATGCCTTATTCTTTTTAGAGCTGCAAATAATAATGATAAGTCATATTTAAATCAAGTTCTCAGTCTCTTATTTAATGTAAAGCTAATTGATTTACACCATAAATGTAATAATAAAATGTATGCATTATAATGGTAATAAGTAATTATGAAAGACTAATTACCAAAACCTATTGAAGTTTAAAAAAAATAATATTAAATACGAAGTATCTTATCATTTTGAAATCAACGTTCGTGGACAAGTGAAGTGTTTCATACATTAGAAAAATATTTTTTATAGAATACCAATTTTTATCAGAATGACACTGTTAGTATAACAAGTTTTATTTTCGTTAGTAGTTTGAATAATAATTTGTGAGATTTTAATTTATGATTAATTTATTAATAAGTGCTGTGTTGATCTGTAATTGGCTGTGGAATTAGATAAATCTAAGATTATATTAATGTGATGTATGATTTATGACAGCAGCTGTTAATACTTAAAAATGAATAAAAGTTCAAACTGCCCTCGTGCGGTGTTCAAAGCGGTCGTGTATCTGCCGCTGCTAAGCAAGAAGTTGCTGATTCAAATCCGACGCGAGATAAAAATTTGTGTCATCATCATCATATCAGCGAACCGACGTCCACTGCTGGTCATAGGCCTCCTTTAAGTATTACCACAGCGGTCTTGTGCCTCCCTCATCCATCGGCTTCCCGCCGTCCTAACTAGGTCGCCTAAAATTAGTGTAATCCAAAAATACTAATGTCTTGAGCCTCGATACTCGATTTCACGCCTGTAAAGGTCCCAGTGGCTACTAAGCATTATACCATACCACCTATAAAAATAAAAAGAATATAAAAAAGTCCATGTGAAAAACTATAATTAGGTACATACTAACATTAAAACATAAAAGTATTTATTCTAATAAGAATTACCACGTGTAAAGCTTATGTTTCTTTTTCAGTAATAACGTTTGTTCATCATCTTCGTTCAACACAAACACATCAAGTTTCTCATCTGCGCTACAGTTTTTTGCAGCTGCTACATGTTTAGTAAAAACAAAAGATTGGCCTCCGGATGTTGTTATACAAGGTAAGGTTTTACTTTATAAAATCAGTTATTTAAATGCTAAAAAAGTTTATTTTTATAAGCAACTAGCGGTCCGTCCCGGCTTCGCACGGGCATTATTTTCCCGCTTTTCCGTTCAAATTTTTCTTAAATTTTCTTTGCTATAAACCTTACGAAGCCTGAGACCTTTCCAACGAATGCAAAACCGTGTAAATCGGTTCGTGTGTTCTGGAGCTATAGCGTCAGGAAGGAAAACCCGACTTATTTTTAGGGTTCCGTACCAGTTTTGAAAAAACGGAACCCTTATAGGATCACTTAGTTGTCCGTCCGTCCGTCTGTCCGTCCGTCCGTCCGTCCGTCTGTCTGTCAAGACCATTTATCTCAGGAACGCGTGGAGGTATCGAGCTGAAATTTTCACCAAATACTAAGGTCTGATGCCTCTTAGTGCTCTAAAAAATTCAAACTTCTAAACCAACGCAATCAAGAGATATTGCTGTTTTTGTCGCAAATTTAGAGGGGTAAGAGCAAAAACCTACAGGGTACTTCCAGTCTACCTACAGACTTGAAATTTGGCATGAAGCAAGGTCCTGTAGTACATGTAATGGGAAAATTCCGAAAAACTTAAATTTTTACTTCAATCATATTATATTTTGATTTCATAGAATTTTGGCGGGAAAACTGGGTCACGTGACCACGTGACGTCATAGATGACGTCATAGAATTTTGACAGATGAGTCGTGACGTCATAGAATTTTGGCGGGAAAATATTTTTGACAGCTGAGACGTGACGTCATAGAATTTTTGACAGATGAGTCGTGACGTCACAGAATTTTTGACAGATGAGTTGTGACGTCATAGTATTTTGGCGGGAAAATATTTTAGACACTGTTCTGTGTTAAACACTGTTCTTTTGACAGCTGTCACTTTTGACAGATGGGCGTGACGTCATAGAATTTTTGACAGATGAGTCGTGACATCACAGAATTTTGGAGGAAAAATATTTTTTGAAAGTTGAGTTGTGACGTCATTGAATTTTTGACAGCTGAGTCGTGACGTCACAGAATTTTTGACAGATGAGTTGTGACGTCATAGTATTGTGGCGGGAAAATATTTTAGACACCTGTTCTTTTGACAGCTGTCACTTTTGACAGATGGGCGTGACGTCATAGAATTTTGACAGATGAGTCGTGACGTCATAGAATTTTGGCGGGAAAATATTTTTGACAGCTGAGTCGTGACGTCACAGAATTTTGGCGGGAAAATATTTTTTGAAAGTTAAGTTGTGATGTCATTGAATTTTTGACAGCTGAGTCGTGACGTCACAGAATTTTTGACAGATGAGTTGTGACGTCATAGTATTTTGGCGGGAAAATATTTTAGACACCTGTTCTTTTGACAGCTGTCACTTTTGACAGATGGGCGTGACGTCATAGAATTTTGAAAACTGAGTCGTGACGTCAAACAATTTTGGCGGGAAAATGATTTTGACAGCTGTCACTTTTGACAGATGGGACGTGACGTCTTAGAATTTTTGACAGATGAGTCGTGACGTCACAGAATTTTGGCGGGAAAATATTTTTTGACAGTTGAGTTGTAACGTCATTGAATTTTTGACAGATGATTCCTGACGACATAGAATTTTTGACAGATGAGACGTGACGTTATAGAATTTTGGCGGGAATTTTTTTTTTGACAGCTACGTCGTGACGTCATAGAATTTTGACAGCTGATCGTGACGTCATCACATTTTGGCGAGAAAATTAATAAGTTTGTACGGAACCCTCGGTGCGCGAGTCAGACTCGCACTTGACCGGTTTTATTATATAGTAGACTAGCTATTGCCCGCGGCTTCGCCCGCAAAGGCTTATGACTATTTAATGCATTACGTCTCGGTAAATAATATTATAGGACATACTGCATTCTGCGCATACCTATAAAAATATTACCAATTGCAAGAAGTGTCTAGATGTAAACCGGCTACTTAAATCCTTTGCCCATAACTTTTACTAAAGTTAAAAGAAAAGCAAAGGAAATTGCAAGCGCTTGAACTGATAAAGTAAGAATTCCCTTAATGCCTACCGGTCTTGAGGAGCTTCTAGGTTCTAAAAATGTCTCTCCCTTCGCCCCTCAGGAGAAAGTGATGGCCTGAAAGGTTTTATTACATAATCTGGTGCCATTACACAATCGAGGCGGGTCCAGTTACACGTCAGTTGGACAGGCACAGCAACCTTAATACACAACTTGTGGAAGGGTTTTCCTAGTCGTTTAAGAGAATTTAAGGAGTCAACAATGTAGTACCGTCATCAGATGTCATCACCGTGAATATCTATTGACACATCGGTCGGTCCAGAATTTTAAAAGACTATTATGACATATAGGTATTATTTTAAAGAATATAGCCATTTTGGTTAGATTAGAGCTCTGCCTGTTCTACTGATGTATAACTTGGACCCGCCTCGATTGTGTAATGGCACCATATTATGTAAAATCTTTCAGGCCATCACTTTCTCAGGAGGAGTAAAGGGAGATACATTTTTAGATCAGTAGAATTCTCACTTTATTAGATTAAGCGCTTGCTATTTACTTAGCTTTTCTTTCTTTTTACCTTTAGTAAAAGTTATGGGCAAAGGATTTAAGTAGCCGGTTTACATCTAGGCACTCCTTGCAATTGGCAATATTTTTATAGGTAAGTATACGCAGAATGCAGTATGTCCCTCAATTTTGTTTACCGAGACGTAATGTATCAAATAGTCATAAGCCTTCGCGGGCAAAGACGCGGGTAATAGCTAGTAATATATATTAGAATATTAGATTCAAGGGCCGTGAAACGTCCGCCTGGAAAATTCAACAGAAAACTGCCTACTAAAGATTTTAACCATCGTGAAAAGTGCGCCTGTAAAATTCAATATTTGACATGACCATCAACGACGTCTGCCCTCACGCGTCTGCCACGTTTCCTGGTTGCCACTACCGCGAGCTATAAATTTTAAGCCTCTAATTCGATTCCCGTTCTCAAAGGTTTCTCTTACTTTGCACTCACTGGCATGCAGGTAATACCAAAATTTTAAGCACCTAACTTAACCTTAGTTCCAACAAAGTTCCAACTACGCTTTAAATTTACAAAGGTACCTGCATGCCTAATTTCAAAAGTCTAACTTAGATTTTTTCATACAAATGTTTTTTTTCGCTAACTCCCGTTCCCGAAGGAATTTTCAATATCCTATTGCAACTAAGCTTTAAATTTACTAAGGTACCTGCATGCCAAATTTCAAATTTGTAACTTAAGCGGTTTAGATTTTTTTATATAAATGTTTTTTCCCGCTAACTCCCGTTCCCGAGGGAATTTTGAAATATCCTGCTGCAACTAAGCTTTAAATTTACTAAGGTACCTGCATGCCTAATTTCAAGCGTCTAACTTAAGTGGTTTAGATTTTTTCATACAAATGTTTTTTTCGCTAACTCCCGTTCCCGAGGGAATTTTGCAATATCCTGTTGCAACTACGTTTTAAATTTACTAAGGTACCTGCGTGCTTAATTTCAGGTTTAGATTTGTCATTCAAAAGTTTTTTCCCATTTACTCCCGTTCCCGAGGGAATATTGCAATATTCTGTTTTAACTAAGCTTTAAATTTAATAAGGAACCTGCATGCCTAATTTTAAGCGTCTAACTTAAGCGGTTTTGATTTTTCATACAAATGTTTTTTCCCGCTAACTCCCGTTCCCGTGGGAATTTTCCAATATCCTACTGCAACTTAGCTTTAAATCTATAAAGGTACCTGCATGCCAAATTTCAAGCGTCTAACTTAAGTGGTTTAGATTTTACATACAAATGGATTTTCCCCCTTATTCCCGTTCCCGTAAGAATTTCGGGAATTCCTTTCTTAGTGCACCTCTACGATGCCTAAGCTACGTTCCTTCCAAATTTCAAGTGCCTACCTTTAGCCGTTTAGGCTGTGCGTTGATATGTCAGTCAGTCAGTTTCTCCTTTTATTAGAAGATATTTTTTACCTATTATACAGATATGAGTTAATTATTAGGTAAGTACTATTAGTTTCAACCTTGGATATCTAACCTACCTTAATAGATCCATATTTAAAAAACTCCTCAAATGCTAAACCTGTTCACTAAAAACTTATGATTTTTTTTTAATATCTATCTAAACAATACAATCAAAGTGTAGTTATATTTCAAGAGGTATTAGATGTTAATTCTTTTCATAATTTTAGTTGAAATCATCATCATCATCATACCAGCCCATTAATATCCCACTGCAGGGACGGACCTCCTCTCGTAATGGAGAAATACTTGGTCTACTAATGCCACGCTGGCCAGACGGATTGGTATTGGGTTTGTTGTGTAATTTCGAGTTATACTTCTTTTTATTTCGTAAAGATAATATTACCGGATAGTCCCTTAGTCGATTCCTACGACACCCATGGCATGAGATGGGGTAGTGACATTGTATTTTTGCTCACCACACGTAGAGTTAGTTGAAATGTTCCACTTATATTCATTTCTTTAATGTATTCAATTTTCCTAATTTCAGATGGCGAACATTTTGATTTTATAATCGTCGGTGCTGGGTCAGCTGGTAGTGTGTTAGCTAATAGATTAAGTGAGATATCAGACTGGAAAGTTCTTCTACTTGAAGCAGGTGGTGATCCTCCCATCGAAAGTGATGTAAGTATAGATTCTTCTTATTGGTGTTTAAATGAAACTTAACTTTCGCGTTGTTAACCAGTTAAGGGCCTTTATGTGGCTCACTAGCGCCGCCAATAGAAGAAAAAAATATGATAAGTAATGTAAAATGTTGATAACAAAGTCTTAAGAAAAGGCAATAAGGTATTTGTATAACACACTCTCAACACTTTAAATGTTCAGTAATCTATGTGTGTGAAATCGCCCTAATTTTTTTTTATCGTAAATAATATAGGTACCCTAATGAGTGATAGTGTAATTTTCAACATCTTACAATTATTTATTTTAAAACAAGAACTTATTTTAAAAATTCAATAACAATAAAAGTTACAAAACCCGTTTGAGGGTTTGTATGCTAATCAGTAACATTGAAGATAATAAATGCTTAAAAAAATTAAGGATTGCCAGAGAGATGACGTACCCTATTAGGAAGGAATTCGTACTTTACTGCAGTAGTAAAAGTGTGGAGTATATAAAAGTACGAAAATGAATTAATATTATAAGACTGCTTCGCTTCTCGGAAACTAACATCTTAAGGATACTTATACTTAGCATGGAGCCGGTCCTTGATAGCCTATTGCATAAACCGCCGGGGATGCGCTGCCAAAACATATTCAATAGAAATTGAACGAGCGCAGCGTTAAGTGCTTAAAACAATGTTTAAAAATCCATTTAGGTACTCTACGAATGAGGTTTGCAGTGAATCTAGAATGCTTTATGTGTGCCAGATTTATTTTAATAAAACCCTTTTTATAACCCACAAACTAATAATAAATAGTGAAAAATATAAAGGACAATGAGCAGAAGTGGTCTAAATTTCCACCACTATTGAGGGCTATGTAAGCTTAAAGTCGACTAAATACTATACAATTTTGATTACTAGGTGACAAAAATATATTCACTGAGAAAAAAGTTATGACTGTTTCAAAAATACTTATTTTTAGTTATTTAACTGTTAATATTTTCGCACATAGCCACATTTCAAGCAGTAAAAACATGGTAGACGGATTCCCCGTGTTCTGTAATGCACTCAAATCGTCTGCAAAGTATACAATGATTTAATGATAACCTTAGCGCACCTACTCATATAAAAATGTAATCGGGACGGTTCGCAATCGTGCTAAAAGTATTTTTCGCACGTGCAACGTATGTAATGAATTAATGATCCATAATCGAGAAACCATTTCGAACTACTACTGTTCTTGTCTTTCTGGAATGCGAACTGTGGGGTGCTGTGCCCATGTCATGGTAATTATTTGTTATTTTGGATGGGCGAGACACCAATCCACAATTCTACTTCCAGCTGCGAATCTGGACAATGTTATTGTGGGTGAAGACATGAGATGTATTCTTATAAGGACAGACTACACACTGTGAGACAGGAAAAAATAAAACTTGTGTGATATTTTTGTGTTTACATTCTTCCCAGTATTACAAATATTTTAAAATAAACATAAGCATTGTAAAGATAGCTATAAGTCCTTTCATTTGATTTGATACCTCACATGATAGGGTTTGATTTTTTTGACGTAGCGAGGTACCTACCACGACCGCCACATTGTTTATATTTTGGATCTTAGAGCTTATATCAACCAGAATACCGTATGAATTACAAAGAAATGTCAAACACCTAAATCAAACGAGTAGTTTAAAAGATATAGTGAAATAATTAAGCGTAAAAAGGTTTTTAAATTGCAAGTTCTCATGGGGTCATAACTTTTTACTGAGTAAATATTTAGGGTTGCGGTCTTCTAATAATGATTCAGAACACAGTGTTCCATCATATGTCATAGTTCTTATTGATGGTGGAAATTTGGACCAAGCTCCATATATTTTTGCCCATTCTCCTTTAAACTGATCCGAGGTCCAGCCTACTCATGGTTTAAATCCTATTTAGAAAACAGGAAGCAGATTACACAAATAGAAAATCACAACCAAAGCACTAACCAAATAACAGTAGTTAGATCACAGGAAAGAGATATGACATGCTCAATCCCACAAGGTAGCGTATTAGGATGTATCTTGTTTCTAATATATACATATAAACGACTTACCAAAAATACTAAACAAAGACATAACCTTACCAATTTTGTTTGCAGATGACTTATCCATACTAATAAATTATGAAAACTCCAACACATCAAACACCATACTGCAAGAAACTTTACAAAAAGTAACTGATTGGCTCCGTGACCATAATTTAGAAATAAACTATCAAAAAACAAAAACTATTCAATTCCGCTCATACAAGAAACCCCCTCTAAGCATAAACACACACTTTCAGGACACACAACTCGAAACTGTAGAAACATTTAACTTACTTGGAATACACATTGACACACATATTAATTGGAAAGCCCACATTGAACACACCAAATCAAAAATTTCAAAATTTATATACGCCCTTTTTCAGTTAAAATGTAGTACAGACACAAAAACAGCGCTCTCTGCATACTATGCATATGCATATTCGAGGTTCCGGTACGGTATCATGCTATGGGGAAACAGCGTAAACACCCAAGAATTATTCATTTTGCAGAAAAAATGTGTCAGAATTATTGCACAAATAGATAATTTGGATAGTTGTAGACCTTTTTTTATAAAGTATAATCTGCTGACCTTGCCATCGATATATATATACGACATCAGTTTATTCACATTCAAAATCATAGAACACTTTACAAAAGTACGGGACACACATAACATTAATACACGACATAAAGATAGATTATACCTTCCACCGTCCAGGATAAAAATGCTTAACGAAAGCCCATACTATATGGCAGTTAAAATATTTAATAAATTACCAAAAAACATTAAAAAGGAAACAAACATTAAAGAATTTACCAAAAAATTAAAATATTATTTAATCCAAAAATGCTTTTACTCATTAGAAGAATATTATAGTAATTAAGTAGTCAAGTTATAAAAAACATTTATATATTTTACTTTTTATTATTGTTATAATCCGCTAGTTAGTTATTTAGTTGTTAGTTATTTGTATATTTAATTAGTAGCAGTTAGTATTAGTATATGTAATTTAATTTGAATTTTAGGTTTATATTTAATTATATAAGATTGTGTAAACAATTTTTGCAACGCCTGAAAAAGGCGCTAAGTCCTGTACCTTTTAGCTTATAAGAACATTGTAACACTTAGCAGCAAAAATAAACGTTTGAGTTTGAGTTTAAATAATTTATTAAAAAAAATATTTAAAACCTACACTAGTTTAGTAGATGTTTCAGTCCACTTATAGATTTCTTATTATAGAGTACTTACCTAATTCATGCGATATTTAGAAAGGTAGGCACATACGGCCATAGTAAGAACTGAAATGCAAAACTGGCTTTATAATCAATCATCTGGCATGTCATAAATTTTTTTGGTGCATGTGATAAACAATACAAACTCGAATATAATATAATTATTCATATATATAATATGAATAATTGTATTATATTCGAGTAAAAGCATTTGATTATGGTAGTAAATAGGTATTCATCAAACCACTAATAGCGATCAGTATAATAAATAAGGATCTGAAGTTAAACAGTTTACTTCATAAAATTATTTAAGTACATAATAATTATATTATGTACTTTATGTTTTGGTAATACAATTTAATTTTGTTTTATTTATTAAAAAAAATAAAAACATTACATAAATCACCGTTTCAGCAATCAGTTTTAGAAATAAATAAAAACCTTAATTCCTCTTTTCAGATTCCATCTTATGATTACCAAATGTACGGAACGCAATATGATTGGCAATATAAGACTGTTAATAATGGAAAAACTAATCAAGGTGTTAAAGGCGGTCGAGTAACTTGGCCACGAGGCAAAATGCTAGGTGGCTCTAGCAGTATAAATGTTATGGCGTATGTGCAATGTCATCCCCATGACTATCAGATGTGGTATGATGCAGGCAACCTTGAGTGGCATCCAAACATTACAAAAAAATACTTCAAAAAGGCTGAAAGTTTACAAGATACACGTCTTTTAAAAAATAGAATGATTAAGAACCATTATGGTCATACAGGACCTATGGTTATAAACAGACATAACTATACAACAGAGGACATCATAAACCACGTACTTTCAGCATGGCATGAAATGGGTTTTAAGAATGTTGATGATCTAAATACAGCTAATAATTTCGGTTCCGGACAATTTGTAGTGACAGTCAGTGAAGGTAAAAGAGTAAGTACTGCTGTGGCTTATTTAAATCCGATAGCAAAACTGAGAAACAACTTAAGGATAGGAAAAAACCAATTTGTTACCAAAATTTTACTTGACCCGAACTTGAAAGCAAACGGTGTTGAAATTGATGACAAAGGTAATAAAATAAAACTTTACGCAACAAAAGAGGTAATTCTTAGTGCTGGTGCTATAAATACGCCACAATTGTTAATGCTTTCGGGTATCGGACCTAAAAACCACCTTGTGTCAAAAGGAATTAATACTCTAGTAGACTCACCAATGGTTGGACAAAATTTGCAAGATCATACTTTAACACCAATAACAATTTATGCTAATGAACCAAATGAACAGAATGTTGCAGCTGAAGAGTTTGAAGTATTGAGATACCTTTACGACAGGAAAGGAACGTTGTCTTATCATAAATATCCAGGAGTCTTCGCATTTTATACTTCAAGAAAAAAGCAAAACTATCCTGATCATCAAGGTATATTATCAATAACGGGTAGAAATCAAGAAGACATCAAACGATTCGCATCAGCCTATGTTGAATCTATCGAAAACTCAATACTAGAGCATAGCAAAAATAATTCAATTTATTTATTTTATCATACTTTATTGAAGCCGTCTTCAAGAGGAAGTATAACATTAGACACATGTAATCCATTTGATCATCCTATTATTTATTACGATAATTTTAGAGATTTAAGAGATTTGACCAACACAGCAATAGGCATTAAAATGTTAACGAAAATTATTGACAATAAATATTTTAAATCTAAAGGTGCCTTTTTGGGTAGAATACATTTAAAAGCCTGCGACAAGTATGGTTTGAATACAACTGAATACTGGAAATGTATTACTTTAAATATGGCAACAACTGTATATCATCCTGTTGGTACAGCAAAAATGGGACTCCGTATAACAGACTCTGTAGTAGACAGTCGTTTGAAAGTGCACGGAGTAAAAGGACTTCGAGTTGTAGATGGTAGTGTTATGCCCACGATTACAAGTGGAAATACAAATGCTCCTATAATAATGATTGGAGAAAGAGCAGCAGATTTAATAAAAGAGGATTACAAGAAAATGAGCAACAGTTAATAAATGAAAGCGATGTGTCAAAGTTATATGAATAGTATTTATTGTTATTGTTTGAATGATATATTAGGTTTTGAATTGTGTATAATAAACTAATTTAATTATTAACAAATTATTTAAAAAAATGTCAAACAGTATATTTACTTAACTTACTTATAAATTATAATCTTAGTGCATAAATATCTGATTACTGTTCTGATTTTTGTTTTCATTCGTATACCAACTGTACTAAAAGTGAACTAACTGAAACAACATTATTCACTTTTTCCTTTAAAATTCCCTTAGTTTATAGCGGGTCTCAAGTTTTCTTCTTAAAACATAACTTCTCAAGCGATGAGGATGAACTTTGATTAACAATAAATATTTACCTCACCAGGCTAGTGTTATTTTTTTTTCCTTTCACTATGTAATAATATAAATAAGTTCTGTGATAGCTATCAATATCAAGGAGTTCTTAATTATTCTATAACACTTGAACTAAAAATATCCCTAAGCCATAATGTCAATGCTGTTCCACGTCTTACATTATACAAAAGTTTAATCATTATTATTCAAAGAATTTCTTTTGAATAGCTTTATTTAAAAACAAACTCTAAGTGGAACTATTACTTAGTAGAGAAATTAGTCTATCGCTTGCTATTTTTATCTCTGTCGTTTTTTAACGATGACTATTTAATTGAGTTTCATTAATATGAGATTAGTGTTATAGTAAAATACATATCAACTACAGATAAGTACAGATTTATTCCTCAGCAAACAAGCGTAGAAATAAGAAATACCTTACACAATAGCTTATAAAACACATTTTCCTGCGAACAAAGTCCCGTAATAACGCAGGCTATGAGGCATGAACTATTGACATGAGAAAATGAACAACTCCAAGTTGACTTCGGCACGATGCCAAATTTTAATGACAACCGACGCCTCCACAGTTGGAAATAATTTGCAAATAAATATAAGACTTGACTCTTTCCTTCAACAACAATATTTTATCCATATAATATATACAGTATATACAGATATATATAATATATACAGATATTGATTTACATAAGAAATTTGAATAGATTTTGTACATGCAATTCTTAATTTTATGTAAGTAGGTGATTTTGTACATAATTAATTATCTAACCTTTAAAGTTAAGAACGCATCTACATACGCTTAATTTTATTATAGACAATACTTTTAACATTTGTTTACTTTGGGTACAACAAGAACTTATTTTTTGATTATGAATTTAATCTGACATTCCATTGCATGATTCTGATTCTGATATCAGACCTATTTTATTACATTATCGTAAATTAATTATTACAATGACAGTATCCGCATAGTTTTTCTTATAAGAGAGTTTCACAATATCATCTATGGAGAGTAGAAACATATTTCAGGATAAAGGAAACCCTGCAAGCAAATGGAAAACATTATTTTAGTAATATTTTGAAGATATAATTGCCTCGGGCAGACATTTACGACTTCAACAACGGAAAAATACTCATGTACATGTTGAAGTCATACATATTTATGAGTTCTCGTCCTTTAAATATGGTATAGGATAGCTATATATTACATGATTATCATTTCTATTGTGTGGTTTTTTCCACGATGACATAGCAGAAAAGTCTAGGGAGTGTCGTTAGAAGAGATTTCATTACCCCTCCCTCTCCTTTGGGAAAATATGCTGATAGCATTGTTCGAGGTTTGCCTTTGTTTTATTCTGTTAAAAGTTCGTGAGTATGAACGTGTATAAAATTTTATGGAAAATTTTGGCACATAGAGATACATAATACATTTAGCAAAGAAAAATAATGTCGGTAATTATGAGTCGATTATTAATTTAGTCTTACGTTTATTATATTATACTTTATTATGATGACGCAAGATTTTAATACTTTAATTTGATTTATGGTCATTATTTATTTATTTAAACTCAATAATTACTTATACAACTTAATAATTTTAAAACAATAACACATTTAGTAGTAATACAATTATCTTATCAGTCTTATCGTTCCCAGCCATTTTTACTAAACAACCGCAAGATAATTTATTACTTAATTAATTGCTTAACTTTGTAAAGCATTATGCCTCAGCCTCAGGATGTAAAGCACGCGCCAACGAATTTGCGAATGAACAGAAACAAATATAACATCACCTCCTCGTAAAAACCAACTAAGGGGCTATCCGTGAATATTATCTTTACGAAATAAAAAGAAGGAAAACTTGAAATTAAACACTATACCAATGCGTCTGGCCAGCGTGGTATTAAAAGGTCAAGTATCCCTCCATCACGGGAGGAGGCTCGTTCCTGCAGTGGGACATTAAAGGGCTGTTATGATGAAGTGTCATAATTGTTATCTTGAGTAATACCTAGTCGGTAAGCATGGCGTATTCTTTGTTCGGAAATCAGTATTAATACAATGTATATGTACGTTTTTACTTAGCAAAAATATTTAAAACTCCATTTTACTATTAATTTAGGTAAATTATTAAACTATAACTATCTTAATTTTTTTACTGTTACAATAACAAATCGTTTTCTATTAACTTAAACATAATAAACCAATTTAAATACGCAAATTCATGGACGGGTCCGCTTTATACCACAAAATAAGATACTTACTAAATTGTCCAGACCCTACCCTACTTATCCCTAGATTTGCCTACCGTAAAGGTTATTAAATCTGCTGAATCCTTTACTAGCAAACGGTTTTTTTCTAATTTTATAAAGAGCGCCCTAACAAAAAAAAATCTATTAAGTAATGTCAGATTGAACCAGATATTTTTGTTAGTATTAATGTAGATAGTGTCTGTATATAATTTGAAAAATAGATTTCAATAAAATGTATATAAAAAACGCCTAATCGCTCAGTCATTCACTCCCTTTTTCGCTGGAATTACTTACGCAATTCTGAGGTAATTATCTTAACTTAAGATGTCTGTTATTTTTAAAAACCCTAATTAAATGTTTGTTTTATTTCCTCGTACAAAGCAAATAAATATATCTATACACTCTTTCTTTTTAGATGAACTAATTAACACACAATTTGTACTAAGCAATCAATTTTAAAATTTAGTTTCAATATGAAAATATTACAAAAAAGTAATGATTACAATAAATTGACACTAAAACAAAGCAATTTGTGCTTTCTTAGAAGCTCTATAACCGAGCAGTTAAATTTAAAAAAATGTTTTCCTTCTTTTTATTTTAATATCAAAAGTGCCAACACAATAATTTATTATCGTATAAGTACGGTACAAGAAACGACCACTTTTTATTTTGATGTTGACATTTACTTCATTAAATCGACGCTTTAGTATGGCAGTATTTTTTTCATTTTATAGCATCATAACGTAAAAGCAAAATGGAGAATTACGAACTTTATGTCATCGCAGAAGCAAACCACAATATTAATTTTAGAATAAAAATATTTACCAATGTTACTTTCTTTCAATTATATTATCAGCATAAGCTTTGTTATTAAGCATCCTTAAACTGGTTCATTTAGTTTATTGATTAAAATTACAGTAAATTAACATTAAGCAATTAAATTGTCCAAATTATATTTGTCTAGAATCTAGACAAGTAGTATAAGAATCAAGACTCTAGATTCCATGGATATTATGAATTTATTGCCGTAAAAGTCAAATTCCACTCTTTCATTTTCCTACGATCATAAAAGACTTTTTTTTAACAGTATATAAAATTTGGACTAGATGACTCTAGTCCTAATTTATAAAACACAAGATAAATTGCAAGCTAATGAAATTTTTTTTATGAAGATACTATACAAGCAGGTAAATACAAGTAAGTCTTTGTTGCTAAAGGTATGTTGAAAATTGAACTGCAAACTACGAACTACTAGCAGATGTTATATATCAGTAGATACAGGAAATAAAAAAAGCAGTAAAATTTTTGTCTAGGCAGTTAAATGCATATTTTAAAAAAGTCGACACTAAACCCTGTACTGTATATTTGGCCAGTCAGCTTTTATTCATTCACGTAAACGTATTAAAAGATTAACTGTCGATATTTTGTTGAAAAACAAACAATTTTAATTAATTTGATAAAAATATCAAAACTATTTTAGTTATTAAAGTCACATGATATTTGACGTGTGTGAGTCATAGGGCCAGATTCAGAGACCGCACTTTGACTTTACTTTAGCAAAGTCTAGTTATTATCTCTGAATTTGAAAAACATTAAAGTAATCTTTCGCATGAAAAGTTTACTTTGGGAAGATTACTTTTGAAAGAAAGTAAAGTCACGACTCTGAATCTGGGCCTTATATCTCGTTTTTGTATCAAAGTCGAACTTTCCTTCAAAGTAAAGTCAAAGTGCGGTCTCTGAATCTGGCCGACAGAACCTAAAAATAAAAATTTTCAATAGAGTCCAATAGTAAAGTTAAAACCTTACAAGCAATTATTTTTGAGCCTTTTTTAATCTGAAAATAATGGCGCCATTTGAGCCGTTAGGATTACATTTATTAATCACAGAATCAAATCTAATGTATTTACTGAACGTATTTCAGAAATAAATTTGGATTGTTTATAGAAATCACTAATTAATGTAATTGATAACGAGTTTCAAATATCAAATATCTCACAGTTAACAGACTGTTTATATTATTTAATGAAATCCAATTTTAATCTTTGAATGCTTTAAATAGAGTTCTTAATTTCATTTGAAGCGAATGGAATAAGGAATAAATGTGGCTGTTTCGAAGAATGTTGGTAGAATTAAATTTGTCTATTAAATTATTATATTTTAAATTTAATAGCTTAGAAGAGCTTTTTATGTTAAGACTACTTTAAAAGTATTAGTTACCTATCACACTGTCTTTTATAGTTGATTCGCAGATACGAGTAGCATGCATAACTAATAGCCGAGAGAACAAAAGGATTCTGTGATGTCGACCGTGGATTGAGAAACGCAAAACAGGTAAACCTTTTACATTGCTAAGACCCGGTTTCCACTAAAGCGGAGAGGAGAGGAGACGAGTGGAGACGTGGTGCAAAGCTGGTAGGTTATTTCCTCCAAATCGGAAAGGAGAAGAGTAGTGCCGACTGTCTTGCCGACGGCGTGGTGGAGTTGAGACCTGATAAAGGTGGTAAAAGGTCGAAGGATAAGAGCTGCATAAGATTGCGTCCAGTAAAATCTGTTGGAGGTAATGTTTTTCCAGCAACAGACGTCTTTTGAAAGTAAGACATGAAACTCAATAAAAATAATTATATACTTAATAATATTAATTTGTATATTATTTTGTTTTAACAACATTTTTACGAAACATAGTATTTATATTTGTATACTTTTAAAACTCAAAGTCAAAATAATAAAATAACAAAATCATTAACATTAAGCTAACTAATTTATACTCATGAATAATTTAAACTATCGAAAACACAAATGAAGTAGAAATAATGAGTTTGTTTGTGCAACTGAGCAAGTTTCGTATAAAGGAGATTTCTGAGAATGTTGCATTTGGTCCTCGTACCAGTCATAATGTTACGCATTGTTGTGAGTAATGCTACAGACACACTGCCAGAAATATCATCCAACCTTTTTGTTCAAAAACAATTAAATTGACAAAATACTTTAAAATTATTCGCTTTATTAAAGAACGAGCTGACGTTGATGGGCGGCGAAAAAAACGCGCCCGTTTTTTAATCATATTTCATTACTGCTTCACTCTTATTAGTCACAGCGTGATACTATATAGCCTATGACACTCCCCGATAAATGGACTATTCAACACAGAAAGAATTTTTAAAATCGGTTTAGTAGATCTAGAGATTACCCCCCATAACGTCACAAACACACAAACAATTAGTAACAATCAGTATTAGTATAGATAAAATATATCTCACACATTTACACTAACCTATCCGCGAGTAAGCCTACAAAAAGCCTATGTACTATGTATTGTACTATGGATACTCCGGATTAGCATACTTATTACTTTTTTTACAAACAATACATAGAAATACAAAAATAATATCATTCATGGAAAACACTCTTACAATAGGTATTAGCAAAACAAAACATGCAATAATAATTATGCATTGGCAATAAAATAAAGCTAATTGATTTTCTCAATATCTAAAATGTTTATTAATTACATGTAAAATCCTTTTTTGTATTTTGCGTGAATTGAGAAGTTGTTTGTCTAAACGCGCTTATCTAACCATCGGAATGGAAAAACAGTGTTAGGTTTATGCTACCCTTAGGCATAGTCGTCAAGTTAAGTACGAATGAGTTATAAAACAGTAAGTACTTAAGTGAAACACCGCATTGCGACATTTTAGAAGATCGCTATTATTAAGCATGTTGTTTGTTCTTAGACAAAGGTAGTGAATAATACAGTTAGTTCTTTATTGTTTAAAATAAATTACACTAGCTGATGCCCGCGACTTTAAATACAATGTATTTATCAAGTGTAGCTTAATGTCATTCGGATTTATAAGCTATTATGTATTGTAAAGTTCAATTTAAATCCATTTAGTATTTTTTAGGAAAAAGTATAACATAAATCCAACCATACTCACATAGTTTCACGTTTATAATATCAGTAGGATAGCAAGCAATATATGAAATTGCCATTGATAAATAACTTAGATATCGCGTTCACTCAAGCTGAGTATAAAGTTAGTGATAATTATTATTATTGTGAGAATTTAATTTGTAATTAATATAATATTGCGTAATGTGCATGTTGTGTTTACCTGAATAAATTGCGTGTGCAACTAGTTAAATCTATGTTTAGTTGATTCTTTGATTTTAAATAGAAGTAAATTATTGTGAAACAAAATAATGAATGTAAACATTAAAAAAAAGTTTAATCTAATAGCAATTTGCAATAGTAAAATGTGCATTGTCAGTACTTTAGCTAGGATAACATTGTAAAAAAACAAATTACTTTTCTTGACTTACGAATATAATTGCAAATGTATTTACCTAAAATTGTTTTGCATAAAAGAGTTTCCACAGCCAAAAGATTTCGTTTCATCAAAAGGAAATGGAACAGACAGATAATTCCGTTGCTTTCTTATCTAAAAAATAACAAAAGGGACGAAATCATCGCGTGAATGGGCGACCATGTTCATACGTTAAAGTAACAAAGAAGAACTCCTATTCTTATATTACTTACAATAAGGTTGTCAATTGCTTGTCAAATGTATGTAGCATTATTTCCTTATTATCATCTAACGGGAAATTTGATAATATTGTATAAAATACCTGTAATGGAAAAACTATATTTAGAAAACAAAGACGGCCTTATTACAAAATACGGTCTAACTATAAACCACGATTTATTACGTCACAAAACCACTGTTTTTGAAATTTGTTGTTACAAAATCAGTCTTAACGCTAAAGTGTTAAAACTGATTTTGTATTAACAAATACAAAATCATAAATTTGTCATTACAAAATCAGTTTTAACACTTTAACGTTAAGACTGATTTTGTAACAACAAATTTCAAAAACAGTGGTTTTGTGACGTAATAAATCGTGGTTTATAGTTAGACCGTATTTTGTAATAAGGCCGAGAGTGTTTATGATATTATTTTCATTAACGTTTTGGTGTTAATGAAAAAAATATCATAAAATAAATATTTTTTATTGTGTAATGTTTTTGATTAATATAGTTTCAATGCAAGTAACTTCGGTATGATTGTTTCTCGAAGGCATTTTTTCTCGTACCGAGGAGTTTCAGTGTGGCAGGATGAAGTAAATTTATTTTGAGTTCATTAGTTTATTTTAATGTTCTGTGCCATAATAAAAATTAAATATCCACTGGACAGGCTTGCCTGTGAGGCCACTGCTACCTATATCTTGTAAACTTTGTAACAATAAACAAATTTTTATTTTTATTTTTTATAATCAAGTTCTACTTTTATGATAGGTAGAAATAGTACTTACTAATATGAAAATACCCAGAAAGTGTAAACCAAGGCTGAAAACACTTTTGCCTAGTAAGCTATCGTTGAAACTAACTACTAACTATTACATGTTTATTTTGTTAGCATGTATTGAAAAGAACTAGGGGTGAAGTTAACAAACATAATTAAAACCGTCTGAACTCAGGTTTTATTGAGGAACGTATTGCTATTAAATGAAAATACTCTCCCTGTGGTGACGGAGTAAGAATAGAATATATAACCAACCCATCTCATCCCATAGGTGACGTAGAAACCGACTAAGGGACTATTTGTGAATATTACCTTTACATAGAAGGAAGGCAAACTTGAAATTAAACGCTATACTAATCCGTCTGGCCAGCGTGGTATTAGTAAGGCAAGTATCCCTCCGTCTCGGGAGGAGGCCCGTCCCTGCAGTGAGACATTAATGGGCTGTTATGATGATTATAATATTATGATAACAAATTAAAAGTACTTCAAATAAAACTGCCGTGTGTATCATCGCCGTTGTGTACATTAACTATAAGACATGCCCGGCCTGAATTTCAACTATTTGGAACGACACGAGGATTTTATTAGGATGAGTCTCGTTAACTAGTGTTTTCAAAGTTTTACGAGCTTGGCTCCATGTTTGTTTTATAACGTAATTTAATAAAAAATGAGTTAAATGAAATGGTAGGTGTAAAATATTTTAGTTATGTATAAATTTTACATTCATAAGTATTTTCTTTGTCCAAAAGAAAAACTTTTTTTGACCCTCTGTTATTGTTTATAAGGCGCTGTCTCCACGAGCGATAAAAACGCGGCGATATTATCGTCGTGCCACATATTTCTATATACTCAGTATGAAGGTGTCTTTACACGGCGATGTTATCGCGGCGATTTTTGTTCAGACTCGTCGCGATTCTATCGCTCGTGGAGACAGCGCCTAAGTCAGACAAAGAATTTTCAGACGAATACTACGACGCTTTGAGCAATTTACTCACAACATCCAAGGAAGAAGTAAAACAGTCGTCGTATAGAACTATATTACCTTTAGAATGGACTGCAGTTAATGTACCTGCGGTTTATTGAATTTGCTTCTTTATAATCCGGAACTACGATAATTATGATACAAAATAGCTAGATTTGCAGAACACTTGGACAATGCGGAAAATGAGGCAGTTTTCTCGTGATAGATTCATCATCTACCAATGAATGTTAAACAATACAAATTTAATACGGTTATCTATTGTTTGCCCGAAAATTATATATGCCATAATGTTCTTATGCCCGAATTGAATTTGCCTTAATTTTACTTAACGGCAAAAATTATGACGATTATAGCAAATAATATGAAATTAGTACAAATGAAATTATGAAAAATGAAAATTAGGATAAATGAAATTCTGGCAAGTGGAGGTATACGATTTAATAAATCTAAGTCCATCTATTCAATCAATCCTTTTAACGCCTAAGATTTTGATTCTTAATTATTATTTAAGTACGAATGTTTAGTTTCACTGACATGCAGTATTCTAATGCCCGATTTACACATCGACAAGTACAGTGGCGAGTTAAGTAGTATTTTAAGATTTAGTTGATTTAAATAGATCTCCATCCTAGTTTTTGGCGTTTTAAGTACTAAGTAGCCCCCTCTCTCGCGTCTCGCCAACTTAACTTGCCAAAAAATAGGATGGAGATCCATTTAAATCAACTTAATCAGCAACTTACTACTTAACTCGCTACTGTACTTGTCGATGTGTAAATCGGGCTTTACACTTTATAATGCTCAAAGTTCGTTGTATGAGTCATATAGAAATAAAGAAAAAGATCGATGTAATACAACATGTTACGAATAATTTATGTCTTTTATACACTGAAAATGATATTTATGAGTTTGCAAAAACTGTTTTTACGCTGGTTATAATTATCTTTTTTTATTACGACTTTTGACAATAGTAGATTGTCTAAGTATTTGTTACATTACACGTATTCATTTCTATGTTTTAAACAAATACTAAATATCATGTTGCGACTTTGTTTCATGTTTTTAAGTTGCGTTTTGTTTTAGCTTTTAGCTGACGATTTATTGCTGGCGATCGCCTTTCGACTTCGGTTGGCCATATTTTAGTCTTCCGTTGGATACGTTCCATAAAAATAGTTGAGTATAACGCACATTTACGTACAGTTTTATGTACAAACAAGAAACATAGCTTGAGATGATTCATAATCCTGCCGAGAATACAAAAGCAGTTGGGACGTTTTATTTGAAACAAATGTAATGTTCATACAACTGCACTTAGAAAACTCGACATACGGGGTTACTTTTTATTGCATTTTCTAAAAGTGCCGCTTATACGTCAGCAGAATATAAAAATGAAAGTATTAGTGAAAAATATATACTTATTTAATAGTTCACAGCCTTTAATAGTGATGAGACATACTCATGTTTAATAGTACATCCTAGGAATATAACCAGGTTACCATGTTGCATTACAAAATTAAATGAAGTGATGCATAACTTTTGACATCATCTCATAACATAGTGCATCGTAAAAGCGAAATACGAAAACAGGCGATCGAACAGCTGAAAAAGTAAATAAAAATTTGATTACTCTATTCGAAAAACCGTAGTCCGTTTGACCAGGTTTTTCTATACTAGAGTTATTTATATGCATAGGTATATATTTTCAAACGTCAACTACCAATGTAGTTTAGCATTCTGGTTTTTTATTCTATTATATTTTACTATACAATAACCTCTTTAGCGGTCCATGGCTGCTACAAAGGGGGTTTGATTCCCGGTCAATGCAAATCTTTGTGTGTAGGAACATGAATGTTTACTTTTGGTCTGCTTGTGTTCTATGTAAAATAAGTAAAATGTATGTTCGAAACAAAAGTACTTTTCGTACAAGCCCTGCTTTGTTTGGGACTACTTAGATATAATTACTATTCTTTATTACATTTTTCACAATCTTTTACATTTTTAAATAGAAATATAAAAATAAAAGCATTTAAAAATATAAAAAAGGTAGACCCACCAGCATCGGGTACAGGGACCAAGCTACTGTTGGTTAGGGCTATTATGGTTAGGCTTATTACTATTATTGTTCTATTCTAGAGATATTCTAGTGACCATTGTGATTAATTTGTAATGTAAACGTCACGTCGTGGACTTGGTCTAGGTTGTCACTACGTGGCAGAAATTGCTATGTTGACGTTAGTGGTTGACATTTGGAGCCTGACAAACATAAACGTGACGCTTTAGTGCTGGAAGGTTGAAGCATACTATGTTGATTAAGCTCGCATTGTTTCCTAGTATTTTCGATCATGCCATTCTCAAAAAAGAAATCTCGCAAATGCTTACTAATTTAAAGTTTTGTTACTTCTTTGCTCGTAATTATAGTTACATTTGTTGCAACTAAGCAACAATATTTTTCTACCTCCTTTGACTTAAATATAGATACCATTTAGAGCCGGCAAAGTAATTTATTTAATTGGAATAGTGAAAATTAAATACATTATGTTTAACTAGTAGGCACAATAAAAATGAACAGTAGTTTTTTTATTTAAAATACATAGAAAAAATCTCACGAGTTGATTGGCTAAAGAGTTTTCAATAAAATAATTCGGCAAAGGAAAAGCCGCGTAGGTGCATGCATGTACGATTTACATAATAATAACGCGGATTCAAGTATCTACACTTTTTCATATTTATTTCCTCTTTATACCTACGTTAATTTAATGTGAACGTTAAACGTTTAAATTAAGCTTGACTTTTGATAGCATCATGATTTAACTATATATATTATTATATTACTTACTTTTATTAATTTAATGATTAATAGCAAACCTCCACGTAAACCCACTGTTATCATAACCTCGTCTTCGGGTTCCTTCACGTTAGTACACTTTCTGCATAAACTTCTATTCAAACCTTATCCGTTGGTTTCTGAATAAATTAAGCCTTAAAATAAAATACTAAGGCAATGACCTAGTCATTCGCTTGTAAGCTTTCTCTGTCAATACTCTTGTCAATACCAATAAGGGCTTTCTCGTGTTACATAAGTATGTACCTTCATTATTATGTAATTACAAAGAAAATTGTGGTCCAATTATTAGAACACATCCAGATTTTTCTACTTTATTTTTAAGGAATATACCAATTGAAACGATGATAAACTATCAACAAAGGCTTTAGATAACAAAAGGAGCCCCTATCTATTCATACTGTCATCCTCAAGGGTTTTTTTCGGGATATTTACTGCTTTCAGCATTTATCAAAAATAATAATGGATTTATTTCGACAATACTTCTTTTATTAGTGTACTATACGCTATTATATTGGCCTATTATTTATATTTGACATCGTAATTATCTGTAATAATAACATAAAACTATCAAACATGCGCACCATTTAAATATTTGAACGACTCCTTCATACTAAGATTGATATTCCTTTGAAATTTGCTCAAACTGTGCCAAAAAATTAACTTTACCATTTGAACTACACTTTCAATTTAGGTAGTTAGTGTTTTTTATTCTATTTACTACGTGATGTAAATAGATACTAAAATCAAACAACAAACAAAAATTTTTAATAACAGAAACCAAAAAATAAGAACTATGCAACCTTAACTAGATTTTTAGAGCCAGCTCTAAGATACAGAGCATTAAGATTTAGCCTAGGATACATACCCATCGTGTGCTCAGGTGTTTTTATAACGAGCAAAGAACTTTATAGCACTTTGGAGCCAAAGATTTGTGAAGGTCTAGCGTTAAATTAAAAAGCGTACGTCGATGTTTCAACCAGTTGTCTTTCAGATAAAAACTTTTTGAATAAGTTTTTTTTTTAACTAAGTAAAATAAAAATTCAAAGTCTTGTTCAGAGTGACTGTAAAGTAAAAGCGACGATAATAAATGAAGTTAAAGAACTATCAAGACAGTCCAGTTTAAAGTGTCCTGTCATACTAAATTAATAACTTCGACTTTATTACAAAAAGTGTAAGTGTTAAAGGGGAGAGAACATTGATGTTTAATATCTACTGTGGACCAAGTAAATATTATAGTTTTTAATTTTCATGTTCATTGGCAAAACATTAAGATAATAATTATGAGGTGAAACAAATGTTATATAAGTGACACTAAAAAGCTTTTAAGGGTTGATATTGTATAAAATGATTTTAAACTTTTGGTTATTAAATAGTGTTCAAAATAAATTTCTAAATAAAAAGTTGATACCTGGATTAAGCCTTTTCTAAAATAATTATTATCATTAAAATTCTTAGAGAAACTCAATATATTTTATGAACTGAAACTAAATCAGTTGCTTACGCAAACTTTAAAACGTAGACAGTTTATTATTTTAGTTACGTTTTCTTTACTCTATTTAATTTTACATTTTTATCGTTAATGAATATATAAAATTGTTTTAATTTATATAAAACATAACTTTAGCAATAATTTTAGTTATTATCTTAAATGAAACATTTAAAACAATGCCAATTGTTAATGCTTGTTATAGTAATAAATTATTTTAATATTATTGTTTTTCAAATGTCTTGATTTAATAAGTTAATCTATAACGTTATCAACATTGTGACGTTGTTTTACTAAACAAACATTATTGACTTTCACTGTTTGACGGACGGACGTGAAGAAGTAACGGAACTGAAATCGCTACAAGAATTCAAATTAACTAGGGTTCATGTTTATACCCAAATCTTTGTTCAGAGGTCAGCGGAACGGTGTTTCTCATGAATAAGAACATTTCCTGGTTTAGACATCTTTGAAAAACGTGAATTGACTGTGTAATCGTCAATAGCAAGATCAGATTATGCAAGAACCTAATTTGCTCTACGTCCTTGATAAGTTGTTTCATATACCTACTTGTCGGATTGTGGAATAATGGGGAATGAACATAAATATTACAAAACCCCTGTTTTTGTTTGCAAAAAGTACAATTTAATTGAATATATTATTTAAAAAATCTTCAAGATTGGAAACAAAATAAATATTCAACACAAGCCAAATCCCTACATTTTATTTTTTTAATCTAAATTTAATTGGGGGTTTTTATCCATGAAGATACGTCAACCCCATCGTATCTTATACAAGCTACTCGTAAGTCTTTTGAGAGGTCAAATCGATGAAATATACTAGTTGGCAAAATCTTCAGCTGAAATTATGAGAGCTGAGATCACATTCTGCCTTTCACATTGATTCCTGACACAATCCATCAGCTTGGGTTGCACATCTTCGACTGTATTGCAGGTACTGCAATTGCAGTCAACTCACCTAATTAGGTGAGTTTGATTTTTTGATCAATCCCTTATTATTAGTTATTTACTGGTTGCAGTTGTTAGGGAACCTTCCTCAACCCGTCAATAGCCACAATAGTAAAACAATGTAAAATGTATCGTAATTTATCCACGGGACAGTGAAATAAAATAAAAATAAAAAAATAAAATAATCTCTTTATTTCCTTCACAATTGTTTCTTAATAACTACTTAAATCTATGATTATAATCATTTTGCGTATTGTGAAGGACTGGTGCCAGAAAAAGGTATATTATACCTGTGCCACTGGTCACCAGGCCCATCAACAAATTATGTGTCACACTTTAATTGTGATGATGATATAGGTGTTTTAACATTATTTCTATACACTTACACTATTAACAATAATAATTGTTTCTATAATAATCGTACTTATATATCGGTAGTGTAGTGTGGTTATGTGTTAGGATAAGTTGGGAATGTATAGTTTCGTGTGAACATGTATGTATGTGTGTGTGATGAGATGTGTATTGTTGGCGGAAGATTTTTGTATACTTATTTGACATTTTTTAATTATATTATTTGTTTGTATTATTTGAGGGGTCGTAGTAGGTTTTCTGTTTTTTCATAATCTAGAGGGAGAAGGAATTTTATGATAGTATTTTTGCAGTTGTAGCTATTTAGTGAGTAAATTTTTAATTTGTTGTTCATCTTATTATATAGGTATGGTCCTAGGTATCCAAGATAGTGTTGTGAATAAGCTGTGTTGTGTCTGTGCTGTATGATTACTTGTCCCATACGTCTCTTGTCTTTTATTTTGTTTGGTTCGTATGGTGTTTGTGAGTGTTTTAGGAGTATTGCCCTAAGGATAAATGTTCTCCTTACGCTTAAGACTTTCCATAGCTCATATACCTTATGCGTAGGGTGACGGTATGGCAGTTTCGCTGCTACCTTTAGCAGGGCTCTTTGTGCTCGCTCTGCATTGATCATGTGAGACTTTGCGGCACCACCCCACGCTACTATACAATATTCTATGAGGGAGTGACAAATAGCAAGGTATACTGTCTTAATGGTTGCTAGATCTGCTATGTGTCTTAGCGACTTCATTATGTATATCATCTTGCGTAACCTTGATGACAGGGCCTCAATGTGTAATTTAAATGTGAGTGTATTGTCCAAGATGACACCTAGGTACTTTATACTAGTGGTTCTTGTAAGTGTGTGACAGTTGCATGCGTGAGTTGAGTGAGTGTTGCACGTGTGGGCAGTGATGGTGTGTTCGAGTCCTGGTGAGTATATGGTTTTTATGCTAAAGGGAATGTATTTGGTTTTGGTCGTGTTTAGTGTCAGGAGGTTGTCTCTAAGCCACCTGTTCACCTTATCAAACCCTTTCTGGGCGTTCTTGTAGGTTTCAGCCCAGGTATCTCCCTTGAAGAAAATCGCTGTATCATCTGCGTATGTATAAATTTGCCCTTCTTCTAGTTTCATCTGACACAAGTCGTTTATGTAGAGAAGGAACATCGTGGCACTATTAACTCCCCCTTGAGGTAATTAACATAGTAACAATCTTTACACTTACTTTAACTACTGATAAAAAACCCGTTTTATTTTCTCATATTGCAATCTTTACCCACATTGGACACGGGCAACTGAAGCCAGAAATATACAGATAGTTAATATTCCAACCTTTTCACAAGGGACAAGAAAACTTATCTGACCGAACAGCATTCATACTATAGGAAATATATTAAAGTAACACGTTGAAAACTAACATTATTGTGAGGTCTTTAATTTCGTCCGGTTTTCGTGAACTGTATCTGTTTTGACGTACCCTTAGGGTTTTGTGTTCTTTTAGGCTATTCACATTTTCACCGAAGCTCTTTGGGAATGTTTTGTTGCAAAGGGTCATTTGCATAATACATTATTTGAATGAAACACCTACATTCATTTATATGAATAGACTTGGCGAATACACGAAGGTGTAAAATTTGAATGGGCATGTAAATCTTTTTGTGACCGAAATTAGAACGTGCAATAATAGCATTGTTGTAGTCACGTTTAAATTATACTTGAAATTTACACAACATTAAATTATAAATGAATGATAAATAGAAGACTTTGCTTTGCATATGAATAGATATTATTGTTATTCATCATTATTATATATGAAAATAACCAAAGACAACAAAAAAGATTATGATGCTAGAACAAGATTCGAGCCTACCTAGGCCACCTAGTCGTTGTCTCGTTAACCGAATTTATTTATTGGGCCTTCACTTAAATGTAATTTAATCGTAAAAAAATTATAACATACAAATGACCGCTTTAAGTTTTATAACTAGAAACTTTGAAAAGAACAAAATAATGGAAAAAGTTTGACTTGAATTGCGTCTTCCAGGTATTACTTAACTATTGATAAGTTTGACTAAAAGTATAATACTACACAAGTTCAAAATGTCTACTACACATAAAAACCAAAAAACAATATTTTAAGCAAATTTCTTTAGTAATCCATCACAAGGGCGCGAGCGTAAGAATAAAGAAATGTACCTCAGCCTATTACGTTCTGCTAAGTTTAATAACATCTACTATGTTGACTGTTTAATACAGACTTCCATTTCTTGGAACGAAAAAATAATCCTACTGTCGCACCTTATAACATGAAGACGCAGGTGTTAGGTTATGATGAAATTCTTCCCCTTGATTTCTCTCAGTGTATTATATTTTTGCTAAAATATTTGGAGTTCTCTGTTTGATATTAACATTTCATTTTTTATGTATAATATATGGCGACATATATTATTATGTATTATCAAATAATCACTTGAAAGTGTATTATAATATAAACAATTTAAAGATGTATATTATTTTTAAAAAAATAGAAAGACCATCCATCATGGAGTTGGTGGAGAGCTTCAGGGATAGTCATTAATAGTGAACTGTGGAAATACCGCTTACTTTTACTACTCGGTGCTGAAATGAGAACGTGATGACATACATCATAAAGCAGCTAAGTTTTTTTTAAAGTAATAACTATTTACTCCAAAAACTTTGATCAATTAAGCAATTTATTAAAACACAAATAAAAATCTAATCTTAAGTTTATAAATCAATATAACATACGTATGTATAATGTAAACTGAGAATGTAAATGTATTTTGTTCTTCTATCAAAATTAAATTAGTTAGGTTGAAACTAGAAACTTTTGATATTAAAGCCCAAATCTAAACCACATAACCTATCACTCGGAATATAATAATATACCTAATTCAATTCCCTACAAACACGCATTGATTGAAATTGCTTGAACTCCGACAGAAATACATTTTTAAAATATTTTCAATATCATAATATCGTCGAATACGTTTGTGATGTATAAGAATATTCTTGTTGAATAATTTCAAACCTCATATTAATGTGTAAGACAGACATTTATTGTATTTAACTCTTTCAATTGGATTAATATTAAAGTAGGTTTTAATTTATTCTTGACATGTATGACGGAGTGTCAATGTTAGCTTCGTTAACATGGTGCAAATATTAACAGGTTCTCATTTCAGCATCAGATATGCTAAAGAGAATATTTGTTCGAGTATTCGATATTAATATTAGCTTTGTAAACTTACACACTTAAATTTTGACTAGATGTTCTTTTGTTTGTAAGCTCGTAGTACTTACATGTGAGTCCCAAGTTATTGCCTCACATTGTAAAACTCACTTATACTCTGAACGTACCAGCTAGGGCTTGTACTTGCCTTTGATCCTCGAACTGGACTTTAGAGTCTGCTAATCGAATGTTTGTCTCTTATGTGAAGTCTTTATTATACAACTCACCTTCTCTTCCGTACCTGTAAGGGATGTATAAGACGACCTTCCTCATCTTTTGAGATTGGCGTTAGGTAAACTCCAAAAACTCTACAAACAGTTTGATACTTGAATATCGTGTCCAGAGGACAGGCCGGCAAAGTAAGGTACGAAGTAAAGAATTAGAATTTCATGACTACCATCAATTGCCTACATTCTTAGGATCTTTACGCGCTTTACATAAGTTTCGATAAAGTTATATTGGCGTGTAGTAAGTATAATTAGTTATCTATACATAGTATAAAATAAAGTCGCTTTCTCTGTCCCAATGTGCCTTTGTATGCTTAAATCTTTAAAACTACGCAACGGATATTGATGCGGTTTTTTTAATAGATAGAGTGATTCAAGAGAAACGTTTACATGTATAACACATGCATAATTTGGTATAGAAACCTATATAAATTTAGAGATTTCTAATGAAGATTATTTAAACGTTGTTTAAGGACATTCTGTAGTAGGTGGCCGTGCGGACCCGGGGCAGGTCGCTAGTATATTTTAAAAAGCAGTCCTACACAAATTATAATTGTGTACTTTTATTTGTATTTCTGGAAATCATACGAATATTTTTTTAGTCCTTTTCGTTATATATTTTAGTTTTGTTGTAAGCATTCTGTACTTGAGATTATTTTTGGTCAACTTAGGAAGGATAACAAATATTTGCGCTTGATCTATCTCGTCAGTGTTTTTGTATAAGTTTGCTCGGAGTTGGTGTAAGATAATATTTATATACTTGTAAATATCATTTTGAACAAGGTGAATGTTATACCGTTAAGAATTCACGTAATAATACGGTTACATTATTCATCATAACAGCCCATTAATGTCCCACTGCATGGACGGGCCTCCTCCAGTGAAGGAGGGATACTTGGCCTACTAACCACGCTGGCCAGACGGATTGGTATAGGGTTTGGTTTCAAGTTTTCCTTCTTTTTACATTATTATTATTACATTATTGTGTCAGCTTATAATTAGGCCAGACATAACTTTTCTCTGGTCATACCATTGAATAACATCCTAAGAGAAGATCGATTTCCACAATGTTTAAAAACATATTTTCCTGTTAATCAAAATATTTGATATAGTAAGTTTAAGGGCGCCTTCAAATTTGCCGCTAAGTGTCGCGCGGAGGCAGCGCGACTGCAGCGCTGCGGTCGCGCTGCGGTCGCGCTGCCGTCGCGCTGCCGTCGCTAGGTTTGAGAATGGTAGTGTTGTGTTTTAGTTTTACGATGGACTCAGACGAAAATACACTGCTCGTAGTGTTACTATTAAAAAGAAAAAGTATTCTAAACAACACTAGTCGATCGATAAACGAATGCGGAGACGCAGCGCGGGCGTAGCGCTGCAGTCGCGCTGCAGTCGCGCGTTTTTTATCTCTATGAATTTACAAAACAGCGCGACCGCAGCGCTGCAGTCGCGCTGCCTCCGCGCGACACTTAGCGGCAAATTTGAAGGCGCCCTAATATAATTTTACAAATTAAACATTACTAAGACTTTAAAAGTTATTTAAGTATTTTCCAAAACTAATCTAAACACGAGTTTACCTACACAAGATGAAAATAATATAATGTAAGTAGAAAGTTTGTATAAAACGCCTGTTTTCGAAGCGCACGAGCTCTTTTCATAATTAATCTGTATTCCCACGTGTTTGCATTACTTTCATGTTACCAGCACGATGTTTTGCTTATTTTGTAGTCATAATTTTAATATTGGAAATGAAGGTATATTTTATTTTTGTTTGCTTTTACTTAAATAAAATAATGTTGTCTCATAATATTAGTAGGTAACAAAGAAACTTCATCTTACCAGTCTATTAATGTCCCACTCCAGGGACGGGCCTCCACCCGTGACGAAGGGATCCTTGGCCTACTTCAAAAAAACAATGTAAAATATTATGGTGTTAAATATGTATAAATACTCCCAGCATTTCTCGATAAACTATTGAATGTGAGGTATGATAAATCATTTGATTCAATCAAGTGACATTAATCCCTTGTTCCAAGAGTAACTAGTAAGATGTCATGGTTAAGTCTACTGAGAGTCTAACGATGCCTAAAGAACTTAAGAATACGCAAGGTGTAATCACTGTTGCCGTGGAAATGGAGAAGGATACCTTGGTGGTGGCTTGAAACGATAGAGCGTATTTACCATCTTATCCAGACCTCGATCACCACGAGATCTAAGAAACGTGTGTATATAGATTATATAAGTTTACCGAAAATATAGCTAAAACATTTTACCGCTTCATTGGAACCGGTAAAAGGTTTAAGCCTACATGCTCTCGGGTTGGCAATTAATATAAATCGGTAAGAACCTCTTATTTATTACAACTATGAAAAACCTTATTAAAACGTTTCACGGCAAATTGTAAGAAGGACTTATGCCAGTAAAGGAGAAGAACTTAGTCTCATAAAGCGTTGCTAGCTTAATTGATTACTTTTAGATTAAGGGAGTTTACTTTTTTAAGTACTTTTCTACGAGTTTTTTCCTACGTAAAACATTTTACACGTGTTTTCTTTTTTTAAGAGAAAATAAATAAAGAAATCCCTAACAGCTTTCATACCTACTTAATAGAAATTTGACACGAGACAAAAGTAAATTCAGCCACATTTGGTTCAAAACAATTATTCATTGTAAACTGGCATCTGGAAAATGCCGCAGTGGAGTTTGTTGCTCCATTTCTTCTGAATTGGCGCGTAGAAAGCGGTGTTCAATTTAGGTTAAGTAAAATAAAATTGACGCTTATAATAACTATGTTACATTATGTTAAAATTAAATAAATTATGATATTATCTCTACAAACACATGGATGTTACAATAATTTTGTATCAGGTTGTCCTTTTTTCTTATAATAAGTAATATTATACATGTTTTGTTGTTCAGTTATAACGAAAAAGCTAAATAATAAGTACTTTTAACGTAACTAGATATAGAATAGGCTTAAGGGATGACAAAACACGTAATGCAGCATAAAACTGCCTAAAAATTAGTTTGGGTACAGAATTTTTGCCGAAGCAAAAAAGGGTCTCAAAATTCATAAAGTTTTAACTTTTTGCTCATAATATATTCATTGACAGAGTTTAAAAACAAGGTGACCGTGGAAAATTAAGATGGTACTATAAAATTTCTCCTAACAGGCCATTATTGTCGTACTATAGGAACGGAAGAAAACTTGGCCTGTTTCTAAAGCTAACCAGATGTATTGGTATAGGTGGATTGGTTGGTAATCAGATGTATTGGTATAATAGGTGTTAGGTGTTACATGTTTTCCATCTTTGGTTTCTAAACTATTCTATTCTCTATCATACTACCTTATTCCATATCACGCAAAGCACAGTTTCATTTGTGCATGCAAGGATCGAAACCTGGCACTTTTACCAAGACAGTCGGATTCACTAACCACTACGCCATGTAATTTTAAATAGACTTATCAATGTTTTTATTAATCGCTATTTTATTATTTTTGTTACATCTTTCATTGTAAACAGAAGTGGTAAACACGATGAACTTACTTTGGTAGAAACTCCATACCACTGATGTCATCGTATCGTAGTATCGATGAATACTACGATACCTACTCTTTATTCAAGAAATAATATTTTTTTATTCCGTTGTTTATTCGCCTTATTATAATGATAATCAATCTTTTATCAATACAATGCTAAATTTTAAATTCCTACAAACTTTTGTTTAATTTTCTCTTTGTATTTATTTCCTAAATAAAGAACAGTCTTTGTGAGAATCTACTTGTGTTTGTTTTCAAAACAAAATTACAGACAGACATAAGACAACAAAGGTATTAAGAGGTATATTTACTAACCAGGGAAGGTATAAGTAAGGTTTAAGGTAAAGAAAAAACAATTGTTATTGTGCATTACTTTATTATTAAATCGATGTACGTCATAAAAAGTTACCTGTACACTGATGTTTTTAGTTTTATAAATTAAAATATTATAATCTAAAATGATTTGGATAGGTTTACATTCAGTCGATTTGAAAATATTTTTGTAGTACTATAAATATTTGTATAGGCTCTACTACATATTTATTTAGTCCGAGTTTCCTAGAACATTTAGTTTTTTGCAAAGTGATTGTTATCAAGTTTTACTTGCTACCACAATAGACTTTTTACATAAATTGTTAAGCGTCTCATCCAAATGAAGCTTCTCACAAAAAATATCTTAATTGTAATAACTTTGCGAAAATGTACTAGAAAACCCGAACTTAGTCATCAAAGAAGATAGTATTAAATCATTTAAATATTCTTACGTTATGACTCACGTCAAACACTGTCGTTAAAAGAAAAAATGGTTGTTTTACTTTCAATCATTTTAAATTAAACCAAATATTATTTAAATTCTATATCAGTAGATATATAAAATCTATGCCATGTTTCAATTTTCTGTAACGTGGTAAGTGTGACAGCTGGTTTGGTTGCCTCTATATAAATCCATCACAGGCTGCATTCAACACGCGCCCTGTAAAATCCTTACTCGTGTCGGAAGATCTTCGCAATAATTATTATTTATTTTATACAGTAGCTACCCTTGTTTACTGTTTAAATGAATTTAATACTTATTTATTTTACTAAGTTTCTATTGTATTATTTCTTAAACATTTTTTAACACGGAATAAAAAAAGGTTTTTGGAATTTAAGATTAAAAAATAATGTAAAACCTATCGTGATTACAGAATACCTTTAGCACATAGTTAACTCCGAACGAATCTGAGCAAGATTTACCAATTTTACTTTCCCATTGCCTGGTTTCGACACAAATCGTACGTGATAGAAAAATATAATAAAAAAAATATTACATATATATACCTATTAATCGCTGATAGGTATAAGTCTAATAACATAGATATTCTCTCAAGTACAAATGAACATGCAAATGTAATATAACACAATGAATACAACAATACTATGCATAGCTTAACTAGCATTAGATCAATCTCAGTACACTGCATCACTTGTTTAATTGACAATTTGATTCCACTAAGTAAATTAATTGCTGCAGTTACTGTTTACATTATGATGTTTGTTGTATGATTTTGATTAAAGAGCAGTAATATTACTGTTAAGAGAACTGAAGAAGATAAAATGTAACAATGTACTTTTAAATATATTTTAATATTTTTTCAAGATCGACCAAGGTGCATTTATTTGAAGGTGTCCTATGTCAAGCTATCACCCATGTATTGGCTGATATAATTATGATTATGATGTACGTTTAAATAATTAAGTTTTGTACGAGTACAGCAATGTATACATAAAAATATGAAAAAAGTAGTACTAAAGTAGACAAAATGAAACAACTTCAGTAAAGCCAGACGTTTAAAAATGAGTTTCAAAATAAAAACGCTTTCCATTGAACTTACTAACTAGTACACTTGTCGATAAAGCGGCTAAATTGAGCCAACCTATTTCCTGTACTATTGCTGTTGCAGCAACTACGCCTGGAAATAATCCGGTTAAAGTGAACATCGGAACCGTTAGAGGCAGCTGTAATTGGTTCCTAGACGTGTTGCAGTTCCTTCATGTTTTGTTAAGATGCACACCATTCACAATTTTTAATAATTTAACCCCAATATTATCTAACCAAATTTCTGCGAATAGTACCTACTTCGACTGAAACTCTTGGCATATTAAAGTCATTCTCGGTAACTGTCTGTGGAAAACGATATGCATTAGAAATAAAGAGAAAACTTACTAGCGTTTTGGTTTATGTAACAAATAGTTCCTACAAGGCAGGAATTTCAACAAGAAGATTTTAATTTAATGATAATTTAGATTACTGCTGGTCTTTAACCACAATAATTATCTATGCTTGACCGAACGTAATGAAACATAATTTGATTGATTGACATGTCAGCATAAATTACGGTAATTATCAGTTGTACTTGGCGTTAATAATTACGCTTAGGACATGACGTCATCATTACATCTTGACAACGAATTTGACGTTTTGATCTGATGTTTGAAAGTGGAATAGTTTGTAGCATTGTCCAATCCCAGATGTGAAGTCTCTGTACTAATTCTGAAAGGACAATACTTTTAATTACCATTATTATGAATGTGCAAAATATTATTCAAGAACATTCAACGAATTGAAATGACCTAAGCTATAAATTTTGATCGCTGATTGCTTCATAAGATAAGACTTTACAGTTGTGGCTGTAAAATTGTCGAATCGTAAATAGAAGGTTATTGCAAAAGTATCTAAATATATTTTTTGCATAAATTTTAATACTTTTCAATTCGTTATAACAATGGTCAAAACATAAAAACGTGACGATCATCATATCAAATAATTGCTGTTACTGTCAAACATAATTGAAAGTTAAACTAGTCAAGTAAATGCTGGCCTGTTTGAGAGATGGAACACCGAGGGTAGAGGTTGTTCGTCAGTAAAAGTCTGAGAGACCCTACTACTCCATGAGGAATTTCGCCGTCAAACAAAAATGAAGTGAATGCGAAACCAAGGATCAGTTTATTTTGCCATAAGTGTATATTGTTTGCAGATTGCTTGTCTTTAGTTCTGTTTCATATTATCTCGTTAAGGATGTTATTGATAGTAGTAGTTCCATAAACAGTGATGTTTAGAGGTACTTACTGTATATTAAGAGATAGTGTAACTACTAACATATTCAGTTTGTTCATGGTCTTAATATCCATGGAAATCTTTATCAATAGGAGCATTAATGTAACTCACACAAATTGTTATATTATGCCGCCACTAGAACTGAACATACATTAGACGTTATGCTTCATAAGGCGTAAATGAGTATTAAAAGCCTTTGTTGACGATATATCAGATAACTAATTTAGTAATAGTATATAATTATAAAGTGTATGTTTATATGCGCTGTTAAATACGGGGTAGCAAAAAGTAGTCTTTGTTACTCACCACCCTTCAACTATCTCCACTTACGCTCCGTTTTGACGTAAAACTTTCACTTTCCAATTTATCATATTAGTATGGATGACAATAGGTTTAAAGCTTAAAAGTGAAAATTGTAATGATCATTTTTTTCTAAACGATACCGTTTAGAAAAAAAATGATCATTACAATTTCAGACTTTTTATTTTGTTTCTGGTTAGCAAAGTTATTTTGTGTTAAAATGTATGCGCGATTCTCCTGTACACCCGAAAATTGTCTATTAAGTACCTGTTTTTCCTTTTATCGTCGTGGTAGTAATTTATTACTACTTCAATTAATCAAGATTAAATAGAGGCTTTATGAAATTAACCAAGATAAACAGTAATAATATCTAAATTGTATTATTGTCTCTACCCAAACATCAAGCATTAGATTAATTATGTTAAGCATGTGGTGGATTAACTGTAATGAAATATACCTACTGATATTATTGAATGTAAATTTAACGTTACATATTCTAAATCAATGTTATAATAATATAATAAAAAAAAATATATATATATAATGAAAATTAATTGAGTATAGGTATATTTTGAAAATTACCTCAGTAAGTAATGATTTCGTGAGTAGCGGTTGTCGACAGCCTAATTACGAAACATGTATACGAGTATAAATTCAAATTATTTGACGAATTAATTATTTCCTAATTTTTTTTGTTTGCGTAGGTTTCAAACATGAAACCTTTGTCAAAAATACTATTGTTCATTTTGGTAATATTTTTAGTAGAATAATTTGTTTGTCTTATTGTATAAAATAAATAATAATATGAGAAGAGCCTATCAACACAGTACATTATTTCATAAACTGAAATGTTAAATAATAATAACTATAATAAATTTAACTGACAATAAATATTTGCGTAGGAAATAAATAATAGTTGTTATCATATTACAAAGTACTTATTTAACTTTTATTTCGTAACTAGTAGACACAAAAAGTATATCATAGACTCAAACAAAACTTTTCAACACATTAATGATAAATGTAAGCACTTGAAGTTCATGCAACAATCCCGAGCTTTTAGTTCAAGACCAATAGTTTATTTTAATTCTGAGTATACTTTGTATGAATGGAATATTAGCTATGTAGTGATGGACATGATGTTATCACGCCATCTTATCTTGAGGATATCATAAAGGATGACTAATGTAGGTCCTTTCAAAAGTCAGTACTTAACTTAAAGAAGAAAAATTTACCCCAATTGCATTCCCCTTATACCCAAGTTGCCTTCAAATAAGAAATGAGATCCTTCAAATTGATGAAGTGCAAAATTCTAAAATGTAATCACGTTAAATTTCATCCCAGTTAACTTCAATTTAGTATTCACTTTGCAACTACTCGTATTAACTACCGTCTGTTTGATACATGAAGCAACTTGATTGATTTGTCCCCAATCTGAATGTTTGTGAACACCATTTGTGTTTGATGAGTCTCTCGGTACAAACAGAGCAGATATTGTACAACCATAGGCATTGCAAAATTATCTTTCAAACAGCTTTAAACAACGAGCGATAAATTTGCAAAATAATATTTCTTTTTTAAAATTAGATATTAGTTTTTAATTCCCTTTGACGAATGCCTTAAAATAATTATATTAAATAATTATAAATTTATTTTAAGTAAATCTTTAAGTCTGTCTGAGTCTCTTCAAGTCTTCAAAGAACTTTGAAACTATCAAATCATATTTTAATTTTTAATTCGTTCAATGATTCATAACTTTCATTATAATTATCTTTTTTAAAATATGAACAAATGAAATTTATTTACCAACATATATTTAGTTATTTACAAATGTAATTATGAACGAAAAATAAATAATTACAATTTAGAAAAGAATATTAGGTCATTGGTGTTTTTTTCTCTATACAACACAATTTTATACTTAAATCAAAATGTTGTTGTATAACAAAACATTTTCAAGTAAACTTTTATTCAGAATATATACTCAAATCGAACACATAAATTATCTATCTACTAACTGATTCTTTAGTATACAAAACAAATACTTAGTTATCCATAGACCAACAAAGTATAATAAATTTCTAACAACGATTTCAATCATTTAAAACAGCGATACTGTAACAACCACACACATCTTTCTGTGTCTACAGTTTGAAAACTGTTCGCAGTACAATAGGAAAGTTTTCAATTAATATCACAGTTTTCGTATTTAAAAGTAGAACATTACAAACTTCACTAGTTATTCTGTGAACTATATACACTTCACTACACAATTCAACTAGAAACAGTAAGTTCTTGATACGTCCGAACACTGGCTTTTGTCTTGTTGTCACCCGAAGTAATATTGCGCGTTGGAATATCGATACAAACTCCTGGTGTTAGGGTCCGTTTCAGATTGTATTTGAACTCTTGGTAGAGTTTTGACCGCAACTCCGCGTCCTAGCGTTCCATGCGGCATAGTTCGCAATGGCAATTCTATGGGGAATTCAGCCACCTGTCCGTACATATTAGTACTCACGTGTGGGTACGTGTTCGGTACCGGTCGACCGACGTACTTATTGATTTTAGGACTAAGAGCAACGTTAGTGTATTGTATGTCTTGTTTTATACCTGAATCAACAGTGTCGACTGGTCCCGACAGGCTGGTTATGTTAATATCATTGTCAACTTCTGATATACTGTCGTTAAATCCGTTTGGTATTTCTGTGGTTGCCGATACATCAGGACCTTTTGGTTGATCTATTGTTTGCTTGTGCATAACACATCGTACTATCCCAAGAATAATACAGAGAAGTAGTGAGACCGCAACAGCTATGATGATATACACGTAGATCATATCGAATTGATCTGTTGAAAGAAAAAAATCGTTATTATTCCAACCAACACAAAATGTATGTACAATTACGTGACCAGAAAGGAGGTAAGGTGAACTTAGCGCTATTTATTTGGCACCGCTCCAGGAACAAAGGTACAAGTTTTCTATGATAAGTTTTTGCTTCATGTTAAGGTTAAACTGGAAACTTTACAAGAGTTGCTAAAGTTCTCAGAAAAAGATCGCACCTAGTTTATGAAAACAGGTACCCCAGTTTCCTGTCATGTGCAAAATAAAGTGAGTAAAATAATGTCTAATGTTACTTTAGTATGTGTATAAATTTGAATAAATGAAAGTCTTAAGCATTTTTGTTGTTGAATTTCATTTTAGACAAAACAGGCTGCCTTATTCTTAAAAACATTTACATGTCACGTAAATCGTGTTTTATTGCTGTGATGCTAAAAATAATTCAAGTTACATGGTAATAATAACACAATCTATTCAACCTAATCCATATTCAAAAGAAAGAAGTGCATTATGTCTGTGATCATTACTTAAATTCCAAATATAATGGTAAATATTAATTTCTTGTATAATAAATTAGCAAGCATAAATATAATACTCGTACCATTTTGCATACTGAGCCACGTGTTTTACTAGCATGGGAGTAACAATGGTTTTAGTTGGTTCTACAAGAAGAATCATAAAATTAATAGACATATTAAGACAATTTGACAACTTAAAGTTAACTTAACCTAATTTAACGATTTTAAAGAAAGAGAATTGACACGCTGTTTAAAAAAATAAAAACATTAGGTTTAGAACATAATGGTCATAAATATAAAACATTTTAATTTTATGATTTTTCTTGTTTTTTATTTAATTAATAATATGTATTACTTAATATTGTGAAACTATAGGTACAAGTAATAGCACAAATCATGAGAAACTATTAACGTTACAAGCAAGTAAAATTGTTAAAAATAAAAAGAATTCTAACGGAAGGTCAGCTCAGTTGCTTATGGAATGTTGTGCAAAGACAATCAACAAAGTGAAGTATTGCCGCTTTAAAGGAGACCTTAGCTAAATAGTTTTGTGTTCCTTGCGGTAAGCTTCTTATGTGTTCCTTGTCGTAGTAACTTTAATATAGAACAACGGACATATAAAGAGCAATTCATATGTACTGTATATTCATTGATTTACAAAAAACCAAAGATACACACTCCACTTCCCAAAAACGTCCGCAACAAATAGGCGCATTGTGCACTTTTTTTAAATTAGTATCGCGTTGTTCTACCGGCAAACGTCAATCATTAAATTTTATTGCTTTATGTGCATTACTTTTTAAATACAACTTTATGTCATGCGTGTAAGATTGAATTTCAAAAAAAAATATGTTTACGATATTACTATACGTATTTATTGCGTATGTTTAATTTGGTGACACTTTTGGCTGTTAGTTTTGTTTGAAAATGTGCATCTAGGGTTTTTTATAAATCAATGTGTATATTGTATAGATTTCGTACACGAAATGATTTTAAATTAACGCGATTTTTATACATAATACTACTTTTAATCAGGTCCTATTCTTGGTCCTATACGAGTATATTAGTATCTAGATTAAATATTAAATACCGCAAATAAGACCCGATTAAAAGTAAATAAATAGATAATCCTCACACATTCACGCATCGCCACCTAGTCCCAAACTAAGCAAAGCTTGTACTAGACAACGGATAAACATACTTAAATACTTTTTTTTTTGTAAATACATACATATTATGCATAGAAAACACTCAGACCAATGCAAACAATCATGTTCATGCACACAAAGATTTGCATTGAGCGGGAATCGAACCCGAGACCTCTGCGTAGCAGCCATGTAATATACAGACAGCACCATAGAGGTTGCAAAGTAGCATTTCGTACAATAAACTTTCAATATACATTTATGTAGTATCATATAGGTACAAAACCTTCGTGTTTATTTGTGACGCAGCAATGAAATTGAATCAGCCAATTCATTCAGCGGCCTCGGGGTCTTTGCGACCGAATTGATTCCTGATCCTTAGTACAAATCTTTATCTACATTGTATCTCTTTTATTTCCAACCTCGACATTAAAGCAAAATACTTTTACAGGAATACAATCTTAAACATAATTAATACTTAAAACTCTTTTAGGTAATGAACTTCTCATATTATTAAATATCACCTACATAAATTTCCCATTTATTTACTTATCTAAAAGAAATGGATACATAATGGACTTATTGCTTTTGAATATGGTAAAATATGGATTTGATTTGAATCGCATGTATGTATTATTATAACTTTGTAAATTGAATTAGTTTTAGCATGTCGATGGAATAACACAAGACATAGATACTGTGACATGCAATATGTTTTTAAGAATAAGGCAACCCGTTTTGACTAAAGTTAAAGTCATCTACGAAATGCTTAAAAGTTACATGTATTTTTACCTGTATACAAGCTAACTTAGACAATTATTTTACTTATTTTATTTTGCACATGACAGGAATTCTAGGAACTAGGTGCAATCTTTTTCTGAGAATTTCTGTACCTAACTCTAGTAAAGTTTCCAGTAAAACCCTAACATGAAGCAAAAAGTTATCATATTGCACCTTGTCCTGAAGCAGAATAACAATATAGCTTCTTCCATACAAGAAGATAATTAATTAATTCAACCCGTGATAAACGTGGTACTCTAATCTTAAGTCTCTATAATATTTCTTAGAATGTAATATCACCCAAACACTTATCTCTGTTTACTCAAGAGAGGTAATTATGCATATTGCTGAGTCTTGTACGTAAACTTGGGTAAGTCGGGTAGATTAGGTAAATTCAATAAAAGCCCATGATACAAGTTATTGTGTTCTAAAGTGCCATAAATTGTTAGTACCGTGGTATATTGGATACGTATAATAAATAGTTTGCATGTAGTTAACGTTAAATAAGTTTGTATTTACTTTGAGAGTTATTGTTAAGCGTAAATGCTAGTGGTGTATCTCGTTTGCATTGGAAAATTTAGTAATTTACTGAACTGAATTGAGGAAAGAACAACTTTAAACCTATTTGTCGAATTAAGCCATATCAGAAGTTTCCGTAAATGTCCTTTTTTAATAAGGTACTTTAGTTTAATTATTTTACTTCATAAAGATTCAAAGAGGATTTATTATTTTGATTTTTAATAACCTCTTTGGATAGTGTCATGCCGTCATGCAATTATATTTACAGAGACAATTATAAATTATTTGTTAATAATTAATACATGTCTCTGTAAATACGAGCCTGTTGGCAAAAACAGTCAAACGACAATAAATTGTACATTGGCCAAAAAATTGTGAAAAGTGTCGTATTTGGTTGGACAACACGGCTCTCGCTGCCACGACCACAACGTATATAACTATAAATTATTAGCAGAAACCATCGAGAAATCTTGGCCTTAAAAGCATCGTACCATGGGTTTCAAAATTGTATTATAGAGACAGAAGGTACTTATTGAATGTTAAGATAGATGCGTGTAATGTACGGATCCTTAGGTAAGAACAACATGTGAGAATATTATTATATAATTATGTAAGGAACTAGTTTCAAAGCTGTTTACTAAACAGAACTCATGAATGATTAATGTATATAATTTAGTTTTGAGGTCTATCTGTTTGTCTGTGAGTAAAATTGGCTTGAGCGAACGTTTGAGGTTACGAGTAATTTGTCTATAAACTCATTCTTGCCAAGTGTAACTCTGTTGATTTATACTTAAAGGCGCAGCTGGTAAATTAAATTTAGTTATAGATAGAACTGAACTTTAATAGACAGATTCTCGCAAAACAGAATCAGACATAATTTAGTGACAAAGGTCACAAAGGTATTCGCAGTGACTTATTTAGGGATCACAAAAGACCTAGATGTATTTTGTGATCTTGTATAAAGAGTCAAGACACGATCTCGTGCATGACAGTCGTTTTGCTACTGTACCTAGAATAATGTTTTTCGTCGTCGCATTGGATGGCACATTGACGAGATAATGGAAAAATTAATTTAATCGTAGATACCCATTTGTTATTGGAACCACGGAAAACTGTTTTTAGTTCACTATCGCTTTTAAGTCACTGCTACATTGAGGATCCCCAGTACTGTAGTCGTTTTTTTTAACAAAAGAAAAATGGAGTGCATACCATCTTTAGCTAAATGGTGTCTTGGTGGTGATGCGGATGGTCCATCCCTGCTTACACTTGTAATATTTAAACTAGTAGACATAGAAGGCCTCTGAGGAGGCACTGCGGCAACTGCTGGCGCCGGCGGCACAGCAGACTCTCCCCACCACCTGTCGTTTGTTTCATCTGAAACAAATGAATAATTAGTGATCTTTTTACTTAGCATTTAGTTTTAAATTTTTTAAAACAGCCGATTAATTTTCTCACATCAGAGACGAGCATCTTTTAGTTAGGAAAGGTTAAATAGTTAATCTGGTTCTTCTTTTACTATTAATAAAAAGACGAGGGCTCGGATAGCCTAGTAGTTAAAGGCGTCAGAGGCGTTTACTCAAAGGACACAAGTTTAAGCTAGTGTCGATTGACTTTAATAAATAATAAGCTTTTAAAAAATGTATTCGTTTTTTTTACAGAACTCATTAAAATAATTAATAATTGATTATAATATTAAAAAAAAATTACAATTTCTATATTAACGTCCCAGAGCATTACTAATTGAGTTAGAATATGAGTTGTCATGAACGGCAGCTTGCTCTAGAAAAACCTTTTATCCCATAATCCGGTTTTACACTGACAAAACAAACAACCGTTCTGACACGGAGCCAAACAAATCCTCGTAGATTGCACCAAGTTCACATTAAAGTAGATTAGGTAATATTTTTTGATTTGTCTGTCTGTCGCTTTATGAACAATATATAACCATAGGAATGTTATTCGTGTTTTAATAGTCTTTGTGTGGAAATTTTAAAGAGCATCTTCTAAGAGTTTCATACATTTGTCTATATGCCGAGGAAAATTTGGTCTAGAAATACCATACCAGCTAGACTGGTTGCTATGATTAGGTTTTTTGTCGAGTATTCCTTCTTTGTTAGTTGTTTATAACGTCACTCTCTGAGATCGGGCTGTGACTCTATGTTTTTTAGCCTGTCACAATTTGTTTGTATTTATAATTTTCTTAAAAACTTAACCAATTTACACAACATGATATCATTTTTAAATGAATATCAAAATAAACATAAAATATTGACAGTTTAACAAAATAACTTTTTATAGCTGAATCAAGTTAAACCAAAATTGACATCGCGGTAGCTGATTCCAATGGATTTCGTAGTTATTTTGTCCACGAGAATTTTGCAACAAAAATATGAATTATACAACAATTATTTTTATTAAAATTATTTTCGAAAATACTGCATCGTTAATACTATCATCAAACGCGTTTAACTATTAACTAGACTTTCTAATTTATTGAGATTCATCAGTACCAAGTTCTATATTATTAATACAAGAAGACATCAAACGCCTCTTTATAACGTGCCAAGTACTTTCGCTAAGTTTACGAGGAACAAACTTTGAAACATATTTTTCATTTTAGCGAGGCGCTTGGGTCATATTAGAGTTGCTTAACGTCCTTTACTCTGGCACAATTTTTGTTGCTCCTACTGAATACGTCAATATTTTATATTTTAGTAACACAATCGTTTATGTTATGAGTGTCACGATTGTTATGAGCAAATTATACAAAGGCAAAGGTGAACAATCGGACTGTGGCTCGTACCGGGGAATATCCCTGCTCTCAACTGCTGGAAAGATATTAGCTCACATTATCAACTCTCGCCTCTCAAGACTTGCTGAACAGCTACTCCCAGAGTCGCAGTGTGGGTTCCGACCGGGTAGAGGAACCGTGGACGGCATCTTCATTGTGAGACAAATGCAGGAGAAGAGCCTCGAACAAAACCGACCTCTATACCTATGTTTTGTTGATCTGGAAAAGGCTTTTGATCGTATACCCCGTGCTGCCCTTTGGATTGTCCTGAAGAAAGCTGGCTGTCCTGAAAAATTTGTAAACGTGATTCGTCAATTTCACGATGGTATGATGGCTCGTGTTCAGCATGACAGCAATCTCTCGGACCAATTTCTAGTCACCAGCGGAGTGAAGCAGGGCTGCGTGATGGCTCCGACACTTTTTTCAGTATATTTCTTGACAGTCATGGATGATGCATTGAGGCAAACAGACGGACAAATTAAAATCAAAGTTCGCTCTGACAAAAGCGTCTTCGATATCTCACGCTTTAGAGCAAAGACAAAGTCCCACGAAGTTTCTCTGTATGGTGCGATATATGCCGATGATGTGTGCCTCATGGCAGACTCGATGGGGTCACTCCAGCAAACTGTTAATGACCTACAGGATGCGTGTTCAAGATTCGGTTTGGTCATAAGCGTTAAAAAGACACAAGTTCTCAAACAACCACTTAGAGGATATGACGCCGACAGTGACACGATCAAACTGAAATCTATACCCCTTGAAGAAGTAACAAACTTCAGGTACCTTGGAAGTCAGATACATACTGACAATACTTTGGAGACTGAAATCCCAGCGCGTATAGCTAAAGCCGCGGCCACTTTTGGAAAGCTCAGTCAACGCGTCTGGAACTCCCATGACCTAAAACTTTGCACAAAAATCCACGTATATAAAGCCTTGATTCTGCCTATACTTACCTACGCTGCAGAAACGTGGTGCATCTATAAGAAAGACATTAGAAAGTTGGACACCTTTCATCTTCGGTGCCTGCGCTCCATTTTGCGCATTAAGTGGCAGGACCATGTTCCAAACACTGAAATTCTACGGCGCACTGGTATGTTGGGTATGGAGGCACTTCTGATGAAGGCTCAGCTAAGGTGGTGTGGACACGTACAACGCATGGATGACTTTAGACTCCCCAAAGCTGTGTTTTATTCGGAGCTAGCTGAAGGAAAGCGTAAACAAGGCGGGCAATATCTACGCTATAAAGATGTTTTAAAACGGCATCTAACATCCAGCCGGTTGCCCGTTGCTGGCTGGGAAGAACAAGCGGAAAACCGACATAGCTGGCGCAATAACGTTAAGAAGGCGGTGCAGGACTTTGAAACCGACCGCTTAGCAGAGTTGGATCATAAACGTGCAATCTGTAAAACTCAACCAAAGCGCTCTTATGTCTACACCTACAACGATACTTTTCCTTTTCCTTTTCCTTCCTAAGCACATAAACAGGTTCGTGCTCGGCTACGAGCCAGTATCGGACAGAATCATATCCATGAGAATTAACTCCAAGCCCAGCGTACTAAACATAATTCAGATATATGCACCCACTGAAAGAGCATCTGAAGAGGATATAGAGGAGTTTTACAATTTACTAACCGCCACGTTGAATAAAATACCAAGACGAGAAATTACCATTGTACTCGGTGACTGGAATGCCAAAGTCGGAAACACGATTAACGATGATCATATTCGTAATGTAGTCGGAAGATTTGGGCTGGGTACTAGAAGTGAACGAGGCCAACGACTAATCGAATACAATTCCAACACCACCTAAGGCGATTGTACACGTGGACTTCTCCTGGAGCACGATACCGGAATCAAATCGATTATATACTTGTGAACACACGCTGGAAGTCGTCCGTTGTAAATGTAAAGACCTACCCAGGAGCAGAGTGCGGCTCTGATCATAATCTGCTTGTGGCAAAATTTGCGCTCAGGCTTAAGGCTCCCAAAAAACCGAACAAACGTAATCGGGTGGTGCTGGATCCTTCCGAGAGAGTCCATTTTCGAGCCGTTGTGGACGGGAAGCTGTCGAAATTCCCAGCTCCTGCAGTGGACGATGCCAATTTGTGCTGGGATCACCTGAAAAGCCAAATAAATGAGTCATTGGAGACAATTAAAGGTGCCAGGAAAGACAACGACGGGACGAGTAAGACCAAATCATGGCTAGCCGACGACACCTGGGAGTTGGTACGTATGTGCAAAGAGGCGAGAATGAAGGGATTGCAAGGCGATGATGCCAGGGAAAAATACTCCAGACTCTGGAAGGAGGTCAAACAGAAATGTCGTAGAGACAAGAACAACTTTCTGTCCAACATCTGTTCTGAGATTGAGACTTGCTCCCTGAAATTTCATACGGCAGACCTTTTCAAAAAAGTCCGCCTCATATCCAGGCAGTTCCAACCCAAGACATGGGTTATCAATGATGAGGATGGGAACGCAATCCACGATCTGGAAGCAATAGCGGAGAGGTGGCGAGGATACTGCGAAAAGCTCTACGATCACCAACCAAGCACATCGACGGAGCCACGCCCCAGCTGGAGCAGTCTACAATTGGAGCCTTCAATATTGCCGTCCGAACTATCTGCAGCCATCGCAGCATTAAAATGCAGAAAAGCCCCTGGACCAGACCAAATAACAGCCGAGGTATTAAGAGAACTGGGAAAGAATGGTATTGACCATCTTCATCGTATCTGCAACTGCATTTGGCAAACTGGCAAATGGCCAAGGGAATGGACGGAATCAGTCATTCTGCCCCTACATAAAAAAGGCTCTACGAGGACGTGTGAAAACTACAGGACTCTGGCCCTCATTTCTCACAGCAGCAAAATTCTTCTGCATATCATCAACAACCGCATAAAGCACTTTCTCGACTGGCAGATCCCTCAGGAACAGGCTGGATTCGTCAAGGGCAGAGGCACTCGGGAACAAATTCTCAATATGAGACAAATAATCGAAAAATCCTACGAATTTAACACCCCATTCGTAATGTGCTTCATTGACTACAGCAAGGCCTTTGACTGTGTTGACTGGCAAAGTCTGTGGAAGGTACTCTCTGAGTTGGGGGTGCCGGAACATCTGACTGCTCTGCTTCAGTCTCTATACGCTGACAACCAGGGTGTGGTCAGAATCGACCATACTCTCTCTAAGCCATTTCCTTTCAGAAAAGGAGTCAGGCAGGGCTGTATTCTGTCCCCCATTCTATTCAACGTTTACGGGGAGTATATTATGCGACGAGTGTGCGAAGACTGGGAAGGCGGCATTTCCATCGGCGGAGTTAAAATCACAAACCTGCGCTATGCCGACGACACCACACTCTTCGCTTCTAATGAGGAGGAATTGTGCATCTTGTTGGAAAGGTTGGAGCGAGTCAGCGGAGAGATGGGTCTTCTCATAAACAGGAACAAAACCAAAGTTATGATAGTCGATCGCGGTAAACAACTGACTATGACCGGTAAACTGAACCTTGATGTCGTGGATGATTTCATGTTAATAGGTACTGTAATAACTAATACTGGATCGTGTGAGAAAGATATCAGAAGACGGATTGGCATGGCAAAAAATGCTATGTCCCAACTGGAGAGCATATGGAAAGACAGAAACATCTCGAGAAAGACAAAGAAGCAGCTCGTCACCACCCTCGTATTTTCTATCTTCCTGTACGGTTCGGAGACTTGGACACTTAAGAAAGCTGACCGCCAACGGATTGACGCTTTTGAAATGTGGTGCTGGAGAAAAATGCTCGGTACTCATTGGACTGAACACCGAACCAACGAATCCATCCTTGCCGAGCTCAATCTACCGACGAGGCTCAGCACTACATGTCTGCGAAGAGTTATGGAGTTTTTTGGCCACATTGCCCGAAAGAGAGGAGACAACCTTGAAAAACTGCTCATAACGGGCAAAGTGAGCGGGAGAAGACCTAGAGGCAGAAACCCAACACGCTGGTCAGACCAGATTCGATCTGCCTTAAACGCCTCAGTCTGTGATGCCATTCACGCTGCCGAAGATAGAGCAAACTGGCGCGAGATAGTCCACGAGAAAGTGATTCAAACAGGCCACGACCCTCAGCATTGAGGATAAACGACGCAAGGAGGAGGACAACGATACTGGACAATTATACTGCTCTCATATATATCATACATAATAATAATAATCCTCACACATTCACACATCGCCACCCTAGTCTCAAGCTAAGCAAAACTTGTATTAAACAACGAATAAACATACATAAACACTTTATTGTTTTGTAAATAGATACATATTATACATAGAAAACACTCAGACCAATGCAAACAATCATGGTAATGCACACAAAGATTTGGATTGAGCGGGAATCGAACTTGAAACCTCTGCTTACCAGCCCTGTAATATACCGACTGCGCCACAGAGATCGTCTAATAAAATAATTAAATTACTAAATACTAAATAAAATATTAAATACCAAAATGAAGTTTACTGATAGACTTTGTAGATGGCGTTGTCTAGTTTGAGTTTAGTTAGAGGACGCGAGCTCGAAGCCCGTCTTGAGCTTGAAAATCATTATATTTTGTTGTGTCATCAAATTTATAACAAACCTAAGCTTCATAAATTCCTTATTTGTTTTCTTTACGATCTCGACGAACTATTACGTATTAAGTTTACTTAAATGTAATGTAACTTACATAATAATATTACATTAAATACAACTACACAATTAAAGGTAATATAACAACTAAACTAAAAGTAAAACAACACAAAAAAAAGTAGCGAACTGCACAATTTATACGCTTCAAGATTAGCCGTCATTGAGATTTATCTACAGAAAGTTTATAGCAACACCTTTATGGGTAAGCTATAAAACTCAGTACACTTTCAGAGTCGGACCATTCAAGATGTTGTGGGTAGCGTTGACTTTATAGTTTACCCGCAGTTTGCTTACTTAGGGATACACGACCATGATGATAATTCTTATAGTACGTATTAACTTCTAGTTGAATGTGTGTGCAATAGTTTAGTTAGAGTGAAAATTGAAAGATATTGTTATCACTATACACCTTTTTCGACAGACTTTCAAGTAAATTTTGATAAAAAATTGATTATATACTTTAAAAAATGTTAGTAATTTAAACAGTATGAACGCTCTATGAAGATGATAAAATTCAATAAATGATTGACTTAGCTTAAAAATCTCATAAAAATTATACCGTATTCTGTGACTCTCAACAAGCAGACTACGTTACCGTCGCTCCTCTTATTAATGTAATTTTATCTTTTAAAGCAGCTACTTCTATTTCAAACTCCGAAACGACTGGTCTGTTAAAAAAATAAAGAGCACTTACCAACATCATCGTGCTCAAGATCAGACACGTCGTGAGCAACCTCGTCCTCTTCAGGGGCACTCTCGTATCTCTCCTTTAGCACCGTACGTGGAACTACAAAGAAAATTTAACTTTATTAACATACAAATAAAACATATTTTTCTATTCTAAAATATCTTAAGAGATCATTAAGGGGATGTTAATTTTAAATTTAGGGACTTTCGACTACTTAAGATTATTTTTATAATTCAAGTGCGGCATTTCTTTACGTGCCGCAGACCGAATAGTAGCAGTCAATCGTGACTTGATCTGAGGAATGTTTCAATTTGGTAAGTACTTTTTTTTCTTATAGAATGAAGACAGTTTTAGTTTTTCTTGCATAATGTACAGAGCTTATCGTTTAAGAAGTATTATCTACATGATTATAAGTGCCTGTCGTTATATTATTATTATTATTTTAATACTTAAAAGTTTATTTAAACAAAATGTTTTAATAAGTTAGTCAGGTATACAATTACAAATTACATCTGCTTGTAAATGAAAATTATAAGTTAATTTACTCTCAATTATAGCAAGTAAGTAAATAATACATTTCCTAAGAAAATCAATAGCTATTTTAATTGCGAAAGTAACAAGAAAAAAATCTTGACGATTAAAATCTACATAATCAATCTAAACATAAATTGAGAAAAACGTATTGAATGGCTGCGGTAGATTGAATGGTTGAATGCGATATTATTGGAACTGACATATCCTAATATTCGTCAGTAAATATTACGGGATGTCATAATTAAAGCGTGATTTAGAGCACGCTTCAGGAAAACGGTAAAATAACCAGACTAACCATTAACTAAAACCAGAAAATAAAATTACGTACGAAAAAAAATCTGGAAGAAATAATAATACAATGATAGTGGTATAATCCCTGCACCATTTACCTTGTCATATTATTATAAATAATTTATATTAATTACTAACTTCTCCGTGTGGTGACGGAGTAAGAGTACAATTATGTCACCACCCCATCTCACCCCATGGGTGTCGTACACACTGACTAAGGGACTATCCGTGAATATTATCTTTACGAAATAAAAAGAAGGAAAACTTGAAATTAAAACCTATATCAATCTGTCTGACCAGCGTGGTATTATTAGGCCAAGTATCACCTTCACCACGGAAGGAGGCCGGTCCCTGCAGTGGGACATTAATGGGATGTTATGATGACTATTTTATAATAACAGATTTTTCAGATGGAACACAATATCAAACATAACTCCAATGTATGTGTTACATTCTTTCGGAATTTACTTGTCTTTTATCCCTATTTCATAGCTTCATTCCATATAACATAGCTGTTTTCTGTTCATCGAAGATAGTTTGTGTTATCAACGGTCCGATTACCAAACTGAATTGTGCAGCAAATAGAAAATTGTGAATCTATTGGATCCCTTTTATTTTAGTTACGTTCAGTGGAGTTCTTTCAGATTATATTTATGTTTACCAAAATATAATACGTTTTTGTTAACAATGTTATCTTTAGGTGGTTTATGAATTTAACCTTTAACTGGTGACATGGTTATTATGTAACGTAACTGGTGACGTGCGGTCTGAGAAGCCGCTGCACTGTTTGGTCTATAACATGGAAATTAAGTATGGTAGCTTATTATGGTATTTAAAAATAGTATAATTAACTATTACTGGTTAAAATAAAACAAATAAGTTTACTCTAAATATAACTTTTATTAGGAATTTGGCATCACAGCTATAAGTAATATTTTTAATCAACCAAACATATATGAGATCAATAATTAGTAATAAAAAAATTAAAATTCAACATTTTAATTAAAAAACACTTTTTATTATAAAGATTAGATAGTAATTAACTAATAAAATAATTAAACTGAAATAAAAAAATAGAATTGACAAAATTGACAGTGGCCAAACTTATGTCATCTTATTAGAGGTTCATTTCCACTATCACTTCCGGAAGACCGTTTGTCCTAAGTTGACTTCTGGCTCACAGTGTGGTGTCTTACTGGTTCGTCATCTTCAGAATTACTTGGTTCCGTTTCCGAGTTATGATCACTTTGCTGCGGGTGTAAATTTTCGGGAACGTTTTCGGCTTCCGAACCACTTAAATCTTCCTGTACCAACCATTCCTCAATTTAATATTGTGTTCTAGTGCTTAGCACTACTCCCGACTCCCTGCGCCTCTTTTTTTAATGTTCACAGTTGTCCATGTTGTAGTAATAACTGTAAAAAAAATAAGAAAGCAAATAATGAAATTTTTTACATTTAATTACGTGAGTGGTGACATCGTGCCTGAGAGGCCGCTGCCGAATTTTAAATCACTGTAACTTACCTATTTGGGTTCGTGCGACGAAACTTTCTTCCTTTATGTCGTAAATGGGACTAAACTTGAAGGTACTCGGGAGTATAAACAAATAAAGCGCGGGGAAGGGGATGTAATGACGAATCACTGACGCCGCTCGGCCTGTGAGACCGCATGTCACCAGTTAAAGGTTAACCTTTAACTGGTGACGTAATTAGTTAGAATTTTACAGCACCTATGGTATCACCATTCATGATATTATGTCTCTGAAATTTTATAGGATAACATGTCTGTTACTGAAAGAAAGACATTTCCCTTACTTCAGCTAGCCATGGGTGAATAATATGTTGCGTTGATAAGGGTCAATATGCTGTCTAACTATATTTACGGCTATTGCCTTATACAGTCTTAGGGTCATAGCACATATAACGTAACGTAAACGGATCGGCATCGCCTCGCCTTTTTCCTCGGTGTCAAACGTCAAAAATCCGATTACGTTACGTTTCCGATTAGTGTGCGGTGCAGTAAGGAGTTTCATACAAAGAATACTGAACGACTCGAGTTGAAACGGTGACGTTCCGTTACCTGTGCTTACGTTACGTTATCTATGACCCTTAGGGTCATAGCACATATAACGTAACGTAAACGGATCAGCATCGCCTCGCCTTTTTCCTCGGTGTCAAACGTCAAAAATCCGATTACGTTACGTATCCGATTAGTGTGCGTTGCAGTAAGGAGTTTCATACAAAGAATACTGACCGGGGCGAGTTGATAAGGCGACGTTCCGTTTACGTTACGTTATATGTGCTACGAGCCTTAAGCAATGTCGTGTGAGCGGGTCCATATTGGCTCACCTAAAGTTGTTCTTCCGAAAATGTTTTTCCTAACGATTTGTAATCCGAATGATCACTCTTCCTAAAATTTTAAATCCTAAAGTTTTCATTCATACTATTTGTATTGCTACCGCCGATGTTCATAACACTCATGTTTCCGAAAATCGTTATTAATAATATCATTACAAAAATATATTTAAACTCCTAATGTTTTTTGTCATAACGCTTTTATCCCTAAACATTTTCACCATTATATTTTCTCTCATACTCAGAAAGAAATATTTACCAAGTGAAAGTAATAAAAAGGTTTGTTTTTATACTATTTCTTGTAATTTTACTTAACAACTTTTTACATTTTTACATTAAACCATTTTTTTTAAATTATTGTTTATTAAAATTATTAGAATATTTTTGTCTTAAATGAATGAAATCCATAAAACATGACTCGTTCACGGTTATGCTTATAGCCTGAGACTTTACCGTAACCGTAACTAAACCAATAAGTAAAGGACCAATTCGGTTCTGGCACTTCGCCGGCCGCTGCCGCGGCACGCTCGCTGCGCTCGCTCGGCTCGTGCGTTGGGGTCACAGTTCTACCATAACCTAAACCAATAATTATGAATAGGACCCATTTCGTTTCTGGATCTTGACTAAATGATTGGAGCGGGACTCTGGTCTTTGGTATATTATGTTATACCTACATGTTGTCAACAAAGTTACGCAAAATTAATGTACTTATAATAATATTAATTATATTCGTGTGGTGATATTCGTGTGGTGACGGAGTAAGAATACAATATGTCACCACCCCATCTCATCCCATGGGTGTCGTAAAAATCGACTAAGGGAATAACCGTAACTACTATCTTTACGAAATAAAAAGAAGGAAAACTTGAAATTAAACCCTATACCAATCCGTCTGGCCAGCGTGGTATTAGTAGGCCAAGTATCCCTCCGTCACGGGAGGAGGCCCGTCCCTGCAGTGGGACATTAATGGGCTGTTATGATGATGATGATGAATATTAATTATTATGAATAAAAAGAAATCTAAACAAAAAAGATATGACTTTAAATTATAGTATAAAAGATGGTTATGTTGAGAAAATTTAGGAAAACAAATAATAGTATAATAGATGTTTATTGCTACTGAAATTATGAAGTTGAATGCTTCGGATCATTAACATTAGAGACAAAAAAATTAGGAATTGCGATTGTTAGGATGAAAAATGTTAGGAAGAACATTTTCGGACTTCCAATTATAGGAGTAGAAATTTTAGGTGAACTTTGGCGCACCCCGTGTGAGCATTTCGCAGCGAGGTACGGACTCATGGGCCTAAAATTTTTGCTATTAAAGCAAGTGGAGTAGTATTCTTGGCTATAATGAAAGTTTACTATACAACCATGCCATTTCAACATTTAATAAAGAAGTAGAAAAATAAATGAAATCAAAAGTCGCCAAATTCAATTCTGTTACGTAAAGCCCCTAAACATTGAACCCTTTTCACCCTCAATAATTGAATGAAAGAGCTCAGGCACACAATTGATTCCTTGGTCGATTAGTAGTTACTATCGATGGCTATGCATATATCGGTAACATCCATTCAATTGTCCCAAGTAATACCTGAAAATCCATTTATTTCAAACAAAGTACAAGAAATACTCGTATTTTATTAAAATATTTATTTGGACCTAGATTTTAATAATCTACTTTACTGGAGCTTGAACTTTAAGCTAGCAGAAGTTGCATAAATCTATGAAGTAGCTTCAGGTTGATGTTAAATTTACAAAAAAATAGTAACAGGAACTCTCCTAAACAGTATACATCGTAAGTAAGTTATTGAAAAAAAAAACGAGTGCAAACTGCCAATGCTTCTTAGAAAAAGTTATGGAGTTATATTTAAATAGACTTTTTTAATATAACTCCTTAAATAGACTTTTTTTAAATAACCGTTAGATAACGGTTAATAACTAAACTAAAACAGTATAAAAAATAACTTCCAGCAATGTTACTACAACAACGAGTAAAATAAAAAGAAATATAGATATTGAACGTAACATAATCTATTAACGAGACAAAAGCTAAGGTAAGGTTTATTCATGAAACTGATAATGCAATAATTATGATGAAAATTATAAGACGGCGTATAACGTAATTTAATCCGATATTAAACGTCATTGGAGGATACGGTACCAAGGAATTCAAAGGAACGAGGTTTCCATTCAAAATAATGTAATCACCGGCAATTATATAGGCACAGTAGAGAATAATACGACTATGGAAATTGCGAACAATGTAAACTGAATACCTTTATTTATTATTGATACCTTATTTTATAAAGCGAATTAACAAATAAAATAAATTTCCTTAGATATAGACAAATGTTTAATAGGTATATTTTTTCATAGATGTTATCAGAAAATAAGGCATTGTAAAGTTTTCTTTTTCAATATTTATGTGTACAAAAACATTGACATACCGAAGAACTTTATTGTATAAAAAATTACTTAAGACCTAATCTGGGTTCTTTGATTTAATTTAATACTAGTTAGAAAGCATAACTACAATCAGTATTTTTTTAAACGTCGTAATAATGTTGGTAGGCTTTTTTGCTAATTTGATGCAAGCATTGTTACGTTTTGCATAACAACAGGTGTACTGCGCCTTGGCAGTTTGCCATAAGCACAAAATTAACGTTACTAAAACTATTTTCGTTAGAATTTTAAACAAGTAGATGTAAATTTTTAATTTTCACTAGCCTCGTGAAATGTAGCTCCCAAACTTAGCCACAAAATAGGTTCAGGATAAATTGTTCTCACAGGAGAAATTTGTGTTATTTCTCTAGGATTATACAAATTTAAAATTAAAGATTTAGCGTCTTCTTATTGTAAAATATAACAGTTTCTTTCTTATAAGTCTTTATAAGTACATTTAAAGTCTAATTTTCAACTTTTATGTTTATTAACATTCAATGACTGTAATCATGATCGACTACCAATATAATATCATGACAACTTATATTCCTAATCCGATCCAAAACAGATAAACACATCAGCAGTCTAAACCCAGCGTAATATACGACAGAACAAACAGTTCTGCCTATGTGATTTAAGAACGTGCTTTCTTTAACCGAACAATAGCAATAACAGCTCATTAAGTTCTCACTGCATAGAAGTAAGTACTCCAGTGACGGTAGGAAATTTAACTAAAATTAACATAACATGTCACTATGTTCATACTACGAAGCACAGTGTTCGTCTAAAGCTTTAAATACGTTGTTCGTTTTCCTAAGTAATAATAATAAAAATCTGTTTATTTCTGTAAATCTTACATCTAGACAATTATGAGTCTTCCCGTTGAGTAATCGAAAGATACTCGTGTTGGTAATGACCCGCCACTTCTCTTAATAATTCTAATAGATTACAAAAATTGTGGTTGTGCGTGTGTTTGAGTGTGTGCATAGTTTTGTGTGTAGGAGGGTGTGTGTGTAATGTATATCCAAAAGCAATTTAATTTTTTTTAACTTAACTACTGACATTGCATTGTAGGTAATACTTAATATCTATTCATTATACAAAAAAATCTAATAATAAATTAATTAAAGCGATGATGGGTAACGTAAATTTTAACAAAAAGTAAAATAAGATATAAAAAGACTAATTAACGAAATTGAGTTTTATTCAGTTAATACGAATAATATTGCTCCTGACAATTGGATTGTTGTTTATTTAAATATAAATAATAATCATTAAACCAATAAAATTATTTTCTTACAACGCCCTTCATCGATTTTCAAATCTTTTCATTTCACCTGTTTGCTCCAATTTATTTCAGAGTTTGATAAAAAAGATTAATTTTCTACTCTGTCAAATAACATACATACGTAACACGGTCGTACACAAATGAACATGAAAATAACAGCAAAAACCTCTTAACAATAAAAACGAAACATGAAAGTATTTTTCCAAGATTACTTTTGTGGTGGTTACTGTATGACAGCTGTAATATAGCGAACGACACAGAATAAAAATAAAGAGCAACTGTATACATTAAGTGTCAACTTATGACTATAAGTCGGTAAATGTATGGGCAATTAAATGCCAACAGCACCTGCACTAATGTTCCTAAATAGCGTTCTGTAGTAATGACTACAGTTTAACTTGATACATCTATACTTAATTATGCCATTTGGTTTGATTGCTTTGGCTTCGTATTATGATGTATGTGTAGTTAAGCTTTTGTCTTATGTTTATACTTTGTCGTGATAAGGTTTTATAGGTTATCGTTTAATATAAACAAGTAGTAATGACTTTAATGCCGTGCCGTGTGGTGACGGAGTAAGAATACAATATGTCACCACCCCATCTTATCCCATAGGTGTCTTAAAAACCGACTAAGGGACTATCCGTGAATATTATCTTTACGAAAAGATAATTTTCTTTTGAATTCTTTTTTAAAGAGAAGGAAAACTTGAAATTAAGCCCTATACCAATCCGTCTGGCCAGCGTGGTATTAGGAGGCCAAGTATCCCTCCGTCACGGGAGGAGGCCCGTCCCTGCAGTGGGACATTGATGGGCTGTTATGATATGATGACTTTAATTGAACATAGAAAATATAAAAAGGACTTGGAGTGGTAAAATACATGCCTAAACTTTATAAACTTGTTAGTAAAGTACTCAAAGTTAGTGTTTTGCATTAGTTAAATAAATTTGTAAGACTTTTGTTTTAAATGTACCAGTTATTTCGTAATTTTATCTGTAAAGTTTTTAGGAGTACAAAGAAGTTAGAGTGAAGATATTGTCAAAAATGGTTTTTGCAAAAAATCATTTAAATATGTAAAATAACCAATGTATAAGACTTTAAAGGATGCTGCTCTTTTAAAACCAAATGACTAGACTAATAGGAATATATGAAAGTATAAAACCAAATTATGATCAGCTGAATAAATTATAATAATCCTCACACACTCACACATCGCCACCTAGTCCCAAACTAAGTCCCAAAAGCTTGTACTATGAGTACTAGACAATGGATTAAACATACTTAAATACTTTTTTTTTTTCAAATACATAAATTATTATAGCTAGCTACTTTTTGATTAATATTTTGATTTATATTATCAAAACAAATAATAATACACAATTAAATAATGTTAACCTGTTGTTTTATACTAAAACCTATATACCAAAATTTAGTTGTCGGCTTACCCCCATTATCTATAAGTAGGTACTACTATAAAACGTAATGAAAGGACATCATCCTGCCAGAAACAACAAATAATAATCTGTTAGATGGGATAACACCAATTTAGAATAAGTTCACCCTCAATAAAAAGAAGAATCTTACATCATCACTTGATATAACGACAAAACGAGAGAAAATTTACATGTTTTAATAAACGGTTTGTTAAAAGTTTTGAAAGCATTCACTATTCGTAGTAGACAATAGTTCGCGTTTTTATTTTAGTAATTTACTCTACAACTTTAAATGATGACAAAAATCATCATCATCATCATCATAACAGCCCATTAATGTCTCACTACAAGGACGGGCCTCCTCCCGGGACGGAAGGATTAGTCTACTAATACCACGCTGGCCAGACGGATTGGTATAGGGTTTAATTTCAAGTTTTCTTTCTTTTTATTTCGTAAAGATAATTTTCACGGATGGTCCCTTTTTCACGGATGGCTTTTACGACACCCATGGGATGGGATGGGGTGGTGACATATTGTATTCTTACTCCGTCACCACAATTGGAGAAAGTAGCTATTTCATTGACAGGTAAATCAGGCTTTGCAATATTTGTCTACGATAAGCAGCTGTTTAGCTATGTTCTAGCCTTAGTGACCTCCGTGAGAGGTTATCAGTTACCATTAACCTAAAGCAATAAAAAAACAAGTTAACTTTTACTTCGTGTTTATTGATGGATTATTGAAATAAAGTTGAGGCCAGAGGAATACTGTATTGTATTACGTTGCCGAAGCAACGCTAATATCCAATTAACACCAAATAAGCCAACAATATAATGAAAATTTATGCCAATATTTATTATGATTGTAACTCTTAATTTAAAAGACTTCCGTGATATAGAAACTTTAACGTTTTTATTATTGCTGGATTAATCTCAAGTTTTCAAAGTTTTTATGTTTTAAAATTGGAATAAAATTCACTAGTTCAGTTAAATATCGCGTAAGAATAAGTACCCTGTAAATGTGAGTTTTATTTTTATGACTAATAAGTAAGCTGTTAAAACTATTTTTAATGTGACTTTACTAACAATATGGTACGTTTTATACCAATGTGAAAAGATAAAGCAAAATCAATTCTCTTTAGAAAATCATAATGTTGTTAGCAACATCATCATCATATTGTGCTGCCACCTTGTGCGGTCCTGTGCCTTCCTCATCCATCGGCTTCCCGCCTTCCTAACTAGATCGTCGTTCCACCGTGTGCGGGGTCTCCTCTTGTTAGCAATATTGTTAATTCCTAGGTTTAAATGAATTACAGTTTTTATTTTTTCTTCCATTTGCGCTATACAATAATTATAATATTAATAGCAAGGTTGTTTACCCATGAATAAAACATCTAGCATTTTGTGGCTTAATCTACAGTTTACGTCAAAACGCTACGAAAAAACAAGCTCGAAAATAAAACACCGATGTTTGTTCAACTTGAAACAAATTGTGTTTTTGTCAAAGTCATTGTTCTAAATTTGCGTCCTAATTTAGGCATTTGGAAGTCTTTCAACGAAATGTAGTTTATGACTCTCTTAGAAAAGCATTGTTGCCATGTAGTGTAACTACTCTTTATTCGAACAATAGTTTATGTAAACAAGAACCAAGCGGTCAACAACTTAAATTTTCTATACTATAAAAGTATAATTATGACGATTTCAAGAATTCTGCATATTATTATTATACTATGAGGTAAACTGTATGTAATAGTAATATATTATTATATAAATTAAAGTTAAAAAAAAATAAAAAATTACAAAATATTAATGTAATAAATCGTCGCCTGAATGCTTATTTGCTCAACCGACCATTTTGGCGAATTTCACTTTTTAATGCAATTTTATTAAGGATCAAATTGCGGTTCGATTGGTATATAATACTTGCTGTTTGGACTTAAAATACATTAATTATAAGGAATTTAAGTTTTTGTAAACTAACACAAGAGAATTAAAACTTCATGCTTAATTGCTCAAAGTCCGTAGAGAAACAGCAAACGTGCATCCAAACATCGATTGCGTGCTTAAGTATTCAATCTCCTCACAGGTAACCAATCACGACATCGCATTTTGATGACGCAATACGCCGCCATTTAATTTTTTTTGTGACGAAGCTGGTGCTCGCACGCATTTGAGTAAAAGATAACGCGAAATATAGAAAAAAAGTATTAATTTTAATAGAAAACAGTACCCCAAATGTCCGTGACGAAATATTAATCGGAAAATATAGTCACAACTATAGAAAAGAATCGGTAACTTGTATTTTTGTTAACATTTCTTTGTAGATTATTACTGCGTATCGTTAACTTATAGTACAGGATGTTTAAATTTAATTCTTATAATTTCAGATTTAATTAAATCTTTAAATGAAATTGTGACGTATTTATAAATGAACAGATTGTTTTGAACATTTCGTAAGGTTGTAAAATATAACTAATAATAATAAAAAAATTTGCTTTTGTGCGATGACTGTCAAAATATACCTGCTACTTGCATGTTTTCTAATTGTTAAATGGGTAAATTTCTAAGCATTAAATGGGTAGTTTTGTGTTGACGTATACCTACGCTTTGTGTTCGCAATGATGTTAGATGCTAGCTAAGTAGATTAATACTATTTTTTTTTTCTAAAGAATTCCTTATGAAAACATAAAGAATCGTCAAAAAAAGGTTAATTTTCTTGAAAAAATAAATCAATTCTAAATTGTTTAAATAGTCTCAATATATTAATAATTTTTTATACGTATAGGTATGATATTATCACCGTTTTGTATTTAATTTATGTCGTTTTTATTGTACATATTGAAATGAAGAAGTGGAGTCACGGTAATACCATAGTTTCATTTTATGTTGACATTACGTACGATGAATCAAGAATCCGACCAAAAAAGAATCCGACAAAAGGAGAATACAACTAATTAAAAAAAAAAATTACTAGGACTAATTCAAATCAGACACTAACCGAAAAAAAAAAATATTAGAAGTACTTACAAATATATGAAAGCTGACGACAAAGCCTTCATGGAATCTCTAATTAAAAAGGTTTTGACAGGATCAGACAACATAAACAATACCAGGCGAAGTAAACGATCTTGTATCGGTACAAAAACAAAAAAATATTGTATTTTGTATTTTATATATATCAAACAGTGTTTTTTTTTTAATTCTGTGTTTTTTTTAATAATAAATAGCAAGTTAACTAGTTATTTTTTTTACCACGATACCCAAACACACTGTATTTGGTTATAGGGCACTTAAGTACTAAATATATTCGAATGCAAAATGCTCAACCTCCACCCCGGTAGTGGTCTATCTCCAATTGCATAATTATTTATGTGTTTATTTGCTCAACCTCCATAAAGAATTGTGAAAATAAACATAACTGTTTGACTTTTTAATGATTATTTTGTAATATATCATTTCATAAACACATTAACTATTTTTTAAATATAAAACTTTTTTAAAATCATATTATTTGCTTAAACTAATCAATAAAACGTCTCTGGTGTAAAATGTTGAAAATGGAGGTTGGATACTTAAGTATTCGTGCGACGAAATGTCGAGAAAGGAAATATTAGACAATTAAAAGACTAAACTGTACAAAAAAAGATGATTGAAAAAGATAGACATGGTACCGTTTGCCCCTTGATTTAAATATTTCAAGAGATGGAAATAAATGAGGGTGCCTCGGGAGCTATTGTAAGTCAGGAAACGTTTATGGTAGTTTATTTATATAAAATGCTTTATGGACTATTCACTTTTCGGAAACGACTTATATGTAATTTAAAGACAACATTTAAGAAAAGTAGATAGTAGTACAACCTATGTTACTCACCAATTTTTTAAACAATTGGCATGACAACCTGATAACGAGTTTGTATCGCAAATAATAGGGTCCTCTCTGGGTAGACAATGGTTGTAAGCAAAGTGTGCTTTGGCAAGTATCTGAACAGAACTACGCGCGGAACCAAAGGCACAGCATTAGAGAAATGACAGTGACAGCCCAGCACACAGAACAATACTGCTTGGATTATGAACTATAGCTCCTAGTCAGTAAAATGGGGTTTGAGCTATCCGCGTGACTGTAGTCTTAGTTACCGTTAACACATCGAAACTCCAAAGAGCAATCGCAACTTCGTATTATTGGGAGACTAATTTAACAATCTCACTAAACCTCGTAGCGTATGGATAATAGCAAGCATTACGTCCATAAAAAAATCACAACAAATGTGGATTCGGGTAATAATTTTCCTGTATCAAAGAATTTATCGTTCCAGTAAACAATAACATGCAAATTTGCCCAAAATAACCACATAACGCGAAAAGTGATTTACGTAACCGCAATACCAATAGTAAAATTTCTGAAAGAAACATTTACGCCAACTGACCTTAGTAAACAAATATTTGAAAAGGAAAAAACGAATAGGGAACTGCAAAAATATTAAAATACAAGTGGAAATAAAGAACAAACTTTTTTTGACTGATCGAGAAGAAATAACTTTCTTATTAGGAAAAGGAGGGTTCGTTTCGTTTGTTGTAATAAAAATAGATTGTTTTGTAATGAAATAGAAATTGCTAAGCGTATTTACTCAGAAATCGTTTAATATTTTAGAAAAGCAATATTGGTGTATAAAGGATGTTTTGGATTGAAATAATGTTGGCAGATGGTCATAAATATTAATAACGAACTAGGTTCGGTCCTGGTCGCTGTTTGGCTGTACACTTTAGTGGTCCCTTGCGACAATAATGTAAGCTTGCAAAGTTATACGTTTTAGTGGACACGATAGCGTTTACTTGATTTCTCCCGTTGAGAGTTTATACAAGAACTGAGATTTGATAGTGATTTAGGTGGTCTGAAACGATACGGGGGTTATAATACAATTTACACTTTTAACTGTTTATTTATAATATTCAATATTTACTTTAGTTTGAAAACCAGAACAACATTAGTACAAGTTTTATGTCAAGTGTCTTTCGATGTCGTAGAGATAATTTCTGCGAGCTTTTTCTTAGTAGTTTGTCCACTTGGTGTGATGTGTTATGCGTGTTCTGTATCTCGGAGTAAGGTGATGTTCAGGATGTTAAAATGATAACTCAAGATTCGTAGAGTGATTATTTTACTGCAGAAGTATTCGATACAAGAAGGTAATACCGACTGACTTAGTTTCTAGAGCGCTTACGGCTAGGTAACACATTTTATTACATGCGCGAGTACAAGGTTCATTTACTGTCCTAAATTATTAAAAGATGACATAATGCTATAATGATGAATAATCTAGGTAGGTACATAATTCCCCCGCGCAAAATAAAAAGAAAAGAGATATTAAAAAAATGAATACAATAATAAAGACTAAAAAAAATTATGTAAAGTACAAAGTAAAACCAAAATGATGTATATAATATGTAAAAAGGTAAAATTCTCTTAATTTATTGCTTACATATCTATAACAATTATGCGTATGTTTATTTATTTATGTCACTGAGTCACTGAGCACTGGTTTATTTATTATTAATCACTTCACTTTTAACACTTTTATTATGACGGACATTGCGTTTGTTAATATCTTCCCGCATCTGCAAGCGACGGAGTAAGCAGGAGCAGGACGTTCAGTTGGTCTGCGCCCGCTGGCTCGTGGTCCACGAAGCTCTCGCCGCAGAAACTTTGCGTACTTGGCCTTCCCACAACGAATAGCCAAACAACATAACATGACTGCGAACGCTGCTGCGCACAGGAAAATGATGATGTCCAGTTTGCTGTGTGTAATTTCGTGCAGCAAGCTGGTACTGGCTGTATTGCCAGCTCCATTCTGTGCGATGACTATCTCTTCTCGACTTTGTGTCTTGCCCATTGCTCCAATTAGTTGATACAGGTAGTTATTTACTTGTATTGCACTGGCGAGTATGATCGCGCTGGGTGATGTATGCATAATGATTATTATTGTTGCATGAAACGAACTGTGGGTCTAACTATGCGCCCAGATCGTGTTCGCACTTCTTTCGTCTGATGCTGGATGATGTCATCATTCTGTTCTGTGTATTGTTTTGATGATTGCATTCCATTTTCCTTATAGGGATCACAGGATCCAATATCTGTATTACTCGTGACAATGAACGCAGGTTTTAACCGATCTATCGACACTGTTTTTGAGTCACCAGAATGCATAATTTTAAAGAATTTTTCGCCTTTTTCTAACACCTTATAGGGTCCTGAATATGGCTTTTAAGAAGTTCTTGCAATTCTTTATCGTTCTGTTGTGATAATGATAATTCATTGTAGTCCAAAGGCGACGGCATGTCTATGGTTTCGATTCTTGATAAGGTGTCAGCAATGATATTCTCAGAACCTCTAATATGTTCGATTGAAATACAGAATTGACCAATGAAATCTAAATGACGTAATCGTCTTGGCGTGTCGGATGTATTTGTAGTATTCTTATGTAAAACGTGTACGAGCGGCTTATGATCTGTATAAACGGTCACTTCTTGTCACGGTCACGGACTTTAATGTCATCCATCTGACAAAATGGTTTGGTGACATTATGTAAGTGAGATCGCGGATTTAAGACCCGCACAAAATAATTATAAGTGTGATCCCCAAATCATTATCTGGAGCACTGAATGTTTTCATCGTGTTCTTTCATTGTCTGTTAATGTCGCCGCTACACAGGGTTCACACACTACACATTTATAGAGCGGGTTTGTTAATTTTTAAAAGTAAAAATAAATATGATAAATCTTATACTTAGGGTAAACCTATATAAATATAAAAGTCTATCTAAGCCTCAAACGTCATCGTAATCCTCACGTTACTAACCTTTAATAAAAGGCGTAATCTTAAAAAGAATACCTTTTTATAACGGTTTGACGATAACAATGCTCTTATAGACGCATTAATATCAACGTGTAGCAAAATGAAACCTTTTCACGATACAGCAGAATATTACCTGTTCGTTACTATCATCTGCACGGCCGCCATCTTAATGAGGTTCACAGTTCTTTATCATGGGAAAAATATTGTATTTTAAAATACGTCTCTCCTTTTTAAAAATGCGAAATAAAATGATTGCATATTTTTTAATGATGGAAGAATTTTGTGTGTGGACTTTATTTTTGTTAAATGCATAATATTGTCTTTGTCTGTCTTTTGACATATTTATATGTATTTTTAAATGTGATATAATACTTCATGATCAATGGATCGTAATATATTTTCCTGGTATAATTTATCTGTATAAAAAAGTTGCATAAAAATATATTTACAAGAACAATATGAGCTATGACTATAATTATTATATGCCATTAAAGTAGTGCTCCGCAATGACTCTTTTAAAAAACTTTGCTTTTAATACCTATTGTAAAAGAGTTAATGTTAACATTACTTTAACGACTTTGAAAATAACCTAGAATTAAGTTCGTTTATTAATCCCACAAAATAATTGTCGAACTTACGAAATAAAAGATTTTAACTGACTTACCACAAGTATAAACTACTTTGAGGTAGGTTCGGCTCCCAGTCCGGCATGGCTTGCCGAACATATTGCTGTCAGCTGAAAGCACGCATCTTCTTTTACCATGGCACTCTCTCATGGCTGTCTCCGTCGCATATGGCTCCAAGCATGCTGAGAAAAACATTTTTATTACTACTACTATCATAAAAATATTGTAAATATTTAGATCTTTTTCATAATCCACCTAACGCACTTTTATGTGAATAGAGTCGGTAAAACTTTCTCATAAAAACTTAATCTTTAATGAGATAATAATATTTTGAAACATAAACTTTATTACTAATAGACAGACAGAAAATAGGCACTCTAACATTAGTAATTAATTAATTGAGTGCAATCGTTTTAAGATTTTGCACATTAATATCGTTATGAGTTGTTTTGTGTTACCCCTAAGTATTGTTTTGACTTCTTGTACCTAATGGGATATTTATTGAACTGAACACTCGAAAAGGTAATTATACTGTTATTATGTACAATAGATTGACATCGCAAGTAAAGGCGTGAAAAAAACCTATTGACTAACAAACTGATAAATAGAACACTGATAGATAGATCGAAGATGTATGAGAATCCCAGTAGACTTTATTCAGGTCATACAGAAATAACCACAAAGCGAATGCGGCAAGTCTCGCTTCACTTAGCTTTTTAACTTGACCTATTGAAATGGGAGATAACATCTGACTGCCTATTACATGCAGACATAGTCTGTTCTAGTCTTAAAATACATTGTACAAGAGTCCAACGCATCGTTGAGCATAACTACTGAGCCCCAAAAAAAGCCCAGATACTAATATTTTGTTACATAACTTTTTAATGCCTTTAAAAAAAGCATTTCAGTTCATCACAAAAATGACAAGAGAGTCTAAATCTCTCAATTGTCCCAAGCTATGGGATCAGAATCATAGACAATTAGAACAGTGCATAATAATAATGAGGGTTAAACCAGTTATTTGGAGAAGCCTGGAAAGATGTGTGAGCAGTGCTCTACTAGCACTCGTATTTGTGCTTCAGATTAGACGTGAGCTGTCAAAATAACATTTTTATAGTGGACATAGTATAATAACTATAATTTCCAATAGACTGCTAAGAGAAAAATCGCTTACTATATTGTTAAACATCATTTCATTACAGCAGTTCTGAATCATGGAAATAGTGAAAAGAAAATACTTTACTAAACGAATATACTTTTCGCTTATAATGAGCATGTAAAATAAAAAAAGAAAATAAGTTTTTGTGGCTATCTAGAGAATCGGGCGTGGCTTTACAGCACGAGCTTAATTCACGGAAATCGGTCATTACGACACTGCTTTTTGTTGAAATCGAAATAATTGCGGTAACGATCGTAACCATTAAGCCACAAAAAATCTTTTTATAGGAAGAAATTTTATTGCAACAGTTTAGCAGTAAAAATATGTAGTTATTTTATTGTTACAATTAATTACAAATACTACATTATATTTATCAGAATGTTTTTTTTATAGTTTATATTTTTTTCTTAAACCAAGAACTATGTGACATTCATTTTAGTTCATCTAAAATATTTATATTGGATATATTTTGGATTTGTCTGAATGTTTGAAAATATCCCATGATACATAGCATATTAAGACATCTCTCTTTTTATATAAAGAATTTATTTCTAGCATTGGCATTTCTAGCTCAACCAATATCAAGTCTTACAGAGTGAGCAGAAATAAAATAAAAACTTTGTTTTGTACTAGTTGACCCGGCCAACTTCGTACCGCAAAAGTCAATAAATGTTCATCAACTTTATTTTAGGTACCCCAAAATACTTATTTTGTATTTATTTTAGTTTGCTTCTGTGCCTTGCTTTAACTTGTGCGTTTTTTAGTTTAGTTATAGAGCACATTATGCATATTAAATCCCGCAAAGTACAACTAAACTTTTGGAATGCAGCATTCATTTTATTACAAGGAAGTAAGTTATAGTAAGGCGAATCATAATAGAGGCCAATGTTACTAATTATTGCAGATCATGTTTGGTAAATAAGACAATATTTTAGCATATAAACTAGACCGCCTGTCAACTAAAGACACTATAATAAAAAAAAGTGTAAAATTTACCTTAAATTACATAAAAAATATCTTGAATTCAATACTTATTGAGTCAAATCTTTTTGAGTGTTTCTATATAGGCTAAAATTTCTTAGCAATTTAAACAAAAACGTTTTAGTTACATAAGGCTCAGAGTGTAATGGAGCCATTATCGATTTGATGTTTTTCAGCCACATTTATCGCTCACTTAGGGTTGAATAATAATGTGTCTACCCTCTTAGAGAGGAGTTGCGGTTACCAAACTAAATATAGAGACAAGAGCATTAAAAATACAGACACGATATTTAGCTTTTGTATCTGTTTTAAAGTCAGCTTAACATTTAGAAAGGAAAGTCTTGGAGCTGTAAAGTTTTTTGTTTATTTTAATTATACGGGTTTTTTTTTATTAATTTAGTGATAAAATTCAAAACTTAATTTTATTTAGTTATTATTTTATTGAGAAACTATGTTGAAAATCTGTTTGGGAAACTTGATTATTCTTATTATGTTTCTAAATAGATTAGTATTATAACCTTCAAATAGTACATACTGTTTTAAAACTTACTATTAGTTTGTTGCCTGAGAACCAATGTATTTAAATAATATTGTATGTCAAAACGGATACAATCCTATCATGGCAGGCCATTAATAGCGTTTATGTGTTAACCACTTGAAACAATTTTGTAAAGTATAAAAATAGTTCCTCACTTCACAAATAATAACGTCTATGTTATGTGCCTAATTTACTTGAAATTCCTAATAATTGCATATTACCTACTTGAAGTACTTGTGACTTACCTCTGGACGAGTAGTGTTTAAATACCTAGATCTATTTTTAGAAAAGACCACGTTGAATTGTGTTCAAAAACGATTTAGATCGACTTAACTTTTAATAGGTGGTCTGAGTATGCGCCTTCCATACAAAAGGTCGCAGCTGTGGGTCGTAGCTTTAAATCTCAAGCAAGACAAAAGTTAGATTGAAATTTAAACAGGTTACACTATCACAACTCAATAATTTAGACCTAGTTTGAAACTCGTTGACTATAGAACCATATGCCTGAAAAACAGTGCGTACTATCTTTGCCTAGTTTTAATATTTTCAGTACCGTTCTGATATCACTTAGCAGATAAGGTCAAGCTGATAGTCAACGTGTGTTCTACCATATGTAACAAAATATCAAATAGTTCTTCCGAACACAGTGTAGCGAGGCACTTTTTGGAATGTTGCCAACTACCACATTATTATCGCACCTCTCGCTATCGGCAGGAAATTTATTGTTGCACCCTACAAGCACTATCATCACGTACAGTTCGATTTCAGGAGAATATTTTTCCTACGTATAAGGTTAAAAAAAGAGTTTGGCACCTAGTAAGAACTGCGTACAACGTTCTTTCAAAAAACAATTTAGTATGTTTTTAAACAACCTACTACAATTTTTTAAAAGTCCATAATCTACAAAAAAGCTAACTCATCATCATAGCAGCCCAATTATGTCTCACTGCAGGGACGTGCCTCCTCTCATGACGGAGGGATACTTGGCCTACTAATACCACGCTGGCCAGACGGATTGGTATAGTGTTTAATTTCAAGTTTTCCTTCTTTTTATTTCGTAAAGATAATATTCACGGAAAGTCCCTTAGTCGGTTTTTACGACACCCATGGGATGAGATGGGATGGTGACATATTGTATTCTTACTCCGTCACCACACGGAGAATTGATATTGTTTTCAATAATAAAAAATTGAACGCTTGTACTAAATTGTGTACTTTTATATCTGGGCTGGGTTTTATTCAAAACTGAAAAGAGAGTGAGTCTAAATTTGTCAGAAAAGGTAGCCCAATAAAAAACGCTTCCATTATCTCGAAAGGGGCTGTTTGTAAGTAACGGAGATAACTTACAGGTAAGGTATAATCATGTGTTACCGGAATACAAATTACCATATTTATGTAAGTCTTTCGTGCTTACTGAAAACCGAGGTAGAGAGAAAAAGCTTTTTATTTTTTATCCGGGGAAGTCCCGCTATAAAAGAACCCAATCCTTTATAATATGATAGATTTAATTTCTGGTAGGAACCTAAATGGTATAAAATATAAATAAAACGTGATGAAAAAATATTTAAAGAACAAATTAAAAAAGTTCTTTTATACATCAAAAGTAAAAACTAAGCTGATAAATCGGATAGTTGAAATTCTAAACCATTCCAATAATATTTGTATAGGGCCAGTCTTTTCATTTATAAGAATCTAAATAATTTATTCAATAAACAGGCTCTAATGGGCTGAATTTACACGTTAAAATTAAATTAGCGATTCCGACCGAGGAACGCTTTTATTTCGAAATTAGGTTTCCTTGAGAATAAATTTGGCATGATAAAAGTACTATAGTATGCTTATTAATTTTCTATCAAAGCGCATTGTTGCTTTATGATATTGTTCAGTAATTTAATTACGTACTGTAACAAAATATTAATTCAGACCGACATTTTACCTTTGCTTTTGAGACTCGTTTATGTAGAAGTAAAAACAAAGCTTTACTTACCGTTTTATTTAAAAGCGCATGGCGTTTATTTTAATAGTACAATTAAGCGCTTTTCACTGTTTTTGCATTTGATAAGGGGATGGTATTAGATCAAATATTAATAGTAGGTACAATTAAGCGCTTTTCACTGTTTTTGCATTTGATAAGGGGATGGTATTAGATCAAATATTAATAGTAGGTACAATTAAGCGCTTTTCACTGTTTTTGCATTTGATAAGGGGATGGTATTAGATCAAATATTAATAGTAGGTACAATTAAGCGCTTTTCGCTGTTTTTGTATGAATCAATACAAAAACAGCGAAAAGCGCGATCAACTAGCCTATTGCAGTCCATTGCTGGGCATAGGCCTCTCCCAACACGCGCCACAGAACACGGTACTGCGCCGTGTTTTTGTATATGATATGAGAATGTTAGTATATCGGAACTGGTAGAAATTGCGACTATAGGTTAGTAATGACGGCAACCAAGGGAAGACTTGAAATAACTTCACTCTATTGCCATCACAGGTCTAACCAAACGTGTGCGATGAATATACTGCAGCTATTAACGAAGCTTTTCGTTCGAGTTTTCGCTTCATGTAGGAAGTTTTTTTATTCAATACTCAATACTCAATTCTTTATTGCGTTCCACAATGTTTCATAGGTATACAAGATGGTAGAGTTAACAAAGGTTCAAATTGTGGACCCTGTCGGGCACAGCATAGTTTAGGAGAGAGGAGGAAGGGCGCTAGAATTTTACTTAAATTAATTATTAAGCATAAATTCATTAATAAAAATATAGCTATTTCAAATTATTAACAAATCAATATTAAATTAATACATTAAGTTCCTATTAAATTATTATCAAATTACTATAGGTACCTAGTTATTTCCTATTATCAAATTATAATTTTTAATATTTTATTATATTTTTGTGAATACCATAATATGTACCAACTTCTGTGCACATAAGGTTATTCCATTCTATTATTCCTATTAAATTACTAAATTATTATGAAATATCTATCAAATACTTATTAAATTAGACTTATGTTATTAGTAATAAATATCTTTATTAATTTTTAAATTACTGCATTATTAATTTTTTATATTAGGTATAATCAGCATTATTATTAGGTATTTATTATTTTTGAATTAAATTAAAATGTCAATTAAGTATTATTTATGTTTAATTAATTATGTTTAATTATATTTAATTAATATTAAAATTTATTGTTACATTATTATTAGGTTAAATATTGCTCTCTCATTATTCATCTGTTCTGATCAAACATGTGGCGAGCCCTATGACATTTAACTTTTTAGTTTTACGCTTTAGGCACGGCGAGATGCTGTGCTTTGCAAAGTGACGCAGTTAAAGTTAAGTAGTCAAAACTGCCGGAAAATAGGTACTTTTAATTCCAATAAAAGTTGGCAGTAGAAAAAAACTTATTATATTCTTCGGAAATATATTAAGGAACATCCTTATATCGCACGCTATAAATAAAAGGGTATTAAGTCTGAAAAACCGTTTTTTTTTTATTTTGAATTCGGAAACCTAATTTTTTTCTCTATAAATTGGTAAGAAAATAGTATTTAAATTCCAAATACTTTTTGAAATATAACGATACAATTCTTTCTTGACTATTTATGCATCCTATTTTCGAGATAGGTAAGACAGTCGCATCTTAGTTGATTCAGTAGCCGGGCATCGTTCGTGGCCGTCGCACGTATCTTTCTGAGTTACAACCCGTCCAGTCGTCAATATCGAATCAATCTATAAAGTTATAAGTATTCTAAACAGTATTATGTAAAGTTAATACCTTATTGCTTGTTAAAATTGATACTAGTTTCATGTTTTATTTTAAATAATACTGTCTTGCCTGTTCAATATAATATAATTTGGTAATTTTAACGAAATAATATTAAAATAATACTTTATAGCTCCCGATTTGCGTGAGATAATTCTGTACATCTTGTCAATTGTATTTTATGGTTGCAAGTTTCAAGTAAAATACTACCTTTTAAGTTGTTATTATATTTTTTCTTTTTTAAATTTTAGTTATAATCAAAACAATAAAGCGAAGAAGGGAGGCTGGTTTAATAATGAAAGCAATCAGCAATCGCCTAAGTACACCGGACAGTTCTTAAAATGAAGAAAACAAAGACCCATTTGCTCATCATCATCATTTCCCTGCCCTTATTCCAATTTTATTTGGGGTCGGCGCAGCATGTTTTTTTCTTCCATACTGTCCTATCGGACGTCATCTCACTAGTAACACTCTTCGCAGCCATATAGCTTTTCACACAATCCATCCATCGTTTCTTTGGTCGTCCTCTTCCCCTATATCCATCCACACACATGTTCAGCACCTTCCTCACTACATGACTCTCATTCCTCCGCATAACATGCCCATACCATGACAGCCGGCTGCCACGTAATTTTTCTGCCACCGGTGCCACTTTCAAATCTTCTTACATACTCATTTCTTACTCTATCTACTCTCGTAACACCACACAGATTGTCTTTCATTCATCCCTTTTCTGGCCAACACCTGCCGTCCTGTATGGATCAGAGAGATCCATACAGGACGGCAGGTGTAATCATAGTTTTATAGATCTTCCCCTTAAATTAAGGGGACTGTGGGGGTCACAGATGGTTCCCGTGAAGCAATGACCTGCTGCCATTTCATCCATCCTATGTTAACTCGGTTCTTGACCGCCCGATCTACTTCGCCATCGCTTTGAATGAAAGAACCGAGATACCGGAAGACAGAGAAGACTAGAAGGCGCATGCCGTTAAGCGCTATGGCTTCAGGACTGCCAACGCTCTAATCTGCTCTGGATCTTAGGTCCATCCTCCCCAACCAGAACAATGTAATCGGCAAACACTGCACCAGGGTGCCATTTCCTGTATGCCCGCCGTCAAGGCGTCCATAATCAGTAAGAGGTAAGGACTTAAAGCCGACCCTTGGTGCAAGCCTACCGCCACACTGAACTGGTTGGAGTTGCAAGACGATCGGACGTATAACTGGTTTGTCTTTACATAGCACGAATTAACTTCACATACTTCCCAGGTACAACTTTCTCTTTCATGGCCCACTTCAATACTTCTACGAAGACCCATTTGCTGACAGTGACAACAGGGATCTAACGTATGTCCCCAAAGTATCACATTTGATTTAGTTTGATAGTTTTGTTACTGTAGGTACCTACATAATGTTGTTAAATTATGTTTCTTTCATATTGAGTTTATTTTTTATTATAACTAATTATGATACTAAAACAAATAGAATTTCTAGATTTTCTAGATGCAATCAGTATTTAATTTATTATAATACTAAGCAAAAAATATCAACCAGAAACAACTTGGTCAAACGCCTAACTTCTGCGTCTTGGGGGGCAGCCCCGCATGTTGTCAGGACTACGGGTCTGGCATTGTCCTACACGGCAGGAGAGTATGCGTCCGCGGTATGGCACCGTTCGGCTCACGCAGGTATGGTCGACTCTGCCCTGAATGAAACATGCCGTATAATAACTGGCTGCTTGAAACCTACCCCATTGGTCAAATTATACTCATTGGCCGCCATTGCTCGACCTGGTGTTCGCCGTCAGGTCATTTGCGAAAGTGAAAGGAAAAACAAGAGACCGACCCTCGTCATCCACTTTACTCGCACAATATACCCAGGGCACGCCTCAAAAGTCGTACGAGTTTTTTGCGACACACACGTGCACTGTGCGGTGACCCCAGTAAGGCTAGACTGGACGGGTGGGCCTCAAACTTTGCACCACCGGCGGACTTCATTCCACCCGCCGAACATCTTCCACCTGGTTTCGAGGAGCAGTGGCCGATCTGGAGGTCGCTCAATAGACTACGTACCCAAGTAGGCCGCTGTAACTCTAACCGGACTAAATGGGGTTATCTGAACCCCTCCTATAGTGGATGTAGGTGCGGTTCTCTCGTCCAGGACATGGAACACTTCCTATCATGCCCAATGTGCCCTGCCACCTGCACACCAGAAGACCTAAAGAGTGCCAACGATAATGCTGTTGCTGTCGCTGGTTTTTGGGCAAAACACATCTAAAATATATTTGAAATTAGACTTATTGCCGTCGAAACGAAGAAGAAGAAGAATTATAATCCCTTAGCCATGAGGCAAAAGATAATTTCTGTGCTGCTTAATATAGTATCAATATTAATTACAACTGGTTATCGAAATAATTTGGTAAATTTTGGTTAAGCTAGAGAGTAGCAAGTTAAACTTAAGAGCTATTTGAACTGCTTAAAGGGTATCATCTTTTTCTGTTCCCATAAAACTATTAATATTAAAAAACTGTTATAGATACACAAACTAAACTTAACCAGCATAAAGAAGGATAGTGTACTTTTAAATCTAGAGATAATTTTAAATATTTGAGTAAGTAGTTCCGAATCTATGATTTTTTAAAACTTCAATACGCGATATCTCAAAACAACGTTTTCGAAATAATACCCTTTTGTTTGTGACGTGCGATATCTACGGAAAAACTGCAAAGTTTTATAAAGAGTTAAAATAAAAAGATATATAAAATCCGCAAAATGGTTTGTAAAAGTATTTTATGTTGTTAAATAATAACGTTGCACTATTAAAATTTGAAGTTAGATTGGATAAGCGCTAATGTGCAGTGTTTGACCAGGGTCTTTGACCTAGACTTATTAACACCAACGTGGGGTAACTAAATCTCTCCCCTAACACCGACGTAACTTATTAGCTATGTAATCCAATATTGAATTATAAAGCTAGTACGTATCTACAAACTCACTTTAACGCCACTAGAGGAGGCTTTTTATTACAGTCCATTTATTATCTTCTTAATACCAATGTGAACATTTAAAATTAGACATAAACCACAACAGTTACCATACTACGAGTATAACCATAAGCGCCTTATGAAACCGAAATGATTATGTGAAAATATGTATTAGATGAAACAAGGCAAGGTTTGTAAGAATTCGTTCGGGAATGTGCTTTCATCTAAGAATAAGAGCCTAAACAAGAGTTAATGAATGTGGTTGTTAAAATAACTAATATTATGTATTTGAGTCATACAAGGGTTTAGTTGAAAACTAGCGCCAGGCTTTATCTGGTGATCAGATTATGTTCTGGCTATATTATGCTGAACTGAGTACGTTTCAGCAGTTCAATGAGTAACCTTTTCTTGTACTACTTGTGTTTTAATTATTGTTTTGTTTATTTTCAGTGTTATCTCTCTCTATGTATTTCATGTAATGTACCTCTGTGCCTCTATTTGTGTGTGAATAAATAAATTTTCTTTTTTTTCTTTCTATTTAATAAGTTAAAAGCTTATATAACACAAAAAAGAAAGATCAAACAGCCAACGATTCAATACAAAAAATGAAAACGTAAAATGGAAAAATAACACCTATCGAACAAGGTACAATGAAACAAAATAGATTAGGAGCAGTGTGATGAGTTTCGCAGGTGAACGAAGTTACAAGAGAAGTAGATAATGGATTGAAAAAGGTGAGTTTTAAGGCGATTTTTATTCTATGAGGTTCTCTCTGGCAACTTTATCCGATAATGAGATTGAAAGTCAAATGGTGGGTGTAAATTACTGGCTGGGTGATGGAATAAGGAATAACGTGAAATGTTACTGCTGTTGAGGATAAATTTAGTTAAATTTTATGTTTTGAGCTAAAGTGCTATTTGTGTTTGTTTAATATTGTTTTTTACCTTTTATTGTTGGTAAAATTTCCTAATGTAATAGCGTTCCTAATGTTATGTGTCACATGACAGACTAATGATACCAAATGTCATCGGTTCTCGTTTTGTGGGTAGGGACTTAGGAGGATAAGGCAACCATTATAAGAAAAGTATAACATGCAAATGATTTGTCTTAATAATCCCCGAAAACTGGTTATCTATTTTGCCCGAAAATTATATGCTATACTTCCTTTCACCATAGTTTGTTTATTTTCTAATGTAGGTATAGTTAATATAATTCCTTATCATTCTACAAGAAGACGTGTTGTTACTTCAATTTTTTTTTTTAAATTTGTTTTGGCTAACAAAACTATAGCTAGGCCAATGACCAGGTATGTATGCGTTTTGCTCTTGCAATGTTGCTACGAGTAAAGTTTTCTGATTGAGTGGGCTTTCACATAACCTTATAATAACTATGTGATAATAAATAAATCACGTTATAATATTTTTGTTTGTATTTTTGTAAAAAGTTGCTAGAAGTATTTATTTCTAGTTTTTTAACTAATTTTACGAAACTTAAGTGACAAACAGAAGAATTATGTAGAGTTTACGTCCTAACAAAGACGTATAAAGCATTAATGTACTTAAGTCTATATAAGTTATGCAAAATTATGCATTACCAAGATTTAATATTCAGACATTAGGGTTAAATTTAACTCTATTGTGTAACCGTGTATTGTCTTTGTATTAATATTTCTGCTCGTATTACGGTTGGTGTAAAATTATTCAGATTACCCCGAAATGTAACCATTACGAGTAAAGTATCCTTTCCAGAATTTAGCTATGGCTAATAAATTTTTCATTGCAAATTAATGTTATGAATTGTTATTGTTTTAAGTAATTGATCAATTTTAACACTTAATCTTAAGCTTGACTTCATTATTAGGACTAAGTTTAGTTATTTTAATTCTCCGTGAGCTGAGAAGTGAGGAGTCTAATAGACTCCAGGTTTGTAGTTATGTGACTGAAATAAAAGGTAGTTAACTAAGGGTTATTGGTGACAGAAATAAACCAAATATATTTTGAACTTGAAACGATATAAATCATTTTGATTTGCTGTACAGAATTTAATACTATTCTTACATTAATTAAGAAGTATGTAAAAAGGCATTAAGTCTGCATATTTCATGTGATTGTTTAATTGTCTAGTGCTCTGTCAATTATTAACTAATTATTATTAAAATCAGGTAAGACGCAGTCACAGTTTGTGGTTTCTCCTTCAAAATTAGTGATTTCAACAGATGCAGTATTCCTGTTTTTTTTTTAAATTTTTTAATGTATCCAATAATCAGTACAAAAAAATCAATATTTTTTTTAACTTCAAAAAACAAAAGCGAGTATGTACTTATTTACAACAACAAACGCTAATGGAAGTAATCTTTATTCAATATGTTCAACGAACGTAAAGAAACCTTCGCAGACAACAACAAGAGAATAATAATGAGGTAGGACCCATTTTGAGGTTCAATATAAAGTAGGTAAAAGTCAAATCTGATGAAGATTACAGGGATCGTTAACGTACCTTACTTTATTGTCACAAGTGATTTATTTTTCATAAAAATAGTTTATTATAGTGCGAAGTCCTGCAGATCATGACCAAAGTGGAAGACAGGTAAGGAGTTGGCTGGAGAAAGAGACCTGGTTGCATTGCAAACATCCGGGTGTAACAGTACTTCAGAATTTTCTTATCTGGCAAGGGATCGTGAAAAATATGCTGAGCTTATTGCATTTACTAGTTGCAGAGAAATGAGAAGAAGAAGAATATTATTATACAGCTAACAGTTAACTAAAATTTGCATAAACACTAAAATAACATTTTTTTTCTCAATACTCAATATCTTTCTTGCACTTGTTACAAAAAGGTGTTATTTATAATATCACAGATACAATATGGATCCTATTGGCAGTTTAGAAGAGAGGAGGATGCTAAATTTTAATCATATATTTACATAGAAAAGCATCAAATCAGCATGCTTAGTTTTAAATATATAATTATATATTATATATTTAGTATATTATATAAAAAATAGTGTAGTGTTTATTTCAATAAATGGATATTATTTTTATTTTAGGTCTTTATAGATATAGCTCTAAATTCACCCATGATACATTGTACTATTCTATAAATGGTTTTTTAATACTTTTAGTGCAGACTGGAATGCTGATGATAGTGGTAGCAAGTGTCTGGCCGCGATGTTAACTTACGATTAGAATAAGCCTGATCGCTTAGCCTTCTTTTAAAAAACAACGCAGATTCAGGCTTCTTTTTAAATGCGTTGTAAAAAGAGCTTTTATAATAATTTAAAATTACCCATTGTTCATATTAAAGGCCCAGTCAATTGTTACAGTATGAATTGATTAGGCCCTAAGCGACTTAAAAAACACTGTATATACGGATTATTTTCTTTTAATAAGGTCTCTATTTAATAATTTAAATAACTAATCATTATTAATCATCGGCGGGAAGCTGATGGATGAGGGAGGCACAGGACCGCACAAGGTGGCAATACTTGGAGGAGGTCTATGTCCAGCAGTGGACGTCGATTGGCTGATTGATGATGATGATGATGCATATTATTAAATAGAGAAATGTTAAGAATACTCACTTTCTTCCTTCATTCCTCTAGGCTGTGGACACTGTATAGAGTCATATTCAGTTCTTCCGTACTGCGCCGAATAAATTGCTACCCTCGAATGAGGGTTACAACTTAGGTGCAGCACATCGTTTTCACAACCAACTTTGCTTCGGAATTCATCTGTTGGAAGTACAAGGTATTTTAATAATTTCTATAAATAGACAAAAACCATTTACTAATAGCTACTGGTATAAGAAACTGGTAAAGTTACAACAAACAATACGGTATAAATTCAGTATATAATTAGTACCACAATTATGTACAAGGTATTTGTTATTAAAAGTTTAGCTACTGATCTTTCTATTAAAGACTAAATAAATCTTCTCGTAATTTATGTTTATGTTTTCAATTTACAGTATTAAAATTCCTTTTAAAATTTACTTTGTTTAATTCAGGATTACCCGATTAAAGACGCGCCGGGCAGGGCACATAACACGCAGAACCCAACGCTCGTTTATTCACAGACTATTATTCGTCTTATATTTTGAATAGTTACTCGATTTCACAAAACAATCCTATATCATATAAAAACAATAACAAAAAAAAAAACAAATTGAAACTGTATTACCTAATTTTGAGATAAATATTTGACACATGATTTTTATTTCATTTCATACTACATATTTCATAATAAAGTTGCCATATACAAATTGTAGCTTAGTCCGCTTATGTGACGCAGCTGAAGATTATAAATAAGGATGAGTTGGCAACATATTAGGTATTCAATAACGTGACCTGCTTTCAGACACCCAAATTGATCATGCTGACACATTTCAATATAATAATGTACTTACCGACGCAATTTCCTATTTACGCTAGTGCCTTTTTAATAAATATACTCTGCCTACAGGGAAGTTTGTACTTTACCAATCAATTTCCTATCCATAATGCTTCAAATACAGGGATGGATATATTTTTATATTATTCTATTTTCATTATCTAATCATAAATTATAGCTGTAAGTGTACATATTGGGATATAATAAGTTCACTATTGTTTTTAGTTACTTTTATATATAGCGATGTTTTATTGATACTTGCCCTTTATTGACTTTTTTCAGGACCACAAAAAGGGATACTGAATAAAAAAATGTAGTAGTATGTAGGTACTTAGATAATTATATAAGTACTAATAAGTTTAATATTGAATTTCTTGGGGTGATGGAGTAAAAAAAAAGTAGTGACACTACCCCATTGCATCCCAAAAACATAAAATCTTTGTTTAAAGTTCGGTCTTTACGGAAACATAGAAAACTGCTATTTAAACCCTAAAATAATCCGTTTGGCTAACAATCAGTAAACTAAGTTTCCGTCTATCATTGGCGTAGAAACATCAACAATTTATTACAATTTCGGGTTTAATATTTGGTGGAGTCCTATTTTAACTATGTTAAAATATTTGACGATTAAACAACCTTTTCTTACATTAAATAAAACGATTAACTTGTTACTCCTATAGGTACATAATAATATGATATCTCCAATCAATCAATCTAAAAACTCCTATTTCTTTTTTATTTGGTATTGAGTAGCAACAAATACAATCAAGACCTTGCAAACAAATAGTACTTACTGACTGCCTTACAAAGGAAGCAATGGTACAAGTTGGAAATAAATCGAATTGGATTCAAATCTCGTATTTCTATCAAAAAGGAATTTGTCATCAGAGAACGTCTTAAAAATCTCTTTGAAAACCATTTTGTAAAAGGACCGCTCAAGATACGAGTTCCATAAATTCTCTTAGTTCACTATTATGGAAAATAATATTTAAACTCAACTTTATTTCCTCTCAAATAGGTATTTTTCTTATCACAAAATGATAAGGTACCTGTTTTTATATAAAACGCACTTAAAACAACGTTTACAAACAATGTATATGATCAATAAATTATAATATATAATGTTAACTACAATGTTATGTATAAAACAACCTAAATTCAAACTGTTTGGGTGTAACCGATACTGTACAGATTTTATTGATAAAAAGTTTAATCAACGATGTTCATTACTGAACAAAGACTTCATAAAGTCTCGACGGTCGCTAGTTCTAAGTGCTATGTGCTCTGCTTATTCCACGTTACTTACTTACTACTTTATTTCACACCCCAGACTTAACCCGGCGTGAGTGAGGTGGGGTATCTCATACCCACGAAGTTTTAAAACGCAAAATAATTAATGTTATTGTTCAAACTTCAAACTTCTTCAAACTTCAAAATACTTTATTTCATAAAATTTATTACAAATTGTTTGAAATCGTCGTTTACTTAAAATTGAAGCTACATTTAAAATTATAGATCGACACAGACAAACGCTACAGCACTAAGAAAAGCCGCGTTGTATTGTCAAATGTAAATTAAAGGAGAAAAATAAAACCAATCTACTACTCGAATCTACTTGTCTGTCTGTGTTGATCTATAAATTCCAGTTTCCAAATGGTAGGGCCAATGAGAAGAAACCTGGCAAAGAAACTCATGGCAACTCTTTTAAAATTCAGTTGTGTTTACAATTTTTTTTTTACATTAATCATATACCCTATCAAAATATTTGACAGTACCAGACAGGATAATACACCATTTATACATTATAAAAAATAATAATCAAAGAAAAGAAAAGTAGAAGACAAGCATGAGAACAAGGAAGACAGAAAAAAAAAAGATAGAAAGGATACAATAATACAATTAGAACTTAGAGATAAAACAATACAGTAGCAAACATATATAAAAAAAAGTGCATAAACTTGCATTATTTGAAACAGCCTATGGAACAGAAGCAGTTAATCCCAAGCCTTTTTGTCTTTCGTGTAGTCTAGGATAGTATAATATCCCTTTACGATAAGTTTTTGTTTGACTACATTCTTAAATTTATTAAAACTTAGATCTTGAATATCTTTCGGAATTTTATTATAAAATCGCACACATTGACCCTGAAATGAACTATGTATTTTTTGGAGCCTAGAATACGGATGAATAAGTCTATCTTTATTTCTAGTATTTATACTATGGACATCACTTCTTTTGACAAATTGGTCTTTATTTTTATGAACATAAATTATGTTTTCATAAATGTATTGACTTGCTACAGTTAATATATTGATTTCTTTAAATTTTTCTTGAAGTGATTGTCTCCTACCTAAATTATAAATTGCACGAATAGCTCTCTTCTGCAGCACAAAGATAGAATGAATATCGGCAGCATGTCCCCATAGTAAAATACCGTATGACATTATGCTGTGAAAATAACTAAAATATACTAATCTGGCAGTTTCTATGTCTGTCAGTTCTCGAATTTTCCTAACGGCATAAGCTGCAGAACTTAGTCTCTTTACCAATGTCATAATATGTGGGCCCCACTGAAGCTTAGAGTCTAGTGTTATACCAAGAAATTTTGTAGTGTCCACAAGGTCTACCTGATCCTCCTTAACTCTTATTGTGGTTTTCACTTCTTGTACATTCGGCGTTATAAATCTAACACATTTGGTTTTGCGGCTATTAAGGAGCAAGTTATTAATGTCAAACCAACGAACAACTTTAGAGATAGCCAAGTTTACTTCGTCAGTGCTAGTCTGCTGTCGTTTCACTTTAAATAAAAGCGAAGTGTCATCGGCAAACAAAACTATCTCATGTTGATCTTTAACTAGATGTGGTAAATCATTAATATAGATGAGAAACAAAAGGGGTCCAAGTATGGAACCTTGCGGAACTCCCATTTTTACGACAGATCCTGGAGATAATTTTCCATTAATATTAACTCTTTGTATTCTATTATTTAAGTAAGACGTGAAAAGATCTAATCCAAGTTTACCTAAGCCATAGTGATGTAGTTTCCGTAAAAGTGTATCATGATCGACACAGTCGAAAGCCTTGGACAAGTCACAGAAAATACCTAAAGCATCGTAAGACTTCTCCCAGGCATCATATATATGTTTTACAAGCTCCACACCAGCATCGGTTGTGGAGCGACCCCTTGTAAAACCAAATTGTTTAATATGTAAAATTTTGTATCTACTTAAATATGTTTGCAGTTGGTCTGCAATAAGTTTTTCAAAAATTTTACTGAAAGTTGGCAGTACTGAAATCGGTCTAAAATTAGTTGGGTCTGATGTACAGCCAGATTTATACAAAGGAACAATTTTGCTGGATTTCATTAAATCAGGAAACACACCACTATCTATCGAATGATTAAATATAAGAGCTAAATGCGTTGCAACTGAGTAAATAATATGTTTAGTAACAACTACATAATTATCCCATAAATCTGATGTCCTTTTGACATTAATGGTATTAAAAGCTTTAATTATATCAAAAGGAGTAACATGTTCAAATTCAAAATCATTGTTGAAAATCGGTACATTATCCTTTAAAATTAATTCTGCGTTTATAGGTGAAGAGTTCAAAGATTGAGTAGTAGTAATTGGAATATCAGTGAAAAATTGTTCAAAGGCAGTGGCGACTTCTACATCTGATGTGATTGTTGAGTTATTGATGTTTAAGTTGTACTCAATGTCGCGGTTGATTACTTTGCCTGTCTCACTATTGATAATATTCCATATGGTCTTAATCTTATCATTACTGTTTTTAATTCTTGAACTCAGAAAACGTGATTTAGCTACCTTACAAAGCTTCCTAAATAATTTAGAATAATTTTTAACATAACTCTGAAATGTATCACTAAAATTATAGTTCCTTTCTTCATAAAGTTCATAAAGCCGTATTCTACTCTTATGTAATCCTACTGTTGCCCATTCACTGAATGTGGCGTTGCCTTTAATTAATATTGTTTTTGGAATAAAAACTGATTTAAACACATTACAATAAGTAGTAAAAAAATTATCAAATAAAGTGTTTACACTATCATCCGCACTGATAATTGGTGTTGCTATTTGAGTCCCGCCGTTAGAGTAGCTGGAGGTAAGGGTGTGGAGGACAAGAGGCGAGATAGCGTTGAGTGTTGCGCCGGCGGTGATTGGAGCTACACGAGCGCAAACGTTGCAGGGGTATGTCATACCCGACCTCGGACGGATGTCACATATTTATCCTAACTATTTTTTGTGGTATACTCAATATGACATACAAAATCTACAGATAAAATAACACAAGTGCCAAAAAACATATGAAGCGTCGAGATTATATTCGTAATTTAGGTTTGAACCTAGTAAAAGATAGTCTTCGCAGCAAACAACCGAATGTTCTGCTTTGAAGGGAAACACGAAATCCATCAATCATGCTATCCTTGAAAGAAAGATTAAAGAACTCTTTATTTGGTAAAATAACATCGATGTTAGAGGGTGACAGAACTCACAAAATGGACCTTTGCATAGAGAAACAAACTGAAAGAAGAAGCACAGTAAAGAAAAGGGCAATAGCCTTGCGAAGGTTGTGTCCAGTAGCATAAACATGTTCTTATCTTTTTTTGTATAAGAAAAAGCTACCAATTACAGTTCTCAAGTATAATAACTTTAAACAAAATATAATGGTATAGTCCCAAAGAGGTCATAAAAGTATTTTTTGTTATCTTCCTTATTTTTATTATAAGAAGCCGACAAAAACCTATAGTGTACCTCTCTCACTCATAAATAGCCAGGACGCGCGAGAAGGCTGGCTTTACTTAAACCATCACTGCGGGTGATGGTCCGCGTCTGCGGGACCCAAAATAATGGAGCACAGTCGCATGGCTGTGCTCTATTATTTTGCTTCCTTCTTCTCCTTTCCCTTTTTGCTTCCTCCTTAAAGTGGCGTACGTGGTAAACTACGCGCCGTCCTGTTTGGCCTGCAAAGGCTTTGCGCCATTAGTTTATCTGGCCAAAGTTTGCCATCCGCAGGCACCTCACAGCTGCTGGAGGTCGTCTTTTACCGCCCTCCTATTACGCTTATGCCCGATTTACACATCGACAAGTACCGTGGCGAGTTAAGTAGTATTTTAAGATTAAGTTGATTTAAATAGATCTCCATCCTATTTTTTGGCGAGTTAAGTACGAAGTAGCCCCCTCTCTCGCATCTCGCCAACTTAACTTGCCAAAAAATAGGATGGAGATCTATTTAAATCAACTTAATCAGCAACTTACTACTTAACTCGCTACTGTACTTGTCGATGTGTAAATCGGGCTTTAGATCTGCGGGCTGGGAGAGATAAGTGACTGCTCTCCCTCCCCATTTGCCGCTTCCTTGACGGAAAACCGTATCTGCGAGCAAAGCGACGATGATACCCAAACACTCTCGCTTTATACTATCGAATTGACTAGCTCTGGAAAGGTGAGGCTGTCCTGATTGCGTTGGCTAATTCACAGGGTGGGTTGTGGTGAGTTGTTCCCCAACAATTGAGTTGGGGAACAACTCACCAGTTCATCTGTTTCCCTCATCGTATGATATCGGATCCTTCAAACATAGTGTAGACAAGCATTTGGCCCGACATTAATAATATTTCAACTATGACAAAGGCATAGTACTTAGTAGTTCATAAATATAAAATAAAATATTATTTTCTTTTTTTTTTAATGCGGTTAAGATACCATTACTTTAAAAACTCTAAATATTTTATTAAATGTCTCTTACATCAATAATTCTCATTATACGAATTCCTTTAATGTCCTTTACATTAATAATCGCCATTGTACTTATTTCTTTTATGTCCCTTACATCACTGCTCTTCATTGTTCATCTAAAATTTTGTTAACGTATGTCACCCGTATTCAATGTTATTTACTGTAAAGGACATGCTATCTTTTAAACTTTAGGTTTTATTGGTTTATTGTTATTTTAGCAATACAAAAACCTAAGAAACTTTGTCCTAGACACTTTTTAAGTACAACCCATAGTTAAAAAATTACAATCAGATTTGTGAGAAGGAAATCTTATTTTGGCTCTCCTGAAAACCTTGGTTTTGTCCTTTACATTAATTCATATTTCCGGTATCGATATTTGTCATAGAAAATTGATATACTTTCTTATTTTAATAATAATGGAGCCTTTTTGACTAAAAGCAGATTTTTTTTATTACTTATCTCTTGAATGGATCCTATTATTATTATATAAATATATCAAAAATGTTTACTACACAATTGTATTAGGAAAAATTCGAATCAAAGTTTCGGGTATCTCATACCCACCTCGTAGCTGGTGTAACTATTTTCACCTCATTCACGCCGGGTTAAATACTTTTATAAAATAATACAAAACTACACACCAAGGACTTTGAAAATTATATTGTAATATTATCGTAAAATAGTATGTGTTTATACTAAATACTTACAAGGACGGCACTTATAAGCAACCTCGACGAACCTCCGGGAACCAGGACACGGGTCGACACCGAATGCTTTGGGACTAGTATGAAATTTACACTGTCGCTTCTTTTGACAGGCTTCTACCACAGTCTGTAACAAGGAATACTACGCAAATTAGTTAGTATGTCTATTCTGTCCAAACTTTGTACAAGGTATAATTAAGTTAAATGTGTATGTGAAAATATTATAAGGCCAAACTTAAGTTCTTCAATTTTATTCATTTTATAACAGTAACTAACAATTTAAGCCTCGAGTGTTTATAAAAAGATTTTGATTATTATTTTTTTTAACATCAAACCACAATTGTAAAATCAAAATACATTAATAACATTTCTCCTATAATAATATGTTTAATTTAAATACCATAAGCTATAAATAAATTTGACTAAAGCTATTAAAGTCACTGGACTAAGCGATCAATGTCGTCATACGCAAAAAATACACGAATCAATTCATAACGGAAAAATAAACGGAAATAATGGCTGTATTTTTGCAAGTAAAAGTTGTCCATAAGAAAAATATAAAGCGAGAGAAATCTCTTCGCATACGATGTCAGGATTAGAAGGGTTGACAGCATTGCCAGTATTGGCAGCTGCTCGTAAATTCGACTTATTGCCTAAACACATCAGAATGAGTAATAAAGTTTCGACAAAAAGAACGTTTCGTTCTATGTTCGATATTTTACTGAATAGATGTTTGGAAACACATAAAGTTCCTCGTACAGTGTTTTTAATGTAAAATAAAGATTGTTTGTGAGTGGTTTCGTAAATCTTGTACGCTTTTTTAGATCAGTTTAATTTCTTTAACGATATTTCTATTTCAAACAGTATGTCTTGGAACCAAGAATGTATTACTGTTAATGCAGATTAACAATACAAAGCGTTACCTACCCTCTGCCCCTTTTTTCCTATCCCACCGTCCTTGTTGTGGTACACTTAAAAACATCACTTCCTTAGAAAAGACCGTCCTTGCTAAGGAACTAATTTTCTGTTCTGGTCTTTAGAGGAATATTTATAAAAATTATCAAAATAGAAGGAGTAGGATTAAAAAAAAATGAATTATTATTCCAATATCTAGTCACAGATCTAAATATAGCCTTCGCCATCATTTTAAATTACACCAACAAGAATGTGATATCATGACTAAAGAATAAGGCAGCGCCTATTTGATTAACTTTCATATCCAGAAGCGTTTGCTGTCACCCTGTCATCAAAATAAACATAGCTGACGTTAAACGACAAATTCCGAGGCAGTAATAAATTTCAAAGATATTACGTCTAAGAAAGTTTTGGGTGGTCGGTTCCTCCACAATCGCTGACAAGAATAATTAAATTGTAAATTAACTGATACTGATACTCATCTTATTTGTGCTAAATATCATTGTGTAGCTTTTTATTAATACTAGTACAATACTGTCCCTAGTTAACTTTAAAAGACAGTTCTAGAGCTCGTATTAATTAAATTCAGTTAACACTTAAAAAATATTAACCTAACTCGGTCAAATACATTTTATTTTTTCTAATATTAAAATATTAATGTAAAAAATAGAAAAAGCTGTAAAGACCTTTAAAATAGTGTATAATATTTCTGGTGTAGGTACTTTACTAAGAGTAAAGGTATATTTTTTAAAGTCGAGTTTGATAAATGGAGTGCAGACCCACCAAAGCAGAATTGTAGAGATCAGTTCCTATGGGAACAAGCCGTCCGTTTATGTAAGGAAGGAAGTTTAATAAATAATGCACAGTTATAGGACACACAACTGACATAAGGTACATTAAGGTAATTATTTATGGATCCGCAGTTTTATCAAAGACATAGTACTTGACATACATACTTGCATACGTTGAAATCTATTTTTAGGAAACATTAACCCCCTTACTCATAAACGCATCTTAAATTTTAGTCAATTGATTAGCTTAAATCCTTACGGTTTAGTTTGGCATAAGGTTGGTTTTGCTAATAAAAATCTCGCTAAACAGTACAGACTAACTTTAAGATGCGTTTATGAGTAAGGGGGTAAGTATGTTAGATTGATAAAAAAAAATTGTAGAAAAATCTTATCTTAATTTTAGTCTAGCTTATACTGTTTTAAGTGCTCTTATTATTGATTTATTAGTGTAAAATATAAACCTTATTTTCATTCCATATTACTTTCAAATTGTTATTATTTATTATATGAGTAAAATCTTTTCAATAACTTATTTACAATAATAATAAAACACTCATGTTTGAGACATCTGTCAAAAACTTTACTCTTTGTAACAATCAAAGTAAGCAAGTGGATCTTTAAAAGCCTAAAATTTCTTTAATGTACAAACAAAACCTTTGTCTCAGAACATAGAGATTTATTTCAGTTGTCATTATCTTTATGTTTCTTTGAATTCGTATTTTTATTCTATATCATTTAGCAACTTTTCTTTTTGGAGGATTACAAAGATACAATATTCAAATCAAAGAGGATTTTAATATTACTGACTCATAAGATCTGTTAAATATCTTTATGCCGTGTACAGTTTCCTGTATTTATAGATATAAAGAGACATTCAGCTAGCCGTGACGCTCTAGTTATCAGGATTGGTATGTAAAGCGAATATTCCTTCTCTTGGAATAGTTTTAGTTCATAACTTTTGTTTAACATAATTAGGCATGATTATAAATATTATAGTAAACGGCAATGTAACGCTGCGTGCCTTTTACCATATCCGTTTTTTACTTGATGTTTCGGCACAGTATACACTAGCCGTGGTCTCACGAACAGACTCGTAACATTAGCAAAATAAAGGTAAGTAGCATACTGCGTAAAACTCTCGTTGACAAATAATAGTTTTACTTGCTAAATCATTCAAAGGCAGGTCACGAAAAAAGATAGCTCGTAGTCTTCGTCAACCATAATATAATACTTTCTCATAAAAAGTCATCTTACCTGTAAAGTGCTAGGCCAAACACAGGACGTGTCTCCCACCACCTCAACAGCGACTGGTTGGTACTCAGCAAGGTCTGAGGCACAGGATCCTTGTGCTGCTGAGGCTCCATACTGAGCTATCTGGATACTAATGGTGGTTCCACGGGGACATATGAGCGTAACCATTTCTTCATCACACGCAGCCTTCTGATGTGTTCGAAGGGTGCCCAGAAGAAGTTCTGTAACAAGGCATAGAAATAAATTGTAACTTACTTTGTTATTTTAATTAACAGAACATTTTTGGTTCATAGATGACAACGTATGTATGTAGGTACATGATTACTACTAATTATTTTTGAAATATTAATAAGCACTGTAAGGTATATTAAATTGTCCCTAACATCTTAGCGTGATTATGGTAGTTAGGTATCACACAACTTTAACAAGTAAGATTTAAAAAATTCTAACAAGTTTCGACGTTTGAGCATATTTATGCTATCGATCTTAACAGATTTATGTGACTAAATATATATTACAAAAATATCTTGGTTTTAAATGTATCATAACATTCAAAAATGTAAAGAATATAGAAAAAAAAACCCACACAATTTGAATAAACAAGCAGTGGTACAGATGGCAGTTGCAAAATGTTTGAAATGTAGAACGGAGGTGACTCGAATGCTGTGTTTGATATAGTCACAGAATATGAAAGCAACCTGACTTGTGGATATTTGCTTTTAACTTTACTTTTAAAAGCAAACCATAACAACGAACGGAATTCAAATAAAACCTACGCCTCATTAGTTGCATAAAATCTGCGTACAATAACGGTGGTGGGTGGCTTTCAACAAAGATGACTAGACTCCGGGATGTATCATTTTACTGGTTCATTTATTGAATAAATGTACTCGTATTTTCTGCTGTTTAGACAACTTGACATGTTAGAAGCCTCTTCATACTAGCCTTTGTTCAACGCTAGCATTCAGTTACACTTTATGCCAAAAGAAGACAGTTTGTTGTTAGTTTTAAAAAGAAGATTGTAAAACTCATTATTTTAGGTTTATACTTTTCACTAAACTTTTCACTAATTAATGTGCATGTTATGGTGTAGTATAAGTAAATATCGGTGTTTTACCTTAAAGTGACTACAAAAAAGATGACATTTTATACAAGGTTATGTTATTTTTGTTGAATTTTATTTTAGATAGAAGAATAATTAACCATCATCAAAGCTAAGCGTCAAAGCAAACTTATGAAGAAATAGCATAGGTATTATTTATCTGAATTCAAGTTCTCGCGTACCCAAACAGAATGTAGGAACGTAAATCAGATAAAAAGTGGATACTGAACAGTAACCCTGACGCCAGTATTGCTTTTGTCGATATGCATGGACCGAATTCAATCTGAATATCATATGACGCGATAGTCACTAATATTTGTTTTTACCTGACGACTGTACAATATCAGGCGTTTAAAGAATCTGTCGTCTAAATAATCTGCCATTTACAGAATCTGCCATTTAACGAAAAAGGAAAATAAGTTTAAAGAAGAAAAATATTATTTTTCGTATTATATCACAATTAAAACTTCCGAATAAGTTCTCAACGTTGAAGCTTGATCAACTTAACTAAAAAATAAGAATTAATAACAAATGATTATAATGATTAAAAGTAGACCTCAAAATTATATTTTATGCGAAAACTTATCTCTACTTTACATACTCGTAAAGGCTGTAGACACTAACACTCATTTACATGTCAATTTAAGTTATAAAAGCAGATATACATTGCAAAATAAAACATAAATAACATGGCTTCTCCAGAGACAGTTTACCGCAACAATTTATCAATCTTCACGATCTTCTGGGGTAAAATTGTTTTTTTTTACAAATCGATGCACGTGTTTCTTTTTTTGTATTCATTCGAATTATGAAATATTTCTTTTTTTATTTTAAAATTAATAGGTATTTGTTTCTTATTAAGTCAAACAAGAAGTTGTTATTTTATGGTAGGTATTGAAGTTATTTTGATTGTTTGTTAAGTAGTCTGGGAAACGTTTATCAATAAATTAAGATGAAAGATATTTTTATTTTATCAATAGGGGCAAAAGAACAAAAGATTTGTCTGATTGTAAGAAATCATCGCACAATCATTAGAAAGGACAAAAGGACTCAACAAAAGGACAATAGTTTATTTTGGAATCACAAAATCAATCATCACAAATTGTAACAATCTCACTACAATAGTACCTATTGTAGGATCGCTTACAATACTGCTATAGTTTTAAGCCGCGTTTGCAAACATTATTGTATTATTTTTATGAACAATTATTGCTCAAACCGGCATTACCGTTCCGGTAAAATATTAATTGTAAATTATCAAATACTATATTCTGTTAATCTCATCTAAAAAATACGCTGCCAGTGCATCTACAAAACATAAGCACATAAAGTTGTACAAATAATGGGTAGTCAGTGAATTGTGTTTGTTACATATTGTAGTACAGTGCTGTTTGCGCAGTCCAGGAAAAATAAATTGCTGCCACTGCAACATGGCCGCACAAACCTCAATCTGCAAGGGACGTTATTTTATTTAATCATACAAAATTTAATGCAAAATATATGATAGCTATTAAGTGAGAAAGGTCTTTTTAAAGTTGATTATGCACATGGTTTATAACAAAGAACATCAAAACTAATCTTTGAACAACAATAAAAGTTACTTTCAAAACCTACTCATAATACTAACCAATCATAATAAATAGGTAAAGAAGTTTAATTATGTTGATATTAATGTTACACACCTGTCAAAATGAAACAAGTAAGTATGTGAAAGAGATTTGAAATAGAACAAAAAAGCTATATAAAACAAGGCATTTTGTTATACGAAGAACAATTTTATTTCTTCACCAAAATTATATTTGATATTGACTCAAGCCATCTCAAGCATTTAATTGTTCCAAGAAACATTTCCCTTAAACTAGATAATAATATCTGTCCAACCTCGGCAAAACTTACCGGATATCATTAAAATGATGTTACAATTACGTAACTTCTATTAGTTGTAAATAAAGTACATCATATCAGATATAATAACACTAATTGGGTTTATATTAGCCACATAACAATTTGAGGTCTATGTTGCTCACTATACAATAGTATTGTGGGATTGTTCACAATACTGTTATGAGCAAATATTATTATGACTTTTACGAGACCTATGATGGACTGTTACTGTTGTGTAAACATTTTCGTTCAACTGTATTCTTACAGTTCATTACACTATTAAATTTGTGAATGTGCTTTCAGAAATTAGTTAGTTTGCATGTGTTTTGTCAAGATGTTTTGATTTCTATAACTTGAGGCATAATCCTGGCGAGGTGGTTGCTGTTTGAGTCTGTCGTGTCCACATTAAGATTGTTTTCCGTTGTCTGCGGGAATATAATAATATTATAATATGAGTTTTTAAACATTTTACCCGTTTATTACAAAATTGTAATAGTCTGTATGATTCAGTACCTACTGGAATCTAAGTCCCAAAAAAAAAACTTATAAAAATAAGTATTATTTCTACTAAAAAAAAATACTTTTTACAAAAGAACCGTTAAAAATATATTTTCTGTTCTAAGATTTATATAGGCTACACTCGTATTTATGTATACCATCATTAATTAAAACAACGTCGTATATTAGTTCAATAAAACTATAACTCGCTATCTACTTGAGCGCCCAAGCTAGCGGACCGCTAGACCGTCAAGCGCCCGCGCCGCGACTTCGACTTAACTGCGTTCCGCGCGTCATGCCGTTTCCGATATAAAATGTAATTACTCCTAAACTACTACAACTACAGCAAAATAAAAATTCCACTATAAAGCTAAAACTATAAGGCATCTAGGTATATTTAAATTAAAGTAGACCCATCAGCCCGAAACTCAAAAAAAAAATATAAAGTTGCAAAACTACGATAAATTTAGGCAAAAAATTTGTTTAACACGTATTTCCGAATCTATGGTATCATATTTCTATTAAATCATTACTGCCATATTATAGTAGGTTATATAAGCTTTATTTTGATACCAAATAAATAATAAGTGGGTAGCACAATAATTAAACAATCTACAAATACCCACATATCTGTAGCCACTTTTGCTAATAAAATTACGGCAATATGGCCGACCGTAAATTTAAAACAACGAAAATATTAATGGATCCGTCATATTTTCTTCAGATAAGAACGAAATAATATTAATAAATTAACTGTACTACCTATTACAACAAATATTTTAGTAAAATAAAGTAATTTTATTGTAAAATTGAAACATTGAAAAACACAACATAAAAAATTGTTACGTGTCCATTTCAAGTCCGGTAAAAATATAATAAAAGACTCGCAAACCATTGCATTTTTAGATATTCTATAAGCAATAATCTTCAGGATCATTTTAATATATAACACTACTAGACTTTAGTAATAAATAAAACAATAATTACATCTTAAATGCAGAGATCGCAATACCTTGTCAACAAGCGGCGCGCGTGTTGAAACTAAATTAAAATTGTCTATATTCTCCTTGTCAAGTGTAAGACTGTTATACATGTAAAGACGCGTTTTTTAATACAGTACCATCTATTGTCGAATCCTAAAAATGCTTAGAAGACTTCCACAGATTAAAATAAGTTTAAAATACGCTAGTATAGCGTCTAGCGAACGGGTCGATTTATCGACCCGGGCGGTAGACGCTACAATGGATTAGGTCGATTTATCGACCCGGGCGTTTGAGTAGCTATCTTTTGTAGCTTTGTATTTAATACTAATTTACAATGTCCCATAAATCTAGGGTAGTGTTTACATTATCTTTATGGAGGAGCCCCACACGTGCAAGATAATAAAGCCCCGGATTACGGTTTATGAGTATTGGCCTGTTCTGTTTTGTATGAAAAAATGTAGTGGTTACATTTTGTGGTTAATGCAGGTTCGGTTATGTGAAAGTGGTGCTTGAAAAGATGATTTTTATTGAGAATTGAGTGTAAAAACGTTGTTAGTGATGGAACTATTAAAATATGGGGTTAAAAGGTTCTTAACTAACCATTTACTTGATAATATTTTACAGTTTTTGTTGCAGAATTATTATGCTAAACTAGGGAAAGTATGTTGTTGTTATTAACTTAAAATAAAATTATAAATAACAGTAAAAGTGAAAACAAATTAGAAACAATATTAAAGACTGCCCGTAGCCTAAAGTTTACTCAGTCAGCTTGAGACAACAGCCAGTGTAATTTGTGCATACATTTAAATACTATGAACTATACAACCATCGGTATTCTTTCATGCTAAAACAATCTATCAAGCCTAATTTATAGTACCGACCATTTAAATCCCAGAGGAACTTAATAAAACTATTGAAAACAAAATTAAAAGTTCTTTTCCTGTTTACGATCAAAATCATTTTGACAAAATGTTGGGAAAACAAAATTTTTAACTCAATTTAAGGCTCAATAAAAATTGGTAACTGCTGTGTTTTCCTAAAGGAAGTGTCCTATGTTTTCTTAAATAATAAAGGAAAATTTACTGCGGCGTTTAAGCGGCTGTCATCCATGAGGTCGTTCCAATCCCACGCAAGATCCCACGTGTTAGTTTAGTTGTTGTTTTTAAAGTCCCCACAACCTCGTTGATGATCACTAGGTGACTCTTTAAAAAAATAGGGGTAGGAATCTCTGAATAATGCCAAGGAGCAATAAAAGTATTAAAGAACTCAACAACCCAATTACCAGCACCTTAAATATTAATATGCTAAGTATAATACAAACATCGAACAACGACTCATTAAGGGGATCCGATCTATTTATAGAGAATAAGCTCATATTTCATACTCGTCGAGAGGCGTAATATGAAACACGTGGTGGCCGTCAAATGGACGCCAAGCACGGGCTTGACGCTGTCTAAAGTAGGGGAGAGGGCGTTGCTAATAGATTTATTTTTACTCCAACTTGAGTGAAATGGCCGGACAAACTTCAAGTCACCAGAATTGTGAACACTTTTTAAAATGAAATTAGGGAATTTTTGTTTTAATAAAACATGTCTTCATTTGGTTAGAAGTTAAGGAAAATTTTATATTATAAATGTTTAATCGATTTTTAATGTTCTTTTAATAAGAACACACTTCAAAATTTTGTATTAAGTGTTCTGTATTTTATTTAGATATAGGTTATGTAGCTGATAAAATAATGTTGCTAAATAACAAATAAAGTTAATTATACGTGTTTACTTTTTTTTGTAAATACTACTACAACACACAAAAAGCACCCTGATAAAAACAAGCATTTTCTTTATACATTTATACAAAAATATGCATTGACCAGAAATCGAATATCTAAACTCCTAATCGTGCTTTGTACTCAAGGAGTTATTTATGTTTATTATTTGCACATTGCAAGCTTACCGCTACTAAAGAAAAAATCCTAACAAAGAATCTGTTTTTAATCAATGAACATGAATATATCAATTAACACCATAGTCAGCTTTAAAATTACATACGACACTGTTCCAAGAATCATTATACAAAACAAAAAGAGGAACATAACCACTTTAACACTGCATTTAAAAATACAATTTCAAAAATAGAATAAACAGTAAGCATCTGTTCGGAAATACGGTTAAGGGGTGTTCATAATGAGAGTTGAAGTTGATGAAGACATGGTTAGCGTGTCATCCATCTTTGTCACATGAAGATGTCAACTGTACAGGCACTTATGACGTATTGTTTTTGAATTATGTTCGTTTACCTTAGTTGTAACCTTAAGTATTGTGGTTGGGGTGACAAACGTTTTGCATGAGCTGTAAATATAATGGCGTGTGAACTAAAATTTGAAATAAATACGATTTTATTTAAAAAAAAGTTTTAGTAAAAAACACATCCGATTGTTAAGCTGCTACATAAAACTATAATTCACTGTGTGTAATAATATAAACTACATAACATTTTCTTAAGAACACGGAGAAATACTTATACATTTATCAAAATATTTTTTTATGTTTACGCAAAATGAAATTTTGGATAAAAGGATAGCAGAAGAGCAAACGCAGTGAGCATATGTGTTTGAAATCTTATGCAGTTCCTAGCTTCTAGATGTTATTGCCTTTGGCTACAATAGTTTACGATTTGTCTGTCTGCACCTCATTGAGTCTTGCTGACGTGACAGTCATAGGACGAATCGTCATATGATCCAACGTCATAAATAAAACTGCAGATTCCAAAATATGAAAAGCTATTAAAATACAGGAAACCAATGAACACCTTAAACATACCTACAAAGACATTGTAACACGAGTGTATAATATTATTCCTAACGTATCACGTACCTAATATGAAAACGTTACCCGTCTTTTGGATTATTCGCATATAAAGTGTAAGGCACAAAAGCTTAACAAAGTTGCTTTCAATAGACTCCAAATTTGTGAATGACATTAGTTAACGCGATCATAAACTTTTTACACCTGAGCCAGGAGATTCTATTATATACGCGTCCAGTATTAAAGGCTTTACCACGTTAATGGGGTTACTCTGGCACTATTACACGAATTTTGGATGACGCCATTTTACACAGGCTTCACGTGTTTACGTTTAATTCATGCCTACAAGTATGCTTTTATATAAACTTTATTTGTTTAAAAACTTTTTTTTTGTTTTTATAAATGATGGGAGGCAAACGAGCTAGCAGTTCACCTGATGATAAATGATCACCCCCGCCCGTGAACACCCGCAACACCAGAGGAATCACAGATGCGTTGCCGACCTTACTTAATAGGTTTATTAATTTATTGAAAAATATATTGTTTTTTCATAGGTGAGTGTAGAGTCTGTGATCTCCTCATCAACTACTTCTCGTACGGGTGTTGTAGGGGAAATTTTCTCCCAAATACAAGTAGAAGTTTCTGTATAAGTCTCTGCAATGGAGCTAATTAAAAATAAATAACGACTTTAAAGCTCCAAAAACAACTATCTAGTCTATTTTTACTTTACCAAAAAATAAATGTCAACGATAATTAAATGTCAAATGAATTAACCATGAAAGTTCGAACAAAAAGTCTAAAAAAAAATTAAAGGTGAGAGGTCAAACCAAAACAAAAAATTAATTAATTAGTAGACACTTTTAAGGTATTATTAATAAGTGTGCCTCAATTAGTCTCTTAAAACCTTTTCCTTTTATTTTAAATTTCGTTGAAGGCCTTTTGAGTGTAACCCTTTTAATTTTACTAATAAACAAAAAAGAACAATAAGCAAAATTTGATTTCGAATATTTATGTTTTTCAAGAACGAAAGACAATTTTAATATTAAGCAGTGATAACTATTTTTAAAGACAACCCCGAATAAGGATCAGACGAAAGAACTTTTGCCGGATAACGATAAATTTAACGGATACAAAGAACATCATGGATAATAAATAGTTGATTACACTAAGAATTTTTTTAGCATACGACTTGTGTGAAGCCATATTACCGCATCTGTCACCCGTTCCGTAACTAGGTAGTTCATGTCAGAGTTAAAATAAACAAAATTAAGGCATTTATTATTTGTTATAGTAAGTGAAAACGTCTTTTTCTTTATTAATTTTTTTATTTTTGTTTATTTTGTACACTAAAAACATAATACAATAATTATAACAAAATGAGAGAAAATGTGCAAAGACTTGCTTAACTCACAAGTGAGTTCTCTTCCAGCAAACCTTTGAGTGATAGAGAGAAGTTTGTGCAGGAAAGTTGTGTACAATAGAAAAGAGAGAGTCGTTAACAACAGCTTTCTTGAATTTTAAGAACGTGATATATAATATGCCTTATGTATTTAAAGGGCAATATAGACCAATAAACCATTTGATAAAGGATCTACGACAACCCAAATATATTTATTGACGGCGGAATAAGAATGCATTAGTTAACCCATCGCTGCTAGCTGCAGGCTGCAGCTGCTGGCTAATAGCTAGTGACAATTCACTAGCTATTAGCCAGCCCATATTACATACCAGCAGTCTACTATGCGATTATAGTGACAAAATCACGAATTAATAAAATAAAATAAATAAAGTCTCCCTCCCATTTTATATTTCATTGCTTGTCCTTAAAGGCAACAAAGGCAGAAATTAATCAATAATTACCTTCCTAAAAAATAATAAGGAAAACTTGACAAAATTCAGCACCAATCATCTTTGCCAGTGAAGTATTAAGGGGCTAAGTTCCCTTTCATCATTCAAAGAGGATTAATGGCGCTCGTACAAACGCCAAAACATTGATTCAAGTGTTTACCATAAAAATGGCATTTCCAAACAAACGCGTACGAGATATCGGAAAGTTAAACAAACAGAAACATGTTAAAATTTTTAATGGAATATTTCCTTAATTAGTTATTTAAAACCTGTTAATGTTAGAGATTTTATTACTTAAATGTGTTATTGCATGACCTATTATGATATCCCAGACTTCTATTTAAGTTATTTTTCTGATGCCTCTAGAACTTTTTAAGGTTCTTTCAACCTTCATTCATTGCGATCTAATAGATCTTGATCTATTACATGATGTTATCATCATAACAGCCCCATAATGCCCCACTGCAGGGACAGGCCTCCTTCCATGACGGAGGTATCCTTGGCCTACTAATACCATGCTGGCCAGACGGATTGGTACATGGTTTAACTTCAAGTTTTCCTTCTTTTTATTTCGTAAAGATAATATTCCCTGATGTTACGATAGCATGATATCGTTGTTTTTAAATTTAATTAATTTGATGAAAGTAAATTTCATTAAACTAGTAGATTTTATACAAGTCTTTTATCCAATAGTTGTTTCCTTAAGTATTTGAAAATCTCACTTGAGACGATTAAAGTCAATTTCTAATGTAGCTTAGTAGTATTTTGAATCTGTTAAAGCACAAAACGCGTTAAACAGTTCTAATCCCAAGTGTTCACCATTACATTTGTATATCCCCTTTTATTATTTCCGTTGCCCTTTTCCTAACTCGTCGTTTGATGATCAAAAGATCCTTGTTCTACTAAGTAAACATTTTAGTGTTCATCCTTCTTCTCGGTTCTTACGTATACTTGTAATGAGTGAAGGTATTTAAACAGTTCGAAATTTTGTTTAAAAGACATTTTTTTTTTAAACCTATGATTATAATAATCTTCAAATAAGTTGAGATGAAAGTCGACAGTCGACGAGATGAAAACGAAACACTCCTGGCTCTTGCAAGCTTTCCGACAGTTTGTGTAACAGTTGACATTACCATTTACAAAAGATTAACCTATGCTTGTATTTATACCATGTTATGTAACGGCTGTAATCGAGATTTACAAAAGCGCTTTTGTTAGTCAATAATCGCTTATACACATAGTAAAGCACAGGACCGCAAAATTGGTAATTTGAACGAGGCCAATGCCCAGTAGTGCAAATCCGTTGGCTAATATAATGGTAGACATAGTTTAAGGTAATGGTTATTCACCCACTGCATTTACACATAAGTACACGGTTCTCCCTGGCGACATGGTTAGTATGCAAAAAAGTAAGTATGGATTCCCACGCAAAAAAAGTCTATTAATTAAATAAATCTTTGCACGTTAACAGTACTACGAGTATTTTCCACAATACTATAAGACAGGGATCAAACTAAACCTTTGTTTTCTGAATATTTGCCTCTCTGATGCCTTACACTAGCCTATTAAGCAAACTTAAATTTTATAAGCCTTTTCAGTAGTAATATAACTTTAACATTATTTTGTATATTTGTCGGAAACTATACTCCAGTTGCTGAAATTCAATGCAAGTCTTATAATATCCTATTGCGTGTCTAAATGGCTGGAATCGAGTTATATAAAAGCGTTGTTGCCATTTACAATTATTACCTAATGTTGCATAATCGTCCCTCGTACCCATTTTGTTATCACACTCCAGAACGCTTACGAGGCGATTTGGCTCTGCGCTCCGTTTGTCGCACAGTGTTCATAACTTCCTCAATACAACTTCTTTGTGCATTTTGTGCATTGCTAGTGCTTCTATGCGCTTTGTAATGTAAGCTGTGTTTTAAATTCTTTTTAGATTTTTTTCTTAAAAAATGTTGTTATGTATTTATTAAAAAATATATTAAGAAGAGGGACTTCTATTAATGTTAAAATAATAGTTGTAATTGCTAAACTGACTCCAAATTAAGATGTTACATGTCAGTTAAAATATGCAATTTTGTTAAATTGAATAATAAGTGTAGTAATATAATGTAGTTTCAGATAAAATCCAAATTATCATAGATTTTGTAAGACAAACATGAAAACACTGTCGTACAAGTAAGTTATTTTCATTTTGTTTAAAAATAACTTTGTTTAAACAACAATTAATTATTTTTTTTAGACCAAGTTAAAAAGTTTTACCCCAACTCATTGCAAATAAAAATATAATTATAATAAAATACTATTATAAGAAAAACCTAAACATAATAAAAAGCATAATTATTTTTAAAAAATCTACGAAAGTAACTAACTAACAAGTTCTAACAAAACTAATCAGGCAAAATTCCGTTGCTCAGTATTCACTTGCAAGTAGTTGAAATTAGCCATGCGAAATAGGTCAGTGAGGTGTCGCCGACGAACTAGACGTGGCTTTAAAAGTAGACGTCTGTGTTAAGGTAAAATATAGTGCAGCACAAATCATTTCAATGTCGCCTTATGCGGCGTGTACGAATTATAGTTTAGGTTTATGATTTTACCTAACAGATACTATAATTTAATACATACATATATAAACTCACGCCTTATCCCGTCCGGGGTAGGCAGAGACGACAGACCGCTACTTGTCACGATACTGTATAATTCAGTAATAATTTTGATATTGTATATTTTAACTATTCTAGTTAAACTGTGTATTTACTTACTAAATAGCAGTTAACAACATGTTGATGACAGTATAATGTATTTCAAAGAAACAATATTTAAATATTATTAATAGTACCTAATACAGTAGAACATCGATAAGTAAAAGTCCAAGGGAATTTTGAGTTATCGAGGTTTTTAGTTATCGAGTTTTTAGTTACCAAGGGTTTAGGTTAATATGTATAGAGGTAGGTATGAACATGTGTATGTATGACCCCTTGTTCCTATTTTCCGCCACCGCAAAGCTTTAAAGAATTTCGAAGAAGCAAACAATAGGTGACATATGTATTGTTTACGTTATCAATTTAATTATGTAGTGAACACGTGCAAGCCATAAATACCGAAAACGTTTGTATTATTTCGTTTTGTACTGTCTGGAGCTTCTCCATAAGGATTGGGCTCGCGTGTGCGAATACAGGTGATGCGTATGTGAGTACTGGGCGTATGCAAACCTTGAAGATAGTTCGCTTGTTTCGTAGTGACATTCTACTGTGCCTGCCAACCATGTGGTGTAGCCGGCCGAGATATGAGCGTGCGTTCCTGGTCACTCGCCGTATGTGCGGCCTGAACGAGAGGGTTTCGTCCAGTGTGACTCCAAGATACTTGACTTCGCGCCGCCAGGGTATACGTGAACCTAGCAGTCGCGGGGGGTCGTCGGGCCTACGTAATAGTGAATTCCGCCGTTTTACATCGAAGCGAACCGCAGCGCTCTTGTCTGCATTCACATCTATGCGCCACTTGCGAAACCACGCGCCCAATCTGTTGATAGATGGTTGAAGCTTACGCACCGCCACTGCAATAGTAACACTATTACAGTACAAGGCGGTGTCGTCTGCGAATAACGACATCTGTACCCCGCTTCTGAGCGAAGGTACTGGTATATCATTTGTGTATGATATGTATAAGAGGGGGGACAGGGGGGAGCCCTGAGGTACGCCGGCCGTGATAGACCGAGATGTCGATAGGGTACCTTCGTGCCTGAAACGAAAGGTCCTACCGCTAAGGAAGGAGGTAATTAATCGAACCATCCGATCGGGCAGGCCTAACAAGTATAACTTGTATACCAGCCCGTCGTGCCAGACCTTGTCAAAGGCCTTGGCGACATCAAAAAAGACTGCCACTGTCTTCCTCCTTTTGGGGTAGAATCCGTCTAGTGCGTATTCCACTATACGGTGTACCTGTTGAGTACATGAGTGGGCGGGTCGGAAGCCGAATTGATGGGGGATAGCTATGCCGCTGTCGAACAGATGATCTCTCAAACGAGATTGCATCGTTCGCTCGAATAGCTTGCCCATTGCCTTGAGTAGGCTAATTGGTCTGTGGCTACTAGGGACGTTGAGGGGTTTACCAGGCTTTGGTATGCCTATTACGATAGCCTCTTTCCACGCAGTGGGAAAGTGACATAGATCGTAACAAGCGTTGAAGATGACTGTGAGAACGGTTAGCACTTGGATGGGAAAGTGCTTGAGCGTCTTGTTAGAAATGCCATCGGCACCCGCGGCCTTTCTAACCTGTAGCTCACCGTGGTATGTTCGCAACGCGGACCTGCACCGGGACATCGGAATGCCCACTATACAGACATTCATAAAACAGGCCTCTGATAGATTCTTCAAATCTGCAGAGGAGCACACAAATCACCTCATAAGGGAGGCGGTGGCTTACACCCCCGTTCTCCCTAACCCCACCACTCCTCACGTCATACGAAGGCCTCGTAATGTCCTACTGGACTCACCGGACACACTGTCCTCCGATCTGGAAAGGCTTGTCAAAGCTCAGATCCCTTAGGTCCCCCCTAAGCTCTCTGTTAGTTTATACATGACCTGAACGCAGTGCGCGCTCAATCATGACTTAAGTTAGATAAGCGTCGCCCCATTGAAGGGACGCCCACTTGATTCTCTTAGGGAAAATCAAGTGGGCGTCCCTTCAATGGGGCGACGCTTATCTAAGAAACGCTTCCCCGGACCCCAGTCTGGGGGGGACGTTCCGATTCGCTTAGCAGTCCATAGGGCAACAGAGTAGTAGGTCTGGTGGTTTTTAGCCGGTAAGAGTCTCGGCATAACCCGCAGGGACATAGGGCCTCCCTCGGTGTACTCATGAGAGTTTTCCACCCCCTCCCAAGTATAGACCGGAGGTAGTCTGGGCGAGTTCTGCCCAGGCGACGTCATTCGTGGCGTTAAAAAAAAAAAAAAAAAAGTATTATTTCGATTGCAACATTAAAGTTTACTAACAGTTTGCCTTGAATGCATTATAATAATGTATTGGGTATATTAGCTTACCTCTATGCAAAGCAATGGAAAAATTATAATAACGAAGGCGTATGGGGTGAATATTCAGAAGACGTATGTTTGATCCCTGCCTTCGCCTAAAATTTAGTTGATTATTTTCTATTTATATAAATAAATAATAGGAAAGCTAAGCCTTATCTTCAATTGAAAATTCAGATATAATATCTAGTTAATAAGACCAAGCGACAAAACACTCAATTAATAAAGTTTTATTTGTATTCCCTTGGCTAAGCTACGACACTTATGGGACGAAAAAGGGGTACCGTTCCATATATTTTTAGTCAACAACATTTTACGACCGAACAAAATATAATAACCTAATAAAATACACGTTCAACATCTCAACTCACCGCGGTATTATGACAACAAGTTATGACCGATAGTGACGTTCACGCTCAAATATTGGAGGTTTTATTCCCAAAAGAGCTACGGAGAGAGGCCGGAAATTTGTTGTCACAGCTTCCTTCTTGAATCGCGATTAAAAAAAGGTAGTATATAGGTTTGTTGACCTAAAAGTATCCATTATGACCTCTTTGGACATACATGTAAAAACCTTTATGTGTCTTGATTTGACCATTTCTTTCAATTTAACAAAAATGCTTTTATTCAATTCGTCAAATTTTAATTTTAGTAACTATCAAATTATTTATAAAATATCTTTTGTTATATAAACAAACAATTTATATTCTAATCTTAGACAGTTATAAAAATATATTTTCCTTTAATTTTTTAATCGTATTGTAACTGTAGATTTATTTTTAATTTAAATGATCAAAGCTTCAATTTAATAAGTACTCAGATCATTTCTTTTGTTTCTTCAATTAATTTTAGTATTGAAACAAATAAACGTAAACGTACCTTTAGAATAATAAAAACCGAAACAAGAGCGCTGTAATAAAAAAATCTTTTTCCAAACCATCAAGTTTTATGACCGAAATCCTAATTTTCCTAATAATTAATCCCAAATTGTGGGTCACCTTCGTCAAAATGTTTAACCTAAAGAAAAAAGTAAGAAGTATTTTTTTCTACTTGTTTATTAAAACTCTAATAGTTTTAATTTATCTACGACTTTAAAACGTGTGACATCTTGTAATTATATTATGTATATTGGTAATGAGCAAAAGTTATAATAGTTTATTCTAATGATAGCATAAATAAATGTTTTTAAGATATGTTTTTAAAATAATCAACATCATAACATACGTATAAAACAAAACAACATAAAAAATATGGATGTCAAAACATAATGCTTTGAAATCTAAACTGTTCTAAGAAATTACATTCAAAGCGAAACGATTTTACGATGTTTGAAATGAAAAAAACTGAAAGACATGAACGAACATTAATGGTTTTGGAATGTATGGGCTCAAGCTATGCGGCCCATCAAAACATTTTTACGACTAACATGGCCAATAGTAGAAACTGGCCCCAACGACTGATTTATAGTGTTTCCGTTGAAAAACATAAAGAATACAGCTGCAGACATATTTAGCGGTTAATAGGACGTTTGACTTTTATAATGTTGCCTTAAACAGTTTAATGTTGCTTCTTGGGGGCCTATTAACGTACTTTTCAATCTTCAATAGATGCAACGTCAAGTGTTACTGGCACTTATAAAATAGATCCGCTTTAAAAGTAGGTAATTAGAAATATCGAGTTTTAGGTTAAATATCTATTGTTTTAATGAAGTTAAGTTTCTATTTAGGTAATTGGCAATAGCAATCCCGTAATATTCATATTGTTAAGTAATCGAAATTACCCACGTCAACTAAGAAGACAACGTGTAATAAACATTTTGAAGTGGGTTCGTGTCATGCAAATGACATCATTTTGAAAATGGAGTTAAATTAAGTTTTTGAGCTTTTAAACAAGAATTCGATTATGGACATTTATATTTAAAATTAGCTTGTTATAGACGCGATAGTGATTATTTATAGATAATTTATTTTGGATGGAATGCTCTTCATAATAATTAAAAGGGAATGTTTTCGATCAGTAGTACTTGAATGTTAGAGTGGAACTTATTTTTAGGTTTAATGAGAGTCCTCCAGTTCAATTGCCGTTAAGTGGTAGAAGTCACCTAAAGACTATTTTGTGGTCTACACAATTTAGGAATTGTTCATTTCACTTTCCGGAATCAGTAACGTGTAAATAAGTCACTGAATTAGCGATTTTTAGGAAGCTTTTAGATAACGAAATGTCTTCCCGATACTAAGCAGTTGACCCTTAACTTATCCATAAGAAGCGTATTTTATTTAGTTGCCCATTAACTATGTTAGAGTATTATCTATTGTGACTACAAAGTTTTTAAAAGGACGTATTTTAAAAAAAAGGTTTTATTATTTAATGAAAAAAGGAAGTCATTATATTTCATTTTATTAAAACTTTGTAGTTTTAGAACCGTTTTTTGGGGACAACGTTGCAGGAAAGTCATTAAAATATTTTAAACGTTTTAACAAAGTTGCTTAAGAATGCAATGTGCAAGCAAACCAAACAAATTGTTATAAGGCAATAAACATAATATCCAAGCGACCATGACAAATTCCCCATAATAAATTTTGTTTGACTTATTTGAACCGGAAACGTTATTACTTTTAATATTCTGTTAGGTATGTATGTTAAAATCTCAGTAACGGAGACTCCATGATATAATAAAAAAAATATACTTTAAGAGGTCGGAAAACTGTATAAGATATGGAACGTGTAAGATAGGTGGGATAACGTCTAACTGTCTTCTTTCAGTGAATAATTATACCTAATTATACCTGCATTTGTAATTTATATTGGACTCCCTTTACGGTATTATGTTTATGAACACAAATTTTGAGGTAAGCGTACCGTATGTTTTACAGGTTATGCAAATGTTTATACATAAAGTTAGAAATTTACAATGTAGTACCCTGTTTTGGCTTACCTTTGTGTCTTTACTCCAACTACGCCCTTTTGGACCTTACACACCTAACCGCAATGTTTGTACGCCTGGAGAAGTCAGCTGTGAATAATCTTGACAAAACACCACTCAAATCGGGTTACTTTGATGTATTTTGGGGTTTTGTTAATCTTAAGATCATTTTAGCATATTTTGAAAATGTTATGAAAACGAACCTCTCTACAACTTATTTAAGTTACTAGGTGACTGTTGACTTTAGTTTTAATCGAAACTCAATATTTAATATTATTAACGTTCAAACTAATTTTTGTTGGCACTTTACGTATTTAATACAAAAATATTTAATAAAAATATATTTAATACGTATAAATACATATGTATAATACAAAAACTTAAAACCATTACGTATACTCTTCAATTGCAACATTGAAAGTTTACGGCTGTCGCGCCTAGATGGCGTTGTACAGTTGAGTTCTAAGTTGCGGCCCGGTGCCGTATAAAGCAATGGTTAAATTTGGTAGTCGAGACGGTTACTCGGTTGGCCTAGTGGTCATGGCGCTGGACGCGTATAGTCCACAGACGCGGGTTCGAGTCCCGCATCGAGTACCAATTTTTTCCATTGTCTTTCTTCTTTTCGGATTTTTCTAGTTATACCTAAGCTTTATAGGTAAAAAATTATATGTATTTAATACATTGATAGACGACATGGATCGCTCCTGGCAGCACCCGAAGATAAATAGTTTATACAACCGGGAATATTCACGCTATTGCACTACCTAAATTTTGTTTTGTTGAATAAAGCTTTATTTTTAATCTTTATTATTGCCAGGTTAAAAATAAAGAATACTTTAAAACAACTTGTTACTGCTAATCGTCTGACTGCAAAATATCGCTTGTCTTTAGTAATTTTTGGAACAGAATATTATGCTATCCTTTGAGTATACGTAGCAATCAACTAACTATATTTGTATTGTTGAATGATCGTTTAACAATTAAACAATTTGTAACTTCGATGTATTAAAAATTCACTTACAAACTAAAACATTTATTACCATACATTACTAAAACATTATACATTTATTAAAGGCAAGCGATGCTTAAAATAAACAACATTCATACAATTTAATATTTGAATACGATTACAAGCCAAATATCATCTTGCACCAATAGATGGAATATTGGCAACTAATACTTTACCGGGAAACCGCATTGCCGTAAAGATAGGGTTGGTGGTGTTGCTTTCAGTTTTGGTTCTCTAGCAAGGTTATTATTGTTGAATTTACCTTGGTAGAATTTTAAACGCGATTTACACATCGACAAGTACAGTAGCGAGTTAAGTAGTAAGTTGTTGATTTTAATAGATCTCCATCCTATTTTTTGGGGAGTTAAGTTGGCGAGACGCTAGAGAGGGGGCTACTTTGTACTTACTTACTTAACTTGCTACTGTACATGTCGATGTGTAAATCGGGCTTTAGCGTGTGTACGGGTTTTAGGTGTGGTGATACTTTTTATTTTAGTCACTATAAGTAAGGGAAGTACATTTAAAATAATATACTTGTTAAATCGTATTAATCGTATTGGTAAAAGTTATTAATCTGTCAATCAAGAGCTTTGCTATTTTTCATATCTCGTATTTGGAATTTTATTGTACTTCTTTCAAGCATTTAAATGCTATTATTTTTTAAATTTTAATCTTAAAACTCAATTTGATTTTTGTAAAACTTTTAGAATAAACGTAACCATTTGTTTGAAAGAATTAAACTCATAATTTTTTTATTCATCGTAGTAAAACAAGACAATTTATCAAGTCCTTGACCTTGAAACGAAATAATTATTACTCATGCCACAAAGACAAATGAAGATCATAAAAACAACAGAAAGGATAAAATACATTCAAAGCATGTAGACAAGAAAGAATTTCATCAAAATATTTCATAACTTTATTCCAGTTATCTATTTACTGGAAGTATTTTGTATTCATCGAATGAACTAGAACTTTATGTCGCAAATGTAACATTTCATATTATTTCAACAGAATATTGGCTGCTTACTTAGTTGAATTTGTAATGAATGCACTTGGCAGTGGTTTTTGCTATTCATAATTGCACCAGCTAGATGTTGCCAAATTATGTTATCTAAAGTAATATAAACCGTATGTTAATAAAAGGATTTATTCCTTTTATTAATGATTAGTTATTAAGATTTTTATAAATCTGAGTAAAACAAAAACATTACCAAAAGTGTAACTTCTTTGTAAGTGATGTTATTACCAAACTTTTTATTAGGTACTGAATAAGTATGATAAAGAATGATTTATTAAAAAAAAATTAAAATAGGTTTTACTTTTATTGAAATAAGTATTTATATATCAGCCTTTGGACGTCCACTGTTGGACATAGGTCTCTTCCAAAAATGTATAATTAAGTATTTAATTTATATGTAAGTTTGAAATTTAATTAATGATCAACTTATTTGAGTTTCGTACTACTATGATAGGTTCAATCTGCAAGTCCTGACAAAAGTTTCCCAAATAATGCCACAAAACAACAAAAGCATTACGTTTTGAGAACAAAATACATCATGACAAACAATATCTGAAGCATCTAAAGGGAACCGAACAAAGATGTCAGGCAAAGTTAGACATAAAAATCAATTCATCTAACTTTACAATGAAAGCTTTCAATCAGCCTTAACCCAATTCATAAAGTCACTTTTAACCAAACAAAAACTGAAGAAAACTTAGTACAATCAAGGTTTGCCACAAACTTAGTTACTCGTGTTTGTTCAGCTAAGAACACATGGGTATTGTTCGAGATCAACTTAGAAACTTCGAACTCAATCACGCGAGCAAGATAAAGTACTTGATTGTTGGGCATTTGCAAATGAACATAGGAGAGAACGAATTACGAATGAGCGAAATATATGAAAATAATTTATTGTACTTGAAATGAAGCAGCCCTTGTTTTACTGCCATAATAATATACGACATAATTACCTATATATTAAAGATGAATTTTGTATCTTCTCAATCCTTTTCTGTTTTCTTTTTCGGCCAAAAATAAACGAAATTTTGAAAGGAAAAGAACACCTTTTTTATTCAGTAACATATTTTCTATAAGCGCAATGTTTTTATTTGTACGAAAAGACCTTGTTGTGATGATAATTAACAATATAGTTATTGTGTCTTGGCTTTTATTATTAATAGCTAACATTTGAATTAAGAAGTATTGGGAAAGGTGACAATCCAAAGATTTACGTTTACGTCATTACCAGATTTTACCTCGAGGATTCAAAAATAGTGAACAAGTGACTATTACTTAACAAAAGTATCTTCTACATAAGAGAACCCTCTGCTGAGATGAAGATTTTAAAGGTAGTATCGATGTGAAAAGTTAGAACAATGTATATTGCAGTAAAACGTTTCAAGCACTTTTACAATTTAAAAGGATTGTTTTATGGCCAGGTGTAAGTGCGACCTACTTTGACAGCGCAGTTGGTCTGAAACAAAACCCTGCTAGTTTTAAGCTTTGTGTACATAATATTTTAAACTAAAAAATGGTTTGTTTATTTATTTTACAGTACCTGCACTGTATATTGAACCCTATTCCATCTTCCTATACACTGCTGTGTATAGTAAGCGTAAGAAGGTATTTGCAAAAAACTAAATCAAAAACATTTTATAGGATTACTACATTACTATTACAAATTAGAAATCATTTAAAAATAAATTATTTTAATTAAAGAGTTCGTTCCTTCGTAGGCATTGGTATGGAATCAGTAAAATCATTGGCCATGAACCAAGATTTGTGAAAATCAAAAAGAACCTACTACTTAACTAACGCTGATAAAAGCGCCTCCTCCGAAATAATTTAGATATTTCTTCTTAATTACATTATCCTAAAGAAATAAGCATATTAAATAGATTAGAATGCATAATTTCAATTCGTTTTAAATAACGATACTTAGTCCAGTTTATTCACAAATTTACTTGTATTTAAGCAGCTGCTTAAATTTCACCTCACGCGCAAAGCTTTACCTAAAAAGCCCGATTAAAAGCTTTATAATCTGATTGTAGGTAATTAGTATAAGGGTAATTCAAAATTTTAATCCTTTGCACCGTCTGCAAAGTTTCGTCCATCTGTTTAGTGATGACGTTAGATATTTTAAACTTATGGAAAATTCTGTATTTTTGGATCTCTCGTTTTATCTTAGTCGACAGATTTGTGATTTAATAGTTTTTTTATTTTTTTAATCCGTGTGGTGACGGAGTAAGAATACAATATGTCACCACCCCATCTCATTCCATGGGTGTCGTAAAATATTAATAATAAGCAGATAGATTATAATAAGATAATATTCATAGATTAGTCCCTTATTCGGTACTAAGGGACTATCTGTGAATATTATCTTTACGAAGGAAAACTTGAAATTCAACCCTATACCAATCCGTCTGCCCAGTGTGTTATTGGTAGGCCAAGTATCCCTCCGTCACGGGAGGAGGCCCGTCTCTGCAGTGGGACATTAATGGGCTGTTATGATGATTTTTAATAACGACAACTCCTGCACTAGGGCTCATAAATGTGTCTTGACTTGTCTGTGACTTTTACAAACATCAATTTAACGAACACAATGAACATCCAGACTCAGGACAATAGTTTGTGGATCACAGAAATAATAATTTACCTGCGTGAGGATCCAACCCACAACCTCGTGTATGGTAGTTTTTCGGTTACAGATGAATGCTTAGCTTTGTATAGTATTGTAATCAAGTAATTATCGAAAACAATTTCACATCTATACATATAATAAATCTGTAGAGAAGTCAATTCTGTACATGAAATATTTTCTCAAAATAACTATCAGGGTGTGATAAGTGATCGATACTGATGCCAAAAATGCAATCAGTAAAATTTTTGTCTGTCTGTCTGTCTGTATGTTCGTTATAGAAACAAAAACTACTTGACGGATATTAATGAAACTTGGTACAATTATTCTCCATACTCCTGGTCAGGTTATAGTATACTTTTCATCACGCTACGATCAATAGGAGCAGAGCAGTGAAGGAAAATGATGGTAAAACGGTAGAAATTAAGTCGTGACGTCATAGTATTTTGACAGCTGAGGCGTGACGTCATAGAATTTTTGACAGATAAGTTGTGACGTCATATAGTTTTTTCAGATGATTCGTGACGTCATAGAACTTTTGACAGATAGAATAGAATAGAATAGAATTTTATTTCTCTTCCACAAAGGTGTCTTAGGTCTAAGTATACATAATTGCAGATTTACAATAATCGTTTGTGGGAGACTGGTATCTGCACTAGGAAAATCCTGTCACGCCGATTACCAGGCCCCCTACAAAATATCCTATACAATATTATAGTTATCTTATCGACCCTTAAAAATAAAACAAATGTAATAACAAAGAAAAGAGAAACATAAACTATTTGTTATACAAAACTATAAGAAATTTAAAACTAATACAGAATGTAGTGTATTATATTATTATGTTAATGAATGACTATTAGGTAACTTAGATGTGAGAGTCAAAATAATATTGTGTAGTCTGTATGTTTGTGTGTATGTGTTTGTGTGTGTGTATGTGTGTGTGTGTGTATGTGTGTGTTTGTGTGTGTGTGTTTGTGCGTGAGTGTGTGTGCGTGTATATATATATATTCTTTTGTAATCAAATTACTTGCGAACAATTAGAGAGATTCAGTGGTATCATAGTCTAGACCTACTAGGTAATTTGTTACTACTTGTTTACACTTATGTTTAGTTAAAGAATATATGTGTAGTATTGCATTGAGTTTGTTATACAAATAGGAACTAAGGAAACAGTAACTATGATGTGCGAGGCTGCTCCTGTAGAGTAGTGTGTTACAAACTTTAGTTTTAATACGCTTTTGAGCATTTAAATTTGGATCGAATTTGAGAAGAGAATGCTGTCTTACGATTAGGTGTAAAATAAATAGTTGCCGTACAGTGAGGACTTGGCACTTTAAATACAGTTCCAAGGTAGGATGGTAAAACGGTAGAAAGTGTGCCACCTTAAGTACGGCTCTTTGTGCTCTTTCAATTTTAATCATATGTGTTTTTGCAGCACCACCCCATGTAGTTATGCAATATGTCAACAATGATTGACATAATGCATAATACACGGTTTTTAATATTTTTTCATCAGCAACTCTACATAAACTTTTAAAGATGTAAATTAATTTCCTAATTCTCTAAGATAATTCGTCTATATGATTATTGTAATTTAAATTTAAATTTGAGTCGTGACGTCATAGAATTTCGACAGCTGAGTCGTGATGTTATAGAATTTTTGCCAGATGAGTCGTTAGTTCGTAGATATATGGCGGGAAAATGTTTTTTGAGAGCTGAGACTTTAAAGGATTTTTGACTTAGGAGTCGTGACGTCATCGCATTTCGGAGAGGAAATAAATAGGTTTGTACTAAACCCTCGGTGCGCGAGTCAGACTCGCACTTGACCGGTTTTTTTTGGTTTTAAGGTCATTCTATATATGGGTGACCACTCAGTGTATTTCATCTAAGCATCTCCGTGCTTTGGATGCGTCGATCCCGGCTATCGTTGTTGCGACAAAATAGTTAAGCTACGGCATAAGCTTTTATAGGGTTCTCCAAAAAAAAAAAAAACATTTGTACTACGAAATTTTTTTTTGCGTGAACGAAGTCGCGGGCTACAGCTAGTAATTAATAAATTAAAACAAAATACATCACTATCTCATAGTTTCATCAATCAAGAATGTACATTATCATTAAAATCGAATCTTAGCACGAAGAAAAAATCAAACAAATAAACTTTTTTTTCACTTCAACGAATCAGAAATATATTTCAAGACAAAACATTTGTATTTTTTTACCAAAGCTCATTTAAATTACGTGACAGCCAAGTGATATTTATGACGTGCTTTTTACTTACTATAGTGACGCAATGACCGATTGAAATGGTCGATTATATGCACGCCACCAATCATTTTATTTCAAACTAGCTGACCCGTGCCCACTTCGTTAGGCCGTGAAAAAAGCGTGTCACTTTTTTTAACATATTTTATTAAACCTCCACTCCTATTAATCATAGCGTGAAACTATGTAGCCTATGAGACTCCTCGATAAATGGACTATTCAACACAGAAAGAATTTTTTTAAATCGGTTCAGAAGAGCCAGAGATTACCCCCTACAACGTCACAAACAGATAATCGCACAAACTTTTCATCTTTATAATATTAGTATAGAAAAATATAGAGTTAATATTTGCTTCTAATGCAATAAAAGCGAGGTCTTTATACGAGAAACACCTCATTAAAATGTGAGTAGGAAGTAAGCTGGACTTCGGCTTCCTTCCTACTCACGTTTTGCTTTATAATTCTTTCTTATTAGTATCGAACTAGGTAAAAAGGTAAAATCAAACAACATAGTTAAAAAGCGACCACTTTAAATCCTTTATAAGTACACAATATTTACACAGCGCAAGCTAAGGTGAGCTTTAAGTACAATAACAACAGCATATTTGCATACATATTTATTTAAATACATACTTAAGCATGGAAATACCAAGACCTACTCAGACAGGTCCGCTCATGCATGCAATGTTTATGCGGCAATAAGACCAGCAAATTTAAGCATGGCCGCCAAATTTACAAACCATTAAGCGATCTTGTATCTTGTATCAAAAGCAATATCTAAAAGTTTACCAGTAACTCATCAAAGCAAAGATTTAAAACTATGTTTTTAAAATCTAAAAGGAATTACGATGCATGATGTTAGTAAGTGACATAGCAAGGCTTAGTTGTGCAAATCTCCTTATGTTACGTTGTTTTCCAATTGCCCTGTGTGCCTGCGAGAGCACGCTAAGCTTCGATTTCAGTTGACAACACAAATCTCACTGACAGTCGTTTAGTGACAAGTTTGGCTTAAAGCGGGGAATTTCGATGGACGCCATGATGACAGATTGAGCTGTCATTTATTTATTTAACTAATAGATTTTTAGGAGATATTATGCTGCTGAATAAATGAAGCTGATCTTTCTTTTGTATTAAAATTCAGCATAATTTAGTCCTTTTAATTCAACATAACTGATTTAAAGGGTTCTTTCTTTTATGTTATAAGCTATTCTTATTCACTTGACACTATTAAACATGAGCCATTACCAGACAAAATATACAATAAATAATCGGCTTAAAGCATGCAACAACGTTTATAAAGTACCAATTAAAAATGATGTTCGATAAAATGTTTTCGAACTCTTATATACCTACTCGTAATACCTACTCCGTGACGTTGTAACGGTGACGAAGTAAGAATACAATATTATGTCACCACCCCATCTCATCCCATGGGTGTCGTAAAAACCGACTAAGGGACTATCCGTGAATATTATCTTTACGAAATAAAAAGAAGGAAAACTTGAAATTCAACCCTATACCAATCCCTCTGGCCAGCGTGGTATTAGTAGGCCAAGTATCCCTCCGTCACGGGAAGAGGCGCTTCCCGGCAGTGGGACATTACTGGGCTGTTATAATGTTGATGATGATAATAATACCTACAGATAATACCTTAGCATAAACTTGTTATGGACTAAGCTTGAGAAATAATTTTAACAAGCTGTATGTTTTCATAATTCTTGTTTAAAAGACATAATGTAACTATAAATTAAATAAAACCATTTTCTAAAACACTAAATACGCAAACAAAACAATTTATAATTAAATCTTGCTTTTCAACTTAATTTTCATTACTAAGAACATCATCTAATCTTTAATTTACTTCACATTAACGACTTACCACAAAATAAGAGGAAAGCCTTCGTTTTATCATTTTACGATATAACCTTAAGAAACGGAAAACATAAGACTATCTCTTGGGAGCAGACACAATTTCCGCTGCTCAACGATCTAATTTTATAACCAGGAATTCGTTAACAGAGTTTTTATTTACAGTAATATTAATAGCGTTTCTGAAAATTAGTTTGAAATTAGCAACGCAATGGACGCACTTTCTAGCAAACAAAAAAGTTTACCGTTTGATATACAGGGTGTTTGGTACATCGTTTGCCAAATTGAAATAGCTGATAGAAGAGGTCACTACCTGTCTTTCCTCACTCACCTAGCCGGTTTTAACCTCAACATATTTTTGATATCGATGTAAAGCTATTTTTAAATGAAAAACCCAATATTTACCATGAACACTTAAATTTTAAAAAAAATTTCTTCCGTGAGTCCTCATAATTATGTTTTGTTTTAAAGTTTAATACTAGGAGCATCAAATAAATTCTTAATAGCTCACCAAAAACGTCAACTTTTTGTTTATTGACTTATTATAACTTTAAAGACAGGTAAAATTTAAAGGTATGATCAACTTCACAGTACAAAAAAAAAAAAAAAAAAGAGAGAAAGTTCTTCCAGTTTCTGAATAAATGCCTTACTTTATCCTCTTTCCATTGGTATACAACATGTTATAAAATAGTAAATAGTTTTTCTACAAAACATGTGTAATACATAATTCGAAGTAAAGAAAACACGTTTGATGCATAACATTTATTGTAATTATTGACGCTATAGTAAATGATGAATTTTTTTTTCTTTTATTATATTAAAATTAACTCTAATGTGATAAGGTAGACCCACTGCAGTGACAAAAAAAGCTAAAGTAACTAGGTAAGTACGCTAGAATAAATCAATTATAGCAATTACAGCTAGTAAATTTACCTTTGCTTATTCATCAAACGTGTTTTCTTTACTTCGAATTATGTATTACACATGTTTTGTAGAAAAAATATTTACTATTTTATAACATGTTGTATACCAATGGAAAGAGGATAAAGTAAGGCATATATTCAGAAAATGGAAGAACTTTCTCTCTTTTATTTATTTTTTTATTGTACTGTGAAGTTAATCATACCTTTAAATTTTACCTGTCTCTATAGTTATAATAAGTCAATAAACAAAAAGTTTACGTTTTTGGTGAGCTATTAAGAATTTATTTGATGCTCCTAGTATTAAACTTTAAAACAATACATAATAATGAGGACTCACGGAAGAATTTTTTTTTAAAATTTAAGTGTTCATGGTAAATATTGGGTTTTTCTTTTAAAAATAGCTTTACATCGATATCTAAAATAAGTTGAAGTTAAAACCGGCTAAGGGAGTGAGGAAAGACGGGTAATGACCTCTTCTATCAGCTACTTCAATTTGGCAAACGATGTACCAAACACCCTGTATAACATGACTGCTACGCAGAGGTCTCGGGTTTGATTCCCGCTTGTTTGGATGAACATGATTGTTTGCATTGGTCTGGGTGTTTACTATATATAATATGTATGTATTTACAAAAAAAAAGTAGGGTAAGGTTGCGTTCATTGGACTAGTGCTTTGTTTGGACCACTTCAATATTTCGCGATATATTCATATTTGAACCCGATATTTGTATCGAAACGATAGCTTTACAACCCCCCACACCGCCCTTCAAACGCCAGTACTGCAGCAGGCAGCATGAGGGATGGACGTACTTCGCTTTGTTTCTTGGACCTCAAATATAATTTTTACGTGGTAAATAATAGCATGTAAGTACTGTTATATTAATTATTCTAATGTGATTTTTTTTACTAGTATAGTACAGTAATTAAGAATACATACTACCGTATATTTTTGTTGAGTAAAATGCTACTTTTTTTAAAATAAATATTTCAGTGGATGTTAGTGAGTTTCTATCAATGGACTGGCACGATGCTCTTTCATTGAACTAGTCCAATCATGGCAACTTCTATAATGTGTGTTATTTAAAAAACAAATCTTTTTATTTTAGCATCGCAAAAAGAGGAGGAGAGAGAGGCGAGTACGAAACTAGCAGGAAAAAAGAAGTTGGATTGAATGAGGTGATCAGAATGTTTCGAGTGCCAAAACCGACGTTAAAGAGGAAATTTGACGTACCTGAAATATTTTTGTGATTTTGCATTCTAAATAAAGAAATATAATTAGAGTCGACTAATTATTGTAACTATTTATTTATTTTCGAAAATAAAAGATATTATGATAAGAAAACTATATTGCTTCATTAACTTTTTTACATGCACCTTAAATGGACCACCCACCTATAATGCCCTAAGTCCAATTATAGCAACTAAGTGGTCCGATGAAAGAGACGGTGGTTCAAACAAGGAAACCATCACAAAGTTTTATTTTCTTCTTTTGTGACTAAATACATAATAAAATTAACTTAATTATGTTAGTTACCAATAATTGAATATACAGACTACTCGTTTACACAGATTTTGTTTTATTTCACGCTCTATTTTAGATACCAGGTCTGTTTAAAATTAAGTGGTAAAATAGTCGCAACCTTACCCTATTTAAGTATGTTTATCCATTGTCTAGTATCCAAAGTACAAGCTCTCTCTCAGTAAAGCTCGTGTGAGAGATATCGTATTATTATTGATAAGATAAAATTAGAAATTTAATCAATAGATCACAATAATTGTTCCTTCTGATTTATTTATTGTGAAGGCGGTATAAGAGCAAATATTTGCAAATAATATCAACATCCATAGGTCATAAGGCTCTTTTTGATGAAAACCTATAATACTAATTTTCTGTCGAGCATAGACTTTTTTTCACTTTATCTCTATACTAGCTGACCCGTGCCCACTTCGTTGATCGGCGAAAAAAACGTGCCCGTTTTTTAAACATATTTCATTACTGCTCTACTTCTATTAGTCATGGCGTACTATGACACTCCCCGATAAATGGACTATTCAACACAGAAAGAATTTTTAAAATCGTTTCAGTAGATCCAGAGATTACCCCCTACAACGTCACAAACACACAAACTTTACCTCTTTATAATATAAGTATAGATAAAATTCTATAAAAATCGATTTATAAATTCGGCATAGTAGTACAACATGTAAACCGATTACAAACAGTTACACAAATAATCGTCTGCACCTATATCATAATATTTTACAAAATAAACTTAAAAAAAAAATATGATAAAATGCCTATTATGGTTTTGACAAGTTATTTCACTGTATTTCCGCTTAGGAACCCGTTTTAGGATGTCATTCTCACGACTTTATTATTCGGGCCCTTTAGAAAATGACAGTTGTCCCTTGACGGGGAAGTTTCTCATGAATAACTTCGGATTAGTAATTTTGGTATTATGATCAGAGTAATACTTATAACAAAAAAAATTCTTTTACTTGGGATATAATTAAAGTAAAAGTATTAAATATTCATCCAAAATATGAATTAGCTTTATGTAACATTTTGTTTTAATAACCCCAAATGTAGAAATAGGATGAGATAAACGAGTAGTAAATTTATGTGTCGATATAAAGAAGTACAGTACTCTCATTGTAATGTGCATTGCTCAAAATAAGAACAATTTTTAATCAGTAGTAAACTACATACATACATAAACTTAACCCTTATCCCGTCCAGGGTAGGCAGAGACAACAGAACGCCACTTGTTACGATCCTGGGAGGTAGTAGCATTTTGTATGTTTGTGTATAGCATACAAAATGCCTATAAATAACGGTAGTTTTAAACGCGGGAACTGTTAAAATTAATTAGAAACAGTTAACTATCATCAACTTTATGTCTATAATGATAAAATAATGATGAAGATCTTAACATCTTGAAAACTGTTTTGGGTTCAAACAGAATTTCTGATAATGTTACACTATGGCCATGACATCGTATATCAAGTGTAAGTAATTTATTAACACATACGATCCTCTTGTTATACTACTATACTAAGGTACACTAAGATATAAAACATATTAGGGTCGATAAGCTGCAAACTAAAACTTTGTATGCTAAATTATTGATGTGACCTCATTGCCGCCGAGTAAAGGTAACGCGTGATTGGCACTTATAAACTATGAAGAACTTGAAAACTAGGCAATTTCATATGCTAATTAAAAACGGTAATAACTGGAATATTGTACGCTGAGTCGGTAGCAGTAAAGGATAAGATAAGATAAGATAAGATTTATTTTTTTGAACATAGTATTACATAATCAAGTCATGCAAGATGTTAAATAAAATAATAAAGTTGGTACAATTATGTTCCGCCAGTATTTGGCATACAAAATACAAAATTATTCAAACAAATACAGATTAAATTATTAATAACAATTAAATTAGAATGTCAAAATTAAATTACAATGTTCATTAATGTGGAAATTAGATGATAAATTATAAGATGTCTAGTGAATTTAATTCCATTTCTTTTCAACAAGATATTCGCCAATAGTATAATATGCTCTTTCTGCTAACAAATTTCTTATTTTGATTTTTAAGATACTTTTGGTACAATTTCTCCATGACTCTGGCAGCTTATTATATATAATAGGGGCCATACAAAATACACTTTTTCTCATTAAAGTTGTTTTACACTCGTGTAAACAGAGTTTACTCTTGTCTCGACGATTTCTAGGAATAACATCAGATAAGCAAGGAAATAAATGTTTATTGGTCTTGACAAACATGACTGTTTCTATGATATATAGGGATGGCAGTGTTAAAATGTTATATTTTTTAAACATCGGCTGGCAGCTATCAGTCTGTTTCAGGTTAAACATTGCTCTAATGCATTTTATCTGGGCTTTAAACGCCGTTTCATTATCGGTACTATTACCCCAGAAAATAATTCCATATCTCAGTATAGATTCGGCAAGACCGTGATAAACAGTTAACAGCGCGTTCGTGTTAACAACACCAGAGAGCCTATGTAAAGCATATGATGCAGAACTTATTCTTTTAGCAAGGGATTCGATGTGGGGTTTCCAGTTTAGTTTACTATCTATTATTAGGCCCAGGAATGTGGCTGTGTCGGTTTCCTCGATGGTCATGGAATTGTAGGTTACGTTAACAGGTATATCAGATAGTGTGCGTTGTCTGAAGTGCATTACTGTGGTTTTTTTCAAATTGATACTTAAATTATTATTGGTCATCCATTCTATTATTGAATTCAGAGAGTTATTGATGTCAAGTTCATATGTGTCTTTATTTTTGCAAGCAATGGTTAAAGTGCTGTCGTCGGCAAACAACGTCAAGGGGTTCCTTGTTACATTTGGTAAATCATTTATGTATAAAATGAACAATAACGGCCCCAGAACGCTGCCTTGAGGCACACCGTACAGTACCTCTCGCTCTTTTGATCTAAAAGTTTCTTCAATCTTAGTTGATAAATTAATGTTACTAACCTCTGTTATCTGTTGACGATTTTGTAAGTATGATTTTATCAAGTTGAGAACGTTACCCCGAATGCCGTAGGCTTCTAGCTTACTTAAAAGAATATTGTATTGAACACAATCGAAGGCACGGCTCATATCACAGTAGACAGCTGCCACAGGATTCGTGCTATCAACGTTCATCATGACTTCATGTAAAAAATCATACACAGCCTGGCTAATTAATACTTTTGTTCTTTCGGAAACCTTTTTGTGCATCAGATAGAATATTGTGATGTTGTAAATAAGAACACAATTCCCTATAGATATATTTCTCATACACTTTTGCTATTACTGGTATAAGAGCAATAGGACGATAGTTACCCATATCTTCTCTTTCTCCTTTCTTAAACAGTGGTTTAACTATAGATATCTTTAAAGCATTTGGAAAGACACTCTCACTGATGGTAAGGTTAATTAAATGGCATAAATGATAACACAACTCATCAGACACCACTTTAATTATTTTGGTAGCTATCCTATCATATCCAACGCTATTCGTATTTTTTAACGACATAATAATGTTTTTTATTTGAATTGATGTACAAGGAGCTAAAAACATTGAGTGTGTTCTATTAACAATAAACGCAGTTGGTCTTGTGTTTGATTTAGATAAATACTCTGTTCTGTCCACGAAATAGTTGTTAAAACCAGTAGCAATTTGTTGTGGGTGGTTTATATACTCATTATTTTGTCTGATACATGAAATTGGTTGCATCGGTAAGTTTAGTCTGTTTTTGTTAATTATTTGCCAAGTCATTTTTGATTTATTCTTTGATTTTTCTATCAATGTGTAGGTGCGTGTAGTAGGAAATAGAAAAGAAACAGTTTAAAGTTCACAGTAGAATAAAGTTTATTATGTACACCACACACACGAAGTAATAGAAGGAGTAACAGACAGAAAGAAAGTATAACAGTTTACAAGATAGAAGAAACACCAGTCCTAATATATATAACCTAAATTTTTCATATTTTATTATTGCGGTCGCTATGGTAACATACCAAAGCGACGTTCGGTTTTCGTTCTAAAGCGGTTGAGTTTTTAACTATATACAATAAAAATCTGTTTGTCTTTTTGAATATTTAAATTGATTATATATAATAAAAATTTTGACTTTAAAGCTGTAAATAATATTAATATAATTATTTTAACGGCATATAACGTCACTACAAATGTATCGTTTAGTTCCTTTTGTGTGCGATTACTTACTTTTTTTAGGAGTTTTGAGTAATTTTTGAAATTTGACCTGTTTGTTTGATTTGGCTTTAGTCTGTAAATCCATAACAAGTTTCTTTTATGTTTGCTGCATTTTTTTATTCCATTTGTGACCCAACTGGGTTTTTTAATAAGTTTGATTGTGGTTAGTATTTTAGGAAAACAAATATCATAGAATAATGAGAAAGTTTCTATGAAATAGTTGTAAGCCACATTTGGATCATTTGTTTCATACATGTCGGCAAAGGAGACATTTTGAAGGCATGCTTTAAACTTTTCAATGTTTTCCTGAGAATAACACCTTTGTGTCTTTCGCCAATATTTTATTTTAAATATCTTTTGTATAGGAAATTTTAATAATTGGGCTGAGTGATCTGAAAGGGCAAGTTCAATAATTTCGGCTTTCCAGCACTTTTTAGAATTATGAGCGAAGTTGTCTATACAAGTTTGACTAGATATGCGAGTTGGCTGTTTCAATGCCAATTGCAAATTGGAGCTTAGTAAAATGTTTTCAAACTCGTGAGATGCTTTTCTTGTTCCCAAATTAACTTCGTGGAAGCCGCCACAAAAGATCCGATTCATTCTTGAGGGTTCCCGAAGAGGAGGAACAGAAGATAAGTAGAAGAAGAACTGCTAGCGTAAAGTTCCGATGAATGGTAAGAAACTACTTGCTCCAGTTAAATAATCATTTTGTAAGTAATGGTCACTTTTTCCAGACTTTGTAATAAAAAAAAAGATTTTTGCAAATGAAATATACGCTTAATATGCAAGACTTTATTCTCGTTTAAAATATTTGTATCACAAACAACAGTTGTATAAATAAAGCAACAACTATTGAAAAGTCTAAAACTTGTGATGCCAAACTGCATAACTTGAACGTGGAGGAATAACGCTGTTCTCAACAAATGGTCGACTGTTTTACGATCATTGTGAACCGTAATATTATTTTGCTTAAAAATATCTATTTTAGTTAGGTTCGTGATAGTAGTTTTAAGTCAGGTTTAGCTGAAGTGAAACATTTTCTACCAACACCGAGTGAGGCTGTCAAAATCTCATTGTTTTTGATCGAATGACAATGTAATACAAACGACGTAACTTTATTTATTTTTCCTTACTGCACATTCTCAAATATTATAATTATAGATAGATAGATAATACTTTATTGCACACCAACTTACATAAATACAGTTTAGGTATTAATGTACAATAAATACAACACAACAGTAAATTTACAATGGGCGGCCTTATCGCCAAGTGCGATCTCTTCCAGGCAACCTTAGGATGGACATGATAATTATACGAGTATAACATAAAATAAAAACAATTATGTTCTTTGATTCTGCTCATTAAATATCCCCTTTTTCCGATCCGACCAACAGTTTGAGCAGTTAATCCGAATTCTAGATTAGTTTTTCTTTGCATTAGTACAACAAAGTTATGTCACTTCTAAATTGTATAAGGTTTTGTTTAATTAAAAGCCATTAGTGGTTAAGTACCACGTCTCCTGTTACTATTGGCTACCGTTGGCTTTCTGATACTGCGGTTGTTTAAGTTAAATGTCAGTTGGTATCATTAACCAAACAGCCTTAAATTGAAAACCTTTCTGCTTTTGTATTTACGACTAATGTTACTTGAGGCTTTTCGCTAGTATTAAGTAAGAAATTTATTTCAGTTAATAATAACATTTTAACCTAAAACAATAATACTTGCTAGGGATCTGGGTTCAAATTTATGTTTATCATTTATAAATGTTGGGAGGCTCCACTGTGAGAGGACATAAAATATAAATAATGGTTGCTGTGATAGCCCTGTCGACTTAACCACTTTGAAGACTCGTTAGGCAACGTACCTATGCCGCTATGTTTTTGGTTTTATCTTTAACAAACTGCCTGCTATTAAACGTAATGATAATAATTACTTCGTCCCGTTGAGATCAACCTAAAAATATACTAAAATAAAAACATGGTATGTTTTTTGTTTTCGTCTTATTAGCTGTTGACCATTCTTTCAGCTTGACATGAATAAACCAGAAATTAAAATACACAAATCTAAAATAAACTCGATGTTTTATGTATATGTGTGCCCAATACTACACAAAGTTGTTTGATATCGACTTTCAAACGAACAAGTTTCATTAGAGGGTTAACTGCAGAGTACTTTAATTATCGACATTATTAGAAAAATAATACGGGCTGGAAACAATGTAATTTTGAAACTAGAAATGTCACAGTCGTTCTTTGGTGAGAAAGATTTCCTGATAAGCTAAACCCAGTCTTCATATTAAGAAATTTAATAAATGATATTGGAAAGAAAGAGCTATTTCGACGATTTTTTATTTCGATAAATTCTTCATGTGATAAAGAGGCGTGTATTTAGAATAATATTCTAAATACACGCCTCTAATAAGACAAAATTTTAAGAGAAACGTTAGATGTCTGGTAACTATATATTTCAGGTTCTATAAAATTCCAGGTCCCTATTATAAAAAACTATTTTATTTGTGACCACAACCTCATAAATGATTGTTAGTGCAAAGATGATAGTGTTACTGTTACTGAGAGTGGCATCTTATATTAAAATAAACAAATGAAAAACAGGATTAGGAACAAAATTTGTTCTTAGGCTTGAACATTTTTAACTAACTAATTGAAAGATTAGATAACTGTGAGTTGAGTGAAGGTTTTAGATTGAAATTCGCCTCCCTTACGTAGTTCATACGAGACGACCTAATGGTTTAAGCTATTTTTCACTTTTGAGCTTAGTGGTAGGTTAACTAATGGCCGCCTAGGGTAGTGGTTACCGCAAACTCGAGCGAAAAGCGCCCTAAATGTTTAGACTTGTACATCGTGTTTGGGAATAAGCCAGTTGCTTTTTTTTAATATTTACTATACTTTAATATTAACACTGTGTGACTCACTTGTGATTATGTGACATTTTTCTTTATTTGATTTTTGGCCGACTATCTATTTAGGCCTGCGGGAAACCGATGGATGAGTGAGGCACATGAGGGAAATATTTGCGTGCAGGTTAGAAATATTTAAAGGACCTTTGTACATCAGTGGACGTTCATCGATTAATAGTAGGTAAGTATATTAATATTTTTTTTTTTAATGTTATACAATGCTGAATAAAACACTTTAAACAAAGTAAGCACATTGAATTTAGTCAACAGGAACAAACGCATCTAAATTTGAAATTCAGGTCACTTTAGCTACTACATCGCTACGAGAAAGTATAGTATCTATACTAGAAGCAGAAACGTTTTAAGTGAAGTAGTCTCTTAGACGTCTTTAGCTCTCTGAGCTACTAATCTATTCCAGCATTAAAATAGATCATGCTTTTTGTCTTTTTACTTTATTGTGCTGGAAGGAAAATTATGTTTTTCGTGAGTATGTAGATGGTGTATGCAGACGTATGTATAATTGTTTGGCACCCTTTACAGCCTAAACGCTTTGATTGAATTATTAAAATGTCTGGGCTTATAATTAACTATGGATAGGTATAACCTGATTTTACAGAACTAATTTATTTTTTAAGAAGAAAAAAAGTATATTAAAATTTTGTGAAGAATAGATAAAAGCTTTAAATTTTTACAGGTTTCTGAATAACAATGTTTAGCAAGAATTGGAAATCCATTTTCGAGGTGAAGCAGTATTTTTTATAAATGGCAACTGCTGCATAGAATGAATCGATTTACTTTATGTTTCTTTTGGTCGCTGCAACGATGGTGAATTTTAATATTCAGCTGAGATAAAATATACGTTCAGTATATGTATGGAGCAGATGGTATGTTTTAAGCTCCATTTGCTGAATTGTACATTTTGTTAAGTGACAAAAACGGTGCAGTTTTCTTTAATAATATTAACACATTAAACAAAACACGCAGATGGAGTGGCAAATTAGTATTCCGGGTGCCCTAGAATATTACTTATTCGTTTAATAAATACTAGCTGTAGCCCGCGACTTCGTCCGCATGGAATAGTTTTATTCTATTAATTTATACTAAAATTAATCAATAATTTATATTTAAAAAAATTTTAATCCTAAAAAAATAATAAAAAATTTAATGAAATAGGTAAATATCTATTTCAAGCTAAATATATTAATTTATCATATCGATATCGAGGTAAAGTCCCCCGAATTCAAATAAATAAAAAAGAAATAAAAACTTTGGGCTATTATTAAACAAATAGATATATTCTGCTGGGATTTATATTTTTAAACTTTTTAAGAGTACTAAAATATTTGAGAAACATGAAATTGAACGAATGTTTTCTTGCTATCTGCTTGTTACCACAATAGACATTGATGAAAATGTTGAGAGTCTCATTAACATAAAGGTACTCAAAAACATTAGCTTGATAGTTATTTACTTTGCAAAAATGTTCTAAAGAACCCAGACTATAGGACGTAGTTATAGAGAAAAAACAAAAATTAAATTTGGATCCGTTTATGTTTTTGCTGACAATGTTATTCCGCTTCAAGACTTTAGCAAACTTGCCCAGTGACTTCACTTTCAGTGTAATCTGTTTAATTTACTGGCCTTAATATTGGCTGAGCTAAATCTCGTAAGCTGCGGTATTGAAGGATTTGTCCAGTGTTATATCTAGAGAAGAGGTTTGATAGATCTTACGAAATTTAGACGGTAAATATTATGATGTTACAGAAGTTCGAATATTGATGTCTCTGATTTTTAATACCCTTATTTAAGTATAAGACTATATTTGGCTATTTCTTTGAAGGAGTAAGAATATATAAAATCACGTTACCACTCACGTACACCAAAAAGCCGACTAAAAGAAAAACTATGCAGAAATTTACTCTTTAAAAAGAAAAGATTATTTAAAATATTTCTACATGAATCTTATTAAAATTGTATGTTAAATGTTAATACTTAACACAATGATTATTGTGGTCAGTCACTTGGGAAATTAACAATACTTAATTCAACTTTAATATTGCAGGGCAATTTTGTAAAGTTTAATTAGTTTTTTATATTAATATACTTAGATTTATTAAATTTACGGACAATGGAGCGTAATTAATTTTACAATATTATGCAAAATATAATTAAATTGCTGCGAGTATTTTCCAGTAAGGAAGGTGACTAACAATCAATTTATGTAGAAGTCCATAAATGAAACTGTGTTAATTTAATTTATTGTCAATAATATAAAATACCATGAAATCACAGAATTTTACAGTGTGCTTGTGAAGTTCAAACAAGCAGCTCTACATAAAACTTAACAAAGTTGTGCTTTAAAAATAATAACTGTATCACTTTAAATAATATTTTTATTACAAACTAAAATCAGAACAAACTTGAAGGAAGCAATTTACCTTTTTATGAAATCAACGAGTAAAAAATAAGCTTCCCGCCGTTGAAAATTGCAGCACTTTGCCCAGATTACCTTCAACTTTCTTCGTACGAACGTCAGATTAGAAGTAGGGCGTTCAAGCAGCTATTTTCCATCTGGCTGCCACTCGGAAGCGGCTTATAGACCCAAGACCGACCGAAAATACAAAAGAAAGTTTAAATCCGTACATAACTGGATTAGTTTGTAAACCTTTTTACGCCCTTTCTTATCTCATCCATTATTCCAAAGTTAATAATAACTGGACCGGGTAGGTAATCATAATTTAACTGTAAGTTTCTTAACCTCGTAATTTATAAATTTCATCAAACTTATTTTTATAAAACAAGTTATGAACTTGTTCTATGAAAATATGTTGGAAATAACTTGGTGTAATATTTTTTTTAATCTATTAAACTAGCACCGTTACGTACTACTTATCTAACCCAGGTAAGATAACGTTTTTGTATTATTACTTTTTTTTTGATAAAAAAAAATAATATAAGAAAATACTAACATTATACTCGTACATTACTGGGAAATATAGTTTAAAATGACTTTTTGGTTTGCGTATGTTAAACTCGTCTCGGAAATCCTACAGCAAATGTGACCATGTTTTAGGCATACTTTAATTAACATTAAAACAACTAATCATGGTTGAATGTGGAAGAATATTATAATTGTTAAAATAATAATTATTATAATCTGAATCATTAAACTAAATTGTTGACTTTAGATATAGCGTACGTTTATAATTGAATGCACAAAGTACATGATTACTTTTTCTTTTAAAAATATTGTGCCATTTCTAAAGAAACTTATTAACCAAAAACAAGCATTTACCAATATCAATAATAGCTATCCATCGTAGGCATACCTTGTGTGGTCTTCTTCTAAAAATATACCACTGTTTTGTTTTCATGATTGATGTAATAGGTACCTACTTAATGGATCATTTCAAGTGAATCAACAGCATCCGCCTGTTTTATAAATAAATCACCAAAGGATCATTTTACCTTTGACCTTTATGTTGTTTTAAGCTAGTTTAGTTATCCGTGTGGTTACAGAGTAAGAATACAATATGTCACTACCTTATCTCATCTCATGGGTGTCGTAAAAACCGACTTAGAGACTATGCTTGAATATTATCTTTATTAAATGAAAAGAAGGAAAACTTGAAATTAAACTCTATAGCAATCCGTCTGAATAGCGTGGTATTAGTAGGCCAAGTATCCCTCCGTCACGGGAGGAGGCCCGTCCCTGCAGTGGAACATTAATGAGTTGTCACATCAAGCTAGTTTAGTAGATAAAGTTTTATGAAATTCAACAGGCATTATAATGTTTATGCAATATTAAAAGTATGAACAGTTCCAAATTACGAGTTACGGCATCATAAGCTAAAGAGAGAATATATTTTTAAGTATTCCAACTTTGATTAATAACATTTTCATCAATAATCCTAAGTAACTTTAAGACATTTGGGTGCAAAGGGTCTTTAAATTTTTTTTTCTGGTACAGCGTTATTTTATTATGTCGCTGTTTATTTTTCAGTAAAGGGTTTCCTATAATTATTTTACTCCAAGCCTAAACATAAATATTTATTATGTAGCTACTTCTTGAAATTTTAGAACTAGAAACCGACAAAAGAAATATTAATTAATAATATAATATAATTGGTACTGTCACGAGATCAATGTTTCTAATTGGGATGATACGACGAAATTACGACTATTAAATTATGAATATAAAATTAATTTATGTATAATATACCCTTTATATTTTAATTATCAGTTTACTAAGCAAACTTGCGTTAATCTTCCGAATGATTTAACTGTCAAACGGAATTTGAAATGGAAAATAACACGTCCAAAATAAATAGTCTTCAAGTTTTAATAGAATTTAGAAACCGCTGCAGGTGAAACCTCTAAGGAAATTTCCACTCTTGATAAATGTTTCAACACTACTAACCCGACTTATAAAAGTATTATAATATGAATAAAATTCGGAAAAGATTTAAATTTAATCTCATATAAATCTAAAATGAAATCAAATACTTACTTTTAATTTATTTTTATAAGTAGGCTTTGTCGCTTAGCGACCACATCACCTAAAATGCTTACTTGTATTTTACTATTGCAGTTTATATTTAATGTAACAAATGTCCGGATTTTAAAGTTTTATACTCTGATTCTTACTTAACTTAATATTACATAGTACGAAGTGGACAAAGTCAACTAACGCTGGCTTTTAAATTTTGTTGTAACAAATATTGTAGCTGTTTTAATACCTACCTTGTCCAATAATTATGTATTTTGGTTTTTTTTTTTAAATTGGCCTATCAGAATGACTCTCTGGTGCCTGATGTTAAGCATCCAATAGAGTCCAAGTGTATGATAGATGGATCATTTATTGTATTTAAAAGATTCACTTATATACATTGCCTCACAAAACTTCAAAATGTGCAAGACAGGTTATTATAATTTGCATTGATATTGAAAGCGTAATTTCAGTTACAACGACAATAACAGTACTTTCAAAGACGGTGTCAAAGGACCAACTTTTTACCATTCAAAAGTTTCAAGAATCTCAAACAAGCTGTTTTACAAATGAGTTAAAAGCAAATGTTCTACTCCACCTTTTTCAACTTCCAGGCTTTCTTCAATCACCTTGCATCCTTATCCATTTACTTGACATCACTTGACTTAAAATTTATTTGATTTCTATTTTGCGACAAAGTGCCTTAAGAAGGATTAGAGAAACCTGGCATTGTAAATAAGAGTGTTCAGATAGGGACAATATCGTAATCATTTGCAAAATATTTAAGTCAAACAAGTCTGGAATGGATTGTTTAATTATGATACCTTTAGTTAATATCATATTATGTATATAGATATATAACTCACGCCTTATCCCGTCCAAGGTAGGCAGAGACGACAGAACGCCACATGTCATAATGCTGGCAAACAGATTGGGCCTCGTCTATATTCTTTATACTATTTTTCAGATCTTATGGGTACGGTGACGTTTAGTATTTGTCATTACTAGAGATGTAGTAACACTAAAATCGTTTTTAAAAATACCGATTCTATATCTAACCGATATAATTTACAAACAAGAATAAATCGATTATGGGTACAAAATAAGAAACCAATCTTTTTTTAAATATTTATTAATTATGCCGAATCAATGCGTGATTCATGTGATGAACAGCTTGATGAATTACTTGATTCGTCACTTACATGACATAATAAGTGAAAATCTACTGAATTGTATAATTTGATGTCTCTTCCTCTCACAGTCATGAAGTATTAGATTTTTGTTTTATCCAATCATCGGCAGTTACGTGGTCACAGGTTACAGGCCTCTTTTAATAAAAACATCATCAAGATTTTATCGCTATGACGTACGAATCCCGCCAAAAAAAAAACTTGCGGCCTATCCTCGTAAAAACTAATATTGAGTTATAAGACAACTGAAATTATTATATTAATTTCTATGATTATAAAAAAATAATAATCGATTTAATCAATTTTATAAAAAACTATTCGATTTTAACAATTTTATTGTGTCAATCTCTATTGAAATTCGTTCCAAGTCGCGCATACGGTTTTAAAATTTATATGTTTATATTTTACATATTAGGGTTGAAGATGGAATATAAAACAAATATTTCATATAATTCAATTATATATAAACGTCTAAATAATATTTTTAATTTTTTATCAGTTCGGATTCATAAATTGATAGCTTTTATTTTAAAATTCTACAAAAGTAACCTGAGTAACATGGAAAAGATCAAATGTCACCGTACCTTTCCTGTCTGATAAAGACTATAAGCGAATCATACATGCGCGTCAGTTACGACTGTTACAAGTGCTCTTTAATTATTATGTATATAATATCTACATAAATAATGTTTTTCTTTTTTTTTTTTTTAATTAATCTAGTAGAGCAAGATCCTAGAAGTGGCGCTAATGGTCTACGCCTTCTTCTAGGATCGTTTTGCAGTATTATTATTTAATATATAATGTGGTGAATAGTACAAATGAATGGTTAACAATAAAATAAGAAGAACATAAGAATTGACAAAAGTATTCTAGATTACAACAATGCTTAACAGTAAATAAGCAATTGTTAAGCATAAATAATGTTAAATACTATGTATTAAATTTCCCATTGTCTTTGACAGGAATAATGATGGCCAATGTGTAAACTTGCCATAAACCCATGGCGTTCTCAAACATTGGCAATAAAATAAGCAGTCTGAGGAAAGGTCGCATGTATTTTTAGTTAAATAGGAAGTGCTTCATTACAAGGTTTTTTTTAACAAATTAAAGTTTAAATTAAAGCAACACAACTTCAAAACAAATATTTTAACTTAGAAGTTACTCACTGTAGCTTACCAAAAGCTAAACTCCTCTGAAAAATATAATTTATTTTTCAACAAGGCGTTGACTTGTGCGTTTTTGAGAAACAAAAAGTTATGAAAGATAAAAAGGAACATTCTTATTTGATAAAACTGTCACCCCGACTTTAGATGAGACTATTCATGATGTTTTGTTTCTTGAAAAGTATTAGCCGAAGTGTTTTCAAAGGACAGCTATTCAATAGGGTGGAGTGAAACATTATGAAAAAAATTTTTTTTGCTCTTTTCAAATCTCCTGTATTATTAATTGGTGACCACATATAAAAGCTTTATTCGTGCAAAAGATGAAAGGTCTAGGAGTTTATTTTCAGGTGGCGCATTGAGATAATATTTTCAAAAAAACTGATGTTTTTACTTATAAGCTTATCCTCAAATAATTAATATTCTTACATGATTTGCTTACAAATATACCGTTTTTAACTTTGTCTAAGTGTGATCTAGAATCTAAATATAGTATTTTCTTATAAAACTTTATTATCTGGTTTTAAAATAGTGCCAACGTTAAGTAAATTTTCATAAAAAATGCCTTTCTCGAAAACAAATATGAATTTCATTTTTCTTTGGTGGCACCGGTGCGATGATGCCCCTGTTAACACTGGTCGGGAAAATGGAGTCATTGCTTTATTAGAAAAACATCCTGAAACGCCTTTTGTAATGGTTTACATGCTTGTAACATGCAAATGAAATACGACTTCGTCATTTGTTACAAAAGAAGCCTCGACGACACTTCTTTTTCTGACAGGTTAGGAAAACAGTTTGATAAGTATCTTCACTTGAAAATAGAATCATTCGAATCCATCTCCACCGAATTGCCAGATCAGGATATTAATTTGTTGAGCACCGATCAAAAATACCTTTCTATGTTATGCCATTTCTTCTGGTACAGTTCCACCATACTTTGCTAACAGAGACCCAGGAAAACTAGCCCATGCTCGATGGTTAACTTGTGCTAACAGGATTATTCGCTTGTATATTAGCACAACTAAACCGACAAATAATTTTTAAAGAACAGTTTACCCACCAATTTGTTTTGATATGAAGTCAAAATCTTTACGTAAATGTGGGCTGATTCACACTTTTAATATTGGTAAAAGAAGTATTTATTTTTCGAGTTGACTTGTAAAGTGTTGTCTTAAATACTATTGAGAGAAATGCTTTCTTCATGCACCCAGAAAATCTATTGCTGGCTATGTCACAAGATCATAATCAACACGTACGAGAGCTGGCTCTTTGCAGAGTTTTAAAGACAAGAAAAGAGTCCAAAGGCAAGGAAGTACGTGAATTCCAGTTACCAAAGCTAAAAATAGATGCGACAAACTATTATGATTTGATTAAATGGTAAAAGAGAAGATAACGGAACCTCCTGTAACAATGAAATACAGCAACTCGGAAAACACTGCAAAAGTAGCATCTAGTGGTAAATTGTTTGATATTGAGAAGTACCCTTGCCACACTCAAGCAGTCGAAAGGTGTATCAAGCTTGTAACTGAAGCTTTGGCCTCTGTTTGTGGACTCAATGCTAGAAAGAGGGCTTCATTCGTACAAGAATAAAATCCAGGCAAGATATACCTATTTTTGCCACCAAATCTCGGTATTTTATATTTTCAAAGATAATTTATACAACTAAGTGTAAAATATTGCTAAGGAAACTTAAGCCTTACGTAGTTATAATAAAATTCAAACACGTGATTCTCTTATCCTCTAATATCTTACAAACTTTTCTGTTACCAAGGACCTGCAGCTGCCGCAGTGCCAAGACTTTTGAACATTATTTAAATTACGTAGTATCTGAAACTTCCTCCACATGCGGGATGTTTTATTGCTCAGTAATAAAAATAATGTTTGCTTACTAAGCATTAAGCTTTTATTTTAGTAAAAACTGACTATAACTACGTAATTTATGTTTTATACGGCATTGCTAGGTTCCTACCAAATTTGGATAGGTAGAGGACAGAAAATAGCAGACAGTGAAGGTGACCGCTAACGCGTTGTAAGGGGGCCTCTTTAAACCTACGTCTAGGTCGTAAGTCCCAGAGGCTGTTATGCAAGTGTTCCGTCCTCTATCACGCAATGGACCCGGCACCCGCACGTAGAATCCATGGAATGGGATTACGTCTTATCACGGCCAGTGTGAATACAATTGAGGCACTAAAGCAACGGATAGTAGTTATTAAATGACTTCAATTCGTCAACATTTTGTAACGCTGACTACACAAAATGTGTTTGCTCCCTGATCCCTGAATATAACATGCAAGTCTAAGCCATTTAGGAGTCTATTCGCTACCTTGTGCTAAGAGAATTTAGTTTATCTACCATCAAACTCAAAAGATGTAAAATAATCTCTTTATTGATCGCTTCTCACAACCTCCAGTGATAAGGAACGGAAGGCGAGTTGTGTTATAATTTTAACTCTAACTTCACATCATCATCATAATCATAACAGCCCATTAATGTCCCAATGCAGGGACGGGCCTCATTCAGTGACGAAGGGATACTTGGCCTACTAATACCACGCTGGTCAAACGGATTGGTATATGGTTTAATTTCAAGTTTTCCTTCTTTTTATTTCGTAAAGATAATAATCACTGAGTCCCTTAGTTGGTTTTTACGACACCCATGGGATGAGATGGGGTGGTGACACACTGTATTCTTACTCCGTTACCACACGGAGAACTTCACATAACTAACTTCACATAAAAGACATTAATCATCATCATTAATTTGCATGGACAATCTTTTTACTGCAGCGTTGCAAGGAACAAACTAATTAATATTTTTTAATAACAACTTTATTCAATAGACACATCAGTGTTTTAATTAGTATAATGTCAAAAGTTACTTACCGAGATTATCAGCTCTGTAAAGTGGGAAGATTGCTACCCACAACATCACTAATAGTCCCGTTTTATTCCTCATCTTCAACAAACACACTGTCATTGCCGCATCTGAATGTTCTTTTCTAATACTATCCTATCTGACATGGCAGATATGCTGGGTTTCCCAAATCTGAAACAATGATTAAATACTTAGTTATTATTATTATCTATTAAATACAACTGCCGTAAACGTTTACAAACATTAATTTAACGGGCACAAAGAACATCCAGACAATAATTTGTGGATCACACAAATAATTGTTCTGCGTTGGAATCGAAGCCGCGAACTTGCGGACGGCAGCCGCTTATGCAACCGTCCGCGCCAGTGAGGTAATCTTATTGTTAATCTTTATATAATATACGAGTATATAATTCTGCTGTACGTGTGTATGTCATTGAACTCCTTCTAAACGGCTTGGCCGAATGAAATGATTTTTTCTGTATGCATTTGAGTGGCGTTTTGGATGATTTAGCTGGTTATATCTATCTGCCGGGCTGGTTGGTGGATACCAACCAGCCCGGCAGATAGCGCTGCAGTCGGTGTCTAGGTTATTTATTCTAAACGGCTGATTTACTTTTTTAAAACTGATTTGAATCATTCTTTCACTGTTGGAAAGCTTCATTTTTCCTAAGTTACATAGGATATGTTTCATTTTAAAAAAATGGGGATTATTACTCAAATCAACAAATCTAAATTTAATGTTTATTGCCCGTGCGAAGCCGAGATAATTTTATTAAAATATCTAAGTTTACATAAAAGTACTAAACTCTAAAGTAAAAAATACTGTTTTTAATAGAAACTATACAAAACATAGTTGAAGTAGGTACATACAAGTTTACCACGTCTCAAGGCGTCGGCACTCAAAACTGATTTTGTTTAGGTGAACGCCAGGGGCGCCTAAACCACTATGCTATCCCGACTTTTTTCTCGATGTCTAAATTTGATGGAGTATTGACCTATACTTAATTTTACTAGCCCTAACGATGAAAATATACATAAATCATCAAACAGTATGTTAATGTCCCACTGCAGTGACACTGAAGGTATCAAGTTTGCCTTATTTTATTTTCAAAATGAATCTTCGAATTATCCCGAAACCCATGAAATAACAAAGAATAGTGACATCATGTTTTGCTTACAACACATCACAAGGTGAATATTTACGTTATAATATTAAATAATTGATAACCGAATCTAAAAATACCTAATGTATTTAATATTCGGTTACTTTTTATTTAATTAAGTAATGTACCTTTTATTTTCCAAATACGGTAGCATCATACTTCAGGGACCATTGGGCCATTGAGTTACTATTTCAAAATAATATTTTGTATGAAACTAAAGCTCTTAATTATTATTGAAATAACTTATTTGATCACTATTGAGTATGTAAATCGTGTTTAATGTTCTATGAGAGAGGGGTTGCGACGCATAAACGAGGACCGTGTATAACTTATCTCCCTTAAATGTTTAAAAGCTTAGCTCTTCTGTGCAAATCACATGAAAATGTGTTGCATATCTAATACATATTTTAAACAATTTTGGTTTTAGGGAATATTATTGCTTTATTATTAACTGGTTGATACGGTGGCCTTGCTATAAATTTCTAACACGCATCTTCGTAAAATGTATTTTGATTATACGTGGTTTCTCTTTAATTTGAATACAAAAGAATTTCCTATCGAGTTGGCCTTATCTCGCGGTCATTACGTTTCTTTTAGTCTTTGTGAACTTCCACTCCGTCTTAATCCTCATAGATTTATTTAAATTTCGAAGCAGACTTCCTAACGCTACTTTGATGTTTACCAGAATAATAATAAGATTACTAATCGCGAAAACATTGCCTCAAAATAAAATTAATACAGGAACATATTATCGGGACCCACTTTCTTGATTATTGATCGGTGCCTCAGATAAAATGAGTACTACGGTAGGGTAGCGGTCGCAAATCGATACAAAGCTGACGTGTATGAATTTGAGTCACACGCTGAACAAAATTATTTGCGATATCTACAAATGTTTGTTACGAGCCAGGATGTGTTGTGTGTTCATTAAACTGATGTTTGTTTTTAACCTGGGAGCTACCCCTGGTCACCAAAAAATTTAATAAACTATAAATTTCTCTTAAAGTATTTTGAATTCAGACTGTTAAGTGTAAAATTCTATGTATAATAATGTACCTATGTATTTACACAAAAAAAAAGTATTTATGTTTATTCGTTGTCTAGTACCTACCCATAGTACAAGCTCTGCTTAGTTTGGGACTAGATGGCGCTGTGTGAAAGTGTGAGGAATAAGTGAGGAATTAGAAAATATAGAACACACTTCATTGTTACTATTGACATCTTTGTAACAAGTTGGTTAAGTTAAATGCGCTAAAATAATAATCTACTGTTTATTTTGTCAATGTTAAAAAATGTTATCGAATCAAAAAAGAACTTATAAATAATTAAAACAAATTCTTAGTTATTTTATTAAATTACTAATATTAGATAGAATTTGTGGTATAAAAACATCACATCTTACGAAATGGTTTGAATAACTCATATTAAATGATGTGTGTCGTTCCACAACCCATCAATTTCGTGATGTTTGCTCGTTAATAATAATGACGCCTTTTAAGTAAGTAACTATACTCCTTTTTTCTTTTACATTACTTCTTGATAAATGTGAATAGTTCGATAAGAAAATGCGAATATAATTTCAGTATTTGTGTTCTCTCAGAACAGTAAATCTCTTTAGTTTTTCCTTGTCCAATCTAACATTAAATCTCGATCAGCTTAGCGAGTTACTTAAAAACAGATAACCGCTTTTGGGAATATTATTTTTATATTAAGTTCAATTGCAATTGTTTGGTAGGATTTAGTTTAAAACGTTTGTTACGAAGACAGCGCAAGAGTTCTAAGTTCCATTGAAGATTGAGTGGATTCTGAAAGAGCTGCCTTAAGAGTTTTAGAAACCCATTAAGTAGACAATATTTTCAACCAAGGCAATCTGAAAACAATTTCTAAGGTTTACGCTGAATTTTTGTTGCTCCTATAAATAAAATAAAGTACCTAATATCTTAAATAAAGTGCGTAATGGTTCTAACATAATGTATAAACATTGAATAGGTATTTATCTGAAACTAATACATTTTGGATCATCAAGTTTCTGTTTACAACATGGGTTATGTCGCATATACCCGTATTATCAAATTACTGAAACCGGTAATTACTGAGAAATTGGGTAGTTTGCATTTGATATAGGGTAATAACTTATTGAACTATATACCGTAATATTTTGAATTTAAAGGTATTATATTAAGAAATTAATAAAATAAATATTCCTACACACTAATGTCTCTTTTACACTAAAGCAATAAAAAAAATCACTGAGTTAAACTGTCATTTTTCTTAAGTACCTGATGTCTACAAAAGCAACAGGCCGCTGGAAATGATTTCTTCATGACAGTGCATGTCAAAAAAAGAACTCCTAGCGGTGCAACAAGTTAGTAACAAAAGTTGTTTAATTTCTACTTTTTATGTCTTTACCTAAAGATTTAAAATTTATCCAAAAAGTTATTTTCAAATTTTGATAAATAGTGTTTTAGAGTGCTACGCATTCGCCATTCTAAAGAATAACTCGAAGGACCTTATTGGTGGCGTTCTTGGATAAATTGCGATGTAAATTAATTAATTTTTAATCAACTGTAAACAAAATCTGTAGCGTCTTGACTATACTTATGGAACAGAATGTTATGTATTGTTATATTTTATTTGTTACGATCATCATTATCATTAGACAATGGACGTTCACTGCTTGACAAAGGCTTCCTCAAAATATCTTATTAATCACTAAGGATGACTAATAATAATAAATATTTAATGCTCAGCTAAAATACTCTATGAATAAACAAATTTAAATCCACATAATTATCTATGGATAGAGTTCATTACCCGCAGCAAGTTCTCGAATGTATCATCTGATTATTCCAAGTTCGGAATTTGGCTCCATTTCAAATAAACTTGTCTCTAAAATAGATATTGCTGATACTGCTTGTTTTCGACAAATTTGGGTTAAATTTTTATGCCATACTTTTATATTAACATTTGGTATTTGGCTTTTCTGTAAGATAAATCACCTTATCACTTCCCAGTGTCGGAAAAGACGAATGAGGAATTATATCAATCGGAACACATCAACTTCCGCATGATATATTTCTCTTGCCAGCAATGGTATTGTGACAATATTTTGTTTGGCTGACTACATGTTTATGTTATTTCATGTATATGTCTTGAATCACCGGGGGATTAGGGAGGCACAGAACCGCACAAGATGGATGGATATTTGGAAGTTCAGATTTAATTATGTATGTATGTATTACACTTTATTGTCAGTTTTTGCAGTTCCTTTACTAACACTACTATTTTTACTTACCATAATGAATTAACTGTCGAAATTTTAGCTGTATTTTAAACGTAAATTTAAAATATTAATTATCCATTTATCGCAAGCCATGAACGAAATTTGATATTCGTTTGCATAATCTAATAGTTTAACTAATATTATTAAGTCAAAGCTAAATTAATCCTACAAGTATGAACACGTACTAAGTTACATAGAATTCATAATATAATTTTAGTCGTTGCCGTATTTCTGGTACGCAGTTTTAAGACTCGTCTAATTTTGTTCATAACCCTAGAGATGGCATGCAAGCAGTTATGATCATTTTGCATTATTTCGTTTTTGTTTAGTTTCAATATTAAATTATAAATGTATAAAATTATCAGACATTATATATTCTAAAATTTTGTTAACATGAATTTATTTTATGCTTTTATCCGTCCTTTCAGTAGGACATTCCTGAGGCAGCATGATGAATAAATATGTACCAACCAAGACTACATTTAGCTTTTTAATTAAAACCGCCTTAAAACTGATATGTAATTAAGTAAATAAAGAACTTGAACAGTGTAAACAAAGTTCTACATGGCCTCAGCCGCAGTAGAAAACGTAAGGGACTTGTAACTGTCCGCATTAGGGTAGTTAAACTTATATTGTTATTAGGGCTTGTGGCTTTAAAAGGTACCTTAGCTTCACCCAAGGCTCAATTAACAATATACATATTAGATAACTTTAACATCCAGTCTGAGCTACTGAAGTGTTTCAGAAATTGTAAATTATTTAAACATCCCATGCCTACATTATTAATTAGGTACTCTCGTCAAAATATTATTTCAATGAAAGGAGTGTTGAGCAAAATAGTTCTTATTATCAAAGGAAAACAACTTACCTGAAAGGCGAAAGGTTGTCTTTGAATATTATAATGAGTTGCTCAAAAATTAATATTGCTAAAGTTAAAACAATATTTAACATTGACTACTCTTGCTAATGTTACACCAATAGGAAAGAAAGGATAAAATAAAGTAAAAATAAGACTACATACATGAAAACATCTGTTACATTCAACACTAAGCACACTTGCAAGACAACAAAAGAATACGGAGTGCAGTGTTAGAAGTAAAAACGTTTCTCTAGATGTATCAGGTCAACCACAAAAAAAAAACCAACCATAGCAGATTATTTTATTGAACATAATTTAACAAATCTCGTATTTTTATTCGACTTCAGATATTCTCAATTTAAACTATTATTAAACATCGGTGAACATAGCAGAATATTAATTCAAATTCAGAATACAGATTTTATATTTGTCCAATAGATAAAAATACTTTATTTTTTATTTTTTTATTTTTTTTTTTTTATTCGGAAAACAAACAGTTATTTACATCTATATACAAGAACTAATTATATAACATAAAACCAGTTACATGTTTTCACATATGCATTACAAATTGAATACGAGAAATAAAAGTACACGATAAAAAGTCTTAAAACGATTTACATGGAGCTTACTTACAAACTAATATGAAAATATACTATAAATTATAACTAAATACTACTTGAACATTATACAAAAATTATACAAGTATACCTGTAGATATTACTGAAGGTTAATTGGAGAGAAACCACTTGCTAGCAATCGTACGTCTATATATTGAGGTACTTGAATTAAATATGTCCAGTTCGTTTCTCGGGTCCTCTACCTTATTAATGGAATTAGCAGATCTTATAAAGAAGGAACGGCTTCTATATTTCGTCGTGCTTTGGGGAACATAAAGTGGGTAGGGAATACGCACAGATCTGGTGGGAACTCGGACGTGTATATTCTCAAGTAGGTGAGGCGAGTCAATTCTAGATTGAGCTATACCCACCAGTAAAGTTATATCGGCTATTTTCCTTCGCTCACAGAGGGGTAGCAAGTGGTGTCTTTTACATCTCGCCTCGTAGCTTGTATCATAGGTTCTACATTTAAATTGTAGATATCTAATAAATTTACGTTGAACAATTTCCAACCTCGCTATATGAACATCGTACTGCGGGTTCCATATCTGTGAGCAGTATTCAAGGACGCTACGAACATAAGCACAGTATAATATTTTTATGGGTTTGATGCTACTGAATTGGGAGCAAGTTCTCATTACAAAGCCTAGCATTTTATTGGCCTTGGTGACTATATGATCAACGTGTTTCTCATAAGTTAGCTTCGAATCGAGGATTACACCCAAGTCGCGAATCTCACTAACTCGTTTTAGTTTCGTCCCTTTCAATGAGTAATCGAATTGTACTATATTGGGTTTACGGGAGAAAGTTATTGCAAAACATTTCGATGCGTTAAGTTCCAGTTGGTTGCTTAGACAGTAACTCTCAAAGCGCTGAAGATCTTGTTGTAACAATAGACAATCTGAATAATTAGTAACATTTATGTAAATTTTCATGTCATCGGCAAACAAAAGAAATTGTGAATGCAAAAAACAAAAACTAATATCGTTAATAAATATGTTAAACAAAAGCGGTCCTAGGAGGGATCCTTGAGGAACGCCAGAAGGAACGCTTAGCCATCTAGATACACAACCGTTCACCGCAACTGCTTGGGACCTGTTCTCAATGTAGGAGCGAAACCATCTGAACAAGTTGCCATGTATTCCAGCGCTCAACAGTTTTTGATAAAGTATTTGGTGATCGATGCGATCGAAGGCTTTACTATAATCGGTGTAGATAGAGTCAACCTGCCCACCCGCTTCCATATTGGATGTTGTAAAGTCGGTAAAAGTTAGTAGATTGGTAGTGGTTGACTTGTTTTTCATTAATTCGTGTTGTTGTGGAATAAAAAACTGGCGTAAAGTACTGTAAACTTGGGTGTATACAATACGTTCTAATAGCTTTGCAAAAATACATAATTTAGATATAGGCCTATAATTAGCAATGTCACTCCTATCACCCTTTTTGTGAATAGGGGTGATAAATGCGGATTTCCAAATATTTGGCACTATGCTTTCCTCTATAGAACGCCTGTATAGAATGAGGAGTGGCTTAGCCAATGATTCCGCACAGTTAACGATAAACAGAGGCGGTACATTGTCAGGGCCAGCGCCTTTAGAAGTGTCTACTGTTTGGAGTAACTTTAAAACTGTACTGGGAAGTATTTCAATATCTCCTATCGTATAGGAGAAGTTCAGGCTCCTATCACTACTGGTGCAGGGGGAAGACAGACTTAATACGGCGGGGGCTTGAAAAGTTGACTGGAAATATAAGGCAAAAGTATTACAAATTGCATCGTTTGTATCTACTACTGAGCTTCCAAGAATCATAGTAGAAGGCAGCGAATTAGAGCCCTTTTTGATACCGTTAACGAATTTCCAGAACATTTTAGGATTAACGGTAATAGAGTTCTCAGTGTTGGCTATATAATCTCTGTAACACTGGTCTTCAATTCGTTTGGCTCTCTGTCTTAGAAGATTAAATTCAAAAAGGTCATTGGAATTACCATATGTTTTATATTTCTTTCTGCATTTATCTTTTTCTTTTAGAATTTTTTTAAGGCTGGCACTATACCATGGCGGGAATGAAGAGGGAAAGATGGTCTTATGGGGGATGAATTTGTCAATTAACTCGTATAAGTATGTATAAAACCTTTCTACCGCTGCTTCCAATGATGTGCCAGACAGGTAATCGTTCCATGACACCGTTGAGAAATCTGATTGAATGGCGTCGTAGTCACCGCGCTCGTAATAATACTTGGTTCTAGGACTGGATTTAAGGGGCTCAAAATTGATGTTATTAATTGTGATGCAGAGTGCTTTATGGTGGGCATCTTCCTGGACAAGGGGAGTCTCACATGCTTTAACCGACAGTTCACTGTTGCTCAATATCAGATCTAACAATCTATTATTTATATTTCGACACGAATTAAATTGATTTAAGTCACATACGGCAACAGTATCGAAGAAAGAGACCTGTGCCCCGCCAAGAACGCCCCTAGGTAATAAACGATTGCCACTAGGGCACCAATCTACGTTACTCATATTAAAATCACCCATAACTAGAAAAACATCATTTGGGTGCGAGTTGACGATTGATGACAAATTATTTGTAAAGTTAATTAGTTGATTATTGTACGTATTACCATTCTTTTGTGAGCATAAGTATATCGTACACATATGTATTACAGTTTTATTAACTGCTGTCACAGTGACCCAAATATCTTCAGCCGATGAGCTCCAGTCCTGTCTACGTACAGACTTTAACTCACGGCGCACAGCAAATAGAACACCGCCGCCGTACTTCTCACCAGTGAGATTGTAATTTCTGTCGCGACGATAGACCAGATACCTGTCATCAAACAACTCACCGTCACCTATACTATCAGGTAGCCAAGTTTCCGTCAAGGAAATTACGTCATAAGCGTTTAGAAGCACGTTACGCTTAAAAATATGGGATTTGGTCCGTAGACCCCTTGTATTTTGGTATATGACGCTAATAGGAGCCATTTATAAATATAAAAATACAAAAGCCATATACGACACAGAATAAATGAGTTAGTATAACGGTAAAAACTGGACATAACACAAAATTAATTAATAGTTTTAATATTGACGGATACGCAAATACGACCCACAGTACGACACACGCAAGGTTGAAAACTGTAGACAAGCGAGGAGCTAAAATGATATAAAATACAAGCAAACAAACAAAGCAAAGTACAATACAGTTAACAAAACAACATAAACACACAAGAATTTCATTAAAATCTAATGTAAGCGGAGAAGTGCAACAAAGTAACGACTCGAGTTTAGCCTCATTATTGGCTGCAACATAATTTAAGATAAAATGTAAGCATAACAAGTAACAACAACAATACATTATAATGATAAATCCAAGTACATCAATAAAATTAGACGATCTAATAAACAATGAAGAGGTATGTATAAATATCTTGAGCAAACAAAATTGTAAACATGATGAGTATAAGTAGTTGAATGGGATTCTCAAACTGTGCACTGTAGTTACATATAAATTTATGCTATCTTTAAGAGATCTTTTTCTGTCCTTATAAAAAACGTAGGCGATGTATCAGTTTTTCTTGCCATTATCTTGCAATGTTTCACCCAGATATATTTGAAGTCCCTCTCCCTGGCCAGAGCTTTGGCCTTGGTTAGTAATATTTTATTTCCAGGTGTAAGATGGTCATTTACGAAGAAATTCGAGGAACCCTGAAAACCCAGCTGCGATAAGGTATTAAGTTGTTTATTTTTTCGAGATAATGCAATAAATTCCTCCTTAAGGTAGCGGTTGTTAAACGCTACGATTATTCCTTTATCAACCTTACTGTTACGGGTAGGTACTCGGGCCAAATAGTTGATATCTTGCTTCTTTATAACCATTTCAGACAATCTACCTATTTTATCGACTATTTCATAGAGATTTTCGGTCTTCTTCTCTGGTATGCCTCGAATTTCAACATTGTTGGCTCTAGCCCATTGGTCTTTGACTTGTAAGTCATCTGTTAGTCTCTCTACCTCACCTCTCAACACCGACACTTCACCTTTTACCTTCTCCACCTCTGCCAGTCTATGCTCTAGCTTAGTAACTTTGTCGGTGAAAGTATTCACAAGATGATGAGCCATCTCAACCGAATCCTTCAGGTTGTTCAGATCTTCCTTTATCGACTTCATATCAGCTATTAGAGTCGACAAAGGTGCAAGTTGGAAAACGATCTTATTTAGCTGCTCTTGCATCATGTCCAATTGACTGGGTTGCGGAGAAGTCATAGCGGGAGAAGGAGAGGGGATGCATTTACATTTGCGGCAGCGCCAGTTGTTCCTCCTTTCCTCACCAAGCTTCCGGAAGCCTGATTCAGTGACTCCAGCACACATGTAGTCATAGTGACATTTGCAGACACTGCAAACAGGTCCCTCGATGACATCAGAATCGCAACCCGCGCAGGTATACATAGCGTTGAAATATTCAAAATCACTCGATTTGTGATGTCGAGCAAATAGGCAAATGCTCACTAGTGATGTCGAAAGACGAATGCGTATGTATAAAAATTAAAAATAACAAAATCACAAAATATGGCGGTATAGACTTGTTGTTGATCTATTCCTTTCCAATATATTGCGAATGGAGCAATGGTTTCCAATTTGACAGTTGACAGTTCACTTGTCTTGTTTGTAATTTATTATAGTGAGCTTCCGTTAAAATATATTTGATCACCCTTTGATTATCGATTAATATTGTTTTAAATAATAACGGCCAGAACGGAATAAACAGAATATGCTTAATTATGCGATGTATAGCTGAATAACAGGAACATAAATATGTGACTTGCCAAAACTGAGGTTATATCTTGATGACAGCGTTCCCTTGTTAAGTTTCAAGCACTATATTCCACAAAAACTTTATTTAGGTCACAGTGAAAGCGATATACGTCTACTTAGCTCTTTGTTTACACCGGATGTGAAACAAAGAGCTAAGTAGCTAAGTTTATGTTTTATTGAAAACATAAACCCTATATTAATTTAACCCAGATTGGTAAAACCCAGGTCAAAATTCATTGAGTGTTATTCTTAATCAGATTTTCCCCTCTGGCCTTTAATTTCAATCTCTTGAGCCTTCAAACAAATCCGTTCACCAAAATTCCTTAATTGATTTTAGTACTTATTATTCAGAACACGTCTTCTTTGAAAAGCGCTCTATACGAGATCGTACACGCCCGCAATATAAACAAATCGTAAACTTTAATATAAACAAGAGGAAGAACTTGGTCCTTAAATTAAATTTCCAATTCCTTGATATATAAAAAGTTATTCATTGTGACTAACGTCAAACCATTTTGGTGGCTATATAAAGGAAAGTCATGGCTTCTACGATTGCCTTCATTTATTCTGGCGAGTTTTATGAGACGAGTCTTTCGTTAACGTTGCGGGTTCTTCAAACATTGAGTGTATTTTTGGGAATCAAATAAATATAGCTTTAGTTTTTGGTTTGTTGGCTTGGTAATCAGAAATTAACAATAAATATAGATTTTTAAGTTTGTTTTTACATGAACCTATGAAACTTTATAACTATCATGAAACAAAATAATTGCTATTATTGTAAAATATCATATTATAGACAATGTTGTAAAGCACGAATATGTATCTATGAATACATAAATAAATGAATACTAGTTCTCTTAAACCGTAAGTATTTAATAAGACGGCACCAATCTTTGAACATAATACGCTGTAAATAAGTATCTAAAGCTTACACACCTAATTAATTAGACAGAGCACTAATTTATTAAAAAGAAATAATTTACCCAAGACTATTTTGCCTCTCCCTCACAAATAACTCGAGCCCAAGAACGCATTTGGCCATCATGATATTAGTAAGCCAAAATTTTTTATTACTCGCTGTGCACTGTTCGTAAAACTTAATTGCGCGTAGTGAAAACTACTCTTTTCAATGTATTGTTTTCACAGCACTTAAATATAGCGCCAAAAAGTCTTTGATAACATTTTTCATCAACTTTGTGTAGTACAATAGTGTATTTCGGAGTTCTCTTTTGTATTGAATTTTCTTTATCAAACTAATACTTTTGAAAACAGTGTTTATAAATAAAAATGTTTCTTTAATAATAATAATTACTTATGTAATTAATTAGTGTAGTAACTAAATTAAATGATGATTTTGTACTTAGAATTCTCAGACTTTTGGAGAATTATTAATAAAAGTATATATTTAATTTTATACTTTTTATTAATGAATTCTCCAGAAATGAGAGATTAAAGTTGCTTCCCGAGGAAATGCCTTTATTTTTGTTTTATGTTTGGGGATTAAGCAAGAGTGCACGAGAGAATAAGGGAGGGTGATAATTTAATGTTGTTAAGGAATAAAAGATTCTTTGTGATTGATCACAAAGAATCTTTTATTCAATGTCTAGCATTTCTACACATACTTGTTACTTATTATAAAAGGAATTAATTATAATATAAGTACTTTAAAATGCAACATATTGTAAAGTTTAGTAAATTAGTATACGTGATGTTTTAAGATTAAATTAATTTTATACAGCAACTTTAATTCTAGCACTCCTTTACCAAAGTCTACATTAATCTGTTGTTAGAAATTTTAACAACCTAATCAAAGTTTTGAAGCCATATTCTGCTCAGAGCTCTACAATAGTCTTCTGCGAAAATTGTGGTACTTAATGTGATAGATTTAGTAATAATAATAGGTATGCATTGACGAACAGAAATCAGAGGTTCAAATAAGCACTAATCGACATTCTATCAGTTGCATGATCGAAAAGGACCAAGGGAATTTATAAACTGGGAAGAATCAAGTCAAAACTGGGTTCTACGTGTACGCTTCTATATTCAAAAGCCTCAAATTTGTTTTGGCGTTGCATCTGGTCGTCAATTGTCGGTGGTCGGTCATATTGTAAGTGATTGGATACGTGGTATCAAATAAGCTTTGAAAGTTTCCCAGAAATGGAAGATCACGTAGTCATTTTAAGCTAAAGTCGTGTGCAGTCCGGTCTAAATCATACTGAAAATTTTAGCTGACCGGATAGCCTGCAAAACTTTTAGTAGAGATGGTTAGGTAGTTATGCTTGTTTTGAATCTCAATTTTCATAAACTAAAGATTCCGCTTCTCCGTGTGGTGACCGAGTGAACATACAATATGCCACCACCCCATCTCATCCCATGTGTGTCGTAAAAACGACTAAAGGACCATCCTTGAATATTATCTTTACGAAATAAAAAGAAGGAAAACTTGAAATTAAACCCTATACCAATCCGTCTGGCCAGCGTGGTATTAGTAGGCCAAGTATACCTCCGTCATGGGAGGAGGCCCGTCCCTGCAGTGGGACATTAAAGGGCTGTAATGATGAAAGATTTTGCTACGCTTCCAGATTTTGTACCAAAAGAAACGATGGATGATGTAGGCATTAGATCACACAAAGTAGTAAGGAAATCAATAGAGAAATTTAACTATAAACAGTAACATGCAAGTCATTAATACCCAGCCTACTTTACAATGAATTATGCTTGGCAGGCTACCAAGATTCAGTCATAAATCTATTGAAAAGCAAAGATAAATAAATATTGCCTACCCCATAAATAATAACCTTCATTATTACAACATAAAGCTAAAGTTAGTAAGTGTAAATAATTGAAATAAAGCGAATCCTTTCCTTTTTTAATTGTTTCTGTGACAAATCTTAAAACAGCATCTATTGACAATTATAAAAAAATAATTAAATCGTCTGGCCTTTATTTTTATGTGTTTAAATAAAACTAAAATTAATTTAGCTAAAACGACAGACAATCTGAATTTAATTAGTCTGTTCGCGACGTCAAGTTTCAGATTGTCTAAAAAAGAAATAAGTATTCGTATAACATTACAAAAGACTAACTCGAATTTTAAGTATCCAAAAAAAAACATGTACCAGTTTATGTATATAAAACATGTACACAGAATTCTATAAAAACAAACAGTAATTTTACTTGCTCGGTAGCAAAGCAGTAGTATGCTGCTGCCAGAGGCAATAGGTTAGCTGTGCGAGATCGCGGTATTCCGTAAAATAATGTGATACTCCTTTCTATAAAATATTGTCTCAAGTGTGTATGTATTTTGTGTTTATGACATTTATCTCTGTTAAAGTTTCTGCGCCCCCGCAATCAATCCTTAGTACAAGATCTGTCTTTTTAAGAAATACAATAAATTGTAATTATTTGTAGGCAAAATTACAGAGTAAAATTGTAAACAATCGCAGTATATCCTCTTGGATGTTACCAGTTAATGCACTTGATGCTATAAAGAGAACTGTTAATACATTTTCTATTATTACTTGCACGAAACACTTTTGAAATTGAAAAAAAAAAGCTGTGTACCCCACAATATGTTAGCGAAAAGGTGAAAAGCTCTTTGTGTAATTAGAAATTAGTATGTTACAGAGCGAAAACAATACACCTATAGAGTTTTTGTTTATTTTATTTTGGGGTTTTACCTATCTAAAGACAGAACAAGCCACGCTAACACTTAGCTTAAGTAAGGAGTTATTGTGAGCCAACAACATAAGACGATAAACAGTTGTGTTTTTTAATCATGGTTTAAATGTTTCTAAATATTTTATTTATTAGAAATAAGTAACTGCATTATAAAAGTATTATTTGTTGTTTGTAAAAATAAAACAAAACTCCTTACACTTTCACACATACATAAACAAAAGTACACAAAACGTACGTCATACATACGTCTTAGGTTAAACCTATTGAAATATTAAAAATAGTGGGACCGTTTGCACGTAAGCCACATACAATACAGCTGTACCACCGTAGCCAAATAATACTAATTCAGTTAAAATATATGGTCTCATGTATAGAAATTAGAAAACACTATTGTTAATATTAGAACATGTCTTAAATTACTTACGAGATCGCCGTTACCAAGAAACTCTCTTTACAAGCTTCGTCTTTGAAATATTAAAGGTACTTACACAACGACCAGAAACTTATCTTCACGTCAGTCATCCGAAGTTCATTGTCTTAACAAACCTTACTTCAACCTGAACCAGAAAACATGTTTGGACTACTAATTGGATTTTCCGAGTACACTCGGATCCTTTGATAGCAGCCGCACTTAAGAAGTGGTGATTATATCAAATACCTCAATGTTCGTTATATCAAAGCAACGGCTTTGTCTAAATATAAGAAGCTTATTTTATACAATATTTACGCATTACGAACTTAAGCTTTCTTTGTATGCCAAAGTTACTTTATAGCTATAGGCATCTACAGCATTCGTGTAATATAAAATAATTTCTAGTTTACGGCTTAGTAATGCGATGCGTATTATATTCTCTTTACTATTTCAATGTTATTCAAATTACCTTTTCTGCTTTTAGAATTTTTCATTAAGGATTATTTTTTTAAAAACGAAATATAAAATAAAAGGTACTTAAGTAAATAGGCTTTAGCAAATAGATATATTATTAAAAAGTTTTCTATTTACGGATTTTGTAATTTTTATAATGTACAGAAAACTAACGAGAACCTTTTTGTTATATATCAAACTAGCATACCTTTTTAATGACCTGTCCTAGTCTTATACAAATGAAAGTCACGGTGTGTGTAGAGAAGTTGTAAAGAAAACATTCTTTTATGTTTTATTATATATGATAATTATATTTTTATGCCAGTGTTTACTTATGTCCCTTCATAATAACTTACTTTCAAAGAGGACATGAAAATGTAAGCGGCCTTATGTATTTACGGTAGTCACATTACAGCCAGTATTCCTTTACGATTGTCGAAGTAATCCGCTATCGCATAAATATAGCGTACTACAATTTTCAAATCAGAAATAGAAAGATGCTATTTGTAAATGTCATTTTATAATTTTATACTGATTTGACATTATATTTAAGTACATAATAATCAATGATGCAGTAATTATTAGCCATCACAAGTACATGGTGTAAGTAGTTCAGATTGCCAACAAGGTTAAGTACCCACCAAGTAGGTATACTTTCAGTGAAACCAAAGCACTTTAAATCCACAGACGAAATATCCGAACGAAGAGAAGGCTACTTGGAAGTAAATCACACGACATTCAAAATGTTTTATTTTTACTGTAGAAGATAGCGTAGTCTGGATTAAACTTAGTGCTGCGATATGCTTTATGTGAGTCGTACTAAACTTTTGAACTTTCAAAAGACACATTTAAGATATCGCATCTGAGTTCGGAGTATTGACTCAACGCGAAATATTAAATTTAAAAAGAATCAATTCAATAGTACAAAATTCCAAATTCGTTAAATTCCAAAAAAAAAACTAAAGTTTGGTATTTATTTGCACCATGAAAATAACTTACGTTCAACCTGTTGAATAGTTAAACAAAGGTTTAATAGTCACCAAATAACCTTATTGATGATTAGGCAAAACTTTTGTTTTAATTAAACTGATTACATCTTTCTACATCTTGTGACATTGACAAATAAATACTAAGAATAACATATTTTTTATAATATAATAATAATATTTTACTACTACGTAAAAATTTTACAAACCGCTACTCTGTTAAATTCTGACAGTCTAAATTCATCTAAACAAACAAGGTGCGGATGTTAACCTCAAAACAAACTAAAAGCATTCTCTAAGTTCAAACCACTTTTGTACTTGACTATACAGCACTACGTTTTATCCGGGTCTCTCTAAACAAATCCACATCTTGAACCCGTTCTTCTAACTTAGAGATGTCTCGTCCTCAATCCAGTTACAGATTGTTTAATTCAGAAATACAGTTAGTTACAAAAGCTTTTAAGTGATTGAAGATCGGAGGAAACAAATGAGTGAAAATCTTTTTATTTGTCATTTTGAAGGCAATGTTTTAAGTAAATCAAGTGAAAAGGTCGTGAAATTTACCTTTCACCAAAATAGAGTGTTCGGAAACTTCAATCATCGTAGACAAGTCTTCGAGTATTTATCAAAGAGAGCCATTCATGTTGTGAACTACGAAAGTTATGTGAACATCGCCCGTTTGCAATTTAGATGAATAATTTTAAGCAGTGTTTCTAAATACTACATTAATATCAGACGTTGAAACTATGTTTACGTTTTAAATCCGTGTTTTAAGATTGTTGTTGGAGCACGTTACGTAGTCTCAAACAAAAGGAGAAATTGTATTTTGTATTATGGATTACTACGCAAACAGGATTGTAGACGAAGTTTCTATAGTTTTTTTAAGAAGTTTTGCAGTTTGTGAAGCGGAAAAAGGCAAAAAAAGGATTCCAACAAACTTTATGGTAATATTTATTAACATGACCAAAGATGTTACACAGAAGTAGACTATTTTTAAATATTCATATAATGTCACACAGGACTCTGAGCATAATAATAATTTATAAATTACCTCATATTAAAATAATTTTCAAAATTAATTCCACTGTATCAGTATAAAGACAGAACACAGAGGTCGCATTTGCAGCCTCTTATTTGTACGATCCAATGATATGTATTTCAAAAACACGTTTTATGTTGTTTAGTACTCTATAAAAATAAAGCTTAGCTTAGTTTGGGACTAGATGGCGCTGTGTGAATGTGAGACCACTATTATTATCATAACATTTAAATTATTTTCTCTTAGAGCTGTATTAACAGCCTAGAACAATGTCACAATGCCATGTCATTCAATACCGCCTATGACTCCCACGTATAAGAAATTAATCTCGTGACAAAGCCCCGTATAACATATACGAAAACGTATATAGAATGAATGGGCAAGCTTATGCCCTTGAATAGTTTCTAGAGCAAACATACATATCCCTTTTATTTAGAATTCCATCTACCTGAAATTATAACAGGCCGTATGATTAGATGGCCCCATTCCGCAGGTACCTTACGACAAAAGAGCAATAAAAACTCAAATAAAATACAGAGGAAATATGGGATCAGGAGTCAATGAATATTATATTATTATTTTATACCCTATCTTTAAATATATGCTTGAAATATTTCAAACGTAGTCGTTTCTAAATTTATTTCAAATAAACCAGTTTTCCTTTAAATAACATTATTTTAGAAGCAGCTATATTTTATTAGAGTTAAATTCCATTACAGAGCTTGTTTTTGTCGGATACTCTGGAAAATTCGTTGAAAATAACAAGCAGATTAAGGTATCGTGTATTTTATAGAAAATTATCAAGAGGTAGCTAATAATAAGACGACTGTTGTTTATTAGAAAATTAATTAATAAAGCTATATTATTATTAAATTGGTAACAAACAATATTTTTGGTAACATACAAAATATTTCTAAATTATTAAAATGGAAAAGATTTCGACAAACTGGTAAAGATTGCGGACCACTAATGGATGAGGGAGGCACAGGATAGAAGATGGTAGAGATGTTTGAAGGAGCCCTATGAGTATAAGGAGTTTACGTCTTATGACTCAGATGATACCTCACATTCCTCACACTTTCACACAACGCCATCTAGTCCCAAACTAAGCAGAGCTTGTACTATGGGTACTAGACAACGGATATACATACATTAATACTTTTTGTTTTAAATACAATTATACATAGAAAACACCCAGACCAATGCAAACAAAGATTTGCATCAAGCGAGAATAGAACCCGAGAGCAGAGGTCTCGGGTTCATAGCAGTCATGTTATTTAACTACTACTCGTCAGAGGTCGTTAAATAGATGATAATTAAAACGGAAAATTAATTGTTTAATTATGTAGTTATTAACATTATCACTAAATCACCAATTGACACACAGGGTATAAGAAATAAAATTAATCTTTCTACTATTTTTTGTCTTAAGGCAAACCAAGGAACACATCATGATGTTTTCTTAAGTATCTATGTAGGTACATATTTGAGTTTATGACTTGATTTATTTAGATCTATATTAATAATTTTAATATTGATATGGCAATGCCCAACAATGCTAACCTAAGTTTATCAAATAGTCATGTGAGTTAAAATCGACTAAAATAATACATAATTATGTTATAGGAAGCAAGAAATAACACATTAATAATACATACAATGAACACCTTCGGATTCTTCTTTACCACGATTCGTTTGGTTTAATATTTTATTTATCGCGAAGTTACTTTCATTTTTATACCAAACAGGAATAAAAAATAAATAAGAAATGTAAAAATCAAAACAAGATTGCATTTACCATACTGAAGTTTCTGAGAATACAATGTAAAAATTTGTACGTGCTTTTACTAATACTTTCGCTAAAAACTATATATAAATATAAATATTTCTCACACATTCACACGACGCCATCTAGTCCCAAACTGAGCAGAACTTGTACTATGGATACTAGATAACTTAAATGCTTTTTTTGTGAATACATAATGTTTATAACATAGAAAACACCCAGACCAATGCAAACAATCATGTTCATGCACACAAAGATTTGCATTGAGCGGGAATCGAACCCGAGACCTCTGCGTAGCAATCTTGTTATATAACCACTACGCCACAGAGGTCGTCACGATAAATGAGATAGGCGCAAATCTGCTGAAATGGAAGTATTCAGAGGAGACCTACACTAAGAGAGTGCGGCCATTCTTTTACCGATACAATGATAATTATAAAAACACTACTAACCTGATAAAAAAAATGTGTAAAGGAACGACTCTAGGACCTGGACTAATCAGTTTACAGAAAGAAACTTTATATTTGATAATAATGTAGGATCAAAGTTAATTGGTCGATCTTCAGGGAAATTTATAAAGCACTGTATACCTTATCGTTTAATGATCGTATTAATTATCGACTACTGATTATTTTACACTGAAACTCTAAATCGTATTAATTTTGCATAATAAAATAATGGAGCTAACCCTTCCAATAGTCTATTAATAGCGTTAATAAAGATATTTTGTATAAGTACTTAACATAAACTTTAGTTTAAATTAAAAGTAATGAATCCAAAAATGTTAAAGAGGAAATTATTTAAGTATCAGAACAACTCGTACAGTCACGAGCAATAATATGTACACATTTTCAAATTTTCTAAACTATCTGCACGTTTATCTAGACATTACAATATCAAAATGAATTCGTAATTTAGAAGAGGTTCCGTACAGTTTTGAATTAATCTTCGAATTTTCAATTTTGGATTGGCAGAACTTTAGATAACTGGTTTACAAAATGCGAAAATGTGTACATATTATTGCTCGTGACTGTACCAACAAATTATTAAAACTTGATAGTTACATAATATTATTAGATAAATAAACAGTGATTTCACACAGCATTCAAGTTAAACAAACCATTAAAGCTCTTGTAATAAACATTCTCGTAATTATAATAACGTGTAATATTAAGCGACCCAACATTATCCATTCTACCCAACAACACTCCTTTCACGACCACAATGTCTCTTTTGTTCCAATCACGACGAAATACGCTTTAAGCCTACATACAAATAAGTAGGTATGTATGTAAATAGCTACGTTTTATGTCCTGCCAATAAAATACGCTCGGCAGGGTACACACAATTTTGTAGCTGGTAAATTTAACAATACAATTTTATACAGTCAAGTAAATTGAAAATTTAAGGGTATCTTAATAAGGGTAAAATTAAAACGGATATAGTTAACCAGTCAATGAGTTTAGGAGCTTGAGTAAGTGGAAATACTATGTCAATTAAATGAGCTATTATACGTATTTAGTTTTACTGTTGAAAAGGTTTAGACCTTTTTTATATTTGAAAAGATTAGCTGCTGTAATTAATTATCTGTTGTATTTTATCCTCGGATGACGTTTCGTAAAACAGTTTTGGTCCTTTGACTCAAAGAAAAAGGATCTCTTACATTATCTCTTACCATCTGATAAACTCAAACCAGCATTCAAAGAAATATTTCAATGGGTTTAACAGTATAATTAATTAAACTAAGGTTTTAATAATAATTATGATTATGTCTAAACGTAATTATAATCTTACATAATAATTATAAATTACGTACCGCTTACAGCGATTGAAAGTAATCATGAAAATCCTTCCAATTCTTGACCGAACAAAAATATAAAAACCAGAATTCATTAAGCACACCTCACCAAACGTTACACATAATTAAAAACACGTATTAAAGTTTCACATTTTTAACCACTGAAGTTTAAAATACGCTTACGTTGATACGCGCGTATTTCATGGCTTATTCCGACGGGAGTGAAACACGACCAACTTCACCGGGTGCGCAAGGGCGACTGACATTCGGATGTTCAGGAGAGAATCAACGCGACCACACTGCGCAGAGACGCAACCAAAGGATATTTTATGGTGTTCTAATATCGGTCAGATGGCACGAGGAAAGATGATGGTATTAATGATGTATTATATTTTTGTTTTAACATGAAAGCGTTTGTAATGTTATTGCTCTACATTTTATGCGAGGTAATAAATATGAAATAGCATTTGTATTAGAATACGTTTAGAGTATTACTTTATACTTTTTTGATGAAATAGGCAGAAGTAAATGACTACAATAACTTTTTACAAGCTTTTATAGAGAGCATTGCTTTCATCTCAGGGGTACACAGAAAAACAAGGGATTTTTTTATAATAACCGCTACAACAGAAAAAATGCTAATTAAAACAGTCAATCTCTTAACTTTAAAATAAGTGCAATTTGGTTTAATCGACGATTTATAGCAACACTGACTCTGTAGTAATGTTTCTTTTTATTGTCAGTACTTAAATTCCCTACTGTAGGCAAAACATTACGCTGGCCAGGCAGATTAATACAGAATTAGTTTTAATTTTTCTTTGCTTTGCTTTTCTTTTCATGTTTCGCGTAGATTTTGTACTTAGTCGATTTTTACTATACTAAGTGTATAATGGAAGTATCGTGTTCCTTGTCCACCACAACCTAAATTCTGTTTATATTAAAACTTTTTAAACAAAATTAATGTTGAGTTTTACTTTAAAAGTAGGTAAGTATAACCAAATTATTATCACGTTCCATGAATTAGCTGACTTCAAACGAAATAAAATTAATTATGTAACGAGCTGAAAATTAGAGAAAAGTTTTGTATACAGCAAAGCGATCGTTACAAACGGTTGGTTAAAACAAAGTATTTTGTATCCGACATTTAAAGCTTAAATGAAATGAAATCGACGAACAAACGAGATTAAATTAAAACGTATGTACATAATGCGAAATAATTAAAACTACTTTTTTTTTTTTTTTTATTTATTATCATTTAAAAAATTAAAATAACATTACATTATGGTCATGATAGTGTATAGAAACCACAAAGGTTTAAATTTACACTATTCGATATTATACTCTTACAGTCTTCAGTTAACCTACTAAGTTAAACAGTTTAAAAAGTGTTTCTTAAGAACAATTTTAATATTTGTGATAGAAACACTTTTACATACATTAGAGGGTAATCTGTTAATAAGTCTAGGTACAATATAACCGGTCGTGCGCTCGCCATACACATTATTTGCTCGCTGTGTGCGAAGCCGATTCTCAGAAATGGCACGAGTATACACAGGATGTTCAATTAAATTTCTGAGTGAATTATTAAAATATTGTTCTTTAAGTAATAAAAAATTTACTTGGTTGTGTACGGGTAGAACTCCGCAATGTTGAAACAGTCCGTTTTCATTCTCATGAAATTGGTTTTTAATTTTTGGTGACACTATTGTTTTTAAGATTTTTAGCTGTAGTTTGTAAATACAATCAAGATAAGTTCTGTAAGTCCGACCGTAACTGCTTAGGGCATATTGTATATGTGAGTCGGCTAATGCGTAGTATAGCATTAATTTAACCTTATATGGAATTCGGTTTTTTAGTACAGTGATGTTAGCTAGAAATTTTCTTAATTTTTGACATACTTTCTCGATATGATGAATCCAGTTAAATTTAGAATCTATTGTCACACCAAGGTAATTATGTTGCTTAACTATCTCAACAGAGGAACAGTCACAGTTTACAGCACTAGCATTGTGCAAGCAATTATGATTATGTACTGTTACGGCGGGTAATGGGAGTTCCCTTATGTAAGGTGATTTTATGATTATGATTTTAGTTTTATCAACATTAATTACCAGGCCAACATCGTGACACCACTTTACCAGGTTATCTAAGTCATGTTGTATTAGCTGACAGGCGACCTGTGGATTTTTGTCCGCAGTCAAGAGGCAAGTATCGTCGGCAAATTGGTAGTAGGTGCTGTTAGTAATGTAAGTGCCCATATCGTTAACATAAGACAGAAAGTGCAGCGGACCCAGGACTGAGCCTTGAGCCGTTCCTTCATTTACAGCTATGGGTCTACTATATGTGTCATCAATTTTTACAGTATAGGTTCGGTTTTTCAAATAGCTTGTGCACCAGTCCAGCATAGGTCCACGCACTCCGCAGTCATCTAACCGGTCAATCAGCTGATTATGCACCAGCGTATCGAATGCACGGGAAAAGTCAATGAAGAGAGCAAGGACGTATTTTCTTTCGTTAAGATGTTTATTGACTTCATCCGTAAAGTCAGATAAAAGAGCAGAAGTGCTTTTGCCTGCCTGGAAGCCATATTGGGAGCGATTTATGACATTATGCTTTTTATAAAATGTATGTATTTGTTCAGAGACATACTTTTCTACTATTTTGTCTATAGATGAGAGTAATGTTATAGGACGGTAATTTGAATAATTATCTTTTTTACCCTTTTTAAAGATTGGTCTTACACAGCCTTGTTTCAGTTCATCGGGATACAGACCAGTCCTCGTACTACTGTTAATTAAGTCAGCAATAGGTTCCGATATGACGTCGCTAATCTGTTTAAGATCGATGATCTTGACTTTATCTAAGCCCGGCGCTTTGTTTGAGTTAAGTTTGTTGATTATTTTATGGACACTATTTACTGAAGCTTTTTTAAACAACATACTGGCATCGAGAGGTGTATGTTTATTTTTTGAGTCTATGAGTTTAATATTACAATTTGGCATAATGTCGTTTACAGATTTTTTGAAACTACTGGCAAAGTTGTTAGCAATGGTTTTAGTACAAATCCCTTGGGTCTCAAAAGCCCTAAGAATTACCTTATCGATTGACAAGGTAACTCTGCCTAACATTTGGTTGACTATTTTGTATATGTTTTTTATATTGTTAAAATTATTGTTGATTTGTTGTATATAATATTGATTTTTTTTATTGTCTATTATTTTATGAATTTTATTTCTAATTTTATTATATTCTAATTTTATTTTTGGGTCATTTAAATTACTTTTCCACTCGGCGTATAGTTTATTTCTTTTTTCGCATAGCCTAATTATATTATCGTCTATCCATGGCATATTTATTTTATTTCTATACCTATTAAAACAAGTACTTAATTTTTCCGCATTCTTACTTGCATTATCAAAGGATTGGTAAATAAATTTTAATATATTATTCGCGGAATTCATAGTCTTTGTTTTTGCCCATTCAACCTTTTTCAACTCTGTATACAAAATGTCATAATCAATAGTTTTTTTTGGTACATCCTGTATAGACCCGCACATTCCGTTCGACTCGTCAACGCAGGCAAACACAATCCCTCTGTGATCGGCCAGTACGGTATCAAGCACGGCGGAGTGCGGATGTAGTGTGGGGAATCGTGCAAAAATGTGATCTATACATGTTTTAGAAATCAAATCTTTTTTTGTTTCAATTCGCGTGTATTCAGTTATTCCACACATTAATCCGTGCCCGCTTAGTGCTTCCAGATATGCATCTTTGTATGACGAAATAGCTCTTAAATCTATGTTAGTGTCTCCTATAAGTAAAAAGTTTACCTTCGAATCATATTTAGTGATGTGATTACTGAGTTCCTTGATGAAAATGTTTTTATTTGTTGATGGTGGTCTATAGACTGAACACACAACAACGTCAAAATGTGTATCAAGTTTTAATAACCCTGTTAAGTTCTCAAAAGTTTTTGTTTTTTGCTCAATTAATGTAAACTTTAAATGATTACGCACGTAAATAATAATACCACCTCCTTTTTGTGTTGTTCGTAGTTGTGAGTACAGTCTATAACCCGATAGATTAAACAAGTTAACAATACGTCGCCTGAATGCTTATTTGCTCAACCGACCATTTTAACGAATTTCACTTTTTAATGCAGTTTTATTAAGGATCAAATTGCGCTTCGATTGGTATATAATACTTGCTGTTTGGACTTTAAATACATGATTTAAAAGGAATTTAAGTTTTTTTAAACTAACACAAGAGAATTAAAACTTCATGCTTAATTGCTCAAAGTCCGTAGAGAAACACCAAACGTGCATCCAAGCATCGATTGCGTGCTTAAGTATTCAACCTCCACACAGGTAACCAATCACGACATCGCATTTTGATGACGCATACGCCGCCATCATTAATTTCTTATGTGACGAAGCTGGTGCTCGCACGCATTTAAGTAAAAATTAACGCCAAATATAGAAAAAAAGTATTAATTTTAATAGAAAACAGTACCTAAAAAGTCCGTAACGAAATGTAAGTCGGAAAATATAGTCGCAACTTTATAAAAGAATCGGTTAGGTGCATTTATGTTAACATTTCTTTGTAGATTATCACTGCGTATCGTTAACTTATAGTACAGGATGTTCAAATTTAATTCTTATAATTTAAGATTTAATTATATCCCTAAATGAAATTGTGATCTATAAATGAACAGATTGTTTTGAACATTTCGTAAGGTTGTAAAATATAACTAAAATAATAATAAAAAATATTGCTTTTGTGCGGGCTTGTTTAAAATGCCTTATTGTATGATTTTTTGTCAAAATATACCTGCCACTACCATATTTGCTAATTGTTAAATGAGTAAATTTCTTACCATTATAAGTTTTGTGTTTACGTATACCTACGCTTTGTGTTTGCAATGATGTTAGATGCTAGTTAAGTAGAATACTATTTTTTACTCGCCACTGATCCACTCACATTGTACATCTATTTTTATTACGTCCGTTGCTTTGCATTTTCTTCCCTATTTTGGATAAGAAATTCAGAACTAATAACGCCGTTGAAGGATAAATAGCCGATAAATCAAAGAATTCCTTATGAAAACATAATCGTCAAAAAAGGGTCAATTTGCTTGAAAAAATAAATCAATTAGTCTCAGTATATTAATTATTTTTATACGTACCTATAGGTATAATATTATCACCGTTTTATTTTCAATTTATGTTGTTTTTATTGTACATATTTAAATGAAGAAGTGGAGTCACGGTAATACCATAGTTTCTTTTAATGTTGACATTACGACGAATCAAGAATCTGACCAAACAAGAATCCACAAGAGATCAGAATAAACAATACCAGGCGAAGTAAACGATCTTGTATCGGTACAAAAACAAAAAAAAAACAAAAAAATAGTCTTATGTATTTTACATATTAAACAGTATTTTTTTTTAAATTCTGTGTTTTTTTTTATTAATAAAATTAGCAAGTTGACTAGTACTTAGTTTATCTTTCCTTTTTACCACGATACCCAAACATACTGTATTTGGTTATAGGGCACTTAAGTACTAAATATATTCGAATGCAAAATGCTCAACCTCCGCTCCAGTAGTGGTCTATCTCCAGTTGCATAATTATTTATGTGTTTATTTGCTCAACCTCCATAAAAAATTGTGAAAATAAACAAAACTGTTTGACTTTTTAATGATTATTTGTAATATATCATATCATATACACATTAACTATTTTTTTAATATAATACTTTTATAAAATCATATTATTTGCTTAAACTAATCAGTTAAACGTCTCTGGTGTAAAATGTTGAAAATGGAGTTTGGCCACTTAAGTATTCGTGCGACGAATAGTATCCGTTATGCCTACCTCAGTTAGAATAATTATGTCTAGTGGAGATCTACAATTATGTATAGTTTGTTGTAATGAAGCAAAGTTTTTTTTTAGCGATCTAATATTAAAATGTAAACACGAAAGACTAAAATTAGTTGTAGATGGGAATTCATTAAAGAAATTATTAGTTGAATTACAATTATACTTACACAACGGGTTTGATGTTATACCTATTTAATGTAATACAAAGCTTTGCCTTTATATTTGATAAATAATAATAAACTGTATAGTGATTATTATGTAGGTAAGTACATTTATGTTTAATTGTTACCACTTTTTTTTGTTATCCTTTAAAAGTAAGTAAAAGAGATTCAAAATCTGCTGTCATTTAGACGGATTACGGGAACATTCGATAAGAGCCTAACACCAATCTAATCTACCTGGTCAGCGTGGTAATTGTAGACCAAGTAACCCTCGTGAAACTGTGTAAACGAAAGACAATGTTTGCGTTAAGCGAAGTATTGTAAGTATTTACAAAGAAAAAAATATTCCTCAGACTTTTTTTTTTAATGATGTTAGATTTTATGATACAACATTTTCTTAGATTAAAGCTCATTAAATTTACATACATAAATTCACGCCTTATCCCGTCTGGGGTAGGAAGAGACGACAGAACGCATTAAATTTACTTCACGATATTTAGAATTAGTATTGATTCCTAAAAAAACAATTTTCAACCTAAAATGCGCCAAAAATAGAAAATAAGCATTTTAAGCTGATTATTATGTTAAGATTCTTAATCGAATCAATGAATCGAGCAATATAAGGTAACAAAATCTTATTACGCCTCCATAAAATTAAGTAGTAATTACTCTATAAAATTAAATGTAATGTAATGAACTAATGAGTCTAAAAGGACAAGGGCCGATAATGATACACTAAGCTTACCCCAATTTCCGGGAAAGTAGAGCTGAGAGAAGAGTTCAGTGCAAAAAACTAAAGAGTACTATTTTTAATCGGCAACTTTTAGTTTTTATTACAAAGAGTTAACTATCATCATCGCTGACCTTAAATGTTATCAAGTTTAAAGTATGACCCATATGTCATGTGGTTAAATATTTTTGATAAGTTTTATTATTATAATATTATTTTAATTATTTGTTAGGTTTAAATTCTAACACGTACAATTTCGTCGATATCCATACCCCGTCCGTGCTCATGCGAACCAGCATCTTTTGGGGCATCAAATAATTCCTCAGTCCCTAGTATTTTTAACGAAAAGGTGGAAAAGAAACGCCTTAAGTTAATAGATCGAATTGTTCGTCTAATGTCCAACACAATAACCTGGCTAGACCAGATCAACATTTCCACGGCCTCTTATTACCTCTTATAAGCTACATTGCCCACATGCATTACATTTACAGACAGCTGACACAATAGTGAAATAATTAAAAAGTTAAATTATTAATTAAAAAAAAAATATATTTGATACAGGGAGAGCAAAACGGTTGTTGATTCTAAGGAGGTATTAAGCGAATAACAAAGAGCTTACTCATACGCTCCATAGCTAAATACAAAATATGCGTAGAATTTCATTTTTTTCATGTAAAAACATAACAGTTTTATCGAATAGCGTTTGAAGCAAGAGTACCAACTTACACATGAACTTTGTCATTAACCCGTGAGAAGGCGCACTCTAAAAAGTTACACGGATAGGCGCGCGGGAGCAAAATGCTCATACTATTTAAATCGTATTATTTTGTAAATGAAAAAGATTACAGTGTAATTAAAATGATGTTTTAGCAAATAAGAGGTATTTAGCTAGGTAATAAAAGTGTTTAATCAAAAATAAATAACAAAAATGCAGACTTATGCGTAAATTAAAAGTCTTCTGAACTTTGACCTTTTCTTAGAAACAAGTAACGGTAAAATATTCAGAAAAAATAAAAAAAATATAAAAAACTAGATGAAATTCGAAAACTAGATGATTTTTTTTTTTTTGTTAAAAAAGACAACTCCCGCACTAGGGATCATGCCCTGTGTCGCGGGGACCTTTTACAAACATCAATTAACGGACACAAAGAACACCCAGACCAGGACAATAATTTGTGGATCTCACAAATTATTGTCCTGCGTGGGGATCGAACCCACAACCTCTTGCACGGCAGCCGCTTGCGCTACCGCACAGTGGTCGACGGTGTATGAGAGCGAGGAAATAATTGTTTGCGGCTGCTTTTAGGTAGTGTTTTTGGGTTTTAAGCCAATATAATTATGTAATGATGTTATTTCTATAAAAATATATAATCATTATTCAGTATTAGGTAAATATTTTAGTTAAATAAAGAGATCTTCTAGGAAATTAATTAGTAATTAGCTTTAGAAATGAAATGAACTTTAAATGTTTTAAGCAATTATCATTATGTAATTATAATAAGTAATTACTTTAATAAAATGATGAGTTCTGTAAAGAAATGTAATAAATCATTACCTTTAGAAATGAAAAAAATCTTATTATGATTTAAATAATTATTATTTTTAGAATTAAATATCAATTTACAAAGCTACAATACCTAAATAAATATTTAGTATATTACAATAAATTTATACGAAAGCAATACAAGACCAACATTAAATAAATAAATAGCTTAGAAAATCCTCATTATTCACATAGAAGATTTTTAGCATCCTCATCATACAATAAAGGATCAGAAGAAGTAAGAAGCATTCTGATCACATCTTCATTTGTACTTTCTCGAGAACATTTTCTAGCATGGTGTAACCTGTAGCGTCGATAAACCTTGTTTCTGGCTTCTTGCGCTTCCTCAGTTAACACACCAATTGGTAGCATTAGAGCTGATATAATTTGAAGGTTAAGCCCACATTTTGAAGGTTCACATTCTTCTTTGTTTGGTGAATCCACTGTTTCTGTTTGCAATAAATTGAATGTAAGCTTGAGCCAAGCATCGTTAGTTTTTTTAAAGGTTGTTTTATTTCTAGCCGCTTTCTTCCACTTCATTGAAAAAGCAGGAATGAATTTTTGGCTAAGATGACGGTAAATTTGACGTAATTCGTCTTCACCGAGATCTGGGAACTTGATTTTAATATTTTCCAAGCACTTATGCACTTCACGGTTGCTCGAAATTAAAATTTCAACTAATACTTCATAGGAAATGTTCAAAGCAGCCATGTTAGTATTTGAGTGTTACTTTCTCAAAATGACAATATAGAATAACTTAAAATGCATGATTGCACGTCTTTATATACTTACTAATAGATATATTTGTTAATTACCCTCATTAAAAGTATTTTCGTAAACCTCACATTTTCTAGGCAAAAAACAGTACTTAGGTTATATTAACATTTCTCGAAAGACCGCAAATTACCGCAGCTGATATTACTAATAAATGATCCTGGGACTTGTAGGAATCTTTTGATATACAATTGACCAACTCGCAGGGACCCGCAAGACACTTATGAGCTTTTTAAGAAGTGTAAAATAAAAAAAAGAAGTCATTTTTTATAGAATTTTTTTTTAAAGGTATGAAAGCATTTAGTTCGTAGTAAACTAAGAAAAGTAAATCTTTAAGTCATAAACTATTAAAATTCTAAATAAATTTTAACGATTTAGCGCTATGTGTTGTAATATAATAACCTAAAGTAACCACCAAATTCTTACAAAAACGCCCAACGCGGTACATGGTCTACTTTAAACATAGTTTGCCATTTCTATAAGTACCCTATTGGATTAATATATTGTGGTTCACTTAATTAAGGAGTTTATTTAATGTAAATAAAGTTCAAATTTCATTTCATTGACATCGAAAAAATACAATTTTTTCCGCCGATCGACCATAGTGTACCGTCGCGCCACCGAGGTCGTCAATATACATCATTTATAAACAATAATATGAGTTTTAGGGCTCATAATTACATAATAAAACACAAAATAACATTTATAACACATAAAAAAAATACTTACATGGATAGGCGCATGCTTAGCAAAACGCCGCATTTTGCGACTCAGTTGCAAAATCGAATCACTGCATGGTCGCAATGGCACTTATCGGTGCAAAAATCAAATCCTCGACTAGGGGACGAATATTTAGGAAGGTACTGAGACGATCGCCATGCTTTGATATGGTCAACATAGAAAATTATCATGATGAAATTTTGTGTGAGCAAAAATCTCATAGCGCGCCTTCTCACGGGTTATAGATGCCGTACACCGTAAAGCCACATACCTAGAAATATTTTACAATATTTTTTCCTAGAACATAAATGTTAAAAGTACAAAATACGTTTACCTTCGTCATTTTTCCGGTCAGTGTAAAGCCGAAACACGTGTCGAACTAAATTATGATTTAATCGGAACATTGTTAGTTTAGCAAACTTAAAGTCTTCTTTGACTTTTACATTTTAATGTTAAGTTTGTTCTTTGTATACAGTGTATAAATAGTGATATAATTTTTTTTATCAATTATAAAAATATGCAATTAGAAAAAAAGAAAATAACATAAACACTAGGGAATTAAATTCATACACGTATTTGAACAGTGTAAAAAAGAAAAAAAACCAATAGAATTAATCTTTTTTTTAACAATTTACCAGAACTTGGTGCGCTAAATAAGACTATTTTGTAATAAGAATATTCTAGAAATTTAGGAAACACTCTTTAATCCAAAATACTATTGAACATACTAAGAATGTATTTTGTTAGTGGACACGAGGCGCGGTCTAAGATACAATTCTAATATTAGAAAAGCTGTCTGGTGACTAACGCGCCTCGGTTCTTGCACTAGACGTAAGGTGCGATAAGGAATGTAATGGAGTTACGATTTCTCTATGTAAAATAAGATAAACTGAGAGTTTGCTAAGACATCGTAAAATGGAACACATTAAAACAATTGAGCATAGAATAAACATAAGCTTTAATTTTAAGTACGCAAATAATATTTCTAGTCCAACAAATCAAAGAGAAATCAGTCAAGAACGTTTGTATAGAATAAACAGAGCCTCTTCTCTTAACTACATTATTTATTTTTCATTTAGACGAACGAAATTGTAACCTAAATTTGTATAATTAATAAAACACTAGAAAGAAATAGGTTCACTCAGAATATTACGATAAAATCACTTGACTTCACAAGACTAATTTAAATGGCGCCCTCTGTTCTATTTACATAATGTGAAGGACGTGTGAACATCGAATATTATTTTTGCGTTCAAATAGAAAGGAAAAGGTGCGAGATGTTTCCGCCTACTTGGAAATAAAGAAACTCTGAAAATGTTAAACTAAAAAGGTTCGTGACATTATAAGCTTACTCACGAACAAATTACGTGTGCCATTTGTTTTTGAGAATAATATATTTTACCTATACTATGACGTTACACATTGAAATGTAGTAAAATTATTAGTTTCTTTATTATTTAACAACACAAACGCCTACGTTAAATAGGTCAGAATGTACTTAAAAGCTCTATACAGGTAAATGTTCATGTTGGTAAAGCAGATATGAGCACCGGGAGGTTCTTGATGAACAGTCCGGTGAGCCAGTTTTGTACAGTATCGTTCTGCCGTCTGCCTGCCACTCCGTTAGGGCCAGGCCACACGGTGCGGTGCGGCTCCGACGCGGCGCACCTGAGCCGTGTCGCAACGGTTTCCTACATATAAAAATGTATGGTATGCCATACGGTACGTCCGGCACCGCTCCGGCGCCATACCGCAGGAGTAATGCGGTGCGGTGCGGTGCCGCGCCGTGTGGCCTGGTCCTTACGGTGGTCAGGATCAGACATTGCCCTGGGAACGCGACGTGGACGCAGATACTGTAAGCCCCCCGTCGTCTCTGGGGGAATGCGTGAGCTCCACAATCTCCGGCCGCAAAAGATTAGCTCCTCCAGCTGGATGTAGATGTAAAGGGTTCAAAGCAGAAGCCATACGCAAAGATGATGACAGGTAAAGGTCTCGGAAAGGTTATGAATATGTCGCCAGGTGGCTATCTGTATCAGTTTCAGACTGCTTCAAGTAGGTAAAGGCTCGAGGTCTTTTGAAAATAAAGAGACATTTAAACTAATTTTACAAATTATATTAGGTAATTACAAATATTACAATACTTAAACTGCACTAGTACACGGACACTAAAGCAGTCCGTCACACTTTATTTAGGATCGACCACCAGCCTCACGGGTTCGGTGGTTTCTTCCCGTTTTTATGACGTTCTGCTAGAATGACGACTCCTTGTCATTCTCGTCCGAACATTTTGAATGTTTGTTTCATAAACCAGTATTAACGTCTAAGAAGGTTTGACGCTGTCTAAGGAAAAAGGCTGGTTTAATTTCACGGCGCCAGGGATGCGCCTTCACGGCCGGACTGACAATCGCCCGTCCTCGGGCGTATACATTCCTGCAACAATGACAACACAATACCATTACTCAAGGCATCAGGCTCGTCCAACCTAACACGAGTCAATGCTTCTTACTTTCCAGCCAACATCTCTACAATTCAGCATCAATAAGTGAACTGAACCCATACATCACACACAACGCAAACGACCCAACCAGGCAACCCTGCTGAACTAGCTACAAGTCAGGGTCTACATCTCTTCCCTGGGTGTTGCGTCCCTACTGCTAGCCACTAGCAGCCCAGGACCCACAACCACCCAGCACAGACCTTACCTGGGTGTTGCGTCCCCTTAACCAACCCAAACAAGTGTGGTCTGGGTGGCACATCGCCGTCTACCAATAAACTAGAAGTGTCAGTATAGTAAACACTTTTTCTACAAATAGTCTCAAAATAATACTGTCCTTTTATGTTCCTCTTTACTCTTCCTCAGAGAGCCCTCGAGAATACATTTCGACTTCACCAGGAATAAGATATTTTGTTGACAGCTACACATCAAGTGCTCCACCGTTTCGTCTTCTTGACCACACGCTCTCCCTGTATACATACAGTCAGATATAAGACTGCGGCTTAGGTTCCACAGCTTTTTTTTTTTGTTTTGTTTTCTTTTTGTGCTTTGGCAGTATTTACTTGGCGCTTCCTAAAGGCTATAATATTGAGTCGCCTTCACATGACCGTCCTGACATTGACACGTCCTCGTGTGAGCTACCTCAAGGAGTTATTTTCAACGACAGTCGAACCACAAAAACTATATTCTTATTTAGTTACTATTACTTTCAAAACAAGCATCACTCAGCCGACAAGCACTCTACCCACACCCTCACGGTGCCCTATCCAACAACACAGGACTCAGGCCACTCTCATGGTGCCTGATCCAACAACACAGGACTCAGGCCACCCTCACGGTGCCTGATCCAACAACACAGGACTCGGAACAACGTTGAGTGTGGGTTACCGTCCTTATCAGATAGCGGACAGCTTAATACTCCATCACGAGTTTACTCAATAAAATACTGCAAAAGGACATGCGGTTCGACACGCGTGATGAAATAACTCCTATTAATCTTGAACCGACTTGACTTTAAACGGACCTTGGTATATTTATGGTACTAACTTAATGTAACAGCGTAGCTTAGCAGTGGTACACGCCAACAAAACAGACTTGTAATAGTATAGCACATTGTAACAATATAGTACTTACAGACATATTGGACATCAATTATTGTCCGCCCTTCAATCTTACCTTATTTTTACCCAACTGTGTTAAGTAGCATAATCGTCATCATTACCAATTAATTTTCATTCCCTAGTATCGATATCCATTTTCCTTGTCGTGTCAAACACAGACACATTACTGTATTGCTGAAATCAAAAAACACTTTAAACATGGCACAAAGCCGCCATGAGTCGCGCGGCATGATCACATTCTTCATAATACAATGCCGCAGTAGAAATCCATCTAATTTGTCAGAATTTTCCCGTCGGCAAAGATGGCGTCTTCATAGTACGAATAATCGTAATAAAATTCTTGTTTTGTCGCTCAAGCGGCAGTTGCCATTTTTCATAGGTATTACCACGATTTCAAACACGTGGTGTGGTGTCTCGGATCCCACTTCTGATGTCGCCAGGTGGCTATCTGTATCAGTTTCAGACTGCTTCAAGTAGGTAAAGGCTCGAGGTCTTTTGAAAATAAAGAGACATTTAAACTAATTTTACAAATTATATTAGGTAATTACAAATATTACAATACTTAAACTGCACTAGTACACGGACACTAAAGCAGTCCGTCACACTTTATTTAGGATCGACCACCAGCCTCACGGGTTCGGTGGTTTCTTCCCGTTTTTATGACGTTCTGCTAGAATGACGACTCCTTGTCATTCTCGTCTGAACATTTTGAATGTTTGTTTCATAAACCAGTATTAACGTCTAAGAAGGTTTGACGCTGTCTAAGGAAAAAGGCTGGTTTAATTTCAGGGCGCCAGGGATGCGCCTTCAAATACGTTACAATAAGAATTGCACTTTTGATTTTAATTCAGATGAATATCTTCCAAAAGCAATAAAGCCACAAGATTCAACCAAATTAGAATACTTACCAACAAACCATTTTTGAAATACAATAAACATAACTTATTGATATACCATTCTGTAAACAGTTGTTGACACAGAAACAGTGGCTAGGGGCACTTCTACAACATTACAAATTAACCGTGGCAAACTAACCGCAGTTGTTCCCTGTTAACAATAATAACAACCGAGTTTCAATATAGGTACCTATTCATTTTCGAATATTGCTACCACCTGATTGGTACAAATCTAATTAAAATGAATTAATATTGTTTACTCTTATAATATGGCATACATTAAATAGGACCCCATGGACATAGATAATTAAAATATTCATCTAATTTTTGCTAAATATGGCTTTAGTAATTTGCACCAGGAAAATTGCTGACATCGCCTGATTACTGCATTAATTAACATTTCACTGTGTTGGGACATGTTAAGGCCGTGTATAAATTTATAATGACTTAGTTTATTTTGTAATTCAAGTTCGGTTTTTGAAGTATCAGGAATAGAAGTAAAAACTGAAAATACAGCCACAATCAGACAAGCAGAATAATTCAAGCAAACAAGTAAAAGCATTTTTTTTATATAATGGGAGGCAAACGAGCTCGCAGGTCACCTGATGGTAAGTGATCACCGCTGCCCATGGACATCCGCAACACCAGAAGAATCACAGATGCGTTGCCAACCTTTAAGTAAAAGCATGCCGCATTATTCTCACGTTCACGTTTAATATTTATAAGAAGATAGTTTAAAAGTTATGGAGGTAAAAGTTGTACTAAGGAGTACGAAAAAGAATGCCAATATTTCCATCATCACTTCGGAAACATCTCATTTGAATTAGATAAATATGCCCATCGTCACTTGAGTAACACCATTTGAATTGTGTACGGGCTTGTTGTAAGGAACCGTACATGTGGGGTGTTGATAAGTAGAAACACGTCACAAACTTCAGTAAAGTTTATTAAGTAACGTGGATAGAACCACGGCTATAAATGGTCTACAATTAAAATGCTTATTGTTATCTTATTTATACACAATTATTTGGTTAGTAATTACTATGTTGTATGTTAGTAATGCCTATGTGTGAGTAGGGTGAAATGATGTCACCGACTCAGCAGAATAATGTGCGGTGATGAAACCGTACATATTGGCAACCCCAAAAAGAGTATAACGTGTAAAATAAGAATGTAAAAGTTTTGTAAATGTAAAGTTAAATGTAAAAATGTATAAAACAGATTGCAATATTAAAAGGGGAATTAATTATATAAACTTAAACGAAAGAGAAAGTTATCAGCATGTCAAGGGTGATGATGGACAAGTTGGTTGATGATGAACGTCTTCTTTAGCCGCCTCATCATGGTGGTTGTGGTCCGATGTCCTTGTACTGCTGTCTTCTCCTCCTTGCCTTGGGTACGCTCGTTGGACTGCAGAAAGCTTCCTTGTCTCAGTGTAGCTGATAATGTTATAGTTGGCGAAGTTTTGTCGTTGTTGTAAACAGTAGGTACCTTGCGCCTTCCACAGCACACAACAAGTCAGCTGTTCGATGCTTGTAACTTGATTCAGCATGACCCGTTCAATACGTCACAAGGCGACGACGTATTAGTTTGTTGATTCGACAGTTTTGCTGTTCAAGGTGCATTCTTGCGTTGTTATATTGTTGAAGTGTGTGAAGGTTTTGCAGAAATGCAGTTTAGGTTTAACCTAGTTTCTTATATCGTTGTTTTGTATAATTGTATATTGTTATCGATCATAATTAATGTCTTCGTAAAGTTATTGAAATGGTTGAATCCCTTCTTGCTATAGGATTCGTAGAACTCGTTTTGCTGTAAGGGTTCATGTTGAGAATGTTGATGTGTTGAATACCTACTTGTTGTAGGCTTCATCCACAGCTAGAACGCTTCTTGTTGTTGAAGGTTCGTATTGATAATGATAATGTGGTTGAACCCCTTCTTGCTGTAGGATTCTTCCACTGCTTGAACTCTTCTTGATGTAAGGGTTCCTATTGATAATGATAATGTGGTTGAACCCCTTCTTGTTGTAGTATTCTTCCACTGCTTGAACTCTTCTTGATGTAAGGGTTCCTATTGATAATGATAATGTGGTTGAACCCCTTCTTGTTGTAGTATTCTTCCACTGCTTGAACTCTTCTTGATGTAAGGGTTCCTATTGATAATGATAATGTGGTTGAACCCCTTCTTGTTGTAGGATTCTTCCACTGCTTGAACTCTTCTTGATGTAAGGGTTCGTATTGATAATGATAATGTGGTTGAACCCCTTCTTGTTGTAGGATTCTTCCACTGCTTGAACTCTTCTTGATGTAAGGGTTCCTATTGATAATGATAATGTGGTTGAACCCCTTCTTGTTGTAGTATTCTTCCACTGCTTGAACTCTTCTTGATGTAAGGGTTCGTATTGATAATGATAATGTGGTTGAACCCCTTCTTGTTGTAGGATTCTTCCACTGCTTGAACTCTTCTTGTTGTCGAAGGTTCATGTAGTTAATGTTGATGTGTCGAATACCTTCTTGTTGTAGGCTTCATCCACAGGTAGAACTCTTCTTGTTGTCGAAGGTTCATGTAGTTAATGTTGATGTGTCGAATACCTTCTTGTTGTAGGCTTCATCCACAGGTAGAACGCTTCTTGTTGTCGAAGGTTCATGTAGTTAATGTTGATGTGTCGAATACCTTCTTGTTGTAGGCTTCATCCACAGGTAGAACGCTTCTTGTTGTCGAAGGGTTCTTCATGTTGTCGTTGTGATAGCTCTTCTCTTAAACTTGCTGGTAATGTATGGTATACTCTTTAAAGATATGGCACCTTCTCAACACAACTGGGGCGACCCGCTTGTGGGAGACCAGTTGACCGATTCGGTACCTTACCAAGAGACACAGACACACACAGATGCTCGAAGGACCAAAATGCACGGGCTTGTTGTAAGGAACCGTACATGTGGGGTGTTGATAAGTAGAAACACGTCACAAACTTCAGTAAAGTTTATTAAGTAACGTGGATAGAACCACGGCTATAAATGGTCTACAATTAAAATGCTTATTGTTATCTTATTTATACACAATTATTTGGTTAGTAATTACTATGTTGTATGTTAGTAATGCCTATGTGTGAGTAGGGTGAAATGATGTCACCGACTCAGCAGAATAATGTGCGGTGATGAAACCGTACAAATTGCATATTTGATTATGAACTAATTACGTATTCCAATATAAGGAATGTGAAACGAGCGAGATTCTTTAACCTGCATGTCAATTCTCGTACCTTAAAATGGTTAAAAATTCGGTTAAGTTAACTTTTAGTTGTCAAATTGTCATACAATAGGTAAGACAATTTGACAACTAAAAGTTAACTTAACCGAATTTTAAACGATTATAAGGAACAAGAATTGACATGCTGGTAATCGAAAAATATTCTACATCCAAATGAAAAATTATACGTTTTCATCTAAACCATTAATTTTCTACAAAATTTAACATAAGTCAGGTCTTTATTAAACGCGAAAAGCTGGAGATTATCTAGATTTTTGTAAATATAAAAGAAATGACCCATCGAGTTCTTGCCCGTAAATTGAAGTTACTTGCAACTAAATTCACACCTAAACTTTAAATTGGAATTGCTGGACTTATGTGTCATCTAAAAGCTCATTGATTGCAACATACGATCTGTCTACGTTTTCCGGAAAGCAATCCCCTTTCGAGAATCTTCATATTCAATGGCTGGCTTCAAATGCTGGCTGTCAAATTATTTATTTGTGCTATTACTTCATTATTCTGTTATTTAGATTTTTCCGCGAAAACACTGACATTAACAAAGTGTAGAATACACATGTATTCTACACTTTTCTTAAGATAATCTTTAAGGGATATATTAAAACCAATTGGTTTATATATATCCCTTAAAAAAAATAGCAACAATTGTACATACCAGTAGTACGGAGAAACAGTTGCTCTTTACATTCTGTTCTTACTTGTACATAAATCTAGGAAGTAGTACCTTCCATTGTTTTAACATACCCTCCAGCCTAAAAGTTTTAAGTACAAAGCCAACAACCAGAAATTAATTACAGCGACTTAATTAACAACAACTATAGATTGAAAATACTTTGATGAGTCTATACAAACATGGTGGTTAACATACTAAACTTTCATCATTTAGTTTAATTAAGAAATGAATAGGCTCAGTATCTTAAAAAAAAATTTTTGGTAAAAAGGTAAAACCTGTTTTAGTAAGCCTACTTTGACCGTACTCGTTATAAATATAGGGTTTTTATAACTTTATTGATAATAACGCTACGTATAAGAAAACAACTACAAGAACCTTCATCATCATCATTATCTGCCAATCCACGTCCACTGCTGGACATAGGCCTCCTCCAAGTATTGCCACCTTACGACCTGGTTAGGACAACGGGAAACCGATGGATGAGGGAGGCACAAGAACCTTACTGTTACACTTTTACGAGTTGTCATCTAAAATATAAGTAATTTTACAGAGTAGGACTAGTTAATAAGGCATCTAACACCGAATATATTTAGAAGCAAACTTTAAAATTAAATAGTTCAAGAATAAGGTGAGATATGTCTACTAAGAACAAAGAATAAAGCACTCTTACACATAACTATCAAGTTTTTTTAATACTTATTAATTAAATTTAACGTTACACGTACGTTTAATTTTACTTTAGCTCTTATTTCATTATGAAAATTATACTGTAACTTATGCACGAATGCGTGCTTAGTAGATATTTGTGATATTATTTTCATAACTAATATAAAAATCAGGTCATGTAGCAGAAAGTATCATAAATAATAATATCATATAAAAATCTTTAAGCAAATCTCATACAAAGTGCCGGTAATTTGCATTGTTTTTCATGCCAATTCTTCATAATGGCGGCGTATCCACTACATACAAGGCCTACATTTCATTACAGCGAGGTATTAAATTTTAATCTAAATAATGTGTATCAAAAAATAAACAGAATAACACACTAACTAATTAAGTGGTTGACTAACGCTCGACTTTCAAAGTTTATTTTAGTTACATGAGCAAAGTTTCAACGTGCTAAGTTAATACTTCAGTTTAGAATCAAAATTGAGAAGCTTATGAAGCAGAAAATCTGAGTGTTGATAAAGGGAAGATTAAAACTAAACAATTCTGTGTGTCCTGTGAAAAGTAATACAAGTCGACTTGTAACGAATTTGATGTTTTTGTTGCACCTTGATCAGAAAAAAATACTCTATTTTTCTGTCTAATCAACATTCTGATATTAAGTCTATTATTTTCCGAGATAGTATGGTACATCTCAGCTGAAATGGAGCGTTTTGTCATTTTTTTTTGTGTAAGTGAATAGACGTTGACATGTAGCGTTGACAATATTCACATAGTGAAAAAAATATTTCAGTCATAGTCATATCATTATACACATAAATTTACTACCTTTTAATTATGTGTCATTTGATACATGTTTAGTTGTATCAATTGACACGAAGTAAAGGAGAATGTTTTTTTTACTAGGAGCTTTGGGCTAAAATAAAAATTGCTGCCCCCACGTTTGTAACCATTGTACATTGACTTATACCATTGAGCTTATTACATGTTTAAAGAATCAACAAAATTCGCCCCACAGAAATCTAGATATCAGCTGTTCAAAAAATTAAAAGCCCTGTGGCACTCCAAGCAGTTATCTACTAAAAAGTCAGTCTGTCCCCAGGTCACCAACTAGGTCTATTGCAAAGATTGATACGTTATCAACATTTTCTTCTATGAAACCAACAAAATTTGTCCCACGGAAATCTAGATATCAGCTGTTCAAAATCTAAAAGCCCTGTGGTACTCCTTGCAAAAGTTATTTTCTAAAAAGCCAGTCTGTCCCCAGGTCACCAACTAAGTCTATTGCAAAGATTGATACGTTAACAAAATTTTCTTCTATAGAATCAACAAAATTCGTCCCACAGAAATCTAGATATCAGCTGTTCAAAATCTAAAAGCCCTGTGGTACTCCTTGCAAAAGATATTTTCTAAAAAGCCAGTCTGTCCCCAGGTGACCAACTAGGTTCATTACAAAGATTGATACGTTAACAACATTTTCTTCTATGAAACCAACAAAATTCGTCCCACAGAAATCTATATATTATCAGCTGTTCAAAAAATTAAAAGCCGTGTGGCACTCCAAGCAGTTATCTACTTAAAAGTCAGTCTGTCCCCAGGTCACCAACTAGGTTCATTACAAAGATTGATACGTAAGCAACATTTTCTTCTATGGAATCTACAAAATTCGCCCCACAGAAATCTAGATATCAGCTGTTACTATACTGGATGGTTAATGCTATACTGTATCGTGCACATGCCAAGAACCATACAGTAGATATAACATGAGCACAATATGTTCCCAAAGTACGTCTGCCACTCAGAGCAGTAATAATGACATATGGCTTCTAACTCAATATTGTCTGCATTGATGAGTATATATATATATATATATATATATATGTGTAATTAGTTCGACTACGGGTATGCCTAGATAGGGCCCGCCTGTAATGGCGGGGATCGCCGGAGGGGAACTGGACGCAAAGGCTCTGCCGGTTTCCCAGGCCCCCTCCAAGTAGGCGATGAAGGAGTGCCGCTGGGGACTTTTAGTGGGTACACTGGGGGGTTGCCTAACCCCCTGGGAGCCTCACATACCCCTTCCGTCCCCCCAACGGAAGGAGATGCGTAGGCATTTTACCCCAGCGAAACCAAAAAAAAAACGGGTATGCCTAGATTGTAGAAGAAAGTAAGAAAAGAAAATATTGCTTATGTATCAATCTTTGTAATGAACCTAGTTGGTGACCTAGGGACAGACTGACTTTTTAGTAGATAACTGCTTGGAGTGCCACAGGGCTTTTATTTTTTGAACAGCTGATATCTAGATTTCTGTGGGGCTAATTTTGTAGATTCCATAGAAGAAAATGTTGTTTACGTATCAATCTTTGTAATAGACCTAGTTGGTGACCTGGGGACAGACTGGCTTTTTAGTAAATACCTTTTGCATGGAGTACCACAGGGCTTTTAGTATTTTGAACAGCTGATATCTAGATTTCTGTGGGACGAATTTTGTTAGTTCCATAGAAGAAAATGTTGCTAACGTATCAATCTTTGTAATAGACCTAGTTGGTGACCTGGGGACAGACTGGCTTTTTAGTAAATAACTTTTGCAAGGAGTACCACAGGGCTTTTAGATTTTGAACAGCTGATATCTAGATTTCTGTGGGACGAATTTTGTTGATTCTATAGAAGAAAATGTTGTTTACGTATCAATCTTTGTAATAAACCTAGTTAGTGACCTGGGGGCATACTGGATTTTTAGTGATAACTACTTGGAGTGCCTCAGGGCTTTTTATTTTTTTAATAGCTGATATCTAGATTTCTGTGGGACGAATTTTGTTGGTTCCATATAAGAAAATGTTGTTTACATATCAATCTTTGTAATGAACCTAGTTGGTGACCTGGGGACAGACTTTGACTTTTTAGCCCAAAAAAAACATTCTCCTTTGTGTAATGCATCGATATAAGTAAAGTTGTATTATTGCGCACATAATATGTGCGCAATAATACTACACAAACAATATTGGATTCCCATATATTATATGGGAATCCAATATTGTTTGTGTAATGTGATTTAACTATGGTTATATCAATAATCACGAAAAAATTAAAACACTTTTGATTCAAAATATGTGCAAAGTAATACATCTTATGAACGTGGGTGTAGCTAGGGGCGCCGGGAAAGAAACTGCGGAGATGCCACCGCTTTCTCCCGCGTCAGATATTGACAGACTACTAAATAAGCTGCTTGCGCGTCCTGTCACAGCTATTAAACATGGCGCACAATATACATATTAGATGTATCATTTTACACAACTTTATTTTAGCGTGTATAGTTTAATAATAACAAGGACTTATAACAATTTACACATAATAATGACATAAGTTACATCAAAATATACGAAATCAATTTGTTACTGTGATTATTAAAAAGTATAAACAGTGCAATTCACAAATATTTTCTAATTTCTCTATGAATATGATGGGATCTAACTCTATTCTAACAAGTTTTATGAATTTTTAAACACAAAAACTGCTCTCCTAAAAAGTTGACATTTTCGAGATGTATCAGTTTTCACAGGACGCACAGAATTTATAAGATAAAATAAGATTGAAACTGAGCAATCTGTATTGACGAAAACATTAGTCAGTCATATTGATTTAATATAGAATCATAACAATACATAACTTATTTGTATAAAATATATTCTGAGTAACAAAATATCAATAATAAATAGCATAGCCTTATTACAAGTATGGTGATCACATCCAGACAACCAAATATAAGGCAGCAAAGCATAGAGTGACGAAAGATCGTAATTTGTTAGTCTACTAATGATAAAGATGATATCTTTACATAATTAAAATTATATAACCAAATACATAAAATATTATTATAACAATAGTTAAGTAAAATTACAAAAAAAAACTAAATGAAAAAAAAGTAAACAAAAGTAATTTAAAAACTAAGGATTCCGAAGTAATGCAGGATAGTGCTCTTTAATTTTATTTTTAAATGCACTCAGTGATTTTTCTTGTCGTACTGACACAAGCAACGCATTCTACAGGCATACAGCGCGCGTGAATAACAAACTTATCTCGGAAATTTATGGAGTGCGCTGTCAGAACAAGGTCGTTTCAGATCTTAGAGACCTTTGGTGAAACTTATGAAGAAAGGAAAACTTATCTTTAAGGTAAAATTGAAAGGTATGATTGAATACTATATTGTAATTCCGGCAAAAGCAGAAAGACCATTGAAGTTAATGTTTTGGCAGCACTCAAGCTTATCAAGTTAGACTTTAGTAAGACAGCTGACATTAGCGTAATCGCTAGTAAAGAAAATAGTGTGCTACCGCAATTTGCAAACGAAGAAATCTTAGGTGTATATTCAAATTAATATGTTGGAGTTAAGACGCGACACATCCCTAGTCTTAAATCGCCTTGTCTTGGAACCAAATTTGACTTTACATTCGTTAAATTTAAGCACGATCGGCCTTTGTCTGTCCCTACAAGGTTTACGGTCTGGTTGTTGACCACGATCAATATCAACCTCAGTGACTTCTACCATAATTAGATGTTTTAGGTCTTAATACGAAATATTTTTAAAAGAGAAAATATACAGACCAGCAGAAAAAATATTTGTTATTTTAAGGCACACCATGATATACATACTTATTTCTGTCAAATAATTGTAAAAAAGGTATTTTAACGAGATTAGTCCAACACTTAGCAGACTTTACATTACATTAATTTCTCTCTAAGACGAATTAAATTTAATTAGTGTACTTTTATTAGTATATTACTCTTAAATACAGTGTAAAATAATCCCGGTTCTGAGAAGCATATTTTAAAAGTATTAGTAGATTAAATGTAAGTCCATCCTGAGAGCTCCTGGAAAGAAGGTTTCCGGAAGCAAGTTTTTTTTTTGTAATTGATATAAAGACGTTTGAACTGATTAAAATACTCATAAATTATAATAACTGTTACCTGTTATTTACTTACAAGTAAAATTATTATATTAAGCGTCATTTAGTCAAATAGAAATTCTTACAGTTTATTTTAGCTTATTGTGTAAAAAAATACAATGTCTCAAATAAATACAAGAATGCATAGTTGGATAGTTCCAAAGCCGGACACGTTAAGCTTTTTGTCCTAGAGGAAAACTAATAAACGAGTCGTTTTATCATTTTTAATTCCAACTTATGTAGGTATAATGGCTAAAAACCTCTAAGCTGATTGACATTATAACGTAAACATATCGAACAAGCGGATATTGCTTTCTACCAATCGTTTATCAATTGATCAAATTAATAAAATACGTTCTATTTCAATATTCGATTAAAGGGTTTGGTTAGTGTAGGCTTTTGAATAGGGCTGACAAAATGTTCAGAAAGACAGTAGCATAACAAAATTGATTTCATCAAATTAGTATTCAGAATACTTTAATAGCTATGTAACGTCTTGCTGGCTGTAGGATAAACTTTCATCATTGCATACATTCAACCATCAGACAATTATTAACGTCCAATGCTCTAAATTTTGCCACCTTGTGCGATTTAGTCTCCCCAATGACGAAATGAAATTTTATAAACTAAATTTTTTTGTTTTGAACCTATGCTTTAATCACTGTACTGTCTGAATGTTTAATACGGTAAGATCTATGTTAAATCCAAGTACTAAAATTGTACTGGCTAAAAGCTTAATGGAACATTGAATGCATAAGCGATTTCGTACATATTTACCATCAAGTGATTTGTATGCAAATGCCTCGTCATTTGTTCCAAAAAATAATTATAAATTTACAATTTTATGAAGGGTACTAAGTCAAATCATGCAACCCTGATATATTCATAGCTACACACCGCACCTAAATCAACAGAACACGATATTTTTGTTGATATTTCAAATAATGTATTCCGGTTTTACCACAAATTAATGAATAATGCCATTTAATTTAGAATTTCTGTCGAATTGGATATAACAAGCTGTTTAATTAGTCAGTGTTTGTACATTTTTAATTGTACACTAATTTGTTCGTTTAATAAAAAATATTTGGTTATTGTTTCCATTTTGTGTTTTTGCCATGTATATAATTTATAATATAAATTTGCAAAATTTGCAAACTTTGACGCTGCTAATACATATTTTGTGAAAAATGTTCATAATCAACAATATTTTTATTCACATTACTTTTAACATACAAGTCCCAGAAGCCAAAGTTATCTATTATTTTGGTCCAACTAAAGTTGCGAATAAAGAAATAAATAATGTACAATCCTTCTAATTTGTTACCTAAGATACTAAATAATTTAAGAAGAAGGGACCGGTACCATTGAAAGTGGGCATCCTATTCATATAATGACTCTCATTAAAGCGCAAAAAAATCAAAATAATAACTTCTTTATGCAAAATACAAAACAAATTACCGTCATTCACTAATAATATAAATTACTTTAGTATTTTCCTTCGTTTATGCGAAGGTGAAATTAACCCTTTGTAATTTTTCACCTCGTTGCCGTCTCCGCCGTCTATTTTAGTAAGAAAACATTATAAGAAGCCCGTATTACAAAATGCTCTTTTGTATTTTATATGAGAGCTACGATGTTTTCACAATCTTATTTTTGAAACGGTTTATGAATATTCCGACTTTTTAAATTAAAAATGTTTCTTGTATGCTAATTTAGAAATATAGCACCGCTTCTTTGCATCATAAAATGCGATATTATGTTCCTTTACGTATCTTTATGTGTTTTGATAAACACTAATGATATTTCAAACTTGATTGTGTTTATATTTTTTTTAAAGTTTTATGCATCATTAGACACATTATTTATAATGTACTTAATATAAACATACTTAGGTATATACTTGATTACATTGATTCTTGTAAAGAAAAACAGGGTGCAACATAGTAACATTCAAAAATATTCTTAAATTAATTCAACAATTCTGTTGTACATTTATTACACAGTTTTTTAATGGCTTTTAAGCAGCCTCTAGTTCAAGCATGTAAGTTTTCCTTTTAAGACACCCAAATCTACGAGTAATAAAGGCCAACCGTATTCGCATATATTTATTACAGTTTGGTATTATGGCACAGTTGTCGGTTTTAATGTACGAACATTAGATTATGATCGTTAACTTGATATCAGGAAGAGATCAGACTGTTGATGCTGCTTTTTTAATATTTTTGCTGCATTTTAAGTTTATTTTTACGTCAAGGTATTGTGTAAACAGACTATTTGTATACTTTGGTAAAGTAACTATTTTGAAAATATTAAAAGCATTTTTTTTTAATAAACTTCTTTAGGTATATAAAGGTACATAATCAGGTAAATAGTGAATGTAATCAACTTATGTCAAATGAGTATCACAACAAAATTTAAAAAAACCTCAAACCAACTGTCAAAATTTACCTCTTAGAATGGTTGGACTATAGAAATATATCTAGCATATTTCTTTACAGCAACAATTTTACATAACGTGGTCAATTATCTAAATGTTATACTCTTTTATTACTTCTGCACTTCTTTTCCCAATCATAAGGCAAGGGGCATTCGTATTGCCACTAACGTGATTGGGCATTATACTAGCGTCAGCCATTCTTAAATTTTGAATGCAGTGAACTTTTAGTAAGATATCTTTCCATTTTACATCAACTGACAGGGTGAATACGGTCGTAACAAAATTTCTAGAAATACAATCAAAATAATTATGGTCGACGACCCAAATTTATGCGGAAGAAAGCCTCCTATAGATTTTATGTAAGTAGTATTTAATATATTCATCATTTTTTCAATACCCTACAAAGTCATATCCATATTATCTCGGGATCGCTAAAGTAATTTGCATAAATAAGAGGTGGTTCCATTGGGTCATTAGATCGTAGAGAAATATTTCCTGCAGAGTACGGATATTGCAAAGATACATAAAATTGGTGTGTTATATATTTTTTGTCTTACTCGCGGTATCTACTTAGCCTAGATATTAATAGAATAAATACCTCGCGGACGGACCAAGTGCAAGTCGGAAGAAACGTCGTCGGAGAAAAATGTAGGTATTATCCTATTAAGTTCTAACATTGTATCTGCAGATTAAACAATTTTTTCATCATTTGAAATGTTTAATATTAAGTTAATAAGAAATACTTCAAGGCTACACATCATAGATGATATTTCTGAGCTACAAATAAATAAATATTTTTATCAAAGAATATTGTCATGTTCGTCCCTAATTAAATCAACGTTGTATTTATGATATGTGTTTCTATTATGTTTTGAATGATCAAAAGGATATCTTTTTACAAAGGAAAGTAATAACAAAAATTACTAAATATGCGTCCTTTTTGCTAAGAGAAGAATGTTATTTCTTTAATTAAGTCTATGAATAAATATTTAACTCAATGTAATATTATGTAACGCGATACAGTTTATTAACTAATTTGTATAACTCTTTGTGATCAGATTCAAAAGCAGCTTAAATTAACTAAGTAGTTTTATTTGTAGCGTAGTGGGTTCGATTCCCGCTCAATGCAAATATTCACAAAAAAAAAGTATTTAAGTATGTTTATCCGTTGTCTAGGTCCCATAGTACTAGCTCTGCTTAGTTTGGTACTAGATGGCGTTGTGTGAAAGTGTAAAAAAAACCCCTGGCCAGAGCGACCTAAGTACGCCTGGCTGACATTATATCAATGGATTCATATAAATAGGACATAGAACTATTTAGAAATTCGGAATATATAGCGGTACTAAATGAAACATTTGCATTGCTCTAGCAACAACTATTTAATGGGAATTTAGTACAGTACCAATATGGAACCGATATAACAGAATCGTCTATTTAATTCACATAACAACAAATTGCTTGGTCCAATATAGTTAAAACTTTAACATAGTTAACGATGAGGTTAAAAATTGTATTTTAAGTTAATGTGCCAAAACTCCCTACTAGTAACTTGGAAATCAGACCATAATATTATAAATGGGAAAGTGTGTCTGTTTGTCTTTCTTTCACGGCAAAACAGAGCGACGAATTGACGTGATTTCTTAAGTGGAGATAGTTGAAGGGATGGAGAGTAACATAGGCTACTTTTTTTTCTGTGTTCAGGAAAGGAGAACAGTACTACCCCGAATTTAACGCGAGCGAAGACGCGGGCAAAAGATAGTTTAGTTATATTTTACAAGATATGTAATTTTATTGTAAAGTAGGTGTAATGCTAGCCTAATGATTTTTTTAAATTAAGAAATATGAATATTATTGTAAAACTTATTTTCCACATGAGTGAAAAATAAAAATAAAACACATTTTTTTTTTATATTTCTTCTATAATTAATTAAATAAAAGTATAATACGTCTAATCGATAACTACAACAAAGTTAGATGCTTTCGATTCTACTGAATCTAAGAAAATAATTGTCTCTTTAGACAATTGACTAATATACACTTAAGTACTTACTCGTAACAATAAATAATTTCGCCTATTTCCTTATTTTGTGACTAAGCAACTAATCAATCGAAGCTTAATTAAGTAATATATTAGATATTGCCTTGTTTTCTAGCTTAAGAGGAGACAATAAACTACTACCTACCTATTTCTTTTATGCTTATACAAATACTTAAGATCTAAGCATTCAGAATAACAGCTTATGGTTTCGTATGTCAATAAAGTTTCAAGACAAAGGACCAATATATATATGTATCCAACACATCTATTAATATATTCATAGAACATATTTATGTTCTGTTTTATAATATTTCTAATTATTCATGTTCCACAACTTAAAATAAATAAATTGTACAATACTTTTTATTAATTACAGAGACGTCATGCTTATTTACCCATAAGGCACATGAAATCTATACTAAAAAAACACATACTATGTGTTTTTTTACTATATTATAGTCCCTTAGTCGATTCGGCACTTTACATGAAAGCCGTCGCTTTGTTCAGAAGCATTCACGTCTACTAAATACGTGTACAAAACATTCACTTTGATGAGCAATCCTATGATGAATAAATTCTGTGAATATAAAGATAGAATTCGACGTGACAAATCGAAATTAGTATATCTGAGTATCATGAGCCATTCAATAAAAAGGTCGGGACCCAAATCAAAAGATAAGATAGTTTTATTCAAAACTTCTTCAATAAATTTCCACAAATAAAACCCTAACTATGTTTCATCAATCGCAGTCCCCAAAATATCTGTTAGTCTTTTACAAAATGTGTACCCTACAGATAAGCTCGAGGTCAGTAATGAAACCAGTTCAGACGGAAAGAGCAACGATAAGGCAATTTGGACATAGTGTAGGGGTACATTTCGTCATTCAATCTTATTGCTAACGTTTTAGATACGAGTTTTGATCTATGTTTTTGACACATTTTCAAATAATAACTTCTTAGAAACGAACCCAACTTAATTTAACAGTTCTTCGAAATGTCCAACTCTGGCTCGTTATCCTTGTAAATGATTACTTACGTTAATTGTTTCTGTAAATGATTAAAATTCCAGAAAAAAAGATAAGTTGCAAGTAATATAGAAAATGACAATGATTCTAATTTCCCGTCTATTAGAAATACGTTTTTACGAATTAACTTACTTCCATTTTTTATTAAATTTATCTGTAACCACAATACATTAAGCTACTTGCATTTTGTATAATGACTGATCATAATTTTTGGAGACCATAATATATTTTTAACGAAAATTTTCCATATTTTATTTTGCAAGCAAACACACTTTTATGTTCACATTCTAAAAAGTAATTCAGTATCTGTCTGACCTCAACCCTAGTAATCCTTCCCTCTTCAAAAAGCCAATATTGTTAACGACCTGAGAATTGTAGAACCATAAAAACATATTAAAATAATAAGTCACTGTCGTCGGGTTAATACTTCGATTCCCCAAACATATTCTATTGAAGCTTAGATATTCTATTATACCATTTTTACGCAGAATATAAATTTAACTTCTACCTTCATCTTCTGATTTTCCAGGTATAAAAATATGCTTATGCGCGTTGTGTAACAAGTATTAATATATTATAATATTAAAAAGACATTATGAGAAAAGGACTCATTGAGAAATGGACATTACGAGAAAAGGACTTTTAGAGAAAGGACATTTTGAGAAAAGGACATTATGAGAAAGGAGATCTCGAGAAAAGGACATAATGAGCCGAGACGCCTCAGCGTCATATAAGTTCTCAATACTCAGTAGTATTGAGTACCAGTATAGAGTACCCATATTTGTTTTATATTATAATTATGAGATTGAGAACCCATATTTATTTATTATAATTTAAGTAAGTACCTATTTTAATACACAACAAGAAAAAAAGTTATTTTTAACTTTGTTAAATCATGAAATTACTTATGTAAGTAAGTTTCTTGAATTTTATGACAAAAAGGTAAACTAAAAAAATTCTGCCTGCCTAAAAATGTAACAATGTCAAAATGGTATGGAAATAAAACTCACAGTATTTTATTCGTTGTTTACATTAAATTTTCCTTTTGTTTTCTTTTACTTGTGAAGGACAAGCTTGTTCGTAAAACCCTTTACTGAGTTTCACGTTTATGTGCAGCTGTTGTTATGTATCAAACCTTCATCTTGATGGATGGGTTACAAGGAAAGCAATGATGTTATATTAAAAATAATGTAACATCATTGCATGAAAGTATGTTTTGTTTGACATTTTTAATGATTATTAGTATTCTATAAAATTTTAATACATTTATATACCTACTTATTGAAATTAATTGTAATAGATAAATTCATAAAAAAAAAATTACCTTTTATCTAGATAATCCAACTTTTATTGACTCAAGCAAAATCACAAGTTTTTTTATTACTTTCATGAAATAGCTAAGATTTAAAACATTAACAACATACATTTTCATTATAAAAATTAAATAACCTTAAATACTCATAAAAAAAACGATTAACAAACGCCAGATAGTAAAAAAACAAATTCAATCTTAAACAACCGGCTATAAAATTCATCAGGCATTCCAAACTAATCCTGGAGGATTTTTACTTCTCCATTGCTCCATCAAACACGATATCAATCTCTCAACGAAACATCCTTATAGGTATTTGAATGTATTTATCTCCCTAATAAACAAAATGATTTACATATAAACATTTAAATCGTATACATTAATATCATGTCACAGGTGTTTCGACTCATTAGGGAATAACTTTAAAAATTCCAGCAGTTTATGTATGGGTGTGGTAGTGATTTTCGTCAGTCAACGCCGAGTGTTTTATTACACTTCGCTTCGTCTCTTCTCTTAATTATTTCTTTTCGTTTAACAAGAAAAAATATCCCTGACGCGTTTAAGCGTCAGATTTTGTTATAAAATTAGCTCCCCCCTTAAGTTTTTTTAACTTTGAGTTTATAATTAACGTTTGCTTCGATGAAATGTAGGTACTTCTTAAATGTCTTTGACTATTTTGAGTCGGTAAGCTTTTTCGATACTAAAATAAAAAGTATTTCAGAATACAATGCCCACTTTTCAATACATTGGAAATTAAAGACTGTCTGACGTGTTGGTATATGAATTGTGTCGTCCTCTGCAGCTTCAATACATATCAGAAAAGTTCCATTTTACTGAACAAACTTATGTTCAAACAGTAACATAATATACTCCTCTTATAATATAATAATGAGGCATACTATTTTTAGTTCGTTACGGAAATAAAATAAGATCAGTATTTTATGTTTTCTTTTCCTTACATTTAACAAAATAAATCAGGTGACTTAAGATCTTTAGTGTTTAAGAAATCAATCTCGAAAAGTAATGTATGGGAATGCTGCATCAACTTAGGAGGCATAACTTTTATTATTATCTATTGACAGTAACTTGGCCAATAGACACCACGCTTTTTCTTACTTTTATTTGATACCGTAGTAAGTAAGCGTAGCTAAGTTTTTTTGACATTCACCAATTTTAAATATATTATGTTGTAGCCATGTTATTGTCCAGATATGATTAAATAATTAATTAAGACAAATTGAAATACCTTTCTATTATGCTAAGATTACTTATAAGCATCCATTGCTTATACCAGGGTCAAACAAAAATAATAAATAAATACGTAATTACACAACGTTCAACATAACTTGTAGACTCGTATTTCTACAGGCTACACAGTTCATTATAAACTCGCATCAATGTCTGTTTTACACCTGGCATACTCTCGTTCTATTTGTGAATTTAGAAAGCAAATTTGTCAACCGGTGTGCGAATAATCTTTTATTTTCGTCAACCTGCCTACGTGCAATGCGAAGTTAGTAAGCCTATTTTCTCCCTGTGTTATAAATAGATATATTTTTGTACAAAAATAGAAACAAGCTCATTTAAGTTGACAACCTCGGTAGCTAGGTGGTCTTGGGTTTGAATTCAACGCAGAAAGAATATTTTTGCGATACACAATCCACAAATAATTAATTGTCCTGAATCTGTTCTATATTTCCGTTAAATTGTCCGACACAGGGCATGATCCCTAGTATGGGAGTTGTTTTTTTTAAGGTAAATAAATAAAGCAAACATGTATATTATTATTTTCATTTGAGGAAAGGGTTAAGTTCTTCAGGCAGAAAAGTTCTTACTAAAACAATTTCATAGCTGTCTTTTGCAGGGATTTGCGTAATATTTCAAACGTACCTAATGCCTAGCACCTGGGCGAGGCAATAACAGACGTTTGGTGTCATTTATTGGGCACAGCGGCCACTTATTGGCGTTGTGATATATTAGTTATTGGGCCATAGCGTGTTGTGGTATTTTTGGGGGATTTAATGACCTATATTGTTTAGGGTGAACGTTGCTAGCAAACAGGTGTGGTAAAATTTGATTGAAAATATAAATTTCTGTCTATGATAATTTTATTTGAATTATCAAAATAGTACAATGACTTCATTTGTAAGTATAAAATATCTACTTTTACAATACATTCTGAAACAAAAACCTTTTTAAAGTTTATTCACAAATTACTGCTTTACAAGAAAAATAATTTATTAGAAACTTAATACTTTCGTGCAAAACTGTACCTTCAACAAAGAATTTAATCAATATGATGGAAAAAGTTTATTATTATTTCATTTCTGGGTTACAGTCTTTAATTTAATGAGTATTTAAAATTAATCGGTATAAAACGGTGCTAGAATTTAGAACTTTACCTGAACTAGCTGTTAATTACAACTTAGATCATGGATGTTCTAAGTAGTTAGTATGGACTAAGCAGAGCTTTAAAGATACAAAAAAACGGATAAACATAGTTACATATTTAATACAAAACACATAAACATATAAACCACCTAGAGCAATGCAGAAAATTATGATCAAGCACACAAAGATTTTCGCCGTGCGAAATTTTAACCCAAAACCTCTCTGTAGTAGCTACACATCACAGAAGTCGACATTACAATACTTCCTACTTCTTCTTGCCCGAGCTTCCTTTACTATGCAAAAAATAAGCAAAATGACACACCTAATTTGTTAACAAAATACATGGAAAACACCCAGACTAAAGCAGACAATCATTACAGTCATGGACACGGATTTTGTTCAAGCGGGAATCGAAGAAAGAAATTCTGCCTTGATTCTATCGTACGATTCCTACCTACTTCACTTGATTAAAAATAAAATTAGCTAATTTAATTTGGTCGCATAATAAAATTATAGCCACGGATCCTGATGTTATAATGGTAGCCACACCTCACAAAATTCCCCAATATTAACGAAATACCGAAGACCGTTACTTACCTTTTGTTTAACGCTCCAAGATATTATTTCCGGTCATGCCATCGCCTTGAATTATTATTTTATCGCCATAATAAAATTAATAGACGTTGTTCCCTTTCCGTCTTGTTAGGATGGATAGTTTGCACTTTATAGTAATTACGTTAATTTTCTTAATGAGATTTTGAGTAAGGTTTACTAGGTATAAATAAAAAGATTGGGAAAGGTTGTAAGAAATAAGTTTTTATATCTAATAATATACTTAATTAAAAAAATATTTTTAACGTGTAATCATAACAAAAGAAATCGTGTAATTGATTTAAACACGATTGCGATAATAGAACATAAATAATACGTACCTACTTTTTTTAAGTGAGATATAAAACAAAATATAAGAGGAAGATACAACTAAAAAATTCAACGTATTCAAAGGCGATATATCATTCGGTTCAAAAGTTGCATTGCGTACAATGTCATAAATCAATGTGTAAAAGGGTTTAAAGTGTTAAATCAGTCACAAACGGTGTACGTATTAATGTAGTGATATTAAGTCTTGATGCAGATTTATGTTCAAAGAAAAATGCAATGAAACAAAAATGAATTATGGAATTTATAATATTTGCAAGACTTATTGTAAATGTATTTGTTTTATTATCAATCGGTCTTTTAGTAATTTTAAATTGTCAAAGCTTAAAAATAGGACGCCTCTAGCTATGTGAACCGTAGACTTCAGAAATGTCGCTGGGTTGGACTAGATGCTGAAGGCGGAGGACCGTGTTTTGTGGCACGTGATGGGAGAGTAACAATATCCAGCAGTTGACTGCGATAAGCAAATTATTTGATTGAAAGTTTACTTACAATCATTTTTTTAGACTTTAACACAACGCTTTCTAGTTACAAAAGAGATTATACTATAGGTACTAGACAACGGAACAACATACCTATTTCTATGTTTATTACAAAGGCACATTTTGATACTAAAGAAATCAACTAAATTATTTACTCGTCAAAGTTACTGGCAGCGGATAAAAACGTTAACGATACATAATTATTTAAAAAGAGAACTGTATCAATGGTACTTAAGGATTAAACAGGAATCAACTGTTCATGGTCTTAACTGTGCCCGTTCAACTTCTCTTATCTCCGTAGATTAACGTAATGCGTAAGAATGGGTGATCAATTTGGGTTAATTTACTAGACGGCTCGTTTTGGATACAAATGAGAAAATTATCGAACGTTAAGACTCCAGGACGTCGATTATACATAAATTGACCCTGCTGATATAACTAGTTTATACTGTTTTTATTTTAATGTTAAACTTTACAAATACATAATTAAGACAATAACTATAAATATCAGCGTTGCAAACTAGTTGGCAGATATTATCATGTAGGTAATATACTACAGTTATTACAATACTACAGTTACCTAAGATGATAATAATCATCATCATCCTTCCAATCGACGTAATAAAGATAATAAAGTATACTAACCCTGATGTTATATAAATATATCATTCCTTAGCCTTATATTGTCTTAACTTTCATGTATTCTAATTGTTGCACTACTGACAAAAACATAACGTGATTCAAACACATTAAGCTAAGGAGGAGCGAAATGCAAAAAGCTTTTTAAATAAAGTGCCATCGATAGGAAACGCCCTAGAAGAAACTTACAAACACCTAATTAATGACATACATTTGAGTTTTTATTCTACGGGTGCTGTTTTCATGCTTATCGCCCAAAATTTTGTGTATAGTGTAAAATAAATAAGAAAAAAAAACAAAATTTTTAAATCATTATAATAAATAAAACAATTGTACATAAAGCGTAAAACTAAAATCTACAGAATCTTAACTTCGTTATTCTTGAAGTTTACATTTTTTTTTTTTTTTTTTTTTTTTAACGCCACGAATGACGCCGCCTGGGCAGAACTCGCCCAGACTACCTCCGGTCTATACTTGGGAGGGGGTGGAAAACTCTCATGAGTACACCGAGGGAGGCCCTATGTCCCTGCGGGTTATGCCGAGACTCATACCGGCTAAAAACCACCAGACCTACTGCTCTGTTGCCCTATGGGCTGCTAAGCGAATCGGAACGTCCCCCCCAGACTGGGGTCCGGGGAAGCGTTTCTTAGATAAGCGTCGCCCCATTGAAGGGACGCCCACTTGATTTTCCCTAAGAGAATCCTACTTAGAGAGTCATGATTGAGCGCGCACTGCGTTCAGGTCATGTATAAACTAACAGAGATCTTAGGGGGGACCTACGGGATCTGAGCTTTGACAAGCCTTTCCAGATCGGAGGACAGTGTGTCCGGTGAGTCCAGTAGGACATTACGAGGCCTTCGTATGACGTGAGGAGTGGTGGGGTTAGGGAGAGCGGGGGTGTAGGCCACCGCCTCCCTAATGAGGTGATTTGTGTGCTCCTCTGCAGATTTGAAGAATCTATCAGAGGCCTGTTTTATGAATGTCTGTATAGTGGGCATTCCGATGTCCCGGTGCAGGTCCGCGTTGCGAACATACCACGGTGCGTCGGCCGCCCGGCGTATGAATATGTTTTGTACTGTCTGGAGCTTCTCCATAAGGATTGGGCTCGCGTGTGCGAATACAGGTGATGCGTATGTGAGTACTGGGCGTATGCAAACCTTGAAGATAGTTCGCTTGTTTCGTAGTGACATTCTACTGTGCCTGCCAACCATGTGGTGTAGCCGGCCGAGATATGAGCGTGCGTTCCTGGTCACTCGCCGTATGTGCGGCCTGAACGAGAGGGTTTCGTCCAGTGTGACTCCAAGATACTTGACTTCGCGCCGCCAGGGTATACGTGAACCTAGCAGTCGCGGGGGGTCGTCGGGCCTACGTAATAGTGAATTCCGCCGTTTCACATCGAAGCGAACCGCAGCGCTCTTGTCTGCATTCACATCTATGCGCCACTTGCGAAACCACGCGCCCAATCTGTTGATAGATGGTTGAAGCTTACGCACCGCCGCTGCAATAGTAACACTATTACAGTACAAGGCGGTGTCGTCTGCGAATAACGACATCTGTACCCCGCTTCTGAGCGAAGGTACTGGTATATCATTTGTGTATGATATGTATAAGAGGGGGGACAGGGGGGAGCCCTGAGGTACGCCGGCCGTGATAGACCGAGATGTCGATAGGGTACCTTCGTGCCTGAAACGAAAGGTCCTACCGCTAAGGAAGGAGGTAATTAATCGAACCATCCGATCGGGCAGGCCTAACAAGTATAACTTGTATACCAGCCCGTCGTGCCAGACCTTGTCAAAGGCCTTGGCGACATCAAAAAAGACTGCCACTGTCTTCCTCCTTTTGGGGTAGAATCCGTCTAGTGTGTATTCCACTATACGGTGTACCTGTTGAGTACATGAGTGGGCGGGTCGGAAGCCGAATTGATGGGGGATAGCTATGCCGCTGTCGAACAGATGATCTCTCAAACGAGATTGCATCGTTCGCTCGAATAGCTTGCCCATTGCCTTGAGTAGGCTAATTGGTCTGTGGCTACTAGGGACGTTGAGGGGTTTACCAGGCTTTGGTATGCCTATTACGATAGCCTCTTTCCACGCAGTGGGAAAGTGACATAGATCGTAACAAGCGTTGAAGATGACTGTGAGAACGGTTAGCACTTGGATGGGAAAGTGCTTGAGCGTCTTGTTAGAAATGCCATCGGCACCCGAGGCCTTTCTAACCTGTAGCTTCTTGACGTGCGAAACAAGTTCGTCCGTCGTAACCGTTATGGGAGGGGCCGTGAGAGGGAGAGAGTTCCTGTTACGGAGTTCTTTCTCTACTGACCGGAGATGCGCTGGGACGCATGGTTGTTTAGAGGGGGAGCACTGATCAGAGATGCTGTCAGCGAAACATTCGGCTTTTTCCTCGTCTTCGAAGGCTATAGTGCCATCTGGACGAGATAAGGGAGGGATTGTTTGCACTACGTCACTACGAAGGGCTTTCGCCACTTTGTAAAACGCTTGGTGCGACGGAGTTATGTCTTGCATGAGATTGCCCCATTTAGCGTTCCTCAGGTCTGAGAGTTTGGATCTAACCAGCCTCTGCAGATAGTTCGCGTCGGCTCGGTTAGAGGGAGTGGGGTAACGCGCAGCCCTTCTAAGCGCTGCGTTCTTAGCCTTTATCGTGTTTCGGATATCCGCCGGCAGCTGTGCCCGCCTAGGCAGGTTGACTACCTTCGTATTATCTTCCACAGACTTGGTGACTAAGCGTGTGAATGAATTTACTGCTTCGTCGATCTTCTCCCCGCTATCCAGCGAGTCAGGAGAGAAAGCAAAAGGAGAGTCGGGCTCGTCAATCGCAGAGGCGAGAGACCTAGTGACCTTATCCCAGTTAACAAAAGACTTGGTGGGAGGGGCTGACGGTTCGAGCGGGCCTAATACTATGTGTACAGGTCGGTGGTCTGAGCCCAGGTCGTGTAGGGTTTCTACAGACCTTAAAGGTAGATAAACACCTTTCGCCATAGCAAAATCTAAGACGTCGGGTGCGTGAGCGTTAGCGCTAGGATAGTGCGTGCAGTCATATGGGCTGATAACCTCCAGCTCAAATGCTTCCGCAATCTCTAATAAGGCTCGACCGTTTGTGTTGGTGGTCCTACAATTAAAATCTTTGTGTTTAGAGTTGAAATCTCCAAACAAGATAACGTGATTACCTAGCGAGAGGAGTGCTTCAAAATCACTTCTCAGGGGGAGGTTACCCGACGGTATATAAACGGACGCTATGACTAGAGTCCCGTGACCTATCATAGACAACCTACATATAGTTGCCTCCATGTTGGTGAGTGACGGAGTGTCCATGGGTGAACAGTGTAGCTCCCTTCGGAAATAAATAGCTGTGCCACCGCCGTTAAGGCCTGTGGCTCTATCATTTCTGAGTAAGGAGTACTTGGGAATTGACAATCCTTTCAGGTTAGTGGGTTTGAGCCACGTTTCCTGGATAAGGAGTAGGTCAACCCCAAGATTCTTGACGAACTCTCTGAGCTCGTTGACCTGTGGTCTGAGGCTTCGGGCGTTGAAAGAAACCAACGACAGTCCCTTAGGCTTGATGCGCCCCGTGGTGAGTGCGAGTGTAGTTGGCGTGTTATGTGCGTGTGATGTGTGTGTATTGGTGTCCATGTTAGTGTTAGTATGTGTGTGTACCTAACTACCTAATGAAAACCTAACTTGTAGAGTAAAGTTGCGTGCTCGTCTAGCAAGAGCGCCAGAGCGAGTGGGTCTGTGATTTCGCGGTACTTGCGTGCAAATATTTGCACTTCCGCGATGCTGATGCCGCTGAGTGCACTACGGATTGCACCTAGTGGGTTGGAGGGGCCTCCTGAGCCTAAGCCGGGCTGGGAGGATGGGATGGGAGTGGGGAGGAGCGCCGGTTTGGGCGGCACTGGTGCCACCTTCTTCGGGCCCCATGCTAAGGCGGGCCTAGTACCCGCAGCGGCAGGGGTGCTTTCCTTTGCCGGGAGGCTCGGAAAGTTCCTTTCCGTCGCGGGGGGAGGGACGGGTTTGGACCTAGATGCCCTAGGTTTCCTAGTGGGGGTCTTGCGCTGGGGGGCGCGGGGGCAGCCCTTGTAGTTAGCTGTGTGCCCGGTTTGGACACATAGCACACAGGCGGGGGGAGAGGAAGAGTCCCTTGTGCGGGAGCACTCCTTTGTGAAGTGCGGGTCTAGGCACTTCACACACCTAGGGGGAGCCGTACAGTTAGCCGAAGCATGCCCGTACATTTGGCATCGGTGGCACTGCCCCGGGGAGCCGCGTCGGTGTGGTACCTCGACCTTGAGGCCGGAGAGTCCGCACACGACTAGTGATTTTTCAAGGCGGAAGATGTCTCGCGCCTTGTGCTCGATGCCACTTGTCATGATAACCATGACGAGCGAAACGGGACGGCCGGATGAAGTTTACAAATATTTATTTTACTTTATTAAAACAACAAGACAGACCTAACCTTTATAGAGTGTCTCTAGTGATAAATAAATTACAAAAGCAAATTCAGTACCCGATCTATTTCATCCAAGTGATTGGGGTCAGTACTGAATTTTAAATTAATTTATTGACTAGTATTGTTTATTTCTGTCTAGCCTTGGCATCTAGAAACTATTTCTAACAAATACAGAATAAAATGGTAAAATGATTGCTGGCTTGCTTACTGTAATAGTTCAAGAGTCAGATTATAACTTGCCACCTACCGCTTTCGATACAGCTCTTAAGCAACTATCTGAGGTTAGTCGTTAGTCAGTGATGGTCCAGGCTGAGTTCGGACCTTACAAAAAGTGCTCATCAGGTACGTCACTTAAATGGTTTTTGGTTGAGGACCTTACGCTCTATCACACCCTAAGTAATATAGTCCACACAAAAAAAAGTCCGAAGTTGGCTGACAGTGTACTGCATTTTCAAGATCTGTTTCATTTTGGACAAATAGAAGGCTTAAAAACTGGAAATAACCAAGTAATTCACAAAATGAGTTTCATCACTCTGTATTTCCTACCTGACACTTACAGTCAGAGCTTCCATAATGAGAACGGAACTCTTGGAACTACGATTCAGCAAATGTTAATTAAAATGTGAAATTATTTCCGACTATTGTAAGTAAGAAAATTAACCTGTGTTTCATCTCATAACTCAGAAAATCCGGTTATTAACCTACTAAAACGTAAGTTACTAAGCACCTTAGCTGGATAAGTATAATTATAGTTTTATGACAAAGTTTTAAGTTTTAAGTATTAAAAAATAATAATCTGATATTTCGACACCCATAAAATACAATAAAAAAGACTGTAGTAACAGTTTTAGAACTTAAATCACTTTTTTATTTTAGTATATTTACCATTTAGTAAATGACAAATTGGGATTGCGTAGTCATTTATCACACTTATATCAAAGACAAAATTATTATCTTTCTACCTTTTTGTTACTAGTGTAAATCATCATAACAGCCCATTAATGTCCCACTGCAAGGACGGGCCTCCTCTCGTGACGGAGGGATACTTGGCCTACTAACACCACGCCGGACGGATTGGTTTAATTTCAAGTTTTCCTTCTTTTTATTACGTAAAGATAATTTACGAATAGTCCCTTAGTCAGTTTTTACGACACCCATGGGATGCGATGGGGTGGTGACATATTGTATTCTTACTCCGTCACCACACGAAAACTAGTGTAAATAATTAACTTAATTACTTATAAGGCGAGTTAACATAACGCCGACTAGGGCCTTACAAATAGCTAACTCAATTCAGAATCTTGTTTATAGTTTGACAAGGTGTTAGTAACATCTACGAATTCCAGGAAGACCGAGAAACCTATTCCAGGGGAGCCTATTTCCGGTTCCACGAAAATATTTATTTTCCTAAATAAGATCAGTTTTAGGATCTTAGTTCATCATCATATCAGCTAATCGACGTCCACTACTGGACATAGGCCTCCTCCAAGTATTGCAACCTTGTGCGGTCCTGTGCCTCCCTCATCCATCGGCTTCCCGCTTTTCTTCTTCGTAGTTCATAATTTCTGTAAATTGTAGGGAAGATGATTTATTACGTGAAATATTCTGTAACCTGTTCTATACTGATACTAGCGCGTATACTGCTCGAATAATATAAATATAAACAGTTATGATCATGACGATAATCAAGTTTGGTATGTATTTAATTAATAAATGTAAAGATTGATATTTTTAGTCTTAAAACTATGCTTACACTACAAAATAATTGTATCTATTCTACTAGAATAATAGCTTGGCTAATTCAATTAGAGCAGAACTCGGCGGTCGGATATTAACCAAAAGACAAATTACCCAGTTTCACGCTTCGCGCCCGTAAATTCTTGTAGGTGGCAATAAATTAGCATCAGTCCCTTTAAGGAGTACTCCTGTTTCCTGCCGTTAGAGTGGGTAGTTTTTTCTGTGATTTCCGATTTTAAGTGACTTTATAAAGTTAAGAAAGAAAATAATCATAGTTTGAGAATCAAGAATTTTGTTTGAGTTTATTTATCATGATACATTTTTTACTTAATAAATTTTTTTACTAAAAATTTACTTTAATATTTAAATAAAAAGGATTGCTTGACCTTTAACGTATCTTTTGTATAATAATATGGTCCTGAGTTTAATAAGATAGTATGTATAATATGTCTAACATACCAAAAGTAAGAGATTGTAGTAATAATACATTCAATATATTTAAATGTCGGCAAATTGTCTATAAAATATTAATATCCCTCTCCTATCGCTAGCTACGTGCTAACCGCAGTTTTCAAAAATTACTTAAAGTATAAGTAATTATTCTCAATTACGAAAGTTCTTCTATAAACTCAGGTAACTTAAATTTGACGTTCGACTAAATTGTGAAGGTTTCATGGTATTTAAGAAGGACTTCGCTAATTCAACTCGCGTTTACCCGGAGACAATCCTATCAAATTAACGCTCACTTTTAGCGAAATATGAAAAGAAAAGGTAGTATATTTTTAAAAACTCATTTTTTATTATATTTCCTTCGTTATTTCACCATTATTAATGCTTCCTAAAACTGAGGAGGGCCAAGAAAATAAGATTTTAAGGTCATTTTGACAAATTTGTTCATCTTCCTTTTGTCCGGCTATCCCTGTGTGTGCCAGGATTATTTTTTGCTGTAATTATACCTCCATTATTCATTTTACATTATAAGGCCTACAGTTAATTAAGTATTTTACATGAAATGTATATTTTTAACGAAAATAAAAGTTGTAGAAAAAATGCAATCTTGTAATAGCTTGGTTTTTGGTAATTAAAATAGATTTGTATTTGTCACAAAAGTGAATACCTATCACCCTATTAGATTCTACATGACTTTCAACAAGAATGAACTTTATTAAAACTAAACACAAGTAGGCCCTTGAAGACATAATACCGCATTTCTAGCGGTCCCAATATAAAAAAAAATGTTCTGGAAGTCATTGAATTTTTGTATTTGGAATTTAATTGGTAGCCGTTTATTCTCTTCGTGTACATTTGTTTAAATTCGGCTTATGGCGGCCTATTAATAATCTTTGTTTTTTTTGTAAATTATCTTTTCACATTAAAATAATGCTTATTTGAGATAATGTCCACTCATAAAAAAACTCATACATCTTATATCAATACGACATCCTAGTACGAACACCAATAAATGTCGATATTAGCTTCATCGCAAGTTATTCTTGCCACATTCATAACCCTGTATTTGTTTTGTACTATAATACGAAATAGTAACAATAATATTTTGGTTCAATAAGTATATTCGATCATATTGGAATATAGGTAACATCTGTCGTATATGATACAATTGCTTGAATCTAAGCAATTTTGTTATATGAAAATATTGATTGAGATTTGATGGAAGTGGATGCTTGTTTCGTGTATGTATTTTTATTGGACATTCAATATCTATATTTTAGGAACGACCACTCGTTGTTATACACACATCAAAAAAGTCTAAGCAACATGCATGATATTACAAATTTACCATTTATATAAATTTATTTTACCATTTATTTTAATTATAACGTTGTATTTTATTTTTAAAATAATATTTTTAGGGTTCTATGATGTAAAAATAACAGCTGTTTTCTTTATAAGTTCTTTTAATAACAGAAATTAACAATATTAGAATATACAGGTACATAAGAAACTAAACTTTTTTTTTACAAATTGAAATTTCTTAAGAAAATGAATTTATTGTGAAAGAATAGGACAATTTAATACAAAGTATGGCCTCCTCTGCTATTCAGAACTTGTCGGCAACGATTATTCATTGAATTAATGAGACTGTTTATGTCATCTTGCGGTATTCGCTCCCAATGAAATTGTAGCAAATCCTTCAGCTGTTGGGTTGTTGTCACTCCGTCCAAGTCCTTCAAAACACGTCTCTGGAGCATGTCCCATTCGTGCTAGATGGGGTTGAGGTCTGGCGATTGTGCAGGCCAGGGCAATACCTGGATGTTCTCCGTTGCCAAGTATTCACTGGTTCGCCGAGCTGTATGTGAACGCGCATTGTCATGCATTAACGTAAAATCGGAGCCAAAGGTTTGTGCAAATGGATAGACATAAGGTCTGAGAATATCCTCAACGTAATTTTCAGCGTTCATGTTTCCATTTACAAAAACGAGCTCAGTTCGCCTGTTCTTCATAATACCCGCCCATACCATAACTGTTGAGCCGCTGTATGGATGAACTTCCTGAACGCACCTGAGTCTTTCAGTATTTCCGGGTCGACGGTACACTCGCACCCTTCTTGTATCAGGCCTAAACCCGAATCGCGACTCATCGGAAAACATAATTTTATCCCATTGTTCCTGGGTCCATGTTATGCGTTCTCTACACCATTCATTTCGACGAGCGCGATTCCCGTGACGTATCGGTGGGCACCTGATAGGGCGTCGAGCTCGTAGGCCGTACTCATGCAGTCGATTTCGCACAGTTTGGGGACTTACATCAACACCACTTGAATTTTGTAGCCTCAAACTTATCTCTCGAGCGGTTAACATCGGCTGGCGTCTTGCAGTCAGTTGTATGTACCGGTCTTGCCGAGTGGTTGTACTCCTTTTACGGCCTGGATGCTGTTCAGCGGGTTCCCCTGTATTATTGTAGCGCTGCCAAAGACGACAAATAACACTTCTATGAATACCAAAATGTCGAGATACCTGAGATTGATTACTTCCCGCTTGCAACATCCCTACAGCTCTTTGCATTTCATCTGCCGTCAAATGACGTCGCTCCATGACGTAAAGAATATCTAACAATTCAATTTTGTCGCCAACTGTATTTAAATGGTTGTAAAATTATAAAATCAAGACTAAAACGTAGCAATTAACATGCACTCAAATTCAAACAAATTCGCAGTCATTTGAATTTTATGAAAAAAAACAAAACATAATCGAAATTTTTTTTTACAACCAGCCAGTATGTCATCAATAACAAAAAAGTTTACTTACCTATACACTTTGAGTGAGTAAATACTTAGAAATTAATTAATATAAATGGTAAATTTGTAATATCATGCATGTTGCTTAGACTTTTTTGATGTGTGTATTATGCTCAAGATTTATATAAGTGATAGCACAGAAGCAATTTTAGCTTCCTTGTTTATAAAATTGAGTTGTTTTATTTTGGTCTAATAGATCGCCTTATATTTTTCTAATATTATTCGTTATGTCCTGGGTCACTGATTCTTTTTTTTAAATATGCTGGTAAATCATAAATACTTACCATAAAATTACTATTCTAACGAGTTTATAAAATCATTACTTACGTATTTATTTCATTTGCTATGTAGCACTGATATCAAACGCCGTAATGATTAAACAAATATAAGTCTAATCTTGATAAGGCTCGTCACTCATACCACAAAATTTGTTAAGTGGTCTATTGTTACGTAAAAACTTGAGTTTGACTTTACATTTTTGAAAATAACAAAAGACTTATTCCCGTAATTACGGGTGTTGTAGACTCCAATTTACAAAGTATCACATCAAGAGCGACGACTTCATTGTCCTATTATTACTGAACTACCAAGTCCTCTTCCGTGTGGTGACGGAGAAAGAATGCAATATGTCACTACCCCATCTCATCCCATGGGTGTCGTAAAAACCGACTAAGGGACTATCCGTGAATATTATCTTTAAGAAATAAAAAGAAGGAAAACTTGAAATTAAACCCTATACCAATCCATCTGTCCAGCGTGGTTTTAGTAGGCCAAGTATCCCTCCGTCACGGGAGGAGGCCCGTCCCTGCAGTCGGACATTAATGGGCTGTTATGATGAAAGTCCTTTACAAAATTAAGATAATTAATGTATTTATTTATACTTTATTAGTTGTGATACAGTTACTGACAAAAGTAAAAGGCCTATTATTGATTAATATGGATTTTTTCAAATTTTAATTATACTTATTTTAAGAGAATAAAACACTTAAAAATATTTACAGAGAAGTTTATAGATAGGCATTTATTTATAGGCAGCCCTTCACAAAACTAAAACAACGATACAATTTGACGTGAACGAGAAATTCCACTTAAAATAAGTTAGGTACACAAATTAATTGGTTGAAAATAAGTTAGCATGATAATGGTAGAGTTCAGAGTTTCAACTTTCCAGTTTATATTTTATTCCTAGACAGCCCTTTACAACAAATTGAATTCCAACAATCCAACTTGTAATGATCAAGTACATCTTGTTTCCATAAATTAAACAGTATAAAATTTGGTAATATTTGCACTTTTTTTTCTAAAAAGGTTGTTAGCATTTCCATAAAAAAGCTATTAATTTACTCAAATGAGAATAACAAATGGTGTATTAAACGGTTATCTTATCAAAAACAAAGTACAACCGCTATGTTATTTAAATATTCTACTTCAATATGCTTGCTAAAAAAAAACAGGTTAAATTGAAAAATCAGCAAAAGCTATTAATCACCATGATATCAGTCAAATAACGTCCATTGCTGGACAAAGGTCTCTAATACAACCAAGCCATTATTTCATATTTAAATAAATATAAACATGTAGTTAAGGGCTCTTTCAATTTAGCCGTTTCGTGCCGTACGGCAATATTTATAGTGTCGAGCGTTCGCCGCACGGCAAGATTTGTATGAAAACAAATTACGTTGCTTTTGCCGTTCGAAAATCGGTAAAGTACCTACGGCACGAAAAGGCTACATTGAAAGAGCCCTAAATAATAAAGTTCCTAAAAATTATTAATGTTTTAACTGTAGGTAACCCACTCGTTTCGTCTTGTAAATATTAATAAAACTCTACATAAAAGGAACAATGCATAAGTTTGTTTATAAATATTATTTTCTAGGTAACGTCACTGGGTTTACGAAATAGTAGCATTCAGTACCGTTATATTAAATAGCATGAAATATAAATTATGCCATATGTGCCTAGTCTCGCTCGCACGCGCTCGGCGAACGATCGTGTGTTACGAATGTATTATACGTACCTACCTACCTATCGAGTTCGGTAATAAATAACGAGCAAAAATGGTGCAGTGTAAAAAATGTAAACTATTCATGTCAACTACTAAAGAGGATTTTGTGAAGTGTAAGGGTGCCTGTGAATCAATCTACCATAAAAAATGTGTTAACAAGCAATTCATTCAAACATCAACTTGTGAAGACTGCCAGAAGAATAAAATCAGCCCTCCACAGCAAACATCGACCCCACAGCTAATGGTAAATCCAACGGAAGTATCTGGCGAAAGGGTATTGATGGAGGTTAATAAAAAATTGGAAGTACTTTACAGTGTCGAAAAAAAGTTAGGTGATCTCACTAATAGTGTGGAGTTCTATGCTGAAATATATCAGAGTCTTTTAGAATATAAGGAAGATTCCCAGAAAAAAATGAAGGCGTTAGAACAGAAAAATATTTATTTGGAAAAATACAACAAGGCATTGGAAGAAAGAGTGCAAGAATTAGAGCGGAAAGATAAGGAAAAGGAAATAGAAATACACGGATTAGAGGTACAAAGTAATGAAGATATTAAAGTGGTAGTCCAAAACATCGCTCAAATATTAAAAGTAAATCCAGGAGATATCGAAGATGTAACGAGGGTAGGACTACAAAAACCGGACGATCCCAGACCGAAACCTGTATTGGCTACACTTCGGTCAAAAAGTACTCGTAATAGATGGATGGCGGCAAAAAAGGACCAAAAAATCACCAACAACCATGTCTATTCGAATGGTAACAATAACCAGATTTACATAAATGAAGCTCTGCCAAAGTTCAAACGCCAACTTCTTTGGGCGGTCAGGAATAAATTAAAACCAAAAGGCTACCAGTACATTTGGGTCCAAAACGGAAACATATTGGTTAAAAAAAATAACGAAGAGAAGAGGATACATAATATAAAATCCGAAAAAGAATTAGATAGATTTGATGAATCACTTACATCCGATTAAATCTGCATCTAGCGGGATCAGTACACACTAGGGGACTTTTTAGATTATACATTCGATAGTATAGAAGATGATTTGTTTATTGATTTTGAATATAAAAGGTACTACGATATTAAAACATTAAGTAAAGATTTAACAAAAAAGAAGGGACATACTCATATAATGCACTTAAATATAAGATCACTTAGAAAAAACTACAACGAAATACTTATCCTATTAGAAGAAAATAAATACAACATAGATATACTTATATTAAGTGAAATAAACATTAAAAAGGAGGAATTTATTTTTTATACAATTAAGGGATATAATACTCACATACTGACTAGAGAAACAACCAGAGGAGGAGGTATATTAATCTATGCAAAGGAAAGATTAATATTCAAAGCCCAAATTCTTAATACCAGATATTCGGAAATACTGCATGGCCAGCTAGCAAATGAAAAAAGGAGTAAAACGCATATTTTTGCTGTATACAGACCGCCTCAAAAAAATAAAATATCATTTATTCAGGAACTAGGTAATATTATAAAATTAATCCCAAGATGTGAAAATGTAATTGTAATAGGTGACATAAATATAAACATCCTGAACGGCATAACAAATCCAACCGTCACGAAGTACAAAGACACCCTGTGTGAACAGGGCCTCCAGTGTGTTATACCAAGTACGGAAGCAACGCGCGAAGCGATACGAGAGGGACAGAACGTGACTTCATGCTTGGACCATGCGTGGGTGCGAGCGGGACGCAGCGAACTTGGAGGTATTTCGTTCGTTCTTGAAACGCAGGTGTCGGACCATTATGCAGTTGGGCTGTCATTGAAGATAGATGAAAGTGATAAACGTGCTATTTTAAATATTAAAGAGAATAACAGTGTTCGAAAAGTGATTAGTGATAAGTTAGTGGAACAAAAGTGTCAAGGTTATGATTGGACGCAATTGTATGTAATTTCGTGTCCCTATGTTTTATATCAAACACTATGTACGGTGTTCGACGATTTGTATAAGGCAAGTACAGTTACGGTTACTAAAACAAATAAAAGAAAAAAAGAACCATGGATTGATGACAAATTATACTCACTGTTAGTTCGTAGGGATTGCTTATTTAAAATATGGAAAGCTGAACCGAAAAATATGAGTAAACGATTAGAATATACAAGATTTAGAAATAAGGTAAATAAAATTATTAATGACACAAAAAACAAATATAGACAGTCTGAAATATTTAAATGTAATGGGGATTTTAGATAAATATGGGAAAATATAAATTTATGGTTAGGTAGGCAGAAGAATAGCTTAGATAGTGTTATTATGAAGTATTTAGGTGAAAATAATAGTATTAAGAACATCTGTAACAACTTTACACAAACATTTACCAAAGACATACATGATATTAAGCATATATGTCAAACAAATTTTTTAGATAGGCAGGTATATGTGAGCCCTAGTAATGTAAGCTTTAGATTTAGTAAAGTATACCCGTCTGACGTAGAGAAAATTATTAACTCATTATCAAGTGAAAAAGCACCGGGCTTAGACGGTATACGAGCTAAAGATATAAAATATTTACAAAAACAAATCAGTCCTGTTATAGCTTATCTCATCAATATGTGTTTAGAGAAAGGTGTATACCCTGATCAGTTAAAAAATGCTATAATACGCCCAATATACAAGTCAGGAAGCCACTTAGAGTATGTAAATTATAGACCTATAGCAATATTATCTGTTATCGATAAGGTTGTTGAAAAAATAGTAGTTGGTCAAATAAATAGGTTTTTAGAAAAACACAATATATTGTCGGACGCACAGCACGGATTTAGAAAAGGCAGGAGTACTGTGACTGCCCTGTCAAGTTTTGCGGATTATGTCAACGAAGCCTTAGACTCAGGAAAACAGCTGATAGCACTCTTTATTGATTATAAAAAAGCATTCGACACCCTAGACCATAATATACTATTGCAGGCGATGGATGAATGTGGAATACGAGGGCCCACCAATAACTGGTTTAGAAACTATTTATCTAATAGAAAGATACGCACAGTTGTCGATGGGTTTGCTGGAGATGATGCTGTCGTGAATTTGGGTGTTCCAACTGGTTCAGTGTTCGGTCCAGTGGGATATGTTATGCATGTCAACAGTGTGTCAAATGTGGTGAGTCAGTGTAAAGTATTTATGTATGCAGACGACATGTGCGTAGTTGATGTTTCAAAGGATATCTTACAAGTACAAATAAATGTGCAGATGGACTTTGAAAATATCACAAAATGGGCCCATGACAATGGCATTATACTAAACTTTAGTAAAACAAAAAGCATGCATATTCATTCACCATACAACCAAGGGGCTAAGAGTGCTAACATTGATGACATTGCTATAATAGGACACACATACGAATGTTTACATAGAAATAAATGTAACTGTAACTGTTCTGCTATCCAAAGTGTTGATAACTTTAAATATTTAGGTTTAAAAATAGATAAAGATTTAATTGGGCAATGCATGTAACTGATGTTTGTAATAGGCTAAGATCTGTGCTTGGTAAGTTTTACCAATTACAAAGAGTATTGAATGTGGATACACTAAGAACTGTTTACTATGCCCTTGCAGATTCACTGATCAGCTATGGATTAATTGTATACGGACGAACCTTTATAACTTATTTAAATTGCATAAAAAATATACAAATAAGATTGTTAAAATACTTAGTTAGTAAGAAAGTTAAAAATATGTGTAACAAAGAATATGAAAAATTGTTTCCCTTATGTAAGATCTTGCCAATAGATAAAAAAGTAGAATATTTAATAGGTATAGAATATTATTATAGTGATCAGGGCAAAAATATTGTTATGAATAAATACAACACTAAAAGGGTTAGAGAACAAATGCTAGATAAACCAAAAGCTACTAACTATTATGGACAAAGAACAAACAATTATATGATACCTAAAGTGTTCAACAACATAAACTTATTAAGAGAAACCCCCAAATTAAGTCCCACCTTGTTAAAGAAACAATTAAAAGATATACTTTTGTAACATAAAACTTTTTCCAGTATTATTACTATTGTAGTTGCCATGATATTGATGTAAGTAGGTACATTAGACCATTATAAACATAGAGTCTAAGTAGGTATATGGTATGTAGGTTATGTATTAAAATTAAGAGCGCTTCTCGCCGTTAAACAGTTATGTTTGGCGAGTTATAAATGTTAAAATATTGTAACCTATTTTATTAAATAAACTTTAAAAAAAAATTTAAATAGCTAAGTTACGAAATAAAAAACGCTTTGACAAAATAATTGTCCGTCCTAAAACTCTTGAGCAGTTCTTAAATGCTTTTTAAAACCCATAACGTCTGTTGATTTGAAGAATACTCCAAAATCGCTTCATGAAATATTACATCAAATTTCTATTAAATGAATTCATTGTTGGACTTATTATGTTTATTGGTCTACTACGAGTAATACCATTGTATGTACTAATCTTAAGAATTAAGCTTATAAAATTGAGAAGTTACCCCATTAGCGAAGCGCTTAATGTTTCGAATCCCACAAGAACATATTTTTATAAGTAGTGACGGAGTAAGAATACAATATCCCCATCTCATCCCATGGTTGTCATAAAAACCGACTAAGGGACTATCCGTAAATATTATCTTTACGTAATAAAAATTATGAAAACTTGAAATTAAACCCTATACCAATACGTTTGGCCAGCGTGGTCTTAGTAGGCCAAGTATCCCTCCGTCACTGGAGAAGGCCCGTCCCTGCAGTGGGACACTAATGGGCCGTTATGATGATATTTTTTTGTGAATTTATAATGTATTGTTCCGAGTCTGGATGTAAATGTAGTCTATAATAATATGTAAAATCTATATTTGTGGAAATACCCGCGATACGAAGCATGGTCCTAAATGCGGCAATTGTCTTTTATAAGAAGAAAATTGAAAGTAAGTTACTTCTTATTCTTCTTGTCAGACTAATAAATATTAAGTATATAATTATGCTTATTACGTCAAGATAACAAAACTACAATGATACGTCTTTCATGATACTTTATGTATCGTCGCTGGCGATGAACCCTTCCCGAGCAGTGAAAAAGTAATAAATTATTTGGTAATATAGGCAAGGTTCCCTACTAATGTATAAAGAAAAAGATTCTTCACAAATTTTGCTACCATAGTAATTAATATACTCATGAAATATAAAAGAAGAGGAAGGTTCTACCCCTGCATTAAGTATGTTCTTTGAATAAAAGGTAAAAATTTCAAGTGAGGTACGATCAAATTATTTTTGGTACGACCATTTCATTTTTTTTTTCATTATAATCTCATGGTTTTTAAAACTCAAAGCTTTTTATAAAAATTGATAACACTATAATTATAATATTAGGTACAATAACTTTCTTGCACACGTTTACAAAATGCCATGTTAAAATACTGAGCAAGGTCATTAGAGTTTTATAAAATAAGAGTGTTAGATAACGGGTAATTAATACGCACTCAGATAATAATAAAATACCAAAAAATTAAAAGCAGCGTCATTAATAATCTATACTACTAATCTGTATAAAAGACAAAGGTTTTGACGACCTCTGTGGCATAGTGGTTATATAACATGACTGATACGCATAAGTCCCGGGTTGGATTTCCGCTCAATGAAAATCTTTGTGTGCATGAACATGATTGTTTGTATTAGTCTAAAAGTGTTTTCTATGTATAAAAAAAGTATATAAGTATGTTTAACCCTTGTCTAGTACCCACAGTACAAGTTTTGCTTAGTTTGGGACTAGATGGCGTTGTGTGAATGTGAGAGAAATGTATAATGTGAAATAATTTGTGAAGAATACTGTCCTCTGAATCTTAATAGATAGTTTCTGGCTACGCACATGGGAACCAAACAAGGTGAGTTTAATTAAATGTGATCTTCTTTCGAGTTTCAGTAGTAATGAAAAATAAACTCTTAGAGCAGTGAGATGCCGGGAACCATTCAGATGATGGATGATCGTCAATGAGCCTCAAGTAGTGAATATTAAGAATTATTTATCAAAACAGTTTCGATAAGGAAATATAATATTTTCTCTTTTAATACGAAATGTAGGAGAAATGATACTACTTTGAAGATTGACTCAAATTTGATTTCTCTTTAATGTTTTTTATTAATAAGATTATTTTATGTATGAATGTAGATAATAAATACAAAGGTAAAAAAGACCTTTGTTTTTGTGTTACATCAAAATACTTAAATGCTAAGAAGACTTTGCTAAAGATTGCAGGTAACCAATTGTTGAGAGTGGTACAGGACAGAGGAGGGTGACGAGATGATTATAAATTAAAACACAATATTTGCTGTTTTTATATTCATTCACACTGCTTGTCTCAAAACCGGTATTTGTAACATCTGCGGACTTTTATTCATAGATAAAGACTTTGCTATTTGCCATTCACGCACAGTTTTCACTTGAGTTCCTGGAACAACATTGTCATCCACATATTTTGCCTTATACAATTCACCTCTGAACGTAGACAGCTGATCTTTTAAATAATCTATGGGTATTTTACTAACAGCTAGCATTTGAGGCATAAATGTTTCGTTTACTGGAACATTCGTTGCTTCGTACAGTTCGTAAGTAATTAATTTGTCGTGCGTTTTCGGAGCTTTGATGAACACAGCGTAATCAAGACCAACATGAAGAAAACCTTGTAAGTCGTGTTCAGATTTATATCCGTCAATGAGTTGAAAAAGTTTATGGAGGCGAACTGACTCAGTATCATGGAATATCATTACTACGAGTACACTTAAAATTTGTGTCTGAAATAAACAAATAAAAATTTAGCTTAAGATTTTTGATATTCAAAATATCATTAGACATGCAGCTAACGACGAGACCCAGATACTTGAGCTCAATGAATCTCTGAAAGCCAATGTGAATCCAATTGGATATGTCAGCTGGGAGTATCAGTTCGTCGACGTAACTAAGAAATTAACCCTTCGGTGAACCCAGAATGTAAAGAAAAGTTTGTTTTTTCAAAATTTAATCAAACACAAAAGGCAAAGTAAAATAACATTTTGAATTTAGTTATTAAACTTAATAGTTTTACAAATGACCGGCAATTTTTCTCAAGAAAAATAAAGTTAGTATTCTTCATGGCGATACAAAAATATCAACAACAAAGTTGCAACGATATTTTCCGGAAATTACAAGCAATCACTTATTTAAACAAAACTCTCTTTTATTTCAAAACGGAACAAACTTGTCGTGTAGGTTTCAACTCGCAACTAAATAAATTGGCTGGGATGCGGAAGGCGCAGGACCGAGTTCTGTGGCAAAAGGCTAGTTGATTTTCCGAGTCTGATTGTTATTTTGTGTTCGGTAAATTGATGTTTGTAAAGTCCAAGAAACACAGAAAATAATCCATAGTGCGAAGGTTGTCTTTTTTAAATCTCATTTATTTAGAACCCATGCATCGTATAGATTAAGTCGGCGAAGTTTGTCTTTAAAGAAGAAGAAAAAGTTTAGTTTATCATTTTGCAATATGTTTTAGGGTCATAGCACATATAACGTAACGTAAACGGATCGGCATCGCCTCGCCTTTATGCTCGGTGTCAAACGTCAAAAATCCGGTTACGTTACGTATCCGATTAGTGTGCGGTGCAGTAAGGAGTTTCATACAAAGAATACTGAACGACTCTAGTTGATACGGTGACGTTCCGCTTACGTTACGTTATATGTGCTATGACCCTTAGTCGTAATATATTTTATTTACTGAATATAAATGACATGGAACACAGTTTGTTTTCACCCATTTTTTTTTACATAATTTGATATTTCACAACGAGCTATAAATAACTAAATGTTATTGTGTATAAAACTACAAAATATGTTATGTAAAAGTAACAATGTAATATTTTTATCGTTTAAATAAAAACATCGGTATATCTATGTTTTTATTTACTTTAGCTTTAGCTATATAGCGCGAGTGATATAAAAAGTAATATTAGAACAAAACAGAACTTACTGACTTCATTATTACAAAAAAATATTAAAAACAAATAAAATAAGTTAACACGTTTCAGCGTTTGCTATGCATTATTGGCATACACAAAATTGAAGTTGAATAAATTCAAATATTTTATGATGCTTTTAAATTTTAATGCAACAAAGGTTTATAGTTTATTTGTAAACGACATATTTATTATAAAATGCTTCGAAGAAAATTTACATGTCAGTGGAATAAAAAAGAAATATTTTATTTTACTATAGGTATCAGTAAACAGCAAAATCGTAAAAGCAAAATAACTGCAGAAAAGAATACGAGCGGGAAAAAGTAAACGTATTTTTTTATACAAGAATTGAAGCAGTATGATATTTTGCTCATTTTTTTGCTTTTGATCTGTAGATGTAACTTAAAAAAAAAAGTGTGTCAAAATTTTTACAAATAAATCAAAAGAAAATAAACTTAATGTAAATATTGTGCGGCACATCATTTTTGTAGCAATAAGTGTTATTAGTACAGAACTGCTACAAAAATAAAAGGTATGATCCAGCAAAATTAGCGCGACAAACTATTCCTTTTGGCAACTTATCCGTTCACTGAGCAATCTTTTTGTAGCGTTTCTTTGTAATGCTTCACTTAAAGAACAAGTTGTGAACTGTTCTCTACTCTTCCTATTTTATTCTGATTAAGTTTGTAACTTCAACATAAATTATATCGTTTACACTTTTAGCGCACACTATTTTGTTTACACTTCCTATAGTTTAACGGACAGACATTATTATCCTTAGTTTTAAGTTGATTAATTAATAAAAATATGAACTAAACACCAAGTAACGCAAGCAAGATGCCAATTGAAATGCTGAAAGAATAAAAAATGTTCTGCTAGTTAAAATTGACATAAAATGTAGTCCACAGTTGAATGTAGAGAATGTTTTATAAATTAGTTAATAAGTTTATAATTTAGACAATATATTTTGATAACAGTGTTTCATCCCCGTCCATTATAAATCGAGCCAATTAGCTAATAGCTGCATTGTAGCAAATTGTCATCGTCCTTTGCAACATCTGGATTGTATTATTTAATTTAGAGAACAATGTAATGGAAATGACAGTCATATCAAGTTGCAACATTCTGGCAAGAGACTTAGAACATACAGAGCGTTCCGACGTTGAATATACTTAGACGGTGACAAGATTGCCGCTTATCCTACGTCGTTCTGTGATATCAAGCTCTGTATTTAGGTGTTTGCGTCAGATGTCATGCAATTTGTCTCTAATGTCTAATTGTTGTCCATGTGTTATTTTTCTTCTATATTTAGTTTTTCTTATGCTGAGTTGATACAAGATACAAATCTGTGTACTAAGTATACCATGCTTAAAATTTTATGATGTCTATTCTATAAGAATTGCTTAGCTTGCACTAGTGTTTGACAGGGGAAGTGTAAATTAACTACTACTAAAATTGAGAAAGCGCATTATCTATACTAATATTATGAAGAGGTAAAGATTGTGTGTTTGTGACGTTGTAGGGGGTAATCTCTGGATCTAATGAACCGATTTAAAAAAATATTTCTGTGTTGAACAAGTTATTTATTGGGGAGTGTCATGAGCTATATAGTATCACGCTATGGCTAATAGGAGGAGCACTAAAGAAATATGTTTATAAAAGGGACGCGTTTTTTTCGCCGCAAAACGAAGTGGGCACGGATCAGTTAATCCAAACGATATATTATTCTATGCAAATATTATTGTTCATACATAAATATAAACCACAAAACTGTGAATATGAATACTATTTTTAAAGTTATAAAAATCGTTCTTGAAACCAAATTTTATTACTCTTTTAAACGTTCCGATTCCCCACAAGTACTTTATCTTGAATCACAAAATAGTAGTTTGTACTAAAATTCAACAAGTTCCGTTCGATTAAAGTCTCTAGCCGAGCTACAAAACACTCGAATGCTAACGGGTTAAGCCACTTACTGACCTAATTCAATTCTAGTTTTTAACACTATTATGGTAGAAACAGCTTTAGCAAAGAGCGCATAAGGCGAAACCACGAAACCCTAATTTTACTTCAACCACAGTTTAACGGGCTAAGTTAAATGACTGGTAATGGACGCACTTTGTAAAGGAAATTTTGAACCATACTGGTATTTAGTTGCTGTAGGTACTATTATATATTGTTAGAAATACGTCTTATATTAATCACCATGGCCAATTACTGTAGAGAATAATAATATACTACCAGAAAACTCTGTATAAAAACCTGCACGAAATCGTATGCTTAGTTAAATATAATTAAAGAAGTAAGTAGTTGCGGAATAATGTCATAGCTGTTTTGCAGTGATATTTTTAATATCCATAAAACCAATTATTTTACCTTGAAAATATTAAAAAAGTGGCCCACTGCTGGGCTTAAAGTCTCCTTCTTTGTTCACTTTACACAATCATGTGCTTTCATCTTCTTCAAAGCCCTGATTAGGTCTTCTGTCCACCGTGAAAGGGCCCTGTCCGTGTCGGCGAATAAAGAATATAGCGAAGAAAATAATTAACATTATTTCACCTAACCGAAAACAGTATTTTTACTTACTACGTAGAATCACATTTAGGTTAATAAGTATTCCGTATAATGAATACCAGATCATTAAAAATAAACCGTAGAAATAAAGTCGTCTTAACCTAAACTCTACCCAAAGCCTCTTTGTTTTTGTAGTGTTATCTTCACAAAGAGGTTATTATCTGGATCGGATTTCGTACACAAGCGACGTTGATGGAGGTGCCTCGTTTAGTTTATCTCAAGTATTTGACCACGACCTTAAACAATCATTGGGTGGAATACTCGACACAAACGATATTATCTTTGGTATCCTACGTCTTTACAAATATCTTTGCAGTTTGCAAAATCCTAGAAAGGTTAAAATAATGATGTATAGTAATTATAACTGTATAAATTTGTAAGTTGTTTAGTTGTAAAATGATATAGTATTAATTCACATTTTTTACTAACACATTCTTGAGTGTACATCTCTAATCAGGTTTGATTGATGGGCATGATGACAGTTTTGTAGTATTTTATCTGACTGTCTCCGTGCTTTGGACGGTATGTAAAAAGTCGGACAAGCCTGTCATCGTAGTGACACAATCGTTAAGACGCGTCAATAAGCTACGGAAACAACTCTCAAAACCAGGTTGGCCGCTAACTAGCCGATCAAAGAAAGAATTAGAAGAAGCAATTAAATATTCTTACAGAAAAAGTAAATCAGACGGATTGGTATAGGGTTTAATTTCAAGTTTTCCTTCTTTTTATTTCGTATAGATAATATTCACGGATAGATATTCCCTTAGAGGTAGTCCCTTGGTCGGTTTTTACGACACCCATAGGATGAGATGGGATGGTGACAAATTGTATTCTTACTCCGTCACCACACGGAGATAACACAGCGTAGTATTAGTAGGCCTAGTATCCTTCCGTAATGGGAGGAGGTCTGTCCCTACAGTGGGACATTAATGGGCTGTTAAGATGAAAAGTAAATCACCAAGCAAAATAAAATTCTATTTTGCTTTTCTTACAATCTAAACGAGTATGTATGTGCTTTTACCTCAAGGAAAATCCTAATGTAACAAAGAATATCGTATTTCTAAGGATTCATTGGTAAGTAAGGAACATGAAACCTTATAATAAGCGAGTATTAAGAAAAGAAACATACAATGAAATTGAAAATATACGAAAAGGCAATCTACCAACTTTTGCGAGTGGTTCAAATCTTAATGCTGATCAAGATCATTGCAGTATACTGAGCTTATCTTTTTTGTCTCATTTAATAAACCATTTTATAAGCCATAATAAATTCAAGTAGGTATATACCTTACAAGTTAATTAATTAATTCATACAGTTTTTCATTAATTTAATGTCTGTTTTATTTTTCCTAGAAACTGTCAAAGATCACCTCAGAACTGTCTTATTGGCTTCACAACAATAAATTCATAACAGAACCAAAAATTAAGGTTAATTTCTATTGGTTATAAGGATTAATATTGTAATTGTAAATGTTATTTCATAATAATTCTTGCATTAAATAAATAAATAAATAACCTGTTGACATTACGTTCTCACGGTAATCAGTTTTACTTGGAATCGCTATTTCGAAATGATATAGCCCTAAAAACAAGTTTAGTGGTAGATTAACAAATAAAAGTATTCTGTGAAGACAACTATGATTTCTTTTTATTTATTTTTTAAATCTTTATTAGCCAGAAAAGGGCTTGATCACTTTGTGAACATGTCGCCCCTATAGGAAAATACGTATCAAAACCTTAATAAATCTAATTATCTCTATTTTTTATGGCTCACTTGAAAATAAAAATGTACAAGACTATTAAATTTAAAGTCATTTCCTCAGGTACAGTATAATAGGTGTGCTGTCTGTGAATTGAGATGCTGTAGTGGTAGCGCATTCTATTTCAGAACAAGATCATAAGTTTGTATGCATACACGAAGTTTTTGGTTTAGACTAGGTGTTTGTATGTTGATGTCCATATAATTAAGTGGATTGAACCCGTAAACCTCGTGCACGAAAGGATAACACCGCGATCTCTAGCCTATTTGTATTTTAGTTGTCATACTAACTGCTTTGTAGAAATGTATAAGAACATTGATTAAATGCGTAATTAAAGATAAAAATGTTTAAATGTAATTGTAGATAACTACTACAGTATTTAAGGTAACAGTATAACGCATCTCCATCTCGCCCGCAATATGTATGCACATAATCAAAGTTACTTTGGTTGCATGTTATGTCGTTATATACACACACATCTATGTAATTATTTTATTAACAATAAATGTGCATACATAATGCGTTTCGAATGCGATGCTTGCATAGGGCATCATAAAACACTATTTAGCTAAAGCAAAAACTAAACATTTTTATTCATTAATTAGGAACCGTCGCAAAAAAACGCTTTTTTATATTATCTTTCTACGTGTTTGTAAGTAAAGTAATTAGTTGCTGAAATGACAATGCTACTTAATTATTAAAATAACATAATTAAAAAATATAATAACATCTCTTTGAATTCCAGCTCCTACTTTACTTCAGAAGAAAAAAATAAGAGAATAATAATATAATAAGGAGGTACCGCTTTTTATAATAAACTTAGTATTTTACAAAGCACTAACATTGTAGTAACTAAAACACTTTACTATAAAAGGTACAGTTCATTATGTTAATGAAGTTCTCGTGAAGTGCAGAACCATGAACGCTTACAAATAATTATGCAGTTGTGTTTTATTTATTTACGCTAACTTGGTTAAAAGTGCTGCATTTATTTTTATCTTATTTTTCAGTCTCCGTTTTCTTTTAAACATAAATAGGTGGGAGAGATATAAATTTCTGAGGTAGTCGTTATTGCGTCGCGTTGGTGTGGCCATTGCATTTACATAAGCATTTGGTTCTCTCGAGGTGACCACATCACCGAGCGATGCAAAATTCAATTTGCTACTGAACGCAATACAAGAAAGCAAATAAAATATTCTTGTAACTTTTATATTGCATCACCATTCACTCTTCTGTAGAGAGATGCGACTGAATTTATGTGCATTTTTCAAGGTAGAGAGAGTTACATTACCATCTATTGCACAGAAAATGTCTCCGTAGAGTTATTGATAGGTACATTGTGTATCAAGTAGTGTAGATGTTAAATTGAAATGTATTTTGGTTATATGAGCTGCTTTATAAATATGATTTTATTTTTAAATTATTGTAGCATCCATACTAATATTATAAATGCGAAAGTAACTCTGTCTGTCTGTCTGTCTGTCTGTCTGTCTGTCTGTCTGTCTGTCTGTTACTCTTTCACGCCTAAACGGCTGAACGGATTTCGATGAAATTTGGTACAGACAATCTTTAGACCCTGAGAAAGAACATAGGCTACTTTTTATTAGCAATCATATTATATTTTGATTTCATAGAATTTTGGCGGGAAAGCTGTGTCACGTGACCTGTGACGTCATAGAATTTTGGTCACGTGACCCGTGACGTCATAGAATTTTGACAGATGAGTCGTGACGTCACAGAATTTTGGCGGGAAAATATTTGGTACCTCTGTCACTTTTGACAGCTGTCACTTTTGACAGCTGTCAATTTTGACAGATAGGCGTGACGTCATAGAATTTTTGACAGATGAGTCGTGACGTCACAGAATTTTTGACAGATGATTCGTGACGTCACAGAATTTTGGTGGGTAAATATAATAATATTTTGACAGCTGAGCCGTAACGTTTTTGAATTTTTGACAGATGAGTCGTGACGTCACAGAATTTTTGACAGATGATTCGTGACGTCACAGAATTTTTAACAGATGATTTGTGACGTCATATTATTTTGGCGGGAAAATATTTGATACCTCTGTCACTTTGACAGCTGTCACTTTTGACAGCTGTCAATTTTGACAGATAAGCGTGACGTCATAGAATTTTTGACAGATAAGTCGTGAAGTCACAGAATTTTGGCAGGAAAATATATTTTGACAGCTAAGGGAAAAATAGTATTTAAACAGCTGAATCCTGACGTTATCATTGTGATGTTTTTTTAATTCGTTAACACGGAGCTAGCGGTATTATGACGTAGTAAATCGGTGGCAAGGTCGTATACACTAATTGAAGAGAAGGAGCTCGTGTCGAATGCGCGCAGATAAACGGTTCTTCCCGTAATCTCGGCTAATAAACTAGCTGAGCTGTTATAGCGCAGTGATTACACTATTATAGTGCTACAAGTCTTAGGACAAGCCAGGTACAGTCACGAGCAATAATATGTACACATTTTCGCATTTTGTAAACCAGTTATCTAAAGTTCTGCCAATCCAAAATTGAAAATTCGAAGATTAATTCAAAACTGTACGGAACCTCTTCTAAATTACGAATTCATTTTGATATTGTAATGTCTAGATAAACGTGCAGATAGTTTAGAAAATTTGAAAATGTGTACATATTATTGCTCGTGACTGTACTAGTAGCTAATATATATGTATAATACTTTCTTATAATGTTGATGTCAAAGATTTCAATTAACCTATGAAATTGCCATTTTTTTCGCTGCAGTCTTTAGCCTGTATTTTCTTGTAAAACAAAGATTGCTTGTATTATTTTTGTAATTTGGTAAATACGGGGCATTACCAACATTTAACAAAAGATAATTAAGAAAAATAATTATTATTTGTATAAGTAATAAGCCTGTAAATATGGGTCCAATTTAAACCAGCGGATTTTACCATTTAAACAAATGTAACTTCTTCCTATATATTTTTTTGCTTAAGATTAAAGCTATAAGTAGTATAAGCTATAAGTTAGCTAAGATGTGCGCTATTACTTATACCAAATTTCAATCTATTATGTTTAATAATTATTGAAAAAACTAAAAAAACGTTAGTATGAAAAATCAAACTTCGCATAAAATCTCCATACAAATCGGCAATTTCATAAGTAAAGACCTATTATTTAGTCTGAGATATAAATATGTAATTTGTTATCCTATCGCGAACGCAGCAGTGTAAGAAAACATAAAAGTCAACCCATAAAGACAAAGGTTTACTAAATATAGAATTATATCAGCGAAAATAAAAGACAAACACTTAAAATTACATAGATCTACATGACCAGCGTGGTAGGAAGTAGAGCTACTTTCCTTTCATCACTGCAGGATGGTCAGGGTTAAATAAAATTAAAAAAAAAGCACGGTCATAGTTAGTTTTCCTGCAGCAAGGCATTAACAGGCTGTTGTGAATCAATTATTCAACAAATCTTCAAAACATAGTCCTCTGTATTACAAAGTATCTAGGATTAGCTTGGATACTATATTATCTGCTAACTAAGCCATAATGAGAATACATTATTAGTGATCGGCTTACAATATAAGGATAATCTAGGCCTAGGGTTTTCCCCGAATAGGATTAATTACTTTTATGATACACAGCTGTTATAATTTAGAAAAGAAAACAAAAGAAGGATTAACAGCAAATGTAAAAAGCTAGTGTAGAAAATTCTCTGACAGAAGTCAAATAGAATACGAACTTTCGCAAATTAAAGCTATTATTAAGAATCCTGAAAATAACTTTAAAAAAAACTTATTTCTACATTAGGATCTGGGTTCCAAACCTAAAGAACCCAATTATAAAACATCTATCAAAAATATGAAGTCAGATTTACCAGGTTGTATTGTATAACTCGTAAGCAAGAGACCGTGGGTAGCAAGAGTAGCGTTTCACCAAATGCGACATTTTAGCCGAGCGATGGGATGGAAAACAATAAAAAAACAAAAGATAAAATAAAGAATTTTTAATCAAATTAGACATAATTCAATTCAAAAAAGTTAATTTTGCCAAACCGAATGTCTATTTTTACTTTGTTGCTATCGATATTTTAATTAAATGCTAAAAATATTCTTTATTAAATTACAAACTGTCTTTTGGTTTATGGGTCAAAACGTAAGTATACAAAAACATTAATGTAGTATTTAGAGAATGGAGAACAATTTCAATGCAAGAATTCAAACTACGTAAAAAATTACACAGACTACGAGTATGAACTTTTTACACATACATCTTATATTAATCAGAAGTACATGAGTTCGAAAACATTGAAGCAATCAATTCAGCACTTTCTTTATGTCTCAACGGAACGAGCAAAGCATAAAATATATGAGAGTCTGGACACACCTCTGCTTAACGTAAAAAGGAAGAAAAACAAAATGATGAAGTTTATTTTTTCCGAGTATTTCAAGTTAAGTAGTATTGAGTAAAGTACTGCGTAGATTAATTTAGACAAGTACCTACTAACTTTGTTACATTAGCACTTTTTTAATAAAGCAATGTTTTACGACTTTTTTTTAGGCCGTCTCCAGCCACAGGTAGACATTTTAAATATGTGTGGGAACACCAATAAAGATGTTCACCAACTTTGAGAGAGTTTTTTGTCTTCTTGGAGAAGTTAAGTCGCTTTTCAGTATTTAATTGGTATCGATCGCCGCTATTTTAAGCTTCGAAAATAAATGTTACATAGCTCTTTTGTAATCCCAAGTCGCAAGTTTACAAATTTCAAAGATAAGCATAACAACAATAGGTCAGACATAACTTTACAATCTACAAAAGTCCGGTTTGTGACTACAACCAATTCACACATATCGTACAGGAATCCTAATGTTATCCAGCCCAAAGATAAACCTTCATTTCCTACAACACCTATATGAGGAATAAACATTTTTTCTTATATAAAAGCACGGATGAGGGTAGACAGTGAAGTGGCATATTAAATTATGCGTGACGTAGGAGGTAAAGAGGGATAATCCTGCAAAGTCGCGCTACTTTATTGGACACAGAACGTATTAAGCCTACAGCTTTTTATCGCTATTTCTATAATAGGTATCCAAAATTAGATACAAGTTTTTTTTAAGAAACAGGAGAAGATAATAAATTACCAAAGCTAATAAATCGCCTCAAGGACATTTCTATTCCTTTAGCTCAACAAAAAATATATTGCGGTTAAATCGCTGCTGAAGATTTAAATAAAGATTTCCAAGAAAATGTGAGAATGATTGTCAAGGATAAATATTAAGTTTCCTATTAAGGGCTTAACTAAATGTTATTCATTTTTCTAAAATAAAACAATAAATTCATCAAAAATGCTTTAATAGAAGGGATAACGAGTCTCGATTGTGTAACAATGATGATTGATTATTTAAAAATATTCTAAATAATATTTTGGTAAAGAGGAAAATTATAAACAAGACTGGAAAAATGTATTATAGAAATGACTTGACTTGATCTCATTGGACAAAGTTTATGTATGTTATGGATCCAATTTCTTACTAATTTCTTTTAAAACTGCAATTTTCGGGAACTAACAATGTCTAATTAAAACCCATTGAAACGAAAATATGTGAATGAGTTCATCATCATAATGGCCCATTAATGTCCCACTGCAGGGACGGCCTCCTGTGACGGAGGGATACTAAACCTACTAATACCACGCTGGCCAAACCGATTGGTATAGGGTTTAATTTCAAGTTTTCCTTATTTTTATTTCGTTAAGACAATATTCACATAATTAAATAGTCCCTTAGTCGGTTTTTACGACACCCATGGGATGAGAAGGGGTGGTGACATATTGTATTCTTATTCCGTCACCACACGGTAAATTGTGTTTATGATTCATACTCAAGTCTTTTCTCTTTTTCAAGCCACGACAGCTTGCTCTCGTCCGAATGCAACCGGGGCGCGGCAGCGATGTAAAAAAACAAATAAGGTACTTGCGGTAAATAAGGGCCACCTTAATCTAAACCTAAATAATTTCTATAAATAAAGAAATATAATAAAATATTTAATATCATGGTAATGTTTATTTCAATATCTGCATCAGAAAGTACTATTACAAGTATTTTCATCTCAATTAGGCATAGTAATCATGATTTTAAAAAACCCTCTCTTTGGCCCTTAATAAACGTCTGTAGTTTTATAAGGGCCAAATTTTAATTCAAATATTAAAAGAGTAATCAATTGAAAAAGTATTGTTTTCGGTTTCATTTGACTTTAATTATCATTTGGCATTAAATCACGCTTTTAACATTACTTAATTAAAGGAAAAACTAGCAATGGCTCTTAATAAACTAACATAGCAAAAACATGTCATAAAAACCTTTATCTATAACATATCGTCAAAATAATCACAGCCGTAAACAATGAGTTTGTAACTTTTTAAATATTATCTATGGAAATTACAAAACTAAAACATTTTTTTTATAAATAAGTAGTACGGTATAAGACAGGCCACGTACGTGGCCCTTCTTATCCTTACTATAAAATCTATTGTTATCGAGATCAACAGCTTGGACACTTTTAAGTTAATTAAAGATATTAGGGATGATTTATGATACAAAAATAATAACAAATACATGCTTAATAATAATAACTATGGTAGGTATTAAAATAACGAAGTCTATTGAAATTTGTTAACACTAATTTACATTCTATATGTATAATAAGGGCCGGCCTATGTACCCGCCTCGAGTGTGGCCCATATTAGCCCCTGATAATAGCATAATTGAAAGCAGTAAAAAGTATTGTATTTATTAACAAAAAATTATAACTCATCTCAACTAGCCCACACTATTTGTATAACATTCACAATTAATTAACAAGATTTGAACAAACGGCTGTATTTTAGGTAAAAAAAAAATAGTTTTGGCAAGATACAATTATAGTGGAGCTGCGTTGTCTATCACTCTCAACTGACTCGTGGTTACTGGTAAGATTGATGATCGTGCGACGACGCGAGCTCGGATCTTAGCTTTCCTATTAGTCATTTTTAAGCATGTGTAAATGTAGAGTGCTGTGATCATTAAAAGTGTCATTTTCAAGCAACGGCTCTTGATACCCACCGGCTCTTGTTACCCGCAGGTACCTTACTTAAGAAAAATAAAGGTAAATAGCACACGCCGCTATAATTTCCCGTTTGTATAATATTTTATTCATAATAATAAAACGCGATAGTTCAAAAGTTATATGAGACGTTTATTCAAATAGGCGTTTATTAGGTAGATTTTGGGAACTTTAATAAGGCATTTATTTATGAGTGTAAATTAAGAAGCAATTTACTACAAAAAGGTTCTTAGAAGCAGTCAGCAGGTAAGTATTATACACATTCCCCCTTACTCATAAACGCCTCTTAAATTTAATCACTGTTTAGCGAGATTTTTATTACGAAAACCAACCTTATACCAAACAACGTAAGAGTTTAAGCTAATTAATCAAATTGACTAAAATTTAAGAGGTGTTTATGAGTAAGGGGGATTTTGTTTAGTAACCTTATCTTCTATTTGTTAAAATAAAACTTTTTAAGAGTAATACTTAATTGTATCAATACTAATACTACTTGCTCGTATATTTCAAAGGAAATAATTTTATTTGTTCTATTAAAGAAAATTAGAATAATTTATAGAATTTTACCTGCATGTCAATTCTCGTTCTATAAATCGTTAAAAATTCGGTTAAGTTAACTTTAGTTGTCTAATTGTCTTACCTTTTGTATGACAATTTGACAACTAAAGTTAACTTTACCGAATTTTTAACGATTTTAAGGTACCAGAATGGACATGCAGATTAAAGAATATCATAAAATGAAATAGACAAATGACTGATGTTACACTAAAATAATTGCTTGTAATTTTACTGTAGTTTGTGTGGAATCTTTTGTAAAACCACTTTAAGCAGCGTTGGACCAGTCTGGTTTTAAATTTTGAAAGAGGTCTAACAAGTAAGCAGATTCCTAAAGCATGAAATTACTTTACTAAACTGCATTATTTGTCACAACAAAGCTTTGAATAAGAGACACCTATTACTGAAAATTTTGTCGATAGTTCAACATAAGTAGGTCTGTTTAAGAATTTAAGATCGTTCGATCGTCGAGCATACAAGAAAGGAATAAAAAATGTTTTTTTGTAGAAACTTAGCAAAACAGACCTTATTTATTTTTTTAGTATTTATAAGGGGTGTAATATGTGACTTCGAAAAGTGTTACAACAAATACCACAACCCCGTAAGTTTACTTATACGATTCACGTAACAACGAATGCACGCCACCACGAAAAACTTAGCAACGTCATTAGTATTACTCAATATAGAATATATACATCTCTAGTTCATTTAAGACAATTTGCAAAGCAAACATTAATATTTATTTTAAGTGTCATTGGGTGTAAATGAATAAACATAAACAGCGTTTGAACTTTTATTTTCGTTAATAATTTATATAATATTAGAATTTCATAAGTAATAATTTACCCAAAAAAAGAACTGATCCATTTTCGTTGGAATTTCAAGAAGAATCTCTGTAAGCTAAATTTAATTAACGAAATCCAAAGATCAACAAGATAAATAATATAATGGTGTATTTTCTTTTAATTAGGCTCACTTAGACTGTTTTGTTAAGGAAACTTGGTTGCAAATATCAACTAAATAAATCATCGTAACCCTTTGTGATGACGTTTATTTTTCTTTTATTCTGCGTCTTTGTCACAAGCTAGCGCACATTGCATGATATTATAGCCTTATTTTTATTATGTGACTAAGGACTAACATAATTAGATTTTGAAAAAATATTTACATGTTTATATAAAACAAAAGTACAGGTAATAATAATCAAGACTAGTGATTATCATTTCCAAGAGGTATCACCTCAATGTTACATTTCAGTCTGGGCATAGCCAAAGTAATTTCCTCTTATTCTTCTAGTCTAGTTAATTACCTTGGTTTTTTTTCACGTTTTTAGTATTTATAAAGAAATATTTTCTTTTTTATCTACTTATTTAACCTTTTGTTGTGTCTAAATACAAACCAAACAGTTACATTTTCACTATAAGATTGTACACCACATCAGAGATCTGTAAAGTAACCACACAATTTATCATCTTGGACTATCGATTATATCTATTTTATACATAATAGTAAGTATTGAATGGCGATTTCTATGTGAGAATTTGCAGCTGGTCCTCATTGTTATTTTCTCGGACGTTTTTATTATCCCTCACGTGTCAAACTGCTACTTACAAATTTATCTTTGCCGAAAAGGAATCATTGTGTCAATATTATGTAAGAACTATCTTATGTAATATTTACACAAAGAATTATTAGAAGCAAGGGTTTCTATTTTATTTGTTACTAAACTTATTTAGTAAGTTCTAATATAATCTGATGGCGAATTCATGTATGATCTACCTGTATGTAAACTCTACCAGCACAAAAGACTTTCCCCTAATGCTTTTGCGGTGGCATTCCTTACTCCATTCTAAATTTAATCCTATACCAGGCTGTTATTGGATTTAGCCCGTCTTTCAAGTTAAATCAGACCTCCAAATTTTACAGTACAGGATTATGCTGATCTAAATAATGGCTACAGTAAAGTAGAATTGGGAGAGCAATGATTCTCTGTAAATACCCCAAAACTTGGTTTTGTTTAAATTAATTTTAAGAAATACAAAATTGAAAATATTCCCAGTAAAACCAAAGAAACCCACACACAGAACACGGTTGCCTCTATAAAATTGCACTAGACTGGTCACGTAGTGCACATAGCCACCTATGAAAGCACAAAATATCTAGACCAAACCCACAATCCAGACAAATTGAAGATTGAATTTACCATTTGAAATAGTTTCTTCCTTGGTGTTAGTCCTAGATTAAAAGAGAATTACTTAATCTTATCCACAGACATTAACTACCTACTACATACAAAAGCACAAATATAATCTTGCCTAAATACGGCATAAAGCCCCGATATTATTTTTCCATACAGCCATAGTCATATTTTTAGAATAAAAATCCATTATATTATATTTACGATTTCCTTATGACCTGAGTAACTGCTTAGGGGAAGGGTGTTTTATTTTAACAATATGGTGTTTACCAAGGGTCGATTGTAAAGTTGCGTAATCTTTTTGCGAGGTACCTAATAATAACTTATAATGGAGGCGGGATTTAGGGTTGTTTGAAAAGTCTCGTAACCTCGCTTCCATCAATGCTTTTAAGTCAAGGTAGTAACGAAACACCTACATCAGGAAACAAATTTGTTTTCTTATTTTTGAAGAAAATTTGTACCTATTAATATTTTAACGTCACGTTCAGAAGAAATTATAATGCAATAAAACAGCAGAAGCTACACCTTTGGTTTTTGTAATTAGCTTAGATTTAATTAAGTCAGGTCTAAGGTTGTTGTTTTAGGTATTTAACTGTATTAATATATAATTTGTGTGAGCAATAATCATCGTAGTCCCACTGCAGAGCATCCTCCCGTGACGGAGGGATACTTGGCCTACTAATACCACGCTGGCCAAACGGATTGGTATAGGGTTTAATTTCAAGTTTTCCTTCTTTTTATTACGTAAAGATAATATTCACGGATAGTCCCTTAGTCGTTTTTTACGACACCTTTGGGATTAGATGGGGTGGTGACACTCTGTATTCTTACTCCGTCACCACACGGAGAATACAATAATAGCTGAGTCTCAATAATCTGCCGGATATATGGCAAATTGCAATAAATCTTAGGTAAGGTGACTTAGTTAAGACGTTAGAACACCGATGGATGAGGCACAGGTAAGGGTGATAAGATATTTGGAGGTAGCCTATGTCGTGGTTGATATCTATTAACCAATAAACTGATAGAAGATAATAATAACGAATGCACATAATTCAAATAAAAATATAAAAGATCTATTTCACAAAAAAAAAAATTTAATGGTCTAGCACACATTATTTAAAGAGCAAAAGTGCTCTATAAATAATGTATTGTCTTTAATATGAGAAAAGTTGCAAAATATTCGTAACAGAGCTGGCTATGTTCTCATGGGAGGTGAGCTGATAAAACAAACCTGTGAAATAACCAGCGTTTACGAATTGTTATTATCTATCCAGACAAACAAAAATGAGTTATTTTAATAACAATTAATCACTGTTCGTTGAACCTGAACGACAATTTTATTTAACCTATACATTATACGAATACAAAGTAAACAGATTATTATAAACGATAAAATCTTATAATATAACAATAACAACATAATTAATCCACTCATAGATATTTCATAACGTAATAGAAATGAGGTTCTAATTAATATCCCAACTTAACCTACTTAGAGTATTTTATTGCGAAGACGACATTGTCTATTTAGTGCAGAATAAAAGCCTTGTATTATTATTACTCCACTTAGTCTTAATGAATGTTAATCTGTACAAACCACGAATTTGCGGAGAACAAACAGCCTAGAGATTGTTATTTGACGGAAGGGCATTTATTTATTTACACTGGGCAAAAAAGCGTAATGCTATTTAGATTTTACTTTTTTTTTTCTTAGCATTTCATTATTGTTCATTATTAACCTCGGTAGGAAAAGCGGTTGTGTCTGAGGTTGCCATGTCTGAGGTCACAGACTTGAGTTCCACGCAAGATAATTATTTGTGCGGTCCCCAAATGATTGTCTTAAGCGTAGATGTAATTTTGACAAAACTATATAGTTTACTAGCTTTTGCCCGCGGCTTTGCTCGCGTTGAATTCGAGGTAGCACTGTTCCCCTTTCTTGGACACAGAAAAAAAGCCTTTGTTACTCTCCATCCCTTTAACTATCCTCTTAAAAAAATCACGTCAATTCGTCGCTCCGTTTTGCGGTGAAAGAAAGACCAACAGACACACTTTCCCATCTATAATATTAGTATGAATATAGTTCCCTGCGACACAAGGCTCTACCCTGTTAGGGCAAAAATCAATTTTATGGTAAAGTTTTACTATGTATGCAACCCGTCTAATGTTAAGCAAGCAAATGGAAAGAACGAATTTTGAATGAACGAAGTCTCGTCGTGCGTCGCTAGTATCGTCGGCTCATATCCATACTAATATTATAAATGCGAAAGTAACTCTGTCTGTCTGTCTGTCTGTCTGTCTGTTACTCTTTCACGCCTAAACGGCTAAAAGGATTTTGATGAAATTTGGTACAGACAATCTTTAGACCCTGAGAAAGAACATAGGCTACTTTTTATTAGCAATCATATTATATTTTGATTTCATAGAATTTTGGCGGGAAAGCTGTGTCACGTGACCTGTGACGTCATAGGTCACGTGACCCGTGACGTCATAGAATTTTGACAGATGAGTCGTGACGTCACAGAATTTTGGCGGGAAAATATTTTTTGACAGTTGAGTCGTGACGTCATTGAATTTTTGACAGATGAGTCGTGACGTCACAGAATTTTTGACAGATGATTTGTAACGTCATATTATTTTGGCGGGAAAATATACCTCTGTCACTTTTGACAGCTGTAAATTTTCGGCTCATATCATATTATATTTTGAGAAACATAAGTACAAGAAGTTTGTTACACACGTTCATTGTTTTGTTAAGGAAGGAATCGCAGCAAATCTATATGCAGCAAATTCTAAACAATAACTTAAATAAATATAGTATAATTTTAAGGATATCAATATTCATGAAAGCTTCTGCCATAAACTTACTAAAATTTGAATACAACAGCCCCATAAATATCACATTCAACATCTGTTAATATGGCCTCTATAAATTCAAACAGCGGCGTACGATATTTCTCAGATTTCGCGGCACATCAATCTATGCCAAGTACTTATGTCAGGACGCCGGTGCCACCGTAATTTATAGTTCAATTTCTCAAGTTGGATGACCACTTCAAACTGTTCTTCACTAATTGTCAGTTTTAATCGAAATTCGAGCCTATTAGAATACTGAATTATATTCAGAAATGGTTTTCTGTTATTTCCCCTTCACAATTTCTAGGAATGACTTCTAAGAACTCGTAATTATTTCAATGTCTTTGTAATGATTTATATTTTAATTATGTTAATAAGAACTACTTTTTCAGGTAGGACTGAATACATTTGCCTTAATTTTATATACGCCTGATGTCGGTGTTGACTTGTGTATTTTTTTTACTCTTATGGTAATACATTTGTCGCACACTCGCACCTCTCAGTTTGACAAACATAATTTAAAAAATATATATTACTAGCGACCTGCCCCGTCTCCGCACGGGCACCTACTACAAAATGTCCATAAACAACTATTAAATACAGCTTCATTAAAAATCTATAAATTTATTTAGGTTTCTATACTATATATTATGCATGTGTTATACATTATAAACCGTAGTTTTAAAGATTTAAGCATACAAAGGGACATAGGGATAGAAAAAGCGGCTTCATTTTATACTATGTATAGATAAAGAACATCGGGGCTAAGTACAAAAATATACAATCCGAAAATATACTGCGTGGTGTTCAAACCCTGATTCCTTCTTCATGGCAGACCTAAGAAGAAAAACTTTTTGAACGGAATAATTTTCTCAAAATCAATTTTACTTACATTTTTTGTTCAAAATTTTCCATTAACTTGTTACTTCTCAGAAATTTGACTAACCAATTCAGATAGCAACATCTCAAGACTACGACTATTTATACCAACATAAATTAATTATTTCCACGTAAATGCTCATTATCTTAAGATCTTTATAGTAGTCGTCTTAGATTACTGATGATTCATGGTAATATTGACGTATTGGCAACAATGCCTGAGTTACCACCCCAATAACAAGAAGGAAAACATTTTAATGTACTATAATCTAGACAATTATAGTATAGTTTAGCTATTAAACAATCGACTAACTACGCAAAACGGGTATTTTACAGCTATATTGTATAACTCTATGAAGTAGATCTCCGTATGGTGACGGAGTAAGAATACAATATGTCACCACCCCATCTCATCTCATGGGTGTCGTAAAAACCGACTAAATGCCTATCCGTGAATATTATCTTTATGAAGTAAAAAGAAGGAAAACTTGAAAATAAACCCTATACCAATCGGTCTGGCCAGCGTGGTATTAGAAGGCCAAGTATCCCTCCGTCACGGGAGTAGGCCCGTCCCCGCAGTGGGACATTAATGGGCTGTTATGATCATGTACTAAATATTAAACATATCAATGATTTACCTACTCGCTTGCTGTTTTACTCTGCATCTGCATCATCTCAAGATTGACTTGTAGAAAAGGCCTTTAGTATTAAGTCAGCCTTTATGCATCATGTAAGTAGAGGCCGTTTAAGTCAATAAAAAAACATGATATTACTATCTGTTCTTAATAAAAATACACAGTTTTGGGCAAGACTTAAGGCAAAGTGTAATCACCTAAATGGGAAGTATAGGTACTTCCGCAGAACAACCCTCGGCGAGGGTCATTTAGAAAACATTAAATTTGCAATTAAGTTGGCAAATTAAGAACAAACTCAATTCTCTTTTTTTTTCTTTTTAATTTTATAGCAAGTGTACAAAGTGAAGTATTTTAACGCCTCAAGTTTTAATGTGGTAATTTTGGGAGAAATATTGAATACTCTGGTAGTTTATGCAAATGTTAATCATTTTAGGTTGTGTGGACAAATTGAAAAACAAAAAAACATTTAGGTCATCTATAACGAATAGGTACCTACCTGTTTGCAATAAATGCGTTTATATTTTAGTCATCAATCTTGATTTATGACTAAAATATAATTTTTTTTTAGGAATTGAACTGTAATTAAATTCATTATCGTAACCATATAACTAATAACACGATAAATGACATGACAAAAAAAACGCCTGGACAAAATGTAATTTAACCATATTTTATTCATAAGGCGTCAAAGTAGCTACATAGTTGTTCACTTGCCATATAGTGGCAAACGAAATTCGTCAGGGTCTAGACGAGTAGAACTTTGAAAACTCATTAGTCAGTTAGCCGTCACCAGAGGTAGAACCAGTCATAACTCAAAGACTGATACTCGGTCAACGAAATTGGTTGAAAGTTTCGTGAAGTGACTTTGTAATTGTTTAAGGTCATTTGTAAATTGTTTGAATTTGAATAGTTTGTATTTGACAATTAAGTAAATTTAAAACTTTATTTCTATTAATTTGTATTTATAATATATTAGACTAAGTAAAATTACCCGATATTAAGCATTTTATATGGTTTTTAATACAAAATTTTACACAATTCCTGACTGTGTCACTGTATTGCTATACCAAAGTTTAAGGAAATTATCAACATATTGACACGTATTATAGCAATATTATTTCAACTAAAGCTCTGCTAAAGAATAGAGCTGATTTCATTCAACATTTTCAAATCTTCGAAACAATACATTAACATTTTTACGTGCTATTAACAAAATATCCCTCATCTTAAATATTCAACAGTCCTATCCTCAACAGCAATCTGTACAAGCGTGTTTATTCAATAAACACACACAGATAATATATTAATTACGTACACCTAAATTATTATTTTCATTTCAAACAAAATTATGTACCTACACAAAGTTTTACAACATTACAGATATAAAAATAAAAACAAAAAGATAACAACGTATAACATTGATGTGGGTTTATTTTCATTACTAAGGAAAACATTCCTAACGTCAACAAAACAAAAGTTAGATTATTATATCTTTGCTTACTTTCAAAACATTAATGGCAAAATTTTATTCAAACTTAAAATATTTAGCTAGCTGGAACAAAATTCATAACCTTTTGTTTGTAATGTTAAAAAGCGGGAGATGAACCATTTACGTAAACGAGAATTCTACGCAGTGCTTAATGTTTACTTTGAAATGAAAGGAAAGCATACGTTTCAACTATCGTAACATTTATAATTAGACTCATACTATGAAACTCATGAAAAGCTAATTTAGAATGGACTTCTCTCGTATGTTCTAGGATATTCAATATTTTTATTTATTTCCATATTTTTAATGTTTTCATTTTTTTTTATTGTTTCAAAGAAGGAAAATATTCAACAATATAATATTGTAAGAAAAAGTTGTTAAAGCATTAAAATACAAAAAAAAAACACACTAACAAACATACCTAATACCTAATAATTCGTCATTACAGTTAGTTTTTCTATGTGTTAAATATTTTTGTAACTTGAGTTAATTTTACAAAAGCAATTTTATCTCATTTTATTTATATTTGACACAATCCAAAACAATTTAGTAACAATGCTGAAATACAAATTTCTAAAAAAGCTAAATCGCCAGTGTACAAATTAATGTAAGTTGACGTTTAATAAAATTATTGAACAAAAAAATTAAGTTTGTTCTAAAATACAGTCTAAATATCAAATTTAACCTTTTAATTTGTAAAGGGTATCATATGAAAGGGATTCGTTTGCACATCCCAAAACTTTTAATTGTTTTTATGCCTTTTATTTGTCGAGTTATTATTGAATACATTTTAATGACTTGTGATTATACAGGGTGTCCCAAAACTCGACGTTAATTCGAAACCGGGTGATAAGGCAACTCACGCTGGTTATCAGAAAAATATAAAAAACAATCTAAGTCGCATGGTTGTAAAGTTATAGGCATTTGAAAAAAAACGCAAAAATTCCCACTTTGTGACAGTCTTTGCCCTCCTGTTGTCACAAATCTTAACTTTTTCCAACTTTTTTTACTGCTGTGTTACCCTGAATAGTGCCTCTTTAAACTCTAATAAATAATTTAAAACCAGCTGGTCTAGTTTTCATATCAATAGGACTTATTTCTTAGAATAAAATTTATAATGAAAAAAATGTCGAGTTTGAACTGACTGTAGTGAAAAAAAAATGTACTACGCGAGTTTGGCAAGTTACGCCAAAAGTTGGCGCATTTAGTAAGGATTCGAAAATGGTATAATACTTGGTACATTGTCGCTGCTATCATGGACAAAAAAATGCTTTTTAGTAAAATTTAGGAGCCGATTCCAATGCTGAATAAGTACAACCGCTAAGTAGTTGAACCGGAAGGAGTCACCATATCAAGTGAAAAGTAGTAGAAACCGTGGTATTAGTTGAAAGTGTCAAAAAATACCATACCCATCGTATTTTAAATACACACGAATTTCTCCCGTACCACGTTAGTACTGCGAGTACAATCGTTAGTATCCGGAGACTACCAACATCGAGTAATTTTTTCCCGGACAATATTGAAGAGGTATTGAAATAACTCGATTTAAAAAAAAACAGTTTTAGCCTAATAATTTAACATTAAAAAAGACAGCAACATGAACATGCATAATTTGCATGAATGTAATGAGTGTAATTCGTGACTTTTTAAAATTGCGATGGGCTGTACTTTTTGGCACTTTCAACTAATACCACAGTTTCTACTACTTTTCACTTGATTTGGTGACTCCTTCTGGCTCAACTACTTAGCCGTTTAACTTATACAGCATTGGAATCGGCTCCGAAATTTTACTAAAAAGCATTTTTTTGTCCATGGTAGCAGCGACAATTTACCAAGTATTATACCATTTTCGAATCCTTACTAAATGCGCCAACTTTTGGCGTAATTTGCCAAACTCGCGTAGTACATTTTTTTTTCACTACAGTCAGTTCAAACTGGACATTTTTTTCATTATAAATTTTATTCTAAGAAATAAGTCTTATGGTATAAAAACTAGACCAGCTGGTTTTAAATTATTTATTAGAGTTTAAAGAGGCACTATTCAGGGTAACACAGCAGAAAAAAAAGTTGGTAAAAGTTAAGATTTGTGACAACAGGAGGGAAAAGACTGTCACAAAGTGGGAATTTTTGCGTTTTTTTTCAAATGCCTATAACTTTACAACCATGCGACTTGGATTTCTTTATATATTTTTCTGATGACCAGCGTGAGTTGCCTTATCACCCGGTTTCGAATTAACGTCGAGTTTTGGGACACCCTGTATATCTGTTATGTAGGTCAGTAGAATATTTAGCCTAAATCAACTATGAGAGGCAACCATGTAAAGGAAAATGCAATGTGATCCTATTGTCGATGTATAAAGTAGCCGATGGCTCTTCTATCAGCAATACAATTTTACAAGTATGTCAATAATATTAAATAGCTCATAAATTGTTATTAACTATAACTTTTGTTCAGTTAAACGTCAAGTAAACAAAACGTGTCCTAGAGTGGAGACCGCGACTCGGCAAACGTAGTGTAGGACAACCCCAACTAGGTGGACCGATGAACTCATAAAAGTCTCTGGGTCGGACTGGATGCGGAAGGCGCAGGACCGAGTTCTGTGGCGCGTGTTGGGAGAGGCCTATGTCCAGCAGTGGACTGCGATAGGCTAATTAATGATTGATGATTGATGTAACAAAACCAACCAAAAATAAATTATCCTAGTACACTTCCAGCTTTATTATATTTTTAACAATTTCACTGTTCCGCCAATAGACACAATAGTAAAACAATGCAAATGTTCATATATGACTCATGGGACAGTTAAGTGGATAAACCTATGTTTTTGTAAAAACACACATCAAACATATTTTTTCCTATTCAGTCGTAGAAATCTTAATGTACAAAATGTCTCCCTTGAGTGAAGTCCACCTAAACTTTTAGAGTTAGAAAAATACGGGGAATTGGTTTATAATGTCATATATCGTTTACGTTTTTCCTGTTCACTTGTTTTCCTTTGAGAGGAAGTAAAATCTTTAGAAACACCAATACTATAACACTTGAGCTTCCATACTACTTCAGTGGCATAAAACGTAACGACTGTTGAAGATATAAATGTACTATTCAGTTGTAAACATGTTGATTCTCAATAGTACAATTTAATACTTTGCTTTTATTTTCTTGCTACTTACTATAGCAGCTTGTTACACTCTATTTTTTAAATTTTATTTAGTTGAATCTAAAACATTAAATTTTGAAAAATCCGAAAAGACAGAATTCTAACCTGCCTCTTTTAAGTAAACGCAACAAATGCCTTTAATCGCTAAGCCTATGCAGATGACTGCCTAGCCGTCTTCAAGTCTAGGCTCCTTGTCTCGTTGCCCAAACTCGTTACGCAAACTCTTATTATTTTCACTCACTTTTAATAGCGCCATCTAGGCTGCATGGAGTCAATGATCCAATTGAAATGTATTATCTAAATCATGATAACTCGTGTTTTCTGTAACTCACACGTAGGAACAAAACGATAAAAAATTAATTAAAATTAAAGAATTAATTCTCTGAACTACATTATTTTATAACAAACTGGAGATTAGTCTCGTTTTAGGTATTATGTTGCCTGTGTTAGGCGTGCACACATTGTTACTCTATTAGGTAGATAAACGGTGAGCTTTACGTTATTAAATCTGAGTCTACTGTTTAAACGCTTATTATTTCTACTAATAATAGACCAATAAGGATTAAATATACGTAATTATTCTGATAACCTCATTATGTTGTTTCCATGTCTTAATTTGTTAGCTTTAAATTTCTTTATTTTGCCTTACCTTATTTTGTCAGTCATATGACTTTTGAATTGCATACTGCAACTGTTTTCACCACACGCGATCCTAAGTCTACTTCAGCCATCGGCTTCCCGTAACCGTGTTCAAGACGTGGTAGGCCTAAAAGTTCTGCTGAGACGGCAAAATAACGCTGTCAGTTCTGTCATTGTAACTTTCAGGCATTCTTCTGCACTATGTCGGCAATCGTTGTTCTTTTATTTTCTTTTCTAGTTTGATTGTGCAAGGAAACACCCAGCGGGCGCTAATATTTTCATCTGTTGTATTTAGTACAAATATTTACAGTTTGTTTTCATAATTCAATTCCTCTGAAAAAACAAGTTTTCATCGTATTTTGACCTATGATTTTTTCTACTACTTCATGCAACATTTAATTTTGCTACGGTCCGATAGGTATACAGACGTTCGATGTATACACATTACTATCATAGCTCATTAACAATGAGTAGTTACGAAATCCCAGCTTAATACAAGGCAATGACAAAGTTGCGGTTGAATTCCATTCAAATATCTATTCATCTTTGTTCAAAGGGCTTTGTTGCTGTAAGTTTATAAACAACCCACCACCTAGAATGAACCTTGTAAAGTACATACAGATAATATATTCTGAACGAAAGACAACATGGACACATGACATAATAATAGTAAAATATGTCACTTAAAATAATCCACGCAAACGCACACACCCACACCCATACACAAATACATATTCATACACACATACACACACTCGCACGCTCACACACTCATACACGCGCGCACACGCATATACGCACACACACGCACGCATACACACACACGTACTTTATATAATTATACCTCTACACAGAAATATAAATTACACCAAAAATAATGATAACTAAGTCACAAATATTGTAATTACTGTCAAACTAGGTGTTAAGAGTCTGAGTGTACCCTAAAAGAAGAGGGCCTGGAGATCCGTCACACAGGTCTCGAACCTACTACGGACTCCAGCTCTCATAAGGTTAGAGGCAAAAAAATTGTAATATATTTAATGTACTGTACCTTCACCATTGTAACCTTTTGAGAGAAATAAATGATTTTTTGATTTTTGATTTGATTTTGACTGTAAGGTTAAAGTAGGTCTAAAGCGAACATAATATATTTCATCAGGTGTTTTGCTGCGATTGGACATTTGCTGACGTCGTGAGACCATAATAATGATAAAAACTTATAAATAATAAAAAACATGAAAAGATTCCTAAAAAATGGTCGGTCTTTGATAGTTCGGATAATAACACCGCGTGAAATTACTACCATGTAAAAAGCATCTTATTCTACTCCACTAACTAAAGTGGATATAATGTAAATTCACCTACACGCGACACAGAATTACCGAAGGAACTACTTAACAGATAATGTTAGAAACTCCTTGTGAGAATACGCGATAACCACTTTACTTAGATCTGTTACCGTTTATCTGTGTTACTATATCTATTTGAAGATGTTGACTTAGATATGTTATATGAATGTCAATGTATTTTGGTTGGTAAGCACTTGTAAAGTAATCCGTAATATATTGAAATGTGGCAGATGTAGGAGTTCATCCTCTTAACGGTTGCTTAACTTAAATAACTTTATTAAATGAATTGATTCTATTAGTTATAGTTTAACTTAAAAGTTTGTACATGCAATGCAGTGCTTTTATCGTAATTACTTAAGATAAAACTCTGAATTTTTTTTACTCACAAATAACCCTTTGTTGAGCTTCAAATGCCTCTTCATTAGTTTTAGATTCACAGTAATATTTATTATTCTATTAGTAATATTTATTATATTATTCTACCTGAAGGACAGAAGTTTACACGATATGTTTTAACAATATTGATTGTACTTACATCACTATAATCCTTCTGTAAAAAATAAATTAAAAAAACAATAAAAGTATCTTAAAAGATGTAATCAGCAAAAGTAAAAGATATTGCAATTTTCTTTCTATTAAAGCCTAAATTCTTTTAAACATGCAACATCACGAGTAGATTAGCCACAACATTTATAAAAGCGGATTTGTACGCGTAAGCCGTAGAATGGGATGTTCGAAGTAATTTATGTTTATTAAGTACGTTTTCGATTTAGTCCTATTTTCGGTACAATCCTGAACAAGTTATAACGAACATTTGGGCTGATAAATTGAAAAAAGGGCAAATAATGTTCGGACTAGGATGTAATGTCCGAAACGAATTATTTAATTGAATCAAGCCATGTAAGAATTAGACTGTTTATTGATTACGCTATCTACGCTTTAAAATACAATAATAACTGAAATTGGGATATAATTTTATCGTAACTATGCCGGAATTTCTTAGTAGGATTAAAATATTGACCTTTTTCCATCAAAGGTTTTTATAAAATAAAATAAAAGTCCACCAAAGAGATGCTATGCATAATTATCTCTGGCCAATGTTAATCTATTTGGCCATGAGAACAGAAAAAACTTCTGTTATATAATGTAATTGTTATGAGTTGAGATGCGTTTTTACATTAATCGGATAGAAAAGTTTGAATTTGTTAATAAAACCTTTATTAGCGATTGGCAAACCCATCTTTCGGCGTTTATCCTTTATTATTATAAAATTGAGAGCAGTTCAAAAGTTTTCTAATAAATTACCCCGGTCCCTCGTTTAAATTTCAGGTAGGTAAAGGACCAGATCTCAATCAAACTTGCTCGCCTCGCGAACTTCACCCAAACAGCGTGTTAACTTATGCAAAAACGTGCTTCTATTCGATGAATAGCTAATAATGTAAATTTTGACTAATTTAGCTTAGTTCGCGTGTTGGTTAATTAACCTTGGTTCAATGTGTTATGTTATCAACTGAAAGACGACTAAAATTGGTTGCAATTTTATCTGATATAACATAAATTATTGCTATTTCTTTATAAGTTGAAAGAAAGAAAACTTTATTTTTACAAATCATGACACAATTTTATCTTACTGATAGTATAAAAATGTTAAAAAGTTTGTTTTATGGCGGACTCAAAATTGTTCCATGAGTGTTGTAAAAGGTGATGAAGATTTTGGAAAACTTAGTATCAATTCCAAAGACAGAAAACTATATATCAACTCTCCTAGAGCGTAACGTAATACCTACTTTACTGGAGATTTTTTTGTCTACAAGTGCCTCCAAAGAAGAAAGCTCATCATAGCAAGCCATTAAAAAACCGATGCTACATTAATTTCATTTTCTAATTAATTTATTTATTAATTATTTATTAATTACACATTTTTAGTTGTTTAAGACTTTAAACTGTAATGTTTTTATATTAATGTAGTCCATTGGTAGTCATACTGTTAATTAAAAACCGTAACTCAAACGTTATAATAATTAATCTCTGTGGCAAATTACTATGTAACATTATGAGACTCCATAACATATTAAACCCATAACAACTATTGCATAAACCAACTATAACCTTAGGAACAGCAAACACATTACTATTTTGCTTACTTAGTACATTTAAACAAGTATCGGCACTTCGTTTACGAAACCCCATCCGTAAGCCACTTAAACCTCAAATTGGCCTCCCACTTACCACTAACCATTATAAGCAAGTTCAATATATTCCGGTAATGTCCCGTATGTAAGGAAGTTTGATCCCGAAGGATAACAGTTATCTGTAAGTTAACCGCTTGCGTCGGTTACTGATTGTAGAGTCAGATTCAAGCGAGGATTTGTAATCTGCTTGGATGGGTGAAGATTGTTTGAAATGTGTCCTTTGGTAGCTGTTAGTAAAATTATTGTGACGTCACACGGGTGACGCTAATGGCCGTTTGTAAGAAATATTTTAAGCTTAAGTGTAATTAAAGTTTTTGGAAGTAATTTGAACTTAACTGAGAAGTTACTAGTTACTGAGAGTTTACTTCCGCACAAATGAAAATGTATAAAAAATCTGTAGTCCAGAATTCGTCATAGCTGAATTGCTCTTTATTGCAATCACGTAAAACTTATTTTATTAAAATTATACTTGCTAGGAATAATCATTATTATTTAAAGAGCTCCTATCATTTAGCAAAGTCACAGGAGTCACGATACTCAGTAATATGGGAGCGATTTAAATTTAGTATACTACCACTTTAGTATTTCTTGATTGGATAAATTTCTGATTTACGTCGCTGTGTTACCACTACGGCCATGCTAAACGGTCGTAGATATTATTATAATCGTACTTAGTATTCAAAAGCCTTCGTATTGGCAAAAACGCTGAAACTATAAATATAAAGTATTGAATAAAATATATAAAACAATGAAACTTTATCATAAATAACAGTTGTCTATTCCTATAAAATTGTATGTCCTTTATGGGTGTTTCTCCGAAATTCGATTCTATGTCTGATTCATATGGACTAATTTTTTTTTCACATTTTGGCTTAAAAAACATGTTTTTATCAAAGATGATAACCTAATATACAATGTCTGAAAAAGGCACACTTTTTTATGAAATGATTTTCGAGATAATTAACTTTAAATTTTTTGTGGTCATATAAATCAGAATTAGGAACAAAAATGAAATTCTAGTTATAAAAATCAGCCATTTATTTATTAAAATCACAGTTGATAATCACAATGATTATCACCACACCTAAATCTAGTTATTAGAAGCATTGACAACTTGAAAATATCAATCATTATCCGTGCCGCCATATTAACAATATGTGTGAAATTCTGATTAATATAGTATTTTTACCGTATGAATCAGGCACATATAAATCAAAATTTTGCCTTTTAACATCGGTAAATCACTACACGTATACAATTAAGGATTGCTATTTATACATAGGTTTTTAGTCGCCAATTGAATTATATTTCCAACAGATTCAAGTTTGAAAACCATTTAGGTTAATTATAACAGCCAACATAGTAATCAGAAACACAGGTGAACCAAAGTAATATGAATCAGATATTTACATTTATATCTCCGCAACAACACGAACCAGCCACATGTAACGTCGTGACCACATCAGCAGAGTCCCTGGCTACCACCAGCACTAGAAGAGATCTCCTGATGTTTCGTACTTAGCTAGGTACGTTCGAGTAAAGCGCGCGAATATGAATCAGACTTTTGTGCCGGACATTCACAATTTATTATTTTATTAAAAAACTATCGCAAATATTAGTACCATTTTTTTTTGTGTAAAGAAACAACTAATATTCTATCGTAATATTTATAACGCACATCGATTCGTTAATAAGAAAAAATGTTACTGTTACTAACGTTCAAGAAACTGGGGTACGGACACACCATATTAATCAGAAGAACGCTTTTTAATATTTTTTTTTAAATATATAAAAAACTATTATTAAAAAACAATAACGTGTGCAAGATAGGTAATTGTCTATACTATGTTTAAAAAATAATTGCAGTTTGGTTGGTCTGTTAGTTACAAAGAAAAACCTCCAGACATCGAAAATGTTGGGCTCGAAGAATCACCCTTATAATTCCAACACAATCCTTTTTAGTCTAAAATTTAGACATTTTATTCAGTATATATTTAGTTCAACTCGTTTCAGATAAATAAACAATGAATGGTTAAAAAAATACAGAACAAACTTTATATTGCAGGCACACAGTGTGGTAGTATCAGTATCTACAAATACAATATAAAAACCAACACAGCCGCTTTCCTGTTCAGAGAATCCGCAATCTGTATCACAAGTTTTTGTTCTATTATTTAGTTTGACTAAACAAAGCTCGAAAGTATTTGTATTTAACTTAACTTCTTCAATAGGTGGTGGAAGTATTTTATAGATTCATAGAATTTATTGTCTAGGTGCAAGAGATCTTGGGTTTGGTTCCCTGAAAGATTGTCCTGAATCAAGACGTAATTTTGTGTTCTTAACCTTATCACAGTGCCGCCAGCAGACACAATAGTAAAACAACGCACGTGTACCATATATAGTACACAGCACTGGGAACGTCTTAAAATTGTTTTTAGTAATATAATTAGCAATACGGGGCGTAGGTTGCAGTAGTATAAATAAAAACAATTTTCTGCACCTACTTTAATCATTTTACAGATTGACACACAAAAAAATTCTAAAAATACTTATCAAAGGATTACGTCTATTTCACAAAATTTTAATCGTATCTATTAAATATTTTATTAACCCAGAAAGATATAAATTTTAACAATAATAGAGATAAGAAGCAACCAGATACATAAAAAAGGCTTCATCATAACAGCCTCTTAATGTCCCACTGCAGGGACGGGCCTCCTCCCGTGACGGAGGTATACTTGGCCTACCACGCTGGCCAGACGGATTGGTATAGGTTTCATTTCAAGTTTTTCTTCTTTTTATTTCGTAAAGATAACATTCACGGATATTCCTTTAGTCGGTTTTACGACACCTATAGGATGAGAGAGGATGGTGACAAATTGTATTCTTACTCCGTCACCACACGAAAAAGGCTTACATTCCATTAAAAAACCCGTTTATTTACGTACAAAGTAGCGTACGAACGATCAAACTCTGCATTTCTACCACACTAGGCTTTTAATGACAAATATTCCGAGTAGATGCGTAATCAAGCCTCCGTGGTCGACTTGAGCAAGATTAATTAAAGCGAGAAGCATCAATCATTGGGCGGATTCCGCATTGTGGCAGATGTTTTCACCAGTTCACTTCGTAGGTTACTTAGATTGACGGTACTGTATTTCACACGCATTTCCTAAAAACTGACGCATTTAAATAAAATATTAAATTAAAAACTTTGAAAAAAAATCAAAAATATTTTATTATCGCAATCTTACAACTGTTACATCATTGAGTCTTCCCATTGAGTAGTCACACACATGACTCTGGTCTAGGTAATAAACTGAAAAAAATGGATCTAGAACAATTTTTGAATAATAGGTCTATGTTGTATTTTTAAACAGACATTTTCGTCGATCATTGACTATGGGGATTAGTTAAATATTTGCTAAGAGATAAACTCAAAATTAAACGAGTGCCAATTTGCCTGACCAATTTGGCGAGTAGGCCAAGATCTACTTGGTCAAAGAGAACACTAGGACAGCGTTGTGACATTTATTCAAACGTAGTAATAATTTCAGCACAATCTTTTGTGTGTCAATTATTTTTTCATTATTTTTACAGTAAAAGGTACCGTAGGACAGATACTGTAGTAAGATATACTTCTGATAATTGATTGCAAGTTCTAATTCCTATTACACCTATAAATTAACTTTGTAATAATATGGTTAAAGATCTTAAATTCTCTTAAAAATGACAATTCACATATTGAGAAATAATATTCACTAGTATAAATTTCTATAGTGTACAGAAACAAACTTACTTGAACTTAAATAAATCTAAACAACAAAAAGACGCAACATGAAACTAAAGCTATAAATTCTAAAACATGAAACTAAAATAATTATGGTATATACTCGTAACTGTTCTGTAGGAAATCTAATGCCATGAAGACGTTTCAGTACTTACCGTGCCTTGATTAAATTAAAACTACTGCTTGGTATAACATTGACGATAAGTGAAGATTTATAATTAAGGAATAATTTATTAACCTCTCTAAAATAAGTATTTTATACATAAATATACATAACCCAGAAAATATCTGCTATTTCAATCAAATCAATCAATTCAGTCAACCACATACGACATAATTTGCCGTAATGAGACTTACGTTTTCAATCCAATTCGATACCAAATTCGACTTCGTCACTTTACTACGCGTGTTTTTCAGAATGTAACCATTAATCAGTTCCAATTAATTACACAAATGAAATATGTTGCTTTTTTATAAAATTATATCGAGGTAGTGGTATGGCGCTTCGTCTAAACTATTCGAAAAGCACTTGGAAGTACGTTACAAAGCTGAGTAGATCGCAGAAATGCGCTCGTTACTCATCCAAGTTGTTAAATTTCATCGGTCAGGAATTTCCTTAAGTGGCTACTTTGTCGTTCCTTTCTAGACGCCATATTGACGAATACAGGAGACTAATGAAAAGTCTCCTGTATTCGTTTACCCATTACACATTGGGTCGCCACCCCATATATACTATGGGTGTCGTAAATGACGACTAAGGGAAAAGCAGTACATTTAATCTCTTCAAACGTCATCATCATATCAGCCAATTGACGTCCACTGCTGAAAACTTTAAATCCTTGATCAATCCGTCCAGGCAGTGTGGTATTGGTAGGTCAAACGAGAAAACTCCTTCACTGAAGGATCTGATCCCTGCAGTAGAACATAAATATGGCTGCTATGATTCTATGCTTCAACGAGGTTATAATAAAAATTTACTATGCCAAGAACATTTTTCCTATTTTTGCCAAGAATCATGAAATATTTTTTTTATATTCATTAGCTAATAAGTTTGACCACGATGAAAGCATTTAATTTGGTACAATGTTTTATTTTGATGGATTATTATTTACTATGGGCGTCTGCGGTATTTTTGGAGTAAATTAATGCTACCCTCTTCATGCGGTACATTAAGTAAACATTAGAATTAGTCTACAACTTGGGAATCATTATTAATTTAAAATATTAATAATAACTATATTGTAGGGACTAAAGTCTACCAAAAAGTGTTGTATTTTTAAACTGTATCCAGGATAGACAGCGGATTAGGTAGAAAATTAACGTCAAATTATAATAACTCTGAGACCAAAGGTGTTAAATTCCATAGACCAGTAATTATATGTACAATACAGCTGTCCTTGCGTACAACGTAACTGACAACTTAGACTTATTGTGCATTTTTTTTTGGCTCCTTTAATACAAGCTGTCTTGACAACAGCTTAGCAAAGGGGCTGGCACCACATAATTAACTATCATTAAAACAAAATATATTATTATGCTCTAGTATTAGACTATTACAATACCGATGTTTATAACTACATAGTTATAAACATCGGTATTGTATGTAAAAGTACATACTTTTGTGGTGAAAAAAAACATTATTATTTATTTATATTTTTATTTTATATGGGTACTTATATTATCATTCACTACATTATTTCTACATTATTTTAAAATCAAATTGAACTTACCATTTTGTATAATAGAAGTATGTGTCTTGAATCTGCACATATGGCAAAAAGGATCATATTACCCATTTTTAGTATTCATAAAGCATGAGCTACAAAGGTGCTGTCGGCAAAAGGAAATATGGTTATAACCACTGTCTGCACAGTTGTAAACCTCTGTTTCCAACCGTTATAATTTGCAACCTTGTAAAGCATGCTTGATTGTAAGTAAAATATTTCACACGTCTTTAAATATTACATATTTTATTCATTACATTTTATTGTAGTATTATGAGGTCGTACATACGTTGTTCATTACTATGATGTCTACTAGGTATGCTTTTTTATTGTATTTAATATAATATGTTTTATCACATATATTTTACGTGCACTAGTACCAGCTGTCTTTTAATTTTTGGCATAAGACCTTGTATGTTGTAACAACACAAACCCCAAAAGGATCAACGCGATATGTAATGAATTCTTAATTATCTTTGACACTGAGTCTGTCATAAATCCGTCTGACCAGAGGGTTGAGTAACCTCTTTTGTAACGTTTTTAACTCGGTGGCTGTATTTTATAATAGTGCACAATAAAAAATATAATAATATTAATAAGTAATATAGTTATTAAACTTTGTCCAAACATCACGTAAATTCATAAAATTAATAGAAAACATTACTTATCTGTTTATATACAAAAAGCCAAAATACTTGATTCTCTAATTATTTTTTTTCTTTTTTAAACCCAGCCAAGTTTATTTTAGCCATCTCACACTAATTTTCGACTTGAATCAAAAATTGTAATAGCTATAAAACGTAAAGAATTTGTCAAAATATTATTATTAATTTGAATTTATTGGCGTCAACACGTATTTGATCCTTGCGAAGCCGATCGCTAATGCGTTTATATCCTAAAGCTCCATTCAATGCGCTTGGATTTATACGTCTGAACATAAATAAATTAATCAACGAAATTGACAGCAATATTTCATGTATTTTTATATGTTGACTTTTTCGTTCAAGTACTTTAAGTTATGTAGAAGAATTTATTAGTTCAGAAGAACGTTTTCTTAGTTAGATAAAATATACTTAGCCTTTTAATTTAATCATACTTTTGTCTTTAAGAATTATAGTTAAAACAAAGAATAAGTTAATTAAGTAGAACTTAACCATGTATTCTGACCTAAAATCAAGATCATTCTAATTCATTTATAAATATATTTTGGAATACATCACCATCATCATATCAGCCTATAGACGCCCACTGCTGGACATAGGCCTCCTCCAAACGTTTCCACCCTGCGCGGTCTCCCACATCCATCAGCTTCCCGCCGTCCTAACCAGGTCGTCGGTCCATCGTGTGAGGAGTCTCCCCACCCTGCGCTTCCCGGTAATAAAATACCTAAAATCGAATAATTGTATCCTTGCTATCTCTGCTAGCTTCCATGATACAGACTTTCTTATACAAAATTGTTGATAGTCTCATCTAAGAAGGAAGTCATTTTAGGACCGGACTCTCTAAAGTATTAACGAAGCCAACTTAACGCTGGTTATAAAGTAATTTACAATAATTTAAAGCAAAATGAACAGTACAGTAATATGTAAACAAAACTTTTGATATTCTATTGATTATCACGCGATAGAACGGCTCGACTTGTCTGTGTTTCTCTCCATTATTACGCCATTATTTATTTATTCTGTTATATAAATGCACAAAGGCGGACTTAATGCATTGTCTACCTGTCCACCTTGCCAAGTAATTATTTACGACAAAAGAGAAATTTTAATTGTTTGGAATTTCGACACATCTGTCTGCCTACTTTAAGGGTGTATGGACGGGTCATAAAAGGTTTCTTAGAAAATTGAAAACTACATAAAACTACTGATTTTAAAAGAAAATAATGCATACACACATTTACAAGTTTTAGGTAGATCGTATTTACCGTACCGTATAATTATGTGCTTTCTTTTAATTTATATGCAAAAATGCTTTACTAAAAATTGAATATAAAAATCTGAATATGTAATCATTTAAACCTATATCTATTATGAAATGTACGTAGCCTTAGACGTTTATTATTTCAAATAGTACTTTATTGAATTACGTTAGAAAATGAAGGGAAAATTATTTATAAGGCGGATAATAAACCTATTGTTTGTTTTCGTTTACACAGAGAATTGAATTATGGAAGTTTATTCTGTAAACTGAAGTTTATTTTGCTATGTCTTTTACGATAATCATGTTGTTTTACTTTTAAGGTTTAGTAAAATAAATCTTCAAAATATTATTGAGATAATATTAATAGATTTTACAAAACAATTTTTTTTTATTAATACCATCATTGTGCTTTTGTATTTTAACAAGAGCTTAGCTGCTCATAGAAACATGCAAGTTTTATTTTATTGTTTATTAAGATAACCTTTTTAATTATTTTAATTTAATTAACTCTTAAATTAACTTCATCACTAACTATTCTTTATTTTATTTTTGTTTCTAGCCTCAAAACTGCATACGGCTAGGAAAGGTCACGTCCTAATCAACATATTTTTTGAATTGGAAATAGATTTCTGTTATGTATTCTGCCATGATATTAATGTTGATGGAGCCTGCCTTATTACCAAAATACGGGGAGTACGAAAATATGAAAAAAAAGCGTAGTGGCTTTGTCTGATCTGATGAGGTTACCTAATTTTGAACCTAGTTTCACTTTTAGATTACCACCTTCATTACTTAGTATATTCTTTACAAAATCATTATGGTAACTTTATTGATACAAAAAAACTATTATATTTATTAAATCTTAATTACTAAGTACCAACAAAAAGAGGCTATAATCCTCTTTTGTGATTACACATAGCTATTAGTCATTCTAACCATTAACAAGAGCGATAACTTATAATTAAATTAAAAGGTCATTCAATGGTCAAAGTTGTGATAGAACAAAAACTTTGTTTTTAGTTCGAACAATAAATAAATTAGTTAAGAGGTTTTAATGGTAAAAAAGTTTGTAAAACTTTAGTTTCTCCGGACTTTTTGAGATAATTGGTTGTTTAGTGAAGAATAAAAAAGATTATGAACATTTTAGTAGACGCCTTTTTTGCATAATACTTATTCATTGTTTTCTATTCTAATTTTAAATTCGTTCATTTAGTACACAATGACGGTTCGTAAATTTTTATTTATCTATTAAGTACAACATTTTTGGTAACACATACCATGTAATGGGTTGGCTTAGTATAACTTAATGTACTATCTATATATATAAAACTCAAAGGTGACTGACATAGTGATCTATCAACGCACAGCCCAAGCCACTGGTGGGATCTGGCTGAAATTTGGCATGTAGGTAGATGTTATGACGTAGGCATCCGCTAAGAAAGGATTATGATGAATTCTACCCCCAAGGGGATGAAAGTTTGTATGAAACTTTGTCAATTTCAACCCGATCGGGCTGAGACTTTGTATGCATATAGATATTATGACGTTGGCACTCCCTTAGAAAGGACTTTGATAAATTCTACCCCCAAGGAGATAAAATAGGGGATGAAAGTTAGCACGAAACTTTGTCAGTTTCAATCCGATCGGGCTGAGACTTTGTATGCATATAGATATTATGACGTTGGCACCCCCTTAGGAAGGACTTTGATAAATTCTACCCCCAAGGGGATTAAATAGGTGATGAAAGTTTGTATGAAACTTTTTTAGTTTCAATACGATCGGGCTGAGACTTTGCATGCATATAGATATTATGACGTTGGCACTCCCTTAGGAAGGACTTTGATAAGTTCTACCCCCAAGAGGATAAAATAGGGAATAAAAGTTAGCACGAAACTTTGTCAGTTTCAATACGATCGCGCTGAGACTTTGCATGCATATAGTTACTATGACGTTGGTACCCCCTTAGAAAGGACTTTGATAAATTCTACCCTCAAGGAGATAAAATAGGGGATGAAAGTTAGCACGAAACTGTCAGTTTCAATCCGATGAAGCTGAGACTTTGCATGCATATAGATATTATGACGTTGGTACCCTCTTAGGAAGAACTTTGATAAATTCTACCCCCAAGGGGATAAAATAGGTGATGAAAGTTTGTATGAAACTTTTTAAGTTTCAATACGATCGGGCCGAGAATTTGCATGCATATAGTTACTATGACGTTGGTACCCCCTTAGAAAGAAATTTGATAAAATCTACCCCCAAGGGGATAAAATAGGAGATGAAATTTAGCACGAAACTTTGTCAGTTTCAATCCGATCGGGCTGAGACTTTGCATGCATATAGATATTATGACGTTGGCACCCCTTAGGAAGGACTTTGATAAGTTCTACCCCTAAGGGGATAAAATAGGGGATTACAGTTAGTATGAAACTTTGTCAGTTTCAATCCGATCGGGCTGAGACTTTGCATGCATATAGTTACTATGACGTTGGTACACCCTTAGAAAGGACTTTGATAAATTCTACCCTCAAGGAGATAAAATAGGGGATGAAAGTTATTAGCACGAAACTTTGTCAGTTTCAATCCGATCAAGCTGAGAATTTGCATGCATATAGTTACTATGACGTTGGTACCCCCTTAGAAAGAAATTTGATAAAATCTACCCCCAAGGGGATAAAATAGGTGATGAAAGTTTGTATGAAACTTTGTCAGCTTCAATACGATCGGGCTGAGACTTTGCATGCATATAGTTACTATGACGTTGGTACCCCCTTAGAAAGGACTTTGATAAATTCTACCCCCAAGGGGATAAAATAGGGGATTACAGTTAGTATGAAACTTAGCTTCTCTCATGGACTGCATGTTTTATGTTGCTTGCTCACGAGTAATTTCTCTCAATAGCTTAATAGTTTTAGCGCCTAATGACAGATTAATTATTAAGAATATGTGTACAAAGAAGTTTTGTAGGCCCCTTAATTTTACACACGCTAAACAAAAAATAAGCCTAATTAATCATAATACTTCTGAACGCGAGCGAAGCCGCGGGCAACAGCTAGTTTTAATATATTATTTTATTAGTATAATCAATATTTATTGTAATACATTGCTATACCTTTATTTTTTTTTACAATAATCAGCTTTTTAGAGACATACATAAGAACCTATAATTTATATTGGCTTCTGTACAAAATATAATATTAGTTACAGTTATTTTCTAGTACGGAAACTTTGCTAGAAATAAACGATTACAAATATTTGGTTTAGAGGCATGAACCAATTACTATGTCTGGTAAATTGGATACCGATCGACGACGAAAGCAAATACTTATAAAAAGATTCGTTCAAACATTTAAAAATATATCCTGCCATGATTAAATTGTGTTGGCATTTTTATTGTTCCTTGTTCAAATATGAACTCCTTATGTATGATTGTGTCATTTAAATTGACGTTGATATGGCACTTTATTTCTCATTACGCTTTATGTAATACTGAAATTAAATCTTTTTGTACGTAAAAATCAAAATTGCCATTCACAGAAATTCTTTTTTTTTTGACGTCAACAAAGTGTTTTTTTGTGAAATAAAAGTGAATAAAGTGAGCGTGCATAACTTTTCTCTCTCATATATTTATTCACGTCTCTTATAATTAAATATATTAAACGAGTATACACACATACATTATTAATTTTAGTTATAGCCTGATTATACCTTGCCTATTCTTTAGAACAGTACTGTATGTTATATTAGCAACTCCAGGATCAACTAATAAATTTTGTGCTGTGGCAACAATTGAGTAAGAAATAAATAGTACTGTGAATTTTATACTCAAGACCTTACGTTTGTCACAGTACTGCATTATCAAAGGTACTAACCGTCGCCACAGCGTCATACTAACAGTGAGTCTATAAATATAATTTAACTCCCACCATGACCTTATAAAGTTCAAATACTAAATTATTCACAATGTAAAACATTCTTGATACTTGAAACTATTCATTAACCCGCAGTTAACACGTGTAACCGTCCTAAAACTTTACCTACCCTTTAAACTTTAAGTTCATATTGCTTACAATCATTGTTTAACTATCAAACAATTATAACTAGCATGATTGTATACCAAATCTTGGGTAAAACAAATATTTTATTTGTAAACTAGGTGTGCCCTGCGGTTTTAGGCAACAATTTTAGTGTTGCAGTCAATATACAGTTGTTTTAATTAAAATTTGAGAAACGACCGTACTGCCTTTTTAAAGGTCTGCAACTCGTCTGCGATTCCTCTGGTGTTGCGGGTGTCCATGGGCGGCGGTCATCACTTACCATCAGGTGACATGCTGGCTTGTTTGCCTCCCATTATAATATAAAAAAAATTACACTTTTGTTTAATAAGACTTTTACTTTTTTAGAAAGCTAGTCTCTTTTTAAAAAAATATTTAGTTCTATTTCGTTAATTTGTTAGACTAAATGAATCATAAAAATTGAACAGCAGTACATAACTTTACAATGGTCGAATAAATTCCCTAGCGCATATTAAAACGGTTCAAATGCTAACTTGTAAATCAAATTTCCAACACATTCATTGTTATTTAAAACGTGTTTAGTTATGCAACTACAGCTTCAGTTATTTTATTAGAGTAACTACGCATGGAGAAAGTGATTTAATTTGTTACCCTGAAAGGTCGATTATTCATAACAGCCCATTAATATCCCACTGGAGGGATATACCTCCTCCAGTGACGGAGGAAACTTGACCTATTAATATTACAGGAGATAGATTGTTATAGTACAACTGGAAGCTTTCCCTTATCCCTATTTTGATGATACTAATTGAAGAATATCTGGTGGTGACACCACGTAGGTATACTCACTCCGTCACTACACGAAGATTCCTAAAGAGGAAATCCTAATTATGATTCTGTGATTTTTTTTAAATTATTATATTTTTATTGTTTATCATTTGCTTAAATACAATGTCATCACCCCATGTGTGTCGTAAAAACCGACTAAGGGACTATTCGTGAATATTATCTTAACGAAATAAAAAGAAGGAAACTTAAAATTAAACCCTATACCAATCTGTTTGGCCAGCGTGGTATTAGTAGCCCAAGTATCCCTTCGACACAGGAGGAGTCCCTGCAGTGGGGCATAATTGGGCTATTATGACAATGATCATTTGCTTATCCTTTCATCGTAATATTCCTTTAAAGTACTATTGGAAGGTGATGATCTTCATAAAATCTGTACGTCCTGTGTACGTTTTTTATGAAAATACCGGGTTGCGATTAATACAGCCGCCTTTAATAACTATATCAATAGTTATAAAAGGAACACTGCGGGTCTTACCGACACCACACCAGCCCTCTTTACTCAATAAAAATATGGACGGCATATAAAATCTTACTACTTACTATTAGTAGGCCAAGTATCCCTCCGTCGCGGGAGGAGGCCTAACCCTGCAGTGGGACATTAATGGGCTGTTACGATGATGATGATGATAAAATCTTACTCATATTAAAATGCCCTTAGGGCCAGATTCAGAGACCGCACTTTGACTTTACTTTAGCAAAGTCTAGTTATTATCTCTGAATTTGAACAACATTAAAGTAATCTTTTCGCATGAAAAGTTTACTTTGTAGTAATAAGTAATGAAAGTAAACTTTTTCTTGCGAAAAATTACTTTAATGTTGTTCAAATTCAGAGATAATAACTAGACTTTGCTAAAGTAAAGACAAAGTACGGTCTCTGAATCTGGCCCTGAGTATCCTATAAACTTTACTAAAGTAAAGTGCGTAGTGAAAAGATCCATCAAGTATGACAAGAAAAGCTTCAACATTAAAGTTTGTTGAAATATTTAGATTTATTACAAAATTCAACATTAAAGATATTATAATGTTTAAAAACTTAAATCAAACATATTTATTCATGTTTTCTAGTAATTTTAAATGTTTGAATAAAGATTAAAAATAGTTGATTCTTATTATAATAAACATAATATCTTAAGCAGTAGGTGATTAATACTTTAAATTGCAAAAAGATTCTATATTTCAACAAACTTAAAAATGTAAAACTTTTTAAAATGTAAACTGAGCTTACTACGTTAATTAATTATTGTTAAATTTAAACACTTTTAATGTAATCTTTTACTAAATTATTTTAACTATGTACAACTATGTATTTGGTTACAAAGCCAGTATTAAAATATATTTAGTAATATTTAGTTAGTGGTATCTTCAATTTTATATTTCTTATATTTTGTACAGTATACTGTCTATAATAATAATAATATCTGTATTATATAATGATCGATTAATCATGTTTTAGAAAATAGTGATCCCTATTTTACTATAATTACCAGTTATGTTCAGACATAATATGTCTGTATTATATATGTCTGTATTATATTATTGTCGCTTAATGAATGTAGACGAGGCCCAATCTGTTTACAAAGTGGCAAGTCGTGACAAGTGGCGTTCTGTCGTCTCTGCCTTCCCCGTACGGGATAAGGCGTGAGTTAATGTGAATAATGACAACCTCTGAGGCGTAGTGGTTATTTAACATGACTGCTACGCAGAGGTCTCGGGTTCGATTCCCGCTCAATGCAAATGTTTGTGTGCATGAACATAAATGTTTGCATTGGTCTGTGTGTTTTCAATGTATAATAATTATGTATGTATTTAAAATAAAAAAAATATTTATGTATGTTTATCCGTTGTCTAGTACCCATACTACAAGCTCTGCTTAGATTGGGACTAGATGGTGTTGTGTGAAAGTGTGAGGAATGTATGTATGTACAGATTGGTTTCCTAAACTAAAGACTATTAATATCCCAGTCTCTATTATTAGCTACAAGCAATTCAGAAATAATAAAATCCCAGACTAAAACTACGATAGCTATTCTGAAAAGAAGACGGTGATTTTATGGCGACCGTAAGTGCCTTTTGACCGTAGTTTTCTTTTTCAATTCAAAAAACAGGTCCCAAAGGTCGATTGGTACACCTGCGCCTTACACAAGATCCAATCAAAATGTTCTCATGTTATTCCTATCCTTTTATCTGTTAATACCTAATGTATAGAAATTGTACTTGTTTGTTATTCAAATTTGTAACAAAAAAATCAAGTTAATTTAATTCGGTATAGGCAAAAATGTAGACTAAAAAGAATAACTGCTGAGAGTTGGCACAAATTTATTTCTGGACGATTTCTTTTTAATAAATCTGCACCTAAAAAGATCTTTAATAGGTCATTCAGTTCTTCCTCTTTATGTTTATAAAATACGTATGTATTTAATTTTATCTCTATAACTTTATATAAGTAATAATATGTTTCTGAGAAAATAATACGTTTTACTATTAGTAAACGTCTAATATTAAAAGTTTCATAAAATACTGTATAATACTTAACTTATTTCTTTTCATTATTTTAGTTTGGTAAGTGTTCCAGTATTTTAAATTTTCTCATTTTATTATATTCTTCTTCCACGAACACAACTTATATTTCTTACGACTTTTGGTGTTCTTGATATTTCGGAAATAACCCCTTTCGTTATTATCTTGTTTGTTGTCTTAAGTACTTAGCAATCTAAAGTACTTACTTAAATAAAATACACTTTTAGAGAAACTTCGTGCACAGATATTGCGTTAGATGAATTACATACATGTTTTTGTGTTTTGATTCTTTTAGTCCTTTTTACGACATCCTCGGTTTAAGGTGGGGTGGTTATAAATTTGCTTTTTTATTCCGCCATCACAAAAAAAAAAAAAAAAGTAATACTTGTTTTATATTTAATCCCAACATGACTTCCTAAATCACTTCCCCACCAAGCTTACTAATTAGCCGATTGAGCAGGGAATGAAAATGTCTGGAGACATAGCAGCACTTTGCTAATTAGGCATTTCCACTACCTACGCGACTTGCATATTATGTTTGTGCAGTTTGAACTCTCCGCGATCATTAGATTGTATACCTACGATCTCAGATCTAGTGGTATCCAGATTACTGGAATGGCCCTTTTTTAACTTCCCCAATTGTATAAGCGATGTATACACGATGTATAACTAATAATATTTCATTAAAAACGAGAATATTACAAATTTGATCTGACATTATTATACAACTATCCTGTGTGTTAAATCTGTGGTTACTTACTTAGATCAGACTGCAGCATCAATACGCTACTTCAAGTGTTACAGTCACACTTCCTTCCTTAAAGCAAAATCATGCTGTGTTTTATAACGCACGTCGTTTAAAGTTTAATAATGGAGAATGTATTTTCCAGTTGCATAAAGAAACATGGCGTACTAAGTAGCCAGATGAAAATTGGTAAAGGGTTTTGTGTTGATTTCTTTTCTTAATTTTCTCTTCGATCTAAAAACTGGCAACATTTACTCTTACTCCGTTACTACACAGAGTAAAGAAAGAAGAAAAGCACTCAAAATAACAGTTATCTCGTGACCATTGATGGTGTAACCTGGCCGAAACGTCGAGTGCCTCAAAGGTAGATAGTTTTAATATTTATCACAATTAATCGTGTTAATACCCGTATAGTTATTAATAATAAGTTATAATGAAACACGAAAGTTTTACAGTTAATGAGAACTCTAAAGTTTATATTTTAGAATGTTTCTTTTACTACGAGTACAAAGCCGATACTTACTGACCTACAAATACATTTCAGCTACTTCCATTTATAAAGTTTCTTGGATAGTTCCCATTTGATTGATGATGTTACGTATCAAGAGAAGCGTTGCCGGATCATCGCGGTAATGATTGATTACATCTCGAACCTCTGAGGCCTATCCACCTTTTGTGCATTAGTTGTCTTACTTACGAACAGAAGGAAATGTGTTATATTATTGATATGCCATGATTGTTTGTTAAGATGTTTCATGTAGGTTTGTTAAATTTATTTTCATGGAATTGGTCAATACTAGACAGATTCTATGGAGTATAATATTATTGTAGTATTTATTATTATAAAGCTCCTTCAGTAATGTAGTACAGTCAAATAAGGCTCAATTAGGGGCAAACCTCGGAATGGAAGCGAATAAGCTGTAAATTTGCATAAACCTTTGTTTTGGTGTACTAATGACTGGTAGAAAAGTCTCATATGATCACGTGTCTGCGTCATAAGTTATTCAAGGTCAAAGGTCACGAAAATCAGTTTTTTCCCATTATCTCGTTTTCTATGGGAAATACGCATTTAACGTCATTATAAATATTGTAGATCATAAAATTGTCTACAAAAAATATCTGAACACTTTTCTCCTAAAAAGCATCGCTTTCGAGATATCGTGACTTTAGAGCGCAGGAAAGTCGTATTTTCGACTATATGCACACACTAGCTTTTTCCCGTGATTTCGCTCGCCTTTATAAATATTATGAAAAATAAGGCTTATTTCAATATATAGTAGCATATGCATGCTTGGTCTCAGCCTAATCGGTTTGAAATTGACAAAGTTATGAATAACTTATGACGCAGACACGTGATCATATGAGACTTTTCTACCAGTCATTAGTACACCAAAACAAAGGTTTATGCAAATTTACAGCTTATTCGCTTCCATTCCGAGGTTGAATGCTTATTTTACTGGAGTAAAGGGTCAAATTTGTGGCTACCAAAACTGCGCTGTTCAGGCTATACTTATAATTAATAAATAACATATTACTTTTTACCCTTCTACGCTTTGAGTTCGACTTTTCACCAATCTATTTGACACAAACGTTATAAATAAAAGTCTAAATCTATATTTGAAGGGGTATATCGTTCCTGTGGGCCATTAATGGGATGTTTTAAAGTGCAAGTTCAAAACAAACCAAAGCACCACACGCATACCTTTACGTGCAATATTCTGAAAAGACTTTCCACTACGTAACAAAAAAACATAACCGTTGCATAACCCGTCAATGGTCAATACAACTGAATCGTTATTTATTGTTATCGTTTCCATCGTCCTGCTATTACTATTTTCCGTACCGACCAGATTACGTGTCCCGTTGTTTATTTTACTTAAGGTATGGATATCTGACGTTTATTCGAGTAGGCCCACGAATTTCTCTCCTTATTGTGAGTAATATCGGACCGTTATTGGACCTATTGAGTCCTGTTCCATTGATGTATTGATATTGCTTTAGTAGTTTTTTGGTTTAGGCAGTGCTCGTAACTTATGTGAATAAAGGTTATGGAAGTAATAGTAGCAACAAGTAAGTGGTTACGTGGTCTAGGGGTTAAACATAAATATATTTATTTGTAGAGGTCTTGTAAGCGTAGTGGGGGTCGAAGCAATATTGCTATGAGTCTTACCTATGGTTTATGGCTTTAGTGTTTTGTTCCTAATAACTATATTGTTTAGAATGAGGTTGTGGCAGTTCATCGATTTTATCTTTATGCTGTAATGAATGAAGAAAGTATGCGTGTTACACTGATTGTATTTACTGTACCATGGGAGACCAATGCCCTTTTCATTTCATTCATAACAGCCCATTAATGTCCCAGTACATGGACGACGGGCCTCCTTACGTGATGGAGGGATACTTGGCCTTCTAATACTACGCTGGTCAGACGGATTGGAATAGGGTTTAATTTCAAGTTTTCCTTCTTATCATTTCGTAAAGATAATATTTAAGGATAGTCCCTTAGTTGGTTTTTACGACACCTGTGGGATGAGAAGAGGTGGTGACATATTGTATTCTTACTCCGTCATCACACGGAGGACCAATGTCCTTAAAAACTACAAACTAAATACAACCTAATACTTTTATATACCGAATGTTAAAAACAGAAATAGCAACGTGGTTAGTTTATATACATACCTACTTAAAAAAAAATCGGATTCTAACCAGCGACCTCGTAGCATATTAATATGATGTACTTAAAAGATAGATAAGTAATCAGTTATCTAGTTTATAGGTATAATACAAGCTAGCTTGGAGAGCTGTCGAGTGTGAGAGCTGAGAGTGTGTCGCTGCTATGTGAATGTCTGAGAAAACCAATATTATTAATATCAATCAATCAATCAATCAACTAGCCTATTGCAGTCCACTGCTGGACAAAGGCCTCTCCCAACACGCGCCACAGAACTCGGTCCTGCGCCTTCCGCATCCAGTCCGATTCAGAGACCTTTATGAGGTCGTCGGTCCACCTAGCTAGAGGGCGTCCTACACTACGTTTGCCGAGTCGCGATCTCCTTTCTAGGACATGTTTGCGACAGATATGACCAGCCCATTGCCACTACATCATGCTAATACTATGAGCTATGTCCTTTTATTTAGATTTCTGTGGCTATGTCGGTAACTTTGGTTATATAGATATTTTTAATAAAGATACTATAGATTATCGAAAGATAATAAAAAGCTCGAGACAGGATTGAACCAGCGTGCGTCTTTTAAATTATTTGAAAACCGAGACAAAGACTCGAATAACCTAGGATTCAAAGGCTTCTGCAGCGTTTATTTTAAAGGCTCAAATTCGACGCTCGTCTCGATTTTAAAATATTTCTACTGTCTTTAGTAATTCTTTATTTAATAACAATTTTATACTTTAACCGTAACCTCCTTAATGATAAACGCCTCTTAAATTTATTCACTGTTTAGCGAGTTTTTATTAGCTAAACCAACCTTATACCAAACAAAATCGTAAGAATTTAAGCTAATCAATTGCCTAATATTTAAAAGGCGTTTATGCGTAAGGGGGTAAATAAATAAGTAAAGACGACTATACTTCTTACCACTGCAACATAAAATAATGAGAAATGAAAATGATATTATTTCAGATTGGCTAAGTAATATATCATAGTCTGATTATCAGACAGGTCCATTTACGCACGATTTATTTCATTAGCTTTGGCTTTTAATATCATTTAATGTACGTGCAGGTGAATAAGTTGAATGAGTAGTTGACCTACAACTGACATTAATATTGAATTGTAATTCAGAGGACAATATGATCGGTTTTTTGACGACCTTTGTAGCGTAGTGGTTTTATAAGATGACTGCTACGCAGAGGTCACGGGTTAGATTCCCGGTCAATGCAAATCTTTGTGTGCATGAACATGATTGTTTACATTGGACTGGGTGATTTCTATGTATGTATTTACAAAAAAAAGTAAATAAATAAATAAATAAATATTCCTCACACATTCACACAACGCCATCTAGTCCCAAACTAAGCAGACCTTGTACTATGGGTGCTAGACAACGGATAAACATACTTAAATACTTTTTTTTTTTTGTAAATACATACATATTATACATAGAAAGTATGTTTATCCATTGTCTAGTACCCCATAGTACAAGCTCTGCTTAGTTTGGGACTAGATGGCGTTGTGAAAAAGTGTTAGAAATATTTATTTCAGTTAGTTAATTTTTATTTTTTTACATTTGTAGACGAGCAAGCTGCCTAACTATGATAAGTGGTCACTGTAGCAGATGGATGTTAGTAGTGGCAGCCGCTATCTACCCCTGATATATAATGTAAGCTGTTAAGTCTAAGGGCTTCTTTTTAAAGATATGTATAAGAATCTACTAGAAAGTATAGCCAACCAACAGTTTATATTATTATAATAACCACTCCACTACAACTTTTAGTAGAGGATACTTGGAATGATTTCCAGAACTAGAGGATGTTCATTTTTGTTGTGAAATTGTTATTCTCAAAATAGTATAGTCTAACACAATAACAACTACAGATGAAATTAATTTTATACAAGACTTACATTGTCTTCAAAAATCAGCACGAATCAAACAAAACAAAAAGATAGGAAACTCAATGTAACTTACTGAACATGTCCAAATTCACCACGAAGGAAAACAAAGACACAAACTCCTCTCACTTTGCGCTAAATTCATATAAAAAACGTGACACGCTTACGAATTCTTTTGTCTAAGAAAATATTGACAAACTAGAAGAGACATCGTTTTGGTGTCAATTTCTTAGTCACGATCTAATCGGATTTTAGTTTTACTACGTTTCTTTCGCACACATAGTTTTCTTATCTTGATATTTGTTTTGTTTTCGTTTTGCGAACGTACAATAGTTGGTGCATTTTAATGCTTTACAGGACAAATAAAAACCTACAATAACGTATTAAAAAGAATGAAAGACAATAGAAGAAATATCGTACTCGAGAAAGAACTAGAACCATTCAATAATATTTAAAAACATACTTCCTAAGTCATTATTTTTGAAAACAAAATACACACATTTCATTTTTTTCTAAGTCTAATTGTAATATTTAATTTTAAACCTAATAATAACTAGTGAGTAAATGAACCATTGAATTTGATAACCTTCAGTTAATGTTCTGTGGTTCAGGAGGCCACATGTTCGTATATTTCTCCGAAATCAACCTTCATAGGCTCATGGTGTGTAATTATGTATAAGCTTCTCTATACCTCCAATTAAACGCCTAAGTTATTGGCATTGGTGGTGAGATTGCGTTTGTCACGTAATACTGATTTGAAATGTTTGTACCTTTAGAAGGTACGTCTATGTTTGTTACGAGTAACTACATATTGTGTGCTGTTGTTATTGAATCAATGTAATTAATTAAAATATTACATTGTTTTACTGAGGACTGTTAACAGTAAAAAGCAATATACAGAAAGATTTAAAACTATTTCTAGATCTAAACTGTTTTTTATCAAATTCTGTAATAGGAAATATTTCTTCAGAAACATGCTAATTTCAAACTAAATACGGCTTATATCAGATATTTTTTAATTTGTGATTTGTCGTATTTTTACCCGCAAATAATTTATCCTATTAATACCCCGTGTGAATAAATAGGTACATTTAAGTAGTTAACTACTTATTTTAATAGCATATTAACTTATTTCAAAATGTAACAGACTCCATTTAAGATATCAACATAAAACAAAACCCGAAGTACAAGATTTATATACCTATCTACCAATCTAAGCGTTACCCGTAATTACGGGAAAATTATAGCTTGCTATCCAAGATGCCATTATTTTGAACGTGTTATAAATTTAGGGATAGTCTAACATCCCATAAAGTTACGTTAAATGAAGGGTATCTATGACAACGATAAAACAGTACTTACATTCGCTTTATAACGTACTTTACGACAACAGAAGGATTCAACCATTAAGAGAGTGTTAAGTGAATAAGATTACATATTAAAATATGCACCGGATGGTATAATTTTGACATACCAAATTGCTTTGTAATAAAAATTGTAACAAATGGGATGCAATAAAATGTAAATGGTATACTAAAATGTATGTTACGAAAGATTTTGTTTTACTAATTACAAAAGTAAAATAATATTTCTATTGTTTTTTATTCTTTAAGTTTCCTATTCGAATGGGGTCGAAAATAATTAGGATGAACTTGGTAGCCGGATGAATGTCCAGTAAATGTCCGCTCCTATGATTTGCCAACATCATTAGGGCCATGACAGGAGAGATACGTAGTGACTTTCAACAAGTGTCTAACAATGACCAAAGAGGAGATATGCCTATTGCACCCTTAGCTGTGACAATTAGACGCTTGACGTTGTAGACTCCCAATAAAGGCTGGAAACTCGACAAACGTATTTGACCAACCAATCTGAATGAGGCCAAATACATCTGGGACTTGATTACTCCCTGCTTAGTTTGAAGAATAAAATAACAACATAGTGAATGGAGAGACATTTAATTTTGTTTCAATTAATACTATAAGACTAGAAAAACGAAGCTAAAACTACAATAGCTATTTAAGAATGTCGACTACATAAAAGAAATCTCATTCTTGGATCACAAACTGATGGGGAATTAATAGACCTACATGCTGCACTGCACCACACCCTGCATGAAGTAGTTTTTTTAAATATATTTAAGAACGTCGTCGTCCTCCTAATATCTTAAAGAAAAAAGAAATAACCCTCCTTATCAAAAGGTCCTAAAAGCTAAATGACCTAATAGCAGAATTACTTATTTAATGTTAATTATCTATGAATAATTTAATCTTGGAAAAATATTAAACACTAAAGTGCATAAAAACTATAGTCTCTGAACTCTATGATATCTATGTAAACATAAAGTCGAACGACAGATAGTATATACTGCACGGCACGGGTCACCTACTCCAGTGATAGAGTGAATTTTAGCCAAACCACTAATCCGTGATGGCTTAGCTAAATAGGTTGGCTCTTTACCAAATATCATCAAAACGTAACATACAGACAAATAAAAAGATTTGAAAGTAGAAAGATAGGAGTTCAATCTAAATCATTTACAATAGTAGAGGCTAGCTCCGTGTGGTGACGGAGTAAGAATACAATATGTCAGCACCCCATCGCATCCCATGGGCGTCGTAAAAACCGACTATAGGACTATCCGTGAATGTTATCTTTACGAAATAAAAAGAAGGAAAACTTGAAATTAAACCCATACCAATCCGTCTGGCCAACGTGGTATTAGTAGGCCAAGTATCCCTTCGTCACTGGAGGTCGTCACCGTCCTTGCAGTAGGACATTAATAGGCTGTTATGATGTGAACTAACATCACAGTGCCACTAAAAGAACAACAGGCAATATCGAAAGTCAGTCAACAGAAAATATAGTAGACTATAATAATAATATACTAGAAAAATAATAGCCTAGAGTCATAATATACTAGAATAATAAAAAAAAATAATAATAATAAAATAATAATAATAATATACTAGAAAAATAATAGCCTAGAGTCTAGCAAAGAAGAAAAACTTAGTACAAAACGAGGGAGCTTCAAGAAACGAGCGTACTCCCTTTTAAAAGGTCGGCAACGCATTTGTGATTTCTCGGGTGTTGCGGGTGTCCATAGGCGGCGGTGATCACTTAAAATCAGGTAACCTGCTGGCTCGTTTGCCTCCTATTACATAAAAAAACCACGAATGTATTGTATCTACAGTAAACCAAATTTACATTTGATAGTATAGTATGGATAGATATACGAGTACATGTTTTGAGCCTTTCAACGGCTTTTAATGAAAACCTACAACCACTAAAAGCGATATCAGATTCAAATTACCGTTTTATAATAGAAAATTTTTAAAACACTCAATTTCGCTCCATTTCTAAATTACCATAAAAATATTAAGGCCTTTATGAACCCATTTCAAATACCCATCTAAATCAAATTAATTCATACAAACATCGTCGACGGATGATTTATTATATTTTTCCCTCGTTTACTTTACAATGACAATTTTCTATCGAGAAGCAATTTGAGTGCTTTATATCGATATTCGTAGCTAATGATATGCCTATATTTGTTTATTATTAACATAAACGATCATTTTGTTCTTTCAAAGACCGCATCAAAAGAAACTGTAATACTTTATCGAATTGTAATTGACTTCATTCAATTTCATTTGGATACACAGCAGACGTTCAGAAGGTTGATTGTAACGGTTCTGATGTGTTTCATTTTTACTTTATTATAATATGTTTTTTTTTAATTTTTCAATTCTTTTAATTTGTAGTGGTAAATCTTAAAAATTAAATTTTTATATTCAGCATTTACTCTTTTAAGGATTAGAATAGGAGGTACACTTTGTTTTTCATCACCACTTATAGTAAAATAAAAATAAATGATTGCTACGCGTTTTCCTTACTTGTGTTACGCAATTATAATCTACTATCAGGGAATAAATAAATAAATAAAATAAATAAATAATCTAGTCCCAAACTAAGCTGAGCTTGTTCTATAGGTACTAGACAACGGATAAACATACATAAATACTTTTTTTTGTAAATACATACATAGAACAAATTCTACTTTTTACTACCACATAAGCTAAGATTGACAGTAAATACATGAACTTAATATTTGAGTTAAGCACGCCTTTGGTGATGTACTCTTTACTTTTGATTGATTTTTACTTTGCCTAACAGTTACCGACAAAGTGTTGGAAATATCAATTTCCTTGGACCATAATTTTCAAACCGCGTTCCAAATTTACGCAGCTATAAACGCTGTCAAAACTTTTAACCGCGTGATCGATCGAAGGATCCTATAAAATCAAACATTCAACTCAGCCTCCTTAATTATCCGATTGACCAACTCCAATTTATATACTCAATAAGAAAAGTTATATTACTTTTGTTTGATTTTACCCTGATTAGCTGGATTACTTTTACAAGCAAATTAACAGAAAAGAAACTTTTTTAGGATTAATTGCATTAAAATCTTTAATAATGAAGCAAAAGTATTTAATATAATCTATCTATTTAGACAACCCAGACTGTTTAGTGAGCTTACTAGTTTGTAACGAAAATGATACATTTTTTTAATGAATACGATACGACGATACGATACCATTCCTTGTCTTCCTCAACATCGAGAAAAGTTTGAAGATTACGTGACTGTTTTAACTTTCAGTTTCAATGCTATGGTGACTTGTCGTGGATATACTGGACTGATTCTTTGAAACTACGTAACAATAAGGTCAAATAAATTGAACTTATAAGTACTATGACTCTAATGAAAAATTCTGACCTTACTTTTTAATCTTAATTCCATCCATATCAGCCTAAAGACGTTAACTGCAGAATATACGCCTCCTTCAAACGTTTCCACCCTGCGCGGTGTTAATCCTTATTAAATATTGAATACTTAACTTTATTTGATAATGTTAATAACATTAATGAATAGAAGTAAATAAACAACACAGCTAAAAAAGTAAAAAGGATGGGTAAAGCAAATTATTTTAAGACAATTATTGAAATCTTATTATAAATGCCGGTTTACGCACAAAAAAATGATCTCGTTATCTAATTAGCATGATGCAGGTCCGTGTGGTGATGGTGACGAAGTAAGAATACAATATGTCACCACCGCATCTCATCCCACGGGTGTCGTAAAAACCGACTAAGGGACTATCATCTTAACGAAATAAGAAGAAGCAAAACTTGAAATTAAACCCTGTACCAAACCAATCCGTCTGGCCAGCGTGGTATTAGTAGGCCAAACATCCCTCCGTCACGGGAGGAGGCCCGTTCCTGCAGTGGGACATTGATGAGGTAACCTAACAATTCACGATACATATTTTTACCGATAATGATCTTGCACTTGTTTTATTACTTCGTGTTGGAACATACCATATAATATTATTTTCAATCGCCGATATGCTGCCAATTATGTGGATGAGGACGATAAATCAGTTAATAATAAATAATAAAGGTAGGTATAAAAAAAATTGTGGCAAAACTTGCAGGAGGCCTATGTCCAGCAGTAGACGTCGATTCGCTGATATGATGATGATGAAAGAAAAGGACAAACATTAGTGTTTACTTTAATCTTAATAAAATGGTAATAAATAAAGTACTAAACTTGTCCTGATACTAAAACGACAGCGATATTACAAGTAGGCATTCTAACTTTCACTTTGCTATAAAAAAAAAACAGAAGTCACAAATGAAATATCTTCACGACTTGTAGCTCAAGCACGTCGCAGATCGTAAATTGTTAATGAAAGGAACCATTGCACGTTTGAGTATAACTTGATATCAAGAGCTTTTCATTCGTCATTCTTGTTATTATGAATTCGTTTAGATATTCGATTGAACTTATGGTTGAGAATGAGGGTTTTTGGCAGAAATAATCAGTACTGGCATGTAAAATGTGTTTAATTCATGTATTTAATTTATATTGTTACTTATCATAACTCTGTGTGGTGACGGAGTAAGAATACAATATGTCACCACCGTCGTAAACACCTACTAAGGGGCTATCCGTGAATATTATCTTTACGAAATAAAAAGAAGGAAAACTTGAAAATAAACCCTTTACCAATCCGTCTGGCCAGCGTGGTATTAGTAGGCCAAGCATCCCTCTTTTACAGGAGGAGGCCCGTCCCTACATTGGGACATTAATGGGCTGTTATGATGTTACTTATTATTTATTCTTTCTATACAATACCTAGTTGTCAATTCTCGAACCCCTTCGATTTCATCAGCTATTGTACCCAGAAGGGTGCAATATTACTGTGCTTAGATAGAAATCTACGCACAGTAACATTTAATAACTAACTACTTGGAAGTGTACCAACCAGACACAGTGGTGTGTCGTACCGTCATAAAAGGGGTTCTACTGAAGTGAGCTACTACTGCTTCTGTTAAACATTAACCAAATTAAGTCTACAACAACAAGCTCTCTTAAATACTCGTATGTTTCAAATCTAAATAAAAAACTTTTTTAAGTTAATCCAGAACCAAAATAAAAATGTCACGTAATTACACCGTAAGAACATCGAAGAGATCATTAAGAAGTCCATTAGGTCTGGAGCACACGTTCGTATCTGTCAAGTCACGACCACGAATAGGCTTACGTACAATCTTCCTACAATTTGGTGCTACGTGATCATGGACCGCTTTTTCGAAAACATATTTTGCGAAGTCACAAAAGATTTTTGTTGTTAGGAAATAACATTTTTCGAATTAAAATTGTCGAACTTAAGAAAAGTTTTGTGATGAAAAATATATTACAATAAAGACTAGAACATGCTCAGGCTACGAATCTACACAGAACAATTAAACGGTTTTATTGTAGTCGTGGTATGTCGTCTTGTATCTGGTAAAATAGTAAGAATACTACTATACCTTATTTTCGGGATAGTGTCGTAAAAATTATCTTTGGGAAAATTATTAGATCATTCCTTTGGAATGATGAAGTCTTACTGCCAACAAGAGTAAAAGTAAGCTCAAATACCTATACCATTATTCAAGGAGTTGTAATAATGATTCTCATGTTTTATTTTCATTCTGGAACTAATTTTAAATTACATTTTCATCAACAATAACTAACAGATTCAGTGCTATATAAAGAAATATTACAAAAACAACACTATAACAGCACATGGGTAACCAACAGTGTAAAATACAGTTTAAATGAACAATAGAAACTTAAACAAAACACAATCTCCACTTTTGTTTTTACACACAAACAGCTGAAAACTTTCATTTGGTTTGTAAAAGGTTTTCTTCGCTATATTGGAATCTCTGAATGTTTATGCTAAATATACTCATTTTGAAAAATACTCGTGGTTTTAAAAATGTGTTTAAAGACAATGCATGCCGTTGTGCTTTTTATTATTTTACTGTGCATTTTCTAGTAACCGCGGCCAATGAAAAGCAATTTCAGTTAAACAACTATTTTATTTACTTTTTGTTCTTTTACAAAAAAAAGTCTTACAGTTCTTTTAGTTCATAAATATGATGTTTACTAAATTGTAAACTAACCACTAAGTTTTGTTCGATGTTTTAGTGAGTCGATTAATGTTTTATTATAGCATAGTTCCAGTGGAAATAAGAAAATATAGAAGAAAGGTGTAATTTTAAATAAGTTAAATGTACTATAGCGTTTATACGCAGTTTGCCACGTAACTATAGAAAAGGTACTGCAGTACTTTTTATGCCAAGCTTTAACGACAAATATTCAGTAAAGAAATACTTAACGTTTTGCTTGCCGAGATAAACAGCCTAAGCTTACTACTCAAAATGGCAAGGAGTACAACTTAAAGCTCACTGTACTTCCTACCAACTATTGAAACGTGTTATGTCGCAATGTAATCACGATTCCATTTGGCAACGCCTTAATTACACCAGTATCATCACAGATTGAACATAACATAGAACCTTTTTACGACTTACGGAGGAGGCTAATGTTCCCACTGGACATTTACTGGTTGTTAATGATGATGTATGAGTGTAAAAGGTTTATAGCATCTGAGTATCTAGCAAGCAAACAGATGCACTAAACATTTTGTGTTATTTTGCAGAGGTTTATTGAATTAAAGTTTAATTTGTATTAACTGTTTGTACTTATAATGATTAAAACACTTTTTTAATAAGTGTGTGAGACTAAAAAGCCGTGTCTCGGTGTTGATTCCTGTACAGTTTGCATTATTATGCTTGTATTACTTATTTGGTTTGAATACTTCTATTTATAACATTTCTGTACATAATATCCTGTGATAATATCTGTAGGTAAATTATGTTTGAATCTTGATTCTTTATGTGTTATTCATAGCAGAAGTTTACTTTATTATGCGACAACACGGCCTTGTGCAAGGAATAATAATAATTATTAATTAATTTTCATCCTTATGAACGCTACACGGAATTAATAAATTATACTTACCTACTATTTCACCTAAAGCTATATAACACTAAGCGATTTCCTTAACAAAAATGCATGATAGCCTCTTTAGTGAGGCTATAGCAATAACCATAAATTTTAAGAAATGTGGCAGAATGAAAAATAACTGAAGACGCAATAGGGGCGTTGTTGGAAGTACTTACCTACTATTTAAATGAGCTTCCTACTAAATGGACAGGCAAGACTAGTAATTAAGATACATGACTAACAATTATTAAACCCAAATAGGTACATACATAGAACATATTATTATATACAATTATTTATAGTGAGTATCGCTCAGTGACCCTGCCTACTCCCAAAAGAAAGTGTGAGTTTGTTGGTGTTGGTGATTAAAAAATTCGTAAAACTTGTATTTATTCAACTTACATGACTTGAAAGTGGTGTAAAAGTTCATGTAATCGTAGAGTATTTTAAGGTACGTGCTGCGTATAAATATCGTTTTAAAATTTTCAAGTCCATTCAGTTGTTAGGTCTTTTAAATTATCAAGTTCCATTAGATCTCTAACTATACTTTTATTACCGGACATTGTATACATTCTTATCGTATTATTTAGTAAAATTTTAATATTAAAATGTATCAAAATGCTTGAATATTATTACCACAAACAAGTTTCCTTATTCAAGTATACATGGCTTACCACTTACAAAACTGTTAGTCCTTTCTTATGGCATGTTAAACTAGCTCCGCTTATCTCAAATTCATATAGGAAACTATTGCAAACTGTTGTTAATTTTAAGAGACTTTAGAACTTTAAGCCACTGCCAGCCGACCTTCTAGGCAATAATAAAGCTAAGACGATGATCATATAAGTGTTTATTCTCTACGGAAATTGAATTTGCGCTTGCATGCAGCGAATTTGAAGTAGCGTAGTAACCACTTGAATCAGTAGTTTGCGTTGGTTTTAACTGTGTGCTTAACGTTTTAATGGTTAACAAAGGATTTCATTTTATGCACAGTTACGTGTTATGCGGTTAAATAAAACACCTTAGTTGCAAAGATTACAGAAACCTTGGGTCTTAGCATTGTATTTTAAAACTATTACAATTTAACTACAGTACTACGTATATACCAATTTATATTACTGCAATAATCAGCTTTTATCTTGGTTAATGAGAAACGACAAAATTTGATGCCAAATTTCTGTCTGGGTACACCCAGATGCCTTATCAATGGGGCCACCTGGACGATTAATTTCTTTTTAATTTCTTTTGCAGATTTTTTTCTTGATACACCAATATATTACAAGGTTGAAGCCTTGAATGTAGTGACAATGAATTACTTAATTTCCATTTCAATCAATCAACTAGCCTATCGCAGTCCACTGTTGGACATAGGCCTCTCCCAGCATGCGACGCAGAAAATTATCCTACGCTTTTGGCATCCAGTCCGACCTACAACACACTCTTTTTTTGATCGCCCGTCCACTTAACATGATTGTGTTTTCCTGATTTAAACACTATTTTCTTAATTTTAAGTACGAGTTCAAAAACAAAAGCGCATTGTTTTATAATCAACTCAAACAAAGAAAAAAAAATATGCTCCTAACAACGTTCGCATTCTGTTCAAGAAAAACTTAAGTTGTACGTAGACAGTATTTTAGTGAGATTGTCATTTTGGTGATGTCGTCGAGTAGAACTTTCGAGAAGGCTTATGACTTTGTAGACGCGGACGTGGCGTGAATGTAGGAACAAGGGCTTCGAATAAGTGGGCATTTGTTACTATTAGAGCTTATACTAAATATGCTTTTTCTTGTGTAACTCAACTGACGTTTTGTTGTTTTAATGATAAGGTTTTATATTGACACTATTGTACAGACTAAATAAAAGGTTTAAAAAAATACCAAAGTGAATATAATGAGAAGAAGTGTTGATAACACAATTTCGAGAAGGCTTATGACTTTGTAGATGCGGACGAGGCGTGAATATACTAATAAGGTCGTCGAATAAGTGGGCATTTGTAACTATTAGAGCTTATACTAACTATTATTTGTTAGGTTTGATATTAATATGCAAATGTCAATAGTTTATGAAATATTAATTATTATTAGTAAACATCGTAGTTAATCCTAATATATCATCATTAATCTTAATATAACTATTGGTAGAGCTTTGACTGCTTCAGTATCTTAGTAGTTCGAGCAACAGTTAAATCTTAAATCAAAAACATAGAGACGAATAAGATAGCTCTCTTTCGCTGCATGTAATACAGCAAACTAATGAGGTTTTATGTTGGAATATCATAACTTGTTTATTACTATAGGCCAGCATTTACGACACTTGCAAACACCAATCTTAAAAAATATTAAACCTGTACTAACCATATAGTAAAAATAATGCAGCAACAATAAAGTTATAGCCTATAATTATAGCTTATAAAGGAAAGAAAGAAAATACATTTATACCTGCATAAAAAAAATACAAGACGAGAAAAATACAGATAGGTACTAAAACATACAATATATTAAAATAACTAAGAATAAAATTAAATTTACCCTTTCTAACAATATTTCGATCCCTACATGAAATAATTTTATTATTCTTTTGTCACCTCAAGGTCATAATGATACTTGCAACAATATTTTATTATTATGTACCTAATATAAAGCTACTTAAATAATCCTATAATACAAAAATCAATGCAACAGTCACAAATAAGAGCCAAAACAAAATCGCGGGCCTATTTTAACCAACACAGCTACTAGGAAAAGTAAAACAAAGCAAAATTCGGGGCACGTACCGATTTCTATTGGTATAAGTAATCCTTTGTGGGATTTACATGCATACTAAAGAAACAAATGGGGCCTATAACTATAAATCACCACCCTAACGACATGGTGTACAAACGGACCGTGTTTTGAGCGAATTGCTTAGATAGCGAACGTTTAGCAGTTTTACAGTTAGGTCGAGAAAATAGAAACGGGGATAAAACAAATGTACACAGTCAAATTTTATTTGTGCAAATATTTTTGTACAAAGCAAACTTTAATTTATGTTTTGTTATCTATCTATGCTGAATATTGCATAGGAAACTAAAATAAAAGTCAGTATTTGCTATCAAATTATCTTTAGTTTATTTTATCCTATAATTTTTTTAATTTTATTATATCATAATTGTTTATTAGCTACACCTAACTGCATGCACAGTGTTATACTCGTACTATTGTGTCACGTGTGCCTCTAACAATGAAAGTGTCTAGTCGTTCTAGAAGAAATTTGTAGAGTAGTTATTTAATTTGCTAAAGTTACTTTAATCAACATAACGAATATCTTGAATTTCAATACTAAAAAGGGAAAATATAAATAGTTGTATAATAATATAAATAGTTGTATATAATAGTAATATATTTTTCGTAATTATTTAACTATCAAATAACATTTAGAAACATTGACATTAAGAAATTTACATTTTGGGACATTTATGTTTGTATCTAAGGAGTTTATTAATGTGATTTAGTGCTGTCACTAATGGTCTCTTTACTCCTTGGTATTATGTGCTTGTGTACAAACCACATAATACCAGCCTTTACTTACAGAACTTGGAGTAGTCAATATAATAATATTACAACTCTGAAAAATAAAATAAAAACAAGTTTGGATAAATTTAGCAGGGAGTGCTTTTTAGATTCTACTCATGTCTTAACCACATTTGCAGATCTGGAGATAGTACAAAGACAATTCTTTCGACTGTCATATCCTGTGTGTACTGTGTATCCCAAATGATTTAATTAATTGATTCCAATTTTGCTTGATGTAGGCGTCAATTTGGAATGTTATAATGTTGCACTTTATCATAATTCATCATTTCCCTGCCCTTATCCAAATTTTATTTGGGGTCGGCGCAGAATGTCTTCTTCTTTCATACTTTCCTATCGGATGTAATCTCACAGGTAACACTCTTCGCAGCAATATCGTCTTTCACACAATCTATCCATCGTTTCTTTGGTTGTCCTCTTCCCCTATATTCATCTACATACACGTTCAACACCTTCCTCACCACAAGATTCTTATTATATTTCTTATTATGTACTTATTTTATTTCATTTGCAAGTAAGTTGATCGATATTGTTCGTAACATGGGCGAATCTTAAAATACTTGTTAACATTATTGTAATTAGCCATCTCCTTTACGTTTCATTAATATTACGTAATTAGTAAATAAATTGAACCACATGAAAGCGTAATTTAAATACATGGAACGTGATTAGATATTATGTTCATACGGTAAATAATTAAATTAATCCCAGGAAATATAATAAAATTAAAGTATTTATGGAAAATTCAACCACCAGTATTTGGGAACACAATCTTACCTTAAACACCCATAACGATAACCCTTTTAAACATTATACTACCCTTAGTGCACACAAACAGACAAAACTTGCCCATTGTAATAACAGTTTAAGCATCCGAGTTTTGACCTTAATAAAATATAATAGCATTTGCTTTTGGTGGTTCCCTTGTTCAAAAGTTACTAGAATAGACTATGGGTAGTGGGTGTTCTAATGTCTTTTCAAACGAAACGCCTTGCTTTCAAAATCAGGAACGGTAAGCTTGACAAAAACATGATTGTCTACTGCTATAAATACGACCGTAAGTTTACTTGTTTGTCTGTTACACAAATGATACACTTAGGTATATAAACAAAAGCGCTTGTTTTGATAAAATTTTGAACAAAAATACACTAGAGAATAAGTAAAAACAAGCGCTGAGCTTTCTCGTGGAAAAAAAGATTGAAGGGGTTGAAATAAAGGATACAATATGCAAGGAAATTGTCGTTATTGTTGGCAATATCTTTGCATTGTAATAAAAAGGTTTTAGTACTGATTTAAATATAATTTGGTAGAAGAATAGAACGCAGTTATTGTAATGTAATTAAAATATTTAGTGGATAGAGTGAGGTTTTTAATCACAGACCAGCCTTACATTTCTGACCAGGACCTACCGGATCTCTTGATCGGCAAGAACACATTTTTGCTGTAATACCATTTTTCCACTGCCACCTGTCCCATCGAGACGAGGTTCTAACGCATCTGCTCGCCTAGACTACATTCAAAAGGACACATGAATTCAAAAAATTCTCCACGTTAAAAAAAAGAAAATGTTAAAAAGTATACATTGAAACCACATTTAAAATTAAAAACAACCAATACTGCAGCTATTTCCAATATAAGTAGATACATAATATAAGAGTGACAAAAATGCGCATAAATTGTTACTAGCCACTAACCTACTACTAGGATTCCAATAAACCATTCTCTCAGTTCACTTTTGTTACTCACGTAGAATATTAAACAGCAAATACGGTCTGCTTTTTACTGCCTTTTATTTGTTTTAACTGAGTTCGATTTTTTTATGTTAAATATTTTTTAGTCTGTAACATTAAAATATATAGCTAAAGAAATATTTAGACCATTCACATTGAATACTAGTTTGTCTGTCTAAATCAGTACCGATTGGCATTCGTAACAGATCATCGAGCATTTACTGATTTTATAGTCGCAATGAACAGCAAGAGCCAAGCATAGAGCCAAATATTGCTACGAACATCTATCAGACTTAGCCGTCGCATAAGCTGCATTTATAATCATTGATTATGTTCTTAAAAAAAAATTGTTCCTAGTTACAGTTGGAAAGTAAGTAATATTTTCATCATCATCATCATATCAATCAATTGACGCCTAATGCTGGACGAAGGACTCCCCCATCCATCGCTTATTGTATTTAAATAGTATACATTTTTTTATTTATTCTAAGTAGGTTTATAATTACTTGTAACAATTTTATTCGTTCATTATTATTTACAAGTCTAACAGAAATTTGTGCCAACACCATCTAGTGAAATTCAAGTGAACTAAAATGGTTCGCGTTGTAGCACTGAAGTCTCATCGCACGTGGGGTTTGCTTATGAATCAACTTTATTGAACATTTTAGGTGAAACTTCTGTCATTGTAACTGATTAGATTATTATTTATATAAATACGTGTAAATTATAATGTTTTAAATTATTATTATGCTGGATTAAAGTAACTTTAAAGTCCTGTCTTAAATCCTTAGGAAAAGTACGAATAACTTCAAGAAATATGCTAAGGCGAATTTGTATAAGTACTTTTTTCATTTTTTTTATTTGTAATTGCGTTAATCGTGACCTGGTTAAAAACGCATTAAGGTATTTTAATTTGCATAAAAGATAACAAACGACAACAACAACAAAGTAGTCGTACTAAGTAAGGGGATGGAAAGATTGATTTCAGAAAAAAAAACAATTTATTTTTATATATCTATTTTTATTTTACAAAGTTTAAATATAATAAACGAAAAATAGTACTTTTTATAAATTTCACCCTCTTATACCACAGGTACCAAGAACAAGTCCCTTTTGATTGCTGCAAATAGCATCCGCAACTTGCATTTTTAAACAACATCAAAAAGAGGAGGAGTTGTATTTTTTTAAACTAAAAGCTCAGTAATTTCTCGATCTAATTACAAAAAATGATATTGTAAAGAGTATACTCCCATCATTATCATCATATCGAATGGAAGTCTACTACAGTCTCCCTTGGTAAATTCATCTTTTTTTTTATCTCCTTCGCCTGTATTTAAGATACATTGATAGGTACTTACTTCAAATTAAATAAAGCATTTGAAATTGCTGCTAACCGCAATATCAAAGCAGCAGAAACTTGTAGAAGAAGCTCAGTTGACATAAATGCTGTACTCGTAGCTTCGACAATATGTGGCATAATAGTAGATGCTGATGTAGTATTTGTTTGTACCATTCATTGATGTCTTATGAGAGTATTGCATCATCATAACAGCCCATTAATATCCCACTGCAGGGACGGGCCTCCTCCCATGACGGAGGGATACTTAGCTTACTAATACCACGCTGGCCAGACGGATTGGTATAGGGTTTAATTTAAAACTTTTCATTTCGTAAAGATAATATTTACAGATAGTCCTTTAGTCGGTCTTTACGACACCCATGGGATGTGATGTGGACATATTGTATTCTTACTCCGTCTCCACACAGAGACACCACGCGTATTGCATATAATACAATTATCATGTAAACGAAAAGGTAATAACTCCAAAAAAATTCAGAATTTTGTATGTTTTTTTTTAAATAAGTATGTTTTTCTAACTTAAACATTATATTTTAGTTTTCCTTTTCTTAAATAGTACGTGGTTCGTGTCCTCAGAATCATGGTTGGGAAGACACTTCAATTATTACTAGGATTTACGTATTCAAGTTACTTACGGTATTCCATGTATTTGAGATCCATTTGCTGACCATGGTGTAATGTAAATATACAATATTATTCATCTTTAAGGTAATAGATGTTATAAGATCTACAGTTATATAGTTATTATAATGTTGAAAATACTAAGACAGTACCCACAAAATAATTAAGCAAACAAGGAAAACCAGACCAATCATTGGTAAAATAGATTAATCAGCGTGTATCAATAGTTCCTACCGCAGAAATCGATCGATAGCAGAAAGGATTAGTCGACAACGATCGATTAAATGGTAGAATTTAATGCGATTGATCGATACTAATTAATAATTGATTAGCCAATGATCTATTTTCATAGAACGTCAATCAATTCCACTTCACCAATTGATCAACAAATCAAGATTATAGTACCCGTTTATAAGCTTACCATCCTTAGCTGCATAAATAGTAAAACTACTAGTTCAAATACAATCAGAATCATATAATGTATCAATAACTTTTTAGTTAAGTACATTTTTTTATTTATCTCAATGAAATTTTACAGTTATTTTTTATACTTACTCCTTTTACCTCTTTGAAACTTTAACTACAAAATGCAACGCTCTCTAGTTGATAGATAAAAAACGTATACGTTGTTCTTAGAGCTTACACACATGCGGCATGTTCCCAACGGCAGAGTTAACTGCAGCTGTCAACGCGTATTGGCAGCAGTCGTCGACGCATCGACGGCAGCAGTACACCTATAGCGATAATCTTTTGCGAATGTAATGTTTTGCGAATGTAATGTTTTGCGAATGTAATATTTTGAGAATGTAATATTCTGAGAATGAGCCCTTGCAGGCATAGTTTGAAACGCTAATCTACGAAGCCGAAAATATCGACGACGACGACGGTTGCTGCCGACGACGCGCGTTGACGGATGCAGTTACCTTTGCCGTTGGAAACATGCCACTCGTATGTAAGAGCTCTAAGAATAACGTATAAGTTTTCTATCTCAGACTCAGATAAAAACTGTCTTTTATAATAGATCAACTTTTTAGTTAAGGTGTGGTGATTGTTTTTCGTTATTTACTTTCATGGCAAGTCGGTTGCAATGCGGTTGCGGGTTCCAATCCCACGCAAGATACTTATTTGTGTGATCCACAAATTAATGTCTTGAGTCTGGATGTATATTGTGTATATATGTATATATAAATTGACAAAATAACATTATAACATCATGACTATTTGACTTTAGTACATTTTAACAATTGATCATTTTAACAAAGAGTCAATGTAACAGTGGGACATAATCGAGCTTTAGGCTTTTTGACAATGGACAATTACCTACAAGCTTTTGGCTTTTTGACAATTGGACGTATATTACCCCAATTCGTTAATTTCATGTCTGTAATAATTCAGGACAACAGACTCTTTACTAGGTTTTATAATGCCATAACAAATTAAAAATTTCTCGGATTTGGTCAAGGGAATTCAATAATATAAATATTTTTCGAGCTTCTTCGTCAGATATCACAATCAATTTCTGTTTTTTATATGCATAACTTGTCGTTATCCGGTATGCCATTATCACTCCCCTATTTAGCTTCTTAAGTAATAGCCGGAATCTCCCCTTAATTTCCATGAATAATGACATCAACCACGCAACCATTACAACGCGTTATAACAAGAAAAAAAAATATCGCATAACTGCGGTTAATGACTTACCCATTATTTTTGTTGTTTATCTTTGTGGCACTGCTGTTAAATAAAACACAGATTTTCCGCATTTTTATTTTAAAAATGTTATAAAAAGATTTACATTTTTCTAGATGAGGGACGAAAATTTTATAAATGAAGCGTCATTGTCTATACAAATAGTTCTCTCTATATTTAAATATTGTAAAGGACAATATCATTATAATAACATTACCAATCACAGTTGAAACTGTATTAAAAGTTAGAAATACAATAAATGTGCTGAATTGACGATATGCAAAAGTAGATACATAGGTGATTCTATCGAGCGTGACAGATTATTAAATGAGTTATAGTAAGATAATTTGCTGAACAATCAAGATTCTTAAACTAACAATGCTTTTCTTTAAAGTATCAAAATTAACCAGTCAACCCATTGTTTTTAACAATTCGACATACAACATTCACATATTTACACAATTCTTTGCTTTTAAAACTTTAGAATTTTGTAGTGCACTTATCAAGATGCCACTAGAAACAGTAAGTCCTGGAGACATCGTTCCGGCCTCCATCGTCTTGATGTCAGCCGTAGTAGTAATTACTGGAATGTGCACCTAAACTCCTTGGACTTGTCATAACGCTTGGTTCAACTTCCTCTTCATTACTCCTGCTTCTTGTAAACCTAGGTGCTACTACTTGATCTCTCATATGCGAAGGCACATAATCTACGTTACCATACATGTTTGATTCCACCGTAGTAGGGTATATCGTACATAAAGGTTTCATAGCACGAAGAGTACCCCTACTTCCAGGGACATTTTTGTATAGAATCATGTCTGGATGGAGTGGATCATGAAAAGTTCCTGAGATATGACTTATGTCTGGGTCATTATCAACATCTGAAAATGCATCGTTAAATACGTTTGGAGCTTCAGTTGTATACATGTCCCCGTTTTTGGAATTTTCTGTAACTCTCCGGCTAATGTAGCACCTTACCCCTACGAGAATTCCGATCAAAATGACGAACACTAGAATGCCGATGCTTATGTATAAAAACAGCTTCGAATTACCGTTACTCCGCCGTGATTCTGGAATAAAAATAATTGATGGAATTAATCATATTTTTATTAACATTTCGTAATAGTAGTTTATTGTTAGACCATGTCATTTCGAACATCATAAAAGAACAAAATACATTTACGTATAATTCTTTTATCAGTAACACTATTGTAAAAGTAAGTACCTGGTACATTTTCAAGTGTTTTCTTAGTTTCATATGTTGTAGTTTCTTCACTATCATAACGAGTAGGAGGAGGTGGGATGTCATCGAACAAAGATGGCTGCAGAGCCCGATCTACATTTGGTTCCCTGTATCGCTCACCTTCCTCTTCTGTTGAATAAATTTGAAATTATTAAGATTCAAAAAAAAAACACGGGAAAAGAACAAACAACGGGATTCGAACATTCTTTGGATTTATTTCAAAAGTAAATGGCACTTATAAGTAACTTTTAAAATTGGTTATACAATATGTTTAAATATTAAATTCTATTAGCTACCTGATTCATCAAAGAGTCCCTCGTCTTGGTCAAAGGTGCTTGTTATTTCATCTCTTTCCGCAGCACTCTCATATTTCTCAGAGAGCACGCCTAATGGCACTGAGAACAAAAATAAAAAGTTAACATCAGATAATCATTATTTTGCCTAATTAAAGTTCGTTTGCCTTAGTAAATATAGTTTTGAAAAAATATTTGACGTTTACCTTCTTGGTCATGATACTGTGAAGATATTATCCTTTTTTTATGATTAAAATACTAATATGAAAACTATAAACTATATTTTCCCGTAATATGAGTATTGTATCAACAAAATCACAATAATAAATGAATGTATTAATAACAAGTAACAGCTTATTCGTACAAGTACAAAATGATTATACTAGCCAAGCCATTAAATGGTTAGTCAAAAGAAGAATAAGAGCAAACTTTCATAATACCCTTTAATTATGTTAATTATACAAGATTATAGTTTTATTAAGATTTCTGAAATTATCTCAAAGTTAGCAGGAGTAAACATTAAAGTTGCGAAACAGAAAAGACGATAGTGGCATTAATGTTACCATACTTTTACTCTTTGCCCACAACAATGGAACAAAGAGCAAAGTTGCAAGGTGAAATAGAGATTTGTATTGTTAAAACTTGTAAGATGCACAAGAATGGGGTAGTTAGAAACTTGAACTAGTTGCTCAATTATAGTGGTGTTCCCTCTTCCGGATAATTTTATTCGTGTTATTTTTATTTTAACTTTTATTGGAAACTTTTTGATTTTAACGATTTTATAACCTTAACTTTTCTTCTTTCTATTCTTTGCGTAAGATTCAAGAATCTCAAAAGAAATTGAAACCCTAAGTATATTAATTTCATAAAATATTATTTAATTTGAATTTAGAATTTATAGGTTGATACAGGGCTGAATACTTAAGAATGATGCCATTGTAACAAGGTTTATTACCAAGGCTTTTGAATAATAGGACAAAATATTTAAAAAATCATAAAAATAACTCATTACGTTGGAACTTTACTTACCACAAGCATACACAACTTTCAGATAAGGCCGAGAACTTGTTCTACAGGAAGAATTGAATGTTCTGTTGTTAGCTCCAATCTGACATCTTCGTTTACCAAGACATAGCTGAATGACAGTCTTCACAGCGTGGGGGGCAGTACACGCTACAACAATAAAAAAAATCCATACTAATATTATAAATAGAAAAGTGAGTCTGTTTGTCTTTCTTTCAGGGCAAAACGAATTGACGTGATTTTTAAGTGGAGATAGTTGTAGAGATGGAGAGTAACATAGGCTACTTTTTTTTGTTTTTTTTTTCCATATCTAAGAAAAGGTAGTATTTAATATTTTGGTAACTTTATAAGAAAACCCAACTAGGCTACGTAAAGTGTCTTATACGTAAAACCTCTCATTTAAATGAGAGGTTTTACGTATTAGTATACGTAAAACGTAAACGTATATATTAGTTAATCATTAATGATTAACTTCTAAAAATAAACCTACAGAAACATGAAAACTTTACTCGTATTTTACAAGTATTATCAACAATTAATAGACTTGTTCTTCTATTTAGATTATTAATAGAAGAGTCTTCAGAGTTGCGGACAGCAAGGTAAGATTTTATATTTGGCCTTAAAGTAAACTTTGTTTATTTATATATATTCCTGAAAGTAGAAATGTTTGGAATAGGCCTATGTCCAGCAGTGGACTTATATTCGCGTGTCATAATATATGGTCATGTGTAGACAGTAAAAATAAATCAGAAGTATGTGTACTTACGAAAATAGGACAATGACATACTAGCCACACCCGAGTACTGACATTAAGTATGACAAATTAAATTAACACAGTTTTTTATTCATTTGTCCTCATTTTTCAGCAAACAATAACTTTATATACTAATAACATTTGTAATTAGTATACAAAGGTAATTATTTAACGTTTATAAATTAATGCTGACCGCAGCAATAATTGATGTTATTCGATAACTTACAGATTTTTCTTAATAAGTACTATTAGCTGCACTTTTAAATCATGTTTTAAATAATGAAATGAAAAATAAGCTAAAGACTTAATGAATTTCGTTGAAAGTTAAGAACTTGAGGTTTGATATTACTTGAAAGTACAATTTGTTTACAAATTTTATAATAATATAGTTCTTAAAGATTTAAAAAGCAAGTTAATCTACCATAGGTACAACTTTTTTGCCTAGTCCCATTGAAAAACTTAGCTATAGAGAAAAGAAAATTAAAACAAATAACAGTTTAGGATTAAACTTCAAGGAATAAACACAGAACATGCCCAAATTTCAGTTTGACTCGTCACAATATGAAGTCAATTATTTAGTAAACAATTTTTTTTATAAATAAAATAATATGATTTACATAAATCTTCTTGTAGATTCACTGAATGGCACCTAGTTGCAAGCTAAGCGAACTATAAGTATTTCACAACAACTGATAAACCTAATAAAATAATTAATTATTAAAACCATACTAAGTAAATAAAACTAACACGAATATTCTAGTCTATTTGCACAAATTGAAATAAAAAATATCTATTAATTGTGTAAAAGCCTTTAGTTAACGAGTATGGTCATTTAATATACGTTAATAAACTTAATGCGACTTTTAACATTACTAAATTAAAAACAAAATGCAACATAACTAAAAAGCTATTACGAACAAATTCATTTGGTAATAAAATATAAACACATAGATGTTTGTATTCAAAATCATTCTTATTTAGAGACAAAAAAAATTATATCAGGTCAATAAAAATATATATGGTAACGGATAATATGGTGACGGAGTAAGAATACAATACGTCACCACCCCATCTCATCCCATGACCGACTAAGGGACTATTTATTAATATTTATTATCTTAACGAAATAAAAAGAAGGAAAACTTGAAATTAAACCCTATTCCAATCCGTCTGGCCATCATGGTATTAGTAGGCCAAGTATCCCTCCACCACGGGAGGAGGCCTGTCCTTGCAGTGGGACATTAATGGGCTGTTATGATAATAATAATATAAGTAAAAAAGTTATTATTTTTCCAATAATGACTCATTTTCTGGTACCTTATCTACTTAACCTCAAAGCAGTTTAATACTCTAGCAGGTTGTTAAAGGACATTACGAAGCACTTTCCTGGTTACCCCTACAATGTGTTTAGAAAATTGAATGTAAGGATATCGGGTTAGACTTATATTTAGTTCTGTAAATAATGTTGGTAATGTGTGGATAAGAAGCGTTAAGTTACATTACATTATGCAATTTTCTAGACCATATAATCCATGAGTCTGTTTAGAACTCTTTAAAATCAATTAATGTAGCGGCACGGTGATCCCTTTTTACTTGTAAAATATTAGTACTTCGTGACAAAAGGTGTAACTCGAAGTGCCTCATAGTCGTAAGCCCCTTGAAGTTATTGCTAAGGCCTAGCCTGTTACAAAAAGTTGAAATACAAACATAGTTTTATATTAATACTATTCTATTTTACTATACTATTTTCATCATAACAGCCCATTAATGTCCCACTGCAGGGACGGGCCTCCTCCCGGGACGGAGGGGTACTTGGCCTACTAATACCACGCTGGCCAGACGGCTTGGTATAGGGTTTAATTTCAAGTTTTCCTTTTTTTTATTTCGAAAAGATAATATTCACGGATAGTCCCTTAGTCAGTTTTTACGACACCCATGGGATGAGATGGGGTGGTGACATATTGTATTCTTACTCCGTCACCACACGGAGAGCTGTCACCACACGGAGAGTATACTATACTTTATTTACTTTTTTCTATTTTACTTCTTGTATTACCAAGTTATTTCCTTACATTTCGATCATTTCTTTTATTTTTAATTAATGTTTTACGTAAAAATAAAACACTTTTGAAAGTCATTATGAGTTGTTTAAGATAGTACTTTTTGTATTGACAAACTCTGACTAAGGATAAAAGTCTTTAAGTATCGCGTTAATGCATTACCGTCAATAAATAAACATTACTAAGTATATGAGTTGTATCATAACAGCCCATTCATGTCCCACTGCAGGAAAGTGCCTCCTCCCGTGACGGAGTGATGGCCTTGGCCTACTAATACCACGCTGGCCAGACGGATTGGTATAGGGTTTAATTTCAAGTTTTCCTTCTTTTTACTTCATAAAGATAATAATATTTTCGGTTTGTCCCTTAGTCGGTTTTTACGACACCCATGGGATGAGATGGGTGACATATTGTATTCTTACTCCGTCACCACACGGATAAGTTGTATGCAAGCATATTTTTGTTTCTACATTATCTTTTGTTTTAGGTAGCAGAGAGCGTCTGTAGCTAATACACACATCAAAAAAGTCTAAGCAACATGCATGATATTACAAATTTACCATTTATATTAATTTATTTTACCATTTATTTTAATTATAACGTTGTATTTTATTTTTAAAATAATATTTTTAGGGTTCTATGATGTAAAAATAACAGCTGTTTTCTTTATAAGTTCTTTTAATAACAGAAATTAACAATATTAGAATATACAGGTACATAAGAAACTAAACTTTTTTTTTACAAATTGAAATTTCTTAAGAAAATGAATTTATTGTGAAAGAATAGGACAATTTAATACAAAGTATGGCCTCCTCTGCTATTCAGAACTTGTCGGCAACGATTATTCATTGAATTAATGAGACTGTTTATGTCATCTTGCGGTATTCGCTCCCAATGGAATTGTAGCAAATCCTTCAGCTGTTGGGTTGTTGTCACTCCGTCCAAGTCCTTCAAAACACGTCTCTGGAGCATGTCCCATGCGTGCTCGATGGGGTTGAGGTCTGGCGATTGTGCAGGCCAGGGCAATACCTGGATGTTCTCCGTTGCCAAGTATTCACTGGTTCGCCGAGCTGTATGTGAACGCGCATTGTCATGCATTAACGTAAAATCGGAGCCAAAGGTTTGTGCAAATGGATGGACATAAGGTCTGAGAATATCCTCAACGTAATTTTCAGCGTTCATGTTTCCATTTACAAAAACGAGCTCAGTTCGCCTGTTCTTCATAATACCCGCCCATACCATAACTGTTGAGCCGCTGTATGGATGAACTTCCTGAACGCACCTGACTTTCAGTATTTCCGGGTCGACGGTACACTCGCACCCTTCTTGTATCAGGCCTAAACCCGAATCGCGACTCATCGGAAAACATAATTTTATCCCATTGTTCCTGGGTCCATTCATTTCGACGAGCGCGATTCCCGTGACGTATCGGTGGGCACCTGATAGGGCGTCGAGCTCGTAGGCCGTACTCATGCAGTCGATTTCGCACAGTTTGGGGACTTACATCAACACCACTTGAATTTTGTAGCCTCAAACTTATCTCTCGAGCGGTTAACATCGGCTGGCGTCTTGCAGTCAGTTGTATGTACCGGTCTTGCCGAGTGGTTGTACTCCTTTTACGGCCTGGATGCTGTTCAGCGGGTTCCCCTGTATTATTGTAGCGCTGCCAAAGACGACAAATAACACTTCTATGAATACCAAAATGTCGAGATACCTGAGATTGATTACTTCCCGCTTGCAACATCCCTACAGCTCTTTGCATTTCATCTGCCGTCAAATGACGTCGCTCCATGACGTAAATAATATCTAACAATTCAATTTTGTCGCCAACTGTATTTAAATGGTTGGTAAAATTATAAAATCAAGACTAAAACGTAGCAATTAACATGCACTCAAATTCAAACAAATTCGCAGTCATTTGAATTTTATGAAAAAAAACAAAACATAATCGAATTTTTTTTTTACAACCAGCCAGTATGTCATCAATAACAAAAAAGTTTACTTACCTATACACTTTGAGTGAGTAAATACTTAGAAATTAATTAATATAAATGGTAAATTTGTAATATCATGCATGTTGCTTAGACTTTTTTGATGTGTGTATTTATCACTATTTTAATTTAAGATTATGATAAAATGTATACTCACTTTCATCAGGTACTCCCTGGGTCTGCGGGCAAGTGATGGCCTCGAACGCTGTTCTTCCGTACAAAGCATCGTAGATAGCAATTCTGGAGTGAGGATTACAGCTGAGCTTTATACCTTCGCCTTCACACCCAGTTCGACTTCGGAATTCATCTGTTGAATATAAAAGCATTTGAAAATAATAATACTACAACTTATGGAAAATAACTTAGCCTCATCTTTTGGTTTAAAAAAGCCGTCAGAAGTAAGATAATAAATATTTCTTCGATTTCTCTTTTCAGTTATTTACTAAAATTGCGCTATGTCATAATATTATTTCAGTAAGTCAGTATTTTATGTAAATAAATGTATTAATCATAATAAATCCCGACTATTGTACAATGAACATTACAAAATAAATACTTATTTACGTTAAACTAACCATTATCATATAGGTGTAAATACACACATCAAAAAAGTCTAAGCAACATGCATGATATTACAAATTTACCATTTATATTAATTAATTTCTAAGTATTTACTCACTCAAAGTGTATAGGTAAGTAAACTTTTTTGTTATTGATGACATACTGGCTGGTTGTAAAAAAAAAATTTCGATTATGTTTTGTTTTTTTTCATAAAATTCAAATGACTGCGAATTTGTTTGAATTTGAGTGCATGTTAATTGCTACGTTTTAGTCTTGATTTTATAATTTTACCAACCATTTAAATACAGTTGGCGACAAAATTGAATTGTTAGATATTCTTTACGTCATGGAGCGACGTCATTTGACGGCAGATGAAATGCAAAGAGCTGTAGGGATGTTGCAAGCGGGAAGTAATCAATCTCAGGTATCTCGACATTTTGGTATTCATAGAAGTGTTATTTGTCGTCTTTGGCAGCGCTACAATAATACAGGGGAACCCGCTGAACAGCATCCAGGCCGTAAAAGGAGTACAACCACTCGGCAAGACCGGTACATACAACTGACTGCAAGACGCCAGCCGATGTTAACCGCTCGAGAGATAAGTTTGAGGCTACAAAATTCAAGTGGTGTTGATGTAAGTCCCCAAACTGTGCGAAATCGACTGCATGAGTACGGCCTACGAGCTCGACGCCCTATCAGGTGCCCACCGATACGTCACGGGAATCGCACTCGTCGAAATGAATGGTGTAGAGAACGCATAACATGGACCCAGGAACAATGGGATAAAATTATGTTTTCCGATGAGTCGCGATTCGGGTTTAGGCCTGATACAAGAAGGGTGCGAGTGTACCGTCGACCCGGAAATACTGAAAGACTCAGGTGCGTTCAGGAAGTTCATGCATACAGCGGCTCAACAGTTATGGTATGGGCGGGTATTATGAAGAACAGGCGAACTGAGCTCGTTTTTGTAAATGGAAACATGAACGCTGAAAATTACGTTGAGGATATTCTCAGACCTTATGTCCATCCATTTGCACAAACCTTTGGCTCCGATTTTACGTTAATGCATGACAATGCGCGTTCACATACAGCTCGGCGAACCAGTGAATACTTGGCAACGGAGAACATCCAGGTATTGCCCTGGCCTGCACAATCGCCAGACCTCAACCCCATCGAGCACGCATGGGACATGCTCCAGAGACGTGTTTTGAAGGACTTGGACGGAGTGACAACAACCCAACACCTGAAGGATTTGCTACAATTCCATTGGGAGCGAATACCGCAAGATGACATAAACAGTCTCATTAATTCAATGAATAATCGTTGCCGACAAGTTCTGAATAGCAGAGGAGGCCATACTTTGTATTAAATTGTCCTATTCTTTCACAATAAATTCATTTTCTTAAGAAATTTCAATTTGTAAAAAAAAAGTTTAGTTTCTTATGTACCTGTATATTCTAATATTGTTAATTTCTGTTATTAAAAGAACTTATAAAGAAAACAGCTGTTATTTTTACATCATAGAACCCTAAAAATATTATTTTAAAAATAAAATACAACGTTATAATTAAAATAAATGGTAAAATAAATTAATATAAATGGTAAATTTGTAATATCATGCATGTTGCTTAGACTTTTTTGATGTGTGTAGTTATCTAACCATTTCCGTGGTGATTTCTAATTTTATTTATTTAATACAATAATGATGTAATTATTATTTTTCTGCTGTTTAAACAGAGACTTACTTATTTGTTAATAAAATGCGCACAAACCTAGCTAAACATTGCTTTTATCGTTTACATACACAGCCTATAAAAAAAACCTTTATTACATATTTAATTAGTTGTGATTGTAAATATAAGAATTGAGTCCTTGTTACCCAAGATAGTACAATCCCATGTCTGCATAATTTGTGGAATACTATTTTGTCTTTTAGAATAATAATTGTCCATATAGCAACGCTTTCACTCTGAATAAAAGTACGTTTATCAATTTAGGAAATGAGTTATAATTATATATCTTTGTCATAAGTGTTACTATGTAAAATTGGCATTCTTTCATAATTCATTCATTATTTCAACTCGACAAACATTCGCAAAGCGCGTAACTAGTTTTGTTAAACCCAACTAGATGTCGTGCCCACCCTTTGTTTTAGCTCTTAATGTAAACTGAACGTAACCCTTTCGCATCCATTAGTATGTAATACGATACCAATACGATAAAAGCCTCGGTTAAAGTGTTCGTTTATCAATTAGAGTGTCCGAGTATTTTACACTTAAAGAGGGATGCTCGACAACTTATATTAATGAATTCGACAGACGAGCGTTTTGATCGTCATTTCCTGGACGCTAGCAATTTTCCAGCTGTGTCATGGCATCCATTATAGTAAAATGAAAACTACCATACTGGCAGCAGAGAACAATATTGAAATAAATAAAGGAATTCATATCAAAGGGACCTTTGAAATTTGAATTGAATGGTAGGGAAAAATCTGCAAATGATCGAAAATATTTTCATCAATGTAGCTGTACTTATTATACATATCTCTTTAATACAGCTGACTGTTAATGAATAACATAAAAATAAAATATTATATTTTTTTCGCTAATGATTTTTATTTAGGTTTATATATTTAGGTATAAATAAAACTATACTAAATATTGTAATAACAAGAATAAGTCTTTTTTGTTCTTTTTGTTAGATATTCTCTAATCCATACTAATATTTTAAATGAGAAGGTGTGTCTGTTTGTCTTTCTTTCACGGCAAAACGGAGCGACGAATGGATGTGATTTTTTAAGTGGAGATAGTTGAAGGGATGGAGAGTAACATGGGCTACTTTTTAATCTCTCCGTGTCCAGGAAAGGGGAACAGTGCTACCCCGAATTTAACGCGAGCGAAGCCGCGAGCAACAGCTAGTATACTATATTATTGAAATATCATAAATTTAAGAATAATATAGCATTGCTTCTTGGGAATAAACTGTATACGGAAGTAAAACCTATGTATGTAATTATTGGATTTTTACTTCCGTGGACATCTGTATCCGTACATATACTTATTGTTTCGTACATATATTTTATTACTTACATATATGATTTAAGTTAATAGAATAGCTCATGGAACAATGTCTCTTATTTTCTGTTCTTAGATTAGTTAGTAAAATTGCAGTCATTTCTTTGTAACTTACGGCCGAATACTCAAACGTAACAGACGTTTGAGTAGAAAGAAAGTAAAGCGGCGCTCAAACTAGAAACTCTCATACAAATGTTTAAGCGCCGCTTTACTTTAACAGACGTTTGAGTATTCGGCCGTTAATATCTAAAAGGTCAAAATTTTGTAATAACTGTCTAGATACAAAATTGAATGTAAAATTTATATTCTATGTTTAGAAGTAAACTTTGATATCATCTTAATATCGTTAAAAATGTCTGGCTTGGAAATAATTAAAAAATAAATAAGACTTTGCTTTATTGAAAAAGTTAGAGAAGAAATCTTCGTAATAAATGAAACATATTTAATTTCCTATTAATTAACGAATTATCGGGATATTTACCATGTTTATAGTTGTTGAGTTTCCGATATTTCGTACTTCAGTTCCTCCGTGATCATGGCGCTTGTAACAGCGTCGAAATATCGGAAACTCAACAACTATAAACATGGTAAATATCCCGATAATTCGTTAATTAATAGTGAATGTGACCATGACAGTTTAAATAATTACATATTATTTAATTTGTTTTAAAGTTTTGTAGAAATTATGAAATGACAAAGCATTGATAGACAAGACAACTTACATTTATAATACTATTTGAAAAGCTCATTTAAGTTTGTCTAGACATTGAATAAAATAGATTATGAAATATTAGATACCTAAGAATAGTTATAATAAATTAAATACTATAAACATCGAATCATGGTGATCACAGATAAGTAATGAATATTCTTTCAAGTACGTAATGCCCAGTTTATTATCTAGCAATTTTTATTTTGAAAATGAAGCATTGAAAAAAGAAATATTACAAAAAAAAAACAAAAATCAATTAAATTTCGATCGCTGGTCTGCACTACCTAATGTGCATGGCGCACCTACTTGCCACTCCTATGCACACCCCTGCACAGGTCAGTCACCCCCCATTCCGGAATTTATTAAGTAAGCATAAATCTCTACAGTTCACTGCCAGGAGCCCATAAAAAGAGGCATCACGCGATCATCGACGATACTAGACAGTTCCCTTTTTGTAAAAGGGAGAGATTATAGGTTTTGTGTGTACCTACCTGTAAAATGAATAGCCCAATTTTTTTAATGGACGCGGTAATTTAATGTTCAAATTATTATACACCCTAATTCGATTTAACAAAAGCGATTCATGTCGAAATATGATTTTTTATACTTTTAACGGTGATTGAAAAAGTTGAAAACTTTGTTGATTTGTGTAAACCTACTGAGCAGATTGGTGACAAAACGGTTGTAGCACCCGAGATTATTATTTTTGTGATGTAAAACGATTGTCTGGAGCCTAGATTTCATGTTAAATTCGTGGTCTTATAGTGCACGATTCCTTAAGCAAAAGTTGTAATTAGGCATATTTACTTACCTGTCCGAAAATAAAAATGTAGAACGAGAAGTTTCTATGCGTTTTTGGCTCATTGACTTTTGGTTTATAAAGTCGTCATAAAATTTTCACAAAATTACATTAAGTAAAGGTAACAGACCAATATAAAAGAGTCTAATAAAGTTTATTAAAAGGTTTCTCTTGTAGTCTTTAGTATACAGGGTATGTCCATACAAAACAAATACCTTTAAAAGCACTTTAGCATGTAGTGTCAGAAGCTGTCTCCTGCTTATCGTCCCGGGTAAATCGTAAAAGTCAATTGAGGAAAAGGTTACGAGCAGATAAGCGATGTTCAGGCATCTAAGTATTGAAACTTTGTTGAAAAACTACTTTATATAGATATAAGAATAATAATAATGATGAGCACTAAGCTCTCTGGAATGAAGGAATAATTAGTTTGACGAAGTTCTGGAGGGTTTCTACACAATTTATTAGTGACATCTACTTAATACAACTGTTTTTAGCTTATAGCAATTATAAACAATCATAGTGTCAATATTTCATGAACTTTAAACTGTATGGATTGTCTTTTAAATGCATTCATTGTTTAGTGTCACCAAGCAGAATTCTGAATTGAAGTGAACGCTAAGGGACTTTTCGTAGAACCAGTATGAGTGTTAAAATAATCTGGGAGGCGGCAATAGTGTTCGCCATATACTACGCCAAAGAGTCCCACAGGGCAAAGAGTTCAGTTGCGGTGTGCCAGCTTGTAAGATGTCATAGTACTAGGCGCTCAGTACCTATTCTTCTCTGCCTACCTACTTAATTAAGGCCATTTACTAATGTACAACGGATGAGTAACAACTAACTAAAACTTCCATTTAATAGTTACTTCAATAAATAGAGTTTCATTAATCGAACCATCACAAATACAGCCAATAGATTCACTACAAGCGATAACACATAGCTGTGAACATCAGGAAATATTAAATAGTACCGAAACGTCGATACGACAGTTAACTAGAGACATTGGACATTGTCCTCCGACCGACACGTCAAATAAAGATGACAAATACACTCGAAAATGAATGCAGCCTCTATTAAGCTTAGAACCGATCGATTTCCATTCCAAGCTCCGTACACAAACAATCACTAGATTAATTGATTTCTGATCCATAATACGACTTCGATATTCATTTAGTATCTCACAGCTCGTCACTTGAGATAAGTGTGAAACAGTCTACTTAAGTCAGCAAATTGTTTAGGTGGGCTTCGTCATTTAAAATTATAATTTTCTGATACGAAAAACAACAGGAGTAGTTACTGTTAATGATAAATTATATTACTTATCATATCCCAATGTTTAAGAATTTAAAAGGGTGTAGAACCCTTATAAATTCTTATTAAATTATCGCTAAATAAACCGATTTTCGTTGTAAGATCCAAACGATAAAATATCCGTAAACTGACAAAATCCATGACCTCACGATACACCAAACTACATTTACAAGCGTACTTTCATATCAATCTTTTATTGCTTGATATCTACATAGATATGATATGAAAATGGCTACAGAGGTTTTAGTAAAGTGGAGTTTGCTTACTATTATTATTTATATACATTATTTTATTACATCATACATTTTTTAATAAACAATATACACACATCAAAAAAGTCTAAGCAACATGAATGATATTACAAATTTACCATTTATATTAATTAATTTCTAAGTGTTTACTCACTCAAAGTGTATAGGTAAGTAAACTTTTTTGTTATTGATGACATACTGGCTGGTTGTAAAAAAAAAATTTCGATTATGTTTTGTTTTTTTTCATAAAATTCAAATGACTGCGAATTTGTTTGAATTTGAGTGCATGTTAATTGCTACGTTTTAGTCTTGATTTTATAATTTTACCAACCATTTAAATACAGTTGGCGACAAAATTGAATTGTTAGATATTCTTTACGTCATGGAGCGACGTCATTTGACGGCAGATGAAATGCAAAGAGCTGTAGGGATGTTGCAAGCGGGAAGTAATCAATCTCAGGTATCTCGACATTTTGGTATTCATAGAAGTGTTATTTGTCGTCTTTGGCAGCGCTACAATAATACAGGGGAACCCGCTGAACAGCATCCAGGCCGTAAAAGGAGTACAACCACTCGGCAAGACCGGTACATACAACTGACTGCAAGACGCCAGCCGATGTTAACCGCTCGAGAGATAAGTTTGAGGCTACAAAATTCAAGTGGTGTTGATGTAAGTCCCCAAACTGTGCGAAATCGACTGCATGAGTACGGCCTACGAGCTCGACGCCCTATCAGGTGCCCACCGATACGTCACGGGAATCGCGCTCGTCGAAATGAATGGTGTAGAGAACGCATAACATGGACCCAGGAACAATGGGATAAAATTATGTTTTCCGATGAGTCGCGATTCGGGTTTAGGCCTGATACAAGAAGGGTGCGAGTGTACCGTCGACCCGGAAATACTGAAAGACTCAGGTGCGTTCAGGAAGTTCATCCATACAGCGGCTCAACAGTTATGGTATGGGCGGGTATTATGAAGAACAGGCGAACTGAGCTCGTTTTTGTAAATGGAAACATGAACGCTGAAAATTACGTTGAGGATATTCTCAGACCTTATGTCCATCCATTTGCACAAACCTTTGGCTCCGATTTTACGTTAATGCATGACAATGCGCGTTCACATACAGCTCGGCGAACCAGTGAATACTTGGCAACGGAGAACATCCAGGTATTGCCCTGGCCTGCACAATCGCCAGACCTCAACCCCATCGAGCACGCATGGGACATGCTCCAGAGACGTGTTTTGAAGGACTTGGACGGAGTGACAACAACCCAACAGCTGAAGGATTTGCTACAATTCCATTGGGAGCGAATACCGCAAAATGACATAAACAGTCTCATTAATTCAATGAATAATCGTTGCCGACAAGTTCTGAATAGCAGAGGAGGCCATACTTTGTATTAAATTGTCCTATTCTTTCACAATAAATTCATTTTCTTAAGAAATTTCAATTTGTAAAAAAAAAGTTTAGTTTCTTATGTACCTGTATATTCTAATATTGTTAATTTCTGTTATTAAAAGAACTTATAAAGAAAACAGCTGTTATTTTTACATCATAGAACCCTAAAAATATTATTTTAAAAATAAAATACAACGTTATAATTAAAATAAATGGTAAAATAAATTAATATAAATGGTAAATTTGTAATATCATGCATGTTGCTTAGACTTTTTTGATGTGTGTATTATCTTTCTGATTACGAATTTGATTATCCGAGACTTATAATGCTGTATTTTTGATTTACCTAAAAAATCGTTATTCGTAATCCATTTCCACTATTTTATCGGATAAAACTATTGAAATAATAATTAAAATCATAATAAAAAAGTGTTGTTATTAATTGGCACCCGTCTAATGAAAGCATACTTTAGTGAATAAATTACTTCGTATTTTTTAAAATGAAAGAGAGTTTAATCTGTTAGGCAAACTCATTAATTTTTGAAGTGCTCGTTAGAATATATCGCGGTCTTAGAGCTGAATAATTACGGTGTCACTAATGGAGGGATTGCAATTTTATTGCAAATGATTTAAATAAAAAGCAATACTCAATGCATTAATACTGATAATGAAATAAAGGAGAATGACCAAAAATGTATGGAGCTTGGTCCAAATATCCACCACCAACGAGACCTATGTAACATAATAGTCTACTAAATACTGAGTCATTATAACTAGACCGCAACTAAAAATATGCTGTCTGTTAAAAGTTATGACTGAATGAAAAGTCATACTTTTTACATTTTTATACAAAAAATATAGTGAATATCATTCTGTCCGTTGGATATTTTGAACTAATCTACGCATGTCGAGAAAACACAAGAATTCTGCACAATATTTTTTTTATTTGTGTTACAGTTTAATATAAAACTCAAGCGATTAAAAATGAACATTATTTATGTCAGCCTTCATCAACAATGATATTGTTTAGATTAGCAGCTAGAAGCCTAATCGTGGGTTGATGTCTTGCCCACCCAAAGTACCAAACAATTACCATTACATGGGCACAGCATCCCACAGTTCCCATGCCAGATAAACATGAACAATAATAGTTAGAAATTGTTTCTCGACCGTGTATCATTACATACGTATAATACAATCTTGCACGCGCGTGTCTGGATTGAATTCTTGCGCGTAGCAACAAAGCATGTTCAGGTTCTATGCCAAATTCAACAATATTATTAAAAACACCGTCTCTTGCTACTTCAATGTGATATATGCCATTGCGTAAATGTTCACCATAGTAGCTACGCGCAAGTTTTACATGATATGTCCCAAGTGCAAACAATACTAGGTCTTGGTGTGTAAGTATAGGGAACTTATCTGCTCTGATAACATCGGCTTCCATGTTACGGAAACTAGCCAGCTGTCTTTTTACATTTTTTTGGATAACATATGCACCTAAACGATTTGGTTCGTGCACTCTATGTCTAATAATTCGCAAAAATTCGCTTGCATGCGTGCTGTCTTCAAGCAACACATGAAATGCATTTATAAGTGCAGCGGCCACCCATCATGTGGCTCATGGCGCGATTAAAAACTCTTGTCTAATGAGTCGATAATCGCGTTTGAACCGTCCGTTGACGACTTCGACGACCCAGCGACAAATCATCACTGCGCGATTTTTATTTGCCTCTAACGCCGATAGCTGGTCTTCACCACGCTGTTTGCCTATAGGCATATGGGCCTCATAACCACATAATTCCATGTCTTCTATAGCGTAGCTACTTGTGCATAATTACAATGGATTTAAATAAATAGTCAAGTAAAACAAAATTAAAATATTTATACTTTTCATATAGTCGTAACTTTTTACTGACAGCATATTTTGTTTTGCTGTGATACTGAAAAATACTCTCTATTAAGTGGACTATAAGTCAACATATGTCTCGTTAGTGGTGGACATTTGGACCACTACTGGTCATTCTCCTTTCAACTAAGTCAGAGAAATATTTGAAGTACAATGAGAACTATTTTTAAGAGAGATTAATTATATTAGTGTCACTGGCATAAAATTACTTCTTAAATTAATTTATTGACTAGCATTGTTGCACCTTAATTACTTTTTAATAAAATTTAAGTGAAGCTGATTCTTCGAATGTTCTTTTTTCGAAATATTTGATTGTAGAAAATAAAATATTTAATATTATTTACTAGTATGAATGTGGACGAGGCCGAATCTGTTTGCCAGGATCGTGACAAGTGGCGTTCTGTCGTTTCTGCCTACCCCGGACGGGCTGAGGCGTGAGTCTATGTATGTATGTATTTTATAATGATAGGTACGTTAATACTCTGCGACAAGCTAGCACAGCCGCCTGAATGATAGTAAGTGATAATTGGCGGTCATGGCTTTAGTAGTTATTGATTTATAGGTACTTCAATAGTAAGGAACGAATCTAAGAAATTAGATTTAAATGGAATTAGATAAGGAAATGCTTTAGATGTTTAAGCATTTCCTAAAATAAATAGTAGGGTGACTGTTTTTCTGATAAAATTAATAATTTATTCATATAAAAAAATTGGTGCTGAAAGTACTGACAGCTATAGTGGTTGACACTGTTTGTATGACTAAGAAAGAAGTAGTGTAAAATCTGATCCAAAATTAAAAATAGAATAATACTTACATGGCCGACATTTATAAGCGACTTCAACGTATTTGTTCTGCATCGGACAAGGGTCCACCAGACCCGGCATGGGAACAGTGCTGAATTTGCATTGAGGCTTCTTCTGACAGGCTTCTACCACTGTCTGCAGTAGCGAGTACTGCAACAAAAAATGTTTACAAATAATGAAAATTATAAATACATAGCTGACATACATACATAATAATTATGCCTTATTCCTTTAGGGGAGTTGTCTCCGTGTGGTGACGGAGTACAATAATACAATATTTATGTCACCACCCCATCTCAACCCATGGGTGTCGTAAAAACCGAATAAGAGACTATCCGTGAATATTATCTTTACGAAATAAAAAGAAGGAAAACTTGAAATTAAACCCTATACCAATCCGTCTGGCCAGCGTGGTATTAGTAGGCCAAGGATCCCTCAGTCATGGGAGGAGGCCCGTCCTGAGACAGTGGGGCATTTATGATGATTCCTTTAGGGGTAGGAAGAAATTACTAAGTGCCGTGTAAAAAACAAACCTGAAGTACTCGTATGTATGTTGTATATGTTTTAAACATTATTGCTGATCTCATTTTAAAATATTATTTACAAAACGGCTTTATTAAGCCGTCGTATAAGGCGATTGTTATTACAATCTAATCCTGTCCGTCTGTTTTAAGGTGAAATATTACAATAGCTAGGGTAGTTCTAGTTATAGTTTGTGTCCCTAGGCAATCAGCGCATTACCCATGCTTTGGCACGTGTTGTTACGTTTATGAGCGGTGACCAATCACCATTAGGTACGCCACTGTCTTACCTGCCACCTAAATACAATAAAATAAAACCATACTGCGATATTTTTAATATTTATTTTTTAAAACACTCTCTGGAATGACCCAGTAAAAGTATCAAATAAATTATCACCTAATATTAAATAGATCGCAATTCATAAAACCTTATAAAAGGAAACTATATACATCATCAACTTTGGCAAGTTTCCCAACGAAAATATCGCTTTAAGTGCAAAAGAGGATCTAATGTTTCCTATTAAAGCCATTATTCTTTTTTTATGTCAAAATATGAGAAACGGTATTTTGGCCCACCTGATGTTAAAAGGTTGTTATAATCTGTAGACATTGCCAATATCGACGTCATTGCAAATAAGGTCTTACGAATGGCTTTTGATCATGTCAAATTATGTAATAATTATTTGTGGGTTAGTTATTAAGTTTACAGAATTTACTTATCTATGTCGTAAAATCTTTAAACCAAATCCATTATGATAGGTATTTTAATTTTTTAATAAACAAAAGAATTTGATACGAAAATATTTGAAGTTTTTTTACAGAGAAGACATTAGATGAAATTAGATTTGTTCTGAAGGACGAATACCTAATATTTCACTAATTGTAGTTTACAAAATCTAATGAACCTTATATAGTAATGGGACAATTCTTGAAACAAACAGCCAGTATATTAACTAGTGACCTATATAGAACTTTCAGGATTACCTAGGTACAACAATTAAACGCGAGCTATCGTGCCTAAATAGGTTCGTCACAACCGATCATGACACAATTACTGGACGCTACATTTGTTCTCCATCCGCATATCGTCCGAATGCAAGCTGACACTATACATTAGGTAATTAGGATTCAGCCAGCAGCAGCCTATCGAAATGCGTCCTAACATCGATGAATTGTCACGAACGAGTATTGCCGGTTAATTCAGAATATTGTAAAGAGAATTGTTGTACAGTTTTGTTCTGTGTCATTTAAAAATGCGCTGCAATGTATTGTTTTTGTTTTTAGTCTTAAAATAATACTTTCAACTAAGATATCCTAATCTCTCTCTCAAACAGACAAAATTAATTGAATTAAAACGCATTTTAAAACGTAAATTCAAAATAGATTACCAAAAGAGATTATTAGGGTAAGGTTGCGATCATTGGACTAGCGCTTTGTTTGGACTATACCTAGTCGGGTCGTAAGTTCTGTCAAAAACTTTTAATGTGATTAATGATACAGTTTTTGATAATTGTTTAAAAATTATATATGAAATGAAAGGTAATTAAATGCACAATCCAAATTTATTTACATTATTCAAAATGCCCTCCCCCATTTTGAATACATGCCCGTAATCGACGCGGCCAGTCGTCGATCGCAGCACGCACCACATTCATGTCTATTTCTGCCGCTGCTTTAACCAGAGATGCTCGGAGAGACTCCAAATTCTGATGAGGTTTAGCACAGACAATCTCCTCCAAATGTTGCCATATCTTGTAGTCCAGTGGATTTAGATCTGGACTAGAAGAGGGCCAGTCTTCATGACCAATGAAGTTAATTCCTCGGGCGGTCAGCCAGTCTTGCGTGCTTCGTGCCCTATGAGCTGGCGCAGAATCCTGCTGGAATATCCAGTGTCTGTTTTCGAACATTGTTTGGGAAAGAGGTTCCACTATGTTCGTTAGGACGGTATTTTGGTATACAACGGCACTGGTTTTTACACCTTTTTCACAAAAAAACACCTCAGTTAATCCTGTATAGGAGACTCCAAGCCAAACCATGATTGACGAAGGATAATGCCCACGCTGCACCCTTGGAATACGCGCGCTTGCTTCTTCACTGCTATGGGCATACACTTTGTCATTTTGTTTGTTGTAGCTTTCTTCGATGTTAAAAATTTTTTCGTCGGAAAACAAAATTTCGCGGTATTTTTTTCCCGCGTACCGCCTTAACAAAGCTCGGGATCTTTCCAGCCTAATTTTTTTCAAACGCTCATTCAAAAAATGTCCGGTCTTTTTACGATAAGCTCGTAGTCCTAGGTCTTCATTTAACACTCTTTTAATCGTGGTTCTGCTTAGGCCCATCTGAAGAGCTAAGATTTTTTGCTTCCGGACGGGATTTCGTTGAATTCGCGCCTTCACGGCTTTGATGACCGCTGGTGTCCTAACTGTGCGAGGTCGGCCGCTCCTCTTACGATCTTCGAAGCTTGAATCTTCAGTGTACCGTTTGATAGTGCGATAAACAAACCGTAGTGTTATTTTCAATTTTTTCAGAAAGTTGAAAATCTCTGTTGGCGCGTAACCACAGCGGTGCAACGCGATAACCGCGACTCTATCTTCCTTTTGCGACCACTCCATATTTGAAAATGAATAAAAATGATTACTTTCTTTATATTTGAAAAGGGCGAATGTTCTATTTTTAAAATTAGTCGAAGCATATCGTCGCACGAATACTTAAGTGTCCAACCTCCATTTGCAACATTTTACACCAGAGACGTTTTATTGATTAGTTTAAGCAAATAATATGATTTTATAAAAGTTTTATATTAAAAAAATAGTTAACGTGTTTATGAAATGATATATTACAAATAATCATTAAAAAGTCAAACAGTTATGTTTATTTTCACAATTTTTTATGGAGGTTGAGCAAATAAACACAAAACAAATTATGCAATTGGAGATAGACCACTACTGGAGTGGAGGTTGAGCATTTTGCATTCGAATATATTTAGTACTTAAGTGCCCTATAACCAAATACAGTGTGTTTGGGTATCGTGGTAAAAAAAAATTACTAGTTAACTGGCTATTTATTATTAAAAAAAACACGGAATGAAAAAAAAACACTGATATATATGTTACGGTAAATGTGATTAATTGAAAATTATTAGTAATTACCGGTTATTATTAATAATAATTACATGTTTTGGTAAATGTGATTAATCGATCGTAATTTATTACTTTTAGTAGTAATTATTAATAATTCACAACACATGTTGGTAAAAGTGATAAAATAAATAAAAACCCAACGTTTTTTGACCAGCAGATATTTTTTTTTTCATAAATTAAGAATGTGGTTGGTTGGTTGCTACACTAGGTACCTATACATAATACAATACGAGTATAAATAAAAAATACAATATTTTTTTGTTTTTGTACCGATACAAGATCGTTTACTTCGCCTGGTATTGTTTATGTTGTCTGATCCTGTCAAAACCTTAGAGATTCCATAAAGGCTTTGTCGTCAGCTTTCATATATTTGTAGGTACTTCTAATATATTTTATTTTCTTTTCGGTTAGTGTCTGATTTGAATTAGTCCTTATTCGTCGTATTCTTCTTTCGTCGGATTCTTAATTTATCGTACGTAATGTCAACATAAAATGGAACTATGGTATTACCGTGACTCTACTTCTTCATTTCATTATGTACAATAAAAACGACATAAATTGAAAATAAAACGGTGATAAGACCATACCTATACGTATAAAAAATAATTAATATACTGACACTATTTAAACAATTTAGAATGGATTTTTTTAAGAAAAATAACCCTTTTTTGACGATTCTTTATGTTTTCATAAGGAATTCTTTAGTTTTGCGGCTATTCATCCTTCAACGGCGTAATTAGTTCTGAATTTCTCATCCAAAATAGGGAAGAAAATGCAAAGCAACGGACATAATAAAAATAGATGTACAATGTGAGCAATGGATCTGTGGCGAGTAAAAAATAGTATTAATCTTCTTATCTAGCATCTAACATCATTGCGAACACAAAGCGTAGGTATACGTAAATACAAAACTACCCATTTAATGCTAAGAAATTTACCCATTTAACAATGAGCAAACATGCAAGTAGCAGGTATATTTTGACAGTCACCGCACAAAAGCAATATTTTTTATTATTATATTAGTTATATTTTACAACCTTACGAAATGTTCAAAACAATCTGTTCATTTATAGATACGTCACAATTTCATTTAAAGATTTAATTAAATCTGAAATTATAAGAATTAAATTTAAACATCCTGTACTATAAGTTAACGATACGCAGTGATAATCTGCAAAGAAATGTTAACAAAAATACAAGTTACCGATTCTTTTCTATAGTTGTGACTATATTTTCCGATTTATATTTCGTCACGGACATTTCGGGTACTGATTTCTATTAAAATATTACGTTTTTTCTATATTTCGCGTTAGTTTTAACTCAAATGCGTGCGAGCGCCAGCTTCGTTACAAAATAAATTAATAATGGCGGCGTATTGCGTCATCAAAATGCGCTGTCGTGATTGGTTACCTGTGAGGAGATTGAATACTTAAGCACTTAATCGATGTTCGGATGCACGTTTGGTGTTTCTCTACGGACTTTGAGCAATTAAGCATTAAGCTTAAATTCTCTTGTGTTAGTTTTCAAAAACTTAAATTCCTTATAAATAATGTATTTTAAGTCCAAACAGCAAGTATTATATACCAATCGAACCGCAATTTGATCCTTAATAAAATTGCATTAAAAAGTGAAATTCGTCAAAATGGTCGGTTGAGCAAATAAGCATTCAGGCGACGATATGTGGCCAGTATTCGAAGATAAAAAAAATATGGATGTGACAGAACTTACGACCCGACTAGGTATATTTCGCGATTTATTCATATTTGAACCCGATATTTGCATCGAAACGATAGCTTTACAAACCCCCACACCGCCCTCCAACCGCCGCGCCAGTACCACAGCAAGCATCATGAGGAAAGGACGTACTTCACTTTGTTTCTCGGACCTCAAATATAATTTTTACGCGGCAAATAATAGCATGTAAGTACTGTTGTATTAATTATTTTAATGTGTTTTTTTTTTACTAGTACAGTAAACTAATTAAGCATACTTACAATCGTTTATTTTTGTTGAGTAAGGTGCTTCTTTTTTTAAAATAAATATTTTAGTGGATGTTAGTGAGTTTCTATCAATGGACTGGCACGATATGCTCTTTCATTGAACCGGTCCAATCATGGCAACTTCATAATGTGTGTTATTTAAAAAACAAATCTTTTTATTTTAGCGTGGCAAAAAGAGGAGGAGAGAGAGACGAGTATGAAACTAGCTTAGGGAAAAAAGAAGTTGTATTGAAAGAGGTAATCAGAATGTTTCGAGTGCCAAAAGCGAGGTTAAAGAGAAGATTTGACGAACCTGAAATATTTTTGTGATTTTGCATGCCAAATAAAGAAATATAATAAAACTCGACTAATTAATGTAACTATCTATTTATTTTCAAAAATAAAAGAAAGGACATTGGGCAAATTTCATACAAAAAAAACCCAGGACCAACAGAACTAATATATATCCCTCATTATTACACATGTTAAACTTATATAATTTTCATTATTTGTTTATTGAATATGTATGGGGTATGAGAGATATAAGGCTCTTAACATCTATGAACGAAAACTACGTTATGTGTTTTAATGTTTAATAATACATCATTTTTGTCCCGCTGCAGGGACGGGCCTTCTCCCGTGACGGAGGGATACTTGGCTTACTAAGTCCACGCTGGCCTGACGGATTGGTATAGGGTGTAATTTCAAGTTTTCCTTTTTTTTATTTCGTAAACATAATATTCACGGATAGTCCCTTTGTCGGATTTTACGACACCCATGGGATGAGATGGGGTCACCACCCCATATTGTATTCTTACTCCATCACCACGCGGATGACCATCTATAAGTCAATAATCACGAAATCGACCAACGACCTCGGTGGCGCGACGGTAGCGCAAGTGGTTGCCGTGCACGAGGTTGTGGGTTCGATCCCCACGCAGGACAATTATTTGTGAGATCCACAAACTATTGTCCTGAGTCTGGGTGTTCTTTGTGTCCGTTAATTCATGTTTGTAAACAGTCCCTGCGACACAGGGCATGAGCCCTAGTGCGGGAGTTGTCTTTTTTAATAAGAAAAAAAAAAAGAAATCCATTGGACTTGCAGGCTGTTCTATGCCTACATGTCTAGCGTGACCTAAATAATATTATATTACACTTATCATATGAGAACAGCTCCCTAACGTACGCATACATACCGTAGATACATGATTCTGTACGACATATTCTCCTAAATGATTTAATTTAACAAAGTGTCATCTCTGTCTAACGTGGTGTCCTACGTGGTCGACGAACGCAACGTACGCCATCAAATCAACGGTGTACCCTACTTGTGTCCTATGTGACGGTCTGCGACATGACGTGACGTAATCATGTAGAACACTTGTCGCGTGTAGCATCGCGTCGCATCGTGTCACTTTCCTCGCCCACGTAGGACACCCCGTAATACATGTGGTGTAAGAGTGAAAAATTAAAATAATACCTGAATCTGCGCATGACGCCGGCTTATGTATTTTTTTGTAGCGAGTAAAGACGACAGAATGGTTGGGTCGGTCTGTTAATATCAATTAGATAACGTTACATGTATTTCTTTGTTTTTATTAGAGTTATGAAATAGAAAAAAAACTATTTTTTAATTGTGTGTAATTACAGTTGGACAGCACCCAGGGGAGATTTTTTTTTATTAAAATGTTCCTCATAGCAAGACTAATAACCCGGCATATATTTTGTTCCTGTTGGTTCTGGGTTAATTTTGCCCAATCTCTTTTGATAAAAAAAATATTTTACTTAATTTTTTTTTTTACGTGCACCTTATATGGACCAGTCGCCTATAATCCCTTAGTCCAATTATAGCAACTAAGTGGTCCGATGAAAGAGACGGTGGTTCAAACAAGGTTACCATCACAAAGTTTTATTTTCTTCTTTTGTGACTATATAGGTACATAATAAAATTAACTTAATTATGTTAATTACCGATAATTGCATATTCAGACTACTCATTTACACAGATTTTGTTTTATTTCACGCTCTATTTTAGATACTAGGTCTGTTTAAAATTAAGTGGTCCAATAGTCGCAACCTTACCCTATATTTTTCTTTTAATGAAAGCACAATTCATTTTTCATTTGTCGAGTAGATACAAGATTGTAAAGGCCTCTTGCCTCAAGTCTAGGTCATCTACTTGAAAAATTTAATAACATTGAAAACTATTTCATCTCTGTTGTTATTAAAAGTATTTTTATTCTGTGTTTTTGTGTACTATAATTAGAACTATGAAATAGTTTAATATTTATTTATTCGACTCGACTATCCCTAGATGGGAGAAAGGTTTTCAAAATGTTTTATAACCACCATGTAGTTATTCGGCTACTTTTGGTTATTCTCCTACGTTTGAAAAAAAAAATACAAACTAATACCTACATGAATCATAACAGGCCATTAATGTCCCACTGTAGAGACGGGCCTTCTCCTGTGACGGAGGGATACTTGGCCTGCTAATACCACGCTGGCCAAACGGATTGGTATAGGGTTTAATTTCAAGTTTTCCTTCTTTTTATTTCGTTAAGATAATATTCACGAATAGTCCCTTAGTCGGTTTTTACGACACCCATGGGATGAGATGGGGTGGTGATAAATTGTATTCTTAATCCGTCACCACACGGAAATACATGAATGTTAATGCTTATTTCTTTAATACATTGTGACAGATTTCTGATGGCATTAGTGCATTTCACAGAGACACATTAAGGCGGATTAAGAAAGATTGGTTTAAGGTTTTAGTTAGACTCATTTCATAAAATAATAAATCACACACGTAACAGTATCTTCATTTTCAATATGTAATCAATAACTCCTCACAAAATTATTATTTTGATCATAAAACCGGTCCTACATTCACTATTAATTATGTGTGCTATAAATCAAACTCAGTGTTAGTATTTTCAGAAATAAAACCGATAAGGGAGAACTATAGATCTATATTACTGCTTCTGTGGAGCATCGGTATGTAAGCTAATTAAAGCAGCTTTGTAGTAGTTAGTACTTTGTGTGTAAGCCGACAGGAATGGCTAAGTATGAATTAAAGTGACTAGCTTAGTGGCAAAGCGATCGTGTATGGTTGTCAAGTACAAGGTAGTGGGTTCGAATCTCGGTGTCGTATAAAAACCGACTAAAGGACTATTCGTGAATATTATCTTTACGAAGTAAAAAGAAGGAAACCTTGAAATTAAACCCTATACCAATCTGTCTGGCCAGCGTGGTATTAGTAGGCCAACTGTCCCTCCGTCACGGGAGAAGGCATGCAGTGGGACATTAATGGGATGTTATGATGAAAGTCCTCGCGACACAATGGCTCGGTCTCTAATACGGGAATTTCCTTTAAAAATAGCAAAACAAAAGAAAGTTTTACCTGCATTGCATTTGGTCTCTTGCAGTTTCTATTCTCCTCGGTTTCTTTTGTTTTTTGTATCGGGCAGCCTCGTTCTTCAGCTGCTTTACCGTATTGAGCCACTTGGATACTGATGGTGGTGCCTCTTGGACAGGCCAGTGATACAGTCTCGTCGTTGCAGACTGACCGTTGTATTACTTTTAGCGTATCCAGGAGGAGAGCTGTGGAAGAAAAGTTAGTTGTTAGTTTATATTTTCTACATGTGCAGTAGATAAAATAGGTTGCTCTTGGATTTATAATGTTACTTGAATTTTTTCCGTGACTTTGTTAGGATGGAAGAATTTGAGTAGCGTAAAAATTAATTTAAAAATAATACATGTTTTATTTATTAACAAAACATTTTGTTTTACAAAAAAAACGAAATAGCTGTTCACTTTTTTTCTGATTTGCTTGGCTCATGTTCAAACGTTAATCTACCTATCTTACTTTAGTAGGATATTTTTGCAGTATTCCAATGATTATTTTTATTGTCTATAACAATAATAATTTCATGAACACATAAACATAGCGCCCATAATAAGTACCTACCTATACTTTGCAACTATTATTCAAATGTAACAACAATTTGAGTTATTCTCACATGATATGATCGGAACAAAGACATAAATATAACATTGGTACTTGTAGTAAATTCTATGGCCTTTGTTTACGATGTTGTGCGTAACAACAAACCTTCTAATATTGATGGTTCAAAATAATAACTAAAATTATTAAACTAAAATTCTTGTGTATGATTTTTCAGCAGGTCTTTAAATCGTACTGTTAGGGCTATATTTCACCGGGACACCATTGCAGCGCAACCAGACGCCGCTACCAACAAAATGTATACAGCTCAGAGCGTTACTCACCTGGTGTTCAACCAATGTATACATTTTGTTGGTAGCGGCGACTGGTTGCGCTGCAATGGTGTCCCGGAGAATTTTAGTTGAATAATTTTAGTTATTATTTTGAACCATCAATATTAGAAGGTTTGTTGTTACGCACAACATCGTGTAATATAGCCCTTAATAACATCATTATACCAACCAATCGACTTTCACTGCTGCACATAGGCCACCTTACGTGGTCTTGTGCCTCCCCCAACAAAGGTGCCCCCTTAATGATTAAAAGGTCATGATTTTTTCCACCTTAAATAACATAGATAGAGTTTTTTGGCGTCAAGTTTACATACTTCAAAGTTTACTAAACTTTTTTACCGCTTTCTAGGCACTAGTTGAGAAGAAGCGGTAAAACAAACTTTACAGTGGTATTTTCCAGATGTCAATTAAAAAACTAAATGGCCTGCTCATCAGTTCTATCATAATCTGTCAAGAGACATCATTTATGACGACCTCTATGGTGTAGTGGTTATAATAATATAACATGACTGCTATGCAGAGGTCTCGGGTTCGATTCCCGCTCAATGCAAATCTTTGTGTGCATGAACATGATTATTTGCATTGGTCTGGGTGTTTTCTATGTATAATAATGTATGTATTTACAACAAAAAAAAGTATGAAGGTATGTTTATCCGTTGTCCAGTATCCATAGTACAAGCTCTGCTTAGTTTGGGACTAGATGGCGTTGTGTGAATGTGTGAGGAATATATTTAATATTTATCTAAATAATCTTGTACCTACATTTCCATCATGTCTAATTCAAACTTGACCACACGTTACTTTACCAAGTTCTACTCATAATGAGTCGTAACTACACATTTTCTTTTTAGTCAAATGATAGGGAGTTTTAATTGTGTAAATACACATTAGTATTCCAGTACCCGTTGATTCGATTGATACATTATTTTTATAAGGTTAACCATAAAGCTAGTTACAAAATATTAATCCAATATCTTCTGATAAAACATGGAACATTCCAGAACTATGCAGTTACGCTGAACTAACATTCTCAAGGTGTATAATAATCAACGAGTTCGGAAAAATGACACAACACATAAAAAGTTTCATCATGATTACGTCACAGCTATATTCTTAGCACAGTAATGACATATTATTATGTTTTGTCATGATTAGCTTCAGCAACTATACAAGTAGCTGACAGCTCAACTTTTTCATATTTGTTTCCTTCCTTTTATATTCTCCTGAGCAGAAGTTTTCTAGTAGTAGGTACAACTAGTTTGACAAACAAAACAAAATATAACTGAGCTTGTTGAAGGTGATAAATGAATGCTAACACCAAAAGTTTCAGAGGTAATCAGTCTTGAGCGCTCAATTAAGAAGTTCTGAATTTGAAGATGTATTGTTAGAGCGTCTACTATCTTAGAATAAGGGAAAATTACTTATGTGCCCTTAGGGGTCGCAAAACTGTTATTACTTATTATTACTTGTTTCAGGTTTCTCTCATCGAATTATGAATAAGGTCTTATTTTAACGATGTTTGACGCGCGCCGAGCTCGCGGACCGCTAGAGCGTCAAACGTCCGGCCCGCTATAGCGACCTAACTGCGTTCCGCGCGTCATGCCGTTGCCGATATAAAATGTAATTACTCCTAAACTACTACAACTACAGCAAAATAAAAATTCCACTATAAAGCTAAAACTATAAGGCATCTAGGTATATTTAAATTAAAGTAGACCCATCAGCCCGAAACTCAAAAACAAAATATAAAGTTGCAAAACTACGATAAATTTAGGCAAAAAATTTGTTTAACACGTATTTCCGAATCTATGGTATCATATTTCTATTAAATCATTACTGCCATATTATAGTAGGTTATATAAGCTTTATTTTGATACTAAATAAATAATAAGTGGGTAGTACAATGTTGCTTAATTATCCTAAACAATCTACAAGTACCCACACTTTTGCTAATAAAATGACCGGCGGAATGGCCGACCGTAAATTTAAAACAACAAAAATATAAATGGATTCGTCATATTTTCTTCAGATAAAAACAAAATAATAGTAATAATTAACTGTACTACCTATTACAACAAATATTTTAGCAATACACTTAGTAAAATAACGTAAAAATAAATAAATATAAAAAAAAAAAAAAAATTGTTACGTGGCCATTTCAAGTCCAGTAAAAATATAACAAAAGACTCGCAAACCATTGCATTTTTAGATATTCTATAAGCAATAATCTTGAGGATCATTTTAATATATAACACTACTAGACTTTAGTAATAAATAAAACAATAATTACATCTTAAATGCAGAGATCGCAATACCTTGTCAACTCGCGGCACACGTGTTGAAACTAAATTAAAATTGTCTATATTCTCCTTGTCAAGTGTCAGACTGTTATACATACAAAGACGCGTTTTTTAATACAGTACCATCTATTGTCGAATCCTAAAAATGCTTAGAAGACTTCCACAGATAAAAATAAGTTTAAAATACGCTAGTATAGCGTCTAGCGAACGGGTCGCTCTAGTTACCCGGGCGTTTGACGCTACAATGGTTTGGGTCGCTCTAGTTACCCGGGCGTTTGAGTGGTACTAAAACTAGGACTATTAAATTTAGATAAATTGTACTAATATACTTAATAAATAATAACCAACCATGTATTCTTACTCTGTCATCATACAAAATATTTAAGTTTGTAAATTAATGATAATGTTACCTTAATTATTTTTTACAATATAAATAAAACAACTTAATTTAGATTATTCCTTAAATATTAATCTGAAAATTGAATTATTAAAATTTGTATTATTTAATTATTCATTACAATAGTGATAAGTCCAAAAACGAGATGGGTCAGTACAAGTAGGTACGTAAAGGCCTGTATAGGTCATAAAATATAGCTTCCAAATGGTATGTGTCTGTGAATTAACAAGAATTTAACCCAAATGCAACGCCACGTCCATATTCATTTCACCGTTGATGTGAAATTAAATTAACTTTATGCTTTTGAAGTTGAATTTTTAAAATCCTCGTTTGTACGGAATTATCTTGTCTGTTTAAATGTACGTACAATGTTTTAAACCAAATAAAGATACATGAAACTATACATCTTTTACTTCACACGTAATAAATATTTAGTGTAACATTCATTTTATTAGAAAACCAAATTGACAAGTTTCTACCTTTTTTGGTGTATTTTAGAAAAAACAACGCCGTACAAAATTTATTGTGTTTGTATTTTCAACTTTGTATGGGCACGGGTATTTTTCTTTTGTAGGTAAAGGAGCGCAATATTTTATTTTGGACTTGTGTCTTGAAAGGCACCCTATTCAAGTTCTTTACACCTTACAGTTTTAATTTTGTTTCTTCTTTCCTACTTCTGACTAATACTTACGATAAAATTAGGCATTCTACGCTGTTCTAGATTTTTTTTTTAAAAGATATTTTATTAAAACTTTATACGCATCAACATCATTTGAACTGTCACTTTTTAAAAATTCTTTTTGATTGTTTCTCTTTTGGTTTTATAAATATTTATTTATTTCATCTATAAAACGTAATAAACTTTTAGTGTTTTCATTGTTTCTTAAGTATCATTTTAAACATGGTTATTTGCTAAAATAGGTATCTATTTAGCCTGCATTTCAAAATCAATTTTATTGTCTTTGGTACAATATAGATCGCATTATATTTATTGGAATTTTCAAGGAGTTTATTAATAAAATATACTGTCAGTGTTTCACAATGAAAGGTTATTGGCCGGTCAAGAGGATACCCTTTTCAATTATCGAATTAAACTAGAGCTTACAGACTCTTTGAGAGTGGTATTATAACAAGGATGTAGTATAACAAAGCATGTTAACACTGATAGTTTACCTACTACTTACTATACTGTTGTTATTTATATAATCCTACTAATATTATAAATGCGAAAGCTTGTAACGATGTATGAATGCATGGATGGATGTTTGTTACTCTTCCACGCAAAAACTACTGAATGGATTTTGATGAAATTTGGAATATAGGTAGAATAACATTAAAGCTACTTATACAACGAGGGTAAAGCCGCAGGCATCAGTTAGTTATTTATAAAAGTCTTATCTACGACTATGAGCTCATAGAATGGAAGTGCATATACGGAAATATCTTAACATTTGGCAGATTTAGGTTAAAGTGCTTTTGTCCTTAAGTACCTCGCAAATTAGGTAGAATGACGTAGTATTTTCCTCATACCTTTGTATGGAGATTAGGTTACCCACGTTTTACTTTTCAACTAAAAGTATCACAGTCATTCTAAAGTAGGAAAGCCCTCAGCTAGGGAAAGCCGCCCTGGAATAGCCTACTATTGACTTTTATTGCCCTTTTACCTTTTTTGCTACAATGTCGCGTTAATTGTTGAATTCATAAGCTTTTTAGGACATTATATTTAAAACATTATGTGAAAAAATCACGTGGTTTAGTAAAAATAAAGACTAAGTTTTTGCATCTTATTGTGGGCTTTGTTTGTCAGTTTAGACAAACAAATTTGAATACTAATGAAAACCATTTTAGTTACACTATTTTATTATTAATTGGTTGTACTATAAAATATTGCTTGCGTAGATATTTATATACATAGTTTAAAATTTTGGAAAGGAATGACAATAAAATACCTATCTATATATAAATGATTTTATATTTCTATTTCTATTTCATAAATTTTTTAAAGCACCAACTAACTTAATTTAAAGTTTATTTTTAATTTTAATACTAGAATCCCCTTATTCTCATACCCGCTTATCTGTATGTACTGTATGTGAAATGTAGTGCATAAATATTTTGTTCACATTAAATAAATTGGATTGTACACATTTCCAACGTTGTTATAATTGCCTTCACAACTTCTAGAGAATGGCTCGTTTCATTCGAGTTAACACAATGAATATTACTCGTTTATTGATTTTGTTTATGGTTTAATCTGTTGTAATGCAAATGAAAGCTGGTTCTTTTGTGTTTAATTTAGACCTAGGTGACAAGTTTTAATATTATGCTTACAGCTTCACGATAAACTTTCTAAATTAAATATAACGGTAAGTAGTCTAAATTAATAAAAAGGGTAGGTATAAATTATGACAAAGCTCCATGAAGTAAAATGTAAAAAATATCCTTCTTTCATTACCAGGTCCCATAAGAGAAAATGTAACCTACAAAGTCAAAGTCTACCATTCAATTATTAATTAACAGTATGGCCATTTTAATCACTTCCTAAGATGTATATTATAAAAAGGACGATTTGAAATCGTAAAATATGGTATTACGGTCTCACACTGGTATTTAATCGAGTGTCGAGTGTCACTGATGTACCTTACCCGGGTAGTTTATGTTCTACGTGACTACGTCCCCCTGATAACATACTCTTACTTGAGAAGGATCCCTTAAATATTTCAGATCGCGTAAAATGTTTTTACTTTTGATGTAACGAACAATTTATCTTAATAGTGTTATGATATATTTTGACAAATTCACACCTGAGTTCACACACAAGTTTAAAATAGGTTTTTAGAAACTTAAGTTAAAAATACTATTGTTTTTATTATGATAATTATTTTTATTTCTAACGACAAAGCTCCGATAAAAAATAAAGGATCATTTTCAAGTTTTAAAAATCGGACATCGCTCGGTCAATAATTAGTCACTACCTCAATCTTAATAATTAAGACAAAAACTTTATGTTAATACCTATTCTTTTTTTTTCTCCTCTAATTTACATTGGACAATACAACGCGGTTTTTAGTGCTGTGGCGTTTGTCTGTGTCGATCTGTACTTTTTACTGTAGCTTCATTTTTAAGTAAATTGTAATCGACGATTTCAAACAATTTGTGATAAATTTTATGACATAAAGCAATTTAAAATATTTGAAATTTTGAATATTTACGTAGTTACGATAGCCAAAAAGCACTGCAGTCAATTGCATGATTTCATTACTAAACAGTTTTCAAAGCGTTTTAATTACATTAATCAGTACTAAAAATCAGATAAATACACCTCATACAAAATTTTAAACGGCACATTAGCCCGGCAGATACATTTTATACCGCCTTACTTAAATCTTTCAAAATTAAAATAAAGATAAGTGAATAAAATTAAAGATATTTCCCAGAAAATCCCCTAGGTAGTCAGCAGACGCAAGTTCAAATTACCAAGTTTATACGAAAACTATAAAGCTCTCAGAGTTCACACCACACGGTGGAGTATACTTTGTTGAATTATCTTGAATCCAACCAGGTCATGAATGTCAAAACTACAGTACCTAAGTACATAGTAAAGTAAAAAGGAACTACTTAAAGTCTAGTAAGTACTTAAGGTAGAAATTGGTGATTGCTCTATAAATTTCCACACTTGAAGCATAATAGCAATGCAAGAAGGTCTTATATTTATGATTTATAGTTCCAAGATTTGTTTAATAGATTTTGGTTTCTATTTTTTTCCATAATACACACTTATTAGAGTTAATAACATTATATAATTTGACAAATAACTTAATTAAGTTCAATTTCCGCCGTGTGGTGATGGAGTAAAAATACAATATGTCACCACCCCGTCTCATCCCATGGGTGTTGTAAAAACCGACTAAGGGACTATCCGTGAATATTATCTTTACGAAATAAAAAAGCAAGGAAAACTTGAAATAAAACCCTATAACAATCCGTCTGGCCAGCGTGGTATTAGTAGGCCAAGTATCCCTCCATTACGGAAGGAGGCCCGTCCTTTCAATGGGAATTATAGGCGGTGAATAATTAATAGGCTGTCATGATGAATGAGCTATTTATATCTCTGCCGGATAATCGTAACTTATCTGTTTTTTTATTCGATCTAGCCAGGAAATTTTTAAATTCCACTGTCCGTCTGTGTGACTCTAAGCGATTGGATGAGGGACGTAGTGAGCAATTATTAAGTCTCTTTACAAGGAATGAAAATGAAATACCATCTGAAAGAGAAAGCGCCCGATCCCTAATCCCATTGAATTCTAAATTTGTTATTTAGGTATTTTTATTTTCATAAAAACTTATTAATATGGCAGCTTTAAGCATAATTTAAAACAAAAAGAATTGCCCTATGCAAAACTTTAAAATACTTATTGAAGTAATCAATAAATAAACTAAACTTATACACCATGAAAAAAACAAAATGTATTATATTCAAAAAGTTTTTAATTAATTACGTCTAGCGGATCTATCTTAATTACTCTGTGTCTATGTCTAGTTTCCAGTGTTTAGAAGTACAAAACTTTTAGCTTTCACAAAGGATTACACTTGTGAAGTAAGTATATAAATTATGTTTTTGTTTGTTTATATATTTTACAGTACCTTAAAACTTATTGCGATAACAAAGTTAGGTACCTAGCCCTTGCAAAAGATTTCATTTTCTTCTCAATGCTTCTTTTTAAGTAAGTACCTATTACCCTTCACATATTTTTTTTCACCTACATTTTATAACAAAATACGTTTTAATCATCCAAGTTTTTAATTTTTAAATTATGTTACTTAATCAAATTTTTACCTAGAACCTAATACCATTTTGCAACCATTATTTTACTTAGTAAAACTAGGACTGTGCACATACAAAATGTTCACTAAGAGAGGCTGGATACACATTTTAAATTAAACGCCATCTACCAGTTTCTTAGGGAACTACGCACAAGAACGTAAGGCTTTGCTCTTTGTAAAAATATTAATTCAACCCTTATTCTAAATACTTAGCTTTACTGTGAATTGTAAAACAAATTATAGGTACCTAATAATGTATTTATTTTTATTTAAATTGTACAACAATATTTTAGAATATTCATATACTTAAATGTTTCATCGTATGTTACTTCCTTAGGAGTAGGTAACTGAAATAACGATAGGTATAATATAATTTAGTAACTAAACAAGGTCAACCATACCGTTTGTCATACGGGTGACTTATTACCATTTGCACAGGTACCTTCTCAAATCATATTCTATGCTCTGAGGGAGGCCGTAATTCAATTAATTTTGTAATCTTATCTGTCCCCATTAATATTATCTAAGTTCAAACTTACTGTGTTTGTGTAACGTGTTAAGACGATTAATTATGGATGTTGCAAAGTGACAAAAAATACTATAATATAAGTTTTGACAAGAAATTGTGAGTTTATTTTTTATTATACTTTTTTGTTTATATAATAATTAATACTACTTAAAAGAAGTTAGTATTATACATAGATGATTCACCTATTTTTCCTATAAATACCGAGTTATTTAACCAATTACTGACCTTACATTTTTTTATAGTAATGACAGATTTCATAAGTAACAAGCATAATCAAAACAAACGAAAATTGATAATCTCCTCCTTTTTTAAATTCAGTTATAATTGCCTCATTTTCTAAGCTCAATTTTGCCCATTTCAATTAAAGCAGAACTCTCTGCTTGGCTAAATTTTGCATTAGTACAACATTTACTCTACGCTTTAGTTTGTCTCGAATTAACACATAGTATTTGTATTCCGGGAGACGAATTTCGCTAGCAGGGTTGATAGTCTTGACCTATTACTTCATTATCCTTTATTCAGAATGGAGTTACCTAATGTACATGAATGTAACGGAATGAGAGCGTACGGTTTTCTTTGGAAAACTGGACGTTGCTCATGTGACATGATCGAACGGTGATAGTCATAGGTATCCTAGGTAAACTTAACCGTATTTCTTTCTAGGTAGAAACCTATTTCTATCTACGTGGAGAACTAGATAGAAATAACTTTTACTTGACTTGATTGTGATGTCACGATCACAACGCTAAGAAATAATTATGATTGTCTATTTTCGCATACCTAATGTATAGGTTTTGTTTGTAGCTATTGTAAATAAGATGAGTTTTATCTGTTACTCACTTATAAAACTTATCGTAATAATATATAAAAATAGGTAGAAGTGATTAATTAATTATTTATTTATTTTTGAGAGCACTCGTAACCGAGGCGCATGTATGACTCGCTTAATGAATGTGGACGAGGCCCAGTCTGTGTGCCAGGATCGTGACAAGTGGCGTTCTGTCGTCTTTGCCTACCCAGACGGGATAAGGCGTGAGTTTATGTTTGTATGTTTTTCCTGTACAACAGCATAAAGGTGATCTTCATTATTAAAAGCTGCATTTTGAAAATGGAAGGATAAAAATGCATACATAAAAAACTAAATGTTTAAGAAGATAACGCTAAATATAACGTTCTTGTTCTCGATATTCAGTCAAGCGTCTATATTTCCTTAACGCAGTTTAAAATAATACACTTCACTAAAGCTTCACAAAGCACATTGTTTCAAAGCTAGTTACTCTATTAGCAACACATGCTCAAAGGGGTTCCTTTGCCCTTTTCCTGTAATCTCTGTAGAACAACTGCTTATCTCTAAAGGGAGGCAAATGTTGAACAGCGTGTTACGGTTTGTTACTTGCTTTTGGTCGTAATGATTTTTTACATCCTACCGAATTACGATTATCGTTTTTATGAGGCCGCAGTGTCTTGTAGAGTTCAGATGTTATCGTGGATGAGAAGAGTAGTGTAAGCTTAACATGATGTTAGAACACACAACTACATATTTTTACACCACACACCTTTATTATTATCTTTGTTTTTGTGCAGTGTTATGATAGTGTTGTTTAAAGATTTGTAAATAATAGTTTTTTCACATGATTACTTCAGTAAAAATAAAACGCTGTAGAGGTATGAACGGTTTTTGCATATTTCAGATGAACTGCATATTGAAAAGATTATGACATCAGATTATAACTTTACACTATAAATATTAACTAACGTGATTGCTGTAAGATGATTTCTGGGCAAGCGCCCAGCAGCCATGTTAATGCAATGTCAGCAGTCTTTTAACTTACAATGCTATCAACGGCTTCTACTAATTTTAATAAAATTTGAAAAAAGTAAAGACATTATTATAATAATACTATCGGGTATTAACGCGTATAGATTTTTTGGTAAACACTTAAATTTTTTCCTTGAGCCGCTCGACGTTTCGGCCAGGTTACACCAGCCATGGTCACGAGTACGTCTACTCGTGCGGCTCAAGGTAAATAATTTAAGTGTTTACCAAAAAATCTATACGCGTTAATACCCGATAGTATTATTATAATAATAAAATGAAACGCGAAAGTTTTAAAGTTAAAAAGTAAAGACACTTGGCATTTCTTTTTTGGTTTTCTTTAAATATGATTGACTAGCTGAAGGCCGCGGCTTCACCCGCGTGGTATAATAGGTAGCCTTAAGGTAAGGCAACATCCTAAACTACCTCCTATCTATCCATACATCCTCACAAACTTTCGCATTTATAATATTAGTAGAATTGGATTAGTAAGATAGGAAGTATACAGCCTACGAGAAAAAAATGTTGTACAAACTTTACATAAAATTAGGTGTATTGGATTAATTCTATTAATTTTAAACTATGCTGAATGTTTAAACGAATAAATATTTAACAGTTATTAATCTGGGTCAAACGTTTCATTTAAATTATTTAAAATGTATCAAATGTATTAATTTGAGGCTGTTAATTGGGGTGTAAAATTAATAAATTATTTTTAGGAAAGCGGTTACATTTTAAGTTAATATTTCTAAAAAGTAATAAATTAATGAAAGGGTTTTAAAGGTAAAATAATTATAAGTCTTTGCAGTAAGACGTTAAAATGGTAAATATTATTTTGTCAATGTTTCTCTTGACTGTTTTAGCTAAAAATAGGGATAATTAAATAATTAAAAACTAAAGCGTTTTCATAAATCATGAATTATTTAATTCACATATTTAGGGAAAAATGCTGAATTTCAATATTTTGGCAATATATTGTCTTATACTTAGTTTAAACTTAACTGCACCAAAACCTAATCTAACTAAAGTAACTAAAGGTATTCTATTCAAAATTACAACGATTACTAAAACGACAAGCCTGCAGTTCCGTGACGTTCGCCATTACCCTGTGATAGACGTTACGATGTACCCTATTAATTATACCCGGAACATGCAACTATTTGTCCAAAAAGGTATGTTGGCTTAGTATTAAATCAAAAGTTGAATAAAGATATAAGAATATTTAGATTTTATCATGGGCACATCCTAATACTTAATAAAGGCATTTTTTTCTAAAACTGCATTAAGAATATTATTTTTAATATATTATGTGCCGATGGATGAGGGAGGCACAAGGTGGCAATATTTGAAAGAAGCCTATGTCTAGCAATGGACGTCAATTGGCTGATATGATGATGATGTTTGATCAACTCCAAACTAAGAAGGAAATGTATTTTGAAATTAAATACATTGCTCTTTTTAATATTTATCCTAAAATAAAACTAATAGTATAAACGCTCTTATTTCGGAGTATTTTCATAGAAAATATCAATAAATACATCACCAAAAAGTTTCGTCTATACTTTATAGCTTTTACAAAATTATTGTATCATTTATTGAAAAACTACTTACTTAGTATAGAATTACAAGTTTGCAGAGTATTTATTTAATAATTATTAACTTCCTAAATAACTTACACTAAAAAGAGAAACAGCTGTGAATTCCCTTGTTTTATAAACTCTAAAAAAAGACCCAAACAAGAAAACTCACTAAGAATTCGGCAAAATATAGTACCTGTAATAAACGCAACGGACGGCCATAAACTGTTTTCACAGAATTTAGCAAGCAAAGTTACGTTGCCTGTAAACTGTGCTTTCTGTGTATTAATGAAATGCACAGTCTAAGCTTCCGTTTATACTACAACAGTTTAATTATTATCCGATGGTAGGTTAACAGTGAATAAATAATTTATTGGTTAAATTTAGTTAACAATTACATATTTAACAATGATAAGTAATCAAATATTAAGATTTTTTGTCAAAATTGCTTATTTTGTAAATATATTTTAACAGATAGATAAAAGCTTTTAAGCATGCGGACGAGACGAATATTGCTTCTTTATATTAGACTAGCTGACCCGTGCCCTCTTCGTTAGGCGGCGAAAAAAACGCGTCACTTTTTTAAACATATTTCATTACTGCTCCACTCCTATTAGTCATAGCGTGATACTATATAGCCTATGATACTCCCTGATAAATGAACTATTCAAAAAAGAAAGAATTTTTAAAATCGGTTCAGTAGATCCAGACATTACCCCCTACAACGTCACAAACACACAAACTTTACCTCTTTATAATATTAAGTATAGATAGAGAAGCACTCAATTCATAACAAATATAAGTTCATATATTTTCCGTATACATACTTCATAGTCTGTGCCTCTGCACTGCGTAAATCACCATAAGACAGTCAAGACCTGTATTCTTTTTTTAAATTTTTCTCCTGCACTATTGATTTTGTCATGTGTCAGAGGTATTCTACAAAGATAACCGATTAACTGACACAAAGAACACTCAGACTCAGAACAATCATTTCTGAATAGCACAAAGAGCAGTCGATTCGAAACCTCAACTTGGTGCATTGTAGCCGTTACTGTTCGCCTCTGAGGCAGCTAAGAATCAAAACATGAATCTATATTTAATAACATACTCATGTATTCAAAGCTCTGCAGTTTAATCTATAAATTCGTTTTGTATTTCCTAACGAGAAGCGCATGGGTAAAAGCGTACGTGCAAACTGCAATACAGGTTGTTTGCGTTGCACAGTCTGTGACGTGTTTTAGTGGCAGCATAAGGGTTAATACAACTTCGTTTTCGGGGTAAATTTAAGGCTTTTACATGAATGGATTATATTGTAACAAATTTTGTAGTATGCATCAATTCTTTTAGTTCAATAATAAAATGTAATCTTAAACAATAAACGATTCTTTTCTTTTTGTACGCTTGTAAACTTTTAAGGGCACATTTTTTTTTATTTTGGTTTCTTATATCAAAATAATTGCGTAACTTCTATAAAAATGTGATAATTAACATGTGGCATGACAAAGTTTAAGGGAATTCAAAAAGAAGCAAGTACTAACTATAATGCATCCTTTCATCGAAAATAGTACTAGTTTAGACTTTAAAAAGTCATGCTATATTTCAGTATTATGTATTGACAAGCCTACCGTAATATTAAGCTACGGTGAGAGAAGAAATACCTGTATGTTTTACCCGAATACTTATTAAAAAAACAAACAAATAGAAGACTATTTAGGATTTAACCTTATGTTGATATTCCTAGTACCATTATTCCTATAAATCAAATTCATTACCCGGAGAAGAATAGATTACTGAGTTAGAAGTGCACGTCAAGCATTACTTCACGGTAGTGACTCTGATCGACCGCTTGACTTTACTACAGGTATCGCATTATCATCTGAGTCTTAAAGCCATATCATTTCTCTATATCTATCTCGCTTGCACTTATCGGTCTTCTAATCTTTTAAAATATCTTCTATCTCTTTTTGGAATACTTAGATGATAACGTGTTTTCTATAGTAGTTGATACATTAGCCACGTTAGAATCCTTTAGCTGCTCGTTAAAGTCTGATATCAACTTTTATTACAGTCCATACGATAAGTAGTATGCTATGCATAATTCTATTATATTTAGTATTAGATATTAAACTAGCTAGTGCTAGTTTAATTTCCGTTATTCTATCTACAATCTCAAGCTATGTAGATAAGTTTTCATAAAATGTTTAAACTTCCTTTTAGTAAGCACTAAAATCGCTTGTAAACAAGACAAGTTATTTCAAACTTTTAGAACATAAGTAGGTATTTATTACGAAACAATGTAAACATAATATTCTAAGCAAGCATTTTAATATGGTTTATCTAAAAGTGGAATAACTCAATTTAAAAGAGGAAATTATAACGTTGTTACACGAATCAAATAGTAAAACCAAGTTATTTTAAGAATACTATACACTGTCAAAGAAGAATAAGATGTAATGCAATATCTGGCACAAGACATAGACTAGCAATTTGATATACGATTCTAGCATTTTCAACAGCTACATTTGGTAACCTTATGATTGAATTTGAAGCAATGTAATTTATATCTTTCCAAAACAGTTTTATTTCACCCATCTAGTCTTTGCTAATTTTATAAAAAGTTTGGTACAACTCAGCTGCTCAATGTAAAGAGTTGTACGGAGAATGTTTAAAGTTACTTATCGATTTTTCTGCTAAAAGTGCATTTTCTTCTTGAATCCTCTTGAGTTGGTTTTACTTATCTGTTCAACTATATCAATAAATAAATAAAATAGATAATAGTTTTTTGTGAGACTAAATTCTGATACTGCTTAAATTAATATGAATTGTAATTTACTTAGTCTTTTTTATTATTTCACGGCATTAGACATCGTGTGATATTATTCCACCATACCTATGCAATGCCTTCAAAATAGTTTGACTATCGATAAACAATAAAAAATAATCATTACAGTTACAATAAACATAATATATTATAAGTAATTATTAAAATTAGATTTTTTTAAATCTTTTGCTGCAGAATATTGCATGAGATAACCGTTTAAGCTACGCCTGACTAAAGATTTACATCTTACTACAATTTTGACAGCATTTTGGCAACTACTCCTTGCACAAATATTCTAAAAAAAACTCTATTTTATATTTTGATGTTAAGCTTTACAAAAGAAACTCAGTGAAATCATCAGTTTTAATGTCTGAAGACATTAAAAAACAATTTAAAATAAACTACTAATCTGTAAAACACTTTTCAATGGGACCAAATTTCTTGCAAATGCATTAGAAATTCAATAAATAAACAGCTTTTTTTGTCAGAATTAGGAAGCTAAAGTACAGTAGATAATAAGCACTTTTTACTAAGGCAGATTTTAGAAAAAAGATTTTAAAATTGTATTACCATAGGACAGTACCTGCTTAAATAATAAGTAAGCATTGTCTATACTAATATTATAAAGAGGTAAAGTTTGTGTTTGTGACGTTGTAGGGGGTAATCTCTGGATCTACTAAACCGATTTTAAAAATTCTTTCTGTGTTGAATAGTCCATTTATCGGGGAGTGTCATAGGCTATATATTATTACGATCCGACTAATAGCAGGAATAAAATATGTTTAAAAAAGGGACGCGTTTTTTTCGCTGTCCTACGATGTGGGCATGGGCAAGGGTCAGCTAGTAGATTATAAAATCACGTTTCACTACATATTGTCTTTAAGTCAGATAACTCAATATTCAAAATTGGATCTTGCAAAGGAGTAATCAACCATCAGTCCTATTACCCAAACCACAGCGTTTTAGTAAATGGGTAATAAATGAGACGATGCGTGTAGTGTTAGCCGGTCGAAGTAGCCAGAATTGCAGGCATTTAACCCGTCGATGTCGCTGTTAATCGAGACTGAGCTCTCTAGCCTCTAGTTTCGTAATTATTAATGAACTAGTTCACCGCAACAACTAACTCAAGCATGTCGTGTGTCTAATGTTAATTTGAGCACAATCAAATTTCCTACAAAGCCTTACAGTATAAGTATGGCTCAGTACGGTGCTTTTTTTAAAACAGTTAATTTAAGAGAGTTCAATTAGTAAATTTCGCTTTCGAAAATAAAATGGCCTTTTTTATTTATAATGCACTATTTACCTATTGTTATTATATATATATATATATATATATATATAATATATTATACAATAACGTTATAATGCATATCAAAGTTTTCAATAATACTAGTACCTATTCTCAAGATTGGCATTCATTAAATTTGAGCAAGAAAAATAAATACACAATTATTTATGTACTATAGTAACATTATATTTTTGTATCACAAGAATGTAAAATTATATTTAATTTAAAAGGAAATACTTATTTTATGTATCTAAACTCGCCTTTGTGACAATTCAGTCAAAAGAACCAAGAAAATATTTCTACTCAATCGATAAACTTAGTTCATTCAAAAGAAAATATTTTTTACTTATTGTATACCGAAGTTCCATTTTGCTCAGTTATCTTAGTGCGAATAACTGAAAGCAATGCTTTATGTTACTGTCTGAAACACGTATTGGCTGAAGTTCGTGTACGGGCGTGCATCGAAATATTGGAGGAAGTTTGGTAACTTTTTTTGACTTTTCTAGGGTTACCATGCTATAGATTTTGTTCTATTGGGTGACAAAATCAGCGGTATCGTATTAAGTCGTGTACAAGAGTAAAAATAAAAATCGATAATATTTTAGACCACACACAAATAGACTAGACTAGAGAATAGACTTGTAATGACAGCCTCGATACTACAGCGGGCACAACAAGGGGCTGCCACATAAAGCGGCAAATCCGACGCAGAATAACTGATTCTGTAGGACATCACATACTAATAACAACTAGTGAACTTGATATAATATGATTTAGACATATAAGTCAAGACCTTTTCATTTAACTAAGCCTGTTTAAGTATAAAACAAATTATATACAGTATTAATAAATACAAAGGAAAAGATAATAAAATATCTTCTAATCCAATTCCATGCTACGTAAAGTAACCACGATTATCAAAAGATAACTACTTTTCTTTGTAGATTAACACTTTGTACAAAAATCTACAGCAAGACAAAGCCGTCTTTCTTATCTATACGGTATTGTACAAGGACCTTTTACCCGTATTATCTGTTAGTCTATTGTTTCACACGATTTCCCTTAGCGTTGGCGCCACATGTGACGAAGTCCCTTTTGTTCTCTGATCTTAATGTGGGCGGGTATTGTGTGGCGTATTTTTAAAATTGTTTTTCAATATATTATTTTTGCTGTTTTGATTTAATGAGGTATTTTTATATAATTTTTAATGTATTTTCGTTTTAGACAAAGTTATTAAACATAGAACATTGGACAACAAAGATGTAAACACATGCAAAAATACCACAATATGAAAGGATTATATGTAACAAATTGAGTTTTACATGGTATTTATAATGATATATTTCGACGGTCCCTATTAAGAACGTCGGTACTGCAAAAGAGCAGTTTAAAGTTTATTTTAAGGATAAAAAGAGTATAAAAAAACACAGAGCTTTCAAATTTGAAGTGGTGTTATTTTATAATATTCATTACATTATGGCGTAGAAAAATCAGGAAATTAATTGATAGTTTTCAAAATAATGGACTACTGACACTATCGGCAGAACTACTTTTTAGAAAAACTGTCGATAGTGACACTTTCGACAAAATGATATGTTTTAAATACATACAATAAAGTTGGAAGTGACACATTCGACAAAATGGTTAGTTGTATTTGCATAAAATAATGTCGGTAGTGGTACATCCAACCAAATTCACTGGTTGAAGTCCATGGAAAACTGTTGTAACTACCGGAAACTACTTTGTTTAAGGGAATAAAATTATTTTTTCTAAAATCTTGAAAGTTACTTCGTAAAAAGTAGTAACCTTTAAACTCATATTCCTAATACTCATAAACTCGCGCGCAGTCCTGACAACAAAGACCGTAGGTACTGGCAGATCCGCACCAAGACGCGTTCCCTCTATCCCGCGTAGAACGCTCGTACTGCCACTACCTACAATTTTGTAGGGACGCTGATGTTACTACCAACAGTATTAATCTGGCAACTACCATAATAACAACGATTTTTAGTAAAATAAATTACCAGGTGTATAGAACTTTTAATTCTGATTCTATTTATGTAAAAAAGTGATTTTTGGCAAAAATGAACTTACAACATTCTTAATATTAAAAACTTTATTTAAACCGTCGATTTATTTAAAACTGCATTAAATGGTACAGTCACGAGCAATAATATGTACACATTGTCAAATTTTTTAAACTATCTGGACCTTTATCTAGACATTAGAATACCAAAATTATTTCGTAATTTAGAAGAGGTTCCGTACAGTTTTGAACTAATCTTCGAACATTCAATTTTGGATTAGCAGAACTTTAGATAACTGTATTACAAAATGTGAAAATGTGTACCTACATATTATTGCTCGTGACTGTACAAAGGCGGAGTAAGTGCTATGCTCTTTCTCTACCAGTCAAGCGTAAAAAAAATTCAAATTCTTTACAGTCAGTAACTAATTCTTTTTTTATATTTTATTTTTTTGTACAAATGTTTTTATAAATACATAAAATTAATTTTTTTCTCTAAACGTCTTTCAATTGATACAGAAATCTATTTCCAATATATCTTTTTACTTAAAGATTTTACCAACATTACCTTAACTCAACAGACATGTTTTAACTACAGGCGTAATAAAATTTCCCCACTCCTTTCACATCAGCAGTCTCGGCACCTGCTGTCGCGGATAAGCTTTACTAACCCTTTGTAGCAGAAATAATGCAAATTATATTAATTTTCTAATAATATTATTAATAAATAGTTCCCGTATCTGCATAAATATAATATTCCTTCTTATGTTGCAAAATTGACAGGATACTATAAACATACTTCGTAATATAACTATTGGACTACAATTATTGACTTAATATACAAAATTAAATATGAAAGCAGGTAGGTACTTCTATCTTGATTTTTTCAAAGACAAGACTTTTATTTAAATAATTTTTTTTATTTAAAAAAAAAATATTTAAATAATAAAAAGTGTCGGACGCACGCACAAAAGGGTCCGTACCATTGATTTATGAAATTAAAGGCAAATATTTTTTCTTTTAATTTAAGTTATTTGTATGAAAGGGTTCCGTTTTTTGCCATTTAGGACGGCTACTAGGCGTTACGGAACCCTAAAAACTGCACTAAGTACTAGCTATCGATCCCTAAGTCCCTAAAACTTTTTACAGACACTAAATTAAAGGACACAAAGAACATCCAAGTTGAAGATAATAATTTATGGATCACACAAAAAGCTCGACCTCGTGGACTATAGCCGCTTAACCGTAACACTTTCTCGGTGGCAAACCTCGAAGAGTTCACTATATCAGTACCTTACTTTTCTATGTATAATATGTAGGTATGTATTTACAAAAAAAAAGTATTTAATTATGTTTATCCGTTGCCTAGTACCCATAGTACAAGCTTTGCTTAGTTTGGGATTAGATGGCGTTGTGTGAAAGTGTGAGGAATATTTTATATTTATTTATTTTATTTTACTGGTACTAAGTAGAAAAATATTCAAATCAGTAGTATAGTACTTTTACTGATGATGAGCTCTATTCGTATCATTACGCTGTGAATACAAGCGTAATATCAATTTCAAATGATAAAAAAGTATTTTATTTCCATAAAAAGTATTTAATGTTGTACCTATACTTTACAGATAAGCCGTATTCACCTTAGTACAACCAACAACCTGAGCTAGTAATAGATAAGAAACAAAGTTTACCTACTTAAATCAAGTATACTACAAATAAACGTAAACATATTCAACGTTTGTTATTAGCCTAAACAAAGAAACAACATCACGCAACCAAGTTACCCTTACTTAGTACGAACACATAACTTAACCCACAAAACTTATTTAACAAGCGAAATATATAGGGCAATGATACTGTAAAATTAACACAACACTACCATTTTAATGCATCACTCAGGAATAAACTGCTCGGAAATAATTACAGAAGCGTATTTACTTAAATTACTGTTATAAACTTGCATGTCGAGACTCGATTATGTTTATATTACTGTACAATGACAACGTAAAAGTAAGATATATTAAATACAGGGTATATGTATATGGTTAACCATATAAAATAATAAGGAATCTCATTTTTGTTGGATTATATGTATTACATAAGGAATTCGTCTAGCCTACCTACTTAGCTTGGTAATAAAATACTTGGTGTATTGTTGGATACAGATTTATTTCATTTTTTATACGATTATAACTTCTTACAATTTTATTACTTATAATTGCACATCAACGTATCAGAAGTCTCCCTATTCTTTGTCTACTGGTACGCAGTCGCCATTCTAGAAACCTACTACCTTAGAGGCTGTCAGTTCTTCGCCCTGCGTGCCCTGGCCACTGGCACTTTAATCAAATAATCGTAATTTATTGACCTGTACCTGTATTCATCATGATCACCGTCATAGCAGTCAACTAATAAATCTATTATCTGCATTGTTAATAGATTAGTAGACTGTAATAAATGATTGCAAACTTAAGGTACTATGCGTTTCAAATAAGAATAGGATCGCACTTGCTGCCAACTTCATGTGGCAACTGTCATTTTAGTACGACCAACAAAAAAATTCGTAAAATAATTTAAATAAAAATATTAAGCGTTGAAAATTCCGATAGGGACAGATTGTTTTATTCAACGAAAAAAATGTTTCTTCGTTTTTTACCGTTTTATTTGTTTGATACATTGAAACAATAACATAAAAAACCTTACGAAAAAAACCGGTTATATTGAAAATTTTGCAGTTTGTTTCACATAGAATCTGATTCGGATGAAGTACGTAGCTATGATGCCATAAGTGGTGTGGAAGAATTGAATTCCAATTAAAATTTAATTTATTTAAAAATTTATAAAACATATTGTAGTAAAAATTAATAATATTTTGTGTTTATTTTTTTCCTACCGTACATGACATTCATGAAGTTCGTTAGAAATGCGGAACAAGATGGCGCTCTGACAGTCCTATTCTCATTTGAAACGCATAGTATTGTATATGATTCCCCTTCGGTGTAGATACATGAAAATTCATGTAAGTAGGTACCTACTTAAAAAAGTATACTTGGAAATATTAAGAAAGGTTTTTATTAGTATACATATTTACAAGCTATCTTAGAGATAATAGACTCTGTGTTCATTATCTGTAGGACTTAAAGAATAATACATCTCTGATTTTTATTTCCTGTTCCAGTCCTCTCTCACACTACAGATGAACCGTGCCGCGGGGACTTTGTAAAAAGTGGTTTTATTATGTAACCAAGCGGTAGACTTTTCCTTCAAATTGTACATTCTTTTGTGTTTGATGAAAAAATTGTTTTATTAGTTAAACAAAAGAAGAAAGCTACTCACGAAAAAACATGAAATTGAAACAAAAGCCAGCTACATAAAAGATTAGGTTAGATTGGATCTTGTTCAAAACAAATAGTGTACTATTTGTTTTGAACAAGAGGTATTACTCGTATTTAATAAATACTGACAAAATTCTAATTAGTTAGTCGTAAATATTATAATTAATTGACCAGTACAATTTTATATAATATTTATCACGTTGATAAGTGAGGAACAAACGAACTTTAAATTTTACTTAATGAAGTATTTAAAAAAGATAGACACAATAAAAAGAGTTAAAAATAAAACAGACATAATACTATAACTGGAAAATCCATTATCTAAAACGTAAATTCTTTGAAGCTGTTAAGTGAACATCAAATTAAATATTATTTTCAATTACATTCTAAGAATTTCAATAATCCATAGCCAAATTAAATACTTTTAGTTTTATAAAATATCAATACAATTTTACTTCGACACCAAAAATAACAAGCTCGTATATTTTCATGAGCTCATTCGACCCAAAAAAAGTAATACCCCATTACATTTAAGACAAATAGATTACAATCATTTCAATGTTGAAATTGGCGACTTAAAAATAAAGGCTCACAATTTATTTGGGGAAAGGACAATTTACAAGCCACTGCTTTACTCGGAAAAGCCTCGAAGTGAGGAAGCGCCTCTAAGTTTAATGTTCTCGGATATTTATGCTGCGTTTGGTAGAAACCGACGAGGTACTGCTTTCGTGGTGTATTGAGATATATGTGCAACATCCCCTTTAATGTACATCTATTTATGTGCATACGATACATTACTATACTTATTTTAAATGCACCAAACCGTTCGCCTTAATTAAACATTTATTGTTAACTTAAACTAAATCAAATTAATCCTGTTTAAAATTTCATACAAATTGCATCCGGAATAATTGAAACTGTGAATAAATAATAAGTAAAACCCATTTTTATGTACATTTAAATTACGTAGTTTATAATTCCGCGTTATCTGCATTAAGCCTGTACATATGAAAGCATATAAAATAGCAAGAATTGTACTTGCATTATTGTTCCGTAAAGTAAATTTTCCTGGAATATTAATAATTTTCCTTGAAATTATAAAGCTTTTACTCAGTATATTATAAAAAAAAACTGAAGTACATTCAGTCAATCTGTTTTAACTTACACTTTTATTGTGCTTAAATCGTTAAATATTTAATTTATATAAATCAGTGAATTGCGTTTCTAATGTAATAATATTGGAAACGCAATTCACTAACTCAAGTTTCAATATCTTAACTCTAGAAATAAGCAAAATAAGTTTAAGTAAACGAAGGTTGAGGTTCACTTCTTCTACCTGACAATGATTTTTTTTATTTTTATTATGGCAAGCACTGGCTTTATTTTGCAGCATTGCCAATAGTCTCTTAATCATTGTGATTCTTATTTATAACGTAACTTGATTAGTCATCTGTCATAACTAAATATTGTTATATTTTATTATTTCGTTTCACAAATTGAATACGTTGGTCCCATATCTATAAACATTCTGAGTAAAAGCAGTATTTATCTTTTACTGGTATAATTTGAAAACAAACGATAAAATACGATGAATAATATTCAAGGATATTTCATATTGACGAAAGCGTCGGTACTGCGTATGTATAACAGTTTCTTTGAAGTATATTTTTTTGTTTTTCTTCGATATTGCATACCTTTTTCGACAGTAAAAATATAAATACTGCGATGAAAATATTATTGATGTGTTTTTGTTACTTGCAAATATTTTACGTACTACTATTATACTTTTCCAGATATAAAATTAATTTGAATAAGTACATACTAAACTAGATTTTAGTTTTAAAAGCTCGCTATCTTCTTCAAACGTACGTTAGGTGGCGATTAAAGTACACCACTAATAGAGAGTTTTAGGGTTCTGGATGTAAGCATTGAATTGCCTTTTTCCTTTGTATTACCGGCATTAAAATATTTATCTTATGTTATGCTATGTTGATAATTATGTACAAAGTGTTACTTTTTACAAGTTCAAGGAAGTAATGTGTAAAACATCTCACAAAATATTGCTCTTCAAGCTAACTTTCCTATTATAGGTTACGCAGACTAATTTTTTTTAGAATTCCATTATTTTCATTTAAAATTACAAAACATTTAGCAGATTACCTCTTCACACGACATTTATTCCTCCTATTTTCCTGTTTCTTTCAATACGAAGCTAAAAAGTATTGAAATTGTTTTTCCTTACAATGCAATAACACTACATGCGGTCACAAAAGAAAGCGTCAACGTAAATGAATACAAAGGAAGCCCGCCGTTGTTATTCACAACAAAATTAAAAAATAAATTGCAACGTCGATTTATATCAAAATATCCTCAAAAATATATTATAAACGATATAAACCAAATTCTGTGTAAACAAAATATAATGTCTAATGTCCATTGTGTTTAGTAAATAAACATTGACCTAACAAAAGGTGGGATATGAGTATTTTCATTTCAATAGAGCTCGATTCCATTCGAGAGGTGAACTTTTTTATGTTAATAAAATGGACTTGTAAATATTCATCAGGTGATTTTAGTTTGGGTTTAAGTTCGGAACGGTCGAGTACACATCGAATGTTCATATGTGAAAACTTGATCCTTTTAAAAGTTCAAACTATTACTATTAAAGTGTTTTTGTGGCTAACCTTATGTTGTGAGTTATGCCAAACGGTATAGATATCTCTAAAGCTCTTGAGCTTGTCTGGCACCGTAATCTACTTTCCTAGCTTCCGGCAGGGTAGCCTTTTCAAATATCTTGTCTCTAGCTTCCTGTGTGGGTGTAAAACTTGTATTCTTGGAACTTCAAAACTCGTTTGATCATGGAGCAAGAAACTATTTCGGAGATACCTTCCTATAAGTAAACTTAGATATTTTTATGAAGTGCCTCATTTATCTTAGTTATGTTTTCTCATCTATATCAGTGTCTTGAATCTTGAATGTCCTTGGGAATATAAGGGGGTGATGACAATTTATATTCTAAATTCGACACCTCACAGGTTTATTGTTCTAATTGTTACATTTTTGTTATAAGTAATCTAAAGAGAGTCTTAGGTGTTTCTGAAATCACATAAATATTATTGTTTTAGATGGATAACATTGCTCTGCCACCAACATAAGCAATATGAATAAAATATGTGATACAATTATGTGACACTGTTTGAATCTTTTTAAGGCAGATGAACTCTCGAACAAAACTATTACTAAAAATTACAAGCGTATAAAAACAATTTGTTGCTTAGATTCATTGTATCTCTAAACGGGAACAACTCCTAACTAAACTATATTTATTCAAAGTGTAGAAAGATCGCCGACAACGCGGTTCCTACTGATGCCGGTATTCAAAGTCTGCTACCTTGTACTCACAATATATTCAGTTACTGTTAGGTAACACTGCACTGTAATACGAATAGGTATTATGATATGTTATAAGGCATATGATGTTTACAGCTCTGATATCGTTATATAACATTATCTTCTAGCAAGGAAAGCGCTTATATTTTACGGTAACCTACGCTATGCTTTCGTGATAATGGTTGCAAGTTAGTCTTCGTTTATTTGTACATTGGTATTATATCCAGCTAGTATTTAATAGACAGATATGAGGTATAAGTAGGGGTTTCTAATCGTATGTTCATGTAATTAATTACATTCTAACTAACAAAACATCTACTTCTTTTCGTCTTAAAAACCCGCCTATAATTTAAATCATGAGAAAGTAAACTTTGTGTGATGTTATAAGGTCAAAATTCATGATATTTAAATGCCAAGTTCCTACTAACGTCGAATATTTAAGGACTGTCAAGAATGGACCTATAAGTGTTCTTAACATTATACCGTTACGTACATTATTATAAATGGGAAAGTGTGTCTGTTTGTCTTTCTTTCACGGGAAAATGGAGCGACGAATTGACGTGATTTTTTAAGTGGAGATAGTTGAAGGGATGCAAAGTAACATTTATGAAAGGGGAACAGTGCTACTCCGAATTTAACGCGAGCAAACCCGCGGGCAAACGTTGGATTGTAATGAATGAAGATCGAATGTATCTAACTTTTGTGAGACTTATCTCTCCCGCTTTGTTACTAGAATCATCGTCTATTTCGTTGCGTCTAGTTTAGCTCACGTAATATATTACATAGCTGCACTTCTGTGGGTCTCAAACAAGATAGGTCAAACACCTGGCAGCAACCTGCCTCCGTATATAAAGTACGGACTAACCGTCCTATGCACGCGCAGCACCAATTGTGAGCCTGTCAGTCCAAACTAGCGCACCGTAACACATCTGTACAAGTAGCTCTAGTAACTTTACGAAAATACATTGTTTCCGTAATAATTGTACTAGCTATCTACTCTTATTAAAACCTGCATAATTAAAACCTCTTTACTTTTCCTATTAACAATATAAAAAAAAATACAAAAAACAAACCTTGCGAGTCAAAGCAAGCCAATTGCGATCTAGTTAGTCATTTTAAAATCCAAAATGTTTTTTTTTCAGTTTCTATAATTACTGGACAGATTGATATGAGTTAAATTTAACACACATTTGGACGTAGTTATGCAAAAATGTTCCATTCCACAGTAAGTTGATTTTGAGATAAAAGCATTTACGCGTTTCAGTTGTATTCTTTTTTATTCTAACTAGTAAAGGCCAATACTAAACATATTATTGTTGAATTATATTGTGTTTAGATAATCGTATGTTTAATTTTAAGCTATTCACTTTACAATAAGAAAAAAATATGTTTTTGGTATTGGAACATTTTAACATAATTAATATTTACATGAACATAGCTTCAAATTAATTTTGCACAAACGTTCCAGGTACATTTTAACCATCTGTACCCAACCAAACTGCCCCAGATATATACTCCTCAACAACTTCAAGTGTAGAGCCTCCAACCATGATTGGAGTGGGTGCAACATGGACATTTGCCATGATCTTGGTCTTGTCCATGTTCATTTTAAGACCAACTTGTTGAGAGACTACTGTGGCCATCGAGCATTGTGTTGAGGTCCTCTATGGTCTCAGCCATGATCACGATATCGTCAGCAAATCGAAGGTGCGTGATATTCTCGCCATTTATGTTAATGCCGAGTCCGTCTCAGTCCAAAAGCCCTAAAAGCATCTTCCAGTTCAGCGGTAAACAGTTTCGGGAATATGACATCACCCTGCCTTACTCTTCGCTGCAACTGGATAGGGCTTGATAATTTACCCTGGAGACGAACTAACATGGTGGCGTTTTCGTATAAGCACTGCAGCACTTCGATATATCATTGGTCAACATGGCACCGTTGAAGAGACTGCAACTTTGCCCATGTCTCGATCGAATCGAAGGCTTTCTAATAGTCCACAAACGCCAAGCACAGGGACCGGTTATACTCACTGCACTTCTGTATAACCTGCAGCAGCGTATGAATGTGGTCTATGGTACTTTAGCCTTTTCGGAAACCAGCTTGTTCGGGAGGCTGGAAATCGTCCAGTCTGCGTTCGAGACGATCCGCGATGACTCTCGAGAACAATTTGTAGACGTGGCTCAGTAGAGTGATGGGTCTGTAATTTTGAAGTAGCGTTCTATCAACCTTCTTGAAGAACAGTACCACCACACCCCTGTGCCACGCCTGTGGCGTTTTTCCCTCGAGTATAACGGAATTGAGTCTCTGAAGATCCTTGAGAATGGGTTCTCCACCGGCTTTCAGTAGCTCGTTTGTGGTTCCGTCATACCCCGGTGCCTTGTTGTTCTTAAGTTGCCGAAGAGCATCACTAATCTCACACAGACTTACGTCCGGGATTCCTTCGGTATGGTGTCGCGTTAATCTAGCTCTAGGATCGACGGCTAGATCACTAGGTGGCTGTGTTGTAGTATATAACTGTCCGTAAAATTTCTCAATCTCCTCTAGAAGGTCAGGCTAGGACGACACTATTCTGCCATCCCCAATCTTGAGCCTATAAACTTGGCTCTGACCTAGAGATAGATCTCTTGCGAACACTTAAGAGCCCTTATTTTGGTCAATGGCTTCTTTAATACTAAATGTGTTAAAGTGCCGAAGGTCGTGAGTCAGTGACTTAGAGATCTGTCTATTGAGCCGTCTGTATAGATCAGCATCGCCTGGAGACTGCAGTGCCATCGTACGCCTTTGCTCCATGAGCGAGAGAGTGTGGTCAGATATCTTTTTTGATTTTCTCCGGTGCTGGGTCTTAAAAGCACCGGTACCGACTGTACGGACAGTTTCCACAAATCTTTCGTGGTATTCGTCCACATCAACATATTTGCTGAGGCTCTCGAAGCGGTTCTGTAATATGACTTGGAAGTTCCGAGAACTTGGATGGACCTGGGATATGGACTGGTGTAGGTAGTAGCGTAGACCTCATCAGCCGACCTCTTTCCAGCCTATGATTGATATTTAATGTGCCTCTCACCATCCGGTGATTGCTTCCGGTTTTCTCCGAATTGATTACTGAGTGAGACATCATTAAATATATGGCGTTTTGTCGACAATCTGAAGTCAATCTAATTATTGGTGACACCATCTCAGGCCTAAGCCAATTCCATTTGCGGCAGCTACGCTTCTTAAAGAAAGAGTTCATCATAAAAAGTCCCTCCTTCTCCATGAATTCCGCAAGCATTTGGCCCCGTGGATTTCTTTGTCCATATCCAAAGAGCCCCACTCTCCACTCATTTCCACTTCTAGAGCCCAACTTCGCGTCAAATTTATAAAATAATTTGGTAACTAAATTCCAACATACCTTTGGAGTCGTTTGGGCATAACTTCGAATTAATGTCATAGTATTTTTTTCAAGTGATATTTTATTGATAAATAGCTACAAAGAAAATAAACTTTTTCTTTACGAGTTATAAATATTTATTTTTATTCTCTGTCCATTCGTTTATTTTCTTTTTGACAGCTCATGTCTATGAATTACCGGTTTTATTTACGTAATAATGTACTACAGTAATATCCTACTTTAATGACGGGTAACGCCCCTTTAGTGAAGTGCCCTTTACATAACAAACAACCACAGACTATAAAACAGGTGTTAAAATAAGATAAATCGATCATATACAATAATAAATCGCCTAACGTTTCTGTAAATTTTGTTTTAAAATAGAAAATAAAAATACTGTCTATGACTTCATAGTTAATTATTTGCAAGAAAGTCGAAAACTTGGAATTTTGTACGAATGGAGTGAGATATGAAGAACAATAACGTTGTCCATTGATATTTTATCTTCTTATGTTAACTGCTTTAGATTATAAATATGCAAGCGTTAGAAAAATTTAACTTTAAAAGGCGTGGTGAATAAAGTCTATGTCCAGTTTAAATCAAGAGTTATAAACAAAAGTACCTAAAGCCTGACCAGAAATATAAAAAACATGACAGGAGGTCGCTTTTGAGTTTAATTGTCAATCTTCTATCAAATTGTATGACGAAAATAAGTTCTAATAAGTTAATGCGCTTATACTTTTTTTTTGCATAAATTAATGTTATAATTTTAATATTGATGTATCGCATGTATAATTTAAATTAATATTTGTACTTATAATATGTATGTGAAAATCGATTAAAAGTTATTCTTAAATAAAATCGATAATTAATTCAAACCGAATCGAAAACGTGTGAGGGCGTCACTAATGTCAAAATTTCTCAATGTGTCAAAAAGAAAATAAATGAATGGACAGAGAATAGTGGATGTGTATGCAAACAGTTAAGGATGGAGCTAATTATAGCGTGTTAAAAATAAACTATTTAAAGTTGAAACATTTTTTTTTCGAAACAGGTTTTTTATTTAGTTAAATAATAGTACAAAATTCATGAAACCTTTTAAGTTTTCAAATTATGGTATTTAGGTCTGAAACATAACGTTCCACAAATTTTGGATTGTTTATGTCTCGCTATTGCAATTTTGCAAAAACGTTCCAAATCTACATGGAACATTTGTTCCAAAATAAATATACTGTTTCGTAAAACATTAAATGTTCCTGTCCTCATAGTACGTTCTAGTTAATTTACACAAGTTATTATTTGATAAAGGTTGTGGGTTGGAACGTAAGTGAAAAAAATATTTTCTGATATAAGCCTTAAAACGTGGAACCTTATTGCAAATCTGACTCTAAGTGTCATAAAAGGTAGTTTGATCACAATAACTCGATTTCGGGTGACTTGTGGGTTGGAACATTTTTGCATAACTACGTCCATTTGTCAAACTCCTACAATAAAACAAAGTATTTTTTTGGGCAATGGAATACGAAGAATACAAAGAAAAAACTCAATAATATTAATGTACAGTCAGCCCCAAAAGTCGCTGAACACATTTTAAATTCCAAAACTGCTGAACACTAAAAATGTCATCAGTCAGTGTCGCAACAAGAGTACAGAATAAGCTTTACATACGAAACGACCATAACACGCTGAACACGGTTATTTCAAAAGTAGCTGAACACTAGTATTCCAAAAGTAGCTGAACATAATTAAATACAAAAGTAGGTTAACAAATCATATTTTTAATGTTATTGCCTGTCAATCTACTTTTGGTGTTCTTGATGTAAAGCGAATTTTGGTCCATTGACATGTAAAATAATTTGACAAATGTATACCTAGGCCATAACCAAGAAAAAAAAACGTTGTAATTATACCTCTTTGAACAAAACTTATCTGTTCTAAAAGTTTTTATTTTTTTTAAAGATGCTTATAGTATAATACCCAAAAAGTAGGTTTTAATACGAATTGACGCGTATGTACCTACAGCTATTTTTGGAATCTTAGGCGTTCAGTTACGTTTAAAAATACTAGGGTTCAGCTACTTTTGTAATAACCGTGTTCAGCGTGATATGGTCGTTTCGTATGTGAAGCTTATTCTGTGCTCTTGTTGCGACACTGACTTATGACATTTTTAGTGTTCAGCAGTTTTGGAATTTAAAATGTGTTCAGCGACTTTTGGGGCTGACTGTACAATCACATGAAATCCTAAGTTCAACGAAAAATAATAAACAAAAAAAGTTTTTTCATAAAAACAAAATGTCGCGAACAATAATATTTGCTTCGAAATAGTATTTCGCTGTATAAACACACTAGTACGTAGTCATGTCTAGCAGTTAGTACCCTCAAAACGTGCGCGACGTACATCCCTGTGGCTTCAGAGATAGATTAGCCAGCGTATCTCTCTCGCCAACTGGCGCAGGAATACTGTTACCAAACGAACACTACGTAAATTCACCATATTCTTTTGTTCATTTAAAATAACAACGGTCTTTTTTCGGTAAAATTTCCTAAAATGATATATTACTTAATGTAATTAGTTCGTAAAATTTAAACTTACTCTAACCTCTATAAAGTATTTTATTAGATTAACAAATTTCAGGAAAGTTTCGAAAGTTATACAGTCGTGACCACCGTTTTCCTTGTTAATTCCCTCGACTTACGCAAAATCAAAGGTTTATAGCTCCCTCCGTCCGTTAGCTTTTTATTAAGGCGTAAAAGACAAAAAAATTATGAAAAAATGAATTATTGTGAATAAGAATGACTGTACATCTCATTTTAAATTTAATTTAGGCCATTACAATCCTTAGAATGAACCTCGACGGCCTACAATTTTCCTTTCCAAGTTCCGCTCTATATTGTTTCACTAAAGAATATACCTACAGACATAATAGTTAGTTATTTCCTTTGTTTACACGAGAAGGCTTCTAAAACTTTTGTGCGCCTAAAAATATAAATAAAATTAGGATTGCGAGGTAACTAACAATTTAACTACTAGGGACTAGTAATTTCAAGTTTTAAATAAAAGGTCAGCTTTTTAATGCAGTATACACGGCAGGGCCCTTTTTGCCCTTATCAAAATGTTTCCCTGTTACATAGGATTAGAAGGTACACGGCACCCTTATTCTGCTAAAAATATTACGCTCCTAGAACGAAATAATGGTAACTTTGAATTATAATAAACCTTAAGTAAAAAAATGTAAAATATAATGTCCCGATTCCTAACGTTAGGTTCAGTTAATCAAAGTTTATAGCTAGCTTTAGGCAAAATGATGCGCTTTTGAATCTGAAGTATGCATATTTTAGCTTATCTCAAATAAATGACTACTAACTCACTTCTAAATATTGTATGTAGGGTTTTTATCTCCGTATCATAAAATTTGATAAGATACTTAACACGATTGTGGAAAGCTGTTCTATTCACACAATATGAAAGCAATATTGCCATCATAATCGTAACATTCAGCAGGTGGACAATGTTTAGTTATAAGAAACGCTCGAGGGAAGTGATGGAATTCGGTAAGATCCTATAATAACAGGCAATTTTGTCCGGTAAAGGACCCACTAACATTTATCCCTATAATATTCACACTTGATCTGTTTTATAAATCGTTAGTCATTTGGTACGTTGATTAAATTTCGAAGCACTACAGGTTCAACTGCACCGAGTGGAATGGAATACATTTAAATTCATTTTAAAGTGAGTTCATCGATTTGTTGTTAATCAAATGGCTATAATATTAAATATCGTAGGCACTTTTGAAATGTTTATTACTTCTATTGTAAATTAAAACCGACTTTTAGGGTCAGTTCTTAGTACAAAAAAACCATACAATAAAATAATTCTTACCAGCTCTTAAATTTCTTCTATTTCTATATGGGAAGTTGATAACCAGGTTAACAATGACCACTTAAGCTGAGTCCTTTATTAATTGATTGAAACAAATTAATGAAGTATTATACGTATTCGGTATCAACAATGTGACGTTGGAGTCGAATTATTAAAAAAATATGTATTTAAAATTCCCTCAAACAACCATAATACGTTCCTTGGATTTGTATTAGTCGCGTACTAAAAAAGAAGCTCTCCAAATTTCACTTACCAATTCCGTTTCTAAGTTCAGAGTCACAGCAGCTATGAAAAACTACTCATTCTGTATTGCACAAATTACCAGCTGCAAAACACAATAAAACTTTTTACATTTTAGACACCCTTTGAACTTTAGATCATAAACATTATTTTCCAATTAACAGATGGAACTTAATTATAAACACACGAGTACATGCATTAAAGGTCTTGTTTTCTATAAAAACATTTCGAATTATCTAAGTTTTGTGTTAGTAGGTTTAAGTAGTTTGGACATCCTTAATTTTTTCCACATTAACTACAATATCCAAAGGTAACTTATAAAAGCTGAATAGAAAATTATAATGTAATTTTTATGAAGATATAAAAGTAAAGATAATATTGTAATACTTTTTCTGTCCTCTTAAAACAATTTTATTTTAAAGCCGTAGTGTTGAATAATGATTACTCTTATTAGCAAAAGGCGGGTGTCAAAGGCTGCGGGGGTAGCTCAATCACGGTATCAGGTTTGCAAATGAGAGGTTGTATTCTACCTTCTCTTATTACATTATTAAAACCTCTACTAACAAAAGTTAATTTTATCTAACAATCATTATTACAGAAAAGTAAAATTTTGTTTTTTCAGTTTCTTTTTTTTTACGATGCCATTTTAAATGCAGCTAAATTCGGGATTCGGATAACTAAGTGTCAACCTAAGAATTGACTTTGGAAAAAAATTATATAGCGTATAGCCTACGTATTCTATGAGTTCTTATGTATTCATGTGGATATGCTTTGTCCAAAATCGATTCTATTGCTTGAATCTATATTAATTACGATACTTTGTTTATATAAAAGGCAACAATCACACTTGCCATTATGTCTGGACAACACTTTATTAAATATCAATTTTAAAAACATAAAGATCAACGGACATCCAGTCTCGAGATAATCATTTGGGGATTGCACAAACAACTGTCCTGTTTGCAGTTCGACCTTGTACACGGTAGCCACATACGGCATCTTGATAATTATTTTGTTTTACGGAGTAATTCATACTACATCCCAAATAGGTTTTTTGAAACACATACATTATTTTACATGGAAACCTATCAAACCAATGCAAAAAATCATGGACACAAAGATTTGTATTGAATGGGAACCGAACTTGAGACTTCTGCACAGCACCTAGACACTTTAAATACTGCGGCAGAAAGCTGGTATTTTTCTTTATTCGTTTCAATTTTTTTCGTTTAGTGTGCGTGCTACATATTTTCCATATTTAAACACTAAATATACCTTATCCATAACATTTCTACCTTTACGGTAATCCATACAAATTACTAATAAAAAAGAAGTTACATACAGTGGCCACCCTGAAGTTAAATGTCGCGGTAATAATGTTAGTACAATTGTCTGAATCGCTCAATAAAACTCTGACTAACGATAAAATAAAGTTATCGTAATAGCAGGATACGTCAATTTTAATGACATTTATTTGTACAAACACTTTTTGCTTTTACTTGCAAAACAAAAAGGTAATATCGTAGTATCTGATGTATTAGTCTTGTTTGAATGGAATTGTCTTGTTGTCGTTACATTATTTACAATCGACATTACGAAGCGCTTAAAGTATTTTTACATTTGTTATTTTTTTAGGATAATTTACTGTGTTATTTTTAACAGGTATGTTAGTTAGTAGTTTACAAATAATAATTAACTATCGTAATAAGTGAATGTCATAATGTTTCTGTCGATCTCCCAGGAAAGAACTTCACTGGTTTCAAGGAATTATTTCTATATCACTTGAAGTTTGCCCCAAATGAACGCAACAAAAAACCTCATAATGACTAGCAAAAATGTATCTTTTCTTTTTTTTCAACAGATAATCACGATCTTGGCAGAATCATAGTCTGTGTTTTTTCAGAGATACGTGCAATTAATAACTACCATGACACGCATAATCGAAACACAATCCTAAACTTTATTCCAATTATTTGCTGTAAATAATAATTCATGTTCACCTTCTTGGCTCATTAACAAAAAGGTATATTTATCATCACCGATCACTTTTAGATGATGACCGCTATTAACAACTATCCACTGGGTCCCATAAAAGTAGTGTAACAAACCGTTTAAGGTCGTAGCACATATAACGTAACGTAAGCGGATCGGCACCGTATCAACTCGAGTCGATTAGTATTATTTGTATGAAACTCCTTACTGCAACGCACACTAATCGGAATCGTAACGTAATCAAATCCTGGACTCTATTCGCCCTTTCCATAGTTTTCTATGCGGTCATTTTGTCAAAACATGTGATTATTTTCAGATGAATTTGGATAGGACTTTAAATCTATCTTTATCCCGGTTTATAACATTTTACTCAATGTAACTGTTAATTTAGTCGCGCAATTCTTAACACCGGGTAATTAATTCTACCGCTAATTACTTGTCATTGAAATTCTTTCCTCATCTGAGGTCGCGCTTATCAATTTTATTTTACCAATAATAATTTTACCTGAGTGCTTTCTGATATCAAGATTTCTGTAAAATACTTAATTAAAATGGTCATCTGTATCTTGTGGTTAAGTCTTTAATGATTATTAATTACTTGCTCTCTGGTAAACCACATTTAATTATTCTGCCTATATCATGATTACCTATCTGTAAAAAACTACACATTTTACTACTTCTAATACGTAATAATAATTATATAAAATATTAATAAATACCTGTCTTAGGTAACGTTAACTTTATCTTGTGTAACCCCTACTTGCTGTAAAAAATCTATTTACCTACTTATATTATAACTTACTATGAATAGATTTTTACATTCAAAATTGCCTATTCCTTTCATTTCCTGTCACGGTAAATACTCTTGAAAGTTAACCAATACAGAGCTATGTAAAAGTTCAAAACAAAGGCATCGGTGGTACAGTTCCATTTTACAAAATCGAGGGTCCCGCTACAATGCAATATTGAAGCAGCATTGGGAATATTGATGTCGCCAAACAGAATCATGAGAATATTTTATTTATTTACTAAACTTAATAATAATATTTTTTACAAAACTATGTATAAGATTTATACATAGTTATAACAATGTTTTAATCGCAAACATTTTGGGAGTTTTGTATCGTTAGTTATGGACAAAAACTAACTAAAATGCGTTTGTGGCGATTTGAACCTTACTTAAAGCCACTGGCTCAAATTTCATGCAAGGCACGTGTTTGTGTAATCCAACTGACTTTCCTAGTCTAGGATTATTTTTGTAAGCAAATTACTACCACTATGACCATTGATTGGTGCCTACTAAGGGGCAAAGCATTACAAAGTCGTATATGAGCCAATGCACCATATTATACAGTATTTCAAACACGGCAGAGCTAATACACCATCTCCATACGAAACTTTAACCAGCTGTTGATAACTAAAGAAAGTATAACGTTTTTACCAAACGCTACCAAAGATCATATATAATAAGACGTAAGTCTATAGCAATATATGGAGCACGTTAAAACCTCATGCTAATGTAATATTTTATACCAAAGAAACTAAGTAAATCATATGAAATACTAAATGGTAGGTATTTCATTTATCATCTTTTATAGAACTCGCGGTAAATTGAACGTAAAAACGAGTATCTCCACATCGTTTTGGCTGCGCACAATATCTCCCTACTTACAAAACAAGAACCACTAAACTTCCAGAGTACTCACAAGTAACAGAATCATCCTTGTTATATAATAACAGTCCCTGACATTATCCTCACGTATTATCCCATGAGATACAAAGGTACTTCTGAATGTTAACATACCGACCGAACGGAATACCTATTTACTTTTAGCTGGGTTTTTATTGTTCCAAAGGGACCGCTAGACGCTAAGGGCGTATTTCAAACATATCTGGAAATCTTCTTTTAAAAAAAAATCTCTCGTAACTGGCGCACATGTGAGGGGTTCGGTAAGTATGGGTTACCTGTTTATTAATAGTTTGTCACGAGCGGTGTGCTGCTCTACATTTAGGTCATCGATTTTGCAATGTAACATATTATAGGAGCTGTTACGCATCAGTACTTTAGGGGGATATTAACAGGCAGCTAGATCCTCTTTGAAGACAAGGCCTCTTTCATATCTATTCACTACTTTTTTTATTAAGCTTTATGAAGTTGTGAGAAGTTCTATCTTGATTGATGATTCAAAGCGGTATATTAATCATAATAAAGTTGAGGAAAAAAATGAAGATTCTTGTACGATTTACGAGCATTTTCATTTCATATGTACGTACAAAATATATATTCAGTTTAACGTGAAGGTAACTTTAATATCATCGTACGTCTTATATTATTTACAAAGCTCTATCTGTAATATGATTAGATTTCTTAAAAAAAACTGTGTCCTCAAACTTTATTAAACAATAAAAACATAGTTTCTTAACATTATATTATCTTCCTCTTTTTACTTTGTTTAAATTTACACTATTCGTAAAATAAAAGCTTTTATAAACTTACACACAACTGTAAGAAGTTTTGTTTCAAATTCCCAACTCTAGTTTTAGCCTTACAGACCGAAATTGGAGTACGGCAATACGTTACTATAGTAGTACATCTTGGACCCGCTCCTGATAAATCAATTAGTCGCCTCTCAAGACTACGTAGGGTCTTGATAGGTATTCATAGCTTTTACTCTGAAGCCGCATCTAAGGTACGGATTATATCTTAGGACAAATTCATTGAAGCTATTTTCTCTGAAGATTACATTACGTTCTGGTACTACTATGAAATAAATATGCTTTTTTTAAATTTTATATACACTGTTTTGGTTTTAGAGAATTCAAATTTTGATTCTGAACCTGCAGCATGGAATTATGCCAATTTTTCTATTACAATTGCCTGGAGTAGTTATAAAGCTAATTTTTTACAGTAAAAAAGAAACTTCGTTTCAAGGAACAAAAGTAGTGTCTACTACTATTCCTCTTTGAAAAGAACTTTGTTTGGAATAATAATGTAAATGTATGGATCTATTTTGTTTCTAAGTAGGTAACTTTAGAACTCAATATTGGCCAGTATCCTATTTGTTTTCACTTGAACAAAAGTTCATGGGTATCTTTGAAAGTCTGAGTATGTATATGTTACGGGCAACGTGATTAACTGGGCATTATTAATAAGGACCGGTCTTTATTAATAATGCCCAATAACGATGGGCAAAGTGATAAATTTATCACTTTGACCGGCCCTTATTAATAATGGCCGATGACCCGTGGTCCATGTAATAAGTTAGTGTTTGAGATAGCTTAAAAAAAAGCTAAAACCTAAAATTAAGCCAAAAGTCAGAAACAGTTGGTTAGGTTAGGTTAGTATGGCGACCACAACGCGCACGAGCCGAGCGAGCGAAGCGAGCGGGCCGCGGCAGCGGCCGGCGAGTGCCAGAAACATTTAAGTAAAATGTTTATTTTTTAACTACTATGTCCAATAGTTTATTTTTTGTTAACTTTTCATGAAAATTTTGTAAGTTTAATTTCATTTAATAAACAAAAACACTACAGTTCACCTATTTTATTACTTTGCCCAATATAGGGTGGGCCTTATTCATAATGGCCGGGAAAAGTGATTAATTATGCTGTATTAATCACATTGCCCAATTGAGACGGGCATTATTAATACAGACCGGTCATTATTAATAGTGCCCGGATTTATCAAATTGCCCGTAACATATACATAAGCTACAATACGGACAACTATTCACATCGCCTATGCTGCCATATAGCTGTATTTGTACAGCATTGGTAATATAGTTTTCAGAATTTGGGTATACCCATAGTAAACACCGATAAAACTCCTTACATAGTTAGAATAAATAATATCAAAGCGGTTATCCCGTTATAGGGGCATAATTTTTAATTATACATCTTAATAACACAGTTAACCGATAAACTTTTACAATAAAAGTTTTGAGTGTGAAAGATTAAATTTTCTAATGTCTCCATACAATTTCAAACGTCACAACAGTCATAAAATCAATATACAGCCAAGTTCTCGACAACACAACAAATTGAAACTTTGCGAATATCTATAAAATCTAGATTGTCATATGACAAAAAGTTGTAAAACACCGACAAAAATGTTTTAATAAAATAAGGAACGTGTCTGGAATAAGCAAAATTGTTGATAAGATGCTCTAATATAAGATTACAAGGTCCCGTCCCTAAACGTCTTGTTACATCGTATCATGTATAATAAACAAAAACACTATAAGTAATGTTACCCCTCTGAGAGACAGCTAATGTGAGCATAATACTCGTAATCAAATTGTCAATAATATCTTATAGGTAAATATTTGTTTTTTTCTCAGATATCGTATTCCATGCTTTTACGAAATTACATTTTCTTTTCCCTTTGTCTTGCTATAAGTGAAATGTAAAGAAAATAAGGTATTAATAAATTTTGTTTTATAATAGCGTTAATGGATGACAATGAAAAGGAATAAGTACTCTCATAAAGACGGGAGTTATGCTAATTTAGCATAAGCTTAAATTATTTATGCGAAATATTTATTTGATTCCCGCTCTGTCCATTAAACTTTATGGAATGAGATTTATTGCAGATTTCGTAACGTTCAGTGATTCTGTTTACGTTAATAACTGTCTCGTCGTAATTTATACAATACTGTTGTGAAGCTCTTAAAAGATTTTACTTTGTTTTTGATAAGAAATGGAAAATTATTTACGAGAGAATTATAAAACTATTAAACATTAATTAAATTCTTCTGTACAATTGACTAGGTGTTACTTTGAAATGTGTTGTTAAATAAGACTAAGCTAAATTTGTTTTTATTTATGTTGCGTGGCATTTTAATAAAAACAACATATTTAAAATCAAGCGTTTAGTACGGAGCCAAAAATCATTCATTTGTTGTACATATTTGTAAAAACTGAACATACTTAATGAATAAACCAGTTCTACTATCATATCAAAAGTTTGTGTAGGTAACCTGACCTCCTCTGTGTGTTTAGTTTAACTCAGTTCTAAAGGTTGCCGCTGGCCCAATTTTCTTATAAATTCTGGCTCTACTTTAGAAGTACTTGACATTAAACGAAACTTTTCAACTTAATCTATTTACGTCTAAAATTTAAAAAATGAAGTATTAACTTATTCTAGAAAACTCAACATTTAAAGTAAAGTCAATAAACTATATTAACTTTCAATATAGCGACAAAAATTACACTTTTTGCTTATAAACCGGGTAAGGTAAAGGAAATATTTAATCGCGTGTCAATCATCGTGGTGAATGGTTGACACCCGATTTATCTACGTCACGCTTAGGCGACAGGTTGCGCTAGCGTCACTTTTCACTTACTCCTTCTACTTATGTACTAACTGAATTAATTTTAGAAAACGGTTTTATCGGGAAAATAATTTAGAAGTCGATTTAAAACTCATGGTTTATTTATTGAACTTGGAAAGCAAATAGAAGTTTTTGAAAACAGTGTTTAAGAATCAACTTGTTTATTCGATATTCAAACAAAATCTATGTATTGATATGGCACATCATAAATATTGGGAACAAACACTGTAAGTACTTAATACTAATAACAGTTAAATCCTACTAAAATATCATCCTGTAGGTACTAATATTCTGTGACATTGTTTTGTTACTTCAGTCAGTCACGGCATGAAAAGGGCTAAATTCGCGGTTGTCACGTTTTTAATTAATATACGAGTGGGCGAGGCATAGGATCACGCACACGACCTCTTTGTCCCGTTTATGTGGAATTCATCAATTAATGTTACTTTAGTGCTGTTTCTGACTTACATTTTCAAAATTAGCAATACAACTGTTTAATGAGTTTGGAGTAACGTTGAGTTTTTGGCAAAAATTTTCCTTCCATTAGCGTCCATTTGTACTTACTTCGTTGCATATAAAAAGAAAAATGTTCTTGCTGGACTCACAATAAGACCTAAAATAGGATGAATGTGTATTAGGTACTCGGTGATCTTAATCAGTTACGTTCCTTTTACATGGAAGAGCCAGTGATATCACACACAAATATTTTTCTTTTCTGCATCTGTATTTTAGCTTCGGAGACGGCAATTACTATGCCGGGCATAAATAGTTATTTTTATTGATACTCGATAACTCGACTAAGTCGTAATTTATTCGGATTCTTTATCGCCTGACCGTGTGCGTGATTGCTCATGTTTAGGAGAAAAGTTTTTCTGTATTGATCATAGGAATAATGTCTCACGTTACGTATATGTTATTATTTGTTCCGTCTAGTTATTAATATGTAGTAAGTATTAGTTATGTTGTTACTAAATATCTTGTTACTAATAACTACATGTACTCAGGCTACATATTCATCTAGTTGATACATTCTCTAATGGAGTATATTGTACATATTGTATTCAAAAAGAACTGTAAGTCAATAAACATTTCAAAATATTAGTACCTATCTGAGAGATATTAACAAGAGTAGCACAATAAATTTATAGCTTAAAAACTATAACATATCATAAACGTAAAGACAGTAAAATAGAAAATCAAACTTTTTAGCGAGGATTTTTATTAAAAATATGTTCTTAATTATTTAATTAAATGCATTAAACAGACTTTACAGCTCAAATAAAGACAAACAAGAATTAAGCAGAGTTATAGTTCACACACAAATTATGCAAAGTTTTAAAAGCTTACTGACGACATCAACACACCACTATTTGTGCACATAAAATTTACTTAAAAGTATGTACCAGAGTTGGCACTAAAAGAAAAATATTTGAATCAAAGTAGAAAAGTTTTTACGAACTTAGAAAGAGCCTAAAAATTAAATCTGATCGTCATTTCAAGCTTAGAGTCACGTAAGTATTTTATTCCCTTGGAAGTAATAAATTAAAACTTAAATAAATAAATAACTATAAAATTATTTAATATAAATATTCGTTTTAAATCTTAAGTAAAAAGGGCTTTAATGTTGTCTAATTAATATTTTTATAATTGAGAACTCTCTATTCAATCGTTAATTTTATCGAGAACACGCTTAAAGTGACTTGTATTAATCTAAATAAATCTGAACCAAGACTCAACTAGAACAGAAAACTAGAACAATTTTTCCAGGCTTAGATTTCAAGATTTAGGACAATCTCTTAAAATTATTGACTCACTACAAAACTAAACCAATTTATAACTTTAATATTTTGTTATCCCCTGTGTGTTGGCGTAACTAGGAACGCTTAAACTAATATTGATTAATAAAAAAGTAAAAGTCAACTTAATTTAATTGAATGTCCTATACAACGGATACTTAAGGGAGGTTAAAAGTTACGTCACTAATGTCAACTACTGGCGTTACGTTAGAGGGACGAGCGGCACTCAACCGTTCAGTCGGGGCCGAACTATACTCCCTTGAGAATGCTTCATACAGCGCATCGCATATCCAGAACTTTAATTTTATTTTAATCTTTCTTAATTGTATGCAAATACACCTGATAAATAATAAAATAGGACGTGTGTTATGATTTCAAACAAACAAAAGATTTGTTTTTTTTTATAATGAAGCACTGGAACAAACTCTACAGGAAAACCTTATTACGGAATCTTTTGAGAAAATAAATGAAAAATATAGTGATATGATAATAAAGAGAGACGAAACATTATGGCAGGTTGACTCGGAAACCTAAGTATCATGACAGTATAGTAAATCAAAAAATGTAATTGAAATAATAGGGTTTTTTTTCAGAGAAACAAAAGAAAGTTGACTGGTAAGGAGCCACCAGCAGGGCAAACTAAAGTAATGAAACAACCCATAATATTGATATTAAACTTGCAGACCGACACCAAAAACATTTTATAGATTAGCTTACATTAAAAATGAATCAATACTTGAAAAATAATCTTACCACTGAACCGATATAAAAAACGTAGAAATATAGGCCTAAATAAGAGCTTATTCGAAATAAATTATTTCGAATTTATTTCATTAGCTAAAAATGCAACTAAACAGAATAGGCAATCTACATTAAAACAACAGTACCTACTTCAAAAACAAAAGAAACATAACAAAAGAGTAACAGGTGCGATACTGTACATTTGAGAAATTGTTACATTTGTGTTGAGACTGCAATATATGATACTGCAGACATCGCTCACTAGACAGATAGAAAACTACTAGATTACATATAGTTACTGATATTTTAGATAGTGAACCACCGATACTGGGAACTCTGTAATCATTTCTTTTAACCTCAGGCACACCGTATGGCACAAAGCGCTTGGGCTGTGCAAAAAGTTCGATCCGTATCCGTTTGACAATATTGTCGCTCAAAAAGTACCTGCATCAAATTTTGAAGCTGCTTGGTTTGGTTAGGTTAGAATACTATCCTTTTATAGACTCCTTTATACAGCATGCATGCTTGTCTAATTAAGTTTGAGAATTACGGTTTATTATCTTATAAAAATCGATATTTTATAAATGTTTGTCAAATAAAATTATTTGATTAGATTTAAAATATCGTGAAACTTAATTATTTTGACATTTTAAATTATAAAAACATTTTATATATTTTCTCATATAACAGTATGGTATTCTTAATTATGACAAACATTAGTAAATCATAACATTTTCAATGAACAAAAAAAAACTATTACAAAGACATGTCAGAAGCATTATTTTATTCGATCACTCCAACTTTTTTCTAAAGTACACTGTATGATAAAAGGGTTTTGACGAATGAAATATTTCTTTACTCAGTGATACTGCGGGAACCTTATCACATTCTAACTTAATATAGACAAACATATGTGTGCAAGTGTACCTATCTCAACCTCTCCATTTACTCCATACCTACACTCGCGTAACGCAGGTGCGTCAGCATATTATACTAATATCGTAAGAAGGAAACGTGTATATGTTTTTGTGAAACAAGAAAACTGCTAATCATGTTGATTGATTATTTTATAACAATGGTAACAGGCAGTACGAAGTTGTGTCCGCAAAGTAATTATGTACGGAAGCAATCGTGATCTCAGAGAAGCTAAAGTTGTATGAACAAGTAAACTACTTAGAATGTCAATCAGTTAATACATGTAATCCGTTGCCTGTCAAAGTGTATAAACTTGGAGTTGTAGCTAGTGATATTATAGGGATATGAGACTTAACAACCTTTGTCTAGGTTAGGCACCTTCTTGACTATGCTCGTTAGCGATTTTGAAGTAATGAAAAAAGGTAACAGAATATTATTTATTTGTATTTCTTAAAATTTTATCTTACGCTCTCGTACCTACTTGATATGATATGCCCGGTTTTTAGGGGACTTTTGCCAAGATTTCTTTATCAATGATTTGTGTGCTATTCTCAAATCTGTTTGGCAGAGGTACCTATAACGGGACCTCTGCCCATTAATGCAGTTAAATTTATTTATTAATCATAATATTATGCATGCTTGCTGATAACACTATGATGAATTATACTTATCTGCGTCTTATCGCTTCCTGACAAACATGAAATCATTACATAAATACAATAACTATTTTCTTATTATCAGACTACTTGTGACCTACTGCAAGGACGTGCCATTGACGGAGACTGTGTTTTTCGAATCTCCGCAGAATGATAAAGAATGGTGACATGGTGATGGATTCTTATTGTGTCACCACATTGATGCAGTTTTTACAGAAATAAACAATTATTTACTTCTGTGAAAAGAACAATAAAAATTCTCCCATTTCCCAAAATCTGTTATTAGCTGATGTCTTCGACCTACTAATTATTTTCAAACCAAATTTGAGCTTCAAAGGCCAGGTACTTACGAGATTCTGTGTTTATAGAGTGGGCTTGATGGAGTACAATCAACTACAAAAGTTGATTAACCCATCCAATATTACAAAACATCTCAACGTTAAAAGCTTCCACTTAATTATAGTGTCATGAAGAGAAAATAGTCTCATCATTAGTAATCTTCAATAAATATCAATTTTCCCTAGATGAAACACAAAAAGCGACCATTGTACTATTGGAAAGAAAGAGAGAAAGACTTTTTTTTAATTTTTGGTACAGACATAAGACACACAAAAGAGAGAAAACAAAGGTAATACATAAAATCTTAACCTTACACTAATATATTGACGAACACAAGAAAGAATTCCTTACATTAAAAACAATATCCGTGGTGCGTCTCTGACTGTGGGTGGTGATCTCTCTATGTTGGTTTTGTTCATCAACTTTTGTAGTTGACTGTACATTTTGATTACAATAGATACAAAATTAACAATATTTTACGCCGTAGATGATGTACTTTTATTATATTTTTTAATAACATTTTGTTTGTTTTAAAATTTTCTATGAACAAAACAATAAACCGTTTCAATATAATATTTCTTGGAAATAAAATATTTTTACATGAGCCAGTTTTTTAATATGTATAGCATACGTATCTTTTATATTTATATAATTTATACGAAGCTCTGAATATAAAAGCGGCACTTACGACATCATGAAAACAATAATGAAACGAGTTATTGTATTTTTAAATGAATTCTTGAAGATAATAAACTTTAAAAAAAACATTATTTACTTGTGGTTGTATAGTAAGAATGCAACAAGGTACTGGCACCAACTATCTTTTTATGTGGGTGTCGTAAAAAAAAAAAAAAAAAAAAACTTGACTTGGAAAACTTAAAATAAAAATCATACACCATTCTGTCAAGCCACTAGTAAACTAAGTATGCTTCCGTCGCTGAAGAAAGCCTGTTTCAACTGGCGGACAATGATAGGTTGTTATAATAAAACAAAGTATTAAATATAAAATCTCTACTAACAAAATCAAGAAAACAATACAACAAAACGAGTTATTATATAATTCTTAAAATAAATTAACGAAGACAATTAACTTTTAACAATAAAACATGATTGTTTATTAAAACAAAGGTTGGTCCTTTGCGTTAATTGGCAATTCATGAGCTTCCAGTGTGTACCAACATGTTGATTTTACATCAAAGCTTTGTTTGAAGGCTGCCTTCACAAGAGGGCAGTTGCCCACAACTTTATACAACCTATCAATTTCAAAGCAACGCGCTGCTTTAATAACTATCGTATGAACTACGATATCGTTTATGAATTTTAATTGATACCAGATTTTACGTAGTTCAAGTTATCTTTATTGAATTTGATTATGTAAAACGAGGCATTGGTATATACTATGCCTTATTACATTTGAAATTGTTGACTGTCAGCAAATTAAATCCATATTGTAATACTTGAATACGGAAAATGTAATTGAAGTATTCTTATTTCTTTGTTCAAAGTAAAAGTTAAATTCGTAATTAAAAGAGTAAAACATAAGTTTTTGTAAAACTATCACAAACAATGTCTTATTAAATTAATATCGACGTCAGCAAATTAAAATAAAAATTTAAATTGTCAAAGATATTATTTTTTGATTAGTGTTAGTTCCTATTATAAGACTACTCTGTAATTAAAAGTATAAAACTAAAGTTTTTTTACAATTACATTGAAATCATTGTACAATTAAAATGCAAATAATAGAAGCTATTCCGGTTGGCCGCATAAACCCGACGTGGTCAGGAAACTCGACAATGCTACCTTTAAAAAATACAGGATTAAGAAAAAGAAAATTGTTCTTAGATTAGAGCTTTATTGAAATTGTTTTTGTGTTAAGTACCTGCCTACGCTATTTATTAAAAAAGCTAATGACCAAAATTTTCCAGGTAAAAATATTTTTTGTAAGAGGTTAAATTAAGGTATGTTCTATATTAAGTATGTTTCCGCAGGATAAGGCTAGTAGTAAAAATAGAACACATTTGGTTTGTAGCTCCAGTTTATAAAGGAAAAACTCTCAAGGCCCATCCTGCAGTTGCGAGTCTAAATATTAATAAGGAATATTTATTCACAAAACCTTATTTGTTGAGCAAGCAAAACAGATGATATACCGCAAGAAATATCCATTAATTTTCTTTTGAAATGCAATCGACCAATTAACATTCCGACCAAATAAAATGTCTTATCTCATAATTTATTAACTTTAGAACGGAACTTGGCAGTTTTTATTAGTGTGCGTGCTTCATTAACATAATAGAAGAAAAGTTTAATTGAGTTCCAAACTTCAACTCCACTCGACTTAATGGAACTGAGTATTATGCAAGATCGTAACTCGCATGCCGCCCAATTGAACGCTACGGCGTAGTAAAGATTCGTAAGCACTCGTAGTGGCTCGTACCAAATGATGTTGTGATTATCCAAAAGCTCTGCCACGAATTAGGACGAACGTTTTAATTCAACTGAGGCTGTTTGCGTAATTTCTGTAGCCAAAACGCGATGCTGCCAACTAAATTAAATCATATGTTATCATAACATATTTTATATAACAAACAAAAAATAAAAAGGTTTTATTACATTTTATAAAAATGGCTATTTTAATAAAAATCTGCTAATTAGCATTCTTAATTAACAAAGAAAACACAATAACCTTTACGAACTCTTTACTGTTAAAAGGCACGAATAAAAAGTAAAGCTAAATTTAAAGTAAAACAAGAAGCAATACAACCTAATTAGTTCATTACGTCTAATGTTCTTAGATAAGTACCTTCTGAGATTATCTAAAGTTATTGTCTTGTTTCATGCTTGCTAGATAACGGTTTACCGGCAAATAACGACTTATCTAGCTTAAGGGGATAACAAAACTTACTCACAAAATAAATTTATGCAGCTTTATTGCTTAAAATATAGCCACATAAATGTGTTTTGTGCCCTATATTTTAGCAAGGCCTTAATAAAAATTAATGTATATAATGTATACTATCTACTTACAACTACGACTAGGTACTTACTTGTACACTCATAATAAATAATCACATGCTTTTAATGTCATCTATAATATTTAAGTGCATAATAAAACAATGGATGTAATCTAAAAACATTAAAACGTTGTCAACAAATGGTACTAAGCTAAACGCCATTAACCACAAGCTGCGGAGAGTACCCCGGTAATTATGTTAGTAATAAATCTTGTACGAACCTAAATTATCTGAGTTGCTGCAGGAAGGGTCCGGGAGAACCAGGAAGGCGACGGCGACGATCCAAATACCACACATGTTACTAATTAATCAAAAAGTACAACTTTATACAAACAAGAGTATACAAACTCTTTATTTCAATAAAGTTCACCTCACTCGTACAACTTTGAATGGCACAAATAAAATTCTCATTTCAAATTAAGAAAAAAGTGTTCGAAAATATGACAGAAAAAAAATTAATTAAAATGTTTATGACACGTGAGGTGTCCACGTGGCAACCGCGTGACGGGACGTGTCCACAGTACACAAACGTGTGGCCACACTGACTCCGGACGTTCGACTGACGCGATACAAACGCCCCACGACTATTGGTCACGGCACACGGCGAGCCCATCAATTTCGCTTGACGTTTCAATGAAAACCCTTCCTACTTTTCCCTCGAGTAAAATTAGGGAGAGTCTTGTTATAATTAAAAATGTCCATCGATTGGATCGACCTTATCGAACTTCACGGATAGAATATTAAATGGGACTAAATATAAATTTTGAAGTGCCATAATGATTAATTCCAAGTAATTATAATTTATAAGCCATTATACCTGTGGGATTTTTATTTATAAGATCATCAATAAACTTTTAGTAGAGTTTGCTTTAATTTCAAGAAAATTTAATTAAGAATGTAGATTAGTAATTAAATAAGTTTTAGTCGAGTATTGTCATTGTGATAATTGTTATGAATGGTATCATAATAAGCTTTTAATACGTAGAAATATATTATTATTCCCAACACGCGACAACCGTCATAAATAATAATATTGTTCCGGGAGAAAATGTTCTAACATTCCACATTTTCACTCCAAAAAGAAAATGGTGGTGTTACAGTGTAATTCTTTCTGATTTACGTTTATACAGCCAGCAAACCATTAGTCCTTTTAAAATCCATGAACCGCTGTAATTACGACTGAGCCTACCTCATTAACCCAATAAACAAAAGCCAATTATCCGAACATGGCCACTGACTGGCATAGAGAAACAATTTAAAAAAAGAACAAGTTATATGAATTTAATACATCCTGGTCAAAAATAAATACCTGTTGAAGAATGCCAATAACTTATTTTTTTTTTGTTTACGGCCTTAAGGATCACGTAGTGTAAAGTGTAACTACGTTGAAGCGCATCATTGTATTTATTTCCGGTACTTATCAGATCTAAAAGAAGAAAAGGGCGATTAAATTTCATTGTGATTCACAGTGACGATTCATAATTAGTTTATTGGTAGTACAAATATTTTTTGCTGATGAATGCTACGTACTAAATAAACGATTGTAATTCACTTTTAAAACTTATGTGATTGAAATTGATTCCATGACGGATTATTTATCGGTCAGTACGCATATTATTGTAATAATTTTAATTCAAGCTGTGTAAATAAATAGGACTATATATTTATTACCGAAAAAAATAACTGATTATAATAGCTCTGCTAGTTGTTTATCTGAACATAAAGCCCTTCTTTATGCTTTTATTTATTCCGAGATTTTCTAGTTTTACTAGTCAATTTCATATATTTGACTCAAGACGATAAATATGTAACAGAGAACAAACTATTATAAAAGTACTTATTCTAAAGAAATACAAAAGTAGTAAAACCTTTTCTTTGTAAAAAGTATACGTATTATTTTACCAAATCCATTACGTTTTTACTTAAGGGAGTTCTCACAAAAAGGGAGTTATCGTGAAAACATAAGTTCAGAAGGATTGATCGAGATACTATGTGAAAATCAAGTATACAACAATAAAATTAAATATGGAATCCATTGTCAAAGAGAAAATTCTCAAAGTTTACCTACGAATAAGATTTATTTTTTATTTTTACTTTACTGGCTCTGTTTTTACTGATTACTTGTCTTCGCAAAATAAAAACACGTTTTAAGAAATATAGTAAGAGTGTTTGAGGAAGACTCGGAATAAGAAAATCTGAAAAGAAAAGGTCCAGCTCAAGTTAGGCTACGTTCCTTGCTACGGCTTATACAAGAAAAAAAGGATATTATTATCATGGCTGAATGTTGGTTAAAAGTATTTCCTAAGTATTATTTTTGTGAAACCTTTATATTTGACCGCCTAAAACAAAAGCAGGTACCCGAACTATGAACGATATCCTTTGTAAAAAAACAATGTACTTGGATAAAGCTTACCCGTAAAATGCATAGGTGATGCTTTGAGAATGCGTAATGTCACTACCCTATTTTCAGTTTATGTAAATTAACTATCGCAATAGGATTGTTAAGAGACATTTAGGTACAGGAAATAATTAGCAATTGAAATTGTATTCTAGTATTATACGATCAAATCCAGTCGTAAAGTCAATATTGTTTGGTGTATTTTGTATGTCAAACCACTCAAACTCAACTCTGCCTAGACTTGTTCGAATTCGGCTGTTTGGGAATTTAACAAAAGATTTTCCTTGAATTGGAATATACACTTGGAAAGTGCCATTTCCGATTCGATTTTCAGCTGCATTATAATTGTGTATCCATAAATGACATTTTGCATTTAATTATCTAGTCGTAAAGCTACAGTGTAGTGCGTCATGTGTTGCTCTAATACATTGTTTATGGCTTGTTTTATTAGTTTTAAATAGAATTAATAATCGCAATTTAACCGAAGTTTTTACTTTGGAATTTTATTTTTTTAATCTTTACTTTTAATGCATAAATAACGCTTAAATTAATGCAAAAGTTAATCTTGAATGAACCTACAAGTAATCACCTTTATTCAACTAACCACTACTCCACTGATGTAGTCATAATTTAAAGTAACGTTACAGCCAAATACTTTTTACGTGAGAGCATTATAAGGTTTGTTTTCGGTCATTTGTTTTCGCCACTGTTAGTGCAAAGTAGATAAATAACGTTTACACAGTTTCGTAATTGCCTGTTTTTTTATTTTTGTTCTTATAACATTTAAAAGTATAAAATAAATTATTTTCTATTTCTATAAAATATATTTCCGGATTAAAAATTAAATAAACAATATAATAATTATATTTTCATTATATTGATAAGAATTCGCTATCATAAAACTGTTACAAACAAGGTCAAAGTGTAGACTTCCAGTCAAAACAATTAATATCTTTGTTTTTGAATTATTTAATAGTCAAGCGAGCGATTTCTCAGAATCAGATGGTTACAGCTGCTCGTGAGTCCCTTATGTCAGAGGACTGCTAAGCCACTGCCTTGTGGCGAAAGGTATAAAGATATCTTATAGTACTTTAATTTCTCTAGCTATCGATGTGTACTGCTTGGAGGTGGATTAAGCGACCAAAGCGTTGGAACCAACAGATACGGCCTCTTGCGAACCACTTGCTAGATCTCTTCAGCAAGCAGCCAGTTGTTTTCTAGTTGTACTTGCATTTTAAGACCAGTATATTTGGTTAAAGCCTCTTGGACATAGGTCTAAAGCAAGATCTGCCTGTTTCTGCAAAAGCACAAATAGTTCTAAATAGTGTCATTCATAATAATATTATTATTACCCATGGTAATAACACTTATAATTTCCACTTTCATTTTAACAGACCATTAATGTACCACTGCAGGGACGGGCCTCCTCCCGGGACGGAGGGATACTTGGCCTACTAATACCACGCTGGCCAGATGGATTGGTATAGGGTTTAATTTCAAGTTTTCCTTCTTTTTATTTCGTAAAGATAATATTAACAGATAGTCCCTTAGTCGGTTTTTACGACACCTATGGGATGAGATAGGTTGGTGACATATTGTATTCTTACTCCATCACCACACGGAGATTCCCACTATAATTTCTATAATGTATACATCCAAAACTTTTTATCGACAAAGCTGTCGAACGATGAAACATAAAAGTCAACTTGTTCAACCCGTCTCATAGCTCCTACCCTATAAAAGTAATTAATATTAAAGCTTCAGTTCCATTAACTTTGACTATTGCTATGAATCAAGTAATGAACTTCCCTCATTTGGTATTAATTAAAAAAGTGTTTTTGATACTTTTTACATAACTAACTACGTAAGTAGCATGGTCTACGACGACGCCGCGGCGTAACAGAAAGAAAAACAAATAGAAAGAGAGTTACAACTGGCCAGACGCCTTGGTAGCGCAGGACAATTTTTTGCGCGATTTACAAATTACTGTCCTGAGTTCTTTGTGTAATTTCATGTCTGCCATACAAGGCTTTGATCGTATGGGAGTTATCTTTTGCCAAGAAAAAAAAGCACAAAAAATATTGTTATAATAGTGCGAGAGTTTAGTTTTTAAGGAAATGAAGAAAAACTATGAACTGTTCTGCTATGTTGTTTACTTATCAATTCAAATGTCAGTATATCAATTACTCAGTATTATTGAACAACATTTGCCAACGTCATCCCAATATTTTTGTAAAGTACACTCACACCTACACATGTTGAACTTAAACAATCAAATACATTATAGGAAGGATCCAGGAAATTCATAAACTTAATCTAACCCTAAATCAACATTAACTACTTTTAAAGGTGAAACTGAAGGCGTTAACATTTAATAATATAATAAATATACAAAGTGACCTGAAGAACTTAACCCTTTACCTGGTACAAGTAACTTCGTTTTTCATTGGTTTTGACCTTTATTGCAAGGTCATTAGAGTTGCTAATTAGGTGGCAATATAATCACCTCTGGTTAAAGGGTTAAAAATAAGAATGTTAAAAGTATCAATATCTACTCAAATTTATCTCATTTTCGAAACGCTGTCAGTCTAGTGTAATAAAAGCACTATGGATGGGGAACTAAATAACGTGTAAACATACATAAATACTCTTTTTTATTAATTATATATTAAATATAATTCATAGTTATAATACCTGAAGGATGCTGTTGTTATTAATCTCCTGTAAAAGACATCAAAGCATCTATATAAAATCTAAAAATAAATACAGCTCAGGTCTATCTGTAATAACTTGATACAGTGTATCTGACAAACACTGATAACATGTATCAGTTTAACTCCTTTGTATCATTAATAGATATATTTGTGTAACATTATCTCTTTGTTAATGTTACACTATATTCGTTTGACTTAAAGGTTAACGGTATCTATTCTTCAATAACTTGAACTTAGAAATAACTTTAAACGTTATTTTTATAAAAGAAAAAGATATTTACATAGAAAGTTTGTGTATGGTCTTACGTAGATGATAGTCCAAGAATATTTTAGCTTAATCTAGACCTGGATTTTGATCAGTGTCGTTGTCTTAATTAGTAACAAAATTTGCTTAATAAAGTAACTCCTAATTAGACACTTCAATAGTTAAATATAAAGTTTTGTATTGCAAATAGAAGAACAATGTCAACTTAAATTTAAGTAAATAGAATCAACTTTTAAAGCGCTTATCTTTTTTATAATGTTTGACACAAAAAATGATTGAAATTTTTTTAACAATATTTTTTTAAATATAACGAGTTCCACATGGCTGAAAATGTTTGTTCACCTAAAAGTTAGCAGGTATCCGACGTTTTAAAATAATGAAATATTAACAATACAATATTTGTCGTATTTTAAAACTACTTAAGCACACTAAAACGCAATGGACCGTACAAGAGAACTTATAACCCATGCACATGGTAACATGTATAGAGTAACTTTCCCAGCTAGCCAAAGGGTAATCGATTCTGCTACACATGATCTTGACTTGTTACTACAGCTCGTTAATCATCGCCTTGTAACTTTATATACTATACGAGCTAGTTATTTGACATAGGAAAAATATTTTTGCTATATAGGAAAGCCCTGTTTTCGTAGTGATTGACAGTATAGCATAGAGTGCCAAAATTCAACCTAAATGGATTTTCGATGTAAAATTTTACACGTGAACTTTGATTTTTATTCTCTCAACATGGCTATTAATCTTAACCTGTTCTAGTTTTCTGATTTATACCCGTTATTTTCTTTTGTCATTATGTGTTGTAAAAAATAAGAAGTGAATTAAAATTGAGAAGGCTTTTACTATTTTTAATCTAACTAAATATTATGAGATATTTACTAAAAGCCTAACTACTAAAGATGCAAAGCAAAGAGTTTCTCTTGATAATTGATTAAGATACGAGATGATCCTCTGTATGTATTACACTGAGCAACTCGATTAAAGGCATCAAGGAACACTTATCATAAAGAACTGGAAACAATAAGGAACAATAGTCTCAATATGACACTAGCTTTTCTTTTTTATGTTTACTTACATCTTATTATTATGTGTTACAAAATCAGAAACCACTAACAAAGATAAATAATTAATTCATACTGGGCGTAAATCACATTTACTCATTGAAATCCATGATTTAAATTTCTAGTCTATTAAAGAATTTGTCCTATCGTTAAAACTAAAATAGTACAGCGAAAAGTTTAAACACATTCGTGATTTTTCTAAAACCAGTGGCGGGAGCGAATGTATTTCCTAACTTACGAGACCGCTAATCATTGCAGCGGGAATCGTGAAAATCTGTACAAGCTTTGCGGAAGATAACGACTAGCGCCAAGTTGGTGTCGACCGCAGAATACACATTTACTTAGCTCGCTAAGTGATCTTGCTTACGAACAACCGCAGCACCCACGCGCGCGTTGTGTAGATTACTGAATTGTTCAGACATATCTGCATTCGACACAGACTTGTATGTATCTATTCAATGAGATAGATACAGGCTTAGGCAATATGAGAGTTAATCTTAAATTGTCATAGTGGAGACATTCATGTCTCTATAAATATTGTTGCTGGCATGTTGCTCGCCATTCATGGACTCTATTGGATGCTTAACATCAGGCACCATAGAGTAATTCTGGTAGGCCAATTTAAAAAAAATCTCTTCTATTAATTTATTAATTCTTCAAATCTATATATATTTCGTAGAAGATCCATGAGATATGTACAGGCCTATTACAATATGAATCGAATCAATCAACTACCTTATCGCAGTCCACTGCTGGACATAGGCGTCTCCCAACACGAAGAATTTCATTATTTTATTAATTCTTTAGATCATTATTATTGCTTTGAAATAAAGCTCGGCCGGATTCTGAGTATTTTTTAATTATCCGTGTGGGTAAAGCGTGTACATTAAAGCATACTGGTTTCCGACGATACCGTGAGCTAAATAAGAGCAACACGTTTTTCTATATTGGAATATTTTTTATATTCCTATATCTGGTCTCAGCGGCGAGTTGCAAATATCTTCAGGGATTCTGTTATGACTACCAAGAAATTTCGCAGAATAATATCAATATTCTTAGTATTCCTGTCGTTGGCTCTTGAATAAATATCTCTATATTTAGTTTACGTACTACTGCGTGAACTTGACCTTAGCGCGAAGTTGTCCATAGGTGGATATTATTATTTCTTTCCGTTAATATATAGATATAATTCAGTATTACAGGAGGAAATAATTTTATTACCTGATAACATTTATGATGTTATGAAAAAAGTAATACACTTAATATTAAAAGGATGTTGGGTCTCGTTGGAATAAATGTATGAAAATGCTAGCGCTATTAATATACAAATGTAACATAAGTCCAGGACTATGACAATTAGAACGACACTATTCACTGCCAAAAATAGGTACCAAATTTAATAATATGTTATTTATTTACATATTTTTATATCTTTGAATATACAAAATGATTAGGCTTGTTCAACTTTGAAGACCTCTGTGGCGTAGTGGTTATATAACGTGGCAGCTACGCAGAGGTCTCGGGTTCGATTCACGATCAATGCAAATATTTGTGTGCATGAACATGATTGTTTGCATTGGTCTATGTACTTTCTATGTATACTATGTATGTATTTGCCAAATAAAATTATTTAAGTATGTTTATCTACTCAAACGCCCGGGTCGATAAATCGACCTAATCCATTGTAGCGTCTACCGCCCGGGTCGATAAATCGACCCGTTCGCTAGACGCTATACTAGCGTATTTTAAACTTATTTTAATCTGTGGAAGTCTTCTAAGCATTTTTAGGATTCGACAATAGATGGTACTGTATTAAAAAACGCGTCTTTACATGTATAACAGTCTTACACTTGACAAGGAGAATATAGACAATTTTAATTTAGTTTCAACACGCGCGCCGCTTGTTGACAAGGTATTGCGATCTCTGCATTTAAGATGTAATTATTGTTTTATTTATTACTAAAGTCTAGTAGTGTTATATATTAAAATGATCCTGAAGATTATTGCTTATAGAATATCTAAAAATGCAATGGTTTGCGAGTCTTTTATTATATTTTTACCGGACTTGAAATGGACACGTAACAATTTTTTATGTTGTGTTTTTCAATGTTTCAATTTTACAATAAAATTACTTTATTTTACTAAAATATTTGTTGTAATAGGTAGTACAGTTAATTTATTAATATTATTTCGTTCTTATCTGAAGAAAATATGACGGATCCATTAATATTTTCGTTGTTTTAAATTTACGGTCGGCCATATTGCCGTAATTTTATTAGCAAAAGTGGCTACAGATATGTGGGTATTTGTAGATTGTTTAATTATTGTGCTACCCACTTATTATTTATTTGGTATCAAAATAAAGCTTATATAACCTACTATAATATGGCAGTAATGATTTAATAGAAATATGATACCATAGATTCGGAAATACGTGTTAAACAAATTTTTTGCCTAAATTTATCGTAGTTTTGCAACTTTATATTTTTTTTTTGAGTTTCGGGCTGATGGGTCTACTTTAATTTAAATATACCTAGATGCCTTATAGTTTTAGCTTTATAGTGGAATTTTTATTTTGCTGTAGTTGTAGTAGTTTAGGAGTAATTACATTTTATATCGGAAACGGCATGACGCGCGGAACGCAGTTAAGTCGAAGTCGCGGCGCGGGCGCTTGACGGTCTAGCGGTCCGCTAGCTTGGGCGCTCAAGTAGTTATCCGTTGTCTAGTACCCATAGTATAAGCTTTGCTTAGTTTGGGACTAGACGACGTTGTGTGAATGAGTAAGAAGTATTTATTTATTTATTCGCTTATACGAATACGCAAATAAACCAAGAAATTAGTTATATGAATAAGTAAAATATTCCAAAATAAGTAAATAAACATACCAGTAAAAATATATATCACTTGGTTTAAAAAGTAAATTGAAATTCCAAATAATAACTCAAAGCTTGAACTAAAATTAAAATGACCGTTTATATTTTTTTATACAAATTATTCTTGTTAAGCGTAGAATAAACCTTTCAATAAAGTAAAATGTAAGTATAAAGAGAGGACTACAATGACACTATAATTTCATCAGAACTGTCCACGCGACGCCCTGTGGAAAGTTTAATGCACTTTATTGTGTACGGTATTTACTTGTAACGTGGTTTTTAATGAAATTTACTATGTTCCCCACTAAACTGTTGTGGGATTTTTGTAGAAGATAGTTTTTCAGAATGTTTTCATTGTAGAATTAAATAAAAAACATAACTAATATTTGTTATAATAAAAAAATCATACCAATGAACGTCTTTTAATTCAGATCTTTGTACGTATATTAGTTTTACGTTACGATTTTTTTATACATATTGCTAAAAATAGATTAATGATACTTGTTATAATTGTATATTTATATTTACAGTTAGGCTACGTTATACATAATTTCACTAAAATCTTATGATTTAGAAAGCTATTTCTTGCTTAAAATTATAATTTTCAACAGATAACTATAACGTATGAAATACTAAATGTATTGATACAATAATTTTTATATTCTTCCAATATTTATTATTCTCATAGCCAGTTGCAACCACTGATCGATAAACAATACGACTTACAGTTTAAGTAGCCTAGTGAGAGGTGTAATGATAAGAGTGGCTTAGCCCATTCACTTACAATAAACACCCTTTACCTAACGAGGTAATGCAAGCATAAAATTGACTCCAATAAAAGTGCTCATCAATCAAATGATATTCCCAATTGAATATGTAGTAATTTTGCACTTTATTTCAATATATTGCTGACCGCTTAATGGTTTTTCAACTGAGCGTCTCCGTGTTTCAAATTAATGGGCGGCTTGAACAACTTTTGATCTGTGTTACGTTTTCCAGTTCTGTTAGTATTAAAATCCTATTAATATTATAAATGCGAAAGTTTGTGAGGATGGGTGGATGGAGGGATCCATGTTTGTTACTCTTTCACGCAAAAACTACTGCACGGATTTTGATGTTTGGAATATTTAGGTAGTTTAGGGTGTAGAATAACATTTAGGCTACATATACCACGCGTTTGAATATATATATATGTTACAGCCAAAGTAATAAACATGAATATTATACATAATAACTAGCCATTATGTATAAGGGCTACTCAATTTTGATAAAGTGATAAATGTCGCAGAATTAATCACATTAACTAGCCATTATATATGTTATAGTCAAAACTCATAACCACTTTTGACTGGTTTTTTCAGTCAAAAGTGGTTTTGACCATCGATGTTAGACAAAACTCATTGAAATTTTACCTTTTAACTGACAAAAATACAATATTAAGGCAAAAGTCAGAAACAGTTGTATGGTGACCAAGTGCTAGAATTAGTAATATGTACTATATTCTAGTTTTACATAAAAAAAATGCTTCTTGCACTCGCTTCTGACTTTTGCCAGTTAAAAGGTAAAATTTAATGAGTTAATCACTTTATCAAAATTGAGTAGCCCTTACATAATGGCTAGTTATTATGTATAATATTCATATTTATTACTTTGGCTGTAACATATATATATAGTATAATGATAAAATAATTAGCCATTCTTAAGAGTTATATCCGTCGGCGGGATACCGATGGATGAGGGAGGCACAAAACCGCCCAAGATGGAAATATTTACAGGTCTATGCCTAGCAGTGGACAAGAATTATATGTTGTACGTATAATATGTGTTAATTTAAATATATTTCAGTTACTTAATGCAATGTAGTAAGCGCTAGTACAAAAGCAAAGCGACTCTAACACAAACCGTATTTAATCTGCATGTCAATTCTCGTTCCTTAAAAACGTTAAAAATAAAGTTAATCTAACTTTTAGTCGTCAAATTGTGACACAATAGGTATTCTTGTATTAATTTAAAATCTTTTTAAAATCTTGTAATCGTACTGTAACTAAGCTTAAAACGGCATTCTGTAATTTTTTAAGTGACAGTTGTAATTTTCGCGCTAAAATGAGTATTCTTGTCATTATGAAACGTCAAAACCTTTGCGTTTATTTTAGAAGCGGCAGTGCGCGTGCGCGAGGAAAGCGAAACGCGCGGGAAAAACAAGTTAGGGATATCGCATTATTACATTCAAAGACCCTGATTTTCATATTTTGTTTTCTTAGAATAGAAGTTTACGGAACTTATAATATTTTAATTTACCGAAGACAATTTCCTGTACTTGATTTATATATTAATGTTTTATTTCTGTATATGGAGTGTTAGAAAATCTATTATAATTTCCAATCTTTTAAATTGTAAACCGTAAACTGGCAACTCTGTTATTTAACTCTTTTTTGCCATTTAACTTAATTTTAAGTTTTCTTTACCGGACAAGAATACCACTTTAAATTAATTAAAAATTAAAATAAAAAAAAAATTAAAAATTAAGTTAAATTAAATAGTATGTTTCGAGAATTGACCTGCAGCTTATATTAAAGAACGAATTTTGCTTATCTTATCTTTTATTCGTCGTTTGTCGTAATTTTTCGGTACACTCTGCTCCATATGCAGGGTAAAAGGTTTCAGTGTCGGCTGACCTTCATAGATTTGACTTGGAGTGTATATTTATCATTGTTATACTATCTAAGGGTTTATTGACCTGAGATTGGCAAGGAATGAGTCAGTGACGTATTTATAGAACAATATTTTGGCACGAAAGTCTAAGCTTAGTTGTAATTTTAAACGATGCAATGATCTAATTGATATTGCATCGTCGCAATCAACAAAATATCTGTGTTTACATTTATTTATGGTTCTAGATAAACAAATATAGAACATTAACTTTCGCTGAACATGGAGATAGCTTAAAAGACAACTATTTGCATCCACAACGGTTACTAAAGCAAACCGAAACATCATGAAAATGGCTGCACCAGCGCTGATCCGCACACAGCAAACTTAGCAACACAAATACGCATCGCCGCAATAACAGAATAGACTGATTTACGTGCTTGCACATGACGCTGACATTCGGAAGGTAAGTTTGTCTAAGCTTTGATCTTGTTGAAGTTACCGATTTCTATGATACAGTATTGATGGCTACCAACGTTTAAATAAAACACATAACAATTGAACAAATTATGTCCCGCATAGGCATAAGTTAACACCTCGTTAGAGGTCAGAAAATAATGTTGGGTACACATTTCCTTAGGCAATACACATATGATTCATCACTATAGTGTATTCACGAAGACGAGTTAGTAGAGCGCTATCTCACTCACACAATTTTTTAATTGCGATTGGTCAGTGATAAACGTTAAGGCGGTGTACACAGTAGTTCACAGTACGAGTACTTTTTAGTCTACTCATACTTCCCGTGCTGTGCAGACGTGCTCATACTTGTGACTGTATGCTCGACTTGTGAACCGGCTGGTGTATTGGATTTTATAATTTATTAATGAACTAACGACTGGCTTGAAATAACCTTCAGGTGTGCATTTTTTTTTAATAAATGGTCCATGGTAATTTTTAAGCATCGCAGGTGTGCTAATGACCCGTTTATTGTTCTTTTGTCATAAATGAGCATTACCATAGTAAAATACTATTTCCCAATTTTGGTATATTAAACTGGTGCGCTACATCCATTGTTATTATTATCATTAAGTTATTGTTATATTCTCATTGTTGAAACACGTGTTTTATAACATTTTTATATTCTCGTTGAGAGTGAGGATGAGGGTGGAGGATGGAAGGTGGTTTAAATATGTTTGAGTCGAAGAAACAAGGCGATTATCACAAGGAGATGAATGCCGAAGAATTTGAAAATTGGTTTAGAGAAGTTTTAAATAAGCTAGATGATAATTCTGTGATAGTCATGGATAACGCTTCTTATCACTCTAGAAAAATAGAGGGAATCCCAACGGCCCAATTTAAAAAAACAGGATACTTGTAATTGGTTACGAGAAAAAAATATTAGCTATAACGCTGAAATGTTAAAACGTGAATTATTAAACATCGTTAAAAATCATAGACCGACCATACGACGCTTGCATTATAGACGAAATGTCAAAATCACAAACCAAAACTGTATTGAGACTGCCGCCGTATCATTGCGAATTAAATCCTCGAATTTATTTCTTTCCTTCATATCCATCAGATACCCATAAAAAAATCTATCAAATTAATGTCTCTCAATTTATGCGACAGACGAAGCCGCAGTAATAAACTAAGCGAACTTTTAAGAAGCGCAGTGTGAACGCACATTTACATTTCTAAGGATTTGTTAACGCCCACCGACCCTAGAAAAGTATTTTTTGTCCTTGTCATTTGTATGATAATGTGCGATAAAGAAGGCGCTATACTAACTCGTCTCCGTGAATACACTATAGTGATAATCATAACCATTAAAACATTCATCTTAACAGCTCATTGATGTCCCACTGCAGGGACGGGCCTCCTCCCGTGACGGAGGGATACTTGGCCTACTAATTACCTATATTTGTAAAATAAATATTCTATTCTATTCTAATACTACGTTCGCCAGACGGATTGGTATAGTATTTAATTTCAAGTTTTCCTGCTTTTAATTTCGTAAAGATAATATTCACGGATAGTCCCTTAGTCGGTTCTTACGACACCCATGGGATGAGATGGGGTGGTGAGGTGACATATTGTATATTGACCAATAGATATTTGAAAAACGGTCAAGCGATCGCATACGCATGATCCTTAGTGCGAGAGTTGTTCTTAAAGATATAATGAAGTTGACGTGCTCCTATAATTAATTGAATGTACTCGTACCTAATTACAAACTCTCCAACGGAACAGTGACATACGGTTCGAGAAACTGATCCAATCCAATCAATGCGATTAATTCATCAAAATGTTCTAGGTTGCTGATTCGACCAGATGCTAACTTTCATACGGATAGGAATCGGAATAATCACAAACCTTATAAGACAAATAATTATGTGGAATTACTAATATCGCAAAGATCATTTAATTAATATGTTATTGGAGCAATTAAGTGCATGGGGTTTCTCCAAAGATGAAGAATCTAGAATCAGAGTCAGAATCTTTATTTGTTAAAATGTGGTACATGAGAGGTGATACAAAAGATTAGTCGTTCAGCACATTTGTCACCTTAATTTATGGCATAAAAATATTTACTAATTTAAAAATAGCCTATTTAAAATACATTGTACTAATATTTGAAGGCAAATTAGAACCACTATTTTCTGAGAAGATATTTGGATCTTGAGGTATAAGCTCCGGTACTACGGCTATTAGGATGGGCGTTTTATTTACCTGTGAGGTGTGAGGCTTTGGAAAACAACTCGCCTTCTTTTCTATAATCATAGGGATAGTAAGAAACGTCGTAAAGTATAGACTATTTTTCATCTTTAATTGATATTATTGGTTAACTAATGGCCGACCGGCTAGCGATGAACCCGGTTTGCATTTGTACCTATATTGTGTTTGGAAATTATCCAGTGTACATCCACCATAAATGCAAGTCTGACCGACTAAATAATTGTGACATTGCCTTCATTTCTGAACTGTTCAGGCTCGTTCATTCGGTTGTCAGGACTAAGGGACGAAAAGACTTTTGGAAAGAAACATCCAGCCTCTTATTTTTATTATTGATTGACATAAATATTAGTCCGCCAGCATAGGGACAATTTATTACAAACATCATTTATTACAACAAAATGACATCTTAGAATTATTATAACAAATACGATGATAAATTATGTCTTCGTACGGAACAATGAACAAATGACACCTTTATGTGTTTTTTACTCATATCTTAGAGTCATTACGCCATCGTTCGTGCAAGCAACGCAAAAAATCTGATGTTACGGCCACATTTCTTTGCCTTTTTTTCCTTATTTCCTTCTTAAAAGTCTGTCGAGGAAAAAGGGTTAAGTATATGATGAACTGTATACCTGTCCCTGTGTGTCGTATAGTGGCACTTTATCAACTTTAATGTAGTCTTAGAAAAGGTTTGTGAGTTAGTAACGTGAAGTACTTCTTATGTTTTAGGAATGTCATATAAATGCGAAATAGAATATAGTTTTGTATTCACGTGATGAACTGATGTCCAGTTATTCCTTTTTTCTAGTAAACCTTTATCGTTGATCTGTCCGCCATCGGTCCGGGCTAATAGGTATCTCGATGGGCCAAAAATATGGAAGTGCATATTCACAACTAAAATTTTAGTGTTTCTGTTTCAAATGAACAGAGAATTAACGGCGCGGCGCGGCTAAATTATTCGTATCCTAATACGAATAAATTTTAGTCCTACTGTAAAAAAGAAAACTCTTTTTTTTTTTTTTTTTTTTTTTTTTCTTTATTTAAGGAGTTTTAGTCCTTGCAGACTACGTCACTCCATTTGATCAACATGACATAATATATACACATACATCAAATAAAAAAAAAAAATTAAACACTTAAAGAACGTCGACGCATGCCAATTACAACAATCTTATATATTGCGTTGGCTGCCTCAGAAAGAGGGTAAGCCAAGGCAACATTACAGTTAACAGAATCTTTTACATACACAATATCATTAAATTCAACTCTTATGTTTTCGTTTCGAACACACTCCACTATAATGTGTAATGGATCTTCTACAATGCCGCACTCGGAACAAAGGGGCGACGCAACTTTTTTCATTAAATAAGCAAATTTATTAAGAGGAATGTGTCCGGAACGTAATCTAAATGCAGTAACCAAGGTGTTTCTTTTCAAAGGACATTCATTAAACCAAGGGGTCTTCCTAGGCTCGCTCTGTACCGTCTTATACCATATACCCTTTTCCAGCGATCGTTCATCAAAATGTACCTTCCATAGATTATAACAATGTTCTCTTATCAGAAAAACACAATCACTAAAAAAAGGCATAGGATCTAAGGACACGCCATCGTCACAGGCTTGCCTCGCCAATACGTCTGCTTCTTCGTTACCATTTAAACCAATGTGTGACGGAATCCATTGTAAAATAACTGTTTTAGACATTCCAATTAACTCAACAATGACTTTAATTATGTCATATGCAACCGGAGTTCCTCTTCCGTAAGAGGTACACCTAGCCACCTGTTGTAGGGCGCTTTTAGAGTCGGTTAAAATAATTAATTTATTAACTTCTATCGATTTCATATACACCAAGGCTTTATATATAGATATTAACTCTAAAGATGTTATACAAATATTTTGTGTTACTTTAAATTTAAAGTTATGATTAGTTTGGGGATCATAAAATGCACCACCCATACTAGTGGTACTTTTTTTAGATCCGTCGGTATATATTTTATAGTAATCTGTATAGTTGCTGGTAAGATAGGAAGAACAGTATTGGCGAAGCAAATCTGTGTCGTACTCTTTCTTAGCACAAGATATGTTGGTTACATTATATTTTATAATATTACTAAGATCATACCAGTTGATCCAATAATCTAAAGAGAACATGCCTAAAACTTGTTGTGAATCAATATTTATAGTATTAAATTTAGAATGAATTGTAATAAGAGTAGGAATTTTTTTACGTCGCCAGTATTTTCGTGAAACAAGTAAGTTAAGCTCTTGTATCACGTTGATAGTAGGATTTGTAGCTAAGGATCTTGATTTAAGCCAAAATTTACCTGCGAGAAATATACGTCGAATTTGTAAAGGTTTAATGCATAATTCACTCTCCATAACATGAATAGGAGTAGTTCTAACAAAACCACCTACTATCCGCATTGCCTCATTCTGAACCTTATCTAATTTAAATAATTTTGATTTACATGCACTATCGTAAAGAAAACTACCGTAATCCAAGCGACTCCTAATTATCGAAATATATAGTCGTCTCAAATGTTTAGGGTGAACACCCCATCCAGGACCTGCTAGTACTTTTAAGACGTTCAAATATTTCAGTGATTTTTCATATAGTTCATTGATGTGTTTATTCCATCCCAGAGAGCAGTCTAGCCACATACCTAAATATTTCACGTTGGGAACTTCTTGTATAAGTATATTATTAATTGATACAGAGCAATTCATTCTATTAATACCTTTTTTAAATACACAAACACTGCTTTTTGACGGTGAAATACTCAATCCTAAATTTCCTAATGATTCAACTACAAAATTTAATGAACTCTGTAAAGAATTGCTAGCCTCTTCTAAATGTTTTTTTGATGTATACAATGCAAAGTCATCTGCGTACTGAGAAATGAAAACCCTGGTCACTGAGTTACAAATATTATATGTAGCAATGTTAAATAATAATGGCGAAAGTGGGTCGCCTTGGGCTAGACCTTGCGCAGTAGTTCGACTAATAAAACTATGATCCTGTTTAATTTTTAAATTTCTTTCAGTAAGAAAGTTCCACAGATAGTTACATATATTGGAGCCTGATCCAATTTGATCTAATATACCTAACAAGGAGTTTATATTTATATTATTATATGCATTATCTACGTCCAAGAAACACGCTACAGTAACTAAATCTTTTGAGAAACCTGATTGAATCCTTGTTACTAAACGTGTGAGACTATCCAAACTAGACTTCGTTTTCCTAAATCCTACTGTTTCTTCGGAAAACAAACCTTGTTTTTCGCAGAACCACTCTAACCTTCTATTTAAAATTGTATGAAATATTTTACAGACACATGACATCAAACTAATAGGACGGATAGATGTTAACAGGTTGGGATCGCGTCCTGGCTTAGGGATTGGAACGATACAAACATCTCTCCACTGTGAGGGAGTAAAACCCGTGGACAAACATATATTATACAAGTGGAGTAATACTCTCTTGCCTACAGTAGGCAAGTTTTTTATCATAGAAAATGATATTTCATCACATCCCGGAGCTGTATCACTAGTTTTAATACAAGATTCTAATTCGTTCATAGTAATTTGTGATTCTAACAAATCATTATGAGAAGTAAATATTGGTTTAAGGGGTAAAACATATAAGGGGCACAAACCTTTCAATAGCGACTCACTTTTTGTCGGATCTATGAATGAATGTTGGGTTCTGTTTCCTTTCACCCATTTCATTTTACTCCACATTTCACTCGCAGAAGACACTTCGTCTAGACTGTCACAAAATTTTTGCCAACCCTTTTTAGCTGCTTTCTTTATAAGTTTTTGAGAATCTTTAACACAAGTATTTAAAGTTATTAAGTTTGAAGGTGTAGGGTTTTTTCTAAAATTCGATAAGGCTAGTCTTCTTTTAGCTACTGAATGAGACAGCTCAGCATTCCAATATGGTTTAGGGGTGAATTTATTGCTAGGGTTTAAACTGTATTTTATACTAGGAATGGTATCATTTGCCGCTAAATTTATAGACTTAATAAAATTATTGTATAAACTTTGAGGTTCATCTGAAGTACTAAAATAAGCTAGTTTGTATTTTAGGTTAGTTTTATAAGAATTCCAATCGGCTAGTCTGAAATTACGCTTCTTTCCATAACATGGATAGCAGCTGTATGTATAAGAAATATTTATAACAAGATGGTCACTGCCCAGAGACTCGTTTGTGACTCGCCAGTTAAAGTTACAAGCTATGTCTGTAGAGACAAATGAAACATCAGGTGAACTTTGTTGCAAGGACCCTGCTACTAACTTAATACGAGTATGAGTGCCATCATTTAACGAAATTACATTACAATCGCTTATAGCATCGTATATTTGAGAACCCTTTACATCTGTTTTGTACGACCATGTAAAATGATGAGCATTAAAATCTCCCAAGAATAAGGTTCTGTTACTAAATTGAGAAAATAGCATATCCCAGTCATTTCGCCGTGTAGATACCCACTGTGGACAATATACTGCAATAATATTATTAATATCTATACAATTGTAAACTGTGACTTGACAAATCTGAATGTCTTTATTTAGATGAGAGAAATAACAAGAATTCGCCTGGATAGAATTATGGATAACTATACAAATACCGCCGTACCCGTCTCCTCTGTCTGCTCAAAATATTTTATAATTTTGAAGTTTAAAATTACTATTAGGTTCCAACCAGGTTTCACATACAACCGCAATATGAATTTTATTTTGAATTAATAATTGTTCAAACTCCAAACGTTTCGGCCTTATACTTTGTGCGTTCCACTGAATTATATTAATTTTGTTATTATCCATTAAAACAATTTAAAACCATATCTAATAATTTTTTACATAAAGGCATATCAGTAAATTTATTCATTAAAGTAGATAAAACCCATTCTATACAATCACTTAATATTAATTTAATTTTTTCAGCCCAATCATAACTCTTATTTACTATTATTTGTATAATGTTATTAATTAACGATTGAAACGACCTTACTTTATTAGACCTCGAATCCGGACTGGACTGTTTATTATGTTTTCTTTTCTCGCCAATATTGATATGGGAATCAGTAGTACCAGGTATGCTCCTCCCGTCATCACTACTACCATCGTCACAGGCTGCGTTTTGCACTTGAAACGGCCGACGCGGCTCCAAATTCTCCGCCTCATTAGTAATATTGGGTCTATCTGCGACTGTTGACGTTTTACTATTTCTTTTACTAGTTGTTTCTATATCTGACTCTGATGATGAATTAAGCTGGAACGTTAACTCTTTAGATGGATTACAGTGTTTCCTTTTTAATGTCTTGGTATTATTATGCTTAATATTTGTATATTTGTGTGTCTTAGCCGTAATTTCTGCGTACGATAAAGGACTCGACACTTCATTATGTGATATTATCGGCCCCCTGTTATCATTAACGCTAACAGTGCCATAGCTTGGATTATGTATTGGTGGTGGTGAGTATGGAGGTACATACATAGTTAAGGCACGCCTGTATGTACAATTAAATTCAGACATTAAGCTTCTTATTCTTTTTTCTTTAATAAATGCTGGACATGTTTTATCTAGGGACAAATGATTTCCCTTGCAATTGACACATTTAAAGGTAGTTTTTTCACAGTTCTCGTGGTCTTGTCCACACTTTGGACAAATAATTTTTATAGAAGGACAGAACTTTAATGGATGACCGAAGCGCCAACATCGGGAACACTGTGTAACAGGGAATATAAAAGGTTCAACTTTTACACGTATATTAATCATTTTTATATATTCAGGCCGGGAACTTCCTTTAAAACATATTCTCACTGATTCAGTTGGTATCCAATTTTTATCGGGTCCTCTCCTGTTCTGTCTCATAACCGAAATAATATTACAATCATTACCATTTTTAATAGAAGATAATAATTCATCGTCTGATAGTTCCACGTCTATATCTCTTATAATACCATACGACATTCCTACTTCCCACGTCTTATACATTTTCCATCCTTTTTCTTTAAACAACTGACTGGATATTAATTTTTCTGACATGGATATATTCTCAAATGTTGCAATTATTTTATACGCATTTACATATTTAATACGATTGATACCCGATATGTTCGCCTCTTGAAATAATTTTGCTAAGGCAAATTGCTTTGGTAACTTTTCATTATGTGAAATACAGATATCAATTTTTTCATTTTTACGTCTTTTCTCACCTGTGCATAAAAACCACTGCTCTTCCTTCTGCATAAGTATGTTCTGACTTTGTATAATATCTTCTTCTTCCATGCTGCTACCATCCAATTCCGTATTTTCCATAATATACATCACTCCTTGGTTATCATTTCCACTTTCGCTCATTTTCTATACAAACAAAAGGTCGCGCGAGCGCGCCTTTTACAACCGAAAATATGTACAATATTCGTAATTATAATTGTCTGGAATTTACACAAACGACTTTTTCACTATTAAAATCCGAGCACTAAATGTATATCAATAACTTATTTATCAAAAACTCACAAAAATTATTATTTTAAACAAAAAATAATTCCCGCCATTTTTACACATCTTGACACTCAAAGGTCATTCTGCCGAATCTGAAAAGAAAACTCTAATTAATTAAAACAAAAAATATTATATTTATTGCGTTTACTTAATCCGAGTCATTAATAGTATTACATTTGCATGTCATCATAATTTCCTAAATATCTATTAGCCGTTATATATAGTCTCCAATCCGTCATTTCCACATGACTGAGCCGATTGACGGGTGTTGCTATTCGTATTTCAATATTATAATATATTACCCGAGCTTAAGCCTCAAAGCAAAAGGGAACATTGATATCTACGCCGAAACTAGATTAATATTTATATTATGGAACAGATTTATAATAGTCAATGTGAATCGTAACTAGGTAAATGAGTTCCGTGTGGTGACGGAGTAAGGATGCAATATGTCACCACCCCATCTCATCCCATGGGTGTCGTAATAACCGACTAAGGGACTTTTCGTGAATATTATCTTTACGAAATAAAAAGAAGGAAATCTTGTAATTAAACCCTGCACCAATCCGTCTGGCCAGTGTGGTATTAGTAGGTCAATTACCCCCCGTCATGAAAGGAGGCCCGTCCCTGCAGTGGGACATTAATGGGCTGTTATGATGATAAATCGTAACTGCTCATTTACGTCTTACTGCGGGAATGGGCCTCTTCTAGTTATGGAAGGAATCTTGGGCCAACACAGGTTACAATGAACTATCATTAAGATCTTAATAAATCACTAAAGTAATTACTTATTCATATTTTGTTAAAAACCTACGTGCGTACACATATATTTTTATTAATTTCCATTAGTAATAATTTATGGGTTCACTTGCACTATAATAGGAAAAGTATTCATTTGTAGCAAAAGTTACATTTTGTACCCAAAGAAAATAATATTCTTTTGATTTTTATTATATTTCAAAACGGAAATTAAAATTCGTCTTTAAATAACAATGATAATAAAAACTGACATAGCTATAAGCTATTTATGTTGTTTTGTTTTGTCCTAGAAATTTCGTTAATGTAATTTATTCAGAAAATACGACGCCTTCCCGCCAAAGTCCTTCGTGTCAACGCCTTGGTAACGTTGAAAACAACAGATAGTTTCATCTTTATTCGCAGTATTGTTTACACGATATTATAGTGATGAAGTTATTCCTCTAAATATCATTCTGTATAAATGTCCCATATTTATCATTGTAAGTAATAAATAAAAAAATTGTTGGTTTTCTCTATTTTTGAATATATAGTTCTTAAATCATCTTTTTACTAAACTTCGTCAATATAAAACACTTAAACTATTTTATTATTTAGTAATTTTTCAAGCGATAAAATATTTTACTTACGTAACTAAATAAGCTTAAATGCTCGTAGTTTAAACGCTGAGGTAAAAATAAGCGTGTTTTAATATCACAGAATTGTTATTCCACATGATTTGCAGGAGTTGTAATATTCAAATGCACTTATTCCACTAACTTCGTTGGTATATCATTACGTTTTTGCATCGGTTCTGGCTATCCAGTAACAAAGATCCTTACCGTTATAGTACACACACTGAAGGAGGCGTCAATTTAAAATGGAGTTGACTAATAAGCTTAGGGACATTTATGTAGCCAGCAGATGTCCGTAATCGGTTTCATGATTTCCCTACCAATTTAAAGAAGAATGGTATGTGCAATCAAGCTGCATCATGTTAAAGTGATGATGAGTGACGAACACACCTCACAAAAATTACCCAATTAAATTAAAAAAAATTAAATAATATTGGAAGTAGGTACATATTTTCATTCTGTGGTATTCGTTAAAGTCAGCTAAGTATTTTATAGTACAGACTGTAAAATATGTAAAAGTTTTTAAGTAAAAAATAGAAATAGATCTAACTGGCATATTGGGTCGGTATGGTAGTTAGCATGCGCAGGATATTAATAATTTGCTTCTACGATCTACAAATGATTACCTTGGTCTTGGGTGGACTTGTGTGCATTAAATGGATCTTGTAAGTTAACTTTATTCTTCTAAAAATAATATTTAGAAATTATCATGTCACTAATAAAATTTTCTACTAATACAATTATAATACATTTCACTGTTAGAACGTTATTGTGGTTTTTGTACGTCGATACGTTAAACTTGGTCATCAGATTTGGTTCACATTAAAAGTGTCATTTTTCCTTATTTTTAATTGATTTCTTTTGGACATGTGTTTTTATTCTGTAAATGATTTTATAGACTATAAGTATAAATAAATGTTCCTAATAGTAATAATTTTTAGTATAGTATATAAAAATAGTAAAGTAGATAGTAAATAATTAGTATCTTATTTTTGTTATTTTTTTTTTATTTTGTTTCATTTGTCGTTGTCTCTGAAAAATTCATGTTATGTTAAATAATATAATTAATATTGTAAAAATACTACTGTATGTTGAACTATTTTATGTGTAACACCCTGTAATCCATACTAATATTATAAATGCGAAAGTAACTCTGTCTGTCTGTCTGTCTGTCTGTCTGTCTGTCTGTCTGTCTGTCTGTCTGTCTGTTACTCTTTCACGCCTAAACGGCTGAACGGATTTCGATGAAATTTGGTACAGACAATCTTTAGACCCCGAGAAAGAACATTGTACGGACTTGTAAGGAACCGTACATGTGGGCTGATGTTAAGTTGAAACACGTCACACACTTCAGTAAAGTTTATTAAGTAACGTGGATAGAACCACAGCTACAAATGGTCTACAATTAAAATGTTTATTATTATCTTATTTATACACAATTATTTGGTTAGTAATTACGTGTTGTATGTTAGTAATGTCTATGTGTGAGTAGGGTGAAATGATGTCACCGAATCAGCAGAATAATGTACGGTGATGAAACCGTACATATTGGCAACCCCAAAAAGAGTGTGATGTGTAAAATAAGAATGTAGAAGTTATGTTATGTTAATGTGTATATGTTAATGTAAAGTTAAATGTAAAAATGTAGATAGTAACTGACATTATTAAAAGGGAATTAATTATATAAACTTAAACGAAAGAGAAAGTTAGCAGCATGTCAAGGGTGATGATGGACAAGTTGTTTGATGATGGACGTCTTCCTTAGCCGCCATATCCTGTTGTTGTTGTTGTGGTCCGATGTCCTTGTACAGCTGGCTTATCCTCGTTGCCTTGAGAAGTGTAGTTGATGATGGAGTCGTTGTCGAAGTTACGTCGTTGTTGTAAACAGTAGTTACGTAGCTCGCACCTTCCACAGCACACAACAAGTCAGCTGTTCGATGCTTGTAACTTGATCCAGCATGACCCGTTTAATACGTCACAAGGCGACGACGTATAAGTTTGTTGACTCTGCAGTTTTGCTGTTCAAGGTGCATCCTTTAGTTGTAAATACTTGTTTCTTCATGTTACATAAAATATAATATATTTTTATTTGTTTATACCTTGCTTATGTTCATTTGTTAGTGAAAAGAAGAAGATAATCTTGAACTTCATCGCAATGGATTCAAATAACAACTGCATTGGTTGAATGTTGGCTCTGTGTAATCTGAATATAACTGCTTCTTTACGCTCGGAGATTCATGAGTTGTAGTTGAATGGAAGTAAATGGAGTAGAACTTCCTTCGCAATGATGGAGACAAGGATCGACATCAAACTTGGTAGCTCTAATTCACTTGTTGTTGACCAAAGCGTTGACCGTTGACCCGTTGAGACATATTATGTATTTATGCTTGCGTTGTTATTGTAAAAGTGTGTGAAGTATTTGCGGAATTGCAGATTAGGTTTAACCTAGTTTCTTTAATAAGTATATCGTTGTTTTCATATTATTGTAATATTATATTCAATTTTAAAATAATTGAAGTCTTCTTGTAGTAACTTAAATTCTTCATATAATATTAGTTTACAGTAGTTTGATGACTTCTTGTAGTCATTTAAAGTCTTCGTATGAATGCTTCATAGTTTTTGTAGTGGTTGAACCCCTTCTTGTTGCAGGACTCTTCCACAAGTAAACACTTCTTGTTGTAAGTGTTCACCTAGTTAATGTTGTAGTGGTTGAACCCCTTCTTGTTGCAGGACTCTTCCACAAGTAAACACTTCTTGTTGTAAGTGTTCACCTAGTTAATGTTGTAGTGGTTGAACCCCTTCTTGTTGCAGGACTCTTCCACAAGTAAACACTTCTTGTTGTAAGTGTTCACCTAGTTAATGTTGTAGTGGTTGAACCCCTTCTTGTTGCAGGACTCTTCCACAAGTAAACACTTCTTGTTGTAAGTGTTCACCTAGTTAATGTTGTAGTGGTTGAACCCCTTCTTGTTGCAGGACTCTTCCACATGTAAACACTTCTTGTTGTAAGTGTTCACCTAGTTAATGTTGTAGTGGTTGAACCCCTTCTTGTTGCAGGACTCTTCCACAAGTAAACACTTCTTGTTGTAAGTGTTCACCTAGTTAATGTTGTAGTGGTTGAACCCCTTCTTGTTGCAGGACTCTTCCACATGTAAACACTTCTTGTTGTAAGTGTTCACCTAGTTAATGTTGTAGTGGTTGAACCCCTTCTTGTTGTAGGATTCTTCCACTGTGAACTCTTCTTGTTGTAAGGGTCCACGTAGTTATTGTTATTGAAGTCTTCATATTGTTAGAAAGTCTTCGTATAGCTCTTCTGGTAAAGTTGCTGGTAATGTATGCCTATACTCTTTATAGGTATGGCACCTTCTCAATACAACTGGGGCGACCCGCTTGTGGGAGACCAGTTGACCGATTCGGTACCTTACTAAGAGACACAGACACACACAGATGCTCGAAGGACCAAAATGTACGGGCTTGTAAGGAACCGTACATCTTGGAAGATGTTAAGTATAAACACGTCACAAACTTCAGTAAAGTTTATTAAGTAACGTGGATAGAACCACGGCTATAAATGGTCTACAATTAAAATGTTTAATATTATCTTATTTATACACAATTACTTATTTGGTTAGTACCTAATTACGTTGTATGTTAGTAATGCCTATGTGTGAGTAGGGTGAAATGATGTCACCGAATCAGCAGAATAATGTGCGGTGATGAAACCGTACATATTGGCAACCCCAAAAAGAGTATAATGTGTACAATAAGAATGTAAAAGTTATGTAAGTGTAAAGTTAAATGTAAACAATGTATAAAACAGATTGCAATATTAAAAGGGGAATAAATTATTTGCAGTTTAGGCTTTATGCGCAACCTAGTTACTGTAGTTTATCGCAATGTATTCAGATGATAACTGCTCATCACGTGCGGTGATGAAACCGTACAAACATAGGCTATTTTTTATTAGCAATCATATTAAATTTTGATTTCATAGAATTTTGGCGGGAAAGCTGTGTCACGTGACCTGTGACGTCATAGAATTTTGGTCACGTGACCTGTGACGTCATAGAATTTTGGTCACGTGACCTGTGACGTCATAGAATTTTGGTCACGTGACCTGTGACGTCATAGAATTTTGGTCACGTGACCTGTGCGTCATAGAATTTTGGTCACGTGACCTGTGACGTCATAGAATTTTGGTCACGTGACCTGTGACGTCATAGAATTTTGACAGATGAGTCGTGACGTCACAGAATTTTGGCGGGAAAATATTTTTTGACAGTTGAGTCGTGACGTCATTGAATTTTTGAACGCTGAGTCGTGACGTCACAGAATTAAATTTTGACAGCTGATTCGTGACGTCACAGAATTTTGGCGGGTAAATAAATATATTTTGACAGCTGAGCCGTGTCGTTTTTGAATTTTTGACAGATGAGTCGTGACGTCACAGAATTTTTGACAGATGATTTGTGACGTCGTATTATTTTGGCGGGAAAATATTTGATACCTCTGTCACTTTTGACAGCTGTCAATTTTGACAGATAGGCGTGACGTCATAGAATTTTTGACAGATGAGTCGTGACGTCATTGAATTTTGGCGGGAAAAATAGTATTTAAGCAGCTGAATTCTGACGTAATCACAATTTGGCGGGAAAATAAATAGGTTTGTACAGGACCCTCGGTGCGCGAGTCACACTCGCACTTGACCGGTTTTTTAGCTGTGGGTCTGATATATCTAGAGAGCTTAAATTCGTAATTGTCAACTTATTTCATCATCAGCCCGTCATAACAGCCCATTAATGTCCCACTACAGGGACGGGCCTCCTTCCTTGACGGAGGGATACTTGGCCTACTAATACCACGCTTGCAGACGGATTGGTATAGGGTTTAATTTCAAGTTTTCCTTCTTTTTATTTAGTGAAGATAATATTCACCTTATTTGTTAGGCACTAAAGTGACACACCTTTGCTTATCCTATCCTACTAATATTATAAATGCAAGTTTGTGAGGATGGATGGATGTTTGTTACCCTTTCATGCAAAAACTACTGAATGGATTTTGATGAAATTTGGAATATAGGTAGTTTATGGTGTAAAATAACAATTAAGCAGGTAATACCGCGGGCATCAGCTAGTACTATATACTTAGAAATAAACGATATTCTATTCTATTATATTCTAAAGCTTATGAGTATATTCTGTATCTCTATTAGCACACTAGTTTGTACATTTATATAAATATATTTTGTTTTTACCTTGAAACAACAATATTAGGTAATGTATTTAGCAAGAGAAAAATATTATTTCCCCTCATAAATATTTTTATTCCCATTGGGATGACTAGATAATTGGATTTGGGAAGGACGTATTTGGGTTCGAAACAAAAATAACTTTATGAAACTCTCAATAAGGACTCCATTTTCTATTTGTAATGGGCTTTAAGTAAATAGTTAGTTGAAACAATTTTATTAAAGCCACAGGTTAATTGTAAAGGAAGAAAAAAAAAAATTTTTTTTATGCAATTGTTAAAGTGTTTTCAAAACGACAGATGTTATCATTACTACAGTCTAAGAACATTGAGTATATAAAGAGGATAAAGTTCTGCGGTCGTAAACGTCATGCTTGCCTTTTGTACAGTATGAGGACATTGATAATATGATTGGCTTTTAAAGAAAGACAGACAACAATGAGGAAGCGAGAAAGTGAGATTATAATTTATTGATGATTTTGAAATTGTATATTACCTATGATATCTATATCTATACATATAATAAATCTGTAGAGAAGTCAATTCTGTACTTGAAATATATTCTCAAAATAACTATCAGGGTGTGATTAGTGATCGATACTGATGCCAAAAATGCAATCAGTACAATTTTTGTCTGTCTGTCTGTCTGTATGTTCGTTTTAGAAACAAAAACTACTTGACGGATATTGATGAAACTTGGTACAATTATTCTTCATACTCCTGGTCAGGTTATAGTATACTTTTCATCACGCTACGATCAATAGGAGCAGAGCAGTGAAGGAAAATGTTGGTAAAACGGAAGAAATTAGAATTTTTAAGTTTTAGGTAGCTATTAAGGTAGGACATGTAACTTAGGTTATTTTGTTAGGTATGTTAAAAAGCAAGAAAGAAAGAAAAATGATCGCTTGAAAGCCCTGAAAAAAATTATTGACAAAAAAATGTTTTACCCTTTAAGAATTTTATATACATAAATTATAAACATTGCAATGAACATTGATATTAAAATTTCATCAGGCGTTTAAAAAATGTAAACTATTTTTTTAGAGCTTTGAAGCGTCTGTTAGGTAAAACGGCCTATACTTTTCATCACGCTACAGCAGTGAATGAAAATATTGGTAAAACGGGAGAAATTAGAATTTTTAAGTTTAAGGTAGTGATTTAGTTATGAAATCTAACGTAGGTTATTTTGTTAGGTTGGTTAAAATGAAAGAAAAATTATCGCTAGAAAGCCCAGAAAAAAATTATTAACCATTTTAACTCCTCGCAATAGTCAGGCATATGAGATTAATAAAAAAATACTGTCGAATATACAAGTGGAAAGTAAAAATTTTTCAATAAATAGAATGGTCGATGAACAAGAAACCACTAATTACCCTATCGACGGGTCATTCGTAGACTAGACAAAAATAAATAGTCTTTTCCTGTATTGCTAATATTGGCGTACAAACTTCATTTTTTAAAGTTAAACTATATCTATACTTAATCATAAATATTACATTGAATTAAAATAACATTCCTTATCTCACAATCTTATTATAACTGCAATTATAACACACCTAAATAACTATTTAATAATTAATAATATATGGGTATAATATAACAGACAACATAATAAGTAACACGTTTTTCTTTATAAAATCATTTTACACATTATTGCTATTTGTCAACATTAAAAAATACAAAACTGACAATAAAATATAGAAATACAATCACAAAACATTAAATTATTATTCAAAGTGTTTGTGTTTATTTTATTAAGTAATTCAAAAATACTGCACGCAGTTTATCTATAGATAATAATAATAATATAGTCGAGTCTAAGTTTAGTCAAATATTTTTTGCTATATGGTAAAAAGGTGTTAGGTACAATAAGTTATTTCAGATTTTTTTTTACAAAAGACAAATCCCACACTAGCCTTTAAAAATATCAATTAAACGGACACAAAGAACATCCAGACTTAGGACAATAGTTTGTGTATCACAATTGTCCTCCATGGGAATCGAACCCGCGACCTCATGCACGCCAGCCATGTAATGCGACCGCCGCGCCACCGAGGCAGGTAATTCTGCCGCACCATAACGTAGCGTGCAAATGTATTCATTCATAATTAATTAGCGATTATCCGTGTGGTGACGGAGTAAGAATACAATGTGTCACCTCCCCATCTCATCCCATGGGTGGCGTAAAACCGACTAAGGGACTATCGGTGAATATTATCTTTACGAAATAAAAATGAAGGAAAACTTGAAATTAAACCCTATACCAATCCGACTGACCTGCGTGGTATTAGTAGGCCAAGTATCTCTCCGTCACGGGAGGAGGCGCGTCCTTGCAGTGGGACATTAATGGGCTGTTATGATGAAATAAGCGATGTCATTTATTTTAACTTACAAATTTGACAACAGATGGAATTGTGCCTGTGACGTCATTTTCAGTATCGCGGTGTTAAGATTTTCCTTGAAAGAATGACGTTCGCTCATGTCTTTCAGCATAAGTTTAGACGCAGTCTTCATGGTTCTCTATTTTGTCTCATAACTTTTTTATCCATAATCTAAGGTGTCATAACATTTTGTGTCCGAATCATCATGTGTCCGAATGCTAGCTAGCCCTAAATTCATGTCCTATAATATCACTTGTCCGAAAATCTAAATCCCTAAACATAACATGACCTAATTTTTTTTGCTATAACCATCACAATCTATAATATTTAAAAAACATAAATACTATATTCCAGTTTTACATAATAATAATGTTTCTGGCACTCGCCGGCCGCTGCCGCAGCACGCTCGCTTCGCTCGCTCGGCTCGTGCGCGTTGTGGTCACCATACTAACCTAACCTAACCAACTGTTTCTGACTTTTGCCCTAATGTTTTATTTTAGGACATGTGACCTTATAGCAAGAAAAAATAGGATATGTAATAATTATAGTACCCCATTTTATGACACACAAGTATTATAGGTAAAGACGATTAGGTAATATACAATTTCAAATACGCGAACATTATGGAAAGTGATGATTATAGTAAACTTGTATGGGATTATGATTTTCGGACGATCGATATTCGGAGAAGAAAGGGACTACCAGTCTTCATAGATCTGTCTTTGTAAAGGTCTGTTTTTGAAAAGGTTTTGGTTCGTTCGTTAATTTTACAATTCGTTTGTAGGTATATCTGTTTGTTATAGGGTTTAAAAAACGATTTTTCAGTATTAAATCGAAATGCGAAGTAAGTAACATCCGCCACGCGAACGAAGTCGCGGACACAGCAGCTAGTTAATAATAAGTGCTATATTTTGTTGCACTGCAATGACTTTTTATCGAAGTGCAATTTTTCCGTCACCAGTGTCACTTAGTAAGACATGATGAAACTTACAATGTCAAATAGAAGTAAGAAGGGATTCAATCTTTTAAAACTTCAACCTTATGCCGAACGCCATAAGATACATTTTAATGTGATAATTTTCAAAACGTATGTTAAAATTATTCAGCTATTTTCGGTAATCGGATGTACTTTTCTTACTCATTGATTTACTGTCTTTCTTTAAAAGCCAATCACATTATCAATGTCCCCATACTGTACAAAAGGCAAGCATGACGTTTACGACCGCAGAACTTTATCCTCTTTATATACTCAATGTTCTTAGACTGCAGTAATGATAACATCTGTCGTTTTGAAAACACTTTAACAATTGCATAAAAAAAAATTTTTTTTTTCTTCCTTTACAATTAACCTGTGGCTTTAATAAAATTGTTTCAACTAACTATTTACTTAAAGCCTATGTACTTTTTACATGTGCGGCGTTACAAGAGGCGATCATTTTAAAAAAACACATGTGTGTATTTTTGTGACACTACTATTGTTTTTCCATGTGTTTTTTTCCGATACTACATTTGCGCTGTTCTTTTGTTTAGTGGCGAAACAGTACCTACCGAAATAAAAAAGTACGTAGGTACAGCTAAATGTGGGATACATTTCCATAATTATTTTTTATTCTTAAATAGGTGATTTTAAGACTCTAGTCTCATAGATTCAGTTACCATGGAAATTTTAAGCCTATTATTATTCTGATACATGATAATAAAAGGATTTTAGTAAAGTATTGACTAAAAATTATCCTATAATACTAACCAACGTATTTTCATAAAGGGTCTCTGAAAGTGAAACTCCGAAAGAATTTAAGTAACATCTTTTAGGAAGTTTTATTGTTTGCGTGTTGTCCGTACTTTCCCCATCGCTCAACGAGCTGTGTCATTTCTGGTGACTGATGGTGTAAACACTGAAATAAATTGTTTAGGCCACAACCAGATTTGCGCGTCAAGATACGCCTTTATAATTTAGGAATAGAACGCATAATAATATACGCATAGCGTTTATACATTGTAGAATTTGTGGATTTGAAAATAAACCTTTTATTTTTAGCTTGTGCCCGCCGCGGCTTCACCCGCGTTAAATAAATACCTGAAAGGTTATTCTACACTTTAAACTACCTTTATTCCAAATTTCATGCAAATCCATTCAGTAGTTTTTGCGTGAAAGAATAACAAACATATTATATCCATCCATCTATACGTCCTCACAAACTTTCGCATTTATAATATTATGGTAGGAAGAAGGATAGGATTTTAGAGTAACCTATGCCGCATATATCCAGCAGTGGACGTCAATTGGCTGATATGATGATGATGATGCCGCATCCATACTAATATTATATATGGGAAAGTGTGTCTGTCTGTTTGTCTTTCTTTTACGGCAAAACAGAAGGACCAATTGACGTGATTTTTTATGTGGAGATAGTTGAAGGAATTGAGAGTAACATAGGGTACTTTTTTTTCTTCTGTGTCCAGGAAAGGGGAACAGTACTACCCCGAATTTAACGCGAGCAAAGCCGCGGGCAAAAGCTAATACAGATATATAAGTTTATGACTTGTTATCATAGAGTTAGACAAAGAGTACTGAACGCTATGTATAACTCTGCTTTGCTTCATATGGACACAGACATCACGTCTTCAACAAGGAACTAACAGGCGACTATTTTAGTTTTATTTGTCTATTGTTAATTTTTTGTTACCTTGTGTGTTGACATAATAGTCAATGATATCTTAGTACTCACAATAAAAATTTAATAGAGTCTATAATATATTTTTAATATTGAATAAACGTAATATGTTACCAGATCCAAAAACCAAACATTAGCCGAGCATACAATAAGTGTGGTTAGTGAAAATAATTAAAACCCACGGGTTTTAATGACATATGAGACTTCATTAATTTGTAGAATAAATTGTTTACCAACGAGTAATACTAGTTCACGACTAATGTTATTGTTTGAGTAAAAGAATAATGCTTTTTTTTTCTAATTAAGGTTAGCAAATGATAAAACAAACGCTGGAATATTAACCTTTCTGTAACAACGTAGTGTTCTGACACACAACATATGTTATGTAATCTTAAACTTAATGTAATCTTTATTGTGTTAGAAAAAAAACATTTTTGGTTTTTAGCTTTTGAAAAAAACACAATAATTTTTTTTTTCTGGTTTTCTTAAATGGCAGGAAAGACACATTATTCTTTACCGTAAAGAGTTTATGAAGTATGTTTTAGTTTTATAAGTAGTTAAAATTTGAAGTTTATTATAATGGTAGAAATGGCATAAAGTAATATAAAACAAAAAAAAAGTTGAATTCTATAGAATTTGTATATCGAATGTATTCAAAAACTTTTTTCGAGTTTACAAACTCTGATTATGATCCGTGATCCCCTTAGGTAAAAAAAACATAATAAGCACGTCTCTATGTTTGTTTAAGCCATGTCTTTACCACTTAGGTAATGTGCATCGTGCTAAGTGAAGTTGGGAAAGTATAATGTACATTAGTTCCAGCTTATCTTAACTATTACTATAAATGCAAATGTCAGTTCATGTATTTAATAGACACGCTTTCACAAAATTATATAAGTAGTTACGAAAGTATACTTAATTTAATTCATTGTTTTTAAAAGGTACATAAATACAATTGAATTTTACAAAAAAAAGTGATTTCTCTAAATCATCATCATCTTCTTGCACTTATCCCATATTCACTTGTGGTCGGCGCAACATGTACCTATGCTTTTTCCATTCATCCCTGTTTCTATAAATATACTAAGAAAAAAAAACAAATTGCTATCATCCTTTTCCGTTTGGAAACTGAATAATGGGCTATTCAACAAGTCGCATTTTCGCAAAGAACTTTGTTATTGCTACTAACTACAACTGTCACTGCTACTTCCTCTTATTGGTTTTCAGGAATATTGGCGTTAAAAACAGTTTTTGAAAATATTTGAAGGAAATAGTTAATCTTTGCACTCGTAGTTAACAATGTATATAATTTAAACTAATCTAACTAGTTGTTTCTTCGTTATAGGATAGAATAAAACTTTATGGTTAGTCAAACGCCGACACAACATTAATACGACACAACATCATACAGTATAAACTTATACTCGAAAAAATGTAATGTAATATTCGCTTGCTAGATAGACGTACTCTATTACATAGTTTAATCTTTCAATTCCTTTTTATGACATTATTATGATATATTGCGCTTTCGTTTTCTTTATTATAATATTATGCATAAAGCGTTTTCATTACAAATACATTGTGGTAAAGATAATAAAAAATTCAAGCAGATGTAAATTCCATTCAATGCCCACAAGCGACGCATTATTTATGTCTTATAAACAAACAAAAGAGAAGCAAAGATTATGCATTTTAATAAGCAATATAAAAACGGAGGGAAATCATGAAATTAAATTTATATTGATTAGAAGAAAACTAATAATTAATAGGTATTTTAACATTAGGCAATGGCTCTGCTACATTTTTGATGATCATGCGTGATCGTCATTCCTAATCATTTGTCAGACATAACCTTTGCGCGCTATTGGCGCGCCCATAGACACAATAATGGAGACATAGGTAAAATAGCTAGTCGTCGCCTGAATGCTTATTTGCTCAACCGACCATTTTGACGAATTTCACTTTTTAATGCAATTTTATTAAGGATAAAATTGCGGTTCGATTGGTATATAATACTTGCTGTTTGGACTTAAAATACATTATTTATAAGGAATTTAAGTTTTTGAAAACTAACACAACAGAATTAAAACTTCATGCTTAATTGCTCAAAGTCCGTAGAGAAACACCAAACGTGCATCTGATCATCGATTGCGTGCTTAAGTATTCAATCTCCTCACAGGTAACCAATCACGACATCGCATTTTGATGACGCAATACGCCGCCATTATTAATTTATTTTGTGAAGAAGCTACTGCTCGCAAGCATTTGAGTAAAAACTAACGCGAAATATAGAAAAAAGTATTAATTTTAATAGAAAACAGTACCCGAAATGTCCGTGACGAAATATAAATCGGAAAATATAGTCACAACTATAGAAAAGAATCGGTAACTTGTATTTTTGTTAACATTTCTTTGCAGATTATCACTGCGTATCGTTAACTTATAGTACAGGATGTTTAAATTTAATTTTTATAATTTCAGATTTAATTAAATCTTTAAATGAAATTGTGACGTATCTATAAATGAACAGATTGTTTCGAACATTTCGTAAGGTTGTAAAATATAGCTAATATAATAATAAAAAATATTGCTTTTGTGCGGTGACTGTCAAATTTATACCTGCTACTTGCATGTTTGCTAATTTCTTAGCATTAAATGGGTAGTTTTGTATTTACGTATACCTACGCTTTGTGTTCGCAATGATGTTAGATGCTAGATAAGAAGATTAATACTATTTTTTACTCGCCACAGATCCATTGCTCACATTGTACATCTATTTTTATTATGTCCGTTGCTTTGCATTTTCTTCCCTATTTTGGATGAGAAATTCAGAACTAATTACGCCATTGAGGGATGAATAGCCCATAAACCAAAGAATTCCTTATGAAAACATAAACAGCCTTATTACAAAATACGGTCTAACTATAAACCACGATTTATGACGTCACAAAACCACTGTTTTTGAAATTTGTTATTGCAAAATCAGTCTTAACGCTAAAGTGTTAAAACTGATTTTGTATTATCAAATTTATGATTTTGTATTTCTTAATACAAAATCAGTTTTAACACTTTAGCGTTAAGACTGATTTTGCAATAACAAATTTCAAAAACAGTGGTTTTGTGACGTCATAAATCGTGGTTTATAGTTAGACCGTATTTTGTAATAAGGCCGAAAGAATCGTCAAAAAAGGGTTAATTTTCTTTAAAAAAAATCCATTCTAAATTGTTTAAATAGTCTCAGTATATTAATTATTTTTTATACGTATAGGTATGATCTTATCACCGTTTTATTTTCAATTTATTTCGTTTTTATTGTACATATTGAAATGAAGAAGTGGAGTCACGGTAATACCATAGTTCTATTTTATGTTGACATTACGTACGATAAATCAAGAATCCGACGAAAGAAGAATACGACTAATAAGGACAAATTCAAATCAGACACTAACCGAAAAGAAAATAAAATATATTAGAAGTACCTACAAATATATAAAAGCGACAAAGCCTTTATGGAATCTCTAATTAAAAAGGTTTTGACAGGATCAGACAACATAAAAAATACCAGGCGAAGTAAACAATCTTGTATCGGTACAAAAACAAAAAAATATTGTATTTTGTATTTTTATTATATCAAACAGTGTTTTTTTTTTAATTCTGTATTTTTTTTAATAATAAATAGCCAGTTAACTAGTTATTTTTTTACCACGATACCCAAACACACTGTATTTGGTTATAGGGCACTTAAGTACTAAATATATTCGAATGCAAAATGCTCAACCTCCAGTCCAGTAGTGGTCTATCTCCAATTGCATAATTTGTTTTGTGTTTATTTGCTCAACCTCCATAAAAAATTGTGAAAATAAACATAACTGTTTGACTTTTTAATGATTATTTGTAATATATCATTTCATAAACACGTTAACTATCTTTTTAATATAAAACTTTTATAAAATCATATTATTTGCTTAAACTAATCAATAAAACGTCTCTGGTGTAAAATGTTGCAAATGGAGGTTGGACACTTAAGTATTCGTGCGACGACTAACTACTATGTTTTTGTGCTTCAATAATGCAATGTGTGACGACCTCTGTGGCGTAATGGTTATATAACATGACTGCTACGCAGAAGTCTGGGGTTAGATTCCCGCTAAATGTAAACATTTGCAACAGCATGAACATGATTATTTGCATTGGTCTGAGTGTTTCTATGTTTAATATGTATGTTTTTACAAAAAAAAAGTATTTAAGTACTAATATCCGTTGTTCTGTTACCCATAACACAAGCAGGTTAAGCTTAGCTTACTTTGGGAACAGATGACGCTGTGTACAGATGTCCGTGAATAAAAAAATAAAATAATAAATGAAAGTCCTAATATTGGTTGATCCATAATAAAATATTTTTTAGTCTTCGGTCTTCATATAACTTAACTCTTTTGTATAACATGTTGTTATAAAAGATCAGTAGCTGCATTGTATAAAATTCCTAAATATAAAATTCTCGTGTGGCTTCTAGTTATGGGTCAAACGCATTTTAGTACCTTTTCAATGGCAAATGAATAACTAATTCAAACTAGTTTCTGCAAAAGTTTGTATTAAAAAGATAAAGTTAAATCACAATCAGGCATTAAAAAGGCTAAACAGTTTATACATATAGTTCTGCTTCTGAAGTCTTGAATAAAAGTTGAAGCCAAAAGCCGAAGTTTAAAATAGTTTGGCAGAGTTATCTGTATTATTGAGTTGAAAAGGGTAGAGCTAACTGAAAATGCCTTATGTATTGAGTTTATTTTGTATTAAAATGGAGACACCTACTTAAGTATTTTAGGGAAAACATAAGACATTGTTTTAAATAATATTAAAGGTAATCTATACTTAATATAATATAGAGGTAAAGTTTGTGTGTTTGTGACGTTGTAGGGGGTAATATCTAGATCTACTGAACCGATTTTAAAAATTATTTCTGTGTTGAATAGTCCATTTAGCGGGGAGTGTCATAGGCTATATATTATCACGCTATGTCCAATAGGAGTGGAGCAGTAATGTTGAGGAAATATGTTTAAAAAAGGGACGCGTTTCTTATGCCGTCCAACGAAGTGGGCACGGGTCAGCTAGTATAATATATATCTAAAATACTCTTGACGAATAAACAAAATTATAGGGTGTCTTGTATAAAGTTTGAGAGATAATATAGTTATTATATAGTTTAAGATACTCTTGGGTCTAACTGAGTCTATCAATCAGGTAAATAATGAGGCGCAACGCACGATTTATCTTTAGTTGTATTTACGATTGGCTCTTTGAAAGGGCTGTCTTCCTACTCATAAGCAGAAAATTATATCGAAATGGTCAGAGAAACTTCTTCTAGAATATTTACAAAATTTTGTCTGAAATGTAATAGAGCATAACAAAATGACTAATTAATCTTGATATACTAAATATCAAGAATGAGTTCTAAACACACGTAATAGTTTTTCCAACCTACCATTGAATAAATTTTTATTTATTTATTTTATTTGGCTCTACAACAATGAGTACACTGGTACATAATAATTAATTACAATGCAGTTTGAGTCTAAGTGCCCCATTACTTAAAAAAGAGCACAACATGCTCTAATCTATCCTCTAAAAACTAAAAAAAAAACAACCAAACAATTTTAAAGACTGATTTAGACTAAACATTATACATTATACTTATTATAAACTAAAAGAAAAAATCTTACATTACTATATACATAGACTTAAACTGTTAAACGTATGTTAGGTTACTTGTCGTCAAGAAAAGATCAACAAGGCTTTACAGACAAATTGAAAACATTCACGAAATAAAAGACAAAGGTGTCTGCAATTTAGATTTATACTAGACATATTTACATGTAAAAAGGCATTGACTATTGTTCGGCATCCGTTAAAATATTGCAAAAGCCCTTTTGTCAATTTCCGTTGAGACAAACATCGAGCGAATCAGGATATTGGCGTTACACTCCCTGAACTCTAACAAAGCGAAAAATTCTACATATATTGCAAAGCAAGTGTTCATGTGTATATCTAAAATGTGTTTGTGTAAGCTGTTTTTGTCCAATAAAGCGGCGAATTGCCCAATAAATAAGGTATCGGATTTACAATCGAAAATTCTCGGATTCGAAAGCTAACCAGTAAATTACTGACTCGATCCACACCTAACAGCACCTTTGCTTATTAGTTACAATAAAGGCTATAGCGGCATTTTATTAAATGCAATTGTATATTCAGTTAGTATAAGTATCAGTACGTGTTTATGTAAAGAAGTATAAGTTTTTCGAAAAGCTCGCTAAGCTATGTTACTTATTAACAAAGAGATAAAAAAATAATAGAGAAAAAATAATAGTCTGGTAGTCTTGCACTTCATTAAACACGTTGATACATTTCTTGTTTGACTATCTAAAAATAATTACTTCATCTGCTTCAAGAATTTCTTGCATTCTTAAATAAGACAACCGTACTATGAGGGATCTTTCAATTTAGCCGTTTCGTGCCGTACGTTTTTCGAACTGCAAAAGCAACGTTCGTTTGTTTTCATAAAAATCTTGCCGTACGGCTCCCGTGCGGCAAACGCTCGACACAATAAATACCATAAAGTTTTACAAATGGTAGGTATCAAAACTATATGATATCTGAAAAAAAGTAATTTTAGGCTACGTAATTTGTAAGACGTACTTTAAAGTAAGGATCATTATTTTCTCCAAGTAAGAAAACCGTTGATTTTAGAAAGTGGTTATACTATTCTTTGCTGTCAAAGTAACTTAAAGTAAATACATTATCTGATTATATAACAATTGATCGTAAGTATGTAAGACAACCGTACTATAAAAGTGAGTAGGTACTCAAGTTTTACAAAGTACGGTAGGTATAAAACACTACAGTATCACGTTGCGTTTTAATTAAACATGATTTCCCAGAAATTTCAATTTTGTAGGCAAAGCGTTTGAGCAAATTCAATATGTTAGTCACAAAGACTTGTATAATAATATTCTGTTACGGAAAGTAGCGCAGAAGCGCGGAAAGTAGTATTTTTCTTTTCTATTTTTACTTATTCTTACCAGCCCATCTTCTAACACGAGGAATAGGACTTCTCCAAGGACATGGAAGTTCTAAGTACATTTTTTTCTAAGTATTTTTTTTGTCCATACTAAGGTTTGATTTTGTGTTTGTTTGTTTGAATTGAATAGGCTCCGAAACTATTAAACAGATTTGAATAATTCTTTCACTGTTGGAAAGCTACATTTTTCCTGAGTGACAAAGGCTATATTTCATTTTTTTTTAAATATCAAAAAGCAATATTGATTCCCGGGACGGGCCGCTAGTTTATAATAATTGACTATATTATATTTAAAAAAATAACCTGCTTTTAAATTAGGTAATCAAATTCATAAGTATATTTTTTAGGCCGGGAACTGATCCTCTAAAATATCGAGTTATTTCTAAAGGTCACTCTGTACTTACTTAACTGACGTAATCCACCCCAGGTAAAAATAATCTGATTCAATTAGACTCGTCGTAATATGAGTGGGGTGAATATAATAACGTAATTAAAACTTTTAACATGCGTGCATAGATAAAAATCATTTCATAACAAACTTTTTGTCTTTTATGATAATAGATTACGTTTATCATCATACCATCCTATAAAATCAATGTCAATAGTATTTTAACACCCTTTTTAGATCGATCGATGGGACTGCCATGCACGAGGAACTATATTTTATATAGTTAGGTATTATTTATTATATTTTATACAATGTAATAAATATTTGAAATATAAATGTCAGACCTATAGGTATCACTGGCACTTCTACACCCTATAAACTAATTGACTAGGGCGGAAAACAATCTTCAAAAAATAACGACATTCTTCATACCTTTATTTAAAGTTAATGTAGTAAAATAATTATATTTCAGTAATCACCAAACACAATTACAAAAAAAAATTGCTTACTTTTTACATAATAGAAAATATCTTTATTTATAATTAACCGAATTTTCGGAAATAGATTGCTCAGAATTTTCCTTGTAAATGATTGTAAAATATGGCTTTACGCCCCCTCCTTTTTTCTACCCTTGTTTGTCCTGTTTGCTATGGTTTCATGAAAGAAAACTGTAAATCAAACTGTCCTTTCGATTTAAGCATGCTTTGAGCGTAAGCCAAGGAAACAGAGTGACAAATTGTAAAATACTGCAGTTTTAGGCGGAAAATTAGAATCCATTTACACGATAGACTCATAATACATCAAAGCCCCATATCACACGTATTTTTTGTTGTTGTAAATATTAAAGCTTTGTGTATTTCTAAATAAATACAAATTAAAAATAATATAGCATTGCAGAATTTATCTTCGCAAAAAAAGGGTACCGTTTTAGACAATATTAGACAAATGTGTTAAACCTAGTTTTATTATGATCCATATTATTATATATTTGGCGAAAGCCGTTCTCTCCAGTAAACTTATATTTATTAACTTAAATATTAATTGACCGAACAACGAAGAAGAGAAGATCAAAAAAATTAAGCTCAAAATAAAACATAGGTATACAAAATACGAAAATATAACAATTTTCAGTGCTTTTGCGATCAAGTCAAAATGAATACGACTCCCATTGTGTACGATGAACACTGCTAACCAGAGCATTGAGCATCAGTTTATTTATGCCCAGTGCATATTACTATCTTCCTTGCTCAAAGGCAGCTACTGCTACATAATAATATAAATACCAATCTAGTTGTCCATTCATGATCCGGTATACGTTTGATCTAACAGCAGATTTTAGAACGCATTTAGTGCGAGTGTGAACTGTTCTATATCCTCTCTTTAGTACACTACCATCGTTTAATTAACGAATTTCGTTTCGGTCCGCGTTCGGCATTTAGTCGTCATACTCGTAACCAAACAAGTTTTATGTGTATCCAATCAATATACGGAAGCAAATTGTACTTTTTATTGGTTTATTATGTCTTTGGTCGTCCGCAATTTACGGAACGCTAGTTGTGTCAGAAAGAAAAGGAAATAAAAAAAGGGCTTCACATTTATCAGAATTTCTTCTACGTCAGTAAAAGTTATGCACGATGATTTTTATGATAAGAGTAACATGTTAAGATAATTTTAGTTCAATAATTTAAAAGAAACTTTATTCGGGTAAACAACCATTTTCTGCCTATGATGTTGTTTTTTTTATCTTTATTGTTCCGGGTCTAAAAAGGCAAAACAGAATTCTTATACGATCGTATTCGCAGCCGTCTATCTTTTATCTGTCTCTTATTGCCGTTTTCCCAAGAATTGGTTTCTAACTTGATGTTTAGTATCTAGTGACGCTCATATGTACCAATAACATTACTTTATATTGTTAATGCTTGTTATTCAATACATTTATATTTGTTGTTATTTTTGGTTAACTAAACTACTCACTAACTTTTTGGGTAACTTCAAGGTTTATATAGTAAAAAGGTTGGTAGGTATCGGTTGCACCTTTCTCGCGAGCTTGTCTCCCAGTACAATACACAAAAACTAAATCTGTACCTTACTTCTAATAGCTACGCAAAAAGTCAGTAAGCTAACATCTACTTTTTCTCAAAGAATTACTTTACGAGTATACAACCAAAGCATAGACTCCGTAGCATGTTTTTGCTCTTAAACAAACGAGGATCAGAAATGGATTGCCGCAAGTTTATTCATGATGTAATTTAAGGAATGGTGAAAATAATAGAATCGTTTATACCTTGATTGAGTTGTAGATCTTATTTCTCTAGCAACTACTTGTTTTTAATAATGACCTTATATTTAGAATACTTAGAATATAATTATGTATATAAAAAAAAAGTCGCAACCTTCAATTTATTTCATGATTTTCATTTTACAATGTTTACATTGTATTTTTCCCTATATAGACTAGATATTAAAACAGAACATTATCTCTTTTCCTGTTACTTTAATAGAACTACCACGGTACATCCCAAGGGTGCTACTTATAGCTCGTTGATGACCATGGGCAGTATTAAAAAGGGAAGTTACATGAAAATGCGTTATTCTATGTCATTATTTTGTAGTACAAATTGTTATTCTTAATATGACGTACATTATTAAAGGCAATCCCTTTTACTAACCTGTTCAAAACGGTTTGTACGTTCAATTGTGAGATAAAAATCATGACAAATTTTGAGGTTTGATATACCATTATGCTTTTCTGAAATGATCTGACGTAATAACTAAACCGTTGTGGGCGGACAGCGGAGGTGGAATCTAACCTGGGCTTAGCGCCTCGCAGCTTAACCGGTTTAAAAATTTCAAGTACGTACCGTTTTATTAATATCTATTTGTTTTAAAAATCAATTAAAATATTTTTTATATATGTGGTGACGGAGTAAGAATATAATATGTCACCCTCCATCTCATCCCATGGGTGTCGTAAAAAACGACTAAGGGACTATCCGTGAATATTATCTTTACGAAATAAGAAGAAGAAAAACTTACAATTAAACCCTATATCAATCCGTCTGGCCAGCGTGGTATTAGTAGGCCAAGTATCCCTACTTCACGGGAGGAGGCCCCTGCAGTGGGACATTAATGGGTTGTTAAGATGAAGTGAAAATAATTGGCAGACAGAAGCCTTGAATCATACAAAATGGAAATCTAAAAGGGGAGATCTTTGCCTTACAGTAAGACTTTAAAATAAAAGTACTCAATAACAAACGTGTCACACTGGCATCATTTGCATTTTCAGGTGATTGAAATCGGAACCAAAAGTTTTATATGCAAATGTATACAATGTCACTAAAACGAAATTCAAATATTCTTGTAAAACTCATGTGCATTGTCACGATATCTCTGAGGAAAATAGATATGTAACACCGGTTCGAGAGAATAAAATGTTATAAGAATTTAGACTTAAAACATGGTGTATGACAAATGCGTTTTACACACATCGCACCTCTAGATAACAGTCCTTTAATTTAAAAAATCGCATTTTTAGTTGATGAACTCTTCAAATTCTTGTAGGTATCGAATCGAAAACCTACACGGCGATATAATTCTTTAAACAATACTGCGAAGCGTTAACATCACTTTACTTGAAAATAAGCGTATCCCGATTCACGCAAATATTAGTCCGCATTCTTTAGTTTCCTTCCGAACCTTTTAATCCATAAAAAAACTGTATTTTTAAGTTACCGGAGTATCTATCTAGGGGTGCGGTATGACTCACGTGTCTGGAGGGTGCGCCGCCCCTACCAAATACGGTTAGGGTTCACTTTTAGGCACTTAACTCTAAGCTGCAAACGGAATGATAGATGGATAAAACAACTTGTCATTCCGAAGTGTAGTTGCAAGCTATTCGGTTTAGATATACGGAGGTAAGAAGGTAGATTATATTATAAGGCAAGTCCTAACGTTAAATTCTAAAACTTTTAATAGTTAATTCATTACATTTACCATCGGAATTACTACTACGAGTGTCTATACTTATTATTTTAACTTCAGGAATATTCCTTTGCTTTTTTATTCATATTAAAATATTAAGTTATATTATTATGATAAATTAAAAAAAATATTACTATCGTTTTTTGACATCTTTTGGCTAATTTGACGGTTTGACAACCTTGAGGATGGTGAGAATATATAAACATTGTATTATGATGTTTATGAGTAAGGGGATGAGAATTTGAATTTGATAATTCAATCAAAGGAAACTAAAAGTACAGCAAAATGAAATATTATTTTTTATTGTTCTCGTACAAAAACTCTTTTTAACACATAAATATAAATAACAACCAATAACATGATAACCAAGTGTGATGTTATGTTTAAGCTTGTTGTATAAATAATATAATAACTACGAAACATTACCGTTCCTCTCCCTTCTACATCGCACTATACTCCCCTACACATCGTATGGTTATTAAACATATTACTCTTGCTCCTTATTTGTCATATTAATGTAACAAATTAGCGCTCCTCGTTTCCACTATTCATTTATACACGAAATAGTTTGTATAATAAATATCAAAAAGAATAAAAGTAATTTGTAGTTGACAGTAATGAATTAGATATTAATTAATTTAATTACAGATGTTCGTCTTTGAATATATTTATTTATTTATGTACAGTACATAATGTATTTTTATTAAAAAGTATTTCTTTGCTCCTTTTAAATGTCATCAATTAATTGACAGAGGCGGCTCTTGTCTAATTAAAATCAGGCAGGGACAGGCCTGCTCCCGTGACGGAGGGATACTTGGCCTACTAATACCACGCTGGCCAGACGGATTGGTATAGGGTTTAATTTCAAGTTTTCCTTCTTTTTATTTCGTAAAGATATTCTTGACGGATAGTCCCTTAGTCGGTTTTTACGACACCCATGAGATGAGATGAGGTGGTGACATATTGTATGCTTACTCCGTCACCACACGTGGAAGTGGAAGTGTAAAATATGCAAAATGTTTTGGCTGGAGCAAAGAAGAACTTAAAATGGGCAGTCGTATATATTATCAATATGCTTATGACTATCACAGTACAGAAACAAATCGATCAATTCGTTAAAAAGTTTGATGCTCGAATCGCGCGCCCACTTTACACACCAATCGATATTGAAAGGATTGTGTATTTTTGGAAATGAAATAGTGGTAAATAATATTAAAAGTGCGAGGATAGTTATCCTATTACAGCATATACCGTGCTTGGTAGCCAGGGAAAGTAGAGTGCTAGACATAAGTACGCTTCCTTCAAATATTTCTACTTTATGGGTCTTTACTCATCTATCAACTTCCTACCACCTTAATCTGACTGTGTGTCCCTAGCCCACATTGCTTTATTTACTGAACTATTACCATTTGCCAGCGTTTTAAAACTTCTATAGGTTATTTTATAGCGGTATATTACTGTTTTACTTTTACCATCAAATTTCGGATAAGCCATTATCCTAATACTTAAATTGGATACTGGACTTAAACACGCTTGAGTTAGAGTCACACTAAATTAATATTAAAAAATAAAGTAATTAATTATCAACATGCGAATCCTAGCATACAATGTAGACATAAAAAGTTACACTATGTGAATTTATTGAACTGTTTGACATTACATTCGCGTGAGGTGGACTACTCCAAATACCGTTAAAAATGAGGTATCGATACCTTCATCAAAATATGGTAACGTTACTTGTAGAGGTATCGTTAAGCCAGGTATCGTTAATTGGGTGGACTTTTACCGGTAAGTTGACTTATCGCTATCGATGATTTACCGGTAAAAAGTAACAATACTGTAAGTCAAAGTTTACTAACGTTACCATAGAAACACCGTTAATTGTCATTATAACTCTTTCCACTATAATAATCTGTACATAATATTAATATAATAAAACTGTAGAAACGTCGTTATTGTACATTAAAAAAAAATTAAAATAAAATAGTCAAGGTATTACAAGACAACCAATAGTACCCATTTCCAGCTTTGGAATTTTTGTCTATTTGTCTGTAACTGTATATCTGTGTTCTAAAATTTGTTTGGGCATCACGTAAAAAGTACGAAAGCAATGTAGATGATTTTTATACACAACGAAGTTATATTTAGATTTTGTTTCTTTTAATTAACTAATATTAAACAGCGCCATCTTTCGAACTTACACAGGACTAGGTACATCAAGAGTTGAACTACGTGCTGTATTTTTAAATGTAAATAAATACAAATACAAATAACCTTTATTCATTAATCACAGATACAAAACATGTTACAAAAATAAATAGTCTTTATCTGTTTTGCCAATACTGGCGTACAAACATCAATTTTTAAAGTTAAACTATTTACTTAATCATAAAAATAAAGTTAATTGCTCCTTCATTAGATAATAAATTCTAAAAACTATAGATGATATCGTTTTGTCTTGTTATTATCTAGGCCCTTTGCTAAATAAAACAGTAAAACTAATATTCATTTACAAGTTATAAGGCTTTAAAGTTCATAATTCTACGCACATTTAATGACAACTTTCAGCGTAATAAAAAAGGATTAAACGTTGATATCCGCGCAGAGTGGAAACTTTTGGAGGAGGCCTATGTCCAGCAGTGGACGTCCATAGACTGATATGGGTGGATGGAAACGTTGATAAACGTAAATATAAATAGGCATAAGGCATCGATTATTTATTCGAAAATTCAAATAATTTTATTTTGACTAGATACATTGTAAAGTTTGTACGTAATTTCCTTTTTCCCAAAAGCATTTTGGGCAATTTTACCTTGCTCGTTTTCGCCATCGACATCTTGCATCTCGCCTCCACTTTCTGCACCCCTCGGGTCGGCGGAGGGGAGGTACGACAGCTAGCCGACCGTCGCCGAATATTACCGATTTTTTTTTTAAACTTCAATAAACTATAATTTATATCATTTAATGACAATTACGTATCGCTTGCCAGTAAGAAGTTTCGTAATTTCTCTGTTCAAAGAGATCCAATTATTATCAGATGCATAACCAGTTAGATAAAATACCTACATCAGTGACATTCTTGGCTAAAATCAACTGTCAAAATTCACCTAGTGCAATAGTCAATTATAACATAGCTAAGGCTGTCACATTGCACAAACTGTATTTTTTTGTAATTCATTCTGTTTTTTTTTTTCAATGGGGTCCGGGAAAGCATTTTTAGATAAGTGTCGCCCCGTTGAAGGGACGCCCACTTGATTTTCCCTAAGAAAACTAAACAAATTCAAGCGACGGGTCGTATTTTTATAACCTACGCACGGTCGGAGCTTGCGCCCCGACACGTTTCGCGTCATCGCCGCTTCGTGTGGCCTCCGTCTTAGTGGTGTGATTACGTCCTCTGCTGTGATTGGTCTAAGTGTAAATAATTTTAACACGTTGTAATTGGGTATACATTTTTTATGTTTGTAATTTTTATTTATCTTTATTTTTATTGGTTTTACATGTTTGGACACTTTTGTATATAAGGCGACGATTTTTAATAAACGATACGCATTCTACTTCAAGCAAATCAAGAGTTTTATTTCACATCAATACCTTCATAATCCTTACCTTCCTACCTACCTTATCCTTGTAAAAGTATTGAATATACTTTTAATTTTTTTACTTTTTAAAACTATTATTGAATTACTTATCTTATTCTTTTTCAAAATTTGGGTAACAACATCAAACACAAATTGTCATTATCGCAATTTTGCTGTTTTCCGATGAGGAATTCCTTTTCATAGCTACGTAGTCCATAATCAGATCACTGTAATTTTTTATGGAACCACATTGAAAGCTAACCCTATTCAACATAATCATCAAAATCGAACCTCACTGTAAAAAGTTATGCGTGATCATACAAAAAAAAACATACGTGTCGAATTGATAACCTCCTCCGTTTTTTTTCTTCGGTTAAAAAATGATATGTATGATTAGTGATTATTATGAATTGCAATTTTTTTTTTTTTTTATGAAGAATGATCATTATGACTAAATTATATGAGAAACATTTTCGGAGATCCGATGATATGAGTTGAAATGTTATATTATTATGTAAGAAGAAGCGCTCCCTGTTGTGCGATATTGAACCTAATAGTTTTATGACATGTAATTAAAATTAACTCTAGAGATAATAAAGCCATTTAATTGTCGACTATACATTTTTTTCGTAAACGAAGTCGCGGGTTACAGCTCGTATTGAATAATAATAGTAGAAAACAAAATAAAAAAAAAAAAAAAAAACACAAAAAGTAATCCGTTCCTCAGGATCGAACCAGAGCTGCTCTGCTTTCAGCCAAGCTTTATACAAGCAAAGCTATCGTGTTGACAACAGTTTTGATCAAATTGTCAATCTAGTATTGCGCTTTGAAATTGGCTTGACTTTTGTCTACTGTCATAATCACTCACTACAACTACACTGAAACTCAACCGCAGATGAGCGACGCAGCAGGCGACGTTGCCGTTCAGTCATGCGCGGCTCCCGAACACTGCACGAGTGGGCAACATCGCTCGTAGGTACCGGTAAAAGTGTCGATATTCTTACCGATACATTGTTACCGATATAAATTTAATTCGATACCACAGTAAAACTACCCGTAGTATCGTTACTAGGTTACCTTTATGAAAATAACGTTACTTAACGATACTTATACTGTGAATTTGGTACCGTTACCAAACCCTGCTACTTAGTTCCGCATACGAGTATTTACAAAGTAGGTTCCATACTGGATACAGAATATATATTTTTTTACATCTCGCTGTTGGTGCCAGAAAATCGACTGAATTTTAATATACGAAACATTCATAGGTTATTGAGGCGAGATTTATAGATCTTCTTTGTATTATAATTTAAAGTATAATATTCCTTAAACATTTTTACATCTACATCTTAACTTAGCTGAGGTTATACTATGCGTACATCAACTAATTCTTAACGAATTAAGTAATTACAAAAAAGAAAACATCTATTTTCAAGCACTGCTAATATCACAAACTAGTGTCGTCGAGTATAGCTACGAATAGAATAACCTACGACATTTTCTCAAATATATAATAATATTAATATATCAATATCATACCCAACTCGAATACTAGGCCCACACAATTTTCGATATTATCGCCTAATGTAAAGGCATTGTAAAGGTAGGACGTATTAATTAATGGGTGCTTTCATCTATTCATACCGTGTCCTACATATGTATTGTATTATATGAGTACGTATGTATGTTTCTTATTCAACGAATATTAGTTGAAGAAGATAATATACAGTTGTCTTAGTTTCTAATTTGTGTTGAACTTAATTCTGTGATTTGAAACTGGTCTTACAAATTTTCGTGATAATGGTACTAGTTCTTTTGACAAGAATTATTTAATTTATCTTTTTGGTATCAACAAAAAAAATAACTTTTCAATAGTTTATTTTTACCAGTTATAATTTATTTTTACTGTAAGTATTTTATTTTTTTCGGTTGTAAAAGATCTAGTTTGTACAATAGTGGTGATTGTCGAAATTATTAAGGCAAAGTTTTCCGTAGACTTTTTAAAACTGCGCTTAGAAATTATAATATATTTAGAAATTATTTCTTACTATAGAAAGAAGGTAAAAGTAACTAATTTTGAGAATTACACATTAATATTGTTTTTATTATTTTTTTTAGTTTTAGATAACGACTCTTATTTTTGTTCAATAATAGGTTATTATAGCACCATGTTGCATTTTATTAAAATCTTACTTTAGAAATTCAAGTTGTAGGTAAGCTTTTCCTCTAAATAATAACAATAAATAAATAATCCTGGACATCTCTACATAGCGCCATAATGCTGAAATATAGATTTAGTATGAAAGACTTAGCTAATCACTTTAATAATGATAAGTAGGTATAGCTTATGTAATGAGGTTATTTCTTTCTCTTTACATTTTTTTTAAATATATTGATACATATCAATTAAATATGGTATAAAAGAAACATACAAAAATTCGTAAGTAATTGCATTATCAGGCTTAAAAACCTTGGACGTAGTCAAATAAACTCCCCTAGATCAAAAAAAGTGACCGCTGTTAAAAAATTTATCCTCAAGAAGAAATGCTCACCTTAAAGTCCGATTTACACATCTACAATAGCGAGTTGACGAGTTAAGTTGGCGAGACGCGAGAGAGGGGACTACTTCGTATTTAACTTGCCAAAAAATAGGATGGAGATCTATTTAAATCAACTTAATAAACAACTTACTACTTAACTCGCTACTGTACTTGTCGATGTGTAAATCGGGCTTTAGATCGTATCGTGAAGCCCGTACGCTTTTGTAGAGCTCGTCAGCAATGACGAACAAAGTTACTTGTCCCAGTGAGACTGAACTATGCGCCGATAGTTCCGCTCAGTAGCACAGAAGTGCAGTTGCATTAAGTATCAAGGGAGTTTTAAAAACTGTCAGTTTTAATAAAAAGTAACATTATTCACATCTTCTCACCATAAACATAATTTCTAATAGGTCATCCTACGGCGATGTTCTCAACCCAAATGAGGTACAGTATATTTTTCTCAACAGGTAAATTACTAACAAATTGTATTTTGTCAATAATCACAAATCAGATTAGTTCAAAAGTACTGCTATCAAATTATTTACACTAAAACATAAAATGTCCACTGCTGGCCGTCAATTGGCTGATATGATGATGATAAAATGCAGTCTTTTTTTTAAATTGCAAAATTAGTAGTAATAATTTATATTGGAATCCAATGAAACAGTAATTAGGATAAAACTTAAACAACACGGATCTAAATCTTAATTCTTAGTATTTGTTAAATGGATCAAGAATCGAGAAACAATAACTATTAAAGGTAAATTCAAAATATAATAGCTCCTTAAAAATAAAACCAAGACTAAAATTAAAAGCAGCTTTATCTAAATGTACATCAGTCAATAATATCATTATTTATTTAAATGTACTGAAGAATTACAAAAAAAGGGTAGGAAATAAGGAGTAGGTGTTTAAATTGTTGCCTTACACATGGTTCTTTAAAAATATTAACGTTTACATTAGCTTACACAAACATAAATTAATCGGGTTGGAAATTCCGGTCGGATACACTCTCTCCCTCGGGCTGAGAGTCGGGTGTAGTACATAATACTTACACCACACCGACAGACTGTAAATAGTAGTTTTTGACTTATTTATTTTAAAGTATCCTTCAATGTAATGTTTAGACGAAAAATATAAAGGTGACGTGGCCACTGGGTGTAGGTAGTTACGATAGCAGTCCGCAACGGCAGGTCCATGACGAAAATACAGATGAACTAAACTACTACTAAATCAAACAAAACATTTCATATTTTATACGACAACCTCATAATGAAATTTGTAGGTTCATTTTATATATTCATGTCATGTTATCATTAATAAAGTCTTCTACTTCACACAAGACAATTTATCTATGTGATAACGTACTGTAGTGACGTTATATACCGTTAAAATAATTATATTAATATTATTTACAGCTTTAAAGTCAAAATTTTTATTATATAAAATCAATTTAAATATTCAAAAAGACAAGCAGATTTTTATTGTATATAGTTAAAAACTCAACCGCTTTAGAACGAAAACCGAACGTCGTTTTGGTATGTTACCATAGCGACCGCAATAATAAAATATAAAAAATTTAGATTATATATTATTAGGACTGGTGTTTCTTCTATCTTGTAAACTGTTATACTTTCTTTCTGTCTGTTACTCCTTCTATTACTTCGTGTGTGTGGTGTACATAATAAACTTTATTCTACTGTGAACTTTAAACTGTTTCTTTTCTATTTCCTACTACACGCACCTACATTGGTGACCCGACGGAGCACGATGGAAGACAGCGTGAAGAATACTGCGGCAACCGAAGGCGAGAAGCGGTTAGAGACATTTCGCGTGGGCGTACGAATTCCACCTTTCTACCCCGAGAAGCCAGCTTTATGGTTCGCGCAGATGGAAGCTCAGTTTGTCCTGTCGAAAATCAAGACGGACGAAACTAAGTTCTTTTACATCACAGGCAACCTCGACCCACAATACGCAGCAGAGGTCGAAGACATTATAAGTTACCCTCCACCTACTGATAAGTATGAGAAGTTAAAAAGTGAACTTATAAAACGGCTTTCTGCTTCTCGTGAAAAGAAGGTCAAGCAACTACTCATGCACGAGGAGCTTGGCGACCGCAAGCCTTCACAATTTTACCGCCACTTGCTTAACCTAGCTGGCCCTGGCGTCCCGGAGGAGTTCCTGCGAACAATATGGACGAGCCGTCTACCTAACAGCACGCAGGCGATAGTAGCTTCACAGTCTAAAATGGCTTTATGCGAATTAGCTGAGTTAGCCGATAGGATACACGACGTCGTCGGTACCCAGATGGCAACGACCTCCGCCATTATTTTGCCATCGCCAAGCACACCAGGTAACACCATGTCATCTGAGATTGCTGCCCTAACTCAACAAATGAAGGAGCTCGCGGGGAAGGTAGAAAGAATGTCCCGGCCCCGTGAGCGATCTCATAGCCGAAGACGCGATCACCGTTCACATGATCGTGCATCTAGGTCGCAGTCCGAGTACAGACGACACCCTCAGTGCTGGTACCATCACAAATTTGGAGAGTGGGCGAGAAGATGTGTCGACCTCGCCTTGTGACTTTCAAAAGGCGGGAAACGCACGGGGCAATCAGTAATGGCGGCCGATGATTGTCCGAGCACTGGTCGCTTATTCGTCACCGATCTACAGTCTAAGATGCAGTTTTTGGTCGACACAGGCAGCGACCTCTGCGTCTATCCCCGATCAGCCTTACCAGGACGACGCGAGAAGACCAGCTATCAGTTATGCGCAGCAAACGGCACACCGATTAATACATACGGTTTTATAAATACAAAACTAAACCTAGGGTTGCGCCGCGACTTCACCTGGCGATTTATTATAGCGGACGTTACAAAGGCGATAATAGGCGTGGATTTTTTATCTTATTATAATTTAATTGTTGATTGCAGGAATCAACGTCTAATAGATAACTCCACTACACTATCGACCGCGGCTTCACCTGTCAAACATACGGACGGCATTTATTCCGTAAAGGTAAGTCTTGGTAAGTCCGTCTATCACAACATACTACGGGAATATCCCGACATTACTCGTCCACCCGGTATACATCGCACTATTAAACATAATACAGCACACCATATCAGAACTACACCCGGCCAACCTGTTTCCTGTTCACCTCGTAGATTAGCTCCAGATAAATTAAAAATAGCAAGAGACGAATTCGAGTCCATGTTACGATGTGGTACTTGTCGTACTTCTGAGTCACCATGGTCGTCACCTCTCCATCTTGTCCCTAAGAAGGACGATGGTTGGCGTCCATGTGGCGACTACAGAATGTTAAACGCGAGGACCGTTGCCGATCAATATCCAATACGGCACATCCAAGATTTTGCTCATAGTCTTTCAGGCTGTACAGTCTTCTCCCAGATTGACCTGGTTAAAGCTTGTAACCAGATTCCAGTCTACCCAGAGGATATCCAGAAGACAGCCATCACAACACCATTTGGCTTGTACGAGTTTCCGTACATGACTTTCGGGTTACGAAATGCTGCACAGACCTTTCAGCGGTTCGTAGATGAAATGCTTAGAGGCCTAGATTTTACATACGCTTACCTTGACGATTTTTTAGTCTTTTCAAAAGACCACGCCTCCCACGAGCATCATTTGCGTCAACTTTTCACCAGACTCAAAGACTACGGTATGGTCATAAATACATCAAAGTGTGTCTTTGGAGTATCCGAGGTCAATTTCTTAGGGTATCATATATCAGCTCAGGGTACCAAGCCGCTACCATCCAAGGTCGAAGCTATTCAGCAGTATCCAGCACCAAAGACTGTGAAGGAACTGCGGCGATTCCTGGGAATGCTTAATTTCTACCGCAGGTTTATACCTAGCGCTGCCAGTGACCAAGCACCCCTAAATGCTCTTTTAACAGGTTCTGTCAAGGGGTCACATCCAGTTAACTTTTCACCCCTGGAAACAAAAGCATTTAACAACTGCAAAGATAGTCTTTGCCGTGCAGCATTGTTGGCTCATCCTGACTGCAACGCTCAGTTGGCGTTGGTCACGGACGCCTCTGACAAAGCCATTGGTGCTGCCCTTCAACAGCTTACAAAGGGATCATGGGAACCTCTTGCATTCTTTTCGCGTAAACTTACTACAACGCAAACGAAATATTCCCCTTATGATCGCGAACTGCTTGCCATTTATGAGAGTGTAAAGTACTTTCGTCACATGTTAGAGGCTCGCAACTTTACGATCTATACCGATCACTAGCCCCTCACGTTTGCTTTCCACTCTCATAAACAAAATGCTTCCCCAAGACAGTTCCGCCACCTGAACCTGATTGCCCAGTTCACAACGGACATCAGGCACATCTCAGGCAAAAACAATGTCGTGGCAGACACTCTATCTCGTATAGAAGAGATAGCTGCGCCGGTGGACCACGATACCATTGCTGCTGCTCAGCGCGTAGACGCTCAACTTAAAGATCTGTTAGCAGGCGAAACCTCGTTGCGTCTTCAGCAGGTAAATATCCCAGGTTCACAAACTAAGCTGTACTGTGATATCAGTTATCACAAGTCAAGACCTTACGTTCCACAGGAGTTACGCGAACCCATATTCACGAGTTTACATTCCTTGAGCCATCCAGGTGCTAAAGCCACCACTAAACTGGTGGCTGAGCGGTATGTTTGGCCCGGGATGAAGAAAGACTGTCGTGAATGGGTACGAGCTTGTTTAAATTGTCAACGCTGTAAGATAACGCGCCATGTCTTTGCGCCAGTAGGCACTTTTAAGTTACCCCAGTCAAGGTTTGCTTTTATTCATATTGACCTGATAGGACCGTTACCACTGTGTCAAGGGTTCCGATATTGCCTCACCGCCGTCGATCGTTTCACACGATGGCCTGAGGCAATACCGCTAGCGGATATTACCGCTGAGACAGTGGCTAACGCCTTGTTAAGCGGCTGGATTTCCCGCTTCGGCTGTCCTACCGACATAGTCACGGATAGAGGAAGGCAGTTTGAGTCTTCACTATTTAAAAAACTATCCGAAACTGCTGGTTTCAATCATCGTAGAACCACAGCCTACCATCCTGTATGCAATGGCCTAGTGGAGAGATTCCACCGCCAGCTGAAGGCTGCTATCACTTGCCATGCAAAGGACAACTGGGTGGAATCTCTTCCACTAGTACTCCTGGGCATACGCAGCGCTTTTAAGGAAGATGTTCAGCCTTCCGCCGCTGAATTAGTGTACGGTCAGTCTCTCCGACTACCAGGAGAATTTTTTGACCCTGAAGTTGATGACACCGTAGATATGACCGAGTATCTGTCCAGACTTCGTAGTTTTGTCCGTAGTCTACAACCATCACCAGCGGCAAGGCACAATAGTAAATTTAAAACATTTATTTACAAAGATTTGAAAACCACGTCTCACGTTTTTCTTAGGGACTGCACCACTACTTCTGGTTTAAAACCTGCCTACTCTGGGCCCCACAAAGTCCTTCAAAGAAGAGACAAGTATTTTAAATTGCTTGTGAATGGGAAACAAGTTTCCGTATCCATAGACCGTATTAAACCGGCCTACATATTGAGAAACACTGACACAACTCATTTACAAACACCACACAACACTTTCAATAACACACAATCATCATCTAACACTTACAGTAACACTCATCACCACATTCCTCAGGCGGATAACCAAGTCTTACCTCTTCCGAATGATGACGTCATAAAAAAGACGCGATACGGACGTCGTGTAAGGTTTCCCGACTATTATCGCCCTTGACGGTCTCTGGAGGGGGGTGATGTAGTGACGTTATATACCGTTAAAATAATTATATTAATATTATTTACAGCTTTAAAGTCAAAATTTTTATTATATAAAATCAATTTAAATATTCAAAAAGACAAGCAGATTTTTATTGTATATAGTTAAAAACTCAACCGCTTTAGAACGAAAACCGAACGTCGTTTTGGTATGTTACCATAGCGACCGCAATAATAAAATATAAAAAATTTAGATTATATATTATTAGGACTGGTGTTTCTTCTATCTTGTAAACTGTTATACTTTCTTTCTGTCTGTTACTCCTTCTATTACTTCGTGTGTGTGGTGTACATAATAAACTTTATTCTACTGTGAACTTTAAACTGTTTCTTTTCTATTTCCTACTACATGCACCTACAGTACTATATACATTTATAAATATATTTATTTATGTTGTTATGTATTGCTTATCGTTTAATAACTTATGAGACTACTTTAGAAAAAACACATTCATTTAAATTCTAAAATTATACTATTTTTATACATTTAATTTTATTTGCAGTGGGTATTTTTATTTTCAACTAAAATAATAATTATTGCAGTGTAAATATTATTAAACTCGTAGTCCAAATAGAAAGCTAACTAAAATATATAGGCACCAATCATGAAGCTTTAACATTGATTCAAATTGAAACTGCAATATTACCTGTATTTTAGCAAAGTTGATTTGCATACCGATAATTGAAAACAAATATTTTGTGATTAGTTTCAGTAAATAAATAGTATATTTTTATAGTGGAAACCATTTAACAAAACTATTTCAGTCATAAGTCTACAGTATTATACAATAATAAATTAATTTGTGTTATCCATATTACATTTTATTAGCAGTAGAAAATAATTACTACATATAGCCCAGTCAAAATAGACTAAATTATGATTAAAGTTTGCATTAATTCCCAACAAGCTGGATTTTTGTGCAGGCCTTGAGTACGTCATTACAAATGATATGTCAAAAGTCCCCATCGATCCCGCTTGTGCGTTGTTTTTTATTCGAGGTCAAAGGTCACAAATTTGCGTTTTTTGCGTATATCTCTGAAACAACGAAAGCTATCGAAAAATGGTCAGACAAAGTTTGTAGATCGTAAAATTGTCTACAAAAAATATTCCAACACTTCTCTCCTACAAAGCATCGCTTTCGAGATATCGGGACTTTAGAGCACAGGAAAGACGTATTTTCGACTATATGCACACACTAGCTTTTTCCCGCGATTTCAACGCACAGCCCAAACCACTGGTGGGATCTGGCTGAATTTTGGCATGCAGGTAGATGATATAACGTAGACATCCGCTATGAAAGGATTTTGATAAATTCTACCCCTAAAGGGATAAGATAGAGGATGAAAGTTGCATGTAACTTAGTCAATTTCAAAGCGATTAAGCTGAGACCAAGCATGCATATGCTACTACATATTGAAATAAGCCTTATTTTTAATGATATTTATAAACGCGAGCGAAATCGCGAGAAAAAGCTAGTGTGTGCATATAGTCGAAAATACGACTTTCCTGTGCTCTAAAGTCCCGATATCTCGAAAGCGATGCTTTGTAGGAGAGAAGTGTTGGAATATTTTTTGTAGACAATTTTACGATCTACAAACTTTGTCTGAACCATTTTTCGATAGCTTTCGTTGTTTCAGAGATATACGCAGAAAACGCAAATTTGTGACCTTTGACCTCGAATAAAAAACAACGCACAAGCGGGATCGATGGGGACTTTTGACATATCATTTGTAATGACGTACTCAAGGCCTGCGCAAAAATCCAGCTTGTTGGAAATTAATGCAAACTGGATATCTATTTTGACTGGACTAATATTAAAATATCAAATAGATATTATCCGGTAAATTATAATAGCAATTACAACAAAAAAATAGTATGCAGAAATAAAAACATTGTTACGAAGTATTCAATTAAATATGTTTTTAATTTTACTATTATAATATGCATTATACCACAATCCATTAAAAAACCTCCATTGATACAAAAAAAAAGCTAGGTGAACTATTTTCCTAAATAAATAAAATTGAGCTAATACCGTAGAGCTGGTACCAAAAAGAGATTTTCTTATATTCAGTCTTGTTTTCTAGCGAACATGTTTACGTATTTTTAAGTACATTTTACTTTTCCAAGCAACCTGCAATGCTAGCTTTCACCGCAATTCCACTGGATCTAAAGTTTATCAGAACTTGAAATCCACACTGAGTAACCGTACTGAATCCCCAAGGACCTTTTCGTATACTTGCGATTTTAGTCTTTCTATATGTCTCGACTTCGTTTTATTTAGAACTAAAACCACATGTTAGTTGAATTCTAAGAATCACGTCAATGACAGTACGAAAGTGACATGTTTTATTTCAAGGGTTACTTTTTATTTTCTGATTTATTTTATATTTTGTGATGCTGTGAATGAATGCTATGTTAAATACTAGTATCAAGAAAGTAATTATTTAGTCCAGATATCCCATAATATTCCTTCAATGTACATCTATACTTCTATACTTAGGTACTAATATTATAAAGAGGTAAAGTTTGTGTGTTTGCATGTTTGTGTGTTTGTGACGTTGTAGGGGGTAATCTCTGGATCTACTAAACCGATTTTAAAAATTATTTCTGTGTTGAATAGTTCATTTATCGGGGTGTGTCATGGGCTATACAGGGTGGCTCATTCAAAAGGGTCATAGGACATAATGTTTCATAGAGATATTTACTGCTTAAGACCTACAGAATCGATATTTAAATTGAAAAAGGATAAGTTTATTTTTGCAAAACAACCGGGTTCGATTCCCCAGCTGGGTACAGTATCTTTTTCAAATGTATGAATGCAGTTTTTCTTTTTATCAAAATCGGTGACATGGTTCCTAAGAACAAATCTTCGTATGACTTATGGGTGATTCTTCGAGCCCAACATTTTCGATGTCTGGAGGTTTTTCTTTGTAACTAACAGACCAACCAAACTGCAATTATTTTTTAAACATAGTTTAGACAATTACCTATCTTGCACACGTTATTGTTTTTTAATAATAGTTTATTATATATTTTAAAAAAAATATTGAAAAGCGTTCTTCTGATTAATATGATGTGTCCGTACCCCAGTTTCTTGAACGTTAGTAACAGTAACATTTTTTCTTATTAACGAATCGATGTGCGTTATAAATATTACGATAGAATATTAGTTGTTTCTTTACACAAAAAAATGGTACTAATATTTGCGATAGTTTTTTAATAAAAAAATAAATTGTGAGTGTCCGGCACAAAAGTCTGATTCATATTCGCGCGCTTTACTCGAACGTACCTAGCTAAGTACGTGACATCAGGAGATCCCTTTTAGTGCTGGCGGTAGCCAGGGGCTCTGCTGACGTGGTCACGACGTTACATGTGGCTGGTTCGTGTTGTTGCGGAGATATAGATGTAAATATCTGATTCATATTACTTTGGTTCACCTGTGTTTCTGATTACTATGTTGGCTGTTATGTTATAATTAACTTAAATGGTTTTCAAACTTGAATCTGTTGGAAATATAATTCAATTGGGGACTAAAAACCTATGTATAAATAGCAACCCTTAATTGTATACGTGAAGGGATTTACCGATGTTAAAAGGCAAAATTTTGATTTATATGTGCCTGATTCATACGGTAAAAATACTTTAATCAGAATTTCACACATATTGTTAATACAGCGGCACGGATAATGATTGATATTGTCAAGTTTTCGATGCTTTTAATAACTAGATTTAGGTGTGGTGATATTATTGTGATTATCAACTGTGATTTTAATAAATAAATGACTGATTTTTATACTTAGAATTATCATTTCATATCATTCATTTTTGTTTCTAATTCTGATTTATATGACCTCAAAAAATTTAAAGTTAATTATCTCGAAAACCATTTCATAAAAAAGTGTGCCTTTTACAGACATTGTATATTAGGTTATCATCTTTGACAAAAACATGTTTTATAAGCCAAAATGTGAAAAAAAAATTAGCCCATATGAATCAGACAAAAAATCGAATTTCGGAGAAACACCCTTATAGTTTAAGACTTTCCCATACTGACCCTTTTGAATGAGCCACCCTGTATATTATCACGCTATGACTAATAAGAGTTGAGCAGTAATTAAATATTATGTTTAAAAAGGGACGCGTTTTTTTTTCGCCGTCCAATGAAGTGGGTACGGGTCCGCTAGTATAAAATAATATTATTATATTGGAGAATACAAAAAACAGGAACCAAAAGTAAATACGGAAACATTCAAGTCTGACTGCTCATCTAACCGTACCTATTAACTACGTATAGCATAGTTTTCTCGTCTGTTCCACAGTGCCTCAAACGCACGTTTCCAACTAAAACCTCAGTAACTACGCGCAAAAACCAATGAAACACTCATATTTATACCACCAACTTGTTATCGATTTCGGAAACAGAACTCAGAATAATTGATTAATGAAAAACCACTACGTATTTTGGCGAAACTTATAATGGATCGTTATACTTTGCTTCCATATACCACTCTAACATCGTGGGTAACCCAGTTAGTAAAACGAAAATCAACGTCCTTTCAATATTAATAAATTGTTAGAAGGTTTCATGAATACCAAACGGCAACATTACATTGGGGACGATCCTAAACAAACAGGTTCCTTTGCCAATATCGCACACAGTATTGGTTTAATGACAATTCACTGGTTAATTCAATAGAAAAGAACCCTTTTTCCATGTTGTAGATAAAGAATTAATTGATATTGGGACGTTTTACAATCTAATGTGTGTTTACAAAAGGTTAAACGACAATGACAGCTGGTGTTTTTTCGTATAAAACCATTTTTGTTATTTTTTTTTGGAATTAAGGATTAAATATAATGCTACAATAGAAACATAGTTTTTTTGAATAAAATTAATATCCAAAACCTGAAAACATTACGCAAAAAGTAGTAAACTAGTGCTTTGATAAGGTAAATCAATCTATTGGTCTATTTAAATGAAAATTTTTTTTCACAGTACTTTGCTGATTGAAAAACTAGATAAATATTTTGCAAATGAATTTGTCTGTATTTTGATGTTTGTGTATAAATACTAAACTATATAACAAGTACTTAACCTTTGATTTTCTTTAAATATTGGTTGTTATAAAATGAATCATTACACACAGCTTGTGTACAAAAATTATCATAGCTTTTTGGCCGTTAAACGCTTTGCCCGAATGTTTTAAGAGCTACAGTCGCTGAAGATGTTTAAACTCTGAATCATGTACTTAATACTTCTATTATAAACTGGTGTATTGTTATTATTACTTAGATTTATGTGACTTAATAAGTGATCAATCATTTGTATTTTTATTAAATATTTAAAAAGTACTATTTGTGAATAAAGCTCATTTACTGTCTTATTATTACAACAATATTACAAAACTAGCTGACCTTTGCCCATTCGTTTCGTTAGGCGGCGAAAAAACCGCGTCCCTTTTTAAACATATTTTATTACTGCTCCACTCCTATTAGTCATAGCGTGGTATTATATAGCCTATGACACTCTCCGATAAATGGACTATTCAACACAGAAAGAATTTTTAAAATTGGTTCATTATATTCAGAGTTTACCCCCCACAACGTCACAAACTTTACCTCTTTATAATATTAGTACCTATAGATGACTTCAAACCACATGTAAACGGGGAATTTCGTAACTTACGAGGGCCTTGACTTTCAATACTAACCATTAAACATCTAAAGTTTCTTTTGTAGAACAAAAATCAAAAAGATCAGCCCACAGTAGGACTAATGGTCAGTGCATCGAAACAGGTACAAGGTATTAACGTTCATGGCTTATTCAGTACACTGTACTACACTCAGCAACAAAGCTCCATAAACCGGATTCGATACGATTTTAGTTTTGTTTTACTTGCTTTACGTTATACAAGTGGACTCAGTCATAATAAAACCTATTTACTTATCACTAGATTTTAATGGACTGATCGAGATTTATCAAGTTCTTTCAAAACCAATTTATCTTAGTGCACTTAAATTCAATTTCGAAGATAAAAGTGAATATTTTTATGATTCCGATTTTTAAAAGACCACTAATCAAATATGCTGATGGTTATTGTTTAGGATTTAAATCTCTTGAAATGTATTTTTGCTTAAAATTGTACCATGTTCTATTATTGCACATTTAGAGTTATTGTGAAAAATTATGAAAAGATTAAAAGAAAATTTGAGCGTGATTATGACTTAATTCAATATAAACAAATGATATACCATAAAATAAGTGCTGAAAATTGAAAAGCTTTACCTCAAAAAGGTCTCTCAAAATCTGGTTGTACAAACCATTTTGTCGACATGAACTAAACGAACACAAAATATCAAATTCATATGACTAAGTAAGTATATATTGATATAGATTACAAACACATTTCAATGTAAGCAAACAAATTTCTGCTCTGCGCTGTTTGTTACACAAAATAGATTCTATTCATTACTTTTAGCTGAACATGCGCGAAATATCGTAAACCAAATATTGCCAAAAATTAACTTTTGTATCAAAACAAACGTTTGTCATTCAATGTTTACATGGAATACGCTACGTGGACTTTGTACTATGAACATGTTTTATAAATGAGTAAAAGTGTAACAATGTTTGTCTGTGTAACTTTGATTTTTAGACTAGCTCATACCAAAATCATACATTCTAAATATATTCTAGATAATAATATGTTAAATTCTATTTTCTTTATGTAAATATTCCTATAGTGACGAGTATACTATTTAAAGTCCCCAATTTATCTAAATCAGAGTAAAAGTATATACAGTAGAAAGGATAAAAGAAAATGAAGTAGAGTTTATAACGCACTATAGGCAGCAGATGCAAAAGCTGTAAACAGAATACTTAAAACCGCTTGAGTACTTACTAAATCCACTCATAGCTCAAAGACATCAAGATTTTTTAGGGATTATGTAGGTAATAGTTAGAATATACCAATATTTATCAGAATAATCTTCAGGTTATATAACGTGTTCTTATATTGTGGTGACAGAATCCAAATACAGTTTATAATGACGTGAGACTAAGGAAATACACACCTCAACAAAGTCTAGGGATATTTTATATAAAGTTGAAAACTGTTAAGTTGTGAAACTCAAAAAAAACTGGTTTTTTTTTTAATTATTTTGATTCTTTTGACTCCAGCTCTTGCTGGAGCCTCTTGCGGGTGACCAAACTGTCAGAAGAAGTCGGCATGAAGCCCACCTTTATGCTCGCATACCGCTTTGTACTCCAGCACTACACCGAGCGAAACGCGCACGACGACTAGAGTGGGCTCGTGAACATTTGCACTGCAAAGATATCCTGTTATCTGTAGTGATGTTTACACTTGGGTCCCGGTTTGGTTTCCACTCGGATTAACGTAGAGAACGTGCTTGGCGAGTTCCTGGTTGTGATAGCCGTCTACAACATCCTCATGAAATCCATTCATACCACCATGGAACAATTATGGTTTGGACGGGAATTCGTGTCGGTCGAAGAACAGAGCGCGTTTTGATCAGAAACACCATGACGGCTGAAAAATAATTTAACGAGGTGCTAGTACTAATAATCTATCCCCGTAGACTACAATTGGGCCAAATGTCTAAGCTCATGGACGATATCACCCGTCCGCATAAAGCGAGAGTGATGACGAGCTGGTTGCAGGAGCACGACGTATCTATTTTATGCTGAACCACTCAATCGCTTAACCTCAAAATCATAAAATACGCTTAGGACATGTTCAAAAGAAGGGCTTTGATGAATTTTCTTGCATAAAATTGCGATGGAAGGGCAACTTTTTTTGTGTCCTAGTCGGACTTGGAACAATATACCGCACCAAGACATGGATAACTTAATCCAAGCAAGAAAAACCATTTCAGGACCGTTATTTACGGTTTTTTGAATGTACTGACTACTGATTACTCGCATAACAGTTTAAAACAGATTAATTTTAGCTTATTTTCACTTTTGCTTAAGAAACACATTCATTGTAAGTTTTACTAATTTTCCAAGTTTTTTATTTATTTGAATAAAAAATTATTTAAGCAAAAATAATACTTTTATTTATTTCTGGATTGTAGCCTGATGAATTCCCTTTATTAAAATATAGATAAGTTGTATGTTATCTTCAATAATTTTGAAGTTAATTGAGTAAATACCAAATATCCCTAGACTTTGTTGAGGTGTGTAATCACTCTCCACGAAGTCAGCTCTACGTTGCTGTCAGTGTAAGTAGTAACTTTGCAGACAGGTCAAAAATAAAGAAAGCAACTTTTTAACCACCTACTTCAAGACTTTAAGCTTATGTGGTACGTGTAAAATATATGTCAATAAGAGCTACTCTACTAACTACTATATCTCTACGTGAGGTTATACTCTATCTTGCAACCTCAAAAAATCATTCCTCGTAAAACGCTTGGGATACTTCTTTTAAATTATTTTACTTCTCTTTTAATTATATAAAATTTGTCGTAATGCCCTTTAGTCAATTTATACAACAGTGACTATACGAGAATGTGTGTAATAATATACTGTTGTTCTTTAACCAATTGAAGATCACATTTAATTCAAAAAGAAAATCAAAAAGCTGATCTCGGTCTATTGTTCTTTAACCAAATGAAGATCACATTTAATTTAAAAAGAAAATAAAAAAGCTGGTCTCGCGTAAGTACTGATAGTCTACATTAAACAATCCATATTGAAACTCTACTTGAAAACGATAGCAGCTATAGGTCACGAAGCTCATATCCAACAAATGTATTGTATAATTTTATCTATGCGACGAACCCACGGGGTAAAGCTAGTTGTTAAAATATTTACGCGGTGCTAACCAACCCGTTTACTTAGGACGGGTATAGTTCCTGACTCAGTTCGAATCCATGTACATAATCTTTGGTGTTGTAATCATGTGAAAATTGCCAAAGGTACAAACCACGTTTGGGTCAGGGATCGCACGGGACCGATTAGGCGAATTTACAACCGAACCGTTCTGTTTTTGCATTATTTATACGTTATTCTCTCGATATCATTTATCTTACTAATGTTTAAATCGAATGATTTGTTTTGTTTACGGGTATTTAAATAAGCTTTTACGTATTTTGGTTAAGAATTAGGTACACACTAATATATTTGCGCAATAGTATTTTTCATTGAGTTTTTGGCGCATTGTACAATGTTTGCTGCCTTACGTGCTAGAGACAATCACCAATAACATTTTTTAGTTTATCGTTAATAAAATTCTTAAAGAACTTGTATTTGACCAGCAAACTATTATCTCCACTGCTATAGCCACGAAATTGAATAAAATCTTAATTGACTGAGGTGGCTATTTTCACGGCAGCAGACTTAAAGCATGAGATGCACCGTTTCTAGTGGCTGGCGGTAACAGTGGTGATACAATACAATTGCTTTCCATTACCATTTGCTTTCTTCTAAGGGTCAATACCGTATCAGTGAGTACCGTCGTATTCGAAAACGTGTTCAGACATAGAGGCCTCAGCACGTATCGAACATCGCAGTGTACACATCTCCAGCTTTTAATGCAATCGTCAGTTTCAGTAAGCAATTAAAAACTATTAACTTACCAATAAACTAAATGTTAAATCACTAAATATTCTTATTTTTTTTATTTATTTATTTCAACATATAACCTACTATCTTTACAGGTAGCTTCCTAGTTGAAATATTACATTTGAAAAGTACGATTTATGAAAAAGCATTGTATGCATAATGCACACCGTACATTGATAAGCGTTCCCTTTATACCCACATCACTCTGAGCGTAGATAGCAGTCGTCACAGAAACAAGTTACAGTCAAACGCATAAGTGGTGCATCAAAGCATAGGGAATGCAGAAATACAGCAACTTTATCGCGAAGTATTATATCATTCCCCTGCCCTTATTCCATTTTTATTTTATTGGGGTCGGCGCTGCATGTCTTCCTCTTTCATATGCTGCTAAAAGTTTTGGCTATATTTTACGGCCGGCCGCGTCAGACCCTCCTTGGGAATGCTGTTGTTGGTGGTTTACTCCCCACCTGGAGGCTGAACCGAGGTGCTAGGTGGTATGCACCGGGTCGTGGTACCCCTTAGTCACCTCTTACGACTCTCACGGGAGTATATGAGACAGTCCTATTCTAACCTGGGATCGCACGCAAAGTATTATGTACACAGTTTTAAAATACACTGGGCCGCAATGAAAACGGGTCGCTTACATAAACCTTAATAACTTCGAAAATATTGGAGCTAGCTTCATGAAATAAAGACTAAATGATAGACAATTTAATGACAAATAATGCCGCAAGTAAATCTTTCAAGTTATTTTTGATTAATATATTAAATCCATAAATTAAAAATAAAGACAATTTTTTTAAATTTTAACAACAGTTTCGAAACCATTGTTTTTACTTTTTTTCTGTTGTATCATGAAAAAGACGTATTTTATACACAGAAATTCAATATTCTGATCAAATTAGCATAAAAACATGCCTCTAAACCCTGAAGAGTTTACAAGGATTCCAGAAATGCTAGAAAAATGACGTAGTCATCGTTATACAGCAAGAACTGTTAGTTTATAGATCTCAACCGTTCGAAAAGTACTCCAGCCATTAGTAGAGACTGTATACAATGCGCGCACATCAAGATCTGAACCAACAGCGTGCACAAAAACACAAGAAGATCGTTATATGGTGTCGAGAATGTTGAGAAATTGATTTCAAACGGCTGTTGTAGTCAAAAATCACTTGCTACGAGCTCGAGAAAGCAATCCAAGCACGTGTATAGTCAGGCAGTGTCTAGATGAAGCAAAATTACAGTCCTAGACCTGCAAATATTCGTAAACTTGAAAGACATCATCAAAATTCAAGATAGAGTGATGATAGAAAACTCGTGAATAGCACTCATGGCTGATTAGTTAAGGAAAATGTTTCCGATGAGTCGAGGTTTACGTTATGCAAGCACGATGGAAGGTTAAGAGTCTGTAAAAGACCAGGAAACCTGTATAACCTAGCTTACATTGAAGAGAAAGTACCTTATGTCGGAGGCACTGTACACGTTTGGGCTGGAATTTCTTCTGAAAGCCGCACCGAGCTAGTAGTGATATAAAATGGTACTTTAACTGCAGAGAGGTACTTGAATGAAATCATTAATGAGTATAATGGCTCATTTTTGTTAAACATCGGCGAAAAAGGCACCTTTATGGAACTCAACGCTTGTCTTCATACAGATTTAATAGTGTTTGGGTTCCGTAAAGATGTCGTTATCACACGTATGAAGTGGCCAGCACGCAACCCAGACTTGAAACCTATCCAGCATGCATAGGACGTATTAGGTGGATGAGTAGGACATCAATATTTCCCTCTAATCAACCTTTGTGAACTTAAAAGAAGCAGTGATAGAGAAATGGGTGTATTTTCCTCAGGTTTAAATTAAAAACCAAATGGAAAGTGTCCAAAACCAGATGACAGCTGTATTAACAGATTCTGATATTTATGATATTAAATGAGTGAAAATTGCATTTTTGATACTTTTTACCTGTTTTCGACATCTAATGAAAGTGTCAATTTTTATTTAACTTACTTTTGTCAGAAATATACTTAACCATCTGTAATTTTTATGACTTCTATTTAAGGGCTGTTAAATTATCTTTATTTTAGTGTTTATTTCATAAAGTTAGCTCCAATATTTTAGAAGTTATTAAGGTTTTTGTAAGTGACCCGTTTTCATTGCGGCCCAGTGTATAAAATCAATTATACAACACAGTCACATAATAAATACATTTTGCTGAAACAAACATTAACTCAATTCCTGATTCCTATGGATGTGGAAGAATCTACCGAGGACCATGACTACCCTTACAAGCCTGCTTTGCTTCATCTACTTTACTTATCTTTATACATGTCGATCGGTTGAAAGAGCCACGGACTTGCCCTTTCTGTGAGTTCACAATTATCTTTCTACACCGTCCCCTAAGGTCTCGTACCTAATACAATCGTGATATTTAAATTCCTTTTTTAAATCTGCTATCATCTATTCCCTGAGTGTATCCAAACTACCATAGCAATTTCTTCATCATTCACGTAGGTATTTGTCTTAAAAAGAATAACACAAACTTAATATTAGTTTATATTAATCTTTTTAATTATAATTATGAGTAAAAGTAATTCCTTTCATGTAAATCAAAAAACTGCTTGAAACAAAACCAAAAGAAAGGCAAACAGTTTTGGAGTCTCTAAGGGGCAACCAACGCTTTCCTCGTATAAGAAAACTTTTCCAAAGTTTAGAAATTAAACCGAACTCGGTTGAACAAATTACTGAACAGTTCAAGTTCTTAAAGCTAATCCTCACCCATTGATTGGCAAACGATCAGCAAGATTTAATATCTTTAAGGAAGTCTGACAATTAATGAGGCAAGATTGATAAGCGAGACAATTTTACATCTTTTTTATTCTCGTGACGAGTTTAAATAAAACTATAAAATCTTAAATTTTGTTACTTTTTTAAGTTTATTGTTGGAATAGCGTCTGTGTGTAGCAGAAGATTGGACTTCAATATTCGAGAATTCCGAAAAATACTTTAAATCCCTGAATACTTTACCACTGTCCCTAAGCTGTTCATCAAAAATACATCTTTTGCCAAAACGCCTAACGTCATGATTACTTTTTTAAAGTTAATCAAATTCTAATTCTATAAATGTACAGATTTTTTTTAGTATAGAATTATTATAGTATAAGTTGTTTTAATTATCGAACAGTAATGAACCAAGATACAAACAAGCAATCATAGACAAATATAAGAACAAAGCTATACGAATGTATTAAGCAACAACACAAATGTCATAGCAGGAAGAAATAAAATCCATTCCTAGAAGGACTGTTTCTACTTTGTGTCTCTTCATGTAATCATTTCGCTTGGATACCTCGAATAAAATGTATCAATCTAGCAGATTTACCCCAAACATTCATATTTTTGTTGAATTCTTAGAAAAAGAAAGTAGAATTACCAACAATCTATTAACGGATGGCCTAGTAACTAGTAAGTGAATACTAGTTATGACGTCTGATACTCATAATATATTAAATGATTTTGTTTTATAGAAACTAAGAGACTAATTAAACTTACGCATAGTTCAAGTTTAAGAATTTTAATTCTTAATTACTAAAGTGCGTGTTTGATTAATGAGCAATAATATACTAATTAAGGCTAAAAGTAGAAATCATAAGAATCTGAAAATAGAAAAAGTATTGCATGGTCTCTATAGCTCTATAAATGAAACTTAGAAAAAAAACACAATATAATTAAATATTTCTAGTCTGTAGCCTAGAATCTCTAAGCAAGCTGCTTACACTCTAATAATTGTAGGTATGAGTCAAGATGACCTTTTTGTCAAATTAATATTTTTTTTAATTATTATCATTTTTACAAAATTAAAACAATATTACATGGTCACGATAGTGTATAAAAAACCAAAAAGGTTTGAATTTACACTATTCGATATTTACTCTTACAGTCTTCAGTTAACCTACTAGGTTAAGCTATACAGTTCAAAAAGTGTTTCTTAAGAACAATTTATTTACAATAAGTTTGTTCATAAGACTTGCTTATATGTATATTTTACCATAAAACACGACCACAAAGACAGTTACGTTTTGTAAGTTTCTAAACTCCTTTCACATAATATTTCACAATAAACATTTACGTAACAAGAGTAAAACAGATATATCGATTTCATTACATTGGGTTCAATGTATATCACAGTGTGAAATACGTTTCCTCGAATTCACTGAATACTGACCCTTATCTGTTCCATAAAGATGCCCATTGATATAATATATATCCCTTAGGGACTAACCAATACATTATTACAACAAACAGCTATTTAAAATAAATAGAATATGTTACAATACAATAAATTGTATCAATTTGGTTAAAGTCTCAAAGTAACTTAAGGTTTAAATATAGGTTTAATGTTGAAAATTTTAATAATATTTAAGTTTTAAGCAACGTTAAAGTCGTTCATTGGGTATAAAAATGAGTATGTAGTAAGATTTTTTATTTATATTCGAAAGATATTATTATACCTTTCAAGTTCATGCAAGGACTGACAAATATTTGATTTGTGCGAAGATCGAATCTCCTAGATCTGAGTAGTTACATGAATCTTAATTAATAAAAAAATTTAGTCATGGAAATCTATTTTATTTTTGATGTGTAGATACTATCTCCGTACTGGCTGTCTACACAGATCAGTATATAGTTACAATATTTTAAAAGCAATTCCAACTGCTATAATAACTAAGGAAGCAAGCGTGTTATTGTTTGCAAGTTTAGACCACGATCGCGGTCAAGTTGACCACAATATAGGATAAACGTAGTGGTGAACACGATACGTGGTCTGCTAACATTGGCTTACGGTCACCGTGGTCCCTATGGGTAGCCGCAAATCTTACGAGCTTTTGTGAACTTATACGATTATGATATTAAGCAGTTTTGAGTGCTGTTATTTATATTTTGTTTGTTTGAATCATGATTTCTTTATTGTCGTGGTGTAAAGAAAAGGAAAAATAGGATTTTCCTTTTCTTTGCACCATCCTTTTAGTGTAGTGAGTATTGGCAAACATAGCGAACGGTGCCCTCCGGCCCGATGCCCTGGCGGCATGAGAAGAGTGACCGAATATGAAAGGAACGACACCGACATAAACTTAGCGTGACCTATGTCCAGCCGTGGGCCGCTCGTGAGAGAGTGGGAAAGAGAATGATCTAGCAATATAATAAGAATAAATAAATATGATTACTAACGTTTATTAAATATAATATTTTTTATACGACGTAGAAGTTTTTACGTTCCAATTTAATTTAAAAACCAAAATAAAGTTCAGCGTATTTACCAAATATTGCAAACAATAATGAAAATCTTAGAGCAAAACAGAAAGCCTACAAGTTTTGCTCTACATAATACAGATTATTCATTGTTACAAAAATAACATTAAGTATTAACCTGTACTTTGTTTTTATTTGTAAATGTTCTAACGTGTGTTAGTTTAGTAATACGTACTAATCGCAGAAACTGGTTAGGCCACCGCTGGACAAAATAAAAGTATTTTTATTGTGTTAACACTCCATGCAAAACCTAGTAAGTGTAGGTATGTGACTTGCTAGATTTTGAAGTGGTAAAGGCGAGATACTAGGTTTTTGACCTGGTTTTTTGTTAGTGTATAGTACACTTACTAGGTAACACGTTGTCGATATAACTGTTATTTGTAAAATTTTAAAGCAGGTGTCTTCACAATTCGATGCGACTTACTATGAAAGTTCAAAATATGAAAAAATGCGATTTCAGAAAATATGTTGCTTACTGGGCTTTGATTTGGGACAGCCGTTATCACTGGACATCTCAGCATAAAAATATGTATGCATTACATAAGTGATTCTCTTGTGTGGGTTACGCAGGGCAGCCAATGCTCTACCGAGGCGATACCTGGTTGATGAAAGGCAAATGAGTACTTGATTGAGTAAACGGCGTGTTGTAATTATTGCCGATTTACAAACTTGCTGCATAGCATATTCTCGTTAGATACCCATGGGAAGAGGTAGTGTGTTGATACCATATATTTTTTCTTTTCACCACATAAGTTTAAAGTACGTAAATATTTTTAATAACGTAAACCGTGAATATGTGCTCAAACAATAAATATGTGCCGTATGTGTCATCGGCGCGTTGCCGAATACACAATTTAAATGGCAATTATTTTCAGTGGTGTTACTCGTAATTGTAAAACAGGATTGTACATGAATTTATTTTATAGACACTTTAAAATAAAATATATAAATAAACATAGTTTACGAGTTTTTATAATTAATTCAAGTTTAAATACGAAATGAAAATGGTAGAATACGAAAAAAAGACCGCCGTATTTATAATAAAAGGATGACATCGAGAGGTCATCTCGTAACCATAGCTGGTGCAACCTAGCCGAAACGTCGAGAGCCTCAAAGGTAAATAATGATAATAATTTACCACAATTTACTCGTGTTAATACCCGTGTAGTTATTAATAATAAGTTATAATAAAACACGAAAGTTTTAAAGTTTTATCAAGACTGTTATCAAATTTTAAAAAAATATACCTAGATATATAAGATAAATTATTTTAAAAGTTCAGTTAGTATTATATAAAATGAATATTTTCTGAAAACATTTATACATTCTCAAATAATCTAATCCTACAAAATGCAATCCGTAATAACAAGGAAACTATCTTAGCGAACAGACTCAATACTTCAAGTTTGGCGGGGAAACATTTTGTCTCACTCATCTTATCTAGATTAATCTTCGGCGGAAATTACCGGATCCTTTAAGAACGGTCTGCCAACTTGTATCTTGGTAACGCGACGGGAATTTGTCTGTCGTGTTCAGCATTGTAATATAAATGTACGTACGTCAACGGCTAACTTAGGCTTAACTTTATTAGTTGTGTTATTCAATTTATTAAACAAAATGGGTTATTACCTAAGTATACCATTTTAGACAAAGTGCTTGTAGTAAAAGAGGCAACTAACGTTATGGTAAGTATTCAAAATATAATTACGTAGAATAATATAGCGAATCTTACCTATGCTTCGGTAAATATTTTTGGTTGTTATTTTAACAAAAGAATATTCAGATTCTTCAATTGTAGTTTGTTTTTGTGTTGTTTGAAGTGACGATACTGCATAAACAGTAACATAAACATTCTGCGAAAGCTCTTAACGTGTAATCTACAGACTAGATGTAATTCAAAGCTAAAAATTATTTTAAATTAAATTAAATCTTACACGACCTTAAAATGATGGCATGAAATTCATCTACTTACGTGAAATAACATCAATGTTTCTGATACACTGTAGAAACGATCTAGCCTTTTTATTGTCCTAAAGTGCAGTTGTCATAATGCATATCTAATGGACATTTATCGAGCTATTAGCATTATTGCCTCACAAACTACCCGTGACATCAAAAGAATTATCGTTCAAATAAACCTAAAAATTTAATTTCCACTTTGATAACATTACAATGAAAAGAATAAAAGTTACATAACAGAATGCCACTAATGGACTTTTCTATTATCAAAGGATTTAAGCGTCTTCAACAAGTAGTAAAACAATCACATCCGAGGCTTCAATCGAGTATTATCATTAGACTATAATCCCATAAGCTTGGTTTCAAAGGCGGAATTAAATAGGATGAACCAGCACAATGGTTATAAGATTTTATCCCCGTTGTCTCATATCGGTCTTTGCACCAGGAATTATGTTTAAAACTAAAATGAAAGTTTTTTAATAACACAGTTAAAACATTTTCGTGCAGAATTATGTTTCTACATAAAGTAATTTTATTTAGGTAAGTGTTCTACTTTTATTATTACTAGGTAAGACATAAATTCCTCCAAATAAAATCTATTTCGTATAATTTCATATGATATTTATGATTTTAATTGGTAATTGATCAAAATTTTAAAAAATCTATTAGATTCTTAAGTTTGTTAAAACCACATCCATTCAACCACATACCTGTTACATGCATCAGCATATATTTGCAGCTTTATTTCACAGAACCATATTCAAAGAGCATCTTCACCACAAGGGTCACCACTGGACCGTACATAAGTTTAAATGTGCGTGAATCAGAACAATCGTTGACAAGATATATGAGTATTTGCTTTGCTTTCATTCCTTGCTTTATTGAAATACGGAAAATATCGGAGCACTCATAAAAGTAATATTGAGGACTGTTAATGCCTCGCATTGTTATTGCGTATTTAAGCACTTCAGTGGGACTATTGTTAAGTAGGTAAATATAAATGGTAAGATCAATTCCATTTCATTTGGCTTGTTAAATAAATAAGCCTCTGTAAAAATTTACATTGTTGTAGTAAAAACTTGTTTTCTTAATAAGGAAGCTCTACAGGTTTTCTGTAATTAAGCCCTTAAATTATATATTTTAAGCAATTTATTTCCTTGGTGACAAAGCGGCCATTGTAAGTGGGTTCAAATGTAACTTACGCTTATGATTTTGGTGATCCACGAATACGTAAACATTCAAAATAGCTATGAAAGATATAGGAATGAGTGTAGATATAACCGCAGAATACAAGAAAAACGAAAACTCGCCGACATAAGCAAATGGGATAAAAGCAAGCAAAAGCAAGAAGAAGAAAGATTATTTATACAAAAAACACGCCTATTTGTAATTTTCACGCCGAAATCCCATAGCGATAGACAGATACTACGGAAAGCTACTACTACGTTCTTTACAAACCTATTTTGTTGAACCAGATGAACAATAAACTTTTAAAGCAGAAAACAAATATACCTTTTCTAAGAAGCAACTCCTTGTCGTTACACAGCTTAAGATAATCTATTTTCTGTGCTGAACTAAATGTTGCATTTCAAACATAGAAGGTCTCTTGCACGGTTTTCTTTATTTAGTTGTTCAACAAATTGTGTCTCTAATAATTTTAAAGTTAATAGTTTTTATATAAAGATAGTTGACAACTCTTTAGTTTCTGAAGATATTTAAAATTAAAACCTGTTTAATGAGTAACAGAGTAACATCCTGAATGACTTCTAAATAATTCAAACCATATCATAATAAGCAATCACTTTGTCCACTTTTAGACATAAGCCACGTTACATCGTCGCAAAGGTCGAGAAAGGTATATTCTTTTAACATTTTACATTAAAACAAATAATAATGTAGTAAATTAAATATTTCATATCAAAATACTACTGACTACATTTAAAGAAAAACACAATTAAAACGAAAATTTGCTTTTCATCAAATTAAAATAAAGATAAATAACGTAACCACTGAACAAACAAAAACAAAACATCTTAAGCAAAAGTATTTATATGCAAAAGCCTTTCAAATAAAGATATTAAAAGGCTTCTAACAGTCAGACATCGTTGTGTCAACAATAATATAAATTTGGGATCCTTTAGCGTCGAAACCTTAAAAAAACATTGTTACTCTATTGACTGTTGTGCCAGTCGTAAAAATCTATTAGGTCCCGATACTGTTATGGTGTAAAAATATCGACATTTGGGTAGTTCCAACCATTAGATGGTATTGTAACTTTTATATATCGAACTGTGCCTACTATGCACGGGTTTGTCATTCTTTACATTTTACTCGTACTTTTTTAAACCAATATTCTAACTTTATTGGATTATTCCGTACAATAAGTATTGAAAGGACAAGCTATACTGTCAAATTAACAAGACAGTACTATACTGTCTAAATTATATGCCTTGAATAAGTGCGTTAAAGATTCTCTTCGTTAATATAAAATCTACATTCTGAGCTGATAAAAAAATTAAAGAATGGATTATAACAGCCATCAGCTTTACATTTGTTTTGCATTTGGTATTGCCCTGTTTAGCCGTAACTTTTAAAGTAAAACGTAAATCACTCTGAAATACTAATCAAATGCCTCAAAACAAAAACATTGTAATTTTTCAAACAAAAAGTTCTACCTTCATATTTATCTTCCAAATAATAAAATTCTCGCAATAACAATAACAGAAGGAAGTGAATGTCTAATGTTATGTTTCGAGGGTTAAAGTTCAAAATTTATTCATTGTACTTCATTATTGTTGTAATTTTTAGAAGATTCGAATAAAAACACAGGAGTTATATTTACAGATTTTATTTGCTTAACTCGTGTAGTACTTTATTCTATTCTTATAAACATTATGTTTTTAACTTGCTACCTTGCTTGTACTTAGATTTAAGAGGCATTAAACCTTTTCTAATTTAATCACGTTTTATAATAAATTAAATTAAAAGATTTCGTATGTGGGTAACAAATAACATGACATTATATTTTCTTAAGATTATTTATTTAAAACTAACTTACAGTAATACTTAAAACAAATTAGAATTAGAAATAAATTACTTATTATAAATACAGATGTCTAGAGGAAAAAAAAATCTAAAGTTATTTCTAAACGACCTATTATATAAATACCAATCCAAATCTGAATTATAAATGACTAGCTGACCCGTACCCACTTCGTTAGGCGGCGAAAAAAACGCGTCACTTTTTTAAACATATTTCATTACTGCTCCACTCCTTTAAGTCATAGCCTGATACTATAATAGCCTATGACACTCCCCGATAAATGGATTATTCAACACAGAAAAAATAATTAAAATCGGTTTAATAGATCCAGAGATTTCCCCCTACAACTTCACAAACACACAAACTTTACCTCTTTATAATATTTATTAATAGTAAATAGTATAGAAGTATAGATTAAAAAGCTGTTTAACTATTATAGTTTGCAAATGTAACGGACATACTTGTCTGTTACAACACTTTGCAATAAATAATACACGTATTATTCGCTTTCAAACTCTAGAATCAGAATAAATTCACGTTCTCGTATAACAAACTATTTCATTGTAACTGTGATCTCCATAATAAAATCACTCTCCAAACTATTGAAATAAATAATTGATAATAATCTTTCATTAATTCATGATTAAAAAGCTTTCATTGAACTGTATACGTTAAACTTTAATTGGTTTGTAAAAATTCGTTCAAACGCATTTCAAAAGCATGCCAAGATTAATTAAAAAAAACGTTTATTTTTTAATAGTTAAGTGTTGCCTGTCAAATTTTTGATTTTAAAAATCTATTTAAAATATTTTACTATACTCGTATGATGTAACTTTATTATTTTCCGGATAATGTAAATAATTGACTGGCCGTTAATATAGTTACAAACTTTTTAATAACTGGCTTAATATAATAATGTTTTGTTTATAGAAATAAATATACGAGTATGCTTAAATCTCTTAAGCTAGTGCAGACTCTTGATGCAAAATATTTAACGACCTAAAAATAGTCTAACAGTTTTGTTCGATAGAATTAGTTTCTATCCGATCTTACATTTTACTACGAATGTCTTGACTGCATTTCTATCATCGTATTTCTGTCCTTCATAAAAAGAGAAATTGCACTAAAAAATAGTCCTATTAAATTTTTTAAACAAAGTTTCTATCAAGGACCAAAATTTTAAATTGTGCTTATCATAGTCTTCTTTTATTAATTCCGCACCTCTTTCTCCTATCATAATGCAAGGTGCAGCTGTATCACCACTAGTGATTGTTGGCATTATACTAGCGTCAATCACTCGGAGATGTGAAACTCCATGGACTCGCAAACGGCTGTCAACAACTGAAGTCTCCAAATCAGTTCCCATTTTACAAGTTCCCACTAAGCTGTTCAATGAAGTCACTATATTGATACATATGCACTTCCAATAGCTTTCGCTGTTTAACGTATCGTGGTCGCATTCCGGCCATGAAATTCTTCCTAAAAAGCCTCCAATTTTCTTAAAATATTTTGTTTTAACGACTTTTGCTGCCATCCGAAGTCCAGTTGCAGCCATTTCCAAATCTCGTTTATCATCAAAGTAATTTGGGAAGATAAGTGGAGAGTCACTAGGATTACTAGAGTTTAAAGAAATGTTTCCTCTTGAATAAGGTTGTAGAAGACTAAATGCAAAATAGTATAGGTCATAATCCTGGTTCAATTTTACTATAGAGTCAACAATAGATTCATTGTAATTGTATGATTTGCTCAAAGTTTCTGCTAAGTTAGAATTATTTTTTGTTTTAAACATAAGTTGTAGCTTACATTCTGGATACATTCTGGAATTATTTTTAGTTTTGGTGGAGTAATATGCTAATATGTCGGTCATAATACTACTATGCGCTAAACGCCCCTGACGGTTATAAATATATTTCATGACATCAAAGTGTTTTTCGTTTGCGGTATAATTTTCTTCTATTTTATTTTTAGCAAATACTGTTAAAGGTACAGACAAATGGTCTTGTAGATTTTTCCCTACCATTGGAGAGTGTACCAAACAAGTGATATTCTTTGAATGAAGATGGTCTTCTGAACCAACTCCAGATAACATCAAAAGTTGCGGCGACCTTATAGCGCCAGCGCTTAAAATGACCTCATGAACTGAATAAAATGTATTTATTTTTCCGTTCCTTTCTACTTCCACACCAAATGCAGCTTTGCTTTCTTTGCTTATCAAGATTTTTCTTACAAAAGTATTTTTAAGAATTTTTAAATTTTGTCTTTTACTAGCAGGCAACATATACGCCTTGTTTGTGCTTTGCCTTTCGCCATTAGCCGCAGTAACTGTAGCCACACCTGCACCCATAAGGCCAGCGGCATTTAAATCAGATACGTATTTAAAACCAATCTCATTACAAGCTTTCAGAATTCCTTTTGTCATATTTTCTTGAGTATGATTAAATTTATTTATGACTTGAGGTCCCTTGAAGCCGTATAATGTTCCGATAATAGGATCACAAACCATTTCTTGACTTTGTAAGCTTTCAGCTTTCTTAAAACATCTTCGTACATCATCTAAGGTCCAATGTTTATTACCGGCGTCATACCAATTTTGATAATCTCGGTCATTGCCTCGCGTATAAAACATTCTATTGAGGCTACTGGACCCTCCGAACATTTTTCCTGCTGACAGATTTATGGAGCCATTTATAATGGCTTGATCTATAAAGCTGTTGTTAGTTGTCACATATTTCCAATTATACTTGCTATTTTCTAAGTCGTAGTCAAAACCGGGTATCTGCAAAATGTAAACATCGCGTATGTAAGTTTTTAGTGAAGTTTAAATAAATGTTAGTAATTATCTGATCGTGAACAAAATTGTTTTAAGATTAAGACAACACACAAGAAACCTGAAAGCTGGGACATTCTGTAATTCTCATCTGACTAAAGTGGGACTAGAAGAGGCATACGCCATTACATTATAAATTTAGTAAATATAAAATTAGATGATATAAACTTACATCAGACTCAACAGGAGGATCATCACCGGCTTCAAGAAGTAAAATTTGCCAAGAGCTGACTTCGCTAAGGCGGTTTGCTAAAACGCTGCCAGTAGTTCCTCCGCCAATTATTATAAAATCAAAAGATTTGAAATCTGGAAAATAATATTTCGTTTTGAATATTCATATCAATGAAAACACGCTTTTTAAAGGCACAATGTTTCGGCTTTCTAGCTAATGTTTTGATATCATACATAAGATCATAAAAAGTACATTTTACGCAAAGCGGTCGTGTATGTGGCTGCTGTGCACGAGATCGCAGTGTCAAATCCCACGTAAGATTATTATATTAACTACAAAATATTATCTTGGCTTTATTTATTATTTATTAATTTAATGTATGTAAAAGACTTCCCGACACTGAGCTCGATAACAATTGCGAGACTTGACATTACAAAAATAAAGAAAAATAAAATAGAAAAGTAATGATATAACTTACTATCAATATGAGCCTCTGGAAGAGTAGGTCCTTTAAGTAAGCACTGAGCTGCAGCAAAGTACTGAATCGCTGCTGTAAATGTTGCAGGTGCAGAGCCGGTAGTTGGCAAAAAACATGACGAGTTATCAAAACTGTAAATGGAAAATAAAAGAAACATAAAAAAATATGAATTGTGTTTTGAATAACTTAATCCGATTATCTTAAGTTTTTATGTATCTACTAGTTGGTGCTAGCGAATGGACATTAAATGTCTTCTCTGGTATAAAAAAAAACAATCACACTACGGACACGAACACACTAAAACAAGCTTACAGAAAAAATCCATAAATAAAAATACAACTTCGCAAAAAACTTCACAAATTAAAATTCGAGAACTAACAGAGTTACGAGTAAAAGTATTATAGTTAATTGGTTTCTGAACCTATTCACTGAAAAAAACACCAATATTCAAGTTACCGCAGTTTCATGTAAAACAATTAAAAATAAATATAAAATAAAGACGTACCAAACCATTTTTGTAGTATGTTACTCGTTCAATAGCACAGCTTATACAAAAAAAACATAATTTAATAATGTATTAACGCAAAGTACATAAATATCGATGAGCCAATATTTGTTGAATAAATTTATAACAACTCTTTCATACTTACGTTTATTACTATTTTTATTTACTTTAGGTAAATAAAAAAAAAACAATAAATACATTATTAAATGAGTGACGCAATGACTTCAATTATGTTTGTATACATTTTATAATAATAATATATAGGTCTGTAATGTAAAATAACAGCGTATTACGATAAAATTAACCTTCGTTATTTCTTGAAATACCTTTCTTAATATATGGTCTTTCTTTTACTTAAAAATAATTTTTTTTTTGTTCCTCGTTCTCCTTCTTATCTTCTAAACATGATAACGAATTAAATATTAGTTCGAAATCTAAATCAGATGATTTAGGACCTATAAATAACCATATTGTCAGCACGTAAGTGCCTTTAAAGCAATTTGAATTTATAGTTTTATTAAATAGAACCTTTTTTACAGTTAGAAGACGTCTTAATAAAACATCTTTCGCATACAAGTTTTTCATTAAGTGAAAATCGACCCAGAGAACTTTGCATAGCAATCATTTACCACTACGCACTAAATACTGCTTTCAATGATGAATTTAGAGGAATCTTTATAATATTGTTTATGAAACTTTTGTCGCATGTGCATACTAAACCTTAAAATCATACCCACTATGACTAATACTACACAAATACAATATATCACAGTACGACTAATATACGTACGACAACAATACTTAAATTTATTCTTTTGTTTTAACGATGTGTGAAACCAGCTGTTGTTTATTAATTCATAAGTAAACATTAAACAGCTGGTAAATATGCAGTAGGTATACAAATAAGTAGCTATGGTAAACTTTGACGTACTTATTAACTTTTAACGGTGGTAGTACATTGACTTAGTCGTAATAATCACTAACAATGGCTGGAAAAGGGATCTCCATGTAGTGGGACATAGCGGTAACAAAGTGAGACCTAAGGGTCCCTGCCGTTTTGCCAAAAAGATTTTGACAAAATTTCATTACCCAAAGAAATTTTACCAAACTTTTTTTACACCAATGTATCATTATGAATTATTTTAATACGCATATTTTCATTTGGACAAATTTTTACTTGGCAGAGTATTGCTAAGGAAAATGATATTTAGTCATTTGGTCTTTTAACAAGTGTTTTATTTTAGCAAACAATCTTTAGACAAATAACGTTTCTTCAAATGATTTGTTTAGACATCCTTATTTTTAACCAAAACTAACTAAATATTTAAACAAAAGAAACAGTAATACGTTAATAATAATAGATAACTATAGGTAAGGTAGTCCCTTTCTTCTCCGAATATCGATCGTCCGAAAATCCTAATCCCTACCAAGTTTACTATAATCATCACTTATTATAACCTACGCGTATACGAAATCGTATTACCTAATCGTGTTTACTTATAATACTTGTGTGTCATAAAAAGAGATACTATAATTATAAGATATTCAATTTATCTTGCTATAAAGTCACATGTCCTAAGATAAAATTTAGACAACAGCCAGAAACAGTTGGTTAGGTTAGGTTAGTATGGTGACCACAACGCGCACGAGCCGAGCGAGCGAAGCGAGCGTGCCGCGGCAGCGGCCGGCGAGTGCCAGAAACATTTTTTTTGTGTAAAACTAGAATATAGTACTTATGTTTGTTTTTTTAATATTATGGATTGTGATGTTTATAGCAAAAAAAAATAGGTCATCTTATATTTATGGATTTAGGTTTTCGGACAAGTGATATTATGAGACATGAATTTAGGGCTGGTTATCATTCGGACACATGATAATTTGGACACAAAAAGATAATGTAAAAAAAAATATGACACAAAATAGAGAAGTAATAATAATAATAACTATAGATAATAATTATAGGTAAGTACATTATCTAAACTTATAATTTTAAGTTATAGGCAATGGACATGAACAAATAACGAGTTAAATTATTTCTTTTATTTTATTTTGTGTAAAATATGTACTACTAACTGAAACCTTTGACTAAATAAAAATTGGTCAAAAGTACTACTTGGTAAACGAGCTATTGTTCAAACATTCACTTGGAAAACATTAGGTTTGCGTAACCATTACTTGCGAAGAGTTTATTTGCTAAGTAATTATTTGGCAAATGAAATTATGCGAAACATTTTTTGGGAAGTAATAATTTGTCAATATCTTTTTGATGAAACAACATAGACCCGAGACCTAAAGATAGAATTGACATTAATACGCAAAGTGACTATAATACGATGATATAATAATTTACAATATTCCATACACATGCACACACCGCCATCTAGTCCCAAATTACACAGAGCCTGTTATATGGGGTACTAGACAACGGATAAACTTACTTTTGCAATTTTTTGTAAAACCTTTATAAATAGAGAACAACCAGATCAATGCAAACATTTTATACAAAGGGTTGCTTTGAGCGTTGATCGAACTAAAGACCTTTATGTAGCACCTATGTACGATAACTAATTACATATATAAATGAAATAAATAAATAACCGCTACTAAAAAAAATATGTTAGGCAATATAATTCTAACATTTTTTTTTCTTTAATAAAATTACTTTTTGACGACCTCTGTGCCGCAGTCGGTATATTACATGGCTGCTACGCAGAGAATATGATTGTTTGCATTGGTCTGAGTGTTTTCTATGTATAATATGTATGTATGTATTTATACAAAAAAGTATTTAAGTATGTTTATCCGTTGTCTAGTAGATAAAGTACAAACTTTGCTTAGTTTGGGACTAGGTGGCAAATGTGTCAGGATTATAAAAAAAGACACTAAGATACTTGAGAATTCCAAAATACTTAAATGTATCCAGAAAATTAAATAAATCATCAAAAACTAAAATGATGACACTGAAATTAATTCACCTAACAATATATTTATTTTCATTTGACTAGTTCGTCATTGTTCAGGTCAGTGACCGTTCTTTCCTGAACATTTAACGAGGTGTGACGTCACGTAACAAGAATTTTCCACATGACTAAAATCCCCTTGTGTACCTTACTTTTAGCTTACTTTCTCCAAAGTTGCGAGAATTTTCTAACACATAGAGCCATAGTTAATATTATATACTCGCCCATTTATAGTTTCTTTTAACTCACTTTTTATGAAGTTTTATGTAAACTTCATTGGTGTGTCACCAATGTTTTATTTTTATCGTAGATGTCAATTGGCTGAGATTATGACGCTGATTTTTTTTTCATATGAATAATTTAATATGTACCTAACTTGATCAACATAAGATCACAAACAACTATGATGCCGGAACGATCCTAACTTTCATTAGATCACTTTTATCCTCGTAGACTTTATCAAATAAACAGAGTGATACGCAATTTAACTCCAAACTTGATTTAGCTACAAATGTACATTTAGTTTCCTGAAACCATTATTCTTAACTTTGAAACACGACAAAAGCAATACAAATAAATGGTTGAAGTTCTTTTATGCGTCATCATCGCGTCTTATAGCAAATAACCGTCCTTTGCGTCACTCGGGCGAGAACAAAACATTGCTTTTGTCTGACAAATATGTAACGCGAAACAATTTATTTACGGTATTGAACAACTGCATATATGTGGCATATATTTTGTTACATTAACTCAACAAGAGTATAAAATATTATTACCTAAGTAAATGTTTATGTGTGATAACTAAAAAAAATATCTCTAACTATCTACATTTACATCATGGATATAAATATTACTTTTGCTTATTAGCGCTTAATTTATTAGTCTAAAATGTACAAACAAAATGTGTCATCATCACAGATAAATATACTCACGGATTGTTCCCATACAGGTAGGCTTCGTCTAAATACATACATCTTCGTAGTTTGCTTAAATTAATTATTTAACTTTGTAATTACTAGGATCTAAGAAATAGGCATAAGCTGAATTACGTTCCATGCGATATTTTAACAGAAGAAAATACTTACGTAGACGAACTATTTCAGTTGGAGTTACCTACCTTCCTTACTCGGCGGAAACGTACGACCCGTGTCACGATTGAAATTGAATAGGTACAGCTCTTGCAACATTAATCAACTTTCTTACCCGAAAATCCAGAAAAGAAAAATGTTTCTATAAAGTAAAGATCATAAAGGGGTTAAAAGTTATTAAGTAAAAGACAAAAGGTTGAATAATGAACGCAACAAAGCCTACGTAGGCTGTAAATATGATTAAGCCGAGCTACCTTGGCGTAGATGAATTATGAGTGTCTCTACTAAGGTATAAAAGGGCGTCGGTAATTATTAAATTCATTTAAATTTGTACTGAAGCCATAATTTTCTTAAGAGTAGACCCCCATTTTTCCTGAAAGTTAATGAGCTTGGAATTATTGCCTATATTGGGCAATTTATTGTACTTACAAATTCTTGTCGGTTTGTAATGATTCGCTATAATTTATAAATGTTTGTGAAAAGGGAGATTGCACATTATAAATTCAGTTATTTGCGAAATAGCCTGTAATAGAATTGGTAGTGTTCACAATCTGTTGCTTGTTTTAACTTTTATTTATGTTTCTTTTTCTAATACCATAAGCACCTGTATCATATACAATTTTCTCTTATTGCGCAGAGACGATAACAATAATCTGCCATCCATTGACTTTCCATCCCCTTCATGTTCTTGGTCTATCGGTTAGCCTTACTGCCTAATGACCTATCGGTTCTCCTTGTTAAGTAACTAAATTTTGTCTGTCAACAACCTACAGCCACAAATATAAAAAACAAAATAGAGTATTTTTACATAAATAAATATTGAATAACCTAGTCTAGTAGAACAACAACTACGAGAATAGATTTGAAGCATGCATTGGTTAAAATTTGTAATAAAAAAAAAACATAATAAATTAATTTGAAACAAACCAAATAAAAGGCTTAGTAAAAGCAAACTGCGAACCATATACCTACATTAGTTAGATAGCCATTGCTTTTCACTAACAAACCGTTTGTGAATGAATATTTTAGTACGACATTGTTGTTTCAAAAACTATTCTAAAATTCAGAACTAGCAGTGAAATTTCAACCTTGTTATTTTGGCTGCCGTTAGGAGTCTACAAACTGTTTTCAATGAAGAAGCTCATTTCGTGTCTAAACGTTGTTAAAATCTATGCTTAGCAGACTTTACTCAGGCATCGCAAACAAACACATATGAACGTTGAAGGCGCGCCAGGCTTGTAGGGCAAGAGCTTATCATAAATTTAGCGTGAACTAAAACTAACTAGCTATTAGGCTTAGTGACTTGTATATTAAGCATCTGTACCGGTTTGTTCTAACAGGGTTACGGCAAACCCAATAACGTGGGTCGTGTATCTGCAACGTCCGGGACTGGCATTATTGGATTTTTATCTCAGAGCCTTACTGTATGACAGCATTGTAGTTGTTATGACAGTAGGGCATTTGAGACTGTTATTATGTTAGTCTGAATGTTGAAAGTTAGCAAGAAAACGAATGATTATAAGGATATGCTCTACAAAAGGACGGAGCTCCATACAAACGTTTGAATCTGACGCTGCAGAATAGCCTAATTGTTTGTTTCCTACACATAGCTTTTAACCGATTCTCGCACCGGAAAAAGAGACTTAATAATACTTCATAACAGTCCATTAATTTCCCACTGCAGGGACGGGCCTCCTTCCATGACGGAGAGAAACTTGGCCTACTAATAGCACGCTGGCCAGATGGATTAGTATAGGGTTTAATTTCAAGTTTTCCCTTAGTCGGTTTTTACGACACCCATGGAATGAGATGGTGTATTCTTACTCCGTCACCAAACGGAGAATAATTGAAATTTATTATATTTCTTGGATTTTGTAGATAGCTAGTAGTTACTCGACTTTTACTACACTTAATAAGAACATCACGAAGATATTGCTGCAGTGGGGTACATGCCATTTAAGAAAATAGCCCTCTTCAGTCCTAGAAGCTATCTTGGTATACTAATAGCTCATTAGCCTATTAAAGTTATAAAGGATATAAATTGTTATTGCTACTTAATTCTGTAATCCATCGAGCAATTCCTTATAAAATTCGAATACAGCAAATAATATTCATTAGTATGGTTCCCCTCCGTATTACGAAAAGGAATTCAATGAATTATGTCAACTTTGCTCGCACGAAAAATGTGGTTGATCGGTCTCCGTGCCTACATCGTAAAAGTCAAAGGTGTGTTCCGCTAGCCATTAACTAATTGATCCAGTTGTATTCGGTTTATTCACCTGCCTTATACAAATTACCGTTATTATGTTGTCACCATGTTTTATTTTTCTTATTTTGTGTAATTTGGATCTTATCACTAGCTTCAAGGACGTCGTGAAGGCGACTAGAGTACTAGTGTTTAACATTTAGTTGTTATCTAAAGCTAAATTTTTCCGTGTGGCGACGGAGTACAAATACAATGTGTCACCACCCCATCTCATCCTATGGGTGTCGTAAAACCGACTAAGAGACTATCCGTCAATATTTTCTATACGAAATAGAAAGAAGGAAAACTCGAAATTAAACCCAATACCAATCCGTCTGGCTAGCGTGGTATTAGTAGGCCAAGTATCCCTCCGTCAAGGGAGGAGGCCTGTCCCTGCAGTGGGACATTAATGAGCTGTTATGATGATGTTTTATTTTTCTTTTTTTGTAATTTGGATGGCACTACTCGTTTCAAGGATTTGTTCCTGATTCGTCATCTTCCTAATTGGTCATCTTCCAAATTCGTCACTTTCCTAACTCGTCATCTTCCAAACTGGTCATTTTCGACGTCGTGAAGTTGACTAAAGGACTAGTGTTTACCATTTAGTAGTTACCTAAAGCTGAATTTGTTATAAGTCGTAAGAATTGGATGCAGTCATGTATATCAACTGTAATAAGTTCTACTTATAAAAATGATCAGTAAATGTTCCCAAGTAAGTGACTTATCTACAATTATTAACAGCTATTTAGATATGTTCTATAGAACGGACGTTCTTGCTTAAAAACTATTCTGTGTGAGAGAACAAAAAATCTTTTTGTATTGTATTGTATGGCTGAACATACGGTTCTACTTTTGCTGCAGTGGAGAAATAATACTAGGCTTTCGAAGACCACTCTGACAAGACTACTTAAACAAGAAATTACCTATCATACTAATGTACGAGTATCAATTGAATAAATCCTTACTCAACTAACTAAGAGATTTATGTTGTTAATTTGTTCCCTTATATGAGTTCTCAAGTAGTAAATTTTGTAAGTAAGCCTCAAGGTCCTAAGGAAATTTAGAGAACCTACTAACTATTCAAACTATTAACTAAGTTTTAGTTATTTTAATTACCATATACAACTTATCTTCTACGCATTATACGATGATGAAACTAGTCAAGTATATTAACAAGCTCTGCTATGGATAAATTAGGAAATTATCCATGTTTTATCTAAACGTCAAAATGTTTTACCTAATCGAATTTTTTGGTTTGTATTGTTGTTAATTCTCAATATAATCTTTAGTCTAATCGAATCTAACTAACTTCTAAAATTGTACATGTACGTACAAGTTACATTAAATACTATTATCAAATTAAAGAAACGTATCTGACTAACTTTTTAAAAATTTACAACGATACAAAACCAAAACTCTAGGACACCTAATCAAAAAACAAAAGATAGTGAAGACAAACTTGTAGAATTCAAAAGTACCGATCCATCTTCAAAGGCACAACAAACCACAAAGTGCAGTTGACACTACTTTTACAACTAAAACGCAACTTTAAACTTACCTATTTAGTTCAAAACGTTCGAGAAAACTTTAAAACAACATTATTTTATTCAGAAAAACTCATGACATTTCCTGCAGTGCGGTTAATAATGTACTTCGAAAGTAAAAAAGATCACAAGTGTCAGTTACAGATAGAAAACGAAGCTCGAAGAAAATTTGTTAACAACTGTAAACAGAGCTGTAAAACCGAGGCATTATTTACTAAGAAGAAACTTATTGTTAGGCTAAAATAAACCCTTGATAACGTTATTGTATACTTTTAATAAAAAAAGTTTTTTCATACACCTAATTAAACTAGGCCTACGAAAGGCCCATGTCCTGGAGTGAATTGAAACATGCTGAATTGATTGCTTGATTGGTAGCACATAAAAACCCTATTACCATAAACGCTTGTTAGTCCCAAGAACATTACAGTAATATTCCTTATCTAACATTAACAACGTATTTTTTTTTCGTAGATTCTACAGCCACATGGACTTACCTAAAAGTTGTATTCATGATTTAACTAAGCGATGAGAAAGTCGAAGTAACTTGTACAAGTTTGCCGCATCTTCACTATTATTTAGTACACCTGCTTCAAACTTATTCTTTACAGCAATATTCAAAGATTTTTTGGTTTGTCGTTTTGCAACATAAGTTTTTGAATCTAACTTATTTACTTACATCCCCTTCTTACTACAAATATTTTGTTCTAAATTGGATTCAAACCGGCGACCTCGTACGCGATAGTCGTACAAAGTGCTCAACTGTGTCAGTCAAATAACTGTGTGGTTTTTAATTCAGTTTTGTAATTGCTGCTAATGAGAATTTACCTACATACTATGTTCTTTGGTAGAGTGGGTTGATATTTTTTTTTTGTATTTTTTAAAAAAGACAACTCCCGCACTAGGGATCATGCCTTGTGTCGCAGGGACTTTTACAAACATCAATTAACGGACACAAAGAACACCCAGAACCAGGACAATAATTTGTGGTAATAATCTCACAAATAATTGTCCTGCGTGGGGATCGAACCCACAACCTCGTGCACGGCAGCCGCTTGCGCTACCGTCGCACCACCGAGGTCGTCATATTAGTAATACCTACTTACTTACAAAGTTAGAAACATGTTACAATGCCCAAATTACAGGCATGTTCGTCCTTGGCATTTGTAATCTGCCAAATTAGCGCTGTAAAAGTTAATTTGTGCTGCAAATTACGATTTGCGTGCTCGGAAAAATATACTGAGCTTGAATCTATTTATTACTTTTTTTATTATACGTAAATGAACGTAAGCTTCATGTTAAAATATTATTATCCTTTTTTGGGTTATAAGCATTATAGTATGTCCGTGTTTCAATGTACTCAGAATACAAAATGTCACCGCCCAAAACACGTTCTGTGATTACGTCATAAAACGATGTACAAGTAAGCCTTTCTCGTGCAATTCTTCTACCTGGATACAAATCCTATTCTTACTAACTTACTAGCTTTGCATACGTCACGTCCTTATTAAGTACCCCGTCAAAATTTACAAAATATGCGAAAAAAATATAGGTTCCAATAAGTAGTTATATTAGGTGACATTGACGGTGTAGCCACCGCCAGCTACAGGCGCAAGACAGGCCTAATAACACAGCACTTGTCTGACTTATTTATATTGGACCGAACGCTAAAAATATGATACTAAAAGAATACTAATAGCTATTAGGACTATTCACTTTTAGAATGTTAGTGAAAACCAAAATAATAGTATTTCATTGTACAAACATTTATTACAGCTGCTACAACAAATAAACAACACAACAACAAAATTTAAATACAACGTACATTTAAAACAATACCTCAACTCATTTGGAACGTGGGTTCATGTATTATGGTAGCCATACACGATCCTTCCCATCGTCCAATCGGCATGACGCTACCGATTGGATCAGTTAAATTGACCGTGTGTGGGAGTGGATCGGAAGGACAGTTAGAATGGATGGCAGGATCGAATTTCGTTTCTTTTGATTGAGATTGGATCAAGCCTGCAGTATCATGCCGATTGGACGATAGGAAGGATCGTGTATGGGCACCATAAACTAAAATGTAGTTTAAAGTATGACTGATCCAATCGGTAGTTCATGCCGATTGGACGATAAGAAGGATCGTGTATGCCCAATGTGGACGAACTGCAGATTAGATCAAGCCTGCAGTGTCATGCCGATTGGACGATAGGAAGGATCGTGTATGGAAACCAGGTATAGTATTTGTATTTTTGTTGCTTTAAGGTGCCAAATGAGCAGATGGCTCATTTGATTGTTACAACCGCTCATAGACTATAAGGCCAGAGCACAGCTTCTTCATCTTCGTGTCGATTGGTAAAAACTCAGACAGTGCTGGCACAGAATTTGGCTACAGCAACTGCTTTTTCTGTAGCAGCCCATATATCTTGAGGGCTGCATGTAGCGGCGCATCGAGGGCATTTCAAGAGGTGCGACATTTAGCACAGCTAAGGCGCTGCCTATCATTAACAGAAGTTGTTAAATCTCATACCTGTACTTGTATGGTCGAAAACTAAATGGCTTTATCACCTCTAGAGTTAATGTTAGTTGCATGTCAGAAAACTATTAGGTTCAATATCGCACAACAAAACATCAGCTAAATCATGACGCTACTTTGACATATCAGTTCTCTTGTATTAGCAAATAGTCGTTAGATATTTATAAAAACAAATAGTAAAGTCAACGTTATTGACTGTTACTAGAGCATATTTTCGGTAAAACGTTATATTCTAATGAATTTCTCTCTTTTTTCCTTCTATGTCCATCCCTATCATTTCTTGCATGACGTCATTGGCGCATATTTCAATTTAAAGTTTTCGTTATTTTATAATATAAAACAAATTAGGGTAAACCACCTAATGGTTAAAAGTCCTACAATTATTGGCACTTAAGAGTTAAAAGTGAGTAAAAAGAAAAAAAAACACTATAGATTATTCAAGTTCAGTATGATTATTCAAGTTCAAATATTATTTATTTAATATTGTTATCATATTTTATTTATTTCATGTGTCAACATAGCAACAATATATTTATCAGAATCCTTTTATTGGCATTAGTGCCAATAATATTTATTTAATACTATTCAATCACATAATAATGATTAAGTATAAGCAAAGATTAAAGTATTTTACCATTTTATGAAATTTTATATATTAGTCTGACACGAAGTCCACTCTTAAGGTGCCAACAATTGGGTGGCTTACCAGCCAATATTTAAATTCTATATTTTCAGTTTTTCTGAAATGACAAGCTTGTAATGTCACAAGTAACAAGTTGCCTTTAGTTTTAAATTATTTAATGGTTTTTTATGGTTTTTCACATACAAACTCTACAGTTTCATATAGTGACATTTGTATTGTGTTAGAAGATATTATTATTTATTGCGTTGAAGTGAAAGTTTAAAATAGATTGCACTTTTAATCTAAGCATAGTTTTGATTACGGTCAACCAATGACGTCAAGCTCACGCATAAACATTAAATAACGATCTTAATGAATTTGAATTATGATAGAATTTTTTGTCAAAACTGATAAAGCCATTTCGTTTTCGAGTATACTTTTACTAGCTACTTAGCCTACACTCAGTTACATTTTCCCACTATTGGGAGGTAAAATCAACCAATAAAGCGCTGACTATCAACCTAATCAGCCTCCTTACCATACACTTAGCGTTTGTGGACTATGGAAAAGCCTTCGATTTGGTACTGTTTAGGCTCAATTTTGCATTCTCTCTAACAGTTTCAAATTTACCATCGATATATTTGTTTGGCTGCCTTTTGCTTTCAGATGCTCCAGGTCAATCTAATTGAGACTTTATAATTTCTAAATCTGTCTATCGCTAGACTTGAAGATGCCATTAAACTTTTAAAATAGAAGTGACTTGACATGAATAATTAACGGAGAGTACATACATTACGCACCGCTGATTTGTCAATGAAAAAAGCTACCATCAGGCCAGCATTCAGCGAGATAAATGTATATTTTTATAAATAGTAGTTTACGAAATGAGCCGGTACAAATTATAATCAACGTGCACTCCCGGGATGTAGCGCATTGGTTAATTATTCGTACTGTTCCTCTCTAGGGAAAGTTAAACATATTACTTTCAATATTTCCAACTGTAATTAAAAGCTTACTCGTATATTAATGTGTGAGAAAAATATTTTTGTTGTGGTATAGTTTTAGTATATATTTCATTTGTATTCTGTTATATTATTTTGTACTATCCAATGGCCAGCTCTTTAGTAAATTTCTAACTGCAGGAACATCCCTCCGCTAAAGACGAAGAACAATAGGCGTACAACTATGTACTTCGCTAGTTAGGCGGTTTAGTATAAGGTTTATTGTATATTTTTCGTCTCTAAGAATGAAATTGTCTTTTCGAACCTTGCTCAACCGATTTTGTGTTATTCAGTCCTCCATTCTCTTTCTTTCTCTATGCTCTTACAGGCCTATTTGTTCCTCATATGTTACCTGACAAGTTTAAACACGAGCAAAACATTCACATAGTTTAATAATGATATGAAACATTCAGTATAATTTAAACAAACTCTATTCTAACCTAACTGAATATACTAAATAAAGTAAACCAATAAAGGCACAAAGTCGGTTTCCTATATGTTCCTTTTTTTCTTGTAAAAACTCTATGCAAATCTAAAACTTCGTTTTCCGTATTCAAAATACACCCACACACATGTATAATACAGAAAGCGGACTCCACAAACTATGTTCCACAGTTCTGCAAACAACGTACGGGGACAACGATTTTGTATCAATCGATGTGAATTGAAAGAGAAAATCTTATATATAAGGCTAAAGAAAACAATATTCTTTACGATATCTTACTCAGACATAAGTATAGGGATTATTGTAACGAAACAAATACCGTAGCAAATAAAAATGCACACGCGTGGACACAAAGAAAGTGAGAGTTAATTCATGTCACGAAGTTGAATTGACGGCCTTTGAGAAAAAAGAGGGCTCATTTTCTAAGGACTGGAAATTATGCCGCTGAAGTTGATTTCGTAGGGTTGACGTGAATACAAGTAAGGTTATCGGGAATATACAATAAGTAATCTAGTCTATTCGACCCGAGTATACAATAGGTAAGGAGTATTTTCTGTTTGGGTCGAGTAAGCTAGACTAGATTATTTTTTATGAAAGATTGAGCATTGTGGTACGGTCTTTTTATTACATTCTTAATTATAATATATTATTTTTAGTGTTAGTGTACGATATGGCACTTTATTTAAGTAAAAATAAATAAAAGAGATTAGGTATTTTATCATTTCGACACCAACAATTTATACTACGCTAACTCGAATTTTAGGAAAATTCGTTTTTTACGCTAAAGTGCTTAAAATGTGCTATTTTATTTGTAATAAAAAAATCATTATGAAATATACAAAAATAACGAAGTTACAAATTTTATACAACGCTAAGTACAGGTCATTTTGAGAATCGCTCGATTTAGTTTACGCTATCTTCACTTGTCGCATTATAAGATGAAGTGTGCGGTCGGAAACACTTTATTAGTATATTGCTAATTAATAGAGCTGTTGTTACAAGTTAGTCTAAATATTAATAGTGATAGTGTATTTTTACAAAAATGACACGAAAACGAGCTAAATATTTAGTGAAATTTACCAAAAAGGTAAAATATTCATTGAGGAGTGTTGATAAAAAGGATGAGATTCCGCTTTACACTGCTAAAAGAGGTAAGTTTAATGTGCTATTAAATATAATATTGTTGGTTAAAGTATATAAAATATTGTTTATAGAATTTACTATATTATTTTGTAAGTTTTAGCCGCTTTGCTTAAAGTTCGTGTAACACTACGCTAACTATTACTTAGCGTAATGTAGCCCGATCGGATTTCGTTCTTCGATTGGCCATGCACTTGTTAGCGACTGAATGTATTATATTATTACTCGTATAAAACTATGTTAAATACTTTATAGACAGCATATTTGACATTTTTAAATGTAGGCTTAAGTTTAAATGAATGCATAATACATTTTAGAGTAAGCAATGTAAAGCAATAAAAATCACACTTGTTTAGTACTGTGACCGCCCGTAATACACTACGCTGACTACTAGTTAGACGTGTGTAGTGCGTAAAATAATATTGTGGAATTAGGGGTATATACGGCTAACTTGCACTAAAATAAAAAATATACACAATTAAAGAAAAATATAAATATGAAATAACTATAAATAAATCAAATATTAAGCATGCAAAATTTCAAATCAATATCTTTATTAATATAAAAGTTATCGCGTTTTTCCCTTTAAAGGCGTCTACTGTAAACTTCACTTTTATGAGTTAGCTTAGTATAAATTGCTGGTGTCGATTTAATAGTACGCAAACTTAGCAGCTTTTAGAGATAAATGGCGGTTTAAAGGTGATGAAAATTAACAATACAAAACTTGAAATAATTGCTATAGAGAAACCGTTAAACCAAAACACACGTGCTTATTCTCTACAATAATTTTTCAAAGAAACAGCATTATTATTTTTTTACTAATGCTATTGGCATAATGTTGAGGTTGATACTATCCAAACAATTTTCATTTAATCTTCAGATACCTTGTCAGGTTTCAGTTCAACTAATTTGGAACCAATCCAAAGAGAGTATCGCTTACAGAGTAATTAATTACTTTAGTAGGTAGCTTATTTCCAAAGAATATTTTCTATAGAAATAAATCCATATTTACCTAATATTAAATTGGAAATCATTTTAAGTTATATACTGTTTTTTTTTTAACTTGCTTACAAATAATAATTACGTATTTATCCACATTTCATAAAGTTTAAGTATGTTTTATAACAACTTTACTTTAAAAAGCGAAGACTTAGGGCCAGATTCAGAGACCGCACTTTGACTTTACATTGAAGGAAAGTTCGACTTTGATACAAAAACGAGATATAAGGCCTAGATTCAGAGTCGTGACTTTACTTTCTTTCAAAGTAATCTTCCCAAAGTAAACTTTTCATGCGAAAGATTACTTTAATATTGTTTAAATTCAGAGACAATAACTAGACTTTGCTAAAGTAAAGTCAAAGTGCGGTCTCTGAATCTGGCCCTTAGTGTCCAAAAGCAAAGACTGCAACGTATTTCAGATATCGATTTTCAAGCTCTTTTAAGAAATGAACCATCTAAATACAAACGATTTATCTACGTCGCCGTAGCCTGCAAGTCTCGTGATTATGGTCCTGTCAGATCAGATCACAGCACCTTAACGTGCCTCACGTAGACTTAATAACGTGTGTTGGTGTTAAAAATATTTTTGATCGCCGTATAAACTTCTCATATAGACCTAAAGAATATACTATTAAAATAAAGAAAGATTCAAAGATATATCTTTATTAACTTCTATTTTTGGTGAGAATAAACATAGGTAAGCTTCAAATAAAATGCTTGCTTGTTGCTATAGGAAATGTATAGATAAAATTCAATGTTTTTACTTATTGATAAAATATCTGTTGAACTAACTTAAATGCATTAGTTTGAAATCGCTTAAAAATAAACCGGAGTTTTGATGTAACCATAATAAAAAAAAAGAAAAGAGTTTTAAAAAGGAGGGAGACCTTTTCAAAGCCAATGCATAAATAACGAGATAAGTTTTATACTTACAGTGTGGCACATTGAAATGAATACTATGAGAGCAAATCAAAGCAAAGCCAAACTTGACACTAATACGTAAAATTGTGGACTAGTTAGCTAGTCCACAACTGCAATGAAATGACATTATACAATTTTCAAACTTTAATCGGAAGCTTTACTTATTGAATAGCTTGATATCATTGTACAATCTCCGATCATTTAAAAGAAACAAGATAAAAATACTTTTCTGTACCTTTGCGATAGAAAAGCTTGCTCTAAACTATATAAATGAATATGATCTCTGGCGTACAGCATAGAGTAGATAGCAACATTGGATAGTTTAGACTTTAGTTCGACTTTTTATACGGCCATTTTATAAAATACCAATCTGGAGAAATAAATTATAAATAACAATCATCATAACAGCCTATTAATGTCCCACTGCAGGGTTGGGCCTCCTCCCGTGACGAAGGGATACTTGGCCTACTAATACCACGCTGGCCAGACGGATTGGTATAGGGTTTTAATTTCAAGTTTTCCTTCTTTTTACTTCGTAAAGATAATATTCACGGATAGTAGCTTAGTCGGTTTTTACGACACTCGACATGAGATGGGGTGGTGACATATTGTACTCTTACTCTGTCACCACACGGAGAAACCACACAATATCTTTATAAAATGTAGACTATGCGTTATTCTGATGTAAACTATATGTAAAGTTCTAAAGTAGTTTTTACGTGATAGAGTAATCCGTCCATATTTACAAACTTTCGCATTTATAATAATATCTACGACTAATTTTCTGTTTGCTTCTCAATGACGCACGGATTGAAAATAAGTTTGACCACCGTAATAGGATTGTTGATAGATACTGACATAATAATTTTGATAGTAGTTAGCTAACATTCAAACGATACCTAATTGCTACATACATATTCCAAGAAAACCAAGTCTTATTTTGTAAATAAGATTATAATATTATGTAACCAGTTTTAGATATAAAATCTGTCAAAAGGTTGTAAAAGGTCGAAGCCAAATCATGACAAATTAGATTCATTATCCTTGAACGTGGTTTGGTTGGCTTACAGACTTATCGCTACGTAATTTTTCTGAGTAAGGAAAAATATATTGAAAGAATTTTAATCATACATTTTTATTGGCGGATGACACTAAGATATTGATTAGATTAAACTACCAATTTATGCCTTGTGAATAAAAATAGACAGAAATGTGGCCCAATATTTTATTTGTAAAACGTAACTACATACAGGAAAAAATAACATCACGCCATTTTATTTTATGAATTAAAATATAATTTACAGAGCAAAACCAAAAGACAGGTTCGTGGGATAAGAAACAAACAATAACAAAATTTTCAAGAAGGCGTAAGTGGCGGCTATAGAATATCATACCCGAGAAATAAACTGTACAATTATTTAATTCTAATATTTTCTAATTCTAATAATGTTAAAGGTAAAGTTTCCCTATCAGTGGAGAAAGTTTTTTCATGCAGACATAAATATTACGATAGCTAGTAAGAAGGGTAACTTACTAGCAAGTAGCTATTAGGCAAGTATATTTTACCACCCCATTAAACATAAAAATTTAATCTCAAAAATAAAAAAATATTTAAGCTTAAATATTCTAAATCTTGTGATTGTAATAAAATAATATCAATTGAATAAGATTATAGTTAATTCTCTCTTCTCGTATAATACTATAGAAATACATCTAAACCCTTTGACAAAATAATAATAAACCAAGTAAAATAAACTCCCGGCTGTAAGGTTGCGGCCACTTAAATTTGCTTATATGTTTATCTATTGTCCCTTCCATTTTCCATTCAACAAAAAACTCAGCACCTACGTACCGAAAAAAATTTCTTCCGAATTACAGCGAAGCCTCACAAAAGCCACGTAAATCAGGCACTGACAGCCGCTTGTTTTGAATAGGCCCACAATTTGTCACAACAAATTATACAGTCGTGTTCGTGAAAAGGGTGCCTTTTTTCGCATCGTGAAATAATTCAGTAATTGGAGTTAGAACGAAATTGACCTTAATAAGCTTCTAGATGTTTTTGAGTGGATAATGTTACGTGTTGCGAACAGAATACGTATTACGTTTATACGTATTGAATAAATGTCAACCTAATTTTGATGGATGGATCTCGTATTAAATTTCAACTTAAAACATTACACCTCGTTGCGTCTACACCATCAAGGTACCAGGAAGTTGAAAGAGATGCTTCTGAAATATTGGAGACTATTGATTGGAACAGTATTGAATAAGTTAAAGTGGCATTCAATGATTTGGAACTGTTTAGCGGTAAAAGTTGTTAAGTTAATTGGTACTTTTTTGTGGTGTTGCTGCAAATACATAATGTTTCCGTGTGGTGACGGAGTAAGAATTCAATATGTCACCACCCCATCTCATCCCATGGGTGTCGTAAAAACCGTCTAACCGCTCGCTTGCTTACGATTTAGAAAAAGTCGTCGAACTTTGCTCTCGAAATTTAACGCATGAACACGGCGCGCCTTCTCGCATTAAAACTTAATTTGCCATCGCTTCAAGTGCCCCCCGTAAATATTGTTATTCGTTTTAGATAGACAATAATATAACAAACAAATCTAGTTTTTTTAATGTTACAAAAAGTATATGTGTAATATTTTTTTAGAGTCCAAAGTTTAAAGTTCAGCCAATTTCACCGGCTTCAAGTACACGTTGGAATTATTGAATTTAACACATTTCACTTGAATCATACTAAAATATTTTTTTAAAATATCATAGGAAATGTTTACTAGATTAATTTAGTACCTTTCACTTATTAATATACAATTAATCAGTAAATTTACGGCATTTTTACTTCGGAGCATGCACTAACACAGAATTTACAATATGGCGACTATAAATTTCAACTTTAAAATAAAAATAAAAATTTCTCTGGTGATGTTGCAAACTTGCATTCAGTTGGTAGACAAACTATTATTCTATAAATTTAAACCGTTTTGAATGGACTTTATAGACTACAAAATAGAGTTTAAAGTCGTTAAATAGAAAAAAATGTTTGGTAGCGATAGCTACCAGAAGCAAAGTTCGGCGTTTTGTTTTGGTAACTATAGCTACCAGAAGCAAGCGAGCGGCTAAGGGAATAACCGTAACTACTATCTTTACGAAATAAAAAAAGGAAAACTTGAAATCAAACCCTATACCAATCCGTCTGGCCAGCGTGGTATTAGTAGGCCAAGTAACCCTCCGTCACGGGAGGAGGCCCGCCCTTACAATGGGACATTAATGGGCTGTTATGATGATGATGATGACATAATGCTTCTATCCTTATTTCTGCTGTTGTTTCAATTGAACAAATTATATAGTAAATTAAAACTAGCTCAAAACTCAAATTAATAACGCTAATGCGGTTAGCCTAGTTCATCTTTTTGCCTAACTATTCATAAATTACTGTAGAGTGGTCTACGAATAGACTCGCAAACTTTCAACCCTTTTCGCAACTCTAAGTGTGTTCGTAAACATTGTATGAAGTTATAATAGGGTTTTTTCTATACGCTTATGTTTATAGTTAGAGTATGGTCCCATCTGTTCTGTATTTTGTGAATCGTTTGAAAGCATTATTCTATGTAATAGTATTTTATGACGAACTGCAAAAGTTTTTCTTTCTTGTATCATCCTTAGCTAAACTTATTTGCTATGTTAAGAAGTTGTAAAAAGACGTAGTGAATAAAGTTTTTTGTCAGTTATTGAATATAGCGCTATATGTAGATAATGCACGTGTAGCTTTGTTCAATAGTAACAGTTAATTATCACAATTATTACGTTGTCATGTCAACCATTGTTGTACTAAAGTTCCTCTATATTTGCAGGAAATCCGCATTTAATGCTGTTTGGGGATTGCAATAACATAACATAATTATATTTCGTGGAATTGACCCTGTGATCTCGCCCATGGCCATGCTATCGCTTTGCCAATGAGGCATTTAATTTGCATCAACATTGATTGATGTTAATGTTGTCATTTACTATCAAGTTTAATTAATATTGTAAAATGGTTTTTCATAAAACCACCTTAAATCAATTTCAGACAATGCGAATTGAGCGTAATTAAACCTTAACTTTATTAAATTAGTCTAAATACTCTTTGGAATAATTTTACAAGGTTTTTTTACCCACTAAGAAATGTTGGAGCTTAATGTATAAACTAAAACAATATAAGGAATAGCATTGATACACTGAAATCTACCTTTAACTACCAACGCCATCTATTGAGAAAAGGTGAAAATTTAGTAAAAAAATATTTATTTTTTTATTTTATTGTCCTCATTATTATTATCAAAACTACTAAACTAAAACTATGCCAAAAAAGTAAAAATTCCAAATTAAAATACACTAACTTAACATAACTTATTTCAAAAACGATTTCGTATTTCATAAAGTGACATTAATTTAATCGCATCCGAAATAGAGTATTTGAGTTTATTCACAATCCTATGTAGTATAATTAATGAATACGAGGCACCTGTTAAACGCTTGAATACCGGTACAATTAGTCAGACCTAAATCAGATAAAAGCAACGTTACCAATCCCGATAAACCGGTGATTCAGAGTCAGAAAAGGTATTTTACCAAATTGTAAGTAAGCTAATGAAAACCTTGCGTACTCATGCTTGGCGAGTCGGTCAAGATATTTTTTTTTATTACATCTTAAAATTTGTATGACTACTAATTTTGCATACGTACTAAACTTTATATTTACACAGAATACTTCGTAAAGTAAAAGTTTACCTATGTCGAATCCACAACCATTTAGAGATGTTAGATCGGTAAGTGATAATATTTTTAGCACAAAAAACTGCAAGATTGTGTTCTCTTTTACAAATTATACCTACATAAATTACTTTGTCTTTCATTTGACGTCTAAATGACGTCATTTCGCCCGGCTCAACAGAACTTTGTTTCTGCTTTCATTGCTCAAGTATTTATAATTAATAAACCTTTAAAATAGAAATAAGTATAAAAAAAATACCAAAAAATCTAAACATACCAAATTCTCGCTCACCATTCACTCAACAGCGATTTCTCACTTACAGAAGTGCTCAATCGTTTCCGCATCTCCTTTGTATATAAACTACAAATTCCTAAACAACAAGATGTCCTTACAATAGTAACAGTACATGTATTTGCTAAAGCTTGTACACAGAGCTGTTTGTGCATTGTGTCTGCAACAGGAATTCTAATTGAAACGTGTATATTTACTTGTACTTCAAGAACTGCGATGCGACATCGGATTGTGTGCCTTTTGAGCATAATATTATTATGTTATAAGTACTACTTAAGAGCTCTTTAACTAAATAATAATAATTTATTTTAACAAAGGATTGTGTTAAGTGCAATAACACTAACAAGAACTTTTTTTGCTACTTTGTGTAGATGGAAGGCTACAGTAGCTAGTGAATTAACAGAGATCTGAAAATTAACAGCGTAGGCAGCGACATGGTCTTTAAATGGCAGTTATCACTTTCCATCTGGTGGGTCAATTGTTAGCCTGCAACCTTAAAGAAATATCAAAAACTAAGCTGGATATTTTTTCCATTAAATTAATACCTAAAAGTCCCTGCAATACCAGACATCATTTTAAGTTGTCTATTTAAGGCCTAATTCAAATTTAAGTGTTGCTTAATCTATAACGATGAACGATTACGTATATCTATGTAACTATGTAGTAAACTTAGAAGCATAATAGAATAAAGTGATACAAATAGAATAATTCTCTATAAACCAAACCACAACAAAAACGTTCAACGTCAAAAACAGAGGGGTAGCTTTCAAACCCGCAATCATTCAATCGCAAATCCGATTTCATAGCCATTGAGCTATCGTCACTTTCTAAATCAAATCTTATGTTACGAGTTCTCTTTTACACTACGTTTATTCCGTTATTAAATCGTCCTAAATCCTGAGTGATGTGGAACGTTAGATGTAAAAGCTTTTTCTTTACGAGTTCGAAAGGAGATTCGTTTCAGAATTTAATCTCATCTCAGAGATCTTCACGGTAGATACAGATTCATCATGTAATTTAGAAGATTAGATACGACAGAAAAATGATGCTTCTGTTGTTGTTGATTTTAGTGGATAAAACAATATGGCTAACAATCGAATGTTATTACCTTTTATTTCTCAATGCTAAGTCAAATAGCGGTAAGGATTTATCTAGGAACTTTGCAAGTCTATCTGTTTCTTATGTATTTTTTTCCTATGTTACGCTAGTGTTAACTTCGTAAAACCATACTCTAACTGAACTAAAATCAAAATAAACCATTCTTCTTAAGAAATATTTCGTACAGAGCCACTAATCACCCCATAACAATAAGCCCTTACTCATAAACGCCTCTTAAATAAATATTAGTCAATTGATTAGCTTAAATTCTTACGATTTTGTTTGGTATAAGATTGGTTTTGCTAATAAAAATCTCGCTAAACAGTGATTAAATTTAAGAGGCGGAATGAGTTTAGCCTCCAAAAGTAAATTAGTTAGTTAAATAAATCATACCCACAAATGAAGCATACTTTGCATAAGATAAGACAAACATTAGAGATGTTGGTTATAAGATTGCATTACTGCAACAATAAATAATGAGATACACGAGCTATCTTACCAAATGACTTGTTTAGACGACAAAGTCCGCAATCTTGGGTCCAACCATAAATTTCTGTTGTAGCAACTACTTCAGGCGAAATATGTACCAAGTTTGTAGCTAAGTTAAAACAGATTCAAATATGTTAAGCTAGTATTATATTAATATTTGAATTAGAATCCAACGTAATCCTATTAGTTAAGTGTACTTTGTATCTTTGTGAAGATTTTGTAATACGGATAGACAAAAGCTCTTATGATGTAATATTCTAATGTATTCAATTACCTATAGTTATTACTAGACTCTGTTTGTTAATGTTTCTATAGAAATTGCATTTAAATTGCCGTACTTTATTAAGTAAATTCAGAACGTATGAAAATTTTTAACACCGTGCTATAACGGGGTAGGTATCCACGGTGTTACACAACCCATCCTGTGTATATGTTAAAGTCAACTAAGAAAATTGGCGATATAACTTTACAAATTTACACCTACGAATATTATAAAACCACCTAGAAGTGTCTGGAAGAAGAGAACTTCCCTTCGTCACCGAAATAAGACTGTTGCTGCAGTAGACATTAAGTACTTAAATGTTACCCGTTGTTTATCAAATGCACATAATAACTTATAAATCGAGTATTTTCCTTGTTTAACTTCAACTAATTTTATAATCGAATAAAGACCTATTCTACCCCAATGTTTAAAAAAAATGCGCTTATCCTAATAAACATATCCTTGCCACAAATAAACCTGTACTCGTTTGCGAAGGGAAATCTGTGTATCACGATGACTAAACCAGTTCTAACAGGTTTAGAATTTCATTTACAGTTCAGACTTTGATCTAAGTCATTTTCTATTATCTAACAAGTTAACTCATTTACATCCCCTTCTAATGCAATTGTGCTTCAGAATCTTAGCACTGCAGTCTGGTGATTGGCTTTTAATATTCAATGAGTCTATCTGAATATTAGTAACGATACAACCTATTGAAAGAATGGATGATAGACGAGTAATAAAGGTAATTTACAGCACTAAATTAGTAGGTAACATTGAGATGGACACTAAGACCCACACAACACTAAGATGGACGTAATTTGTGACAATGACATCATCTTGAAAGGCCAAGTGCGAAGCACTCAGAAGCAAGGGCATGTATGTTTGAATGTAAACAAAATAAAGCAGGTTTATAAGTATCTTAGTAATAGTTCCTCTACCTACCCCTATAGGAACAAGGGATGAGTTTTTGTAAGTATATAATATTTTACAGTAAATTTCACTGCAAAATGCAAGAGGTGGAGAGGACAAAATAAGAAATCAAGAAAAAATACGTACACATAATTCTCTTAACAAAAATTAAAAACCCTTTGTGTTAAATATACACAGATACCAAACAGCATCTTGGTAATTTTCGCAAAAATATTTCCGTCAAAAATTCCTGTTCACTTTTGAGAAAATAAAACGTAAAACACGTCTAACGGCTTACTAACGAGAATGCGGAGGCAAGACTCAAATGGATAAACTCAGGACGCAGATAAGCATAAAAGATAAAAGGAATAACCGTGATTTAAAGCCTTCGACCCAAATTTATCGATTCAAACTTTTTACAATAGCCAATTAGTGATGTAACTTGCGTAAATGAATAGCTGCTCTGTTATTACTGCAGTTCAGGGTAATTACAGCTGCAAAAATAATTCTATTTTCATCTGGTTAATTTTAATCTTTAGTAATATTAAATAACGGTGTCAGTTTAATACTTAGGTGGCATCTAATTCCAACTCATTTTGTTAATAAAGCAAGTATTGATAGACTACATGTTTCGTGCATGTATGGGTTAACAAAATTAGAAATTAATTAATAATAAGCAAAACCTTTATCCCGAATACAGTGAATATTTTGCAAGTAAGACAGTAGAAAGATAAAGTTATAAATATAAATAATCCTGACACTTCCACACAACGCCATCTAGTCCCAAACTAAGCAGAGCTTGTACTATGGGTACTAGACAATGGATAAACATACTTAAATCCTTTTTTTTTGTAAAAACATACATATTATACATAGAAAACACCCAGACCAATGCAAACAATCATGTTCATGCATACAAAGATTTGAGTTATCGTGAAAATATATCAATTTTCCGGAAATGACGACCTGCACCAATATTACGCTTGTACGCGTGTTTTCTTTACACTAGCTTATAATATGCACGAGTTTATCACATGCGTGTAAAACGAATTACCCCGACCTAGATGAGCTCAACTTAATACACAAAGCAGATTATTTTTAACGATATTTTCTAATTGAATATAATATTTCCTGTCTTTTGGCGTATAATATTAATCACTTTAATTATTTACTATTAAGACTATTATCTACAGTTATATTATAACAAGATTAAGGTAAAACAATTACGAATAATACGATTACTAAGAAATAAAGATTAGGTATGGATATACGACAAAATTATCTCATCTTAGTATATTTAACAAAAGATTACTCAGACATAAGAAGACCCTTATTCCAAAAAGGCAAATAAGTTAGAAAAGCTCTGAATCATTTAGAACCGTTGTCAGTTTTTCTCTCACAATTGTCAGTGAGACCAGTTATATTGAAAAACTTCGTTCAGTTGCTTCGAAAGGCGATATATCAGGCCCTTAAACTTTTTTGATAGCTCAGCAATGGATAAATTCGTATTCATTTTTTTGAATTTTCTTTCGTACTTATAAATTTATATATGAACATCATTCTAGAAGCGAGTAATTATATCATTTTCAAGAGAGATTACAAGGTACCGCTTTATATAAATTATAACTTATACACTTTCATTTCTACGCATATTTGGAAGCAGGGATAGTGAAAAGGTCACTTTATAACAATAAATTGTCGTAATTTATAATGAAAAATAATTATACAGACCAAGTCAGGGATGAGTCACAGCAATGATTAGAGTCAACACTTTATACTTTTATTACTCAATTTAGCTAAATATTTAAAAAAATTAAGCTACTACTAACACGCATACCTTTTATTACAATCAGTGAGCGCCATCTCTTGGAATTTCTTCTGTTTGAATTTATATATTTTGATGAATGGGACTTAGCAATTTATTTGCACAGCCACTTTGAAAGTAACTTTTATTTGAAAGTAAATTATTGAATTATCTTTTACCGAAAAAAGCAGCATAATCGTCGAGTATATTTAGGTGTATAGTAAACCGTAATAAATGTATATTTCTCATACATCTCATTTGTAAGATAAGTGACATAAGTAGATTAATTAATTGCATAGTTTTATTCTTTAGCCAACCATCACTAAGTTTAAACAGTGCGTAAACAGTGAAATAGTATCCGTCCACAAACTACAAGACGGAAATTAAAGTTTGCAACAACGTGACACTTTAATTAAACTGTTACCACATTAAGCTTCTTTAATATTACAGACAAGATAGGGATCGATAGAAAAATGTGCATCTTACTAAACTATACAAAAACGCATTTTAATTGCATAGTGTAGATGAATTTATAAGCTACTGTGATGAAGACCAATCTTTAACCTTTTTTCCTTATCCAACATAAGTGTAGTTACTAATCGGCAACTTCGACAAATGATTATTTCATTATTGAGTAACAAACTACGAATTTTAGTGGCTACTTTTTTTGGCAGTGACTATATAACAGAAAAATTAAAGATGTCAAAGAAAAAACTTCCCTTACTTATGTTAATAATAATCCCTTATTAATAAGGGCTTTATCATTGTAATCAGCAACTAATCACCTAATATTGACGATGGATTAGTGGAGTAAAGTGAGCCAAGTTTTGATCGTGCCAAATCGATTAATTGTTGCATTGAGTTACAGTTAATAGCGCTACAATATAGGACCACTTAGCTTAGTGTATTATGATACGAGTGATCTAAGTTGCTCATTATGTACGAGGTTGTATCTCGAGTCAAAGGCGAGAGCGTAATGCAGCATGCAGGCTTACTGAGTGTAACATACATTATGTACCATTCCTCTGTTTTCAACATAGTTGCAAGACAAAAGGTAAAACAAAAGTTATATTTAACACTGTTGACCGCAAGACTTTAAATAAATTTCTCACGGAACAATATGTCTGTGTCTTAAATACTTAGTTATAATGAAATTAAACTTACTGCTAGTAGAGTAGCAGACGAGCTACAAAAGAAAATTATTATTATGTCCATATCAGATTAAGCAAGCCATCTTTTATGGTCATTCCTCAACATTATGGTTCTTTTCATAAACTTCTTCTCCACGCAACCAGTAATGGCATACAAGTTGTTACAAGCTTTTAAATTAAACTTCTTTTTAAAAATACGTATTGATATTTTTGGCTATTTTAATCACTTAAAACTTTAGTTTTACAAAATTAATCGTTGCCTTTTTTTTAATCTATCACTCAGTCAAACTCAGAACACTCTTATTAAAAAACAGTAAACATTATTTAATTACAGCATCTAACTAACCGCAGCGTGTTGTGCCATTAAAAATTTCATCCAATGTAGCCCTAATACCTCAGCGGTCTGCGGCTACTAGTCTCTTTAACTTTAATTAAATATCCAAACTATACGGGTGCTCTCGAAATAGTTTCACGCAAATAAATTGCTATAAAACATATGTAATGAATTAAAATGTAATACAATTTACAAATATTTATATCAAACAAAACTAAAGAAGCTTTTTAGGTAAGAAATCTTCATCTGTAAAAAGGGGAAAGCGATCAAGCAGGTATATTGACTTAAACTAAAGAATAGTCAGCAAAGTTCGGGGTTTTTTTGTCTCGAAGCTCAAACAATGTGTCAGCACTATAAGCATAGTACAAATATATACAGTATTTCGACTTCATAGAAACGGACGAAACGCGAGTTATACCTACACGTTCACGATAGCGGTGGCTTTGGAAAGTGAACAGGCGCGACTGTGTCGCAGTAACGAGGGGAAAAGTAGGTAAATGTAATTAAAAAGCCGGAGGTGGGCAGCCCTGTCGCATGTTTACGTACCGCGCAGCCGTAGGCATTTATAATTAATATTCGGCCGAGATAGAATACTGATTGTACTGTGCTATAAGGCACGAGGCTGATTTAACTGGCTGGTAAAACCATGTTTTGTTTTTGTTAGTTTCATTCTGTTTTTCTTTTATTGAAACCTGCGGGAGTTAATTTATACATATAAGTAAATAATTACAAGAATAATTTATGTCAAACTTGTGCAAATAGTTTTTAATGTTTTTTGGGCCCGTTAAAGTGGACATTTATTCCACTTTCATTTATTATAGTAACATTATTACCTATGTTATTAAATGACGTTATGAGAAATGGGAGTCTAGCATCAATGAAATTTTATTCTTTTAAAATTATTATTAAGCATATTTTTCTTCCTTTTTTATTTTTTGAGTTAATTGTTATCTGTAAGTTTACTTACACTAGTAAGTAAACTTACAGATAACAATTGTTAGGACTGGGGAACTGTGTATATTGTATATTTATTTACCCCAAAATAAATGTTTTCTTACTATACTTTAAATATGTGATAAAAAAACGCATTTTTATAACCGCGGGTACAATTGGCCAGAATTGCTATAGGATATTCTTTTAGTGATACAGTCAAATTCGATATTCATAAACGTTTACTCACAAGGCAATTTCAGTCTCAATTCGTAATGAGATCTAACAAACAGAATCCACAACAGACAAATGAGATAGTAATTATGTGATATAATACTAATGCTGGCTGTACACCCCATTGTACATTAAGTTATCTGTTGTGTAAGTTAATAATTTTGCTCATTAAGCTCAGCGAGTATTACATTAGTGACACGTACCTACATATTTATGGGAATATATTCATGTTCATTGTCACACAAAGGATGTTTAAACGTTTTATGTGTTTTGGGACATTTTATACGTTATGAGACGCTACACCTTTGCCGCGTGTTCTACGTCATTTATAAATATCTTATATGATTTTATTAACTTTAAAACTTTCGCGTTTATTTTTTTTTGCGTCTACTCGTGACCGTGGCTGATGTAACCTGGCCGAAACGTCGAGCGGCTCAAGGTAAATAATTAAAGTTACCTAAAATCTATACGCCTTAATACCCGAGAATATTATTATAGGGTCAGCTTGTGGCGAGCTGTTGGTGAGTGGCGACACCACGGACCCTGATTCCTTGATGGCCTGGCTTACCTTTATTGGTCGGCCAGGACTGGAATACACAAGAGCGGATCCTTTGCTCCAAGCTGGAAATGTAAAATGTCATAACGCCGGGGGCCCTTGAACGGTTCCACCGAAATTTGGCGCCCCGCAGACTCACCTCTCTGCAGCTTCTAGCCTCTCCTAGAGATGTTGCTCCATTGTCGCACTGTACGTGCGGCCGTTTTGTGGGGCCCACTCAACGAGGTGGCAAGTCACTACCTGTCTTTTTATAATATAGAGACTGATAGTCTCCTTCCATAGCCCAATAACCGGTCCATTGAACATACTCATCCATAGACTATTATTTAAATTTCCATTGCATCCTTACAGATGCACTACAATAGTTTTTGCACTCGGCAGGGACCATCTCTGGATGTATCATATTGTGCGTTCAGAGATGGTATCTGCCCTGTGTATCCATTACCAGATTAAATATCTCTTAAAGGGCCTCTTCGTCTTGGCTTCGGCCCGATGTATGCCTTCCAAAGAACCGGGTCTCCAATAGACCCGAGTATTATGGACAAGAAAAACTTAATATTATTATTTATTATCTCTCCGTGTGGTGACGGAGTAAGAATACAATAATGTCACCACCCCGTCTCATCCCAAGGGTGTCGTAAAAACCGACTAAGAGACTATCCGGGAATATTATCTTTACGAAATAAAAAGAAGGAAAACTTGAAATTAAACCCTATACCAATCTGTCTGGCCAGCGTGGTATTAGTAGGCTAATTATCCCTCCTTCATGGGAGGAGGCCCGTTCCTGCAGTGAGACATTAATGGGCTGTTATGATGATATCTTTCACTGACCACAAACACTGTTCAAAGGGATACCTATCAGTAAAGGCACAGTAACGCGGACAACACATATTACTATATTTTTAAACAAAATCCTTAACGTTTTATTATTATAATGTATAACAAAGATTTTCCCTTATTTCTTCGCTAGTCTTAATAAAGCATGAATCTGAGTTCGTTCAATCAATCTCTTTACTAATTCAGTTCATCACTCGTTATTAACTCGTGTTGAGAAATTGAAGTTCATATTTACGATAGCAGATAATATCTATCATTAATTTATCTCAGAAAATTTAGTGAACTTTATGACAGATTTCCTTTCATCATCATCATAATCGCCATATCAACCAAAAGAAGTACACTGTCCGCTGCTGAACATAGGCCATCTCTAAATATTTACAACAGTGGTATGCTTTATTTTAGGGTCGCTTTAAGCTACAACGAGGCGGGTACAGAATGGATTTACTCTGCACATACGATCGGCAGTCGCGTCGTTGGCTTATACCCAAAAAAAAATATCACGGTAGAACGTGTTTAGTTGGTTGATTTATTAACCCAGGACATATATCTATATAAACCAATGATCTTACTGTATCATGTTTATAGTAAAAGTACAATTATCTTGAACGGGGAGAAAAAGTGCCTATCCGTGTAATAAAGTCAAAATATCAGAAATAGTTGAATATCGTCCACATTTTTTCTACCAAAAAATGTATAGTCATACAATAGAGATTTAAAAACCTTTCGTTTTAGTTGACCAAACTGTTTGTTATTGAAAACTTTTATTGTCCTTCTTTTTCCAACGAACATTCTATTATGTTTCCATTGAACACCTATTCTTATCTCTCTCTCTTTTATACACCAATATAGTATAGAAGCTCCGATCGAAGTATTGCTTATTTCAAACAAGTAATTTATGTCCAACAATACACAATAATAAATTGACATAAATAATTGTAATGCACCTGAAAACACCGCAATCGAATGCATTCATATCAACATTAATATAACATTTTATTCATTGACTTTAATTAATTATACATTTAAGCTTTGCTACTAATAGCTAATAGCTTCGGTGTCAGTGGTCTAATAACAATTTGCGATATTCTATGTTTAAGGTTTTTATTTTATTAAACTTTTGTAGCATTGTAAGTCATTTTGGTTTCAATGAATAAATATCTTTCTAACTATTTAATGATAATATTAACCCTTTCACAGTTCCGCCAGAAGACACAATAGTAAAACAATGCACATGTACCATATATGGCTAATGGGACAGGGAACGTGTTTAATATAGTTTAGTGACTAAGCCCGAAATGAAGCAAGTTTTGACGATTAGACGTTAAAACGTTTTGACGTTCAGTTCTATGTCCAGCAGTGAACTTTTTGCCTGATAATTCTATATTGAAACTCGGCTTTTGGACACGTTCATTTGTTCCAATATATGGAATGATCTTTTCAAGCTATGAGAGTGTTAATTGTGAAACGTGTTAAGTGTAAACTTGTGTTACATTTGGTGAAATATTTGGAGTTAGAAACCGTAGAATGAGTTTACGCTGTTGCAAGCAACAGAGCAATATGTTCTGTAAACTAATACGAGTTAGCGTTTAGTTTTAGTAAGGAGCGTTGATAGACGATATATACTTTACCGTCATGCCGGTTTTACCAAGTGCCTCTTCACACTATTTCTTAAGAGATGAAAGGAAAGGATTCCAAGACATAACTTTTAGACACAATTAAATTAATTTTATAAGTATGTAAAAAAGAAAATAGTACATGTCAAAGTCAAAATGTCTTTAACCAAATTGGGGATACATTCGCGTAACTCCCATTGACACGCCAGCTTAAAACATGCCAGGATGAGTGGCTACGGTACGCACCCTGAGAAAATAGCCAAAAGAATCTTGTAAAAGTTATTTTCTATCTTAACATGCTAACAAACTTTAACTCATATTTTTTTCTATACCTTGCTTTCTAATACACATCAAGAAGCTTCGAAATAAAATAATCTTACGACTAAAATCATTTTGTTTACGCATTTAATAAGCTTTATCTCGGCAAACATATTTCTTCATTTAATAATATTGCTTCACTTCACTTCATTTCATCGCCCTATCGTAACTATCGATCAAAAACGTCTTCTTTTACTTCCAACGAAGAAAATGACACGTACAAATTGACAACTACAAACAATCGATTTTATCCAACCATTTGTCAGTATACGCACCGTAACGTATTATGTCGCAGGGATATGATAAAAACGGGGATTTGACCAAATGCCAGATTTGGTTCCGTGAAATGACAAAAGAACATATTATATTTTGTTATGGTCATTCTGACATAACCTAACACAAAGTAAATGACCGAAACAAGAGCATTTTACGGAATCAGTTTTAGTATTTGATCAAATCACTAGATTTGTGTAGGGAAACGATAAAATCGTGTTGTAATTTTCAGGTTTTTCATGATATTTTGATCAAATAGCTTAGAGAATTAACAAAATCCCTGTTTTATCATATCGCTGCGACACATACTTTATGACAGTTTTATTCTTTGTAGATAGGATAATACTTATGTTTCATAAAAACTAAGTACGTATAAAATAAAGCATCTAACGTAAATTTAGATCCTCTTATCACAGCTCAGCAATTCCTTTATGTTTGGACCTTTAACTAAAGTAAACAAAACCCTTCGTTATTTATTACAGAGTAAACACTAATAAAATAGTCGATATTTTATTTGATAGTTAAATGAATTTTGTTTATGTTTGGTTAGATACAATGACATATTTTGTGTAGACGTTTTTCTGAGTATATAAATAAAATTTAATAATCAGAGAAATGTATCGAAAATTAATTTAAAATACTACGAAACTCATTTCAGTATTTTGTTGATGAAACTATACTTACTTTTGATTGCTACTATACTTGATTTAATACTTACAGAAATCTCATGCTTTCATTTAATTTATAATCTTATCGTATCGGATTATTAGTTCGTTATGCCTCTGTACAGTTCGATTACTTGACATTAATATACTTACTTACAGTACAAGCCGGTATGTCATAAACCTAGCGGTTGTCCTTATTTGAAGGTGTTTATAATTATCTATCAATAAATGATCGAATTTACACGTCCTATATTATTCGCGTACAACAATACCGACTGTACCGGAGTATGTACACGCATAATATACCGAATACCAACGGCTGAAGTTTGACCAGCTTTGTTTACGCGTGTAAACAATTTCTCATTGTTTACACGTGTAGTAATTCCAACAGAGGAACACTTAAACAAAATTTAAATATTAATACACTCCATCCTTCATCCCTTTATTTATTATTCAAACGGCTTTCAAAAGGATCGTCTACCTTCGATAAATTATAAAATCTCGTTGAAGCGTTTGTTGTTGATTAAATGCAAATCGTCTGACACTTCAGAATGAGTATCAACTACAATACATTCTTTCTAGAATGTCTTTTTAATTTATTCATGATTTCGCGATAGCTTATCTACATTTTCATTGTAACTTTACAATCAATTTAGCTAATTTATGCATTCGTTTATTGATTCTAGCGATTCACTTCCAGTTTTGTTGTTTTAGACTAGATGTTGGAAAGTTGATTTAGTGAGATTCACCAAGTACACATAAGTATGTTAACTATTTATTAACAGAAAAATATATTGCTTAAGAATTTTGAAGTGAGCAGAAACCAGACGTGTAGCATAGGCTGGTAATTAAAAAAAAAAATGTATAGAATTTTTTTTTATTACCAAATCAAAAAGAATCAATAACAATGTAGTTAAAAAAGCACAAATAAACCATTGAGTTTTTTCCTTATGTTACATAGCGTCATGCCGTACTGTTTGCATTTTTGTTCGTGTTCCCAATAAATAGTGTAACTTTACAATGAATAATTATAAATATTATAATATGTCATAGGTACATGCATACATTAGATTTTCGCACGCCCAAATACGTCAAGCATGTTTATTTGAATGTCCCAATAATTACGTATTCGACTGATGTGTGACCCAGTTACCCTAGCTGACATTATGAGCTGTGTAGTAGTACTATATTGCTTCTTATCTAGCTGATGTGTGAATCTATCCGTCATGTTTCAGTTGTCAATAATAATTGGTGCGACGGAAATAGTCCGATATCAGGACGAGTTTCTAGTGCATTGGGTATATTTGTCTGTTCTCATAGAATGATTTGTCGATCAAAAAAACTGACTTGTTTGTAGTATGTTGTAAAATTATTATTCCCACTCCTGGACAAGGGTTCCCCACAGTGATTTCAAAGTGTCCCTGCCTAACCGATATCTAGCCAGTTTCTCGTAAATACATCTAGAGAGGCGGGAACTTCAGATATCCATTGCGTGACTACTCTTGGCCATTTGTCCCGATGCATTGTACAGGTATGTTTATGATTGGTTTTATAATTTATTATTAGGTACTTAACCCACTTGTTACGAGAAGTGTCGAACCTATCGAAATGTTATAATTTTCTCAGGAACTTTTTATTGTACATCATATGTCATATAAAAAATAACAAAAAAAATCTGTGACTTTTGGAAAAGCCGGAAAATGGTGTCCTTTTAAAAGGACACTCGTAAAATGTACTACTGTCACTTCGCTGATACTAAAATATTAAGTTTCAGAATGAAATTGGGAAAACTCATTGTATTGCACAGGTTTTAATAAAGAAGTAAGTAGCTGGTATTTAACTATGCAATATCTTATCTAATTCATGATATATAATAGAAAAATACCATTTTTGCCCTGAATGGATGTTCTAAGAACATTTTTGTTACACGACCTCATAACAACTGGTTGTTCGACGTGAATATATCTCTTTTGTTGTTGAAAGAATCGTCTTCTTTTGCTAACAGGTTGAACATTACAAGGATTCGTCGCCACTAGAATAATAATTATTTTTATCATGCCACTTGTTCAACAAAACCACTTCAGCACTTGTAGATCTGTATTGAAACATTTCACGCTCTGATTTAGGCATATCCTTATTAGAAGGTAAAAAACCCTTAGATTCTCTCTTATGATAGTACTCTCTAGTAGCTTTCATACCTGTTCCTCCCAGTCCATCAATTAGATGAACAGACGTAAACAAAATGTCAAAGATCAAGCGAAATGGCGCTGTCTAATCTATTGAGCGCAGAATATCAGAAAATGAGAGAATGACACTAGCGCCTAAGACCAGCTTTTCGTAACTTTCAGGAATGTCTGCTCCATGACCTTGATAAGAATCAAACCGTACGACATATCCTAAGCAAGTACCTCTAACTCAAAATTTGTAGCCCCATCGAATCGGTTGGCCTCGTATAAATTGTTTATTCGAAAGATTCTAGATTTGGAAGTGGTCTTTGCCACTTGTGCTAAATGCTCATCATCACTATTGCTAGAAGTCGATGCATCATAGCTGTAATGAGCTTTTGCAGAAACTGGTAACAGCTCCAGAAAGATTTGACATTGAAACTTAATTCTCGTCACCTGAATCTTCCTCAGTTACCTCGCCATTACAGTTATCAGAAGGTATAATTGTAATATATGACGGTATTTCGTCATCATCATCAACCAGTTCTTGCTTTTCCACAATCTCATGTAAACATTATACTCTGATATGTGATCTAAAGGTAAAAAAAAGGAAACATTTGTAACGAAACTTTCAAAGCGTCATAGTAGGTCATATTACGACTGTCCGTTTAAAAGGACACCATAATAAATTTGAAATATGGACACTATAATTGTATTGTACACTCAAGGAATTTAATTGTTTAGCAATTTGCATAATTTTGAAATCGGTCAGGTTACTATTTACCGACTACAGACGACGGATGACGAACCCCGACATCTTGGGAGTCGTAAAATTAATAAGACAAGGTATATATACCTAGCCTTGTCTATCTATGACAGACAGGTATTTTGTGTTAAAATAAAATTCTTCAATTTTATATTGTTGACAGACTAAAGTTAAGTCAAACTAAACTAGACCTTATCTACCATCTCCATCAAACAGTATCCTTAGTCCGAGTTTGTGTCACTATTAACAATAAAGTATATCGAGTAGCATTCGCTGTTCTGATTGGTTCAATGCATGTATTGATAATACTGTCAAAATTTTATTTTTTACTCTTTGGACAGAATGGTGGAAGTTTGTAAACAAAGAAGTTTGAAGTGCTATTCATACTTATTGGATATATATTATATTATGTCAATTTTGAGGTGTAATATCTTTCAAATTCGTTATGATTGTTTCGGTATATAATACGACTAAATTACGTAGGTTGTGTACCTGCTAAACAATTAAATTCCTTGACCGTACATAGTAATAAATACATTAGAAATATAGGTAAGGGTTATGTTGTTACAGTATTATACGTATTTTGTCGATATTTGGTGACAATTGTATATTCTAGCCTTTTACCAGACATATTGTTTTTATAAAAAAACTTTTTCGGCTAAAACCACAATATAATACACTTAAAACAGCAAAGTAATGTATTAAATGACAGATAAACTCCTAAACTCGAAATATTTATTAAAAACTATTCGTTATAGTAACCTCATATTTTTAATTATAAATTTTTGAGAGGTGGTCTTTTAAAAGGACGCTCGTAACAAGTGAGTTAACGAGTTTCTCTCAATAATTTAATGTCTGACTATATACTCCTATAACATTGCTTTCGCTGCTGATAAGTGCTATACTTTTTGTAAAAAGTATTTGCAGTAGAGTTTGTTGTGATTGTTATCAAAAACCTAAAAATCTCAGTCTAGCCTATTTCCGACAAAGGGCTACGTCTATAAAATGAATTTACATACAATGAAAGGTTAAATAAGTATAATGATAGAAATACAAAGGGAAAAATACGCAGACAACCACAAAACAAGTTCAAATTAATTTATTTTGTTTTTTTTTAAACCTATTTGTAACCAATTTGTATTATTATTCAGACACTACAATATAAAACTCAAGTGGCCAATAAATCAAAACAAATACTATCACAACAGAATATTCTAACAAATTTAATAACAAACAAATTAAATCCCAAAAAAGGCAAGACCACAAGAGTTCAAGTTCCCCGCATTCATTTTCATTGCGTTTGAGAAATCCCTCGGCGCATTTCAGCCGCAATTATCAAATAATTCGTCTAATCTCGGTATTCATTCACAACCATTGATCAGGAATGCTATCTCAAATTTCGCGAAGGGTTTAATCAACCGCACGTATACATGTAATACTGTACCGTGTTATTTATTAACGGTAACCGCACTACTGTGTGATTGATGGCATTGTATACCAAATCAAGCTGCGAGTAATGAAATTAACCTTACTAGTACATAATTTAGCTAATTTAATTTGTATGGTTACGTGTTCACGCCTGTTGGTGCCGGTGCTTTTCTATTTATTAGTTAATAGTGGTATCAATCGCGGGCACTTACTCATAAACGCCTCTTAAATTTTAGTCAATTGATTAGCTTAAATTCTTACGGTTTTGTTTGGCATAAGGTTGGTTTTGCTATTAAAAATCTTGCTAAACAGTGACTAAATTTAAGAGGCGTTTATGAGTAACTGCTCGCGATTGATACCACCATTTACTACTAAATAGAAAAGCAACGGCACCAACAGGCGTGAACACGTAACCATACAAATTAAATTAATCAAAAGGAGTTGGTTGGTTGGGGTTAAAGTAATCATTTAAATAATGATTTCAATTATACGTTGCAATTACACTTCTTTTAATTTATATGGTCTATGTGTTATTTTCATAGTTTAAAAATAAAGTTAATAATACGGGAGATATCTCGTTTAGCTGGTCGCTTCGAGGCTTTTGAATAAAACTCGTCTCATTCTATAACCGTGGGAATTGCCAGACAAAGACTATTCATATTTTAAGCTTTGTGTTAAGCCGCTTGATTAGCGACTATCGTATAGAGCATTCAAGCTAAAAGTCCTCCAAACATTACAATTATTATTATTGTGTTTAGAGAGCAGCTGGTCTACAACCAGGATACAGTTTAATAATCCTCACACATTGACACATCGCTACCTAGTACCAAACTAATCAAAGCTTGTACTATACCCACTAGACAACCGATAAACATAATACTTTTTTTTGTATATACATACATATTATTTCCTCACACTTTCACACAACTATATTAACTAACTATATTCTATAATGCAGGTTCCCTTGGTTCTAATCACGACGAACTTATCTCACTATTTGACAACCATAAGTTTGATATTATGGCTGTGAATGAGACATGGTTACGTCTGGGTGAAGAGGAGCGCGCCCCAGTTGTACCGGGGTATCGTCTGCGACACTCTCCCCGACCATTAAATGTTCGTTCAGGGCGGGGTGGTGGAGTAGGTTTTTATTGTAAAGTTGGTCTTAATGTTCGCGTATGGGCTCATCCTATTGAACCGGAGCATGACTCAGTAGAGCAGATGTGGCTGACACTGTCTGTAAATGGGAAAAGAATTGCTATAGGCACAGCATACCGCCCCCCTTGGCATAACTTGGGACTGTTCCTGGATGCAGTTACTAGCTCAGTGAGTGCTTTGGGTAGCTGCGAACATTGTGTTCTGATGGGTGACTTCAATGTAAACATGTTGAATAGTTGTGATGGGCAAACACTAAAATTAATTGAGACCTTAAATTGCCTTGGGCTGAGGCAACTGGTGACATCCCCTACACACTTCACAGACACTAGTGAGACTATGATTGACCTAGTATGTACCAATCTCCAAGAGAGCTCTGTACAGGTGGAGCATTTTATGCGGATCCATGGTCATTCAGTGCTTATCTGTGACTTTAAAATAGCTAAAGACAAAGTTAAACCTTATTTTATACATTATAGGCCAATCAAAAATATATGCTTACAAGACTTTAATGATGACTTGGCAAGGCTGAACTGGCAGTTCTCCTCAGAGCTTACTGTTGATGATATGGTGGGAGCTTTAACTCAAAATATCATGTCAATATTTGATGTACATGCACCTCTCAAGCAGTGTCTCATAAGAGAGTCATCACCTCCATGGATAACTGAAAATATAAAATTAATGATGAGACTACGAGACAGTGCACTTGCCAAGTATAGAAAAAATAGATCTGAATCTACAAGGCAATATTACACTGATCTTAAATCTTTAGTTACATCTTCCTTGTACCATGAAAAGAAAGCATATTTTCATCACAATATCAATAGTAAGATACGGAACCCAAAAGCTTTGTGGAAAAATTTAAAAGATTCAGTATTACCAAAGAAGGATACAAGCTTACCTTCTCATTTCAGGGATGCTGGGGAGATGAATCAGCACTTTCTTTGTTTGCCTAGTAATGCCCGCTGTAGGATTTCATACATGACATACTTTGAACATTAACGGCCTTATTACAAAATACGGTCTAACTATAAACCACGATTTATTACGTCACAAAACCACTGTTTTTGAAATTTGTTATTGCAAAATCAGTCTTAACGCTAAAGTGTTAAAACTGATTTTGTATTAACAAATTTATGATTTAGTATTTGTTAATACAAAATCAGTTTTAACACTTTAGCGTTAAGACTGATTTTGCAATAACAAATTTCAAAAACAGTGGTTTTGTGACGTAATAAATCGTGGTTTAAATTTAGACCGTATTTTGTAATAAGGCCGCATCGGTTTAGCGAGGCATCTTTTTCTATTACTACAGTAAGCAGGAATGATATATATAAAATTATACTCAAACTGAAGTCTGATGCAAGTGGTTGTGACAACATATCCTTAAGGATGTTGTTAATGACGTTGTCTTGCACATTAGACTGTATACATTGTATAATTAATTCCTCTATACAGGCGTCTACCTTTCCTGAAAGTTGGAAGAGAGCTATTGTTCAACCGCTGCCCAAGACTACAAGCCCTGTATATTATAAGGATCTTCGTCCCATTAGCATCCTTCCATGCCTATCTAAGATCCTAGAGAGGGTGGTATGTGATCAGCTTTCTCAATACCTGAAGGAAAGAGAAATATTGCCAGTATTTCAGTCGGGCTTCAGGAGAAGACACAGTACTACAACTGCACTTCTTGATGTGACTGATGAAATATTGGCTGCACAGGATAGGGGCATGTGTACATTGTTGGTGATGCTTGATTATTCCAGAGCTTTTGATGTTATAAGTACGGAACTCTTGCTTTCTAAGATGACATTTTATGGTTTTGATCACAGTTCGGTATTGTGGTTTCATAATTATTTTATTGGCCGCACACAATGTGTGAAATTGAATTTAAGTGATGGAACTAGTGCTGTTTCATCCCCTCTACCTTTGACAAGAGGTGCACCTCAAGGCTCGATATTGGCTCCGTTATTATTTAGTTTGTACTGTGCTGACATCATTGGCAACATACACAAATGTAGATATCATTTATATGCAGACGACGTACAAATCTACATATCTTTTAAGCCAAGTGAGTATATGGCTGCGGTTAGGGCTTTAAATGAGGATTTACATAGAATTGCAGTATGGTCAGACAATAACTGTCTGTCAATTAATCCTATGAAATCAAAATATATTCTATTTGGTTCTAAAAAGATGGTTGAGAAATTGCCGGCAGTGCTGGACATAAATATTCGAGGCGAAGCTATAGACAGGGTGGATGGTGCGCGCAATCTGGGACTGCATATGGACAGTCATTTACGTTTTGAGACTCATGTTGCTGAGTCTGTTCGTAACTGTTTTTATCGCCTTAAGGTCTTGTACAGGATTAGACCCTATCTGTCTGAGGAACTTCGTATACAGCTGACAGAATCGCTGATTTTGTCTAAGCTTAACTATGCGGATGCTGTTTATGGTCCACGATTGCTGGGTAGGACAGAGAGGCTTATACAGCGAATTCAGAACGCATGTGCTAGGTTCTGTTTCACTATTCCACCTAGAACACATGTAACACCATTTCTCAATTCAAGCGGTATTCTTAGGATGAAATCGAGGCGGAAATTGCATTTGGCTTGCTTACTGTTTAACATCATTAAACATGGAGAACCGAAATACTTGTTTAATAGACTGGAATGGGTTGCTAGTAGAAGACCGGTTGGCAGGCGACAGTGTTCACTGCAACTCTCAACACACAGTCACAGATCTGCTGCCTTTCGGGGAAGTTTTAGGTATGCTGCTTCCAAAATCTGGAACAATATTCCACCCCCCGTGAGATCTACTCCTTCGATCATGGTCTTTAGATTACGACTGACGCAATTTCTGTTGGATAGGCAAAAAAATTTTGGTAACCTTCGGGCCGACATCTCTTACCTGTAGACTGTCTGTATTTTTTGTGGTAACTTTGTGGCTCAATTGCTGTTTTCGTTGCGTATTTCTTATTTTTGTTTACTGCCCTGCTATGTTTTGTACTGTTAATTTTGTGTATACGTGTGCTTTGTTTAGTTTTTACTCTAAGCAATTTGTTGTAATGTTTATTGATAGTGTAATAACAGATAATTACATGTATTAGTAAACTCATTGTTGCACTAAGTGCAAACGTTTGTATTTTGATATTGTACATTATGTTTACTTATCTGTGTCTGCTTTTGTATGTTTCTTGTGCTTTTGTATGTCATCAGAGTGACTGACAGTAGTTGGATGCCAATGTGGCCAGTGTTAAAAATTGTAATGTCTTGCTGGGCTACATGGCTTTTAAGTAGTGTTAAGTGTAATATTAAGTTTAAGGTAAAGTTAGTTTTATTGTTGTTTAGTATTGTTAGTATATTATAGTTGTTAGTTTAGTTGTTAGTTTAATTATACAGGTGGAGGAAATAAATTAAAAAAAAAAAGCTTATTGTTAAAATAGAGGAACTTATTGCTCAATTTTTAAACATCAGTGCACAAAAAATGGGCCTTCTGAAAATCAGTGTCTGACGAAAGTCAGACAATATGCTGAGAAGGTTCCTTTTTGTGTACACTTCTCCAGAACAGATGCTTAGTAAAATTAATTGCAGTGTATTTATGTGTTACTAAATTTAATTGTATGTGTTTTTGGAGATTGTACATAAATAAAGTATTTTGTTTGTTTGTTGTTTGTTTGTTTGTATATTATTATACGTAGAAAACACTCAAAACCAATGCATGCAAACAATCATGTTCATGCACACAAAGATTTTGCATTGAGCGGGAATCAAACCCGAGAACACTGCGTAGCAGCCATGTAATATACCGACTGCGCCACAGAGGTCGTGAGATTGATTCTTTGATTGATTGAGAAGAGTTCTGCAAAATGATAGCGGCAGAGTAAAAACCATGACTTTCGCCCATTATGTTAGCGATCCAAACGTTTTAGTGTTTCAATGTATCATAATTGTAATTATTTTATCAGTTTTTCTAGGCCTCCACTAAATAGTTCCATCTGCAAGGGTTTTGTAAATGCTTTCTTCGGATCCCTACTATTTTTGTCAGGTCAGTCCAGCTAGACTGACCCCCTTACTCATAAACGCCTATTAAATTTAATCACTGTTAAGCGAGATTTTTATTACTAAAACCAACCTTATGCCGAACAAAACCGTAAGCATTTAAACTAATCAATTGACTAAAATTTAAGAGGCGTTTATGAGTAAGTTCCTAACACGGAGCTGGTTAAACTTGAAATAAAAAAATACTTTCAAAAACAGTTAATGGTTTATGAATGTATATGAATTTAGTTATTATACGCACCGTTGAAATATCACCTTACTCTGTTTTGAACACCGGCAGTAATAATGCAAGCTGTACAATGTCAGTATTACAGGGTACCCACAACTGACGTAAAACCCCGCGGAGTGTAAGCGCGTTTCAACTCTACCACAGGTCATTACACAATCCATGACACAATTAAATGACCCAGAAAGCTGCTGCATACTCACGTGAAGTTATTTACGTATACACTCGACAAGTGCAAAGAGTATTTTAAGATATATTACTCGTTAAAAGTGTTTTCGTGTATAATTACTTTCACGACTCTAACTCTTAGTTAAAAACTTTCTTAACTTAAACGGACATGCATTAATATTATCAAAAGAATAATAATACTTTATCCGTTTCCGTAAAAAAAACCTTTTGGGTAACAACCAAAATGGTTTATTTTTAAATTGTGGATTTTACAAATTATTTGCTTGTTTACTGCACCGGCTACCGCGACAGTTTATTAATTACAATATAATTTCCAAGGTTCATTAATTTCATATAAAAAAAAATATTGCTTGAAAAACAAACCTTAAAGTTAAATGTAATACTTTAAACATATTGTTTGTTAATATATTTCTCTACATTTAGTTTGAAACTCCAACATTGCACATGTTCGTCAGCAATTAAAATGCCTGCCTTGTATTCAACATCTACAAATGCTACGCTTGAGCTACGAAGTGCTACGGACACTTGCTACGAATGCTACGCACACGCTACGTTTAACTGCATGTGCTACGATATTATTGTTCACTGAGGTTCTATTTTGTTCCAATGGTTATAGAAGCGAAGAATTGAAAAGTTTTGGTATTTTGTTCTGTATTTTATGCATGCTTGTCTTTGCTCTGTATATTTTTAGCAACAAAATAAATTCTTACTTTCTTGTGCATGAACATGATTGTTTGCATTGGCCTAGGTGTTTTCTATGTATAATATGTATGTATTTACAAAAAAAAGTATTTAGGTACGTTTATCCGTTGTCTAGTACCCATAGCACAAGCTCTGCTTAGTTTGGGACTAGATGGCTTTGTGTGAATTTGTGAGGAATATTTTTTTTCTTATATTTCATATGCAATCCGTGTGGTGACGGTGTAAGAATACAATATGTCACCACCCCATCTCATCCCATGGTTGACGTAAAAGCCGACTAAGGGAATAACCGTAACTACTATCTTTACGAAATAAAAAGAAGGCAAACTTGAAATTAAACCCTATACCAATCCGTCTGGCCAGCGTGGTATTAGTAAACCAAGAAACCCTCCGTCACGGGAGGAGGCCCGTCCCTGCAGTGGGATATTATGATAATATTTCATATGCAAAGAACATTTAAGGTCAAGACAACAATTTTTGGATCACATAAATAATTATTATGCGTGGAATTCGAACCCGCGATCTCTACAGTCACAATCACGATCGCAATGCTATTGAGGCAGTTAATTTCTAAATCGCATTTTAGCCACGTCTACTAATGTCTGCATTACTTAAACTATTTTATGCCCTTACATATAAAAGCCTCTTAAATTTAATCACTATTTAGCTAGATATCTTTATGGATAATTTTCTAATTAAAAAACCGACTTCAACAGGAGTCGGTTAAAAACCATGCTGATAACAATTTCTAAGATTAGTATTAAATAAATTTCTGCAGTCGTCTTCATCATAAGATCATGTTTGTGTAAAGTTTTCATTAATACGAATAAAATAAGCCCAAACACTAGGTAGCTGCTATATACCGTTGAGAAGTTTCCTCAACCCTCAGTCGTCTTCATCATCAGATCATGTTTGTGTAAAGTTGTGTAAAGTTTTCATCAATACAATTAAAATAAGCCCAAACACAAGGTAGCTGCTATATGCCGTTGAGGTGTTCCATCGACTCTCGGTGGTCTCCAGGATCTGACCAGTTCTAACTTTTGATTATTTGGTAGTGACGCCAGAGATGCACATGTATGACAAGATTTTACACAATGCGTCCCTACAATTTTCAAGAGATGCCCTCGATTTCTCTGAGATCCCGTCATCCAGATCTAGATCTGGTGACAATGGGATCAAATGGTAAGCGAAAGCCATACGAACAAAAAAAAATTTTTCAAATCGGTCTAGCCGTTTTCGAGAAATCAGGTAACAAACACAAAAAAAAAAAAATACAACCGAATTGAGAACCTCCTCCTTTTTTTGAAGTCGGTTAAAAATAGTAAGAATTTAAGCTAATCAATAGTCCTCTGTCAATCAGTCCTCTGTCGCACATAATTGCGATCGGACGCGCTCGTTACTGATCGGTCGGTAGCTCATAGTTGAGGGCAATGACCTCTACGACTGTGAAGTGTGTGAACTGTAATATTGTTATTAACGAACTGTTAGCATTTTTAAGAAATGTTTTGGGTTATATGGATGAACAGAGCATACACCAATTGTGTACTACGTCTTTTACGGCTGATGACATAGTGAAAGCGAAATCAATGTTGTCTGAGTCGCTTCCCAATGCGAAGAAAATGCCACTTAGGCGAAAGGAAGGAAAAAAGAAGATGTCACGCGATCTGGATGACATCATTAGGCTCCTGACTATCACAGACGAAGAGTTGATCCCTATATTCGTAGCAAAAGAACTACATAAGTTGCCGCCTGTGACCTTCGATCACGTTGACGTGACGCGACTCCTAAAGGATATATTAAAGCTACAGAACCAGATTAGTGCATTTGAGGAAAAATTTGTAACAGCTGAAAGGTTCGACTCATTAAAACTAGAAATTGAGAGTTTAAAACATGCATCGATACGGGATAACTGTACATCGAATATTTTTGTGAATAAAAGGCGAGGAGCGTGCTTACAAAGTAGTCCTCCCGATAGTGGACCCATAGGTCTTGGATATGTGCCTAATAGCTCATCAGAAACAGCGGATAAGGTCAACGACCGCGCAATACCTGATAAGGTCAACGACCGCGCAACACCTGCAAGTCATACTCCGATAAAGAGTATTAGCGAGGAACGTTCTATCTCCTTCTCGCAGAAGCTAAAAGATGCGATAGAAGCTCAAGGACACGTGGAGGCGCGGGCGACGACGGCGACGCGGGTTTCGAACGGTGCGAGCGAGAAGGAGCTCGGACAGGTGCAAGGACAGCGCAGCACTATGGTAATGAGTGAGACGCAAAACAATCAGCAATGCGTGGAGGCCGGGGCTAGCACCGCGGTTTCGCACAAACAAGTTACCGTACGGGATACCTTAGAACAATCTCGAAGCAGCGCCAGTCAGTCAGTTAACACGGCCGTGGAATGTCTCCCTACTTTTGACTCGGAGGTGCTTTCTTGTTCGCAATTTACAGCGAGTGGTATGACTGCGTCGGAAACACAAGTAGTTAGTAATAAAGAGGTAAGGAAAGAAAACACGGAATGGACTTTAGTGACACGAAAAGAACAGAAACACTATAAATTGATTGGGCAAAGAGGTCGCGCACCTACGTCTCCTGGTGGAAAGTTTAAGGCGGCGGACGTAAAAATACCTCTGTTTATATCAAATGTGAGTGTAGAAACGAGTGAGCAGGATATTATTAGTTATATTAAAGAAAAAACAAATGAAGTTGTGTCGTTAAAAATGATAAACATGAGAACGTCTAGAAAATACAATGCGTTTAAATTATTTGTTTCTAAGAGTAAATTAGAACTGTTTTTAAATGACAATTTGTGGCCTGACGGTATAACATTTAGACGCTTTGTGCGTTTTATGTATCGTATAAAACCGGAATCATCTGTTACAATTAAATAACGATTTTTGTGTACAAAATAGTTTATTAAGAAATTAAGTATTAATTTAAATTAAGCATTAAGTAATTGAAAGTGAGTTAAAGTTTTTAAAATATCATTAGTATTATGAACAATCATCAAAACACGACATTTGTTAGTTTTAATTGTAAATGTCTTAAACGCTCAATTGATAGTGTAAGAGATATTTGTAAAATGTCAGATATAGTGGCCCTCCAGGAGACATGGCTTCTCCCGCATGACATACCTTTATTAGAAACGATAAGCAACGATTTTGAGTATACCGGAAAATCGTCAGTAGATACATCCGCGGGTTTACTAGTAGGTAGACCATATGGGGGAGTGGCTATTCTTTGGAGAAAGGGTATTTTTGAGTCCGTGTCTGTGTTGGAGTGTGTAAGTTCTCGATTGGCTGCAATCAAAGCATCTGTAGGCGGTCGCTCGATTGTTGTTATCTCAGTTTATATGCCAACAGATTCACCTGACAATTTACCTGTTTTTACAGAGGTCTTAGGGGAGATCAGTGCGATTGCCGCGAGTGTAGATGTCGAAAGCTTATATGTACTGGGTGATTTTAATGCGCATCCTCAGGAACTGTTTTTTAGGGAATTGTTAAGTTTTTGCGCTGACCAGTCGTGGATTTGCGCAGATATAGAAAAGCTTGGCGGTGCATCAGATCATTACACTTTTATGAGCGAAGCTCATGGGTGTAAACGATGGCTTGATCATTGTGTGGTGTCACTTTCAGCGTGGCAAACCATTGTTGGGGTTGGTATAAGGGAGGACGTATACATGTCAGATCATTTACCGTTATACATTGAGTGTGATCTTAACATGGTAAGGCAAAAATTGACATTAGATAATAGTCCGCGTTCTAAAGTAAACTGGGGGGAGAGGGAAGAGTATCAAGTTGTAGAATATCGTAGGCTGTGTACTGAAAAGCTGCGTGACGTTGACTTTCCTCATGAGTTCTCCAGGTGTGCGTATGGGACTTGTAATTTAGTAGAGCACAGAATAATTATAGATATTTTTTATAGAAAAGTTATTAATATATTAACCACCGCGGCAGTACAAACATGTCAAACGGGTAGACATAAGCCTGGGGGAGGTAAGGTGCTATGCGGCTGGAATAAACATGTCCGCAATTCTTACCGGGAGGCCAGGTTACAGTTTGATATATGGGTATTGAATAACCGTCCAACCTCTGGAGTATTTTATGAAAAAATGAGTGAGGCTCGTAAAATATTTAAGGGGCGACTTAAATGGTGTCAGAAAAATCAAGACCAAATCAAAATGGATATAATAGCTAAACAGAGAGCGACAAATAACTTTAGTAAATTTTGGAAATCAACAAATAGACTGAATGTGCGGCCTGGCCTGCCGGTAAGTGTTGGAGGGAAGGGAGGTCCAGAGAGTATTGTTGACATGTTTAGGGAATTGTTTAAGGTGCAGTCTCCTCTTGGTCCCTCAGTTGCAGTGCCCGGTGTTGGGCCCGCCAGTCAAGGAGAGAAACCTATAATTTATTTTACAGCAAAACAAGTTGCAAACGTCGTTAAAAATATGAGTAGGGGTAAATCTCCCGGGCATGACGGGCTCAGCATTGAGCATTTCAAATATGCGGGTGTCCACCTACCGAGGGTGCTGTCTCTATTGTATACAATGTGTATTAGTCATGCCTACCTACCAGCCGATTTTATGAAGACAATAGTGGTGCCTATTGTAAAGAACCGCACAGGTGATATATCGGATAAGTGCAACTATCGACCTATATCTCTTGCAACAACAATTGCCAAAATATTGGACAGTATTCTTGATTCATACTTAAAAGAATACCTGCACATGAACGATGCGCAGTTTGGTTTTCAGTCAAAATTATCGACAGAGAGTGCTATCTTATGTCTCAAGAATACTGTCCAGTACTATACTGACCGTAGAACCGCGGTGTATGCCTGTTTCCTGGATCTTTCCAGGGCTTTTGACCTTGTATCGTATGATGTGCTCTGGAGGAAGCTGGGGGACAGGAATATACCGACGGGTATTCTTGGAATTCTGCAGTACTGGTATGCAAACCAAAGTAATGTTGTGAAATGGTCAACAACACTTTCAGATCCGTATAGGTTGGAGTGTGGTGTGAGACAGGGCGGTTTGACGTCTCCTAGACTGTTCAACCTGTATGTGAATGATCTGCTTGACGAGCTCGGTAGCATGCGTGTTGGATGCCGTGTGGGGGGGGTTACTATTAATAATATAAATTACGCGGACGACATGGTGCTCCTGGGGCCGACGGCAGGATCGGTTAGAGAAATGTTAAGAGTATGCGAGAACTATGCAGCTAGACACGGACTTGTTTATAATGTAAGAAAATGTGAATACATTGTGTTTAAGGCCGCTGGTGTGGCCCCTGAGTATGTGCCAACTTTAACACTTAATGGCTTAAATATAAAGCGAGTGACTAACTTTAAGTACCTAGGGCACATTCTTACTGACGACCTTAAAGACAATGTGGACATTGAGAGGGAGCGCAGGGCACTGGCGGTCAGAGGGAATATGCTGGCGCGGAGGTTTTACCGTTGTACTAATCAGGTTAAAATAACCCTGTTTAAAGCTTATTGTCAGGGTATGTACACGGGAAGCCTGTGGGTTGGCTTTACCAAAAGATCGCTGGAGGTCCTGCGTATCCAATATAATAATGTATTCAGAATGCTGTTGGGACTGCCTCGTTATTGTAGTGCGTCGGAAATGTTTGCTATAAATCGAACCGACGACTTTTATGCGGTTATTAGGAAGAAGATCTCGTCCCTAATACAAAGACTGCGGGACAGTACCAACAGTATTCTGAGGACAGTGGCGGAGAACATTTATTCTCCTATTTTTAAACGGTTTGTATGTGTGATGCACCAGTAATTTAAAATTTAAAATGTAATTTAAAATGTATCCCAATTATTATTACTATTTACTAACATTAATTATAAGAATTTACTAACATATTGGATCATGTTGTCTGATAATAAAGAATTTTTAATTTAATTTTTAATTAATAGACTAAAGTAATGGTAGCCATACACGATCCTTCCTATCGTCCAATCGGCATGACGCTACCGATTGGATCAATTAGAATTGACCGTGTGTGCGAGTGGATCGGAAGGACAGTTAGAATGGATGGCAGGATCGAATTTCGTTTCTTTTGATTGAGATTGGATCAAGCCTGCGGTATCATGCCGATTGGACGATAGGAAGGATCGTGTATGGCTACCATGAGGGGGTCACTATTTTAACTTCAATCAACAATACACTAGATACTCATCAAGAACTTCTATTTAACTTTTATTTTCGCTTAGCTACGCTGTATTTTAATTTGCATTCATACTACCATGCATGTATAATAAACTTGTATACCAACGTAAGATTAGTTCGGACCACTTTATTTGCGTATTTTGTTCTATAATCTCAGTCCATTAGTTATTATGGCGATGTGTTTTAAACAATGTTATTAAACAGTAACTATTTTAGACCTTTAACAAAAGAGTCTAGTTTATCTTAAGTTCAAGGACATTTTGATCCTAACGTGGATCTTACTAGAATCACAGGAATAAAACCTTTGATTCTAGTTAAATGGACTTAATTTCTGTTACTTTCTTATAGTTTGGTCATGTTTTTATAATGTTAAATGCCATCGTTTTGTGAAAATGGCAAGTTTTTTTGACATTATCTTCTAGGCAGAAGTCTCAGTTTCATTTCGCGTCCAATGTAAATTTTATTGCGAATGAAGATAAATGTTTGCGTTGTTGTGGATGTTTTCAACAAACAAAACGTACACTAGATGTATGGCTGCGAAGCTGTTCTCTATCTAGAATAGTTTCCTAGCTTGGTGACTAAAATTATTGCATTGCCTTTATATTATGGGTTACCATATCAGCCCATTAATGTCCCACTGCAGGGACGGGCCTCCTTCCGTGGCGGAGGTATACTTGGCCTTCTAATATCACGCTGGCCAGACGGATTGGTATAGGGTTTAATTGTTTTATTTCGTAAAGATAATATTTACGAATTGTTAGTCGGTTTTTACGACACCCATGGGATGAGATAGGGTGACGAAATATTGTATTCTTACTCCGTCACCACACGGAGGGGGGGTTATTAGTTACCTTGAACAATTCTCGACCTATTAACCAATCGATGATCAATCATTAAAAATTTACCAAACAACTAACTTTTAACATGATGACAATTGGATTGCAGTTGCGTCGTCTCTGTATGACGAATTTATATAAATAGCAAACTTGAGACCTATCATTTGCCTGTCAACCATCGGTTGCCTGATCAACAGTTGTCCAGGCATCAGAAGAAAACCATTTACAGATTCCAATTCTGCATGCGATTAGTATTTTTACTCGTTGTTGATGTTACTGCAGTTGGCTAAACATTCTCAGCATCAACACATAACTATTTTGAAGGGAACCAAAACACAAACATTTTACTGTCACACATCGCACTATAATAAGGCTATTATGCAAAAAACAGTTCCATAAAACACTTCAACTCCTTTTGTTTAGAGTATTCCTCTTAATAAATTATTCAGGCACATCCGGGTGTCGAAAAGGGCTTTTTGTGTTATGTTATTTTTCTTTTGTAGTAAGGACTGTAAGAAGAGGCTGTTAACTATTCACCGTTGTGGAGCATAAAGGGTTTAGTAGGGACGTGAGTGTGTCTATGACCTTGACAGATGATACGGTACGGTAACACATACAATTTTGCTTAGCTACTGTGCTGTCAAGAATGTGGGAAATATGTGTGTTGTTGAATTATGCTTGATGTTTAGTTGTGCATAGTATGCGGAATATTTTTAATGTGTGTACTTTTAGACTAACGTAGTGCCCCCCAGCTAGGTGGACCGACGATCTCAAAAATGTCTCGGGGTCGGACTGGATGCGGAAGGCGCAGGACCGTGTTCTGTGGCACATGTTGGGGGAGGCCTATGTCCTAGTTGATTAGAGAGGCTAGTTGATTGATTGTACTTTCTGATAATATTGCTCGACTGCTGGTTAACTATTCTTTTGTCGGGTGCTGTTTTGAATTACTATTTTTTTATATATTTAACAACGCCATCTAGTTTCATACTGAACATTGTTGATAGTGTTGGGTGTGGAGATGTATTATTCCTACTAACAGAGTTATCTTTGTATTTATGTAAATTTTAAATACTATCTATTTAATAACAAAAAATCAACCTAAAATTAACACTTATTTTCATTCAAACGTAAATTTGCATTGAGTGAGATTCTAACCCGTTGATTCTGCGTAGCAATAAAATACTGCGCTACAGAGCTCGTCATTTATAACTTAATTTTTTTTTTATAATAAAGAAATTTACAGAATAATTGCTCTTTTTCATTTAAGACAATATTATAAACAATTGTAATTGGTTGTAATGATACATAAATGTTTAAACGACACAAACCTTCTTTAGGAAACAGATCAAATTATTATCATGCCACCGCTTTGAATGCGAGAAAAGAACAACTTGCATCAAATTTTATTTTCTAATACACCAATAAAAACTGTATCCCAAACACGCATAATTCACTTTAATACAAAATTTTCGTAAAAATAATGTAATAAAAAGATATCTCGTCACACGACTTGTACAACGTCAATCGATCTTTCCTTCCCATATATGTTTGACGTAATCGTATATTTACGAATTTATGGCGAATATTTTGTATGTGAACGACGCCGTAATAAATCGTCAGATGTGTCTGTAAAACACGGTGTAATTTATCAGTGTCTCTCCTTGAATACTTTACAATTTTTTGCACCAAAACGTTTCCCTTCATCCCGACGTCTAACCAAACTAAGATACTGCCTCTGTTTTGTTAGTGATTTTTGAAGACAAATTTTGTTAAACCTTTTTATATTACAGGGATTTTGTGTAAGAGATAATAATAATCCATGTCCGTTTAAGTTAAGAAAGTTTTTAACTAAAAGTTAGGGTTGTGAAATTAATTATACACGAAAACACTTTTAACGAGTAATATATCTTAAAATACTCTTTGCACTTTGCTTTATGAGTCGAGTGTATACGTAAATAACTTCACGTGAGTATGCAGCAGCTTTCTGGGTCATTTAATTGTGTCATGGATTGTGTAATGACCTATGGTAGAGTTGAAACGCGCTTACACTACGCGGGGTTTTACGTCAGTTGTGGGTACCCTGTAACACTGGCACTGTACAGCTTACATAATTATTACCGGTGTAGTGTTCAAAACAACGGAAGGTGATATTTTAAGGGTGGGTATTCAAACTATGATATTATAATATGCATTATAAAACTATTGGCTAGTGTAAATATTACGAGATAATTCTCACACCGAGGTGGAAATGCCTGTTACTAAACACTTTATTTTTAAATTAAACAATAATCCCAATACTCAATACTCAATATCTTTATTGCACTCCATATGTTACAAATAGGTGTTATGTTTAATATCACAGATACAATATGGACCCTATTGGGTATGGCACTTTAGAAGAGAGGAGGATGCTAGATTTTAATAATATTATTATATTAAATTAGCAAACTTAGTTGTAAATATGTATTTATTATATATTATATTCTAGGTATTCTTTTATACTATAATAAGTTATGTTTATTAGTATTTGTTTTGACTCCCAAAACAATAATGATAAATAACATTAATATCAATAATAACGCATACCTTCCATACACTTCTTTGTATGTCATTTTATATCAAATGTTATCACATAGACACACGAACGATATAACTGAACGAAAACTCGTCAGAATCAAAAGGTCTTTAACCTTAGTTATCAAAACGTTCTAGACTCCTTTGTTCATTTTGTGAATAGACAAAGAACTTAAAATCACTTCAATTCAATGATACTCTTGAATGATATTAAATTAAGATTAAATTACAAATAATAGAGACTTCTTTTTCACTTGGGGGAACTTATAGAAGCCATCTATCTGCCCTTGACCTTGGCGGTCAAGTGTGTTTGAGATAAAAATGGTTTACTAACTAGTAACCTTTGCAGTTTATCATCTAAAATCCACAATGTTCTTTTACCCATAAAGACGATCAGGGCGACGAGAACATTGGTATCTATCAAGCGTTTCCGGTAAATGCAGGTCCACTATTGACATCATTTATACGTACTTTTACCTTTTTCACACGTCCTCCATGGACACCTTAAAGAATAAAAAAAACCAAGTCTTCCCAAAACACTTCGAAAGTTCCAAAAGAGTAATCTATTACTAATAGAAATAAACAAAACTAATTTGAATATTACAACCTCCTACTTTCTTATTAAGGTTACAAATAGATACATAAAAGTAATTTGTACTCAATAATCCGCAACTTTTTGGTTGTTTTAGAAGGCCAACAAAAACTTTTTTACGATAAAAGAATCTGACATTGCTTTTTCCCCTTTCTTCGTAATTCTTGTTTAGACTTGTCTGAGTAGATAAGGAGTTAGGTTCGTAGAGTTCAAGTGGTCGTACTTTATTTAAAGTTTTTGTAAAACGTTTAATTGACCCGTGACAAAACAACCCATATTTTATCAGCAGAAATACTAGAAAAATTAACAAGGCCATACCTTTTTTGTTTTTATGTCTTTTTTAAAATGACAACTAAAGCGAAAAATACTTTTTTAATTCATTATTATATTATATACTAGCTAACCCGTGCCCACTTCGTTGGGTGGTGAAAAAAACGCGTCCCTTTTGTAAACATATTTCATTACAGCTCCACTCCTATTAGTCATAGCGTAATACTATATAGACTATGACACTCCCCTGTAAATGAACTATTTAATACAAAATAATTTTTAAAAGCGGTTCAGTAAATTCAGAGATTACCCCCTACAACTGCCCAAACTAACAAACACACAAACTTTACCTCTTTCTAATATTAGTATAGATTATTTATTTTTAATTCAAATACTCAAATCCATCCAAAATAAACCTCAAACTAAAACCCCCAAAAGCATTCATTAAAAAATTAATAACTAATTTCGTTTTGTAACCACAACTAAGCCCAAAGGAGTTGTGTTCGACGACAGCTAATCATAATAATGAGATAAGAATTTAATGGACTACGCTTATCTTTGCCCGAAACTGTGACGTAACAATACCAGCGTAACTTGACCTCTATTCGAGGTTTAATCTAAAACCTTTATAAAGAAATAAGAAGGTCTTTGCTCCTGGGACGTAAAACAAGTTATTTAAGAAGATAACGTGCTTTCATTGGCCTCATAAAACACTAATGTCATCTCAACTGGTTTTGCTAGATACTGCAGCGTATTACTGAAATGAGAAAGGGCTGACCACTGACTTACGGTCATTGTTTGACGACCTCTGTGGCGTAGTGGTTATTTAACATGACTACTATGCAGAGGTCTCGGGTTTGATTCCCGCTCAATGCAAATCTTTGTTTGCATGAATACTTAAGTATGCTTATCCGTTATGGGCAAGTGTGAGGAATATTTTTTTTTATATTGTTTTAAATTATATACAAGTTGGAGAGCGTTTAGAAAAGCAGAGCGGGGTGGTGGTTACAAAACTTCTTTTTTTGTTGTGATAATAGTCACAGATTTTCGCATATTAATTATATTATGTTTACAAAGTTTATTTGTATGTTTATCCGCTGTAAAATAGAAACTTTTTATTCTTTAGGACTAGATAGCGGTATTGTGAGAGTAAGCAGGAATATTATTTTCGTACATCAAGTTTCTTTCTGTCACTACAGGAGGCTAGTCTCTGCACTAAAACCATAATGAGCTATAATCACCTAACATTAAAATGCGAAGAACGTTTAATAGAAAATCGTATTATACGGTACACAACATCACCTTTGTTATAATCCGAGTGTTAGTAAAGTACCGATGGCTTGAACTAGGTCCACTGGATGTAGTCCAACACTTGCTTGTTCAACGAACATGTACTTTATGATATCGCCGCATGCTCCGCTTTGACTAATGCGTGTGGAGCGTTTAAGTTATCTTATCTGAGACCTATATATGGTAAATGTATTGTTCCAAAATGATGTAAAGATTTCGTATATTTTTTATTCATTCTATATTATTATATATTTACTAGGCGGTATTAGTATGCGTCAATCTATACTAATATTTTATAGAGGTAAAGTTTGTGTGTTTGTGACGTTGTAGGGGGTAATTCTCTGGATCTACTGAACCAATTAAAAAATTCTTTCTGTATTGAATAGTCCATTTATCGGGGAGTGTCATAGTATATATATTTTTACAATATGACTAATGGGAGTGGAGCAGTAATGAAATATCTTTAAAAAACAGACGCGTTTTTTTCGCCGCCCAATGAAATGGGCACGGGTCAGCTAGTTATTAATAAATGTATTGAATGGACACAACTTTTTATAAGTATATGATATCAATTTGAACCTTATAAACACCAGGGACATCCATGCTAGGAACAATGATTTGTAGATCACAAATAAACTGACCTCCGTTGGAGTTCAGGTCGAGATCTCGTGACAGCAGCTTTTTATCACGACCGTTGTTCCCTGAAACTATTAATTTACCTAGAGCTTGTAATGTATTAAGAAGATCCAAGTGTTTAGATTTAAGTGTAGGCTACCCATGAATGAAAGGCAAGCAATAATAAAAATAAATTTAGAAAAAGGTAAGATACAGTTTTGTTATGTCCTCGCATAAACATATTTCACTCCTTCTCACATGAATAAGGAATGGTTAGAATCCAAGCCAAAAGTTTACGAAAGTACCTACCTATAAAATATTTTTAAATTTATTACGTTATCCTAATATCTTACAATGTATCTGGAGACAGACTATTAGGTTAGTTTTGTATTAATTTACATACTTACATTCTCTTCTTCGTTTTAGTTTTAGTTAGGTATATTTGGCTGGGTTAATATTATAATGACGTTTCTTTTATTGTTAAATGGCAAGGTATTTTTTTAACACTTTAAATTCAAGATCAAGGTGATACAAATAAAAAGGCTGCATACTAAGCTAGTATTGTTTAATTCGTTCTGATTTACAAAAATACACCAAAGGTATCAGAACGAGGTAAAGAAGGGGAAAAAATATCATAATGTAAGGTGAACTAAATTGTAAGAAAACATGATACGGAGAGTTCAGAATTAAAAATTATTTTGACAATTTGTATTGTTTGATATAAGAATTAAGTATACAATGTTATAACATTCCATAAAATATTAATCTATGCCTAGATTCTCTGAAGTTTCTTTCACTAATTATTTATTATTCCCGCAACACAGTATACGGATAATGGATGTAATAAGATCTTTTGTAATCCCATTTATAAATTTTCTTCTCTCATTATTCTCTGTTCCTTTATAGCGGCTGCGTTTGGTTAAGTCTAAACAAGTCTCGGGTTCGCAAATACAATTTACACCGTAAAGATATTTATTTGTCACAAAAGATTGCTTAATTTGAAATCCTTTGAATATTTGTATTTTAATTATAATGAATAGTATTCTATATGTATTATCTCAATATTTATTTATATTAATATTAACTATTATGTGAATTATGAATGGATGCGGAAGGTGGAAAACCGTGAACAGTGCCGCGTGTTTGGAGAGGTCTTGCCCAGCAGTAGACTGCGTTAGGCTTTTAATAAGAATTATAATAAAAATTAATAAGAAAACCACTTTATTGAAATTATTGTAATAGAGTCAAGACCAAAAGTACCCGCGGAGAAAATTGTCATTGGCCAAATCAGGTGTGTAACTTAGATGGAAACTCATTTAGGTTTCTGTTGTATGTGTTTTTTTATTTAATTTCGAATGAGAAATGTTCATTACAAACACTTGTATAATACCAGGTCGTATTGCACAGGCAATGTTCGCCGATGCGATTCCATTATTAAGTCCGAACGTGATAATGGCAAGCCATTCATTTAACAGAGAACCAATTCCGACTTAATTTGAAAATCTGACAGAAACGTTGGCAATCTGACAAAACGTTACGGCAACTTTAAATTGATTCGAATATGTAATTTAATTATGTTATTACAATTTCAACCGGATTTGTATCCGTTTCCCTTTATCGGTAATGAAACCATTCTCTGATTATTGTTTTCATGATTTATTCGTTGTTGTTTTGCTGCCAGTTCGTGTTTCTTTTTTGGGGGATTGTTCCCAATCACTTTCACACAATTGTGACTTACGAATAAGTACATGTTGGAAACCGCGATGAATTTAATTACAATGAAATAGAGGAATTAGAGAAACTTCTGTCCAGGCAACTAGTGATAATTGAATCCAAATTCTTAACTCTCTTCTTAACTCATCTAGACCCGAAAACCCGTAAACAAAGTCTGTAGCTTCTACCTATGCACTCTAGATAACTGACATTGTACTCGTACTTTGTTACATTTTATTATATATAATTTATCATCTATTGTATCATGATTGTACCCCATGTTTACTTCTAGTTGTTGAACTTCCTACCTTCTTCGCAAGCCACGTAATAACTTATATAAATCATTTAAAATAAAAACACAAAAACAAAGCCCTATTTTAGTATATTAAATATCCGTTAATTACTTACTATCTTATCTATAGATTGTATCTACACGGACTCGCATGGCGTAATACAAAATACCTCCTTCAGTATTGCGGTCTGCATCGCGACATTTCGTTAATTAATCAAGAAATGTTAGGCCGTGTTACAGTAACACTTATATCTGTTTTACTTTCGATGAACAAGCTTTCGTGTTGCAAAACTTTTATTCGCACTGTTCTTTTCTTATTTAACTTTGGAATAAATAAACTAAGAGATGACTTAATGAACACCCTCAGATAATTTAATGTGTTGTATGATTTTTATTCTACTAAAATTAGAAAATTTGTGATATGGATTTGCTCACTTTTTCCGTTTTGAGACGAAGCACCGTCGGCTCTATGGAATATTACTTAGTAATTGTAATGTTTAACAGATTAATAAGACATATGGTTATGGGACGTACCTTGGGACGCTTTTACCTTGGGACATTGCTTTTATCTCAAAAACTAGCAACATTGAAGACATTCAATTCTATCATATGGATAGTATTTTCATCGCTTGGCAAAACTAGTGAGTTATGTGATCATTCCGGCGTCAAGCGAGTTGTGATGATATCTTTAAGTTTTTTTGGACCAAAAGTAAGTTTTTTACTGATTTTTGACGTGTATTATGTTTGTAATGAGAGCAGATAATTGACAAAAATATAAAACGATAATGTCAATTGTTACTTTCTTTCTACATCATGATTAATAGTGGAACAAGTTCTTAGCCTAAAAGTCAAGATAATACTATTTTATTAAATTATTGCTATGTTTGTTCCTTGGGACATGATTTTGTTTGTACCTTGGGACGCGTTCGTATGAACAATCAATGTTTGTAACTATGTGCAATGTTTAATAGTCCTTGTAACTCTTCTTAATAGGGCCACGGAGTTCAAGAGAGATGCAGTTAGTTCTGAACGCCTGAGACTAGCAGTAGATAAAGTAAAAGAAGGAGGAAAAATAAGAAAAATAGCAAAGAATTTGGGTTGAAGAATTATTTAACATAGTTAAAGCCGCAAAATAGATTTATATAGTTGATATTTTGTTTAAATGTTCCTACTTGATACTTCAGACTAGATTGTTAAGTAAAACATATTTTTGAGTTGATTACAAGACTGCTCTTGACTTAATATGTCTATGTTTTATTTTGTCCCAAGGTACACACAGGGGTGTCCCAAGGTAAAAACATGTAACGAACCTTAGGACAAAATGATCACTTTTAGAAAAAAATAAATAAAAAATATCTAACAACACTTATGCTTCACTTTATAAAACTCAGTTGTTATAGATTATGTGCTGTAAAACATAAAGTATTTGCCACCTAAGTACCTTAATTATTGGCAGAGATATATTAGTAGTTCAAAGTGGTAATAGTCAAAAATGTCCGTAGGTACGTTACGTGACTCTATTATTTAATTTTATTTTTTCAGTAATGATGAAGACCATGCAATAACAAGTATTCAGATAAATTGATCCTGCTTTAGTTGATTGATGACAAGCAATTTAAATTCAATTAAACTAATTTATGGTAATAAAGGATCCCATAGTAAAACATAACCGCTTCTCACAGATTTAGGTAATAACAGAAGTATAAGTAAACTTCTACCTTCCTAAATAAAAATATTCAATAGATCTTACAAAAATATTTGTTTATAAAGTTTTGTTAATATTGTTTTCTAGTGTGAGTGAACCTTTACATCGCATGAACGACCTTTCAACGAAATATTTTGAGAATGAAAAGGGCTATACATTTCCGTGAGTGCTAATTTATTCATGTAGGTGTAATGTAATGTTACCTAATTATCAGAATTGTCTCACGGGTGCCTTGATACGGGACGGCCTCAAATGTGTAGATTTTGACGTAAATGACACGATTTATTTCAATAAAATCTACTCAAATGCTTGGTAATAATTAAATCGGTGGACTTTATAGTGGTATACAGATAGAATTTATATTTATGAAAGATAAATAATTATCATCTCTAAATAAAACCTACAAACAATAGAGATAAACAAATACTACTGCAGGTACTTAGTACTTATGTCTTTGAACACTAGTCATATCAGATATTTGTTAAGGAATAATTTAACATAATGCCATTTACATAAAGCACATTTAAGCCACTAATAATTCACTCTTTGCATATTATCGTTAATCCACACTGCATTCACCAAAAATGCGCTAGAAGAAGATTAAAAATTTACCATAGGAGGCCAGAAGAGGATTAAGGATAATCCTCTCCTCGCCTCGTCTCGCCTCGCTGGTGGAAAATCATCTTTAGATCATAATTTAATAAGTAGACATTGTCACTCCGAAATAGCACATTTGATTGGTGTGCTTAATAGAAGGTCAAGGGATTTTTATATAGAGCTTTTTTAACCCTTATCATTTAAACACACCGTGTGGTGACGGAGTAAGAATACAATATGTCACCACCTTATCTCATCCCATGGGTGTCGAAAAACCGACTAAGGGATTATCCGTGAATATTCAATCAATCAATCAACTAGCCTATTGCAGTCCACTGCTGGACATAGGCCTCTCCCAATACACGCCACAGAACTCGGTCCTGCGCCTTCCGCATCCAGTCCGACCCAGAGACCTTTATGAGGTCGTCGGTCCACCTAGCTGGAGGGCGTCCTACACTACGTTTGCCGAGTCGCGGTCTCCACTCTAGGACACGTTTGCTCCAACGGCCATTGGTCCTTCGACAGATATGACCAGCCCATTGCCACTTCAGTCTGCTAATACTACGAGCTATGTCGGTAACTTTAGTTCTTTGTCGGATAACCTCGTTCCGGATTCTATCCTTCAAGGAGACGCCGAGCATAGCCTGTTCCATAGCTCGCTGCGCGACTTTAAGTTTGTGGACTAGCCCTACTGTGAGTGTCCACGTCTCGGCACCGTATGTCATTACTGGTAGGACGATTAGACGGTTGAAGACTTTGGTCTTCAGGCATTGCGGTAAAGGCGAAGAGAAGACCCGACGTAGCTTGCTGAATGCTTCCCAACCCAACTGGATCCTGCGATCGATTTCTTTCTCGAAGTTGTTTCTACCAAGTTGGACAACCTGTCCGAGGTAAACATATTCTTGAACAACTTCGAGCATCAATCCGTCGACATAGATCGGCCTCGGCGTTACATGTTTGATAAACATGATCTTCGTTTTGTTTAGGTTCATGCCTAGTCCGACCCGTCGAGAGGCTCCATTTAGGCCCTGCAGCATCCCGTCAAGCTGTTCCAGTGACTCTGCCACGATGACGATGTCGTCAGCAAACCGGAGGTGTGAGATATACTCGCCGTTGATGTTGATGCCCCGTCCAGTCCAGTCCAACGTCTTAAAGACGTCTTCGAGTGCGTTGGTAAAGAGCTTAGGGGAAATTACATCCCCTTGCCTCACCCCTCTACGCAACTCAATAGGTGGGGTCTTTTTTTCCTGAAGCTGGACGGTCATGGTGGCAGTTTCATATAGAGATCTCAACACCTCGATGTACCGCCAATCGATGTGACATCGCTGCAGAGCATCCAGAACTGCCCAGGTTTCGATTGAGTCGAAGGCTTTTTCGTAGTCCACGAAAGCCATGCACAGCGGCTGATTGTACTCCTCAGTCTTCTGTACAATTTGCCGAACAACATGGATGTGGTTCACGGTGGTGTAGCCTTTTCGAAACCCGGCTTGTTCCGGTGGTTGGAAGTCGTCGAGTCTTCTGGCGAGGCGGTTTGTGAGTACTCTCGAGAACAACTTGTAGATGTGGCTCAGGAGTGATATGGGCCTATAGTTCTTTAGTAAGGATTTATCACCTTTTTTGAAGAACAGGACCACCGCACTCCCGCTCCACGCCTGAGGTGTTAGGTCCTGGTGAATGACGGAGTTAAAAAGCGTTGTGAGCTCTTTAAGGACAGATGTTCCGCCAGCTTTTAGTAGTTCTGTAGTGATTCCGTCATCACCTGGACACTTATTGTTTTTAAGTTGCTCGAGAGCAGCTCTGACCTCGCCCCGGTTGACATCGGGGATGTCCTCCGTATAATGGCGCGTGAGTGGGGCTCTGTGGTCATCCTCGCTAGGTCCCAAGGGTTTAGTCATCCGTGATGCGTACAGGTCCTTGTAGAAGTTCTCTATTTCCTCGAGTATCTCGAACTTGGAGGTCACGGTTCTGCCGTCCGCAGTGTGTAGTTTCGTTAGATGGGTTCTACCAAGCTGGCGCGCAAATACTTTGGTTCCTCTATTTCTAGCGGCTGTTGGAACATCGGAGGTCACGTCGCACCAGCTTCCGGATCTTCCGGTTGAGGTTTCTCCCATCCGACGAAGAGGACTGCGCGGGTGACATCTCGCGTCTTTGCCTCATAAGTTCGACAGTCTCGGGGGAGAGCTTAGGCTGCCAGACTTTGCCTTTTCCGGGGAAAACCCTTCGAGACACATCCTGTAGCGTTTTGACCACTGCGTCGGTTTTCTGGTCAACGTTGCAATCGGTTTCCAACAGGTCGAAACGATTTTGAAGCTCTAGTTGGAACTTGTCGAATCCCAGAGCTATTTGGGGCGCGGTAGGTCTGAGAGTAGACTTCACCATGCGATGCCTCTCGGCTCTGAAATTCATATTTAGACTGCTTTGAACAAGTCAGTGATCACTCCCAGTATTAAACCTGTTAATCACAGAGCAACTCTAAATATGTAGTTCCTGTCGGTCATGATGAAGTCTATCTCATTCTTCGTCACAGTATCGGGGCTTTGCCATGTCCACTTCCTATGTGGCTTTTTCTTAAAGAAGGAGTTCATCAAGAAGAGCCCCTGCGACTCCAGGACGTTGACTAGCATCTGCCCTCTGTGGTTTCGGCGCCCCACACCGTAGGATCCGATTTTCGTTTCGCCGTATCTTTGTACTCCCACTTTGGCATTGAAGTCCCCCAACATTAACAACATTGTAGTTAGCCTTGGTGGTACTATGTAGTGCCTTTGCAATGTCTTCGTACATGGCTTCGGCTATGTCATCGCTGTATGTCGAGGTCGGTGCGTACACTTGTACCACCTTCAGGGAATACCTGTCGGTGATTTTGATTATGAGGTACGCTACCCGTGTCGACACACTGCTGACTTCCACAACGTTGTCGTTCAGGACTTTGTTGACCAGGAAACCAACACCGCCTAGAGAGGGCCGATCACCTTCCCGAAAGTAGAACAGGTGACCTGACTCGAGGATTCTCGTGTCCTCCCCCTCTCTTCGGACTTCAGATAACCCCAAAATGTGCCAGTTTATACGTCCTAGTTCTACCTCGAGTTCGGTGAGATGTTGGTCCAGCCGTAGAGAGCGTCCGTTATAGGTTGCCAGGGTCATTTTCTTATGGTAGCCGTTTGCCGTAGCCCGGAGATTCTTCGCACCCCCCGTCCCACTGTTACCGCGACCGCTAACGTAGCAACGGGCAGCAGGACTGCCGGGAACTGGGGGCCGTTTATTTGGGCGTGCTAACATTTAGGAGGGGGTTTGCCTTACTGGACCACGCTGGCAAGACGGGTTGGTACAGGGTTTGCTTTCGAGTTTTCCTTCTCTGGCAGTGGTGTTGTCTGCTAATTTGTTATTTCTCAATTTGTCGACTTTTACGACACCCATAGGACGAAGGGAGGTAGCGACACATTGTATTCTCCAGCTGTCGCTACACGGCTCACGGTATCCGTGAATATTATCTTTACGTAATAAAAAGAAAGAAAACTTGAAATTAAACCCTATACCAATCCGTCTGGCCAGCGTGGCCACCTATTAGTAGGCCAAGTATCCCTCCGTTTCTGGAGGAGGCCGAAGATTAAAACACAAAAAAAACTTTGTTCTGATATCTGTGCATTTAAATGTAAACAAAAATATTCGCGATCGGGAAATAATTCATTGCTAATCTTAGCAACTTACTTTGCAGCTTAGAGGAATTCCCGTGTCTATATCACTTCTTTAAAAAAGTTTACAAACTGTGTTCACACCGTATTACATAAGATTTTATTGAATTTATACTCGTAAACGATTCCGCGCGTACAAATGTTTTACAAATAAGTGTACAGCAGAGAGTTTATTCGATTTTCTTGTAATTTCTGTTCAATGTGCTATTGAAACGGTACTAACGAGCGAGCGACCCGCACCAGCACCAATCTGCATGCCGAACACCTATGATACACATGTATTACTAAACCTAAATTGAAATACGACTACACGATACGTCCTAATGCTATCATTTGACGCTTCAATTATTATTGATAGAACGTAGATATTGTCAGCTCCTTCCGGTAGATCATGTATGTAATGTACTAGACAATGTACTTCCTGCAGTAAATCTAACTATCGGATGCACTAAGAATGAAAATATATTTTTAACTTTTGTTGAGGATTATAAAATAAAACCTTTATGAATTGTCTCTTCCGTGGGACTCAAACCTGAAAACAAGAGAAAAACATACATACCTATCGATGATATTATCGTTCTAATAATAGTTGTATATTATGTAATTATATATTGGGAGCGAACAGTGAAACCACAGTTAAGCACGGTAATTATTTTATTACTGAAGTACCTACACATTACTTCACAATTCTTTATATATAAATACCCTACACCTCCACCTTTAAATCTAAAGATAATAATTAATAGTTCTAATTCTTATCAATAAAAGAAAAACATTTTGTTTAACACAAAAAATGTGTTACTTTACAAAAACATAAATATCTACTAATTACTAATAGGTAGGTATACTCTCAAAGACAGCAACTTATTATACAAAGCTATATTAGGTAGGTATACATAGCATTAAATACCTTTACAAACAGTTATTAGTGTGTAATACTTGTAGGTACAAGATAACCGGTTTCATCTGTAATACTTATTTTTAAATAAACAAACAATCTACTTATCTAAACAATATTATTTAGCTATAAGTTATTTATCATTTGGGATATTTTCCTTTAAATATACATTTCCTTTTAACTTGCATGCCATCATCTCGTTTAGTAATTAGGGCTGGCTCCGTATTAGTATTTTGTTGTATCTCGGCTGATCTACTTTGATCCTCCACCCCCTGATCAAGGCCACAAGATGAAGTATTTTCAGATTGAGTATTCCCATTAGGCTCAATGCAGTTATCGTTAGGTATTGCAACATTATTTTCATTTGGTAAAGAATGACGAGAGAAACGTGTTTTACTAGGTAACAATTGATCAATATGACGCTTCCATTCAAGACCATTTGATGTACGTACTTTGTAGGTTAAGGGGGCGTCCCTAGATACTACGACCGCCGGTGCCCACTTGTCGAGATTATTCCTATAATCACGGGCTAATACCTCGTCACCCGGTTCAACATGACGCTCCGCGCCGGGCCGTGAGCGCCCTGCTCGCTCCATGGAGACTTCTACGTTTCTCTCAGCAGAAGGCTTGAGAGCATCTAAACGACCTCGTAATCGCCTACCAAACATGGCTACTGCTGGTGCTATTCCAGTTGTAGCGTGTTCGCAGTTTCTATATTGAAACAAAAATTTACAAACGGCCGTATCTATCTCAATGCCTTCGTGTAAGGCCTTTTTCATAGAACGTTTAACCAACTTAACCGCATTTTCCGCGGCACCATTACCAGCAGGTCGATACGGACTAGTAATAGTGTGATTGATTAAATTTTTGTTTAAATAATCTGTGAATTCTATTGAATTAAATGGAGGTCCTCCATCACTCACAATGTGTGATGGAATACCAAACCGGGCAAATAATTCTCTAAGTTTTAATATAGTTGTGCTAGCATTAGTACTACTCATCTTTTGTACTTCTATCCATTTGCTATGTGCGTCAATCGTAATTAAATAATATTTCCCTTGAAATATAGCAAAGTCAATATTTAAACGTTGCCAAGGTCTCGTGGGAAAGACCCACGGATGCAACTGAGCGCGTGGAGGAGCGTCCCGCTGCTGAAGGCACGCGCCGCACTCACGGCACAAAGCTTCGATCGCTGTATCAAGCTGAGGCCAATAAACATAACTACGCGATATATTTTTCATTTTAACGACACCTAAATGTCCTGAATGCAATTCGTTTAGCACGCGTTCTCTTAACACTTTAGGAATAACAACCCTGTGATTGTATAATAAACAACCTTTTTCTATAGTAAGACACTCCTTTCGATAAAAATACGGTTTCTCTTCGTCTTGTACGACTACCGCAGGCCACCCGTTTTGTACATAGTAACAAATTTTCTTTAATATTTGATCCTCTTGTGTTTTGATCGCGATCTCTTTTGAACTTATAGGAAAAGAGTCTTCCACATAATTGATATACGTTACGGATTCCAGCCCTGATTCACTTTTACGTACGTACGGCAGTGGCAGTCGAGACAAAGCGTCAACGTTTCCGTTATCTTTAGATTTAACAAACTCGACTGTATAGTCGTAAGCAGCTAGTCTAGTAGCGTATCTTTGTAAGCGACTCGCTGCAGTCTGAGGTAAACCACTCTTGGACCCAAAAATAAATGTTAAAGGCCTGTGATCCGTTTTAATAATAAAATGGCGGCCATACAAATACTGGTGGTGTTTTATAACTCCACTTATTATTGCTAAAGCCTCTTTGTCTAACTGACTATAAGACCGTTCAGCTGAGTTTAACGTTCGCGATGCAAAACATATGGGACGTTCGTCACCATTAGGATATCTGTGTGACAACACGCTGCCAATGCCGTACGAACTACTATCTACCGATAACACTAATGGTAGCTCTTGGTCATAATGCACTAATACATTGCTTCCTGATATTGCCTTTTTAACCTCTTGAAAACTCCTATCACAAGCCTCGGACCAAACCCACGTAGAATTTTTACGTAACAAAGCATGTAACGGATACAAAATGGTACTTAAATTCGAAATAAACTTTGCATAATAATTAATCATACCTAAAAACGATTTAAGTTGTGTTACGTCAGCCGGTTGAGGGGCGTCTACTATGGCTCTAATTTTGCTAGTGTCTGGGTGAAGACCATGCTTATCAATAACAAAGCCAACGTAGGTAATACTGTCTTGCATAAATACACATTTATCTAACTTAATTCTTAGGCCTACATCATGTAAACGGCTTAATAACGCCCTTAAATTATTTATATGCTCTTCACGTGTTTTTCCCGTACATGCTATGTCATCGAGAAACACGGTCACACCCTTCAAGCCCTTTACAGTTTCATCCATAAATTTTTGAAATTTTTCAGGAATACAAGTAAGTCCAAATGGTGTACGATTATAAACATACGTGCCAATATGCGTTGATATGGCGGTACATGCCTGAGAATTCTTATCTAAATACAATTGTTGATAAGCGTTAGTAAGATCAATTTTAGAATACTGTTTCCCTCCACTTAAAGCAGCAAAAAGTTCCTCAATCCGAGGCAGAGGGTACGGTTCCCGCATGAGTTTAGGGTTAATGGTGACTTTGTAGTCACCGCATATACGGATTTCACCATTTTTCTTTATGACTGGTACTATTGGTGTACCATAATCAGAGTAATTAACTTTACGTATAGTGCCCTCGGCCTCGAGTCGTTCTAACTCCCGTTCAACAGGCTTACGCAACGCTAAGGGCAATGACCTTGCTTTAATAAATACGGGATGTTTATCAATTAAATTTAAAGACATAGTTTTAGTACATGTACCTAATCCCGTGGCAAAAACACTTGGAAATTCGCGTCGTAACATCTCCACAATAGTGTTACTATCATCACTCATATTCAATATAAAATCATTTATCTTAATTGTATTTATTTTTAATTTAGTAAGCCAAGACCGACCCATCAATGGCGGACCACCGTTTTTTATAATAAATAACTTTAGGTTTTTTGCTGTATATTCTCCTAGGACTACATTAACATAAATAAACCCTACAGGCTCAATTATTGTGCCGACATAAGAATACAAAGTCATATCGTTACGTATTATTGACACGGTAGAAAAATATTTTGTATAATAATGTAAACTGATAACAGATAACTTACTTCCAGTGTCCACTTCAAAATTTACCTTGTGATCGTTCACTAATGCCGTCACTGTATATGGTTTACTATTAACACCACTGACATTCAGATTATGAAAATCACACTCCGATTCGTTATCACTATTTCCGATATAATTATTTACACGCTTTGGTCCACTCTTCTGTTTACAAACTGTCTTAATATGACCCTTTTTACCGCACGTGTCACACGAATAATTTTTAAAACGACAATTTTCTGGCCTATGCTCTCTGCCGCAACGCCAACAAGCACGCCATACGCTTGAAGACATCGCCATCTCACGAGACGAGTCGTTTGTAGTCGAACGTTCGTTAGCCCGGAACGGCGGCGGTCGAGCCGCACGCCTTGCCGCATAAACTCCATGTATCGGTTCGCCCGCCCGCGTCGTCGTACTCGATGCTGCAGCGTCCGACACGCTTCTACCAGTGTTTGCACCGCTAGTCTGTGCATGTCGTTCTGCGGCTTCCAGCGCCAATGCTAATTCTACTGCCCTTTTGTATGTAATTCTTGGTTCCGCAAATAAACGAGATCTCATTTCATCGTTTGCCAGGCCCGATACAAATTGATCACGCAAATTTTCTTCGAGCGTCGTATGGAAGCTACACGTGCTGGCTAGGTGTTTTAATGCTTGTAAATAATCGGTCAACGGTTCTCCCACATTCTGTCGCCGTTGCCGAAAGACATGACGTTCTGCTATCTCTGACCGCTTTGGTTCTAAATGGTCACCAACAATTTTGACCAACTCGCCAAAGCTTTTGTCTTCGGGATTGCTAGGAGCGCATAAATCACACATCAAATCATATGTCGCTGCTCCCACAACAGTCACTAACGTTGCCACATGCAATTCGTCCTTTATTTCGTTCAAGGTTATAAACTGTTCCACGCGTCGTATGTACGCCAACCACTTTTTACTCGATAGGTCGAACTGTTCTATTTTCCCAATAGGCATTTTAATAAATACTTATACACTTCTTCTAAATAAACTATTTAAACTAAAACTCGTCGCCAGTTGTATATTATGTAATTATATATTGGGAGCGAACAGTGAAACCACAGTTAAGCACGGTAATTATTTTATTACTGAAGTACCTACACATTACTTCACAATTCTTTATATATAAATACCCTACAATAATGTAGTAAATGTTTTAAAATATAAGAAGTTTTTAAATACAAAGGTTAAATCAATCGTCCTTCCTATTTCAAGATTTAGTAAAAATATACCCCAAAATAATAACGCACTATACTATTTCCAGAATGTATATTTACTTTAGGTTAGGACCCATGTCACCAGCGTGCTTGTTATACGCATTACGTAAACCGAAACGTGCTGACAGTTGATTCGCTAAGGCCACGTCAAACACAATGCATTGGAAACAAGCCCACGACTGACGTCTTTGTTACATACGCATGCACGTGACTTGAAATACTCTAGCTGACTTACTGTATACTGACACTTTAATACAGTATCGGTTGATGGAAAGTTTAACTGAAAGTATTTGAATAATTGGAGTGTTATACATATTTGTTTTTAGAATATAATTGTGTCTGATGGGTGAGATAGGCATAGGACACACGGTGTTCTAAATTGTGGACGTCTTTTAGCTGATGTGAAAAGTTAATTGTTTCAAACGAGTTTTTATTTTTAGAGTACGACGTTATTTAAAAAATTTCATTTTTTGGTAGCGGGAAAGGCGAACCTTGGCCATCGTACACTTTACGAAATACCCCCAAACGGTTAAAATAGCGTATTCAACGTACTAACGAACATTAAAAAAACCACAATAATATACACGAAAATCGTTAGCTAGCCATATTCGTAACATAGGTAAACCATAACTATTGAATATCAGATACAGCTATCAGACAATTTTATGAGTATTGATGAATAATTTAAATGCAATCACCTAATTTTGATTTTGCCTGTCTCGTTCCCATTGTATTATGAGTTATTTATTTTGGTTGCTTGTTATGATGTAAATAAATACCTAATATAATATAAATTTTACGGTTTTGTGTTGGTTCTCTATTTTGTCTCATAATTTTTTTAACCATAATCTAAGGTGTCATAACATTTTGTGTCCTAATCATCATAAGTCCGAATGGTAGCTAGCCCTAAATTCATGTCATATAATATCACTTGTCCGAAAACCTAAATCCCTAAACATAACATAACCTAATTTTTTTTGCTATAACCATCACAATCTATAATATTTAAAAAACATAAAAACTATATTCTAGTTTTACATAAAAAAAATGTTTCTAGCGCGTTGTGGTCACCATACTAACCTAACCTAACCAACTGTTTCTGACTTTCGCCCTAATATTTTATTTTAGGACATGTGACTTTATAGCAAGAAAAAATAGGATATGTAATAATTATAGTACCCCATTTTATGAGACACAAGTATTATAGCTAAAGACGATTAGGTAATATACGATTTCGTATACGCGAACATTATGGAAAGTGATGATTATAGTAAACTTGTTTGGGATTATGATTTTCGGACGATCGATATTCGGAGAAGAAAGGGACTACCTTTTGTGTTAGCTTAATACGTCACCTTCGAATTGATATTTTTTTGGTTTTACCATACAGATATTGAGCAGTTTCTGGACAGATTTTTCTAACCCTGAAATATAATATTTGAGTTAAATTCAATCAATTTGAAGTATAGGTTCAAAATACTGGTTGAAAAAATTGCTACGAGGATTCCTGTTGCACTCCTCTATGCTCTTTTTTTAAACAATATTTTTCACTTTGTGAGTTTCGCACAAAATATTTTCTAAAAGAAAAGGTTGTTAAATTTCTGTTTTTAGTTCAAACGTTTCATGTTTATCGCTATAGTTATTAGTACTATTCTTATTGTTTAAATTTACTTTACACACTTTAGATTATTACTTAATTATTTGTTTGAATCTTACTTGTTTAAATCTTGATTTTTGTGAATCAAAACTTTAGGAGGTGTAATTTTAAATTAAATACTAGCTTTGAACTCAGTATCACCTATCTGGGCAGCTTAGTATCAGGCGGTCCAATTTTCTATATACACTCGTAATAAGCTATTCGCTTTGAAACACAAAACGGCATTCTATTTTGACATGGCTAACGTATCCATGTAACTGCAATACCATATATTTCCAAATGTCTCTATACCGATAGCCCTTTATATTTTCCCAACTTTGCTTTAATCGAGCGAGACGTCGAAGTCGACCAGTCAATTGGGTTTGGGTTCTCGCTCGATATGCAGATAGCCTCTCGTTAGAGTCTGCTCTTATGTAGCCACCTTTATACAGACCCCAATACATTTACTTGTACATTTCTACCACAGAGAATGTTGTATTGAGTAAGATTATTTTAAGAGATCTTTTTGTACTTTTTGTTTCTTACCAAGGATGTCAACAATAGGCAGACCAATGATAGATTGATTCGGTTATTAACCTAGACCAATAATGTTAAGCGAAGTCAGCTGAATAAGTATTTTTTACACTAGACTTAAAATTTACCGCTACAGTAACGAGAGTCCTTATATGAAGGACTCTCGTTACTGTAGCTGTAACTTGATCAATTACCTTACTTGATTGTATAACATAGTGGTTTATTCCTGTTGGTAATATTTAAAGCTTCTCGAACTTTGTTGTCGATTTTTCCGATCCCCCCAAGATAAAATGGGTTAAAAATATGTATGGCTATGTGACGTACCTTGGGACGCTTTTACCTTGGGACATTGATTTTATCTCAAAAACTAGCAACGTTAAAGACATTCAATTCTATCATATGGATAGTATTTTCATCGATTGGCAAAACTAGTGAGTTATGTGATCATTCCGGCGTCGAGCGAGTTGTGAGGACATCTTTAAGTTTTTTGGAGCCAAAAGTAAGATTTTTACAGTTTTTTGACGTGTATTATGTTTGTAATGAGAGCAGATAATTGACAAAAATATAAAACGATAATGTCAATTGTTACTTTCTTTCTACAACATGAATACTAGTGGAACAAGTTCCTAGCCTAAAACTCAAGATAATACTATTTTATTAAAATATTGCTATGTTTGTACCTTGGGACATGATTTTGTTTGTACCTTGGGACGCGTCTCAAGGAACAATCAATGTTTGTAACTATGGGCAATGTTTAATAGTCCTTGTAACTCTTCTTAATAGGGCCACGGAGTTCAAGAGAGATGTAGTTAGTCCTGAACGGCTGAGACTATCAGTAGATAAAGTAAAAGAAGGAGGAAAAATAAGAAAAATAGCAAAGAATTTGGGTTGAAGAATTATTTAACATAGTTAAAGCCGCAAAATAGATTTATATAGTTGATATTTAGTTTAAATGTTCCTAGTTGATACTTCAAATTAGATTGTTAAGTAAAACATATTTTTCGAGCTGATTACAAGACTGCTCTTGACTTAATATGTCTTTGTTTTATTTCGTCCCAAGGTACACAATGGGGTGTCCGAAGGTACAAACATGTAACGTACCTTAGGACAAAATGGTCACTTTTTGAAAATAATATATAAAAAATATCTAGCAACACTTATGCTTCACTTTATAAAACTCAGTTGTTGCAGATTGTATGCCTTAAAAAATAAAGTATTTGCCACTTAAGTACCTTAATTATTGACAGAGATATAGTACCTCAAAGTGGTACTAGTTAAAAATGTCCGTAGGTACGTTACATGACCCTAATATTTAACATCTCTTTCTCCTCACTTGACATAGATCACGCTTAATAAGTGAGTTTATGACATGGATGAATGTGTATTAAAATGTTATTGATTAATAAACGATATTCCGTCGATTTCGCGGACAAGTACCACCTGATCGCTCTGTGACGTAATTTATTTGTTTATTGTGTGTTATAAAGTTATTATAATAATATGTTTTTATTTTTTATGTCACATATTATTATTGTAGTTAGTATAAAAATTAAAATACATATATTATATAAAATATTTATATTAAATTAAAATAATATTGGTATAAATCAATTAAAATATAAATATGTACCTATGGCTGTTGTCTGGTACCCATAGTACAAGAACTGCTTAGTTTGGGACCAGTCAACATTGATAAATTAAGTAATATGTATTGTATTATTATACATTACATTGTTATAATTAGTAAATACTAATTTCTCTCTCGCCTCTGGCAAAATTAAACTTACTGCTTAGCTTAGCTGGCAAAAAAACTGACAGTCGTCGTTGCAAAAAATAATCTTTGGAAATCATTAAATATTAGACCGAAGTACCTACAGTGTACCTGAATATCATCGATCTTATTTGGACTAGCGTACCTACTTTTCATTCACTAAGAGTTATTGTCACAGAAGAATTAATCGTATGTAAGTATGAACCTACTTCACTTTTTCTTACTTACAATTAACGGCCCCGCTTTTAACATTGGCTAATGCAAATAGCTAGTGGTTAAATAGCTTTATGCTAAAATAATTAAGCAAATAATTTCAACTTGTAATTCCAAATGACTATACAAACAAACAGTAAAATTATGAACTTAACGATTAAATCGACATCTACTATCGAGAGCAGAAAGTAAGCGCCTTACTTTGTCGAAAACAATGTGTATAGACTTTACATACGACTTACGTTTAATGACACATTCGACGACCAGTGCCATAACCACAAAGTGTTTTTTTTTGCATTAGCCAAAGTTAACACCCTAGCGGGGCCGTCAATTGTAAGTAAGAAAAAGTGTAGTAGGTTCATACTTACATACGATTAATTCTTCTGTGACAATAACTCTTAGTGAATGAAAAGTAGGTACGCTAGTCCAAATAAGATCGATGATATTCAGGTACTACTTCGGTCTAAAATTTAATAATTTCCAAAGATTATTTTTCGTCAACCGTTGTTCTGCCAGCTACGTCAGTAAGTGTAATTTTTCCTTTGCTTTAAAAATAAAATTAATATTTTATTAAACAAGTACTTATAAAATAATTTCGTCTGCTATTCTGTGCAAGCAGATTTATTGCCAGACGCGTTCAATCCGCATGGTTGGAGACGGGGAGAGGTCGTCCGAGTCCCTTGTCATGCTGCGGGGAGAAGCTCATAGAGATGCTCTTCGGGAGTGGCGAATACGACTAGAGGAGCCCCAGTATATACGTCAACGCGCCGTCGCTGCCATATTGCCGAATTTTGAAACCTGGATGAAAAGGAAACGAGGCAGGGTCACATTCAGGTTAACACAGATACTCACTGGGCATGGCTGTTTCGGTGAGTATCTGTGTCGAATAGGACCTGAAGAGACGGCAGAATGCCATCACTGTCCCAGTGACAGAGATTCTGCCCAGCATACTCTCGAGGATTGTCCAGCATGGGAGTCGGAGCGATCTGTCATGGTTGCCCAAATCGGGAGGGATCTTTCACCGCCAGCAATAATAGCTGCTATGCTCGCGGATGAAGATGGGTGGAAGTGCGTGCTCTCCTTTTGCGAAACAGTCATGTCCCAGAAGGAGGCTGCTGAGCGAGAGCGAGAGAGAACCGATCCCTCTCGAACAAGGCGACGCCGTGGCAACAGCTCCGGCACCTCAACCAGGGTTCGCTAGCGGTTTAGTAGGGGACTGCACCGCTAGTGGTACGACTTTCATAAGTCGTGGGAGTATGCGGGCTGCCAACAAGGCTCCCTTTGACGAGCCTTTTTAAGGCAAGGTGAGATAGGTTTCGGATGATGCAATCGCGTTCCCGAAACCTCTCTGGAACACCTGAGTAAGGCCATCGTGGACGTTTTAGTCGGTAGACCGGTCTGGGAGTCCGACATCACCTGTTCGTCTAACCCCGAGGCGACAGGTATACGCAATGTATTTCCTCCACGAAAAAAAAAAAAAAAAAATAGGTCAAAATTCCTTAATAAAATAATATCTTCATTAATAAACTGAATAGCGCTGCGGTATAAATGCTATCATTGAAAAAGGAATCTGGAATTCAAAAGAATTTCACCGTTAAATTAATTCCTGTCATGTCAATAAAATCCGAGCATTCAGGTGTGAGAGCATTTTCAATAAACACGATGCGAAACTTTTTCAGATTTGCACAAAAGGTGAATTAAAATTAAATCAAAATGCAGAAAGAAATATCATGCTTTATCCTGTAGCAATTTAAAAAAACAGGATTATTTTTTTTATCTTAATGTCTCGTAAAGCTCTACATCATCCGAATAAAGAAATATTTAAAAAAAAAAGTGTAATAATTCCACACACTGTAAATAACAGAATATTTATCATAAACTAGCTGACGGGCCCGGTTACGGGCGGGGGATAAATGAACTTTACAACATAGTTTTTTTTTTATAAGATTCAGAGATTACCCCCTACAACGTTACAAACACACAAACTTTACCTCTTTATAATATAAGTTTAAATAAAACACTTATAGATTTCGATTGTATCAATCTAAAATAAAAAAGAATCCGTATTTCAACAATTTTCCGATAGATAGTTCTAATAATTTGTTTAATTTCCCTGCACGAGCTGAAAGTATATGGACTCGGCATCGACTTCACAGATACTCCAATACGTCAAACAAACAGAGAGTGCTTGACGTCGGCCCAACTCTTCAACAAGCTTGATGCCGGCGAGGGTAATGAGTGCGGCCATTTTTATAATCTCCAATACACTTGAACGGTTATCAGTAAATTAAATCTACGCGTATATCGGTCCTACCATCATTCTGATGTTCAGTATAAAAAACTTTTTCGTTCCTAATCTAAACAATACTTTTATTTTTTTCCGTCAGATTTGTGAAGGCATAAACATTCTTGACGAACTTTTTGTTTTAAGTACAAAAAGTAATCACAACATCTCATTATGAATAAAAATTAACATATTTTTGGCAGTTCATTTTATTTTTTATGAAAATTCTTATTTTTATTTGTTTGCACAGTGACAAATTGAGAGTTTTAATTATGCATTACAATTGCCCATAAATGCGCCACATCAAGGACTAGCCTGTTTCAATGATGGACTGTAACTTGGCCGACTAATACCACGCTATCCAGATAAATTGGTATACAGTTTTATATAAAGCTTCCCTCAGTTTGTTTTATACAAAAAAAATCAAAGCATGCTGTAGCTTCACCAAGTTTTATTAATAATTACCCCGTCTATAATGTCATCATCATATCATTACAGCCCATTAATGTCCTACTGCAGGGACGGGCCTCCTCCCGTGACGGATGGATACTTGACCTACTAATACCACGCTGGCCAGACGGATTGGTACAGGGTTTTTTTTTCAAGTTTTCCTTCTTTTTATTTCGTAAAGACAATATTCACGGGTAGTCCCTTTGTCGGTTTTTTACGATACCCATGGGATGAGATAGGGTGGTGACATATTGTGTTCTTACTCCGTCACCACACTATAATGTAGTTATAAATATAAGCCTTTTGCTACCAAATCCTGAAACTACCTAAACAAAACAAAATATAATATTGTACTTCTAAATCCGTCATACACTGAACTCCGAATGATACATAGACGCATATCCGTTATTCGGAAATGGAAACCTTAAAATATTTGTCATATTTAAGTTAAAAGCATTTTGTTGTTACAACGGATCACTTTTTGACGACGAGCCAGCTCGTGATTACGAGCGCACCTAACGTTATCATACCAACTACTTTTTTGAGAGAGAATTTTGAATTTAGAAACTTTTTTATTTTATTTATTCTTAGTTAAAAAGGTTTAAACTGGTGCCATAATTTGTGTTTGTTTGTCCATCACAATATTGATGTATCTTCAAGTAATCAAAACTCTCGTTCCAAGGACTTTTTTTAAACCTATGTTGTATTCTTTTTTAATTGGTTAACTTCCATTTTCAAATTGAATATAGTTTATAGTCTCAACTTCGATATTCGTTTCTAGTTACTACGGTAAAAAGAGCTCTGTGTATCTACCATTTAAGAGTTGTTCATTAGCTTATGAATAAAAGAGACAGGCTTTTTTATTTATTTGTAGGTATGATAATAGGTTAATTTCCAAGAAACTGTGTTGAGATACATTAGTAAACGTTTTTATACTTTCAGATTTTACTTAATATTTCATCTGGATGTTTTTTTCGATGTATTCATTCATTGAAATGGCTACCTTTTCGATTTTGTGTTTGTTTATTTTTTATAACTCGGAGTCTGATAAATTGTAATTTTTTTAAATCTTTATTTTGAAGGGGGTTTACTCCTAAGTATGAGTATGTCACCCCAAATGTAATTGTAATTTAGTGTCATTTTAATTTAATTTATTTTAATGTCAAATTGTAATTTTATTTTTAGTTTTACTGCTTAAACTTAGTATCTTTACAAACAACGATGACTTCAACGTCGAATACATTAACGGCAAATGGGGCCCACGCCTAAAAATCGGGTACGATCTAAAATCAATAGCATCCTTAATTAAATTTGCTAAAGCAATATATAAAAGCGTATATTTTGGACACACTTAACGTGCCTCAACATTAATTACTTTATCCTCACAAAGCGCTCCACTTAAATATTGATTATCTCCTAAAGAGCCACATTAGGACATGTACATGTTATGATGCGATTAATAACTAACTAAACAACAATATGTATAACGACATAATATTTTGCACAAGGAAACTAATGGCGTTCGAAGTATTTTAAGTTTATAGATTGAGACGACCTCTGTGGCGTAGTCGTATATAACACGGCTGCTACGCAGAGGTCTCGGTTTAGATTCCCGCTCAAAGCAACTCTTTGTATGCATGAACATGATTGGGAGTTTTCTATGTGTAATGTATGTTTTTACAAAAAAAATAGTATTTAAGTATGTTTTATCCGTTGTTTCGTATCCATAGTACAAGCTCTGCTTAATTTGGGACTGTATAGTGTTGTGTGAATGTGTGATTATTTATTTATAACATTCTGTACGGTGTTATAAATACCTAAACAAGTCTGTATTGTCCTTTCATAGCTTTGAGTTGCCTTTGCTTTAGTTATGCGGCTCCTTGTAAATCTTTCAAACTTCCTTCTCTAAAACCCACGCTGACAGATGGGTCATGTTGGCGTCTCATATGCGTGAGGTTGTAGGCTTTATTTCCATGCAGGAAATCGTCTTTGTGCGTTTAACAAATTATTGTCCTGAGGCTGTTTGTAAAAATACCTACGACACAGGACACGACCATAGTGCGCAAGTTGTCTTTCTAGGAAAAAGAAATTTTTAATTATTGTCGTACTATGCTAGAGCAACCAACATTTCGAAAACTATATCAAACTAGCTGATGCCCGCGGCTAAACCCGCGTGGTATATGTAGCTTAAATGTTATTCTACACCCTAAACTACCTATATTCCAAATTTCATCAAAATCCGTTTAGTAGTTTTTACGTGAAAGAGTCACAAACATCCATCCATCCGTCCATACATCCTTACAAACTTTCGCATTTATAATATTACTAGGATTAATCGCACAATATAAAAGACTTTTATAAATAAACTAAGATTAGAGGCAAGTAAAGCGGTGATTTATAGATGTTAATATGGCGATGTAATATTATGTTTGTGTACCTAATGATTGCTTTGTGTCGTGTTATTATAGGGTAATTTTCAATTCAATGAAAGTACCTCGTTAAGTAATCTGTTATAGAATTTACAGATTAATATGGCATCTGTTTGTCATAATATTAACTTTATAATCTTTAGTAAGTATTTATTGCTCTTACTCTTACAATAGTATTAAAGAATATCTGATTATTGCTTCGAAATATAAGCAATTTTTTTTATGAGCACGGATTTTATAAATCACTTCTTTTGCGGTGGTATTTTTGCTACTGCTGCTATTATCTTTTTAAACATTAGAATTCTCCTGTAATGGAGAAAAACCATTTCTCGTTTTCGTACAGAGTTTGTTAAGTAGACTGATTACATCCGTGGTGGCGTGCATTCGTTGTTACGTGATTCGTTGTAGTAAACTTACGGGGTCGTGGTATTCGTTGTTTCACTCTTCGTTGTCACATATTACACCCCCTATTTTGTATGTAATTAAAACTACTCATATACCAATACGTCTGCCCAGCGTGGTAATTATAAGCTTTCTTCTTTAGTGGAGAAGGCACAAATGAGGAATGTTTAGAAATTGTAATAACTATAGATAAAAGACTCTCGTACATATTGATCAAAACTAATAACTTGTAATTAGAAACTTGTAATTAGAAAGTGGTGAAACTCTTATAATAATTACAAAAAACTCATTACTTTAACTATTTAATCGCCATTTATTTGTATAGTAACTTGCTTTACGCACGTGTAAACTATAACTGATTTTCACAAGCTCTAAGATGTCCCAAGTAACCCGATCATGTAAAGAAGTTAAAGTATTATTTAAGTGTAAACATACAATCTAAAGCACATATTCACATCTCCAAATGTTTTAATTAAACTGGGACCAAATAAAGGTCATTTTATATGCTGATTGAACCCAAAGCATCCGGTCTGTACCACGGAAACTGTTTAGTACCTTTGTATTGTTGCATTATCATTATTACTGAACTGACCACTGTATTACATACGTATATAAGTTCTATTATCACGTGGCATACTTGTTTCGCTGTAAATATTTGTTGTGTTAACGCTTTGTACTGCCGAGTACGTAATGTGGGTCCTAAACTAACAATAAGTGCGCATAACTGAAAGCAACCCGACGTTCCGTTGTATGCCACGTCCTCAATAAAGCTCAGAATATACACAAATTGGGGAAGATCTGTATGTACTTGTTACTTGGAATATGTATACCCTTTCATTGATGTGAGGGGTACCTTCCCTCAAATAAGCAGTTAAATTTAATTTAAAATAATTTGAGGGTAGTATTGTACTTATACAGGGTGTCCCAAAACTCGACGTTAATTCGAAACCGGGTGATAAGGCAAGTCATGCTGGGTATCAGAAAAATATTTTAAAAAATCTAAGTCACATGGTTGTAAAGTTATAGGCATTTGAAAAAAAACGCAAAAATTCCCACTTTGTGACACTCTTTTCCCTCCTGTTGTCACAAATCTTAACTTTTTCCAACTTTTTTTTTGCTGTGTTACCCTGAATAGTGCCTCTTTAAATTCTAATAAATAATTTAAAACCACCTGGTCTAGTTTTCACATCAATAGGACTTATTTCTTAGAATAAAACTTATTATGAAAAAAATGTCCAGTTTGAACTGAATGTAGTAAAAAAAAATGTACTACGCGAGTTTGGCAAGTTCCGCCAAAAGTTGGCGCATTTAGTAAGGATTTGAAAATGGTATCATACTTGGTAAATTGTTGCCGCTATCATGGACAAAAAAAAATCTTTTTTGTAAATTTAGGAGCCGATTCCAATGCTGAATAAGTTAAACTGCTAAGTAGTTGAACCGGAAAGAGTCATCATATCAAGTGAAAAGTAGTAGAAACTATGGTATTAGTTGAAAGTGCCAAAAAGTACAGCCTATCGCAATTTTAAAAAGCCACCAGTTATACTCATTACATTCATGCAAATTATGCATGTTCATGTTGCTGTCTTTTTTAATGTTAAATCATCAGGCCAAAACTTTAAAAAAAAAAAAAGAGTCATCTCAGTACCTCTTCAATATTGTCCGGAAAAATTTACTCGATGTTGGAAGTCCCCGTTAACTAACGTTTGTACTCGCCGTACTAACGTGGTACGGGAGAAATTCGTGTGTTTTTAAAATACGATACAAATACAAATACAATACAAATACAAATAATTTTATTTCTTTAAATAGGTTTACATTATTATGTAGTGATTGAAACCGCCTTTTAAGCAAACAATGCCTGTGACAAGCGGTCTCGCTCTTCCTTAGCAGTATTACATATTTAAACAATAGATAGAAAACTTATTACTAATGAAAGTTAATTAAAGATTTTATACATTAAAAACAAATGGTATTAGTGTGTGTGTGGTGTATGTGTGCGCGCGTGTGAGTGTGCTTGTGTGTGGTGCATGTGCGAGCACGTGTTAGTGTGTTTGTATGTGTGTGTGTGTCTATGTTATTGTAATTATGTAATTTATTGCATGTGTTGTAATAAAGCCTCCGTATCCTCATAACTAAAAGGTATAAGAAAATTAGTAATTAGTATTTTACTTTCTCTGTGAGTTTTTCCGTAGATATTTAGCTTTTTATTTACTTTATTATATAGATTTTCCGATCGAATTTTGTATTGTCTGGATGCAAATGCAGTTCTTACTTTGGTACGTGTAATTGTGTGATTTCTTCTTTTTGGTGCTGAGTTTGGGATATATGTAGTAGAATTGTGTTTTTTTAATATTGCGAGTAGAATATACAGTTTTCTTACCGATAATACCTTGCTAATACTATACAACGTATATGTTGAGAATCTACGAGGTTTGAAATGCATGATCTTTAACAAAGCGCGTTGTGCACGTTCAACCTCTAACATTTTTGTAATCCCAGCACCGCCCCAAACTGGAAGGCAGTAAGATATGATCGACTGCGCCAGCGCTATATAGATTTCTCTCAACATATTCCTAGATGTAGTACCCCACACAACTGCTCCCCCGGCACTACATGTCTTAAGTTTTTGAATATAAAGATCAATTTCCTTATTTTGCCGGATACTTGGTCAATTTGAGGATGCCATGACAATCGCTGATCCAGCATCACTCCCAAATATTTAGTTTTATCTAATTTACATATAATTGGACAGTCACAAGTCAAAGACCTTGCAGATTCGTTACAGGAGTGAACAGTGAGTCGGAAGTCATTACAAGGCTGCATGTGGTTTTGAATGCTATAACAGATGTAATTTGTTTTTGTGGTATTTAAAGTTAATAAGTTATTATTCAACCATGAAGCAATTAAGCTCATGCCACTTTCTGCACTCTCCTTTACGGCATTCCAGGTTTTGTCAGCAAAGACCACCGCAGTGTCATCAGCATAAGAAAAAATGTGTGCGTTTTTAATTTTTAGATCACAAAGATCATTAATATATATTAAAAACAATGTGGGACCTAGCACACTTCCCTGGGGGACGCCGTATGACACTGCAACGTCATTACTCGTGTACTCATTTAGTTTCACTCTCTGCGTTCTACCAGAAAGGTAACTTCTAAAGAGAGAGAGTGCAGATGATCTCAAGCCAATGTTTGCTAATTTGTTAACAAGTATAGGTACAGAGACAGTGTCGAAGGCCTTTTTTAAATCTAAAAATACAGATAGGCACTTTTGTCCACTATCAATTTGTTCAGTCACGTGTTGACTAAGCGCCATAACTGCATCTTCAGTCGATCTATTGCGCCTAAATCCATACTGTGCAGGTGAAAGCAGTTGGTACTTATCCAGATATTTTATAAGCCTGTTGTTTATAAGCTTTTCCAATATTTTTGAAATGGCTGGAAGTACAGAAATTGGTCTATAATTACCAACATCGTCTCTGTCGCCACTTTTATAGACCGGGGTAACTAAAGACTTTTTCAAAGGGTCCGGAAATATACCTTGTTCAAAACAGAGATTGGCTATATGAGTAATAATTGGAATAATTTTATTTTTTGCAAGTTTTAAAAAAACAGTCGGTATATTGTCCCAGCCAGGAGCGCTACTGGATTTCAGAGTCATGAGGATACTTTCAATTTCAGCTGCGTCTGGCCCTAATAGTACAAAAGAATTTGACTGTGACATTATATTATTGTTAATCGGATAATCTTTAGCTGTTGTGACACTGGTTTTAATATTATTAGCTAAGCATTTGCCTATATTTACGAAATAATCATTTACAAAGTTTGCCGAATCAGAGCCTGTACCCTTGAGATTTATGAGTTCTTCATTGCCGTTCTGTGATTTGCTAGTGTAGGTAATGTGTTTAATATTTTTCCACAGCAGTTTGTTATTCTTAATTGACTTAGTAATCAGATTCCTTTCATATTTACGTTTCAGTTTTTTTATCAGATTATTACAATAATTTCTATAACGAATGTAAGTTATTTTTAATATTACATTGCTACTATCCATACGTAAGTTTTTCTGCATTTTGTTTCTATTTTTAATGCACCGTAATATGCCAGGTGTAATCCACGGTTTGATAGTACGTTGGTTCTTAGGGATATTTATGTATGCAGTGTTAACCTTCAGGGAATGGGTTATTTCAGCTATCAGTCTCTCTGTTACACTTGTCGGATCACTACACAGTAGTAATTCTGTAAGGTTTTTTTGCTGAAGGTTGTTAAGAGCTTCTAAGTAATTAACTGTACATTTAGTTTTAATTAAATTAATTTTAGGTTTTACTTTGGTTAGAGATAAAAAGGTGGTGAAATGGTCAGTAACCGTCGTATGCAAAACTGCAATAAAGGCTGAGTATTTATTGCTGTTAAACTTCAACATAACGTGATCCAAGCAGTTTTTATTTCTTGTAGGGAGAGTATGACCAGGTAAAACACTGTATCCAGAAAGAGTATTCAAATAATTAACTCTGTTTTTGTATTCATGGGTAGGTTCATCTGATTTTGGTGCAATATTAATATTAATATCACCCACTATAACGGTGTTATGTTGTGAATTCAGCGTATCTAAATGTGTTGATAGTGTGTCTATAAATTCAGTGGCATTTGAAGTTGATGGAGAACGATATATGCCCAGTACAGTGGTATTTAAAATGTTCAGCTGTAGACAGGAACCTTGAGAAAGTTTTATTTCCTTCACTTTAGGTTTTAAATAATTCCTTATATATGCAACAACCCCGTCGTTTTGGTTCCGTTGGTAAGAAGTTGAATATGAAGCATAATTTTGAAGTTGTGGTATTTGCTTGTTAGGGTGTAGTCTACATTCTGTTAAAATCAATATATCGGGTTGGAAGGAAAGTTCAGATAAAGTCACTATAAAGTTATCAAAATTGCAATATATACTACGTATATTCTGGGATATTATAGTTAGGTCATTTTTATTTATAACTTTATGAGATGAAAGCTCAGCACAGTCGCATTCTATGACCTGAGAAATTTCAACACTATCTATCATGTTCATATTGTATATTGTGTTATCCATTTCGAATTTGATTAAACATTAGGTACACTTTATCGTTATACAAGTATCCATTAATTTTTTAAATTAAAGGTGTATATCTATATTTTATTATGTACATAGTAATATATTTTTGTTTTCTGTAGTTATGCATGTTTAATTGTAGAAGTAAGTGCATTAATACAGTAGTAGGTAAATATCTATATTTCATTATGTGCATGTTTAAATGTAGAAGTAAGTGCATTAATACAGTAGTAGGTAAATATCTATATTTCATTATGTGCATGTTCAAATGTAGAAATAAGTGCATTAACACAGTAGTAGGTAAATATCTATATTTCATTATGTGCATGTTTAATTGTAGAAGTAAGTGCATTAACACAGTAGTAGGTAAATATCTATATTTTATTATGTGCATGTTTAATTGTAGAAGTAAGTGCATTAACACAGTAGTAGGTAAATATCTATATTTTATTATGCACATAGTAACATAATTTTTGTTTTATGTAGTTATGTATGTTTAATTGTAAAAGTAATTGCACTAATGCAGCAGTAGCAGGTATGAATCTATATTTTATTATGAGTTTAGTAGTATATTTAAGTTTTTCGTAGTTATGAATGTTTAATTGTAGAATTAAGTGCATTAATACAGTAGTAGGTAAATATCTATATTTTATTAAGCACCTAACAACACATTTTAGTTTTCTGTAGTAATAAATGTTTAATTGTAAAGGTGTGAAATGCTTTATTACATGTGTATAGTATCTACATTTATATTTTATCCTATATATGATTATATAGGATAAAATATAAATGTAGATACTACGATGGGCTGTATTTTTGGCACTTTTAACTAATACTACTGTTTCTACTACTTTTCACTTGATATGATGACTCTTTCCGGTTCAACTACTTAGCAGTTTAACCTATTCAGCATTATAATCGGCACCTAAATTTTACAAAAAAGATTTTTTATGTCCATGATAGCGGCAACAATTTACCAAGTATGATACCATTTTCAAATCCTTACTAAATGCGCCAACTTTTGGCGGAACTTGCCAAACTCGCGTAGTACATTTTTTTTTCACTACAGTCAGTTCAAACTGGACATTTTTTTCATAATAAGTTTTATTCTAAGAAATAAGTACTATTGATGTGAAAACTAGACCAGGTGGTTTTAAATTATTTATTAGAATTTAAAGAGGCACTATTCAGGGTAACACAGCAAAAATAAAGGTGGAAAAAGTTAAGATTTGTGACAACAGGAGGGAAAAGAGTGTCACAAAGTAGGAATTTTTGCGTTTTTTTTCAAATGCCTATAACTTTACAACCATGCGACTTAGATTTTTTTAAATATTTTTCTGATAACCAGCGTGACTTGCCTTATTACCCAGTTTCGAATTAACGTCGGGTTTTGAGACACCCTGTATATTATTCGTTTCCTTTTAAAATGAGGTGTAGGAAAGAAGAAGTCAAATAATATAATCATGTGTTATAATTTCATGGACGCATCTTTAAGCCTATGGAAAATTAACAAAAAGTTACAGATTATCTTTACTGCCTGTAAGCAGGTTTTTATTTGTATGCCTTGCCGTTATGCGGGATCAACGATGTAACCGTACAAGAAGGTTAATCTCACTAGAAAATGAAAAATTTGGGATAATCTTTCTTTGCTATGCGAAAGCTGGAGTAGTATAATACCATCATTCTTGTAAGCAGCTAGTTCTACATAATATAGGTTTGTCGTTACTTTGATTCACGTTCTCTTGTCATAATCTTATTAATCAAACTGTTGTAAAGTATATTTCGTCAACGAAATAGTAGCTTATTAAAAAATATTTTTGTTGTAAAAAAACGACAGTAATTTAAATGGTATTTCTTTTATTTTATTTAAATTATACTTAATTATTTTGTACATAAAAAAAGATCAAATCTAATCATATCACAGACAAAATTTCTTCAATTCAGCATAGTAAGCACCACTTACAAACAAATTAGACAACTATTACTGTTTTATCGGCCATAAATTATAATTCAAGGGTTGCGGGACCGCTTTCTGGCGAGAATAAGTCACCTGATTAATTTAGATGGGTGTTCTTTCGTTCGAGTTTGCGATTATATCTCGAATTTAATCTTCTAACTTGGGACCTGGTCTCATTGGATTAACAAAATTCACTAAGTCGCCCATTTCTAATTACGCTACGCTTTTGAAAATATTAATTATGAAACTCAAGTTGGTTGGACTTTCAAAATAATTTGTGAGTCGTACTAGGTAATCGAGATCCCATTGTCGTCATATTTCGCCACTTTATATGATAAGTAAGAAGTTAAGTGGAAATTTATATTTGGCAAAGTTTCTGATTTGTTTGAAGAAAAATTTGCTAGGTATTTAATATTCCAAAGAAAAGTTATGAAAGAGTGTTTGAATGTAACGAGTTAAAAGAAAATTTACTGCATTATTATAACAATTCTTATGATTGATCATTCGATTTTGAAAACTATTACAATGTAACAAATAAAATGTTATCCCTAAACAGCAAAATTTTTTGCAAAATTTGATTAGATAAGTCATTTTAAAAATAGATAATAAAAGTAATCTCTGAGAAACATACCTTACATTCATACAAAATCTTTTCTCAGATGTTGTTCATTCATACAAAATGTTGTTGCTTTATGTAAAGCTATAGACAATAGTATTCGAAAACTGTTTGTCATCCAATCTGTCCCATTTGATACTCAGAGACATTGCTACAAAATGCACTGATGCGTAATTTTGTGGTACAATGCTCGATTAAACAATTCGAACTCTCATTTACAAAGTGATATAAATTTAGAATTTAACAACGATAATATTCCTGAGGTCCCAATAAACGTTACGACGGGAATCCCTTAAATTAGGATTAACATTTAACCGAAGGCTTTCTTTGCAAAAGATACTGAAAAGTTAAAATTAGTTTAAGTGTATGTACAACATAATTGCCACCTACTTCGCCGTTCGCCGTCTGTAACGAATCAAAATGAAAATCATTAAGTTCGTTTGCAATTCAAATTATTCTTTGTGAACTAAGTTCGAACGGTCGTTAATTAAATTATCTAAAATTCAAAGAAGTTAAACAATGTTTTAGGCAAGTGACTGTAATTTGTAAGTAACTAAAATGTTTTGCTCTGTTTTATTGATGTTCGCTCTATGTTTTGCCGTTCTGTAACTAAAGTGGTTTTACACTTTTATTGAAGTTTCAATAGAGTTTATTTAAATTAACTATACAAACTTATATATTTCTTAATATTTCTTATTATATTCTGAATATATTTCTTACTTTTTTCAGAAGATCACAAAGGAAGAAGACTATTGCATCTAAGTAATACTGGTTGAAATGAAATGTTGTTCTGTTTTTATTGTACCTACCACAATATTACAAAGTAAATTATGATTTAAACACCCATTATTATAATTATTTATAATAGGTTCATGCTTCCTAAGTAAACAAAAAATTGAATTCATACAGATTCATAAGGAAATTAGAATAAAATATTTTTAATTCGAATATTAGTTTCGACTTCCAATAGTTATGCAAAAGTATTCAAAACTAGCAACTAACGTTCAGTAACGAGGAACTTTGAAAAAGAGAGATGTTTATAAAATCGACGATGTTCGGAAACTGTTCAATGTATTCTTTTGTATGTGTTACGGCTAATACCCGAAGTGCGGTTACACCTAGTTTTAGCCGGTTAGAACTAGGTGTAGTTAAAACTAGTATTAGCCGATTGTTTTCGGGTAAAACTAGGTCTAGCCTTTATCGAGCCGGCTACAACTAGTTCCAACCATTCACTGTTGGATAAAACTAGTTCTATCCGATATCATTCCGGTTAGAACTAGTTTCAGACTATCCCTGTTGGATAAAACTACAGTAGAACCTCGATAAGTAAAAGTCCAAGGGAAACACAAAATATTTTAAGTTATTAAGGTGTTTAGTTATCAAGAGTTTAGGTTAATATGTATAGAGGTAGGTATGTACATGTGTATGTATGACCCCTTGTCTAATAAATAGTTTATGTTACTTTATAAAAGCGTGATTTATGATTATAATAAATAATATTCTTTAAAATTATAATATGCAACTATTGTCTGTTGTTAAAAAAATGTTGCTGATTGTTCCTATTATACTAAAGATTGTACTTCTAAGAATTTGTTAATTATTACAATTTTATTTGAAATAATAAAAAGCTATATACGTTTCTAAAGATTGTGTTTTTTTATATCTAAAAAAGCTCTGCTGATAGCATGCCGGCTACAACTATGTACAGACGCTATGAGTCATACTCGCTAGTAGACCTGCAGTAGATCAGCAGCACTTGGCGCTCACAACCTGCAGAGGCGCGTGTTTCGCTACGCCCTCCACCCCGCGCCGCTGCTGCAGATGCTGTGAGTCATGAGTGTGACGCGGGGCGGAAGACGTGGCGGGACACGCATCTAAGTTTTATCCAACAGGGATTGTGTGAACCTAATTCTAGCCGGAATGGTATCGGATAGAACTAGTTTTATCCAACAGTGAATGGCTGGAACTAGTTCTAACCGGAATGATATCGGATAGAACTAGTTTTATCCAACAATGAATAGCTGGAACTAGTTGTAGCCGGCTCGATAAAGGCTAGACCTAGTTTTACCCGAAAACAATCGGCTAATACTAGTTTTAACCAAGAGTATGTGGCTACACCTAGTTCTAACCGGCTAAAACTAGGTGTAACCGCACTTCGGGTATTAGCCGTAACATATGCATTAAACATGATTGCTTGCTTAGAAAATACCTATGCCAACAGACATTTCCCGCCCAGCTTGAATTCAGGGCATATTGTGTAAGTATATCATAGATCATATAGAATCGACATTTTATACTTCCATAATTAGAAGATTATTTAATTAGAATATTTCTTTTAGCCTTCATTCTATAAATAAAAATCTGTTAAATGGTATTTCAGCTGAAGAAGTCCATGCAGCTTTGATGTCCTCAAATAAAAAAGAGTTTTCAATAAGCAGAAAATACAGCTATCACTTGAGCTCCTACTGGGTGTCGTTATTAGGTAAGGTTCTATAGAGACTTGTAAGCAGTAAAACCAGTAAGTATTAAATACATTATAATTCATAGTAAAGTAATAACTTTGAAAAGTGCTAACGCCGCTTTCAAGAGTTTCTAGTAAAAGTATTAAAACCTTGCCTAAACAAAGTTGTCTGTGGATTAGGAACTGTCCTCGCAAACATTATGCTAACGTGGCTAAACTTTATTACATTAGAGAAATGTGTCACCACATACCATTTACTATTATGCATTATTTTTAAAAGTGACTATTATATTTTTATAACAACTTTAATAAAAATTTTAAAAGTATTTCTGTATCTGCATTGGTCGAGCTCTGAATCGCGGAGACTTTTACCGACATGAAACTAACAGGCACATGACATGTATGACTCGCTTAATGAATGTGGACGAGACCGAATCTGTTTGCCAGGATCGTGACAAGTGGCGTTCTGTCGTCTCTGCCTACCCCGGACGGGATAAGGCGTGAGTTTATGTATGTATGTATGAAACTAACAGGCAATTCCGAATTGTGAATTGAAAAAAATATTTCTATGCGTGGGTACTCGCAGTCATACACGACCGTATTACCACCGATGCAGTTGATTAGTTAGTTAGTAGACTCAGTTAGTTTGAATATAAAGAGAATAGTAACAGCATTCATTAGTTAATACAGTGGTTTGTGTTCGCTATCTAGACGTCTGATGCTCAATAGACTCTTAGTTTGAAGCTCCTGATTGGTATAATTTACTTGCAACTGGATAACTAAACTTACTCTCAAATATATTACAATTTAAATTTGTATAATTATACAGGACTATACTTCTAGTTAAAGTAATAGTTATGGTAGTTCATGTTATGTTGTAAAACCTATCATTTAAGAAATCTAACAACATGTTAGAGCTATATAATTTGATAAATAAGCATAACAACTATGTCAATATGAATTTACAAACAAGTTTTTTACAGCATAACTTACAAACCTTCTCAGCAAATAAGACTAAGTATTGGTTCCAAGGCTCGACAAAGTACAGCTTATGACTTTTAATTTATTTAGTCTTATATTTTTTTTCTCGCTTTGTCTTAAATTAGTAGTAGGTATACGGTGTTAGAAATAGCTATTTGTTCAACCAATGTATTTAAAGGTTTTAGTCGTATCGTTGAAGCACGTCAAATATTATATCTAGAGGTTCACACTCATTGCTCTAAATAGTAACAGCGAAGCCTCAGAATCGGCTCTATGAAGTAATATGCATTTCAATCTATGATTTTCTTATTTAAAATCAACCTCCGTTAAACAGTTTCATTTCTCTAAATGAAGGTTTAGGGATGCAAATACTTACTCAAAATCGATATAGCCATAATAACATTTTTTGCCGATTCCCGTAGGAACTCAAAGATCTCATTCAATTTGTAAATATTACTTTTTATTTGTGATAACGAATAATAAATTGACAGCCAAGTTCATAGATTATCTGTGAAAAGGTACGAATTTTAAATTTACTAATAGTTATGGGAATTGGTTCTGTAAATGCCTACTTGCTAGTATATCAATTAATTACTATTCAAGTCAAAGTTGTTCCCGAAGTATTGCTATGATAAATCTTTAAAAATGTACTATTTAGAATGTAACTAATCTATTATATAGATAGATTCCATTTATATCTATTTGAAAAACAAAGACCAAACTTTGAGCTTTGTACACAATATGGCTAACAAATAAAAATAGATATTTTACTTAATATCAATAAAGTTTAAACGATTGTGGCTTTCACATTAAAGTCTGTGATAATATAGTTTTAAGTTATAGAGTTCTGAACAATGATAGTGAAATAATAGGTTTATAGAGTTTCCCGTAGCGATCTTTGTTAAATGGCTACGCTTCGTAGTAATACTTTATGTTAACTCACAGAATGGTATCAACATTGTAATAGAAATCTAAAGTTTTATTTCTGATTTATATTCTAAAATATGTAATTAAAATGAGAAAGACGATTGAGTTTCCATATTTAGTTTTTGAAAAGATCTCTCTCTCTCTCTCTCATTGGGTTTAACAAACATGAAATGAATGCATTCAAAGTACGTTCAGGCTTAAGACATATACGTGAACATTACAGCATTGTCTTGTTTGAGTGAAATACTTAGATTTATAAGCAGAGGACAAAGAATAATAACCACACAAGGAACATTAACGACGACGACTTCTGTGGCGTAGTGGTTACATAGCATGACTGCTACGCAGAGGTCTCGGGTTCGATTCCCGCTCAATGCAAATCTTTGTGTGCATGAACATGATTGTTTGCATTGGTCTGGGTGTTTTCTATGTATAATATGTATGATTTACAGAAAAAAAAATATTTTAAGTATGTTTATCCGTTGTCTAGTACCCATAGTACAAGCTTTGCTTAGTTTGGAACTACTGATGGCGTTATGTTAATGTGTGAGGAATATTTATTTATTTATTATAACGATGGCGCGGGCGCGCTCTTTACTCATAGGAATAAGGATCAAATCTATCTCATGCTTCAAATATGTCCTTTTTGTTTAATTATTTTTATAATTTTAAAATTTATCTTATCGGCTCGGATTAATGATACAGCATGAAACGGCAAAATGTAAACAGAATGCCAAAATTACATTTGTTTTCTTAGAACACTACCTATGTCAAGTTAACCTTAATACTCACATCTATATGAGAAATAAAGTTATATTATACATTTTGCACATGGTAAGTATACCCACATCAAACTATAAATCGGATACGTTTGACGCGCGTCATGGCGAGCAAAGTAAGCCTTTTTGTAACGACGGACGTATAATCCTCCGTACGTAACTGTGACGGTGGAAGTAACAAATACTGAAAAATACCTATCCTATGATCTGAAGACTCAAGATGAGACATTGAAGGAGTCATCTTATAGTCTGAAGTGGCTGTCTTTTTATTTATTTTTGGCCTGTGTTTTCTATTTACTGTATCTACGTATTTATAAAAAAATAATATTATATAAGTAGGTTTCCTAGAACTTTAATGTCTAGTACAGTCACGAGCAATAATATGTATACATTTTCACATTTTGTAAAACAGTTATCTAATGTTCTGCCAATCCAAAATTGAATTTTCGAAGATTACTTCAAAACTGAAGGGAACTTCTTCTAAATTACGAAATAATTTTGGTATTATAATGTCTAGATAAACGTGCAGATAGTTTAGAAAATTTGACAATGTGTACATATTATTGCTCGTGACTGTACCTACCTTTAAATGTGATTACTAATAAGTTAGTGAGATATTTAATATATTTGAAAGTCTTTTAACTATTCAGTAATCGATAATAATCTTGATATTGGATTATATAAAAAAACATTTATAAAACTACAGCCTTAATTTACTATGAAATATATTTACGTGTAAGAGGACGTCTATTTCTAGCCTCTACGTTTACACCTAGACTTAAGCTTCCTTGAATACGTTCAACTTTGTAGTACGCTACATAACATAATTTTCTAAAAAAACTTGAGATAAATGAAAATAATGAATAATAATTATTTTTTTAATCTTTATTTAAGGGGACTCGGTCATTAATGACGATGTCGCCCTAAATGAAAAACTTAAATTAAATATCTACACTTTATTATTTATTATATAAATGGTTTATAAATACCTAAGTTGCGAACGTCCTTAAACTCCCGATAACATGTCCAGAAAATATAATAAAAATTAACGTATCCGCAAACGGAGACCACGGTTCACATTAAATTAAACATAAAAATAACAATAACATTTATTTCTTTAACATTTTAATGAGGTAAGATTATAACCAAAAATGTCCTTTTATGAGGTTAATTAAATTTTATCACGACAGTAACGGTCTGTCATATTATGCATCGTCCGAACATTATAGAAACAATGTGTTGGGTATGCAATTATTACTTTGTTTTAATATCTTTAATGGAAGCTATTACATATTATTTGAATTTAAATATTTTTAGCATTAATATTAATTTCTTATTATTTATATTATGTAAAGTTGTGTGTGCTAATAAAAGAAGAATTAGTTACATCATAACAGCCCATTAATATCCCACTGCAGAGACGGGCCTCGTCCTCGTCCCGGGACGGAGGGGTACTTGGCCTACTAATACCACTCTGGCCAGACGGATAGTATTGGGTTTAATTTCAAGTTTTCCTTCTTTTTATTTCGTAAAGATAATATTCACGGATAGTCCATTAGTCGGTTTTTACGACACCCATGGGATAAGATGGGGTGGTGACATATCAGATTAGTTATTTAACAGATTAGTTACAATTGAAGTTGAAAATCTTTTCAAATTAAATTATCAATTAAACGCACACGATGGTCTAATACTCAGTGAGATAATTTCTAAATCGAACAATTAATTGTTTCGAGGCTTGAAACCGCAACCTCATCCTTGTATCTGCACGGTCATAGAAACGGCATACTACGAGTAGGTATAACCACACAACTTCAGTTACTAAGTAACTTGTTTAATAAAAATCATATTTAATCAATGTCTTTAATACTTTTACATTTAAAATACATTCGAATTTTTATATATTTGACCCTAAAATTATTTTTAAGTAACAAACATAATCCATTTCCATTCGTATGAAGTTTTAAACGAGGCATTTTTTCATTAGGTAGGTCCTAATGAAAAAACGCCTACAACTTCTAACCAAGCATTGAAAAGAGGCCTAAAAATATTATAGTATAAAAGCTTAACTCAATCTTTTTTTTACCAATCAGGTTCAGTTATTATTTTTTTGACAATTGAAGTAAATAATAACGGCAAATATAAACTAATAACGCTCACAACATATTAAGATAACTTCAAGATATCTTAGTATAGTATTATCTTAGTATAGTTATAGTATTATAGTTATAACTTCAACGTATACGACTAAACTGTCGAACTGAACTACTGAAAATGTCGTAGTGTATGTTACTCTGTTTAAGAACTGCCAAGCACTGTCATTTAGCTTAGTCCGTCTGTACAACTTTAATTAAATCAAAAATACAAGACTGCTCTCAATTTGGTTGTATTTTTTAATGTCACATAATATCACAGAACTAAGTTATTTCATGACTAATTAAAATGAACCTTTTTTTGGATAGAAGTTTCAACAAATTCAAGTAATTTAGGTTTTATCTCAAATGTCTTCTGTAAACCAACCACGTAAATGAAATTGTAATTATAACCTAAGTAGTAATCGACGCTATCGTTGTAGTGTGTTTTTTAATTTGATTATTATTATAAAAAGCCTTTTATGAAAGTAAACTTTGTATTTAAGCCAAAGTCACAAAAGAACAGCATTAACGTCTGTATTTTAAACTGCCATATGAATATTCGATATTTTTATCTGAGTGGCAAAGTGAATGTGTTGCTATACAAACATGTAATATAAACCCGTAGGTAATGCGTATTATAACTGTTCCGTTTTTGAGTATTAAGCCAAAGCTCTCCCCTCTACCCACCAGGGAAAATGATGGCTATTTAAAGCCGCTCAGAAAATTCGCATAGAAGATAAGACCGTAATTGCCGACGATCTTGTGGGAATGCTGGGAAAAAAATTTACGAAGCCAAATTTTATCCAATACTAAAGGCACTGTGTTTCAAAGTAAAATAGTGTTATTTGAATTCTTTGAAGGAGATTATCCTCACTTATCGTGTGAAGTCTCTTATGTAAGTTAATGGTTTGATCGCAATTTTTATTGTAATTGTCTTCTGATTGTAATTAAGATAAGTCGGGCTCCAAACACTTTGGATGGAACGTAATTGTTTTGTTTTAATTAGTAGATTTTCTTTTATGTACTAACAAACTGTTATGGGAGAAGGTTCGTCTGTTTTTATTTCTTTTCTACCATTTGAATGTCTTGTACTTATATATCCTGCTAATCATGTGTATAGTTAAGCAGTTACTATACGTTTATGGGTAGTCATGTGACGAAGCAGAAAGATGAATATAAATAAATATAAATATTCCTCACACATTCACACAATGGCAACTAGTCCCAAACTAAGCAGAGCTTGTACTATGGCTACTAGACAACGGGTAACCATACTTAAATACTTATTTTTATACATTATACATAGAAACCACCCAGTCCTATGCAAACAATCATGTTCATGCACACAAAGATTTGCATTAAGCGGGAATCGAACCCGAGACCTCTGCGTAGCATTCATGTTGAATAACCACTACGCTACAGAGGTCGTCAACTGTTATGCCACCACTTCATTTCATTCTAAAGGTGTTGTAAAAGTTGACTAAGGGAAAGTGAATGGCGACGAGGACCTATAAAACTTGACTAATGATAATATAATAATTAAGTATTCTTCTAAGAAGAAAGACAATGGAAAAAAGCCTAGTTGGTCATGGCGCTGGAGCGTATAGTCTAGAGACGCGGGTTCGAGCCCCGTCTTGAGTACCAATTTTGTCCATTGTCTTTCTTCTGATGAATACAAAGTTTAGTAAAAAAAGTTTATGTACTAAGTACAACAAAATATCTTCAAATATAGTCCAGAAGACAAGACAGCTCAACATTAGTCATGTTCGGGCGTACAATTACTGGTATGTCCTCCACACGTACTAATTACCTCATATCAATTGTGTTGACGCTGTCCGGTGATTTGTCTTACGGACGTTTCAATAAAGCTGGGCTATAACCATGACTGAAACTAAGATCTTAAGAAAAATGGATCGTTGTTAGTGGAAATTAAATAAACAAGTTGAAGAAGTTATAATCTTGAAGTTATCATAATCGTACATTTTTTCTTGTCTGTATACGTCTATTAGACCAGTGGCACAGGTATAGTATACCTACCTTTTTCTGTCACCAGTCCTTCACAATACGCAAGATAATTATAATCAGAGATTGAAGTAGTTATTAAGATACAATTGTGAAGGAAATAAAGATATTATTTATTAATTAACTTTAAAACTTTCGTGTTTCTTTTTATATAATATTTCCTATCTCGTTAAACTTTTACCTCATGGAGAGACGGAACCGTAACGTCGCTATTTCAGTCATCTCGTGACCATGGCTGGTGCAACCTGGCCGAAACGTCGAGAGCCTCAAAGGTAGATTGTTACTAAATTTAATAGTATCCTGTTAATACTTGTGTTAATAATAACTGGATACATCTGTCGATAAAGATACAGACTCGTTCATAAGGTGATATTTTACCTGGGCCCAGTCGTCTGTAAATTAACGTAACAGAGTATAGTAAATATGTAACACTATTGAGAAAGAAAAATGTGCATAAAATAATGCTTGTCTGCTAGAGCAACTGCTTTGAGTCGAATTTTAAATATTACATAATAATAATTGCACTAATTGAAGGACCATTTTTAGTAGTGTAGTAAAACCATCGGATAAGTACCTAAGTAACTTTGTTTACAACTTTCTGACAAATATAAGACAAAACCAATAAAACTCATGTCACACATATCGACGGGTCCTACGTATACTGGTGTAACCCGCAAATTGACGAAAATGACTTTTTTGCTTGAATGGCCTTAAAATAACCTATTCTTCTCAAATCAGTAAGAAAAAAATTAAAACTTCTTTTAGTTTCGGCGATACAAACTCGTAAACTGATGTAAGTAACACAATTTAATGCAAGGAGATGGTCAAAACTGATATAAGTTACTTGCATTAGTCTACGTAGTTACGATCTACGTGACGCGTGAGTGTAAGTGACCGTTGCACCAGTATACGCGCGGCGACGATACAGCGCGTACGTACGATACGGGTGTAACTGCAACGAACTTTACTTTATGTATTGAATTTCTAAAAAATTTTATGACGTTTTGAGTGTTTAAGATCAGTGAAAATAAAAATAGTAATAAGTATGAAGCGTTCTCGGAGTCAATTAACCCAGATACTCCTGAAACTATTAAGGGTCTCAGATCTTTAAAAAAAATTGATATGTTGGTATTTGTGTCACTAACGTTTTAGAAAAACTACATAAAAAGTAATCCCGGTCCTCTGGGAAATCTGGAAAATGATCGGTGTTATAACACCGAGAATGGGTAGCATATTGCTACACTTTACACTTTATTGATTTTTAAATCTTTTTTATATATTTTAATAAATTGTGGGTAAATGAATAAATAAGCAGCTAAAATTTACGTTAGTTGTGCAATGAAAGGACTCTTAGGGAGCAAAATAAACTTAACATTTCTAACATAAAAAAGTTAGTTTTTGCATTATTTACAAGTTAAATTGCTTGCAGCTATAGCTACCACAATAAGGAAATGTTACTTTATAGATAATATAATTCTACAGAGCCATTAGCTAAGACATTTTTGTTCAATACATTAAAAAAATCTCACTTTCATAAATTTGTCATCACTTTTAACCACTTGTGTATTAGCACAGCCCTGAATTATACGTGACATTATGCAATTCAATCGATCTTGTGAAAGAGTGAGAAGTTATCACGGGAGAATTAGTATCTGACAACTTTTCCCAGTACATCCACTTGGAGGGACAACAATGTTTCCACTAAACAAAAAGATGGCCATCCTGCACGCCTTCTTGTAAAAAAAATAAGTACGTAAACATATCTGACTAGGTTTTTATTTTAATAGAAGTCTTATTTTTTTAAGTTATTTTTACCACTTAGTAGATTGTTGTTGTAGTACAAAATTAATTGTGCAATGTATATCTTATTTTGATGAGTCTGTAAGACAACTATTTAATTAGTCTTAGTAGTCGTACAGTTCTTACCTAAAAAGAATCGAACATTTTGTAATAGATACATATTATTTTATTAACATGGTAAAGAAAGCACTGATTACTTTAAGTATATATTTTATTAAAGTTTATAGCTTGTTAAAGACTGATTTAGTAATATAATATCTCCTTAACCTATTAAAGATGATATTTACTATCAGAGCGAGAATCATGTTAAATTTTTAACATTTTAAAATTAAATGAAAAAGACTTCAAAATTTAAAGTCATTATAAAAATAGTAAATACGTTTATTTTTACACATTTACCCCTCTTAAAGTGTAGTCAATTGATTAGCTTAAATCCTTACGGTTTTGTTTGGCATAAGGTTAGTTTTGCTAATAAAAATCTCGCTAAACAGTGTTTAAATTTAAGAGGCCTTTATGAGTAAGGGGGTTAATGTTACACAATAAACGTGTTTTACTATTTTGTACGTTTGTTTGTTTCATTTTTCCATAAAAAAATTAAGTACATGACCACAAAACTACATAAATTACTGGTACAACTAGTTTCTTAGTAGCTTGTAAAGTAGTGCAAGTGCTAAAAATAGATAAATGAAATTATTTTCCCATATTTCGAGGTTTCGTGATTTACAAATTACACTCATATGTCTGAATAATAATGTGTATTTCTTTTATTTTCATTATTTAAAAACTAAGTCAGAGCTTTGTAAACTAGTACAAGTGGTTACTTGTAACAGTTTACTTGTTTAGATACTTTGATCAAAACAAGCTAAACAAATGCAAGTACAGCTATTTTCTAAAATACAAAGAAATATAAAAATTTATTTAGACCGGTTTTTTCCTTTCATTTCCAGGTATAACCTATCAAAATTTCAGTAATTTCTGTAGAACTTTGACAAAGTTATAAGCTTTTGAACCTTTGAATTGCTCTCCTGTAAAGTTGCATTTTTGCACTTATACTAGTCTACGTAGGACCCGTCGATATGACTCATACATCACACAGATTCAATCAGACAGTTACACCAATCACTAAAACCTCTCCGGTTGTCAAAAAAAACTACAAGTTTTTTAAGGAAATGAGTTGGATAAACACAAAACCATATTTTAAAATATGGCACAAAATAGACTGAACTGGCTCCAGCTAAGTAAGGAAATGTAATTATTTTTATAACTTACGTAACCACGAGGCTGCATTTCTCTTTACTGGATTAACGGATTTTTCCCCTCGCGGCCTCGCGTTGAATTATTTAAATTCTCATTAGTGGGCACCACCTAGACGCAAAACAAAATATAACATTCTGTTTACATAACTAATTATTTATACCGCACTACAAATTTAACGAATGATTTTATAATAGCCATTGCATAACTTTTTTATAACTCAGTATTCAGTAGTTATAATAATACTTAATGATTTGTATAATAATTAAATATCACACACTACATACGTACTTAATGTCTCTAACTAATTAAACAATTACATATAGCTTCATGACGACCTCATAAAGGTCTCTGGGTCGGACTGGATGCGGAAGGCGCAGGACCGAGTTCTGTGGCGTGTATTGGGAGAGGCCTATGTCCAGAGTGGACTGCAATAGGCTAGTTGATTGATTGATTGATTGATATAGCTTCATGGACGACATAACAAAACTGTCTACTACTATACATACATAACGTCTACTACTAAAACAGAGATCTATCAATGCGCACATTTGGATGGATGGATGGATTATTTATTGTATTTAAAAGATTCACATACTCGTATATACACTGCCTCACTAAACTGCTTGCGCAGTTGTGAGATCGTTGATTCATTGACTAATACAATCCAGTTCCGAACAGAAAGTTAATATCACTGGGCAGATATGAAAATGAACTTAATTTCGTCTAAAATGATAAATTTTCAAATATTGTACCTTTTAATAAAGCGCTCTTTTATAGTACGAAAACTAACCTCAGTTTTCGTTGCATTTTAATATAGAGAAAAAAATGTGCTTACTTATTTTACCAGCCATTTTCGTACGTTACATTTGATCTCATAAAGACATGGTCTGTAGGTACCGATTTAAAACTTTACGTTTTAAAATTACACACTCTCACCACATTCGCATGAGCATCATAAAAGACTGCTAAAACCCTTATGATTAGTGAATCCAGCAAAGAAATAGAGTTTTATTTGGCCAGCGTGATGTCTGTATTTTGATTAACCTCCTCTTTTGAATTAGGTTAAAATACATTATAAACACACTAGAATAGTAATACACACTAGAATACTAGTTTAATAATTCAGTTAAACCAAATTAACCGCTTTCGCTCAAAGACTAGTTGGGGCGTTTGTAAAGTTTGAGTTCTCATTCTACTTTGAGTGCTATTGACATAACTTCAGTGCAATATAACCATTCAACTTTGTTCGAGAGACAATCTAGTTCGCGAGCCATGAGAGTGTAGTTATAATCTGGCTCGGTTGTAATATATCCACTTCTAACTGACTGAAATGAAAGTAGTATAGTTATAGTTTCATCTATTTATTTTACTTTTTCTTTTTAAAAAGACAGCTCACGTTTTATGCATGTGCTCATGACAACTCATGCTCTGTGTCGCTGTCACTTTACGAACATTAATTTAACGGATACAAAGAACATCCAGAGAATTGTCCGGCGTGGGAATCGAACCCGCGACCTCGTGCATGGTAGCTTATTCATCAACCGTCGCGCCACCTAGTCAGTCAAGTCTATAATATTTACTTTATACAGTATACTCTATAACTCGGCGGATGCGATATATTTCCGCTCAAATAAATGTTGTGTCATGCGAATACCTAGCACGTTTTAAAGCTTGAAACCTCTCTTCACACTGTATTTTTAGGAACGTGTATTGTAATGTTTTTATACAAAAATGTTAATAACTATCATCATATTACCACATTAAAAAATTTCACCGTCGTCAAAGGTCTCCTTTGTTACAGGCTTTTTTGTTAATCTACTTTATTTCATACATTTTTCCTACTACTTTTTATGCCCTTTTACTTCACTGAACGACATTATTAAGTGGTAACCTATAGTATAAGTACTTATCCACCAATCATTTGCTTTCTTATCCAACAAATATACAAAAATAAGCTCATAAATATTTTACTACATCAAATCATCACGTGTATTTAATCAAGCTATCGATTAGCGACTCGCAATAAGGAAAAATCGGAGACTTATATTTGAGCGACTGGCTGTTTATTTATTCCAAACAACTGCCCCCGGAAATAAGTCTGGATAGAGTTTTATTCGTCGTAGGAGATAATACAGATAATAATGTGCTTTGAAAATAGTGTTTTATGCCTACATGCTTTTACGTCGCACAAGTTAACACCTGATGCTTAAGTAAAGACCTTAATATTCTATTTGTTTACCGGATTTTAATGTTCACTTCGTTACCTAGTATAATTTGTAGGTAAAACTGATATAACTCTTTTCAAAATTGTTAATTACTGTAATGTTGTAACCATTATCCATACTAATATTATAAATGCGAAAGTAACTCTGTCTGTCTGTCTGTCTGTCTGTCTGTCTGTCTGTCTGTCTGTCTGTCTGTTACTCTTTCACGCCTAAACGGCTGAACGGATTTCGATGAAATTTGGTACAGACAATCTTTAGACCCCGAGAAAGAACATAGGCTACTTTTTATTAGCAATCATATTAAATTTTGATTTCATAGAATTTTGGCGGGAAAGCTGTGTCACGTGACCTGTGACGTCATAGAATTTTGGTCACGTGACCTGTGACGTCATAGAATTTTGGTCACGTGACCTGTGACGTCATAGAATTTTGGTCACGTGACCCGTGACGTCATAGAATTTTGGTCACGTGACCTGTGACGTCATAGAATTTTGGTCACGTGACCTGTGACGTCATAGAATTTTGACAGATGAGTCGTGACGTGACAGAATTTTGGCGGGAAAATATTTTTTGACAGTTGAGTCGTGACGTCATTGAATTTTTGAACGCTGAGTCGTGACGTCACAGAATAAAATTTTGACAGCTGATTCGTGACGTCACAGAATTTTGGCGGGTAAATATATTTTAACAGCTGAGCCGTGTCGTTTTTGAATTTTTGACAGATGAGTCGTGACGTCACAGAATTTTTGACAGATGATTTGTGACGTCGTATTATTTTGGCGGGAAAATATTTGATACCTCTGTCACTTTTGACAGCTGTCAATTTTGACAGATAGGCGTGACGTCATAGAATTTTTGACAGAAGAGTCGTGTCGTCACAGAATTTTGGCAGGAAAATATATTTTGACAGCTAAGTCGTGACGTCATTGAATTTTGGCGGGAAAAATAGTATTTAAGCAGCTGAATTCTGACGTTATCCCAATTTGGCGGGAAAATAAATAGGGTTGTACAGTATGAGGACATTGATAATATGATTGGTTTTTAAAGAAAGACAGACAACAATGATGTTTTTGACATGTTATTTCTTATTATTATTTTTGTATTTGATTTTGAATGCTATTTATTTTATTTCTTTATTTTTATTTTTTTTATATTTTTATTTATTTATATTTTCTTTTTGTTTTTTTATTTGTAAAAGTGACTTTATAATTCAATGTTTTTGACATGTTATTTCTTATTATTATTTTTGTATTTGATTTTGAATGCAATTTATTTTATTTTTTTATGTTTTTATTTTTTTTTATTCTTTATTATTGCTATATATGATTTTGTGATTTTTAATTTGCATGTCTTAGGGTAGAATGTACTGGATCTCATTAATTTTTACTTTAGTTATAATACCATCATAAAAATATATTACCTATGTTCAAAGCAAGTAAATGATTTTTGATTCAGATTGACAAAAACTAATTTCACGCGGGCGAAGCCGCGGGCGGAAGCTAGTTATTAAATAAAAGAAGATAAAACATTTATAATTTATAAAGATGATTATAATATAAACGCTTACGTACATAAAATTAAACCAGTTTAGTCACTATGAACATTTATTTCACGTGCGTCGTTTCAAATAATGGACCACGCCGCTGCCCGGCCGGATGGTTGGCATAAGACTTTTTGTAAAGTTTCTATCTTCTTGCCTTTAACTATACTCATGGGATCAGTATAGGTGACACCTAGTATTTCAACTCCTGTAACTTACAATTGTTAAGATAATTTTACAGATTATCAAATATCTAGTCATAACTTTGGGTATTTCTTATTATTAGGTACCAGCTAAATTAAATGTATAGTATTATACCTACTATATTTTAGGTGACGTAAAATTTTAGTGTATTTCAGAAATATAACTTATTGATTACAACTATATATAAATAAAATTTATGTCATATCTGCAAAGTTAATCTATGGTGTTATAAGCGTGGGCAAAGATTAGTATTTGCCAAGCTTCGCGAGTCCCAGGATTAAGGAGACGATGTCTGTTAGATACATTAACTGCGTCAACCAATCTAATTTTTAATGTTTACATTGCTACACATCAAATATAATACTTTCTTGATACACAAGAAAATATATTTTTATTTATTCAGACATATATTTTCTATGATAACTTGTAACATAAGATTTATTAAATGTATAAACGTATTGCTATAATATAAATATCTATAATATATTTCACAAAACAATTTTAAGTTGTTAAATTGAAATTCGCAGGAGCCTCAAATTGCCGACATTTATAATAACCAGAGAGTACTGAAAGTTATAAGGTGTAATCAAATGATTACAGACATTGTTCTGTAACTATTATAAAATGCAGGCCGTATAAGCAAACTTGACTGAATAACTACAGATTTTGGTGTGAATCTATTAAAAATTACAGGCCGTTCAAGGAAACTTGACCGAATAACTACAGGTTTTGGTGTCTAGTCTTCCTTATTTTGTGCATGTCACTTAGTCGATATTAACATATAATGTAACATTAAAGTAATATTACATTAAAATGGCAATGAACACAGGTCACTTAGCACGCAGATAGCTTTTGGAGTGTGCATTCCATGGTTGTTGTGAACGGCCTGTAATGTTTAATAGATTCACACCAAAAACTGTAGTAATTCAGTCAAGTTTCCTTATAAGGCCTGCATTTTATAATAGATACAGAACAATGTATGTAATAATTTGATTACACCTTATAACTTTCAGTACTCTCTGGTTATTATAAAGTAGCCTCGTTAAACTAACCATATGAGTTGGTTCTGCCCTTTACGGGGCACGTTATTGCTCTAGTTTAGAATGCATGTTATAGTAACGGAATAGTTGTCACTAGTTGAACTATTTCATATACCTTTACCCAGATTGCTCACATAGTACGTGCATTACATTGTAATGAAAATTTGCTTAAGTATTAATTAGAACAAAATTTGCTTCACTTTGTCGTTACCTAACATTTGCATAAATTCATTAAACGTATGTTATCGTAAAAGTAATCGAGGATAATTCGATTTTCGTTAACTACTATACGGTTTAAATCCTTTGCCCTTTTCGGTTAAATTACTTGTAGGTTTCAAGACAAAAGCACACCACAGAATTTACATTATTCTTCTTCGGTATTTTCATATCTAAAATGATGGATGTTTTACAGCAAAAAGCTCTAGAAAGCAATGCTAACGGATAAACTATTATAAATAACAACATGAATGTACAAAAAAAGAGAATAAATCGCTCGCTAATTTTTTTTTTTAATCCTGTTATTGTAGATGTACGTGTGCACCTAATAAAAAGAAATAAACAAAATGACAGCAAACCTAAGCTTTACATGTTATTTATTTGTTTCTTAAATATGTTCTTCTTTGCATCTAGAAGTCTTATTTACGTTCCATAACATATGCAAAGAGTTTTATTGATTCTCGTCTCCCAATCGCCTTTTCTCTGTGAATTCGTAGTGGAGCGCTTTCTATCTGTCAGCGAGCGACGCTCGAATTTCACCGAGGACTTACTTTGAGTGATGTGACATATTTATTGGAAACAAGCCACCTTATAGTGTATTTCGAAATTGGCGTATTCTCTTATGCTTCTTTTTTATTATTAATATTTGAAACTAGTAGTGCAGTAGCAATATTTTTTTCTGGAAACTAAAAGTAAAGATATTGAACACTACCTTTTAATATTAACCGTTAGTTTTGAAAGGTAATGTTTAATATCTTTACTTGATGGTGGTTGCGGTTTTTATACTGCTCAAGTGAGCATTTATGTGCATGTTTTTGTCTGTTTTCTAGTAACCGTGCTTAAATATATAACTAAGCAAAAAATGAAAAGACCTAGCGTAGTAAAAGTAGAAGCCAAAAATTAATTTTGTACTATTAACTTTTACAGAATAAAAATATATCTTATTATCCCTTTCACACGTAATAGTTGGAAACTTGATCATCTGATTATCTATGCCATGATGGCTAGACAGATTGACAAATAAAGTAAAAAATATTTTGCCATTTTACTGCCAAATAATCGATCAATATAAAAATTCATTGAGATTCAATCCTACTAGAAACTTGTCCACGTCGCGAATAAACTTATTTTGTTTTTATCGTAGCAAGTTCTGAACTGCACCCAGAGCGAGGATTTAGCCATCAAAAACTTAAACTAAAACGCCGGAGAAACTATTCCAAGTCAAATGTACAGGCTTTGCGAATAGCTTTAGCTATTTCGAAATAAACTAGATGTACTTTTCTTTTTTAATGAGTTAAAGAACTATTTATTATTCAGTGAAACAAGCCGTTCATCTATTTAAAGACCTTTTTTAGTGGAATAATAAAAAGTACAAATTCATTATACCTACTTGCAGCCTTTTTTATCTTAATAATTTCTTGAAACGTTTATAATTTTTGTACACACATTCAATTTACGACATAGTCTTACACTTAACAAAACTTGTACTAGAGATATTAGACAAATTATAATCATGCTTAATTATTTTTGTAATTATGTATTGATTTATATTTAGTTTTACCTATCTGATCTTTCAGTTGAGTCCCAACGTAAACTTTGAATATAAGTTTGAATATAATTACAACTGTAGCTAAGCAACAAAATAACTTCCCTATTCACATATTGTACGTAAAATGAATAATATGCTTTTGCAATCATGAACTGCAATTTCATATAGAGCAACGTAATAATAATCTCTACTATAGTTAATTTTACGCTCATGAAACACTATTCATGAATTCACTCTTAACTGATGAACGATTTGTACAATGCATAATGTAGTTTATGTTATTACGTATGAGTTAGAAATTATTTGTACAACACTGTTATGTATGTATTTGTGCATTTTACTACCTTGGAAATATGTACTACCTTTTTTATAAAAATAACCGGTATGCTTATGAATGTGTTTGTAATTTAATTTTCTGCTAATCACATTTGATATTCATTCGTGTAAATATGTATTAAATATATTTATTGTTCATAGAAATAAAATAAATTTAAATAAACTTTTATTTTATAATCATTTTTTTTTAAATTGCCCTACCAGACTGTCCTTATGGTACCTGATGTTAAGCATCTAATAGAGTCCAAGAACGGCGAGCACCATGCCAGCTGCAATATTTGTAGAGGCATGAATGTCTCCACTATACTATGGCGGCTTCAGAAGATGCTTTTTCACTCAGTTTATGATATCTGCCAAATTATTTCTCAATGCAGGAGATCCAGGTATTTAGATTTTCTATTTTTTAACAGTTATTGAAATATAATAACATTAATACAACACTGCAGGGCATTTGAGATACCGGATAATGGCCAACTAATAGCACAACTGATATAAATTATCATGTACAGATAATGTCGTCTTTCCCTTTGTTTTGTCTTACGAGACCTATGGAATAAGATGGAGTAGTGTCACGGTTTTTTTTTCACCCTTTTTCACAATCACTACACGAAGCACATAAAACGATTAGCATTTAGAACACAGTTCTACTATGGAGTAACAGTTAAGTTGTTTTCAAACTAAAATGTAATAACGATGCTCTGCACTGCATGATTGGAGGAATAGGGAAATAGCATTACAGTGAATTCGTGGCTCAAAGAGAATCTGGCTCGACTCAATACTTTTACATACCATGTACAGGGTAAATAACTGTACCAACGACATTCGTTTCTGTTAGAATTTTTCAAATTTTGTGTTCAGTTTTAAGCTGAAATATGTTCTGCATTTTTATCGTTTTTTAGATATGATTTTGATTCATGTTTTTACTGCTTATGGTTCACTAGAGAATCGAATAACCTTTCTTTTTGTATTTTCCTGTTATCTTATTTTTGTTAGCGTACAGACGAATAGACAAAACACAATTCGTACAAAAATTGTCTTTTATCAACAAAATGAATGATTTCATGAGTTGGTTTATTCGATCAAATGTATGGCTGGGTGAAGTACATGCTTTTGTCACAAGTTACTGGTAGGTTTTTTAAAGGATTATAATTATTTAATATTAAAATCATAAAAAAAAATTGTTGTATAATTGTGAAAGTACCGAAACCACGAACTCTATTTATTCTTAACTTTACAATAACAATATTCTAAATAAGCGTAACAGTTGGTCTGGTCAGAAGTTTGTGTTGAATAGAAATTGCATAATCCACGCGCTACTAAATTAATTGCATATCCATGACCAACAGCTACAGTTGTACTAAACCATAATTTATTTATAAACTACTAGCTGAAGTCCGCGGCTTCGCTCGCGTTGTATAAGTAGCTTAAATGTTATTCTACACCCTAAACTACCTATATTCCAAGTCGAGTACAATCAAAATCAATTCAGTAGTTAGTAGTAGCGAAGAAGAGTAACAAACATCTATACATCCTCACAGACTTTCACATTTATAATATTAGTAGGATACCTATTAGTAGGATACCTATTTGTAGGATAACACACAGGAGTTAAATTGCATGCTGTCATCACATATTTCATCAAGGAAATGCTCGCAGATATTATCTCTAAATAATACGTAATCTTAGCATTCCTTGGATTCTCCGTCCGGGTGCCGGGTCCATCGCGTGATAGAGGACGGAACACTTGCATAACAGCGTCTGGGACTTACGACCCAGATGTAGGTTTAAGGAGGCCCCCTTACAACGCGTTAGCGGTCACCTTCACTGTCTGCTATGTTCCGTCCTCTACCTATCCAAATTTGGTAGGAACCTTACAATGCCGTTTTGGCGTTAAAACAAAAGAATGAAGGATGTAAAACTCTACACGAATCTTAGTTAGTGCAGTATTAGTAGGCTAAGTTTCCCTTCAAAGAAAACCTGTTTCAGTAGTAGTACATGAATTGTCTATATCTATATTTTGTTTAACTGACTTTTTACCATGAAAGCGGGCTGCCAAATTATGCTCACAAATACACATTTATTTGTGAACATATTATTTTTTTGTATCTGATTAGATACAAACCGTACATGCTGCTACCACCTAAAGCTAGATAGACTTATTTTATTTATCTGTCTAATGATTAATGTTTAAGCTTTTATTAATTCCAAAAACATAAAACTAAGAGAGTAGAAGAGAGTGCCCCTTAGGCCGTCAATCCTTTCTGTCATTCATCCAATCTGCTTCGTTCTTAATTAACGCTTCCATGCACCGGACGTGTTTATCTTATATCTCAGTCGAGATAGTCAAGATAATATGTTCATATTTACGGCATAAACTTTTACAGGGTCTAACATCATCATCATAACAGCCCATTTATGTCCCACTGCAGGGACGGAGGGATACTTGGCCTACTAATACCACGCTGGCCAAACGGATTGGTATAGGGTTTAATTTCAAGTTCTCTTCTTTTCATTACGTAAATAATAATATTCACGGATAGTCCCTAAGTCGGTTTTTACGACACCCATGGGATAAGATGGGGTAGTAACACACTGTATTCCTTCTTATTTTGTCACCACACGGAGAGGCAAACACGGCAACCAGTTTTTAGTAGGTTCCATTTACTGTGGCCTACAGCTGATGTTCCACGCATCAAGGCTGCTATGTCGTTATAGCTATAAAACCTACTTTAATAACAAAACCCATAAATAAATACCCAAATAGATGAAATATTCAATCTTATAACATGGTCTTATTTTATGTTCCGCGAACTTCGATTTTGTTCGAGTGTTTTCTTTCTTGCAAATCATGTTTTGTTCAATGAATTTGCGACAACTTCAGGACGATATAGGGACGTGACATTAAGCATCCTAAATCCGACATTTTATTTCTATCTTATGATTTTTCTATTTTCTAATGTTGCATTTACTTAGTATTATATTTTACTTAGGTACACAAAGTATTAAAGTATTTTACTCTACTAATTAAAATTATATATTAAGTAAGCGGATAAAGGAGCGTCCTCATTAAGAGAATTCGCGTGTAATGAGCATTTGACATTTAAAATTCGAGCGGTGTGGACGTTGAGCCGAGCGTTATAAAGCTTACAAAACGTTACAAATGCGTTCGTTTACAAATGCTCGCGTAAGAATGCTCTCACTAAGGACGTACCTTAATTTGACAAAAAATATAAAAACGATATCCAATTTACAATCCAGTCTTGTTTCTTTATATTTCTGTCTTTTGTTTGTAACTATTTTAGAACTGATTTCGGTGCTTGGATCAAGGTGTGATTGAAAAAAGATCATTACTGACTTTGTAACTGTCTAGGGCGATCTTGATTATGGCCTTAGGATACCAACCTACAACGCTTTACCACTAACATGCAGTTTTTTAGGATTTTAACAATGCAGTAATAATTACAAAACCATCGATTAAACACAAAGTAGATATTTGATTACAATGCACACAATCTATGTCTGTTTAATTTAGACACAAATAACTAAGACGAGTCGTCGAAGTGTGCCCACGTTCCCAGCACAATTCCAAGAAGGCCCTGTCCTAAAGGCTCGCCTTCGACATGACGCTCCATCAGTTTGACGTATCTTGTAATTCAAGTTCTCTCGGAAATTCATAGTTTCTGTTATCGTAGCTTCATATACATTTACGTAGAGAATGTTTATTTACTAAAATTATTTGTTATTCAATAATCGATACGATAAAATAAACCACATCGTCATAAATAAACGCTGCGAGTAAACTACGGAGCTCCATCTCATATTTAGATAAGAAATAATATAATGAAAGAATAATATTATTGTCCATCGCCAGTCATAATATAGAGACATACGCTGTGTACGGATCTTTGCTGGCTTAGCTAAGCTTTTATATTTCGTACCCATTTATGCAACGGATCTAATATATCTATATCTATAAATAAAATGACCTATAAAGCTTAGGATTTCTATTGTTTATCTTACAACTATGGATAAAATGTATGATTTGTATAGAATATAAATAGCTTATCGAAATAACGCAATTTAGCTGTCTCGATTTTCCAATTTTGCCTATATTTTTTTTATAGTTACCTTCTAAGCCTTAGCCTCTTAACTGGAACGAGCGTCACTATTTTTTTTACGTGTGTCTGTTTGTATGGACATAAAGTACATACTACTATGTGAATTGACGAACGAATACATCAATTGAAGGTGGATGATGCTCTAACCAAAAGACTGTCTACCGATTACTAAGTTAAGATTATCGAAACGCATCGTATTTGACAGAAATCTAGCCGCTATATTAGTACTCAACTGTCAATTCAATATTCTTCAATTCAATATCTTTATTGCATAACCTTAAGTAGAATTATTTGGTAACTTAAATAACAGATCTTAATGGACCCTGTCGAGCACGGATCTAGTTCATAATATCGACAGTCACTACATCGATGGTAGTCGAGGGTAGTCGATGCAGCGTACTATGGATTTGGTGCAATGTCGATGTATAATACTGTAATTTTAGTGTACTGTCGATGTAGCGTATGTACCATCGATTTGGGGTAATTCCGATATAGCTTACCGTCGATTTAAGCTACTGTCGATACATTAGCCCGTGCGTCGATGGAACAATTGCGACACAGCGACCATCGATGTAGTGATTGTCGATATTATGAACTAGACCCGTCGAGCACAGCCATTTGGAGAGGAAGCATTGTCATTATAAAATGTGAATATTGTCACTTTTTATCAATATCTCATTGTTCCCAAAGGAACCTTGTCTTGTTCCTGTGCTTATGAACATTATCACAGTACACAGTAAATTTTAATTTATGGGTAATCTAAAATATTAGACAAACATCTGTGCTGTATTTATAAATATAAAAATGAAACAACGGGGAGCTGTTTTTTAAACTGTTATATTTCTGGAACATACCTACTATACCTAAGATATGTACTATTAAAATGTGCAGTGTATCCACCGCTCGGTGGTAAGAACGCGAGAAGACTAAACGTTTTTGATATTACACACGTAGAGCCGGCGGCACGACGCGATTTGTCATGGCTTCTTATCGTGATCCTTATCTTGAACATTTATTCTCAAACGCAACAAAAGAAAAATACTGTCTATCGTTTAGAAATAACAAATCATTGGACACGGGGGAAATAACTCGAAGGAAGATACCCATATTTCAGAGTTTTATCGTAAAACTGTTAAGGTTGAAATGGTATTTTTTTGTGAGTGGAAAGAAATAATATTCATTTAATTTGGTTAATTTTGTTTTGATTTTTTTGTGGCGCGAAACTCGATTGGCTTCAAATAGAATTCACGATATATTTTTTACGACACCCTCATTACTTTGCCTAGCGGTCCTTTTTGTCCGTTACATGACAGACATGCATGTCTCTCAATGTCTTCACGACTCGTATTGCGAGAGTTGTCTTTAAAGAAAAAGCAAGAACGTTTTATTCATATATTTGTCTCCTCCAGATTTTCTGCATTTACTGTTTCTGTTTTATTCAATGTTTCGTTAGTTTCATCGTAAATATTACCTTGCAATATAATCTGTATTTCCCTAAGACTTTTCCCGTTTGTTTCTGGTATTACAAAATAAGTAAATATTACCCCGGCAAATGAGATAACTGCGTAAAACCAGAAAGCGAGCCAGAGCCCTATATAATCATCGAAGATTTGATGACCTTTCATTGACATGAAAATAAATAGAGCTGTGAATATATTAAGAACTGTCATTGCACTAGATTTAACATTCAAAGGGAAGACTTCTGAAGGAATAACGAAAACTAAAACGTCGAATCCAAGATTGGCAATGATTATATAAAGAACGATCCCAACGTAGACAATATAGCCATAGAGGTTAACGGCTTCGTTTTTCAAATCTGTTGTTTGCTGTATTAAGAAGTAGGCACTATTTATGGTAAAAATGACACCAGCTCCGAAATAAGAATAGATGAGAAGTGGTCGACGTCCATATCTGTCAACTATAAACGGTGATACCAAACCTGAAAACGTTAAATAAGGCATATTATGTAACTGTAGAAATAATTATTTAATTGAATAGATTATTAGAAATTGTTATGTTTAACTTACCAACACAAAACCTTGCGGCCCCATAGATTATGAAAGCTACAGACAGATTTATCCCACATTTACTTTGGTATATTATGCTTCCTAGATATATCTGTATTGAAAATACTCCTGTCAGAACTTGAGTAAATCTAAGACCTGAAAAGTTTGTAACTCTAAATTATGCTATACACTCGTATGTATAAAAATATTAATCGTAATAGTCCAACAATGTCCATCAGCTTAGACTAAGACGTCAAATTTTTCTGCCTTTGTTTTTGCAGAAATAATATCTCCGAACTTTTGACTTTCACAAATAAAAGTACAGTAGACTATTTATAGCAATCTCAACAATACGATTTACATAGTTACCCAAAACAACCTTTTAAGAAAGGTACCTACTTTAAATGCCAGATAAATTGTGTAAAAATATGAATTACTTATAGAAATTTACCATCCTACTAATCTCCATATTTATCTACATTTAACGAAAATTGTCTTACCCATGCTTATAATTAGTGCTTTTCTATATTGTTTGCCTGTAATTAACTCTTTTATAGAGCCTGTCCTCTCTGTTTCTTTTAATACGTCTGATTGCATTAATTTTAGTTTCTCGTCTATCATCTGAAAAGTAAAATCTACTATTTCATTACTTTGTAAACCTGTCCTTAGTTCTAATCATATATGAATACGATGTATTCGACTATTCGGTACTTGCTGAAAATCAGCAAACAGTAATTTATTACAATGAACTACTAAAAAGCTTTCAGTTATTTGTAGTTCGTGGTTATTGTACTAGATGGCGCTGTTTACTAAAAACTGTTGTTATTACTAAAAAATAATTATTTAGGTATTATGTATTATACCTAAATCTTCATATTTTAGTAACTTCTATATTTTAACATAAAAATAATTACCTCTTTATCCTTAGAACCGCTTAAACTCACTAACGCTTTTCTAGCTGCCGATACCTTCCCTACTTTTAACAAATAATACGGGCTCTCCGGCATGAGCCAGCAAGCTACAAAATAGCCAGCAGGTAATACTATTAATAACCAACTCAAAAATTGGTACGAAACATATGTACCTATGCCCAATACAAATAGGGCTGCTGCACTGAACATGAATCGGGTAACCGCGGTTAATTTTCCTCGAATCTCTTTGTCAGCAATCTCTGCTAAGTAAATGTTTGATACCTGTAATTTAAGAAATGAATTGAATGAATACATATTGTAAACCTGCGTTTATCCATAACTTTATTTTTTAAGCAATTATCTTGAGCACCCATTTTGTCTCTCGAGAAATTCAACAACATAATCAAGTAAAAAAACGGTGGGATCTCAGTATGGGTCAGGTTCCGAAAGATGGCGTTAGTAGTCTAGAGAGAGAAAAGCTGTAAGTATAAAAATAATTCATAATACAAGCGAATTTAGCTGGCTTTTAATATTGTCAATATTCAAAACTAGTATGTCTATATAGAACAAATACAAAATCTTGCTGTTCGCATCGATAAAAAACATAAATTCTAAACTTACCGTGGCAACAAAACCTATTCCAGTACCCCATAGCACTCTTGCAATGCAAAGCATCCAAATATTTACTGCTTGTAACACCAGTACCTAAAAACCAATATATTTAAATAAGTAGAATAATAAAATTTATAAAACTACAAATGCTATTTAAAAACAGGGATATAAGAAATAACCACGAAATAAAGAGAATGTGCAATAAGAGAGTTCGATGGCTAATATGAATATTCTAAATTCTTACCTCATATAAAAAAATATATTTAAAAAAATACAGATGCAATACTTTTTTTAAAAAATGAAATTAAAGTAATTTTTGGGTGACAGCCAAAGTTGGAGGGTTTTTCTGTAAAAAGAGTTCGATGGCTGGGGATGGCATAAGATAGCGCGCGGTGAAATATTTCTAGGAACCCTATGTCCAGTAGCGGCCCTCTTTTGGCTGACATGGCGATGATAATGATAAGAGAGAGTATGCAACTTAGTTTCTCTCTCAACAGTAGAAAAGGTCGTTCCGTTGCCAGCTTTGCAATCATTCTTGGTCGCTCATTGGTTGAGATGCGGTGGTGATTCTCCCCAAACACTCGTTGATAATATAATGGTCAATCGTGATACGACAATATGTTTTAACTCATCACAACTACTCCCTTTATATTACTATTTTGTTAATAGGATCTTTCATCGACTTACTGTGCCAACAATGTAAGGTACAGCACTGGCCATAAGAGTGGTTCGTCTTCCAAACCTGTCGGACAAATCACTAGAAATCAGGCTTCCCACTACCATTCCAGGTGTTGCAGTCGCTACCACCCACGATATCTGCTCCTGTAAGTCAGTAGATAAGATTTTATAGCTAGTATTATTCTCCGTGTGGTGACGGAGTAAGAATACAATATGTCACCACCCCATCTCATTCTATGGGTGTCGTAAAAACCGACTAAGGGACTATCCGTCAATATTATCTTTACGAAATAAAAAGAAAAAAAAACTTGAAATTAAACCCTGTACCAATCCGTCTGGCCAGCGCGGTATTAGTAGGCCAAGTATCCCTACGTCACGGCAGGAGGCCTATCCTTGCAGTGGGACATTAATGAGCTTTTCTAATGATTATTTTTAGTTTTGGAGATAATTTTCACTGCTATTGAATCATCAGCATACACATCTTTTCTATTAAAAACTATTTAAAATTGTAAGTGTAAATTTTGTATTGACTTTCACGTTTAATGATTTTTAGATTAAATTATGGTTTTTACTTACGCTTGTCATATTCGGCAGAAATTCATTATTGTAAAATTTTGGCAAAACTGGTGTAGTCCAAAAGTTTCCCACGCTATTTGCCATTACAGTCAACGATACTAAAACATAATAAAACAGATTTATATTAGTATACTTATTTTTAATGTTTTTTTTAGTAGTAATATTTTTTTTTTTTAAAGACGACTCCCGCACTAGGGAACATGCCCTGTGTCGCGGGGACCTTTTACAAACATCAATTAACGGACACAAAGAACACCCAGACCAGGACAATAATTTGTGGATCTCACAATTTATTGTCCTGTGTGGGGATCGAACCCACAACCTCTTGCACGGCAGCCGCTTGTACTACCGTCGCGCCACTGAGGTCGTCCTATTGGTACAAAAGCAACACAGATAAGCCGTCTTGGCCAGTACCCGCGCTGTGCAGAGTTATTATTAAGATGTAATATTAAGCACTATATACAGCAGAAAAAAATAATATAGAAATGAAGACTATTAAAATAAAAACTAATAAGTTTATTGTTGTCATCTTGTTAGAGTAGTGTTCAGCTACTGATCTTTTCCACCCAGACACAGTAACATTTTCGCAGTACTACATGAAGGTGTATTAAGCAGGCACAAGATGGTACAAACCAAGATGGCCTTGAAGAACATGCCTACCACCTGGTTGTCTTATCTAGGTACAATATTAAATACTACCAACAAAGATAATCCTTTAATAAATACGCCTTACGCATGTTTAAGTAAGCACGTGCGGTGTATTGATAACCTTGAATGTGATTACTCTCGTTTAGCAAATGTGTGTCAAAATTAATTGTACTCAATATTTTATATGAGCTGTTTAAATCTACATCTCGGGCGTAAGTCCTAAACCCTGTCAAAGTCACAAATGATCATTCCTCACGAGGAACCCTGTAACTTCATGGGGAATCCATGGAATGCTACAAATCAGGTTTTAAAATTGTTGCAACAGAATTAAAAGACTTGATTGTAAATTAAACGTTATATCTCAACTATTTTATTTGTTAAAATTGAAAAAATCTTTATTGAAAACAACACACACAAGTTTGTTAAAATATTCAAGTGACTCTCATAATACATTGTGAAAGTGACAAGACCTAATCTTAGCATTCCATGGATTCTCCGTGCGGTTTCCAGGTCTATCGCGTGATAGAGGGCGGAACACTTGCATAACAGCGTCTAGGACTTACGACCTAGATGCAGGATTAAGGAGGCCCCCTTACAACGCGTTAGCGGTCACCTTCACTGTCTGCTGTGTTCCGTTCTCTACCTATCCAAATTTGAGCTAAGAACATAACAATGCCGTTTTGGACATTTGTGATAGTAGAGAGTAGAGGGATTTAACTGGTGTACCCCTAACACCTATTTCCACGGCATATAGAGTAACCATGTAGCCATTTCTAGTTATCTCACTTGTCAAGTCAAAGTATTTGTTTGTCTTAATTGCGTAGTCTTTAGGGATGTTAATTTCCCACGGTACCGTAAGCTCAATAAGTACTACAAATAGTACTTTTTCAAATTTGAGTAGTGGAATATGTCTGGTCTTAACGGCGACACGCAGATATCCTCCGGTATTTTGTAGTGTGTTTCATACGTGTCAACCAGCAATGTCCAATCGTCTGCCGAACTCAGGACTGAAAAAGGCTAGTAGGTGGTCTTTTTTGTGATGCCTTCCTTAACAAATTGGATGTTTTGTCTTTCATTTGTAGTCAGTCCTTTTCTAGCTCTAGCAATCGATAGACTCACTGCTTCGCGTATAATCCCTAGTGCTCTGTCGTGACGTTGCGAGTAATGACCCCTATCCAAAAGCACTTTGCAGCCGAACAATAAGTGTCTCGCCATACTAATATCTTTGCAACATTCCGTGCATTATTTGTCCGTGGCTTTAATATGGTTTTCATCCATAACCATTAAAAAAATATTATTCATATATCTGTATAAAGTTGCTTTAGCATTATATGACTCTACGTATTCTAACGGATTCTTACCCTATTTACATTTTATAGGTTAAGACGAGCGATCTTTATGACGATTATCATACCTTAACACCATTATAATTATCTACACTTGGTTATGCCCAGATAAGATAACTTACCTGCAAAAGTAGCTAAATATTGTACTCTTCTACTTGACTCCATTTTTAAATAAATTTATCACTATTTTGTTCCACTTTCTAAACTATCACTTTTGTTTTATAATTTCCATTCATTCCACATGCTTAATTTTTTTTACACTAACTTTCCTTTTAATTTTAACACTTTCCGACTTAATATTCATACCAAAACGGACGTCTACATTCAATGAAAGTCCATACTAATATTTTTATCTAGCTAAGATACTATCTTATCACATTATAAAATTTGATATTCTCACTTTTCGCCTTTTGCTAATTTAATCTAGTCTAGACTTAAAGTAATCTTCTTTGTTCAAGTACGAGTTTATTTATTCAATTTCAGTTTGGGGGTTTCTGTGTCATTCCCCCAAGATTTTAGCTTTTAGATCAATCCCTCTTTGACTATACGTTTAAACTCTTGAACTCGTTAGTTATCAGCTCTATGTGTCACTGTTTGGACAGTCACAGCTCTCACGTTTATGTATCTAAGTACTTTACTATAATTTATACGTTATCTTATTCGGTAATGGCTTGAGTAGGCTTGTATTCTTATATTGACGACGTCTATGGCGTAGTAGTTGTATAACATGACTGCTACGCAGAGGTCTCGTGTTCGATTCCCGCTCAATGCAAATATTTGTGTGCATGAACATGATTGTTTGCATTGGGTGTTTTCTATGTATAATATGTATGTATTTACAAAAAAAAAGTATTTAAGTAAGTATGTTTATCCGTTGTCTAGTATCTATAGTACAAGCTCTGCTTAGTTTAGGGCTAGATATTAGATATTATATTTATTAATTTATATCCATACCTACTTTAAAAAAATAATTGTTAAAATGTAATTCATCATCATCGTTGCCTTATCTATACTTATAATAAAACTGTAGAGAGATCAATTCTGTACATTGAATATATGTTAAAAATTAATATTGGAGGATGAATGGTGATCGATACTAATGCCAAAAATGCAATCAATAAATTTTTTGTCTGTCTGTCTGTCTGTCTGTCTGTCTGTCTGTATGTGCACGCATGGGTCAAAAACTACTGAAGGCATTTTAACCAAACTTGGTACAATTGTAGTCCATACTCCCGGGCAGGTTATAGGCTGTATTACATAACGCTAAGACACATAGGAGCTGAGCAGTGGCAAAAAATTTGAAACAAGTCGGTTGAAAAAAAGCGCGTTCGAGCTCTTATCATCGCATACGTTGATCATACGCCAAAAATATGTATTACAAAAATAATGGTCTTCAAACGATGAACAAAAAAGTCCTGAATAGTATATATCTATCTATTATATATTAGTCACAATAACCTGTTTAATCGTTAGGGTTTTCTTCAAAGTGTATTAAATACATAAATATATTGTAATTTGCATAGACATATCTTTTTCAAACTCCCATATTTCAAAAGTACACTTTAATACCTTATACATAAAAAAAAAATTATAGAAATCGGTTTATAAACACACAAGATTTAGATGAAAGAAAATTTCCAAATGTCGCCGCGCCAGTATGAGTACGGCAGTACGGTTGATTTTTGTTTAACGTCCGAAACGGCCAACCGGTGCATCTATATAATTTCATTCACATTGACTCTTAATGCGAACGGACGTGGTTCTTATTGACTCTTCTCGGAATAAGCGCGCTTTAGATATTAAAATACATAGATACGTAGTTTTTAGGTATTAAGTTTAAAGTAGGTATCTATCTATACTATAATAAAACAATCGGAATCGGATAAGTAATACTCGAGATATCGCTAGATCTCTTTATTAGAACAGTCCAATACAAATCAGGGGTCATGAAAAATGGATTTGGTTCAATGTTGAATGAATTTAAATTTCGTTGCTTTTGTTCACGAGATGGCGTTACCAGTAGTAATCATAAAATAAATGAGTTTTTAAATAATATATAACTATTTTATTATTAAGTGCTATTAATAAGTTATTCCTTTTAAATGTTAATAAAATTAACCATGAATCGTTTGTGTAATATCAATTATTATAAGTCTTCACACTAGCCTTTAAAAATATCAATTTAACGGACACAAAGAACATCCAGACTAAGGACAATATTTGTGTATCACAATTGTCCTCCATGGGAATCGAAACCGCGACCTCATGCACGCCAGCCATGTAATGCGACCGCCGCGCCACCGAGGCAGGTAATTCTGCCGCACCATAACGTGGCGTGCAAATGTATTTATTCAAAATTAATTAGCGATTATCCGTGTGGTGACGGAGCAAGAATACAATATGTCACCTCCCCATCTCATCCCATGGGTGGCGTAAAACCGACTAAGGGACTATCGGTGAATATTATCTTTACGAAATAAAAATGAAGGAAAACTTGAAATTAAACCCTATACCAATCCGACTGGCCAACGTGGTATTAGTAGGCCAAGTATCCCTCCGTCACGGGAGGAGGCGCGTCCTTGCAGTGGGACATTAATGGGCTGTTATGATGAAAAAAGCGATGTCATTTATTTTAACTTACAAATTTGACAACAGATGGCATTGTGCCTGTGACGTCATTTTCAGTATCGCGGTATTAAGATTTTACTTGAAAGAATGACGTTCGCTCATGTCTTTCAGTATAAGTTTAGACACAGTCTTCATAGATCTGTTTTTGAAAAGGTTTTGGTTCGTTCGTTAATTTTATAATTCGTGTGTAGTAAAAACGATTTTTCAGTATTAAATCGAATTGCGAAGTAAGTAACATCCGCCACGCGAACGAAGTCGCGGGCACAGCAGCTAGTACTAAATATGTTCTCAGTTGGACAAAGGCTTCCTCCAAATATGTTCAGTTTAACCCTCCTGTGGCTCCCTCATTCATCTTGTATATTTAAGGTGACTTAGTTAAATATATGTTTTAACGGCTGTACTAGGAATCAAATCCTGTGTCGAGGGCATTTACAGAAATGTAACTCAAGGACACAAAAAACATCAAGACAAGAATTATTTCTGTGTGTAACAATTAGTCATTGTGTATACACAGAAATAATTATTTTGCGTGGGATTCAAACCCGCAAATACGAAGCAGTTGATTTGTAATTATAATCATAGTTATAATATAAGGGAAAAAAAATACTTCTACTTTTAAATCAAACTACTTAATTTTATAGTACAGTAGAATTTAATAAGAACGTAAAGCTCCCATAATTACTGAACTTTACTAAATACATATCACACAACCAAAATAAAAATATGCTTTACGACGTTACATACACTTAATTTACACCAACCTGGTTAGTGTATTGCTCTTATATAACAAAATATCAACCTTGACATTACTCCATCGAAAGGTTACATTATCCAAATTATTTTACTGCTTTGCAGAATTTTAAAACCGCCATCGCCATATTTAGAAGTGTACAGTTTTTCAATTAAAAACATCTACTAAGTACTAGCCTTTATTTTTTGTTTGCTTTGTTAGCAAAATTATAGTTTGTATAAGTTTAAAAATACAAACTTTTTTGTAATAACGCTGTTTTTGTACTGACACTTAAAATTCTTTATGAAAAATATACTTGGTATCAATTTCCTGTAAGGGTTAAAATGTAAGATTTAGATAGCTGTAACACCTGCTCGGTAAACATAAAGACAAACTAATAAATATAATCTTCACTTTTATCTCAGTTTGAAACTACATCACTAAACTTGTATGTTAAACTTTACCTCCATGTTACGTTGGATGGAATCGGGATCGATAAAGGCCAAGTCGCTTATCTCCTTAAAAGCAACTCTGTATTGTTTAATTACTACAACTGTAGAAATTAAATACTTATATTTAAATACAGTATTTCTTAAAACAGTTCCCAGGTCTCAAATATCTTGTAAAGCTGCTCACTCTTTGTACAATTTCTCAGCTATTTTCTTTAGGATTCAAGCTTTTCGTTTCTTCATTCTGTTCTACGTCTTCTACATCAGCTATCATTTTATTCACCACCTCGTTAGTTTCATCGTAAATATTACCTTGTAAAAGAATCTGTATTTCTCTAAGACTTTTTCCTCTAGTCTCAGGTATTATAAAGTAAGAAAATATTGCACCACTTAAAGCCATAATGGCATAAAAGCAAAATACAGTATACAACCCAAAATTATCATCAATAATTTGGTGGCCCTTAATTGATACAAAGATTATAAAAGCTGAAAACACGCTTAAAACTGCCATAGCAATTGATTTAACGTTGATAGGAAATATTTCTGAAGGAATAATAAACACTAATACATCAAATCCAATGTTCGCAATTATAATATACAGGACGATTCCAATGTATACAATGTATCCATAAGGGTGAGACGATTCGTTGTTCATGTTTGGCATTTGTTGTATCCAGAAATATACAGCAATCGTAAATAGAATTACAGCGGAAGCTGCGTAGGTGTAAATGAGCAAGGGACGACGTCCAAACTTGTCCACTGTTAAAGGAGATACTAAACCTGGAATTGCCAAGAAATAAAATTATTATAGTACGGCAGTAGTTACTAACTTTTATGTAACCTTAAAATCTCTATAGAAAGCATGGACGTTTGTACCGAGAATATATCTTAGCCCTCCTTATTCAGAGAGCTTCAATTGAATTTTTTGTACAAACCAAAGAATCGTTTTGAATTGTCAATACTTTGAACTAATAAGAGAATAGGTATATAAGGAAGACTTTTAACATAATGCCTATTGACATGTTTTATACTTTTAGAATTAATATAAAATGACAACTTGGATAAATACTTACAAACATCATGCTATTTTACTTACCGATAACAAACCGCGCTGCTCCGTAAATAATAAATGCAGCAGAAATATTAATACCACAATTACTTTGTTCTAAAATACTGCCAAGATACGTTTGAATGGGAATAACTCCTGTCATTATCTGAGTGAATCTGAGACCTGGAAAGTATATATTTTATTTTTAATTTTGAATGACAAAATTTTATGTTAACTCGATGATAGATGAGGGATGCATAGGATCACAGTTTTTAGAAGTATTATAAACTTATCATCCCGATACAACCGTGTTTCTTTTAGGTTCACTTGCATGCATTACGAATATTGATTTGTAAGCCACCTTGTCATTATGTAATACGTTTTGGTAAATCATTCTAAAAGAACTTTGCTTACCTGCACTTATAATAACTGCTCTTCGATACTGCTTACCAGTGAAAAGTTCTTTAATTGATCCAGATCTCTCCATTTCTTTAACCACGGTAGATTGCATCAAACGTAATTTTTCTTGAATCATCTGTTAAAATAAGTTTCCTATTTTTTATCTAATGTCAATCCTGATAAACTCAGGCTTTGCAGTAAGAACTGCAAAGCAATATCCAAAATTCAAATATATAAGTAAGTTAAAGGCTGATAGACTCGTTACCTCCTCATCATTAGAACCGCTCAATTTAAATAACTCCTTCTTTGCAGCATCTGCCTTCCCTTGCTTTATCAAGAAATACGGAGTCTCCGGCATTAAACAGCAAGCTATGAGATAGCACACTGGACATATTATTACAAAGCTGCTGAGTACATAGTATGAGACAAAATTACCAGCGCTTAGCATTATCAAAGCTCCCACACTGAACATAAAACGGGTTCCAGCTGTTAAAGTTCCTCTTATATCTTTGTCAGCAATTTCTGATATGTAGACGTTTGACACCTGAAAGTTAAGTTATTCGGTGTTAGTAAAACTTTTCTTTAATTTTAGTTCATTGATCAGAGGATAGTTGCATAAGATTAAATATTAGTTTGGTCTTAAATTAAAGAGATACATGCAATCATGTTTAATTTTTTTGCAATTGCTGACCTCCTATAAAGATGAAACTAGTTAATTATAGCAATTCGGCTAGCAAATAAAACCATTATTACAGTAATTTAAAGTAGAATATATATAAAGGACAAAATCTGAACTAACAAAGTTTCAATTTTGAAATCTAGTAACTTAAATACTCACAGTTGAAACCATTCCTGATCCAATACCCCATAACACTCTTCCTGAATATAATATCCAAACTTTCTGGGCCCAAAGTATCATCACCTAAAACATGTACATAACGTAATTAAAATTGTGAGTACTTTCAAATTATAGTGAGAAATTACTACTGTGTTGAAGTTGAAGGGCTATTAGCTATATTATTAGTAATATTCCAGAACTAGGAGACTTAACAACTTATGTCAAGGAGGCAAACTTTCTCTGGCATTGCTTTCGTCCATGAGTTACTTCTTACCATCAGGGTGCGTGTTTGCTTTTAACGCTGTAAAAAATCAACGGTTTTCCACCTCCTCTAGACAATTCGTAGAACTTCTTAGTTACAGTGTGCAATCGCATTTTTTTTTAAATGATACATCATAACAGGCCATTAATGTCCCACTGCAGTGACAGGCCTCCTCCCGTGACGGAGGGATACTTGGCCTACTAATACCACGCTGGCCAGACGGATTAATATAGGGTTCAAGTTTTCCTTCTTTTTATTTCGTTAAAGATAATAATACCTTAGTCGGTTTTTACAACACTCATGGGATGAGATGGGGTGGTGACATATTGTATTCGATTCCGTCTCCACACGGAAATGAATATCAGACAGAAAATCACTCAGCTGGGTACTTACTGTTCCAACAATATAAGGTAGAGCGCTAGTTATAAGAGAAGTTCTTCTGCCGAAATTGTCTGATATAGAACTTGCAGTCATGCTACCCGCAACCATACCAGGTGCTGCAACTGCTACTATCCATGATATCTCGCCCTACAAAAAATATTTATCATATTTTTTCTTACGTATAGTACTTATGTACTATACACATATAGTAATATGTACTCAAACTATTTAGTAGATACCATTTATGACAAACAAATATAAAAGACTTAATAAAATTACGGTTTCTAACTAGTTTTGTGATAGTAACATGTTAGATAAAAATAACGCTTGGCAAACATCTTCAAAAATTTTAATACATATTGTTTTAATTTTTAAAAGACTACTCCTGCACTTGAGATCAAACCCCATGTCCTAATGGCTTTTACTGACATGAAATTAAAGGACCCAAAGAACATCCACATTTTAAAAAAAAGTATTTTAGTATGTTTATCCATTGTCTAGTTACAAGCTCTGCTTAGTTTGGGACTAGATGGCGTTGTGTGAAAGTGTGAAGAATATTTTTTTTATTTATCTTGCGTAGCATACACGGCCGCATTACCACAGAGCCAGTTAAAACTATAAATTGACTATTAAAACTATAGACAAGAATTGAATTTAATAAAGGCATTAACTCACATGTGTCATATTTGGAATAACTTCGTTATTAGTGAACTTGATCAAGGCTGGGGTACTCCAGAAGTTTACCATACTGTTAACCAATATAGCTAACGATACTGAAATGTAATAATAAAATGTATTTGTTAGTATTTAGAACTGTTTGTTATCCGTGTGGTGACGGAGTAAGAATACAATATGTCACCACCCCATCTCATCCCAAGGGTGTCGTAAAAATCGACTAAGGGAATAACCGTAACTACTATCTTTACGAATTAAAAAGAAGGAAAACTTGAAATTAAACCCTATACCAATCCGTCTGGCCAGCGTGGCATTAGTAGGCCAAGTAACAGAGGGACATTAATGGGCTGTTATGATGATGATGAGAACTGTTTGTAGTCCGTCAGGATGTAATTATTTGAAGTTATTCCTAATTTTGACCTAGTTAGTACAGCGTACAATGGATTAGGGAGACACAGGACCGGGCAGGGTAGAAATGATTGCAGGAGGCAATAAATTCTACCCTGCGCGATCCATATGCCTGCAATGGCTGATATAATGATGATTCCTAACTAAATTTAAAGAAAACAATTGCCAGCAAACATGCACACGATGGATTTAAACATCTTATTACCTATTGACATATAATTTAAATGAATTTGAACAAGATTATAATACTTATTCAATACTGTTTTCATGAATTATTCACAGAAACGCAATATTTTAAAAATAAAAACCAAATTACTTAATTAAGATAAAATATGACACCAACATCATTTGCAAATGCAAGTCAGGGCAATGTGTGATTCACAAATGACCGAACGCCTGTACCTACTATATTTCAGCAATAAAATGCCAAACAATTGTTCCGATAGATATATCACAGCTCTGGATATATATCTCGGAAAAAGAAGATTTCTTTTAAAAAAGAAAGAATTTAATTAGTGTTATGAACAACTGCAAGGCATATTCTAAAATTAATAGAATAGAAGCAATATTGACATAATATCGCCTAAACTAAATAAATAGTTGATCTTTGATCTTTACTAAGAATTTGAATAACCTATATATTTTATCATCAAGCATTGACCTTCAAGATAAACGGTAACTATGTCTATTTTTTATCTTATCTTTACTTTGTGCTAATTGTTATATTAGACAATTTTGTTTATCTAACTAATAACGTTTATGAATGCGTCTCTAAAGTGGGAGAGGCCTCATGAGATGAAGCAGGGTTGATAAACCCCTTAAGGGACCTACTCACACATCTGCCGCAGGGGCAATCTAGGGTGCACGGTGATTGTGGCCATATCGGTAGTATCTCTACACACTTGGCTGTCGTGCAGTGTTCCATAGTAAGCCGAGCTGGGCACACGTATTGAGAATGGCACCCATATTATCGATCACTCAAAAGATTGGAGTAGCCTTGGTGCTACCTCAAAAAAAAAGAAGTGAGCTATGACAAACTGACTGAGAAATTGCCCAATCGCGCTATACACGCACCGACGGCAGGGACGACTTAGGGATCAAGGATAGTCTCGCGCCCCTGTCGCCCTACCGTAGGGCCATCCTCCCAAATTGCCCCGGCCTGCCTACACACATCACAATTAAGGATGTAATTAAGGTACATTCCCACTCCTACACCCTAGATTGCCCCTGCGGCAGATGTGTGAGTAGGCCCCTTTACGAGGTAGACAGAAAGAAACTTAGCATACTTACTTTACTGTTTTTTATTCAACCTAAGTACGAGTATTAGTACAAACAAATATTGCCTGACTACAGATCTACAATCGAGGATAGAATAACGTTAGAGAATGTAAGAAAACACTCAGGGCTTTCTTTGTACACCTAAAAAACCTACTTTGTAACATTATCTAACAGCATAATGATTAATATAGACGAATATCAATTATGATATTCGTATCTGTAATGTATTAACATTACAGATATAATTAAAGATAAAAAAAATAAAGGACACACAAAAGCGATTGTGTCTTTAAATTGGAAACAAAAGACTGTAATGATGATAAATTAATCAGTATTGTATGTGTAGTGTGTGCTTTATTGTGTATGTGCAATGTGCATGTTGTGTGCACATAATTATATCTAGGTGACGATACTGTTAAGTTCTTGTTTAATATTTTTATAATTTGCCTCTACCGTGTAATAAAATATGTGTATCAACCTTAGTGTTTATAAACATTTAAGCTAATGGTAGATAGTCTGATTGTATTTAATTCATTGAAAGATTTGATTTTTTTTGCATAATATCCCTTACTTGTAAATATCTGTAGTTTTGCTAAATAAATAAAAAGAATACTTACCAGCAAACGCTGCATAATATTGTACTCGTCTATTTTGTTCCATGATTATAAAAATACTAAATATATAACTTAGTAAACACTATTAATGCATATAATAAGGACTATTTATTTATAATAAATTAACTTATTCGTTTTACTACTCAAACGTGACTGACATAGTGATCTATCAACGCACAGATATATAAAACTCAAACGTGACTGACATAGTGATCTATCAACGCACAGCCCAAACCACTGAAGGGATCTGGCTGAAATTTGGCATGCAGGTAGATATTATGACGTAGGCATCCGCTAAGAAAGGATTTCGATAAATTCTACCCCCAAGGGGATAAAATAAGGGATGAAAGTTAGTATGAAACTTTGTCAATTTTAAACCGATCGGGTTAAGGCTTTGCCTGCAAATAGATACTATAACGTAGGCATCCCCTTAGAAAGGACTTTATTAAATTCAACGCCTATAGGGATAAAATAGGGAACGAAAGTTAGTTTGAAATATTGTCAAATTCAAACCGATCAGGCTGAGGCTTTGCATGTAGGTAGATATTATGACGTTAGCATCCGCTAAGAAAGGATTTCGATAAATTTTACCCCCAAGGGGATAAAATAGGGGATGAAAGTTTGTATGAAACTTTGTCAATTTTAAACCGATCGGGTTGAGGCTTTGCATACAAATAGTTACTATGGCGTAGGTATCCCCTTAGAAAGGACTTTATTAAACTCAACCCCTGTAGGGATAAAATAGGGAACGAAAGTTAGTTTGAAATTTTGTCAAATTCAAACCGATCAGGCTGAGGCTTTGCATGCAGGTAGAAATTATGAGGTAGGCATCCGTTAAGAAAGGATTTCGATAAATTCTACCCCCAAGGGGATAAAATAAGGGATGAAAGTTAGTATGAAACTTTGTCAATTTTAAACCGATCGGGTTAAGGCTTTGCATGCAAATAGATACTATAACGTAGGCATCCCCTTAGAAAGGACTTTATTAAATTCAACGCCTATAGGGATAAAATAGGGAACGAAAGTTAGTTTGAAATATTGTCAAATTCAAACCGATCAGGCTGAGGCTTTGCATGTAGGTAGATATTATGACGTTAGCATCCGCTAAGAAAGGATTTCGATAAATTTTACCCCCAAGGGGATAAAATAGGGGATGAAAGTTTGTATGAAACTTTGTCAATTTTAAACCGATCGGATTGAGGCTTTGCATGCAAATAGTTACTGTGACGTAGGCATCCCCTTAGAAATATTTTATTAAATTTAACAACCCCTATAGGGATAAAATAAGGAACGAAAGTTAATTTGAAATTTTGTCAATTTTCAACCGATCGGGTTGAGGCTTTGCATGCAAACAGTTACTGTGACGTAGGCATCCCCTTAGAAAGATTTAATTAAATTCAACCCCTATAGGGATAAAATAGGAAACGAAAGTGAATTTGAAGTTTTGTCAATTTTAAACCGATTGTGTTGAGGCTTTACATGAAAATCCTTTCTAAGGGGATGCCTACGTCATAGTAACTACTATGACGTAGGCATCCCCTTAGAAAGGATTTTATTAAATTCAACCCGTGTAGGGATAAAATAGGGAACGAAAGTTAGTTTAAAGTTTTGTCGAATTCAAACCGAGCAGGTTGAGGCTTTGCATGCCTATAGTTACTATGACGTAGGCATCCTCTTAGAAATAATATTTACAAATTCTACCACCAAGAGTTGTCCTCTTGGTGGTATCCTAAATAAGGGATTAAAGTTTTTATGAAGCTTTGTCGATTTTAAACCAATCGGACTGAGACTTGGCATGCATATAGTTACTATAACGTAGGCATCCCTTCAGAAATTATTTTTAAAAATTCTACCCCTATGGGTAGAATTTATCAAAATCATGGTAACAGGGGATGAAAGTTTGTATGAAACTTTGTCAATTTTAAACTGATCGTGCGGAGGCTCTGCATACATATAGCTACTATGACGTGGGCATCTCTTTAGAAAGGACTTTAAAAATTCTATCCCCAAGGTTATAAAATAGGGGATGAAAGTTTGTATGAAACTTTGTCAGTTTTAAACCGATCGGGCTGAGACTTTGCATGCAGATAGCTACTATAAAGTAGGCAATTAGGCATCTTCTTAAAAAGTATTTTGATAAATTCTACCCCTAATAGGGTAAAATAGGATGAAAGTTTGTATAAATCTTCTTACATTTTCGAATGATTGAACTGAAATTAAAGATTCCGCTAATATAGGATTTTGATCAATTCAGCCCCTATTGGGATGTCATGTCTCAGCTGCCAAAAATTCTATGAAATCACGACTCAGCTGTTCAAATTCTATGACGTTACAACGAAGTTGTCAAAAAAAAATCCCGCCAAAATTCTGTGACGTCACGTGTCATCTGTTAGTATTTCTATGACGTCACGGCTCAACTGTCAAAAATTCTATGACGTCACGAATCATCTTTCCAAAATTCTGTGACATTACGACTTAGCTACTCCACGCATTCCTTAGAAAAATGGTTTTTACATACACGCAGACAGACGGACAACAAAGTAATCTCATAAGGCTTCAGGTTTTTTTTTAAACATAATTTATAATAATACTTTTTAACGCGAGCGAAGCCGCGGGAAATAGCTAGTTTATAATAAATTAACTTATTCGTTTTACTAGCGACATTAAGCGCCGTTCTGTCATATCAACTTCTAAAGAATATTTAAAATTCAATTTTTAGATTTGTTTTACATCTATTTAAAGCACGTGTTGTCCGTGTTCCTAACAAGTTCTATATCATCTAAATTGCAAACAATCTTATCGTTACATTGTCTAAGCTCGAGAAATATTTATATCTTTTATTTGAAATATAAAAGTGTTTGAATATGCAATCAAAACGTAGGTATGGTTATTGACTAAAGAAGACACACGTGTAATTTCTCCTTCACACTGTTTCACTGAGTCAATCTTCAGGCATACAATGTATCTTATCCAAATACCAAACAATAATAAATATAAATTTTAAGTACACAATGGAAGATAATTGAGACAAAAGGCATCCTCATTTTATAGCTTTTTAGATAATTTATACCCACCATCTCCGTGGGAAATTGAAATTAATCCCTATACCAATCCGTCTGGCCAGCGTGGTATAAGTAGGCCAAGTATCCCTTTCGTCCCGGAAGGAGGCCTGTCCCTGCAGTGGGACATTCATGGGCTGTTATGATGATGATGATACCTACCATTATGTACAAAAATATTTAATGACATTCTGTTCGACATTGATAAATGGTAAATAGTGATATTATCTACCCTAACAATATAGGAACCTTCTGCGCAAGAGATTTAGCTTTCTTGTATACATTCTCCTGAAAGCTCTACTATCTACTATAGTCACCTGCGAAAGGGACAATAGTTTGGCAGATATTTTCTTTTGAAGATTACGTTTATATAAGTTACGTTGTAACCGATGCAATACCTACATATAACTGATATTTAACTTTGATATGATCAAAGGATCCCTACATTTGGATGTATTATTCTTTTTTAGAAAAACAATTCGCACTAGGGATATTGCTATAAGGGATCTTGCCCTATACGACTTTATGAACATCAATTTAACGGACACAAAGAACATCCAGACTCAGGACAAGAATTTATGAATCACACAAAGAATTTTCCTGCGTGGGCTTTGCAGAAGCAGTCAATCAGTTCGGCACTATACCATCATATAGTTTGATAAATGGTATTGTATCGGGCTTAGAATGTCTTGCATCCATCTCCCTAAGCCTACTCTTACGATTCCCAAGGTTGGAGGAGGTGGTGACACATTATATTTGATCCGTTGCCACGAGGACTCTATCTCTAGAATTATTTACACTACATTGGCAACATTGTCATCGTATCAGTATATCATAATAAGGTTTACCCTTGAATGGAAACACACGTGCACACGCGTATTTTTTATAATCTTATCTATTTACAGCTCTGAATGGTGCATTACCTTCATTTTTTTATCTAAAACGTTGCAGATTAAGTGTCGGCATAAAGTATAATATATACTTACTAAACAAATAAATAATACTTACTTATAGATTACTTACTACATTGTAATATAGCGGCAGTAATTATCTACATCAGCAAACATTTCACTGCAGTGACTCGTTTTGTTCACTAATCGAAATGTCAAGAGACTGCATCTTTTGCTTGGACGAAAGATTGTGCTGTTGCATTTGCGTAACTTTTTTGTTAGTCTACCATCAGTTATGGTGACGGGTGACATACCCACTCCAAATTATTAACCACGCAGTTCACGCTCTTACATTAAACGACTCTTAACAATATCTTCTACAATGTGTATTTATGGTTTTATTTCTTACAAGTAGCGCCTAAATTAAACGTCTTAGCAAATATATGCTTTTACTTTATTTAAGTTTGACTTAGTACCTACCTATATATTACAGTATGGGGACATTGATAATGTGATTGGCTTTTAAAGAAAGACAGCAAATCAATGAGTAAGAAAAGTACATCCGATTACCGCAAATAGCTGAATAATTTTAGCATAAGTTTTGAAAATTATCACATTAAAATGTATCTTATGGCGTTCCGCATACGGTTGAAATTATAAAAGATTGAATGCCTACTTACTTCTATTTGACATTGTATGTTTCATCATGTCTTACTAAGTGACACTAGTGACGGAAATATTGCACTTCGATAAAAAGTCATTGCAGTGCAACAAAATATACCTAGCACTTATTGTTAACGTAATAATATACAATTTCAAAATCATCAATAAATTATAATCTCACTTTCTCGCTTCCTCATCGTTGTCTGTCTTTCTTTAAAAACCAATCATATTATCAATGTCCTCATACTGTACTTTATACTATGCATTGCATACAAAACCTAGATAAATGCTAGCTAATTTTCTTTAAACTATAATGCATGTATTGTTAGCAGCCCATATATTTACACTTCCACTCGCACTCGGTTCGCAGCTGCAACTCACGATCTTGTTGATTATAGAAGTTCCTTAAGATCTCTTCTCTTTAGGCGTAGGCGGTTAGGAGTTTTAGGATCCAGAAAAATGTAAGGATAGCTTACTGATTGAAACCTATGGTGTTCTTCACGCACCCGTAAAAGACAGGACGGCACATTACTAGAGCCTTCCCGGCAGGCGCTGATCTGCGCAGGACCAAAGAGGTCCCTATTATTATTCCTATGCAGTATATCTGAGTCTTTCTTTGAGTTGATCAACGTAATGTTATACCTAATGTAGAAGAGTAAAATCCAAGATTATTAAAATATTTGTTTATCAACTTTAGAGAATTTGATATTTTTATTTCAACATTTAATCAATAAACCTTATCAAAATTTTAATAATCATACAGTGACATTTTTTGTTTTTGTATTTACACTGCACTAAAATAACTCGAGGCAATATAAATTTATACCGAAGCCATTGATTTATTTGTGAATCAATGACCAAAGCTTATAAACGTAACAATGGCTTAACAATATGTAAAGAGCACAGAATGGATAGTAAAGCTACAAACCACAAACTGTTGCCCTTACTCTAGATTGATGTGATAATGTACATGGTCCCTAGTGGAGGGATTGTACTTTTTAAAAGAAAAATAAAAGATAAAACCAAATAAAGAACAAAATCAGATTAAATTATTTTTATTTGTTACAGTTATTAATAGTATAAGTACAAATACCATTAGAATATTACAAACTATTAAGTTTTCTTAACAAAGCTTTTTACATTAATATAAAGTTATTTGAGATAGCCCGTCTTTTATAAATAGTTCTAACTTAAAACTATACATCAGCTATCGCCTTTACCATTCAAACGTTCTGTTTCTTCACTAGTAACAGCATCATCTTTACCAACCTCTATTCTGTCATTATCGTTATAAATATCCCCTTGTAACTGAATCTGAATTTCTCTCAAACTTTTACCTTTGGTCTCAGGTATTGCAAAATAAGTGAAAATAGCACCAAATAAAGCCATTACAGCATACATCCAAAATACACTAGACAATCCTATGTAATCTCCCATAACTTGGTGTAGTTTTACTGATAAAAACATAACTAAAGATGAAAATACGCTAAATACTGTCATAGCTATCGCCTTAATATTTAGAGGGAATACTTCGGATGGTATAATAAATACTAAAACATCGAAGCCTATATTTGCAACGATGATATAAAGGACTATACTGACATAGACTATGTAGCCTACTGGGTTAACTGGTCCGTTGTTTGTGGTTACTTTTGTTATCTGTTGATAGAAGAAGTACCCACCAATAACAAAGAGTAATACAGATGCAAGGGAGTATGTCAAAATGAGCAACGGTCGACGCCCATATCTGTCCACTATGAATGGAGATATTAAACCTGTAATTAAAAAGAAACATTGTTTTACTTAACTTTGCTTAGTTTACCATAACATCAAAAGTAGAGAAGTGTTCTAGAAACATGATAATATAATATTTATTAGACTTCCTAACACAATCTCACAATACCGTCTAGTCCCAATCTAAGCAGAACTTGTATTATGGGTACTGAACAACAGTTAAACATATTTATTGATGGATGTACACAGATTTGTATTAAGTACGAATCGAAGCCAAGACCTGTACTTAGGACAAATTACCAACACTTTCATAGGGTCGTCATGTAATTGGGTAGTTATTTATTACGTCTTTATTGACGGTACCGCGGTTCAAGTTTTTCACATTCGAAGCGCACCATTGTGAGTTCTGCTTCATAAAAATTAATAAATCCATTTTTTTCTATTAATATTCATGGACATCTCTACACAGCGCCATCTGTTCCCAAAGTAATCTAGGCATAACCTGCTTGTGTTATGTGTAACAGAACAGGGGATATTAATACTTATATACTTTTTTTGTACGTAGAAACACTCAGACCAATGCAAACAATCATGTACATGCACAAAAATATTTACATTGAGCGGGAACCGAACGTCTGCGTAGCAGCCATGTAGTATAACCACTACGCCGCAGAGGTTAACTAGGGGTTAGTTCAAATTTCTGCAACCAACGACCAAACTACTTTAAATCGCCATTTAATACTTTAAATGGCCAAAACTACTTTAAATCCATCCCTGTGGACATATCCGTATGCCACCTCACCTGGTCCGAAATCCGCTTTACCGCCACCACTCTCCGCATTGAAGCGAAGTGCCCTATGTTAATAGCCTTAAAGAGCTGTGAACGGTGTCCGACATGGCTCATGTAATATGAAGTACTATCATAGATAGTGACTGAGATATTCTCAGACGTCGCTATCTTTGTTTTAATTATTATAATATCATCATAACGGCCCATTAATGTCCCACTGCAGGGACGGGCCTCCTCCCGTGACGGAGGGATATTTGGCCTACTAATACCACGTTGACCAGACGGATTGGTATTGGTTGGTTTAATTTCAAGTTTTCCTTCTTTTTCTTTCGTAAAAATAATATTCACGGATAGTCCTTTAGTCGGTTTATACGACACCCATGGGATGGAATGGGGTGGTGACATATTGTATTCTTACTCCGTCACCACACGGAGAGATATTAAAACATAATTTTACTCAATTATGTCTTCGTACAACGCCATTTAATTAGTCTTAAACTAAGCGGAGCTTGTACTATGGGAACTAAACGGGTGTTTCTTCGAAATTCGATTCTTTGTCTGATTCATATGGTCTAATTTTTTTTTCACATTTTGGCTTATAAAACATGTTTTTGTCAAAGATGATAACCTAATATACAATGTCTGAAAAAGGCACACTTTTTTATGAAATGGTTTTCGAGATAAATAACTTAAAATTTTTTGAGGTCATATAAATCAGAATTAGGAACAAAAATGAAATTCTAGTTATAAAAATCAGTCATTTATTTATTAAAATCACAGTTGATAATCACAATGATTATCACCACACCTAAATCTAGTTATTAGAAGCATTGACAACTTGACAATATCAATCATTATCCGTGCCGCCATATTAACAATATGTGTGAAATTCTGATTAATATAGTATTTTTACCGTATGAATCAGGTACATATAAATCAAAATTTTGCCTTTTAACATCGGTTAATCACTACACGTATACAATTAAGGATTGCTATTTATACATAGGCTTTTAGTCCCCAATTGAATTATATTTCCAACAGATTCAAGTTTGAAAACCATTTAAGTTAATTATAACAGCCAACATAGTAATCAGAAACACAGGTGAACCAAAGTAATATGAATCAGATATTTACATTTATAACTCCGCAACAACACGAACCAGCCGCATGTAACGTCGTGACCACGTCAGCAGAGTCCCTGGCTACCACCAGCACTAGAAGGGATCTCCTGATGTTTCGTACTTAGCTAGGTACGTTCGAGTAAAGCGCGCGAATATGAATCAGACTTTTGTGCCGGACACTCACAATTTATTTTTTTATTAAATCCCTATCGCAAATATTAGTACAATTTTTTTTTGTGTAAAGAAACAACTAATATTCTATCGTAATATTTATAACGCACATCGATTCGTTAATAAGAAAAAATGTTACTGTTACTAACATTCAAGAAACTGGGGTACGGACACACCATATTAATCAGAAGAACGCTTTTTAATATTTTTTTTTAAATATATAAAAAACTATTATTAAAAAAACAATAACGTGTGCAAGATAGGTAACTGTCTATACTATGTTTTAAAAATAATTGCAGTTTGGTTGGTCTGTTAGTTACAAAGAAAAACCTCCAGACATCGAAAATGTTGGGCTCGAATAATCACCCAAACATTTTATTTTGGACAAATCTAAACAAGCCGGCGTGAACCAGAAACAATTCCGTGATAAATTTATTTAGAAGACTAATCGCAGTTGCATATTTTCGTAGTAGAGTTCGTTTTCGGAAATCTGTATGAGAGTCTCTTATTATACGTACGTCAATAGTCTGAACGTTTACGTAAGTAAATATTGTAAATAAATATAAATTTATGATATAAACTTACCGCATCTGATAGCGTTATCAAATAAATGTATTTTATTCAACTTACCAATGAGAAATCGTGCTGCACCGTATACGATGAAAGCCATAGAAAGATTTATACCGCAATTACTCTGATCTAGAATCCTTCCTAGATATATCTGAATCGGTATTACTCCTGTCATTATTTGAGTGAATCTAAGACCTGGAAACACATACATTTTATAAGTTGATAAAAATAAGATTGTTTGTTATGGATCATAAATAGTTATGGCTAAACGGTAAATAATGTAAGTGAGTATATTAATGTAAGTGAGTTCTAATATATATTTTACCTTGACGTAAATTACTTACTTCCATAGTTGCCCACATTTGTGAGGAGCAATCTCATTTGTTACATTTAGATATTAAGTCTTTACTATGTAATTGCCGTTTTGTATGAAGATTTTATCAGAAGTTTGATTTTTCATACTAACGTTTTCTTGGATTTTTCAATAATTATTAAACTTATACAATAGAATAAAATTTGGTATGAGTAATAGCGCACATTAGCTAACTGTTGTGTTCAAAACAGAGAAAATAAAGTACCAGGAAAGAAGTTACAATCTTACAATTAAGCAAATGGGAAAATCCGCTGTTTTAAATTGGACCCATGTTCACAGGCTTATTACTAATGCAAATAATAATAATTTTTATTTATTAGATGTTGGTATACTACTATATTTCTTAAATAATAAAAATAATTTAAACATTATACTTATTATGTTTTTTAAGAATGTAGAGGCTAAAGACTGCGCAAAAATAAAACGGCAATTTCATAGGTAAGCCTATTATATAAGAAAAGTCGATACATACCTAGCTACTTAAATATTTCAGTTAAGAAAAGAGATCTGTGTCGCGGGGACTTTTAAAAGACTATTTTTTTTTCTTTCGTCGTTTTAGTAATAAAATATAAAAGATACCATTAATTTACCTCCGGCTACAATAATTGCTCTCCTATACTGTTTCCCAGTAAACAGCTCTTTTAATGAACTAGATCTTTCCATTTCTTTCTTCACGTCTGATTGCATATTGTATAACTTTTCTTCAACCATCTGAAAAAGAATTCCTTCTTCGTTTTTATCATTTAGAAATAGGTAGTTAAGTAATTACATCTTTCTCGAAACTTCTTATGTTCCGCCAGATGATCCTACAAACATCAATAATTATGGTCAATAATTTAGTTAAAAAATTATGATGGATTTATGTGCTGCATGCACCGTTGACAGCTACATACAAGCTATGTAACATTCATTCTGTATAAACACAGCAATGTAACTTATATTTACCTCTTCATTTTTAGAACTACTTAATTTTACTAACACCTTCTTGGCGGCTTCTACCTTCCCTTCTTTTAACAAATAGTATGGGCTTTCCGGAATAAACCAGCAAGCTACAAAATAGCATGCGGGAAAACCAATGATGTACCAGTTCAACGCATTGTACGATATAAAGGAACCAGAGCTTAATATGATTAGAGATCCGACGCTGAACATGAACCGGGTACCCGCAGTTAAAGTTCCTCTTATCTCTTTGTCAGCAATCTCTGATAAGTACATGTTTGATACCTGCAATTATAAAATTATGTTATTGTTATTAATCTATATACATACAAGAAGGTAGAATAGCAATACAATTTTTTGGTAGTGCATGGAGGTAGGATATCATTAGAAATTTATTGAAAGATACAGTAGGAATAATTTTATAGACATTTATAACCTATAACTTTTAAACTATCGCGTTTCATTATTATTAATATTATAATAATATAAACGGGATATTAACGCGCATTTTATTTACCTTCCGAAACGTCAAGTAAAATAAAGGTAAATAAAATGCGCGTTAATATCCCGTTTATATAATATTTATAATCTCTGCTAAATATTTCCACTTTATATGGTTTGTGCATCATCCTCACCCTGACAAGGTCGTATGTCAGTCATAGAAGCTCTTAAATATGCCACTGCCGGTAATGACGAGATGGAGAAAAATTAGTGTAGTACACGCTGCCCTGACGGATTGGTCTGTTGATTGGTATCAAGTTTTCCTAGTAGAGGCAATAAGTAACTGCGAACTTTTCCTCTTTTGTCCTTTACGACTACTCATTGATTAAAAATAAAATAATATTGTTTTAAATATGGTGTAAGGACCAGCAACTTAAAAACTACATAAATATTTTAATTAATTCAATACGAAATCATTTGGTTTATTCTTTCTGATCATTTCAATAACACATTAATTAAATTGTATAATTTTACTAATTTTTCAATTTTTTCCATTAACTTCTCTTTTCGGATTTTTCTAGTTATACCTAAGCTTTATAGGTAAAATTTATATGTAATTTTTAATTTTGTTTAATGTACTGGTTTCGTCGCAAACAAAGCATCTATTGTCTCTTAGCAAACTTACTCTGCGTAATAAATTTAATTATCTTTATCAGTGACCCCATTTCTCTCGCTTTCATTAGAGTTTGATTAGAACATTTTTAGTATTAGTAGTTTATAATTAAATATTTAATTATAACAATATTATTATCTTTTTAATATTAAATTTTATCAGGAACAACTCTTTTAGTAGTACTTAAGAATAATCTCCTTATATCAGCTTTGTTAACTTTAATAAATTTGTAGTGTTTAACAGACTCGAAAAGTGCATTGCAACATAATACTGTACCTCGACTTTTTGAGGAACACCTATTGCTTACACTATTATAAATCAAATTTTAGGATTGGAACAAGGTGGCAAAGTAATCCGAATTCAATGGATCCCCTCTCATATAGGTATAGTAGGTAATGAAAGAGCTGACTCTCTGGCTAGGCAGGCTTCTTTAATAGGTATACCTCTCTCAAATTACGATTAATTAAATTAAAATTACGATGTAGTTTAGTAATAAGTAATGCAGTTATTATGTGTGTAAATAAGTAGGATGGATAAATATTGCTAGACAAAATACTTACAGTTGTAACCATTCCTGATCCGACGCCCCACAATATTCTCGCTACATATAACATCCAAACATTTATAGCCCATAGCACCAACACCTGAAATAATATAATGTTTTACAAGAAACCATTATCCGACACCTTAGACCAAACAGACAACTGTACTAAATAGTGAACAAGTTTGAGAATAATAATTTAATGAAGTAAGTTACCTATTATAGAATTGGACCTCTGGTATAAGCACCATGGTTTAATATCACGGTGGTCAGACGAATCGAATTCGGATTTATATCAAAAGTTAATTTATTAAAAAAGACGTTTATAAACTTTTTATAGGTTATCAAATAAGAAACAAGAAGCCTTGGAAATGTTTAATTCGGTAAGTAGGCAGTATTTGCTAACCTACTAAATGCCTAGACGCGCTCTGATGATACTAATGGAAAACACACAAGTAACGCTCAAAGCAAATCTTTGGTTTGGGTGTTATCTGTTTACCTAAATAATATGTATATGCAGCAATAGTATAGACTTCTATAGTATTGCTGTACATATATACATTAATACAAACATACAAAAAATACATACATACTTATTACTTATATTTAAATTACATTTTTTTTAATGTATTGATTTACTCCATACGTTGTCCTATAGATAGTTTATTACTTAAAACGTATAATAAATTAAGAATTTCCCTAGCAATCTACGGAAATTTTTAACGGAAATTTTTGTCCTTCAACTGCAGAGCCCAGCGTATAATGGGCAAGGTTTGTTAGTGTCTAAGGGCACCAGAACCCAGATAACAGGCACGCAATTAATTTAGAAAAATATCGAAGATTTAAGACTATTTTTGATTGAAGACTAATGAGACCTAAGATTGAAGACTTTGACAGATGTATTTTACAGTATTAAGCAGAGTATACTCTTATTATACTTACTGTGCCTACGACGTAAGGAACAGCACTGACTAATAGCGTAGTTCGCCGTCCAAAATAATCTGATATACCGGTAGAAGTAAAGCTTCCTATTATCATACCATATGGTACTATCGCCACTATCCACGATATCTCACTCTGAAATAAATTGTTTTATATTTTAGATGCTTACGATATGAGATAGTATAGGTATGTAGGTATAAATATTTTTTGTAATTATATTATAAAGATATTCATCATCATCATCACATCAGCTTAAAGACGTTTATTGCTGTATGTGGACCTCTAAAATATTCCAATACACACAATCTTGTGATACCCTCATCCCATTAGCTTTATCAGGTCGTCAAAAGATAAAAAAAATAGGTATTTGATTAGCTAAATCAAATATCGTACCCCCATAATATACCCCCACTCTTTCCTGGCATCAGAGGCAGCAAGGATAGGATTTGGATGCACGGTGTCTAGAGTTCTACAAACTATTTTGTTAAGAATATGATAACGCCGTTAAGAATATGATATTCCCGTGCTTTGACGACCCCTGAGGGCGTAAGGGCCATAGATTATACACTAATACTAACAGTAAGGGCCCACGATGACTTTGTGTAGCGATGCTGTCGCATCTCTGCATTAATACAGTCGCGAAGTGGTCGCTAACTAACTAACTCCATTTACGTGCCACTCTCCCTCCTTTCTCACCCCGATGTAATTCGTCACGGTCAGTAGCGCGTTGCAAATGGGACTAATGCCCGATTTACACATCGACAAGTACAGTAGCGAGTTAAGTAATATTTTAAGATTAAGTTGATTTAAATAGATCTCCATCCTATTTTTTGGCAAGTTAAGTAAAAATAATCGTCATCAAGCAAAGTAACTTAGTCCTCACCTGAGTACTTTACTCAACAACGAATGCAGCGTGTATGGGTTAGTAAAAAAAAGTTTACACTTACCTAAACAAGTAAGATACTTACACTTGTAATATTCGGAATAATCTCGTTATTGTAAAACCTTGGCAGGACTGGTGTGCTCCAGAAGTTTATCATACTATTGACCATTATTGCCAACGATACTGTAACAATATGCAACAAAGGTGTCTTAATTAATCGTTCAAAGTTTAGTAGAGTTACGTGTAAGTTAATTTTTTAATTAACTTTTATGTTCATACTTTAACATCCAGTTCTTTGTGGTACCGACATATTTTAATAATCATAAATAAATTTTAGTAATTCAGTTTTATAACATATGCAAGTGCCATGTGGTGGTCAGTAGTCAACCTTTGCCCAGACGTGGAATAATTATCATAAGCAAAAATATTCGTTATTAATATTTTAGTGTTATATCATAAACAAACAGAGAATAAAAGATTTGAAAGGCTACAATAAACAAACAAAATAATCTTACACGTGCGAGATAAAACAATGTAGAGTAATTCTAGGAAGCCCATTACCTAAAAGTTATTGTAAATTTGAACTATATTTTTATGTAGATATTGGTACCTGTTTCAAAAGCTTGCTAAGTAAGTAACTCATCAATGTTATACATTGTTTAGTAGAAGAATAATTTGTTTAAAGAAAACTCTTCGACACATCCTGTAATGTTAGCATTCATATTGTGTTAGCCTTCATTATTCCATACTTAGCGGCAAATTTGAAGGCGCCCTAAATCTACTTAATCTAAGTTTACATATTAAAAGTTTTTCAAACTTTACCATCGCTTCCAAGGCGCTAGTAGAGAAGAAGCGGCGCGCGGCGTAACAAACTCTATAGCAGCGTTTTTAGACGTCTCTATAATAAGTTTTTTGGAGTACTCAGATGATAACGTCTTTTCTATAGTAATCAAACGTCCCGTATTCTGTGACCGTTTCATAAGACCAAATAGTAATACGTCATCCGTTATTCTAATGAAGTAAGTTACTTATATTTTATCTTAATAAAGGGTTCAAGTACCATTACACTTGTCAATAGATCTTTGCTTGTAGTCAATATTTATTCCTAATTGCTCTTTTTATCTAAATAGTGCGTACATGCATGCCATTAACAGATAGCACTGTTTATCTTATATAGTATATCAAATATACTTATATCCCTAATTTAGAATTTGTAAAAATAAATATAACATTTATAATGTCAGCATGAAATGGCAATTAAAGTACGTAATGTAATTAAACAATGATAGTAGCATTAGCGATATAACTGTTTCTTTTAGTACCGTTTAAGGTCAACCCACGGTGTTAAGTAAAAAATAAAAAGTGAGTAGGTATCATCTTTACAAAGATTGATTAAATAGTCGAAGTACAAAAGTTTTAAAAGCTTAATTAAAAAAAAAGTATTGTGAATAACACGAGATAAGCTTGAGAAGAAAAGGGTCACATTTGATGTATAATGTTATTGGTTAAAACTATACATTAATGGAAACAACATGAAGTCGGGCCATGACAAAATCGCTGCTTTATGGACTTCTAATTTACTTATATTATTCTCTCCATGTAGGTGGACCAACGACCTCAACAAGGTATCTGGGTCAGACTGGATGCGGAAGGCGCAGGACCATGTTCTGTGGCGCGTATTAGGAGGTTCAGCTGTGGACTGCGATAGGCTAATTGATTGATTGAATTTACTAAGCGCCTTCTAGACTCTCATCTATGAGTGAATATACAAGCAAACTCTCCCAATCAATCAATTAACAAAAATGTTTAAGTACTCTGTATACTCGTACTACGCGAAATTTGTTGATACAATTCTTGTTTCTTCTTTTCTAATATTTCAATAGGTACCAATAATCACATTTTTATCTACTCTCTACTCGAGTACATTCGGCAGCTTTGATAATCCAATGCACACAATAAAAAATGTAATGAATAAAAAATATTTATTAAACATAAATATCTTTTATTCATCATTGTTTATTCTAAATAAGTAAATGTTGTTTGAACAGTTAAGATATAAATATTGCCCAGATTAGTTAATTAGAATGCTTCAAACACAAACACATGTACTGGTACGCCTATCTAAGACGATTTTAAATACATGTAGTATATTTAAAATTTTATTAAAAACACATATTTAAATAACTAATCATACTTTGACGTAACTCTATAACAAATTAAAAATACAAGGAACTCTACAAGGCGCCGTATAAAGATATTTGAAGAAACAACTAAACCACTGCATAATTGACGTCACCAATATTTTAAATACTCGACAATTAACTCATGTAATTTAAATGTTTTTCTTTGTGTTTTAATAACAAATATTCTACTTAACTATTTTTTGACTAACTCCTATTTTGAAGACAATTAGAAACACACAAAAATAAAAAATAATAACAAGAACAAAATATGAGGAACAGAAACGTTAAGTAAAGTAAAAATATAAATTGTAAAAATATGTAATAAACACAAGCCAATACAAATACGTTATCCCAAAATTATAATAAAAATATATACCTAAATAAAATATATATACAGCATTAATTAAAATTATCAAATATCCGAATGATTACATTACTTAAACCCTAATCTACATTAGTTATTCTTTATTAAATCAAGAAACAGGGATTAAAATGAACCCTAGAATGAATGCATCTTCATATAATATCATTCGACCGCAAGCCAGCATTATTACTTCCGTACACAGAATGAATGGGCAATCACCACACAAGGTTACTGGGTCGTTGACGTATGAGTATCAGTCAATATTCGACACACAGTCAAAACTAAACTAACAGTTATAAAATATGTACTTACCAGCGAAGGCTACTAAATATTGCACTCGTCTACTTTGCTCCATTTTTGTAAAAGAGTATTTACATATCACTTCCTAAAAACCTGTTGATATTCACCACAAACACTGTCACTTTAAAATATTTTCTTTCTCCTCCTTTTACGTATTTAGTTGTATGACATTCAGTAGAAGTCCAGTCTTTTAATTCAGAAACAATCTTATCGTAAAGTTACCTTGAATCAATAATTTGTGCGTTCGAATTTGCAAACACAATAATTTGTGTAATCGTCTTAGTCGCAACTAGTCCGAACTCTTATTACTGGCAAAATTTAACAGAAGGCACAGAATGTAGGCGGTAACATAGCGTCGCGCCGTCCTTATCTTGCATCTAGAACTGGCACACATAAATGTTGGTGTACGATGTAGCACAATAAAAATTAGCGTCCGACTCATTGATAGGGTACAATCGTATCAAAACACGCGGCATCATCTGTCATGTTAAATAACGTTATGTAACTTGAATGAAGATTAAATGTAGTAAGCTGTAAGCATTACGTAGCTATTATTTTTATTAGACGTCATACAGCTCTACCATTAATACAGAAAGAAATAAATACGTGCAAAGTTCAATTATTTTGTGATGAGTCTGCCTTCTTTGGTATACTGGTATAGAGTCGGTCTAATAATACAAAACGTCGACGTCCCTTCTTGTTTCTTATATGAAGTTAAAAATGACAAAAAGAGATTTGACTTGCATCTTACAATTGCAAAAGCGAAACATGTCTTTAACTTATTGCTCGTTGGTCCATCTCTGATGAAGGCTTGAACTTGCAAAGGCATATTTATATCTATTAATTGTAAGATAGCAGTAGTGGCACTTCTGATAGAATTCTAAGTGATGTGCATGACATTGTTACGCTGACACAGTTTTGATTAAAATTATCTAGATACTGCAACATTGAACCCGTTACGAATTTACTAAAAGATAAAGAATAAATTAGCTAGTACCAAACCGCTTTAAATTTCTTGAAGACCGTTCAAGTTATTGTCTTGGTGGGTATGATGACGTTATGAGAACAAACATGCCATTGCATCCTATGGATGTCATTAGCGATGACAAAGGATATTCGCAGAGAGCAATTCTACATTTATAACAATTAATAAAATTCCAAAATGTATTCACTTTATTGTTATAATACTCAAATTCTTTTAGCTCCTTTTTAAACGCAAAAAACTTAAAAGGAAAAGTGAAAGTAATTGTAAAGAGGTCAAGACTATTTCTAAATAAATATGTACTTGTAATGAAATACTTTATGTTACAACTGTGCCTTGTAAGACGTTTTAGTGAACCTAAAATGGTCAAACCAGAATATACTTAAATTAAATCAGTAATAGGTTTATGAAAGATTTAGGTTTATAAATTAAGCAAGACATGATTTTTACATGTACGTAAATAAAAGGATCATTCTAAAAAAATAAAAAGAAATTTATTCTATTTTTTAAATGTGGAGTTGGTTTAATTGATGGAATATGGTTAACTTTCCTGGTATAAATAAATATTTGTTGTAGGTACCAAGACCTCATATTATAAAATATCGAATAGATATATTACACAGATACATTGATACATTGTATAGTAGGTACATACTTATTACAAATACTCAATAACATCATATACCTACTGCGTAGAGTTCAAACAGAACACTCTACGCAGCCTAAACAGTCGACTCGTGGCAATTTCATGCATTATTCAAGAGATACGAGAACGTTATGTCATTGACTCAAACGAAACCGCAACTGAAAAATGGAATATTGTATTAAAAGAATATCAATATGACAATACTGTATCATTAGTTGACTGAGGACTTAAACAAGATAGTGACATCACAATTATCTATGACCTCTAGATTCTTAGAGGTAATATGTTTGTTAATAATGATAACAACTATGGATGAAATATTATTTGCACTTTGAATAAGAAAAATTAATAAGAAAAGGATATATTATAGACTAGCTGCTGTGCCCGCGACTTCGTTCGCGTGGCGGATGTTACTTACTTCGCAATTCGATTTAATACTGAAAAATCGTTTTTACTACACACGAATTATAAAATTAACGAACGAACCAAAACCTTTTCAAAAACAGATCTATGAAGACTGTGTCTAAACTTATACTGAAAGACATGAGCGAACGTCATTCTTTCAAGTAAAATCTTAATACCGCGATACTGAAAATGACGTCACAGGCACAATGCCATCTGTTGTCAAATTTGTAAGTTAAAATAAATGACATCGCTTTTTTCATCATAACAGCCCATTAATGTCCCACTGCAAGGACGCGCCTCCTCCCGTGACGGAGGGATACTTGGCCTACTAATACCACGTTGGCCAGTCGGATTGGTATAGGGTTTAATTTCAAGTTTTCCTTCATTTTTATTTCGTAAAGATAATATTCACCGATAGTCCCTTAGTCGGTTTTACGCCACCCATGGGATGAGATGGGGAGGTGACATATTGTATTCTTGCTCCGTCACCACACGGATAATCGCTAATTAATTTTGAATAAATACATTTGCACGCCACGTTATGGTGCGGCAGAATTACCTGCCTCGGTGGCGCGGCGGTCGCATTACATGGCTGGCGTGCATGAGGTCGCGGTTTCGATTCCCATGGAGGACAATTGTGATACACAAATATTGTCCTTAGTCTGGATGTTCTTTGTGTCCGTTAAATTGATATTTTTAAAGGCTAGTGTGAAGACTTATAATAATTGATATTACACAAACGATTCATGGTTAATTTTATTAACATTTAAAAGGAATAACTTATTAATAGCACTTAATAATAAAATAGTTATATATTATTTAAAAACTCATTTATTTTATGATTACTACTGGTAACGCCATCTCGTGAACAAAAGCAACGAAATTTAAATTCATTCAACATTGAACCAAATCCATTTTTCATGACCCCTGATTTGTATTGGACTGTTCTAATAAAGAGATCTAGCGATATCTCGAGTATTACTTATCCGATTCCGATTGTTTTATTATAGTATAGATAGATACCTACTTTAAACTTAATACCTAAAAACTACGTATCTATGTATTTTAATATCTAAAGCGCGCTTATTCCGAGAAGAGTCAATAAGAACCACGTCAATGTGAATGAAATTATATAGATGCACCGGTTGGCCGTTTCGGACGTTAAACAAAAATCAACCGTACTGCCGTACTCATACTGGCGCGGCGACATTTGGAAATTTTCTTTCATCTAAATCTTGTGTGTTTATAAACCGATTTCTATAATTTTTTTTTTATGTATAAGGTATTAAAGTGTACTTTTGAAATATGGGAGTTTGAAAAAGATATGTCTATGCAAATTACAATATATTTATGTATTTAATACACTTTGAAGAAAACCCTAACGATTAAACAGGTTATTGTGACTAATATATAATAGATAGATATATACTATTCAGGACTTTTTTGTTCATCGTTTGAAGACCATTATTTTTGTAATACATATTTTTGGCGTATGATCAACGTATGCGATGATAAGAGCTCGAACGCGCTTTTTTTCAACCGACTTGTTTCAAATTTTTTGCCACTGCTCAGCTCCTATGTGTCTTAGCGTTATGTAATACAGCCTATAACCTGCCCGGGAGTATGGACTACAATTGTACCAAGTTTGGTTAAAATGCCTTCAGTAGTTTTTGACCCATGCGTGCACATACAGACAGACAGACAGACAGACAGACAAAAAATTTATTGATTGCATTTTTGGCATTAGTATCGATCACCATTCATCCTCCAATATTAATTTTTAACATATATTCAATGTACAGAATTGATCTCTCTACAGTTTTATTATAAGTATAGATAGAAAGGATAATTGTTACACATGCGGTTAATGATTACATAATACCATTATAACATCTCCTCACAGACTCCGCAGTGATGACAAATGGCCGTTGGCTCCCGTCCTATGTGACATAAAGTCCGGTTAATATCTGCTTCATCTGTTGGCCATGGGATAAGGGACACCATGGTTCCTCTGCAACAAATCCTCCATGACTGGCTTTATCGCCTAGATTATGGTCTGTATCATAGATATCAGCTTGTGGTCTGTACCTATACTCTTAGGTTACGCAAGTCGCACCTTTACGTCTGCAGGAGTTTCAGATTGAGACGTTACCGCTTTCTCTATTTCTCGAAATTTAGGATAGTGGCCCGTCCCTAGCACTAGTTATGCATTAAGGCCAGAATCTTCTTCTTGACTCCACAATTTGTCACGCCCTGTGTCACGAGGACTTTTACAAACATCAATTTATCGGACACAAAGAACATTTATGTGATCGAACCCACGACCTCGTGCACGGCAGCCGCTTGCGTACCGTCGCGCCACCGAGGCTTCCGACAAAGAGACTCACCACTTCGAAGCAGTGATCCTGACGGCCAGTAGTCTCTCTTTCTTTTTGTTTCTGCTACAATGTAATCACGTTTACCTAAATACGCCAGTTGATAAAAATATAGACAAAGAAAAAATATCTTATCATGTTCTTACTTTGTTGCAATATCTACGACGACGTGAGAAAATATGTAACCTAAAATAGAATTAAACTTTAAACTAATTTGATGAACAAATAAAATAAAAATTCTGTTAATTTAAATATTGTAGACGTACTTATTACAATGTAGATAGGTAAATATCATAGCAGAGGTATGAGTCAATATTTAAATAAAAATAATCGACTATAATAAGAATTGTGACTCGATGTTGTTTGTCGTCAAGTTAGGAACGTATGTTACGTATCATGAATGTCATTAAGTCACCCAGAGGATGTCCAGAACATATACCTAGGTACTCCATGCCTCACAAACGTATGAGAATCTACCCGAAGTTTAGAGTGTGTAAAGAATGTTTTTTTTGTTGTTCCTAATCTTGTTAACCTTCAGAAAAATTAGACTAGTTAAGGCGGAGTAAGTCATGGAAGTGGCCTAAAAGACGGTCTTCCTGCACGTATGTAAACTAGGAATGTACTCAACACGCAGGCCATTCGGGTTGGTATCGGGTGATTTGTCAAGTCTTGTTAAAGTTTTGTTCTTAAGTCTATATCCGCTGCCTCATACTCATAGTACAAATGCTTAATTTGGGGCTAGATGGCGTTGTAAGAATGCGAGACAAAATATTTTTTACATTACTATACTTACTTGCTTCTTTGAATAAAAACAGGGAAACTGCCAATTATCCTTGGCTCTTGTATTTATCCTTGATTACAACTAATTTTTTTATATCTTGTTGTAAGTTTGACTTAGTAGACCCAGTTACTGGCTGGTTTAGGGTCAATTTATACTGAGACAGGGTCAAAGCGAATGGAAGCGTTAATCCAAAACTTAACAAAACAAATTAACCTAATTAACCCTAATGCATTCTGGCAGCATATACGTAGGCTGAAATCTAAAGGTGGTTTCGAGCCTCGTGTCACCTATGATGGGGAGGAATATGTTGGGGTAGATGCAGCGCGCGCCTTTGCAGAGTATTTTTCTAGCGTCTTCCTTCCTACGGCACCGGTACTAGACTGTAGCTTTTCATCTGGCAGCGACCAGAACAGCTCTTCTAATTATGTACACATAAGCGAGGTTACACTAGCTGACGTTGAAAACGGCATAAGAAGCATAAAAGCTAGTAGCACCATGGGGCCGGACAACATCTGAAAGTCCCAATTCTTTACATACTAAACGTAGCACTTTCTACCGGAAAGTATCCTCAACGTTGGAAAATAAGTCGTGTGAGGCCAATACCAAAGACTAGTGATGCCTCTAATGTTGAGAACTATCGACCAATAGCCATTCTGTCGGCTTTAGCTAAGTTGTTCGAGTCCATCTTACACAGACTGCTTTCTCCACAGCTGAAACCATTTTTGTGTGATTCGCAACATGGATTCCGTTGTAGGCGGTCTGTTGACACAAATCTCTTAACGTTGGTTGACTTAATTTCGGCGCTTGTACACTAAGAAGCTACACATACAGCTAAGAAAATTTGCCGTGTCTACGCCAGACAAGACAAATCTTCGTGTAGACGTCAAGAATTTTGTCTTTTTCGTACACGAAAACTTTTCTTGTCTTCCGCAGACAAGAAAATTCGGAACGTGTACACGCCAGGATTTTTTTCGTACAGTCGTCAGACGGGCGTAGGGCGCGCAAGTAATAACAAGTGTGATAATCAGTGTGAGTTTCCTTTAGTAAAAATGTTAACTAGAAAGCAAACAAGTATGATACCCTACTACACCGCTCCCCGCCCCTCCGCAACAACGTTCGCCGTGTCTTGTCTTGCGCAGACAAGAAAATTTTCTTATGCATCGCCGGCGCTGTGTACACAGGTCGTGCTTAGAAACGACACGAATTCTTGCGTAGGCCCGGCGATTTTTCTTACCGTGTACAAGCGCCGTTACGGAACATCTAGATAATACAATACAGATCGATGTTCTATACTTTGACTTCAAAAAGGCTTTTGATCGCGTAGATAATGATGTGCTGTTAGAAAAGCTGGGTAACATCGGTTTCACACCTAAGTTGCTTCGGCTTTTTGCAAGTTATATGCGCGATCGACAGCAGTTTGTTCAGTATGGCTGCTTTGTTTCTGAACCGTATCTGTTCCGTAGTCAGTTCGTATCCGTTCTGGAGTCAGCCAGGGCTCAGTATTGGGTCCTCTGCTTTTTAGTATAATGGTAAACGATCTTGACTTAGTCCTTCGATTTGCTAGATGTCTTCTTTATGCTTATGACTTAAAGCTCGTGTATGGTATTGAACAGCCGGCCGACTACCTGTCGTTGCAGGGTGACGTCGACCGGGTTTACCACTGGAGCGTCGTCAATAAGCTCATATTCAATGTGGCTAAATGTTGTGTGATGACGTACAGTCGCTCGCGTGAGCCTATTTGTGCGCAATATATGTTGGGTTCAGTCCCCATTAACCGGGTTTCGTTTGTTAAGGATCTTGGGGTATTGTTTGATGCGCGTCTTACCTTTCACGAGCACATGCGAGCTCTTGCAGCAGACTGTTATCGTAGGTTAGGTTTTGTAATCCGCAACATGCGAGACTTCGACAATCCCAAGATTTTAAAGTTGATTTACACGGCCCTCGTGCGAAGTAAGCTTGAAACTACTGCCATTGTTTGGAATCCGTATGAGTGCACTTACGCATTACTTCTAGAAAAGATACAGAAGGCCTTTTTAAGGTTTCTGTATAGAAGAATGTTCGGTTACTACCCTTTTCTTTATCCAACGAAATTTTTGTTGGGAACTCTAGGGCTCAATTGTCTGGAAGTAAGGCGTAATTGTGCTCTACTAACTTACGCTTGCCGCACACTCCGTGGAGAGTCTGATTGCCCTGAGCTAGTGATGTTGCTGGTGAGACTGTTAGTCCCCACTGTGCCTGCATACGAGCTTCGGCCGCGCACCCACCCGCTGCTGGCTGTGTCGGTGGTGCGCACCGTGTCGCGCGAAAACTCACCCATTACTTCGAGTGTTGCGTATGCTCAATGAACTCCTTGAATCAGCGCCAGAGTGTGATTTGATGGGGAGTGAGTGGGCGTGTGTGTATCGTAAGTGTTTGACGTTCTGTGAGCGGATGACTGATCATTGAAATATGTGTTTATAATATTAATTTAATTTATTTAGAATTCATTCGCTTTATTTTAAGTACACGTTTGTACCTGCGCGTACAATAAACTATTTTGTTTGCCGTGCTCGGCTCTGTCATGCCGTGAAATTTAATTTAAGTAAATAAATAAATAACTCCGAAACACCACAGCGTAACGTACACATTACGTCGGAGATTTTAAAAAGATGCGCGCGCATTCTTTCGAATTCAAGTTGCAGTTACGGCTACAGACAATTTCGTGCAGTGCAACCAAAATAACCATTGCGTGATCTCCATTTACTAGTCGAGGCACCTTTTACTCTATCAGCAGCACCAGGAACCACGCTCATACCACGGTCACCGCCCCATACCACAGTTACCCCCCAAACACCAATCAAACGGACAGAAAGAACCCGGGACAACAATTCACATAAAGTGCAGCCTCGCGCGGGAACCTTGGTGGCAGTCAGTCCGCAGTTATTCAAAATAAATCCGTATCTTGGGGATATCGTGAGATTTTTATTACGAAAACCAACCTTATACCAAACAACGTAAGAGTTTAAGCTAATCAATCAATTGACTAAAATTTAAGAGGCGTTTATGAGTAAGGGGGCTAATTTCAATACTACAAATCATCATGTTCTAATTTTAAAACATCATATTCGAATATCGTAGAACACCATCGTTTTGTTTCAGTCAGGTTAAGTAAGATATCAAAGTAACACAATAAGTACTTTATTCTTACCAAAAATAAGAACGTTGCACCAATCCCAAAAGCAACTTCCACCTACACTGACACTGATCATATTCACAATAATCATTTTGTCACTAGGCCGAAGATACTAATAACTTAATCGCAAGAATAATTATTATCACTGCTCACAATTAACATAGACACTGTACACAATTAATTTAACTATGAAATTGTAGGTGAAAACCTAGGTATTTCAACCTCGCGGTAATTTATACTCGTAATCTTTTTTTTTCGTACTACCATGGTCATTGACGACGATTCTGCCAGTATCTAAACTTTATGTTTTCTTTTTTTTTTCAATTCTCAAATAGAAAATAAAAACCACTAATTTTCATAGTACCGTTGAATGACAAATAACTGGTTCCAAATTTAATTAAAAGTAACTTCCACATGATGTGTAAACCGGTTAATAGTACAAAAACGCGATTAAATCCTTTACACATCTTATTCTTATTTTACCGCAACATATAATATTCGATCATCAAAATTTAAGCGAATGCGTATCAGCGTTCGAAATTCAAACGTCATAGACTAAGTTTTGATTAAGTTTGTGGGTGAGTTTTCGCGCGACACGGTGCGCACCACCGACACAGCCAGCAGCGGGTGGGTGCGCGGCCGAAGCTCGTATGCAGGCACAGTGGGGACTAACAGTCTCACCAGCAACATCACTAGCTCAGGGCAATCAGACTCTCCACGGAGTGTGCGGCAAGCGTAACATAATAAGTTAAAACAGCATACCACGGTACTATTCACAGAAGATACCGACCAATACCGAGACCAATAACTTGTTACACGTTAATCGTCGTTTTCACCAGTAGACAAAATTAAAACTAGCAACTTTAAATCATTATCATAGGGCCACAGCCGACAAAATAACTTTACACTTTAAAATATTGAGATTGCTCTATACCAGCAACATAAAAACTTTACTGCTAAAACTATGAGCAATAACAGAGAGCACTCTGCTCAAAAATTCATAATATGGAACAAACTCACCGGATTGGTACAGAATACGTTTACTACGCTAGCTGTGGGCTGGCTGGCGTTCATCCCACTTCTGATGTCGACGTTAGCTTATGGTGGCACGTTCTACGATAGGTCGGTCAACTCGAAGTAACACTTTTACTACAATGAACACTTTCACTGCATTCGAAATAAAACTCGGTTTGCACTCTACTCATTTTAATATGGTAGTCTCATAACAATTAACTTGAAAATAAGCTATCCTAGCTCGAATCTAAACGGATTACACTGGAACGCGGTGAAGTCGGTACTCGGATGACAACACGACCGCACGGTTCGGTGTCTCGTTAACAAGTGCTCGCCAATACTGGCTACTCACTGACAAAACCGCTTTGACAGTTGACACCGACTGACGTCTATGATATGCTATCTATGACAAGTGTTGCCAATCCAATAACGAACACACCCAAGCCCGTTCGGGCTTGACGTTCCGTCTGACAATCCACGACACATATAAACGGGTGTCATATGTCATTTCGAACGTCACTGTTGCGACACACGCTGTTGCGAATTAATTTTCACTGCCTCATAAGTTCGAAAGCTTATGGACTCGAATAAAGTAGACGCGAAAGACGCTGTTTCGAAAAACATTTTTACTGCCTCATACGTTCGAATGCTTGTGATTTTGATTAATTTCTACTAATATTATAAAGAGGTAATGATTGTTTCTCCGAGTGGTTACGGAGTAAGAATACAATAATGTAAGAGTACCACTAATCCCATGGGTGTCGTAAAAACCAATTAGGGGACTGTCCGTGAATATTATCTTTACGAAATAAAAAGAAGGAATATTTAAAATTAACCCTATACCAATCCACCTGGCCAGCGTGGTATTAGTAGTCCAAGTATCCCTCCGTCACGGGAGGAAGCGCGTTCCTACAGTGGGACATTTATGGGATGTTATGATGATGAAAGTTTGTGTATTTGCGACGTTGTAATCTTTGGATCTAATAAACCGATTTTAAAATTATATCTGTGTTGAATAGTCCATTTCTAAGTCTATGATAATAAAATACTTATGTAAAAAACGGAACGCGTTTTTCGCCGCCCAACGAAGTGGGCACAGGACAGCAACTTAGTCATAAAGTGTACAGAAAAGTATTCAAGCCCTTATTAAATAAAAATAACAAATTAATAAACAATAATGATTAATACATTTTTAAATTAATAATAAATAATTCATTTCATTTCAATCTACATTTTTAACTGTTTTATTGTGGGACATAATATCTCTGATTAGATTACATTTACCATATCGAGTAGTCACAGGACGAAAAAAACTATTGACGCTCATTTTTCTATTATTCGCATCACACTTTACGACGTTGAAATAAGATATTACAAAACCAAAGATATCAAAACTAAAGAGAAATTGCACGTATGTCATATTCTAGGCAAACCTCTGTTTTATACATACACAGCCATAAAATATTCGGATAAATAGTGCTTTCAGTAAAAAGATTGGTATGTATATTCATGTACGATGTTATAACAAACAACAATAAACGTAAAAGAATATTTTTTTGTACGCTTTATGACTAATTAATCAAAATCACAAGCATTCGAACGTATGAGGCAGTAAAAATGTTTTTCGAAACAGCTTCTTTCGCGACTATTTCATTCGAGTCCATAAGCTTTCGAACCTATGAGGCAGCGAAAATTAATTCGCAACAGCGTGTGTCGCAACAGTGACGTTCGAAATGACATATGACACCCCATATAAACAATAATAATATGCATAATAAAAAAAAAGAATTCATTTTTGTATAAAATTATTTAATCAATCTTAATAATGAAATAACTTATGTATTAAAAATTGTAATGATATAAAAATACTATAAAAATTAAGCCTTTTCATATAAAAGCTACTACACAGTGTTAAAATATGAACCGGTACGATTTATGGTAACAAAGAAACGTATAAAATAATGCGAATGTAGGTAGTTGTATTTAAAAACAAATTTAATTATTAATGTAAAATTAGACATTTTTACATTATTCATGTAAAATTAATTACATATATATGTATAATAGGTACATATTATTAACATTTAGACGCCATTTTAGTTTTGTAAACTGTTTTAATGGTCAAATTACTATTTATGTGATATTATGCAATAAATTGAAAAGCCTAGCAATGAAAAGTACTATAAAAAATAGCACAAAATTGAGCAGAATTATAGTACAAAACAGTACAGTATTTCTAACTATTGTTTTAGAATCGTAAGAAATAACACTAAATCAATATAATTGTTTTATCCTTGATAGTACAAAACAAAAATATATAAAAATTGAATTAAAAAACCACATCATTTTTAAAACACAACGTCAATAATAGAATTAAAAATTCGAAAATTTCAATTTACGTGATTTTACTTGGCACATAACATCATTTTTTTAAGCTCAAGAGTATTGTAATGGAAATGATACAGTAGGCACAAAACATGGCTCATGCACTAAACATTACTTACACTAATAATATACAGTAATTAAGTCTTGTTTATATCTTTGTTCGACACATTCTTAATAAGCTATATAATTAAACAATTCAAGACATAAAATACCCTGATGATACCCCTTCGGCCGTTATGAAAACCGAAGTTGGGAATCCAGTTTCCTAAAAGGCTTTTTTATACCTCTATGTAACTGGTTTCCTTTAAACTTTAGTTTAACAAGGCACATAAAATAAAACAATTTAAAGCTCAATTTGTGAAATATTTTAAGCAAAGCTCAATAATATAATCAAAACGTCAATATGTATAACATTGTAAATTAAGTTAGCCAAAATTAAAATTACTTTAACGAAGGCTTTCTTTATATTTTGTAAAATTATTACCTAGAGATTGTTCGAATCGAGACTTAGTCAAAAACAATAAAAAAGAAGATTAACTCTTTGTTAAAACTCGTAATAAAGTAGATAAAAGCTAAAGCTGTGATGCTAGGTTAATATTTTATAACAGTGTCGACAAAACTATTGAATATTTTTTTACATAACTAATATATATTAATTTATAAGACTGATAATATTATTTCAATCATATTAAAATATATATGTAAAAATTATAAGAAATAATAATCAAATATTCATTATCATTAGCTTACAATACTAAAAATGCACAGAGTACCTACCTACAAAATGTCATAAGAACAATTATAAAAAAAAATAAAAACAAAAAATATATTTTATAAAAAATATCAATAAAACGATTTAAACTAAAATAATCAAATGCTTGGACATATTCGTAGTAAACTAATCAGTCACCTACTTAAAATTATTGTCAGATAGACAATCTACTGATAGAAATATCTTTCTTTTAAACTTGTACTGAATAATCAATCTGGCTTTTAAACTATCGTGTTTCTTTATTATAAATATTATATAAACGGGATATTAACGCGCATTTTATTTACCTTTATTTTAAATGACGTTTCGGCACAGGTTGCGCTGGCCGTGGTCGCAAGCTGACTGATACGTCAAGTAAAATAAAGGTAAATAAAATGCGCGTTAATATCCCGTTTATATAATATTTATAATCAATCTGGCATTGAGAGATCAGTTAATATTATCGGTTATATTGGTCCCGTTTATTTTTGGTTTAAGCTTTCTCGAGACGTTTGTACTACTTAAAAGTAAAGCTCACCAACTTAAATCTATGACACGAATATATACTTAATTTAATTATTTCCATAAAAACAGTGTATTAATGGCTGTACCTACTAATAAATGCAATTTGTGTTGCTACAATGAACACAGTCAGTCGGTAAAATCGTAATACATAATTGGTAAATAGTGATAATTATCATTCTAATATTATATCAAACTTGGAGAAGGTCTGAAACTTAAACAATCTAGCGTACTAAATATTAAAAGGTCTGGTAAATTTGAGAAAGTACCTACTTATCCTCCAAGCTTAAAACCATTTTTTTACTTCCCATTTTCTACTTTAAGATCTTTAAGTTCTAATGTATCTTTAGCAACAAGGTCTTCTGCAATTTCCTCAGTAGCAACACCTACATACAAATTACCCTGTAGTTCTATTTGTATATCTCTTAAATTCTTTCCTTTGGTTTCAGTCACAATATAATACGAAAATACGGCACCGCCAAGAGCAAAACTAGTAAAAATAGAAAAGACTCCCGTTAAGCCAAGAGCGTTTTGAACTACTTGATATCCCCGTGCTATACTAAATGCTACTACAGAACCAAATATATTGAGAGTAGTCATAGCTATAGCTTTAACGTTCAATGGAAATATTTCTGCGGGTATAATGAAAATTAAAGAATTGTAACCTAAAGTAGAAATAACATTCGATGTAAGAATACAAATGAATGGAATGATCCCGTACGGGGATATAATTTCAGGACTGACTTTAACGATGTCTTGTAAGAAGTAGAAGATAGCAATGATTCCTAGAGACAATCCTGTTCCGAAGTATGAGTACATTAAAAGAGGTCGCCGTCCCACGCGATCTACTAGAACTGTGGACGTCATACCTGGAAACAAAAATATCAAAATATTTATACTATCATTGAAACATAATCCGTTTATAAGCAAAACCAGGGAAAACATATAATTTTATTTCATTTTAGTTTATAAGCAAAATCGGAGAATGCCACCAAATTGAAAAAGGCGTTCTTAGAATGTTAAACTACGACGAAATCTTAAAAAATATTATTAATTCTCTCCTTACCAACAGCAAAGTTAACAACGCCATACATGATGAACACCGTAGACAAATTCATGTCTAACTTAGTATCTGATACTATCCAGCCCAAATATTGCCTTATCAATACACCTCCAGTCATCATCATTGTCATTTTTAATCCTGAAAAGAAAAACATGTTTTAATATTAAATGTAAACCCTACTCCAGAAACAATAAACTTGGCCTATCGATGAAATGGTAAGTATTTTTTTACAGAGAGGCTGATATTAAGTCTGATTGCAGTCCAACAATAGGGAGGACGCCGGAGGGAATACGGTTCTCCTGTTGTCCCCTGGTATTCGCTTCAAAAACCAAGGGTTCAAGGTAGTTGTGACAAGGTTCAGTTCTTTCTAGCAGATATTTTATCTGCACTGCAGTTTTATTTATGTAAGATCTCCACTGAACGGTGCGCGTCGGAGAAAATATAAGTAAATATAAAAAGAATTGCAACGGAGTTAACATCCACATCCCTTCTCACAGTAATAGCATATTACACAATCATATTGTTCCATTCACTGCATGTACTAAATTTTATGACTAACGTAACCAGAATCACCAAATTATATTTACTAGTTAATTTAATTGTCGATCTTCGCCAATATCTCACTTTCTCTGAATAGATGGTATTCTTTCTCATCGTTTTCTAGGGAGACCTTTAATCAATCAATCAACTAGCATATTGAAGTCTAAGGCTGGCCATAGGCCTCTCCCAACACGCGCCACCGAACACGGTCTAGCATGGCTTTAGTGCCACCGTATTCCGGTAATAAAACTTTGTCGTCAACTTGGACGAGTATTGGAATGAAGTCACCGTTTTCCTTACACTTACGGCCACCCGGCCCGACAGCAACCACTTCACAGTGTAAAACTTTGGTCTGTGCTTTTTAGAAATTCATGATGCCACCGTCAGTCTTGGTTCAGCTCTTTTGATCAGCACATGATCGAGCGAAGGAATTAAACTTTTTTTTTTTTCTAAAGACAACTCCCGCAATAAGGAGCATGCCCTGTGTCGCGGGGACATTTTACAAACATCAATTGACGGACACAAAATGCATGTTTCATAAATGCCGCTTCTTTTTTTTTATTAAACGAAAAAAATTCTACGAAATTGACTTGCTTCAAAGTTTTTAAATGTCGCCTATTCTTAATTAAAGGGTGATGCTACCAATTATCAGCACTTTAAGAGTTAGTCCTACTTTAACTTCGTTTATCACAGTGATGATAATGATAACAACTATAACAATATGCTTTCTTGGTTCATAATTTAATAAATAATTGATTTTTGTTATAAAAAATAGTTATTATTCATACACATTTTATTTAGATGAGTCTGACTAAATAATGACCCTGGCGCCAATTATTGGCACCATCATCGCCAATTATTGGCATTGACTAAGCCAATTATCAGCACCTTAAAATTAGACATAAAATTAGGTAGATAAATGAAATAATCCAATGTTTATAGTAAAATCTCTTTTATTTATACCTAGCCTAACAACCGAAGTTTCAGAAAAATAAATACATAAATATAAAAAATTCCAAAAAATAATAGACATTCTTTTGATCATAATATCAACACTATAAAAATAACTAGCAATGTTAGTTTCAGCATGGTGCTAGTGTAGTAGTGCCAGGATATGAAATCCGAAATCATAGAGTACTTTTTCCAAGAATATTGAATTCTAGGTATAAAATAATCACGCTTTACAATAAAAAATATGGATTAACAATTTTACATACCACTTTGTCATGTAACAGTACCAGTGCCGATAATTAGCAATTCGCAAAAAAATTGAACCCAGATGTCAGCACCTCATTTATGAACATAAAATCAAGATAACGTTCATTTCCATTGTCAGATAAGCCTTATAAAACATTTTATACATGAATAAAACCTAAAGATTCAGTAAAAAATATCTAAAAGATCTAAAATAAAGTAAAATAAAAAAACCTGAACTTACCTACGATCATAAGAAACTGTCAAAACAAAGTAATTTGAAGGACATGTTCGCGCGTTTTTTTAAAATAATGGCTTTTTTTTAATCGAAGAATGTAGTTTGGCCCAGTTTATAATTCCAAAAGGATCTTATTTTTCATTTCTTTAAACGAAATCCCAAATTAATTAATAGAAAGCTTATAATTTGAGTTTTAGTTGGGGGTGCTGATAATCTGGTGCAGTGCCAACATTAGGTCGCGTGCCCCTACTGTTGTAGGTTAAAAGTTATTATTCTTAAGCTATCGCGCCTTAAGTTTAATGCCTTTTGTCAACATATGTATGTACTAGAGCAATTAAGGCAATCATTATTCAGGAAAACGACTTTGAGAAAAGAGCGTATCGTTTAATTACGTTTGCGGTTTTAAGTCATTATTCACATTTCTAATCCTTATCTTACATCCTCTATGATTGCTCATCTTTTAACAATCAAGTAGTTATCCGGAGTTAGTCCCGCTACGGTCTGTACAGGCACTTTTTGTAAATATTAACAGTTTTCCTTATTTCTATAATTTTATTTTAATTTTGTATTGCGTTGAATTAATTAGTGCGTGTATTAATCTTTGGGTTTTTACTTTTAATTCGATTTTTAATATCTAGTTTTATGCAATGTTATTTTCAAATTATTTTCAAAACACAATAATGTCTAGGTAAAATTATCTAATCAAAAGGATAATAATTGCCTACAATCTAAATTTTTATCATTAGAAATTTTATCATTTAATTTTTATTGAATGCCTTTATATTTAGTATTTGGATAAATGCCATAATTTACTTTTTAACATAATGAACAGTATGGACAAGGCGTTGAATTAGAAAAAAGCCTTAAGTATCTTTCGGCATCATCTATATTATTATATAAAAGAAAGTCGTGTTAGTTACACCACTTATAACTCAAGAACGGCAGAACAGATTTGGCTGAAAATTGGTAGGGAGGTAGCTTAGAGCCAGGAGACGAACATAGGATACATTTTATAAAAAATAAAAAAAATACTGCCAGTAATTCCAAGATCTACGGCTGCCGACGAAATAAACGCTTGCCTCAAATCGTCAAATCTATGGCGCTATGTGAAAAAACTGCAGCTGACAACAAACATGAGAGTTACATTGCTTAATGATATATCTGCTGAAGATTTCTCGGAGAAATTGCTGACTATCGGTAATGGTCAAGTACCTGTCGATGAATCGAGCGGATTAATATCATTTCCAAATAATTTCTGTAATTTTGTCTCATCAAAAGACGAACTTATCAACAATGTATTTTCAAACATTATTTCTAACTACAAAAATAATGAATGGTTGAGTGAGCGAGCAATTTTAGCGGCTAAAATTAAAGATGTAGATGACCTGAACTACATAATTCAAAATAAGATCATTGGAACAATGCATTCATTCAAATCTATTGACTGCGTCACAAATGAAGATGAAGCCACCAACTATCCAATTGAATTTTTAAACTCTTTGGACGTGCCTGGCTTACCACCGCACAATTTACGCCTAAAGGTTGGCTCCGTAGTAATCATGCTTCGAAACATAAACCAACCAAAACTGTGCAACGGTACGCGTTTGGTGGTTAGAAAATTGATGAACAATGTCATTTACGCTACGATAATGATAGGAAAATTCAAAGGTGAGGAAGTTCTCATTCCGAGGATCCCGATGATCCCAACCGATATGCCGTTTGAATTTAAAAGACTTCAATTTCCGATACGTCTTGCATTTGCCATGACCATCAACAAATCACAAGGCCAGTCCTTAAAAGTTTGTGGTTTAAATCTAGAACATTCATGTTTTTCCCATGGTCAATTATACGTGGCATGTTCACGGGTCGGAAGACCATCTGCGTTGTTTGTTTTTGCGCCTGATAATAAAACAAAAAATGTCGTGTATCACAAGGTACTTAAGTGAAGAGCAACCTATGTACTAAAATACACATGAATGATTAATGTAGATATTTCATATTTTTTGTTTTTTTTTCAAATAAAAATAAACAAAAAAGCAGCTTATTTATTGCCATTAAGGCGGAACAAAGTTCGCCGGGTCAGCTAGTAAGATATAAAGTCTAACAAAATAATTAATATTTCATTAAAAATAGGCATTTAGGTAATGAAACAAAATAACTTACCGAAAGCTATAATTAGTGCTCGTCTATATTGCTTTCCCGTTAGCAGTTCTTTAAATGTACTGGAATGTTTCATTTCATTTTTAACGTCCCCTTGCATTCCCAGAAGTTCATTTTCAAGTTTCTGTAAAAACAATAAGTAATACTTATAGGTACTTATTAGTCTTGCAATTTAGATTATCTTACTTTGATATTGTACTGAATCAAATCATGCATGCTAGTGGAAACACAGTTTAAGTACTACACAAAATTTCTTTATACTTAGTTATTTTTTACGAAATGTTTTTAACAAATTCTTGTTGACGGATGCCGCCGCCTTTAGTGGCTAACACAGTAAATGCCGAACATTTTAGCAACTATTACCTAGCAATATTCTGGGGTCAACAGGTTTGCATTCAACTCAACCTTCTTTACATGTAAGCGTAAACTGCCTCATAATTAACTTTTTACATCGTTATATTTCAAAAGTCTCATCTGCACACTACGAGTATTTATGGAAAATAAATTCCTTAAGTAAAACTAGTTATAATTACTACAGTCGAGAACAATAAAAACAAAAACTACTTACACTTTCATCATTATATCCGCGCAGCATCCTTAACGACCGTCTGGCACCTTCTAAATTCCCAGCCTTTAGATAGTAGTAAGGTGTCTCAGGTATCCAAACGCACACAACGAAGAATATTATTGGAAGACAAACCATTATATAGTTTAGTTGAGCGTACGATAAAAAGGGGCCTAACACTATCGTGAGCAGTGTTCCTAATTTGAAGCTGAAACTGGTGATCACCTGCAGCGTAGCTCTTATATCTTTGTCCGCAATCTCGGACAGATAAAAACCGTTCACCTGAAAAAAGACATGGTCAAAGTAAATTTTTGGTCTTTTAACTTAATTGTGGTATCATTAGTACTAGGAAAAGGTTTGCAACTTTTGGAAAAAAGCTCTATACAAATCCATTTCGCTGAACATATTTGTAATGAACAATGCCTTTTAATGTTAGGTTTAGTTTGATTCGGGTGTTCAAATCTTTTGTATAATGAGTTCATCAGTTGTCTGTCATAAAAAGAAAAAAGGAAAGAATTCTTATCATATTTATTAAATAAATTGGAACATTTTGTTCAAAATTTTAATATAATTTTACGGTTTTATGAACCTTGTGAAACATAATTTACGACTGACTCTACATAAAGATGTAGGTAAGGCCACAGACAAAAAAAAACCCTGCGAATATATATCATAATCGTACTTACAGTACTTAACATTCCCGTGCCGACTTGCCAGCTAAATGCAGTCACGTACAGAAGCCATGGCTTAGTAGCAAACACCAATATTAACTGAAAACAATAACAATAAAGATCTAAGAATAATATAATGTTTAATCATGTATAATCACTATTAGTATGCGATACATGGACACTTTGACTACACTAAACATGGTAGAGAAGTCATGGCAGAAAACTTATTTTATAAACATATTCAAGTGGGTTAAGAGTTTGCAATTTCTGCTTAAAGGAAACCAAAGAAAAGAAATTAAAGAAATTTAATTCGAAATGGTAAGATTTTAATGTCTTCATTTTCAGATTATAATAACATTCTTAACTTGTAATTTTATAATTACAAATAAAAAATAAACACATTTGTAATTTAATTAAGATGCTTCGGAGCGCAGCCATGTCCTAAAGAGGAAGAGGCCTATAAGGACGACATCAAACTCTCGACACCAGGTTGGCCACTAAATATCAAATAACCAGCGTTATTGTTTATGAATTAGCGATTGCAACTGGCTATGAACGCCTTCTATAAATTAAATAAAGTTTATTCGTCAGTCAATAATAAAAACCCACCGAACCAATAGAAATAGGTAGAGCACTCCCAAGGATTGTCGTCCGTCTTCCCATCATGTCCGCAATGTACCTCGTCATCAGACTCCCACAGGCAAACCCTACTGGATACAAGGAGAACATCACGGCTACTTCATCCTGTAAAGTAAATAGTTATCTTTCAGAAAGATGACGCTACGCAACCGCAATATCAAGCATAGATATATATGGAAAAGGTGAATAATTATAATTCATGTTATTACATCATTAATATTATGTAATATTAATACACATTAAAACACAACGCTGTCTAGTCGCAAATTAAGCGGAGCTTGTACTGTGTGTCCTACTAAACACCCAGAACATTACAAATAATCTTGTTATTCATGAACAACCACTGCGTAGTGCCAACAACTTGAAACCACTGCGTAGTGCGACTAGCCATGGATCATAACCACTACATCACAGAGGTCCCCACTATATAATAGTTAACTAACTACTTAATAGCAAATGCGTTTCCCATGACTACGAGTATGTGACCGCGAGCATCAGTTCAATAGATACGTCTAAAACATTATCTGTAGGACTACCGACCCGCTAAGTGTGGCTGATGAGAAAAATGTATGCATTTAAAAACAATAAGCATCACTTTATTCTAAAAATATAACTCAAGTTAAAATACAATTCAATCGTATAAGGGTATCATGGAAGAGTTAAACTGGTAAAGCTTGCTATTATTTAAATAACTGTTTTTTTTTTATTGCTCTGCAATTTGTAGAGTTAAAGAGAGGTTTATATGCCCCCCATACCTACTATTAGAATTAGATTTTTATTATCTGAAATTCGTCAACAATGAGGTTAATGGCTTTTATGAAAGCCTGCGTTGTAACAGACGATGTTATATCAGCTGCTGTCACCTCAGCAGTTAGATCTCTGAGTTAGATAGACTAGCGATACCGCGGTGCGTTTAATCGTCCGCAACGGTCGACTTAGGGTCCTTTCACACAGACCGGCTCGGAGAGGAGAGCAGATTCTTATCACGTTGAAAACAGAGATTTTAGTATTTGTAGTAAGGTTTATTTTGGCATGTGCACTGTTTATGTCATTAAGAATACTCGAACGCGCTTGGTGTTAAATAATAAGAGGAGCCGACCGGCTCCGATCGCGTACTTTTCTCGTTTGAGCAGCCGGTCGACTCTGATCGCATGCTCTTTCTCGCCCGAAAAAGCCGCAGCCGGTCTATGTGAAATTGTTGTCTCCGAGCCGGTCTGTGTGAAAGGACCCTTAGGCATACGTAAAATATCACCATATTACACCTTTACTACGTTACTCTGTACGATGGCTCAAGCTGTCGGCTTTTAACTGTAGTCGTAATAGCCCTTCTGTGTTACTTAATTTAGTTTTATCTATTTATGATTTTATTACAAAACAAGAAACAATACCGGTCACTTTATTATCGCTTACATATTCGCATCTTTGGTAGAACAAGGCCATCATTGTCATAAATTTCCGAAAACGAATATCTTTGTCTCTCCAATTCAAAGGGTCCTTTTAAAGCATTGCTGCATATTTAAGTCATTTTGGCAATTTATGACAATTATGACCTTGTTCTACCAAATGTGCGCGAATGTTTTTGACTAAGATAATTGTGTTCTCTTACAACGCTTCTCTGACATACCAAAACCCGCTAAATAATTGTTTAGATGACTTTAAAATCACAGAGTTCTTTGAATAATTATGAAAGAGATACTAGGCATTCAAATTGAAATGGCAGCCCACAAAAATGCTATTGAAGAAACGTACAAAATAACAAACTGTTAATTATTCGGAGACGTGTTATTATTTCGTTTGCTTTCCTTTTCAAGAAAAATGCTTATAAGTAAAGTTTATTATTGTATTTTTGTACCAAAAATACCTGCAATCTCGACCTATAAATCAATAAGATAAGAGTTTATCATAATGTCTAGCAAAAAATATTAGATAATAATTTCGTACACAATTTTATATACGCATGTCGGTCCCTCCCACTAAGCGCAATTTCTGTATACCAGAAGGTACTTTACAGAAACATAAAATAAACACAAAAAGAATGAAATTCATCATCATCATAACAGCCCATTAATGTCCCACTGCAGGGACGGGACTCCTCCCTTGACGGAGGGACACTTGGCCTACTAATACCACGCTGGCCAGACGGATTGGTATAGGGTTTAATTTCAAGTTTTCCTTCTTTTTATTTCGTAAAGATAATATTCACGGATAGTCCCTTAGTCGGTTTTTACGACACACATGGGATGAGATGGGGTGGTGACAAATTGTATTCTTACTCCGTCACCATACGGCGGAAAAATGAAATTAAAAACACATAATGTGTTTGGACTACCAACCGACATGTTTAAGGCCCGTCACTGTATACAGGGTGTCACAAAACCCGACACCAACCCGAAACCAGGTGATAAGGCAAGTCACGCTGGTTATCAGAAAAATATTTAATAAAATCTAATTTTCATGGTTTTAAAGTTATAGGCATTTCAAAAAAACCGCAAAATTTCACACCCTGTGACAGTCTTTTCACTCCTGTTGCCACAAATCCCAACTTTTTCTAACTTTTTTTTGCTGTGTTACCCTGAATAATGCTTCTTCAAACTCTAGTGAAAAAAATAAAACTATAACTTATAGCGGCTCTAGCTTTCATAACAATAATCTTAGAATAAGATTTATAATAAAAATAAATGCCCTGTTTTAACTGAATGTAGTGAAAAAAAAATGTACTACGCAAGTTTGGCAAGTTATGCCGCAGGGTGGAAACGTTTGGAGAAGGCTTATGTCCAGCAGTGGACGTCCATAGGCTGATATGGAGATACATCAATATAGGTACATAAAAAATATATGTGGCTATGGTGTGTATGCATAGACATAACAATGCGATAAGAATAACAGTCATTCAGTACAAGACTGTATTATGGCCTACGCTGACCCGGACGGCATGGCAAGGGATTTTAATTTTTACTAATGGAAATTCAACCGTACTGTTACAGAAATACGACTTAAATTGCTATGCTTTAAAATGATGCCGCGGCATTGAAAGGGATTTTATCGCACGGCATTTTTCATTTTAAAGCAAAGCAATTTATGTCGTATTTCTGTAAGAGTACGGTTGAATGTCCATTAGTAAAAATTAAAAATCCCTTGCCATGCCGTCCGGGTCTGCGTAGGCCATTATAGGTTATTATTTTTCTGATCACGATGTTTAGTCTAAATGCGAAAGCTGGCTTTATACGATAAACGACAACCTGAGTTTTATGGGACTTTTAAGGCGGCTTGCATAACGTATCTTAATTTGATTTAAGTAGAACTAACGTCACCAACGAAAACGAAAATTAACGTCATAAACAGCTAAATTTAATTCTTAGATATGTACGTTTAGCGAGCTGTCAAAGTTAAATGGCCAAAAATGGGTATTTAGCGCCGCTAAATGCATTTAGGGACTGTCACTGAAAATTCGAAACACAGATTGTCAAAACTGTACAAAATATTTATATTCGTTTTACGTAAATTGTACGCCTGTTCTTCGCATGATTTTAAACACATCTCGGTTTTACCATCATGGTTTTACTCGTAAATATAATTATCTAAATCGACAATGAAACAACCTCGTGCAAGAAAAACGTTTTGTGTGATTGCAAAAAGTATCTGCTTCAGTTTGGTTTAACGCGCCACCAAGGCTCTTAAAATTTCGACCTAACCGGAGTCTCTTGACAATTAGAAAAAGCACCGTATGGTTAAGTAGGTTCGAAACCGACATACTCATCATAAAGCACGTTCAGGATTCAAATAAGTTTTAAAAAAAGAATGTTGTACTAAATGGAATTTCCTAATTTATTAATGTAGCCAATAGATAGTTTGTTTTTGTTAAGATTATTTTTAGCTCGTGGCCGCTGCTGTAGTGTTCACGTATGCTTTTGCGTACCCAGAGAGTTCATTATCAAGGCAACGAACCCAATACAAACATTTGTAGAGCACTTTTCAAGGTCAAATACTACGTACACGACACAGGACCATTTGATTAATCAATTGTTTCGCTAACTCAATTCTTTGGCTGGTGGTATAGTGGCTGTTTTTATAATAATGTAGGGTTTAGGCCGCATTCCTAAAATATGATTGCAAAATATGATTGAAATAAGCAAATTTAGGACTCACTTATTTTAGTGAAAAATTTATAGTTCTTTAAAAATAAATATTATAAAACAGAAAAAGAAATACATAGAAGTAACGCTACTTGCTTAGCTTCTTTATATTTTGTAGTTATAGTCAGCACAGGTAGAAAATAGAACAGTGTCGCCAATGGTCGCCAACAATGCCTTACGAGTACTTAGGATAACAGGAAATCTGTCATTAGGTACAGCGGGACAGATCTTAACTACTTTCGAAGTATTTTTGTTAATACATATAAAATTTTAGACATAATATAAATGCAACGGACAATTAAATATAGTCTGACATGAATCATCTGTTTCTGATAAACAATTATTTATTACAATTATATTGTAAATAATAATCCTGTGAAATAATATTGTGGAAAATAGTATCAACAAACTTATAAATTTACACATCGTTCGTCCTGACCCCTCAAACGATGAACCGATGACTTAGTACGGCGGGAAGCCGATGGATGAGGGTGGTACAGGTATAGGACCGCACAAGGTAAGGTGGCAATATTTGGACGAGGCCTACGTCTACTGCTGGACGTAACCAGCAGTAGACGTCAATTGGCTGATATGATGATGATTATGATTTCCTGTGTCCGTGCGGTGACGGAGTAAGAATACAATATGTCACCACCCCATCTCAACCCATGGGTGTCGTAAAAACCGACTAAGGGATTAACCGTAAATATTATTTTTACCAAGTAAAAAGAAGGAAAACTTGAAATTAAACCCTATACCAATCCGTCTGGCCAGCGTGCTATTTAGTAGGCCAAGTATCCCTCCGTCTCGGGAGGAGCCCGTCCCTGCAGTGGGACATTCATGGGCTGTTATGATGATGATGATGATAATTTCCTGGCGTTTAAAGTGGTTTTGTACAGATTATTCTTATTTCCTTTAAAAACAACTCTTGTACTCTCGTTCTGGCTATGTGGGGTAACTTTTCCAAGAGGCTATTTTATTGGACACAAAGCTGCAGCAGTACAAAGCATACCTCGACTAAAGTGACTTGTAACGAACTTGACTGTTCTTGAAAAATATGTGTATTAATATATTATGTGCTTAAACCTTTTAGTTTGAGAATTAACATACGCTGCTAAGCGTTAGTTACAGCGCTTGAAATATGTCTACGATAATAGCAAAAACGTCGAATACATTATACATTCCGAAATTAGGTTATTGTTATCCTAATTGATATGATAGCATCTGTTTTTGATCTTTATTGACTATTTTGGAGCGCAGCGGTAAGTCGTTCAAAATAAGGCCAGATGTAAGTACGCCAGCGAAACGTGTTAATGTTTTTATTACAAAAGATGTTAAAGTATGCATTGTCTTATGAGAGATGAATAGAGTATAGGCTTTTAACCCATTTACAGCGACCGATCGTTATAACGATCACAAAACTGTATTTAAAATACCCTCAATTTAAAAATATGTGACTACCGAAATGTTTTGCGTTTTGTCTATTAATAGTTTCAGTGATCCTTTAGCTGTGTTTCTGGGCGTATTTCCTTATCCTATAATATTAATTTTGAATTATACTTGGATTTTCATTTATACAAGTGAAATTAACTTTCATTATGTCTGCAAAACAGTAAGTTTTCACAAAGTTTCTGTGAGTTAAACTTATTTTATAATTATTTTTTATAAATTTGTTACCTGCCTTACAAAATGTGAAGTGAATTTAGACCTTTTACATACTATTTTTATTAAAAATTACGTGTTATATTTCATGATCGTTATAACGATCAGTAGTAATATAGGGATATTTTATTTTCAGATCAATGGATCATACTAAACCATTGTTTCTCAATAAAATCATTGACAAATTGGAAAAAGTGGATGATGATTCTACGTTCCTAAGATGTAGAACTATTTTTCCACCGGATAACGCTAATGCCGATCACACAGATAAAGATTCTGGTGATGAGGACCTTATTTATTAGCTTATTTTGCTGATCATTTACAATTTCGTTTCCCAGGTGCTCCTTGTCACCTGTTCTTTGACAATTTCTTTTCTTCCATTGAAGTTTTTCACGAATTGGGTAATAGAAGACTCAAAGCTACTGGAACAATTCGTGAAGACCGTACTAAAAATGTCCTTTGCCATACAACAACGAATTTAAGAAAATTGCAAGAGGCAATTTCTAGTACTAGATAAGTCAGCCAGAGCATATTTTAGTTTGGAAGTGGAATGATAACAGCGTGGTGACATAGCATCTAATTCAAAAACCATCGAGCCCTTACGTAAAGCTAAAGTTTGTCAAAGAAGCAGAAAAAATATTTTCCTCATATTTTTTCTGCTGCTTTGACAACCTTTTACAAAAATAATGGAGGAGACTACGATTACCTTACGTTCTTACGTACTGTCACGGTCGTAATTAATTAATTGTTTATACTTACATGCTAAATTTTTACAACCTTAAAACTAATAAAAAAAAAAAAACAATTCCTATTTCTATTATAAACTATATACTATAGGACAATAATTCGAATTAATAAACAAATCTAATATTCACTTTTATTGTAACTAAATTCATCTACAAACAAACAAACTTTCCTATTGCTCACGACGCGCTGTTTTATATAGATATCATTTGACTTTCGTTTCGCTTTTGTGTGTGGAGCGCGTACGCATTCATTCCTCAGCGGACAGTCGTCAGTCACTCGCTAACTGTTCTCGACGCTCGACACGTACTTGTTATATTTAACATTTGCTAACGTACACCCTCGAAGTTTAAAATATAAATTTAAAAGTTTTACTTTTTAAAATAAAGTGATAAATAATTCCCGTACTGGGTAAGTTGTACAATTTTAATTACTTATTTATGCATATACTGCGCTAGAATAGTTTTAATAAAGGCAATGTAATTAAATGATGCTTGAAGCTTTTTATAATGCTTTATAATACGAAATATTACAAATTTATGTGGTTGTTTATAGTGCTTAGTATTATATAGTGCTTTGTGTGATTTACCAATTATTATTCTTTATTTATTTCTCCTTCACAAATTTTAATACAATGGAATTAAGTGCACATACAGTATCAGAATCTTTACGATTTGTGAAGGATTTAATTTTAATTATATTACTGTCTACTGTCGAATTTATTAGTTAACATGTAATTTTAGTTTAGTTATTATAACTTAGTTATTTTCTTTTCTTGAAATGGCAGTTAGTCGCTTCCCATTTTTGTTTCTACCTACTAAACCTAGATTCGCCATTTAGTAGATACCAATCTCTTTCTGTTTGGTTAGGAAAACCTAAAAATCTAGACTGAGCGGTTAGCCTAATGTTTTGGAAACGGTGTTTCCAGGAACTCCTTTGGAGCTGAAGATCTGCGCAGATTCTTGAATCAGAATAGGAGCTGCTACGTTTGCTGGGTTACTACCTACCGAGGCCTTCGTGATCTACCACCTGGCATCTACCAGCAGGAGAGTGCGGTATTTATAACCGTCTACGGGTCCGACCTTTGAACCGGCTTTTAACGAACTTCACTCAGTGCATTTTAAATTGATAATAAATATTTTTGTTAAATCTGATTGCCGTTTTATTTAACTTTAAAAATAAAACGTGACAGTGGCGCCCAAAAACGTGGTTTTTTTAGGTCAAAGGTTGGACTTTCGTATTTGGTTTGTTGCTTTTTGGCTTTTTTTGGGTATAGTGGTGGTTTGTGTTTGTGATTGTCTCGGTTGGTACTTATTTTGTGTAATTGTGTACTGTTAATAAAATTGTATGTCTTTGTTAATTTTTTTTTTGTGAGTAGAAACTACCTACATTTTTTATTTTTGTTATTGTAGAGAACAGTGTAATTAATTTGTCATATTTAAGTTTTTTTTTATTATTGCTTTTTTTTTTTTTGTTGTGGTAGTCATAAGAGTGTATCTTTGCAATTTAATTGTACAACATATCCAGGGTTTTATAAAATGGCCTATCCTATAAAATTTTTGTTGTTGCAAAAATCGGAATTGCTTTATGAGGTTACAATTCGAGGGGAAGTACCGGCAGAAAATGTTATAGAATTACGTCGTCAAATTACTAGGTTAACGCAAAAATTTCCCTCTGAAGATATTTATGAGTCATGCTTAGATTTTTCAGAGGACTGTAATGGTTTTGCTGAAACATTAGAGAAGGTTAAAAATAATATTAACTTACTCAAATCCGATACTCAACGATCGTTAATGGATAGAACTCAAAATCTTTTAAACCATTTACAATTTAGACTAAATCGTATTCTATCACCACTTACATCTGATCAAGCTAAACAAATAAATAAGTTAAAATCAACATTTGAAAATTTATCGTCTCAATTTTCTGATATTTTAAATTTATCCTTACCCACAATGGAAAGTGCTTCGACGTCTAAATTAGATAATTTAGGTGAAGGTCTGTCAAAAATTTCCATTACTTGTGACCGTGGCATATCCTCTGATCTTTCAAAATTAAAATATGACGGTAAAACCTGCGTGCGTGCTTTTATTCAGCGTTTGAATGAATTTCGACTTGCAAAAGATGTGTCGGATACAAAAATTTTGAATGCAGCCACAGAGATTTTTACTGGGGATGCATTGCATTGGTTTCGTAGTGTCAGGTCTCGCGTTAGTACTTGGAATGAATTGTTAGTTTTACTAAAGGACGATTTTGATATTGTAGATTACGATTACCGTATGCTATCGGAAATTCGTAGTCGTTCACAGGGAAATGCTGAAAACATAACAATTTATTTAGCTATTATGGAGGGTATGTTTTCTCGTCTCAGCTCACCTATGAGTGAAATTGATAAACTCGACATAATTTTACATAACATAAGGCCATGCTACGCAAATATTTTAGCAACTTGTCATGACATTACATCTGTAAATCATTTGCGCACCCTTTGTCGTAACTTCGAACGTGTTAAAGTTCGATGCGACAATTTTAAGGAGCCTCCAAGCGTTAGTTTTAGTTCGTTAGCCCCTGAATTTGCATACCAACATAACAAAAATACTACTAAAAGTTCTGATCATTACAATTCTAAATCTCAAAATAATACTGATGAAGGAAATAATAAAATTGCCGCTATAACTCCTCTTAATAAAAAATATTGCTACCGCTGTCGTGTGGATAGTCATTCTATGAAAGAGTGTACCGCGGAACGTACTATATTATGTTTTAAGTGTGGGATGAAAGGCGTTCGAATACCTGAGTGTCCAAATTGTAATCCGAAACAGTCGAACAAGTCAAAAAACTAATTTATCAAAATCGTAGTAACCAAATGGCTAATTATTTCGATAACTCGGATTGGAATAATTGGTTGTTAACAGTAAAAGCATTTTTCAACTCTTATAAGGTTGCTTCGATTTTTAATTCTAGACCGAGTAATGACCCGCGTCCTTATGTACAGATTAAAGTAAATACCGCCCGTAATTATAGCATATACGGTCTCTTGGATTCAGGCTCAGTTGTTAGTATCCTTGGTAATGATTGTCATTTACCCTTATTAGACTCTGGTCTTGTTCTCAATACTGATAACATTATTACGGTTACTGCTGCTGGTGGTCAAAATATTACTTCTATTGGCTACATACAATTGCCCATCATTTTCGAAAATATTCAGGGCACTATAACAGTTCATGTTATTCCTGAAATAGATACCTCTCTTATTTTGGGAATTGATTTCTGGAGTAAATTTAAGGTATGCTCAAAACATTTAAAAAGTGTTAATTTCTTTTCTGGTATTGATAAAACTATATTAAACTCTTCATTAATAACTAATAATTACTTAAATTCCTATGAAACATTGTTGGATGCTGAAAAAATTATGGCTGACGATATTGTCAATAAATTTTTGAGCATTTCTTTTGAGCATAAAGGTCTAGGTAGAACATCTCTTATAGAACACCGAATTAATACGGGCGCGGCAGAACCTATTAAGCAGCGTTGTTACAGACTGTCACCTGAAAAGCAAAGGATAATCACTGAGCAAGTGGATGAAATGCTATTACTTGATGTAATCGAACCCTGTGAGAGTCCTTGGTCTTCCCCAGTGTTGGTGGTGGGTAAGAAAGATGGTAAAGCTCGTTTCTGCCTCGATAGTCGTAAACTCAATTCTGTGACGCGTAAAGATGCGTACAGTCTGCCATATGTTTCAGAGATCTTAGACAATTTAAGAGACGCTAAGTACCTATCTAGCATAGACCTCTCTAAAGCATTTTGGCAAATCCCAATAAATGAACGAGATAGGGATAAGACAGCCTTTTACGTATCTGGACGCGGTACATTTAGGTTCAAAGTCACTGCTTTTGGACTGACAAATGCACCTGCTACCCAACAACGCTTAGTTGATACGTTATTTGGTCCTGAGTTCGAGTTAAAGGTCTTTGCCTATCTCGATGACGTCATCATAATAAGTAATTCGTTCACAGAGCACGTTTCCTTATTAACTAGAGTCCTACAAAAGTTAAAATGTGCAAACCTTACTATTAACTTGGAAAAAAGCAAGTTTTTCAGGCGTGAGCTCTGTTATCTTGGCTATGTTGTGGATGCTCAGGGTCTGCGTACCGACCCAGGGAAAACTGAAGCAATACTTAAGTTTCCTACTCCCACCTCGAGAAAAGAAGTCAAAAGATTCCTGGGAACAGCTTCATGGTATAGGCGGTTCATTAATAATTTTAGTACAATAGCTGGACCATTAAATAAATTAACCTCTTCTAAAAAGAACGCTCCACCTTTTCTATGGTCTCCAGAAGCTGATTATGCTTTCCAGAAATTAAAATGTTGTCTCGTTAATGCACCAGTTCTAGCCTGTCCTAATTTTGATATACCTTTTGAAGTCCATACTGACGCCAGCAACTACGGCGTAGGTGCTATGCTGGCACAACAGATTGATGGAGAAGAGCACCCTATTGCTTATATGAGTAGGTCCCTTACTGGCCCTGAAAAAAACTATAGTGTTACTGAAAGAGAAGCGTTGGCAGTTCTTTCGGCACTTGAACACTGGCGCTGTTATGTAGAGAACGGGCAACCTGTTACTGTGTACACTGACCATGCTGCGTTAAAGTGGTTCTTGTCTCTTTCGAATCCAACCGGTCGCCTCGCTAGATGGGGTGTTCGACTTTCTTCTTTCAATTTTATCATAAAACACAGACGCGGTAAGGATAATATTGTACCGGATACCTTGTCGCGAACAGTTCCATTGGCTGAGATAACATCTATTTCATCTGCCACGTCTGACACAAAAGATGAGTGGTACTTGAAAATTTATAGGGGTTGTATTAAAAACCCAACCAGCTTTCCAAATTACCGTATAGAAAACAATACTTTATATAGATTTATGAAAAATGATAACACACTCCTATCAGAATTTGATTGGAAAATAGTAGTTCCGAGTGAGGCACGAATGGAAGTGTTATCAAAAAATCATAGTGAGCCTATATCTGGTCACTTCGGTGTGTTCAAGACGTATAAAAGACTTGCACTTCGATATTACTGGCCAGGCATGCGCCAAGATGTTATCAAATTTATCGCCAATTGCGAAACATGTTTAGCTTACAAACTTCCAACACATGGTACCTTGGGCAAGATGGGTAGACCTAAAGATTGTTCTAGACCTTTCCAAGTACTATCTATTGACTTGGTAGGTCCTTTACCTAATACTAGGAAACAACATTCGTATATATTTGTTGTGACATGTTGTTTCTCAAAATATTGTCTCTTTTTTCCCCTTCGCAGAGCAAACGCGGATGCAGTTTCTAAGAATTTAGAAGATAACGTTTTCATGATACATGGCATTCCACAAACGGTCATACTAGACAACGGATGTCAATTCATAAGTCGCGAGTTAAACAATCTTTTCTCTAAATATAAGGTTCCATCTGTACATTTTACACCGAAATATACTCCACAAATTAATACAGTTGAGAGATACAATAAGACAGTTGTTACCGCAATATCTACTTTTGTCGAAGATGATCACAGATCTTGGGATCTCAATTTGCCAAAAATTCAATTTGCTATGAATAATTCGGTCAACGAAACGACTGGATTTACGCCAGCTTTTTTAGTTCATGGTAGGGAACTTGTGAGTTGCGGCTCACACTATTTAGAAAAAACTGAACCTAAGGACTTAATATTTACACCTCGCGATAAGTATGCTGCTAACTTGGGCTACCTAGGAAAAGTATTCGACAAAGTGCAGACTGCTTTATGGCGTAGCCACTTAAAAAATACTCAACGTTATGATCTGCGGCGTAAGCATGTTGAGTTTGAAGAGGGTGCCATAGTTTGGAAAAGATGCTATTTTCAAAGTGACAAGGATGCGTATTTTAGTAAAAAGCTTGCCCCAAAATTTCAAAAATGCCGAATAAAAGAAAAACGTTCGCCTTTAGTGTATGTTTTGGAGGATATGTCAGGGCATGACTTAGGCGCGTGGCACATCAAAGATTTAAAAGCATGATTGTTTTCAAAATTATTTTGTAAGGATTTTACTTAGGTAAAATCCTTGTCTTGGAAGAGGGGTACTGTCACGGTCGTAATTAATTAATTGTTTATACTTACATGCTAAATTTTTACAACCTTAAAACTAATAAAAAAAAAAAAACAATTCCTATTTCTATTATAAACTATATACTATAGGACAATAATTCGAATTAATAAACAAATCTAATATTCACTTTTATTGTAACTAAATTCATCTACAAACAAACAAACTTTCCTATTGCTCACGACGCGCTGTTTTATATAGATATCATTTGACTTTCGTTTCGCTTTTGTGTGTGGAGCGCGTACGCATTCATTCCTCAGCGGACAGTCGTCAGTCACTCGCTAACTGTTCTCGACGCTCGACACGTACTTGTTATATTTAACATTTGCTAACGTACACCCTCGAAGTTTAAAATATAAATTTAAAAGTTTTACTTTTTAAAATAAAGTGATAAATAATTCCCGTACTGGGTAAGTTGTACAATTTTAATTACTTATTTATGCATATACTGCGCTAGAATAGTTTTAATAAAGGCAATGTAATTAAATGATGCTTGAAGCTTTTTATAATGCTTTATAATACGAAATATTACAAATTTATGTGGTTGTTTATAGTGCTTAGTATTATATAGTGCTTTGTGTGATTTACCAATTATTATTCTTTATTTATTTCTCCTTCACAAATTTTAATACAATGGAATTAAGTGCACATACAGTATCAGAATCTTTACGATTTGTGAAGGATTTAATTTTAATTATATTACTGTCTACTGTCGAATTTATTAGTTAACATGTAATTTTAGTTTAGTTATTATAACTTAGTTATTTTCTTTTCTTGAAATGGCAGTTAGTCGCTTCCCATTTTTGTTTCTACCTACTAAACCTAGATTCGCCATTTAGTAGATACCAATCTCTTTCTGTTTGGTTAGGAAAACCTAAAAATCTAGACTGAGCGGTTAGCCTAATGTTTTGGAAACGGTGTTTCCAGGAACTCCTTTGGAGCTGAAGATCTGCGCAGATTCTTGAATCAGAATAGGAGCTGCTACGTTTGCTGGGTTACTACCTACCGAGGCCTTCGTGATCTACCACCTGGCATCTACCAGCAGGAGAGTGCGGTATTTATAACCGTCTACGGGTCCGACCTTTGAACCGGCTTTTAACGAACTTCACTCAGTGCATTTTAAATTGATAATAAATATTTTTGTTAAATCTGATTGCCGTTTTATTTAACTTTAAAAATAAAACGTGACAGTACCTCGGAGAACTTAGCCAGAGGTATTTTGGAAACACATAAAAGAACTGAGTCCAACTCCCAGAAATTATAGGGAAACCTCTCGCTACGATATAATTGATCAGTTAGTGGAATACAATGACTCACTACTTCAGTATTCCCTTCGTAAAAAAAGACACAAACTTTGCTTGTCAAAAGTGTAAGGTTCCCTTGCATCCAATAAAAACGTTTTGTAATACCAACAGTGTTTTTACTACAAATGGGATACAATATATAAATTGGTACTTGTGTTACCGTTAACCTACCCGCTTATTACTACTGATCGTTATAACGATCCTCATTTTCCCAGCTTTCTGGAAAACCTAGATTTTTTTTTAAATTTTTCCATGTTTACTATATGTATCAAGGTAACAATATTAAAAACTTAGGAAGATATCGAATAAAAAATAGTTTCAGTAACAACTGGGTTAAACGCTAGCCTTAGTTTTTGCTGACCCGACTCATAAATATTAATGGAGACTTGTAACGAATGTTAAAAAAGTAGAGTTAAAAAAATTGGAACCATCAATATGAAGGCTCTAGTCTTTAGGTCTTCATTGTTACTAAATCGCTTAATGTTGAATAGTCAATCTTTTAAGTAAACAACTAAAGACTTAACAAAGCAAATAACCACTTTCCTATCGAGTCAGTTAAATTTTAAATAAACATCGCGACACAATATTGCCCTGTTGTCTAAATTATAAGAAAGTTACATGAGTTTTAATCATACAAGGGTCTTTATTGTCAAAAGCAAGCTTATCGTTTATAATTATCGCTTTTAAGAACAAAGCTCAAATAGCACTTAAATATAGCACCGATAAGCTTCGTGGTAAATATAACACCAATGTTGCAAGGTACAAAGACCCTTCTCTTTATTTGTTAGGGCAATTTTGTGAATAACCGCGACTGTTATCAGTTATCACTGACATATCAAAGACAAACACAAAATACTTCTTAGAAATGTCGCTTACCGTAGTGATAGAGACTTTGGTCTCGTTATTTCTGAACTTTGGTAACACAGGAGTCGCCCAAGCTGATGAAACTCCCAACGCCATAAAAGCAAATGAAACTGAAAATAAAATTAGTTTGCATATAAATAAATTTCGAAAGTAGGTAGTTTTTACATACAAGCACTTTAGGCATAAATTAACCTGAGAAGAAAAACTTGTTCTTAATGTAGCTTTGTAAAACTGGATATACCGATAATGTAAGTTAAGTTTCCTTACTAGGTTAAAGGAGGTTTGTCCAACAGGGAAACATAAAGACAACATTTATGAAGAGTTGCTGAAGTGTTTACTTATTTTGATTTATACTTTTAACCATGTTACTTTTTGCTTAACCTAACGGATTCCTATGAGGTGACATGATATGAAAAAACTGACTTGGTAGAGCCGCGGTCGAAATAGCGGCTGCCGGGCACAAGGTCGTGGATTCAAATCCCACGCAAGAAATTTTTTTGTGCGATTCATAAATTATTGTTCTGAGTATCTATCTTTACCCCCGCGATACGGGGTTTAACCCTAGTACGAGAGTGTTCGCTTTAGAAGCTCACCCTATTCTGTCTGTCAAGAACTCCATACAGGAGGAAAACTCGAAACAACTTCCAAACCTTACTTGCCAAAGCAAGTGTGGTCTTAATAGTCAACTTCTTTTCGTCAGTAGGTGGATCTTATTCCTGTAGTAGATATACATAGTAGGTTTTTTACTCGTGCGGTTTTAGTCACTTCGAGTCCGATACGCCCATAACACTGATAGCCCTCAGCAGGGCTCGGATACCGGTTAAAATGTACTTGACCACAAAACCTTTACATTCGGTTTCGTTCGCTAAACCGTTTTATTTACTTAAACCGATATTTAGAACAGTATTTAAATAAAGGTTTTATCGGATTTAACGGTTTAGAGCAATAAAAACCGGTTAATACGGACACACTATACCTAAAGAAATGCCGCGCGCTGTGCGACAAGTTGCAACGCGTTTAACGACATGCCGTTCGTCAAATAAACCGGTTAATTTAGGTAAAAATATAGTTCTTAAAACGTTTACGTTCATAAGAAAAGTTCGGAGGAAAACCGAGATAAACCGGTATCAAGCGGTATTTTTTAAACCGGTTCTGAGCCTTGGCCCTCAGTGCAAAAAAGTTTCATAAAACTTACCACATAGTGTTATCAAATATAAATTTCTTCGATTAGTTAACTGCGTATTCTGAAAATAATTAATTAACTATGAATTAAACAACTATAACAATACCAACTGTCTTACTGGTGGCGCGGCGTCGCCGTCGCGTCGAGGAAACGATAAACGGTTCCCGTGCACAAAGTTTTGAATTGGAATCAATGGAATCCTACTATGCGTTTCAGGTACGTAAAGATCTCCATCCTATTTTTTGGCGAATTAAGTCTCGCCAACTTAACTCGCCAAAAAATAGGATGGAAATCTATTTAAATCAACTTATTCAACAACTTACTATGTACTTCTCGATCTCGCTACTGTACTTGTCGATGTGTAAATCGGGCATAATGGTTATATGCTAGAACAATTTTAACCTGTATTTACTCAATTTATTTTGTTTTACTAAATACCCCATGTTATCGGGATCCGTCTTTGCGTTCCAGTAACCACTGAGATGACTCGTATAATGGTTCTCGTCTGGCTGTCCTACTTCGTTTTGCTTATAAGCGAGAGAAATAGCTTGGATTTAAGTCGGTACAAACATCGTATCTAACATTTCTCGGGCACCTGACCCCGTTTGGGTTTAGTAACGTATCGATTCGTTGGAGAGAGTCTGAGGTCTTAAGGAGGTTCTAGGGAGTCTTCTGTACCACCCGATCCACTTATTTCTTGCCGGAAACACGATTGTTCTTACATGGTTAGCTACGCTTCCGACAAGTTGAAAGTGGATAGGGGATAGAGTAGACCCCCTAGAACCTCGCACTAACTATATTCTACAAGCAAACAGTCTCTTAATCTTACGACGGTTAGAAATCGTTCCTAAACCTTTTATAACCATAACTGTAACATACTGTCTACAGTATGTACCTATTCTTGCTTCCTTCCTTACCACATAAAAACAAATTAAATACACTTCATAACACTTTAGTAACTGAAACAATACAGTACAAAGTTGATGTAATCATTAATTTTATTAAGCACTATTTTTTTACAAATATAATAATTACATAATACAATAATTATATCTCTAGGTACGTAAACGTTTCAGTAAAGCGCAAGAAAGGAAAATGTTAAACGTAAACAAAATATTTATTATTTACTTCTAACTTACCGTTTCTGTACCGCACATCTTGGTTAAATTAAATTAACACGTTTGTTAAAGAACTAAAGCGATGAAGTAATAACACTAACAAAGAGATCAATTAATTTGTGATTATTAATCCACTAAGTACCTATATTTTAAACTGTCTAATTGTATAAATATCGTGGTGTATACGTCATTTTGATTACAAGTACCTATTTACATCTGTCCCTCCCAAGCGTTCACTTGTGACTGTTTTGTTTTGGTTGGTTAGTTGGTTCATGGTTGTTTCAGTAGTGTTGTGTCTGATTCACAGATAACTAAACTAGAACTACGTGTTAATTGTATGGATATACGATACGGATAGCCTGGAATTAGTAATACGTAGTGTATGTATACATACTCTGTGATCTTGAAGTAAAGGGAATTAATATTATAAATAAAGAATGTTATACAATAATATTCTTAATTATAATAATGGAATAAATATATTATTTGTACCTACAATACTTACTGCTGAGTGAACATAGCCTTTAAAACTTTTATCTTTTATAACGATGAAATGTAGTAAGTATAAAGAAAATGTTTTTATAGATATCTTGCGAAAAGCTTTACAATAAAATTATTTGACATTCAAACATCGTTGCAAATTAGAGTATTATTATTATGTCAAACACATTAGATATTTCTGGCAAGGTACTCTTACGGACGCCTGCTAAATAGATTTTTAAAATGAAGTAGCAGATTTAAAGTAAGTACAGCATTAACGTGGATCACTTTATCAAAGGTAAAAACATTATATTATCTAAAAAGTATTTATATTCTCCGCGCCTATGAAAAACAGCATTATTTGTCTATGAGTTCTATGACTATGCCTCATAACAAGTCATATTTTCTTCTTTACGGATAGGGAAATTTAATAACCATATCAATCGTCTAATCGGATTTAGAAATGAAAGCCTAATAATAATATGCATGTGGTTGAAAGTAATAATATATTTTACTAAGTTTTACTAAACAAATTTATTGAAGACCAGTAACCAAAAAGACTAGTGTTTAATCCATGATTTTAATGTCATAAAACGTGACAACTCAAGTAAACTTTAAAAAGTAAAAAGTCATTTCGAAAGTGTAGTCGTGTGGCATTGTTGCATTTTAATGTAGGAAAGCTTTTTTAATTTTGAACTGGGTAGTTACGATGTCGGAACATGTGTTACCGGCCGAGGAGCCGATTAGATTCATAGCCCCAATTATACAAGATAATCCTACAGGATGGGGCCCGTGCGAAATGCCGGATCAGTTTCGGGACATGCCTTACCAACCTTTTAGCAAAGGAGATCGCTTGGGTAAAATAAGTGATTGGACTGTGGTACAGGATAAGAAATACCAAAGTAAGCAAAAGCTTTTTAATAAAAGTTATCTTCTCTCGTATTAAACATTAATTCGACAGTAGATTTGTTTGAGGTTATAATGTCATGTCTCTAAATCACCAAAAAAATTCATCATTATTGTAACATATTTACATTATTTGTATTGAAGTAAACAATCAACAAGTAAATATATCATCTTTTTTTTAGATAAGTACGCGTCTCAGTTTGGTGCTGGATCGTCTTATGCTTATTACCATGAAGAGGACGAAAGTACATTCCACTTGGTGGACACGACGAGAGTGCAGAAGCCGCCATATCAACGTGGCCGTGCTCGCGGCCAGAGAGGACGAGGTGCCAGGGGCGCACGCACTCCTGGTGGCATGACTACTTTGAGCAAGGTATTGTATAATTACATAAGTTTACCAAAACTAGATACACTTAGAGTATCAAAACAAAAGTTAATTTATTTGTGTTTGAGAAATCTATACTCCAATACTAATTGATACAGAAGAAATTAGTTAATGTAATTGAACTAAATAAATGGTAAACATAAATCTACATGATATGATGCAAAAGGCACACATCTGACACTAATTGAGGAAAGTAAATGATTTATAATCAAGATTTCATACCAGCAGATGTAGTCTAATAGTAGATACACTGGACAAATATTTTAAAAGTATTGTTTTGTTAAAATAAATCTGTTTATTGACATTGTATTCCATTATTTTCCAAGTGGAAACCTTACTGTTGAGCATTTTTTAATCACTTTAATTTTGCCTAAAAACACATGATATAATTTCTCCTAAAATTATTATTTCTTATATATGCAGCTCTTTACACTGTCTTTTTCCCTAGCAACGTGACCGTAAGCTTGGCAAGAGATGGGGTCAAAGAGGTGCACCTATGAAGATCCGTGATGCATCTGTGACAGTACGTCCAACATGGGTTACCATTGAGGACATGGACTTTCCTCGTCTGGCTAAGCTGTCTTTGCCTGGCATCAAAGAAGGTACAATATACTACAGAAATTTATATCATTAGATAAATATACATTTATATTTTTTTTTAACTATACTGTACTTTTAAATGTAACTAGTATCTTTTTATCAGATCCATCATCATTTGGCAAACTAAAGATTAATATGTTTTTTAAAATAAATATGTAATAATCTGTAAAACATTTTGGCAGGTGAGGACATTGTATGCTGTGGTACACTGGAGTACTATGACAAAGGTTATGACCGTGTTAATGTTAAACACGAGAAGCCATTGCAACGCATTGACCGTATCTTCCATACGGTAAGTTATTCACATTATTTTACCAAGTTCACTATACTATTTTTCAGATCTTATGGGTACGGTGACGTTTAGTATTTGTCATTACTAGAGATGTAGTAACACTAAAATCGTTTTTAAAAATACCGATTCTATATCTAACCGATATAATTTACAAACAAGAATAAATCGATTATGGGTACGAAATAAGAAACTAATCTTTTTTTAAATATTTATTAATTAATAAAGAATAAAGAATAAATTTATTCAACCAAAAACAAGTTACAAAAACATAATGTTACAGTTTGATTGCTATTAAAACTAATTTACATATTTAAGGGTGTATTAGTGGTATAATGACATACATTTAGTGTTGTAACAGTCTACTGAGGTAACGGTGGTTTCCAAACTAAGCCGAGGCTTGTATTTTGAAGACCAAAGTTGTGACAAAATTTGTGTTACATTGAATTAAACATTATTAAATAGGCCTATATAAAAATTGAAAAAAAAACATAATAAAGTTAAACTAAATCATATCAATTAAACAAACTAAATAATAAAAATTTAAAAATATGTACATCTTTGTGTGCGTCTGTGAATGACGTTGTTTTTAACGTGTGAGTGTTTGTGTGTGTGTGTGTTTGTGTGTTTCTGTATGAGTATGTGTGTGTGGGAGGGTTTATGTGTGTGGACGACGGGGAGAGGAGTATGAGCGTTGACATTTAGGAGGGTTACCTATGTATAATGTTTTCCGTTTCAGCATAAGTTATTTGCAACAGCCATTTTTTTACTTGAAGCTTACAAGAATAAAGTGATAGATTGTTAACATTAAGCCGCTTATTAACTTCATTGTAGATGCTGGTGTGTAGAAATAGGGGACACCGTCGGGCCAAGAGAGATCTGGTACGAGCGATGGGTATATAGAAGACTCGCTTAGACACAATTTGCTGGTAGTCAGGTCTGAGTTTTAGTGTTTTGTGTATCGAAAGAGTAGCTTTAAGTATGAATAACTGTCGAACTCGTAATACCGGAAGGACTGTGTAAAGTAAGTCTGTGGGAAAACGAAAAGGTTTCTTTAGCATTACCTTCAGGACAGCTCTTTGAGATCGTTCTATATTTATGAATGTTGATTTCCCAGCACCACCCCAAACCAATATACCGTACTGAAGAATAGATTGACATAGCGCGTAAAATACTGTACATAGAACATTAAGCGGAGTGCATTCTCTGAGTTTTTTCATAATATGAATTATTTTTCTAACGCGGGCCGATAATAGTGTAATATGAGATTTATATGATAAGTTTTCATCCAGAGCAATACCTAAGTAGGTAAAAGTATTAACTCGATCCAAATAAGAACACGAACAATCTGTGTGTGCTGGAAAATCTTTACTTAGTGCTACAAGTGTGAAATTTGAGTTTGTTAGTATTGGGTGGTTTTGAGGTTTGAGTTTTAAAGAAGGTAAGGTATTTAGTTTTTTTAATGTTGAGTGTTAATAGGTTTTGCTTAAGGGTATTTGCTATTATAGATAGACCCATTTCTGCATGGTGGTAGGCGCTTTCCCAGTTATTGCCGTGAAATATGATGGCAGTGTCATCAGCATAAGCTATTATATCTGCGTTTGTCAATGGGAGTTCTAATATATTGTTTATGTATAGTGTAAAAAGAGTTGGACCGAGAATGCTTCCTTACGGAACGCCAAAAGAGATGGGAAGAGAGTCACTTGTGTCTTCTTGTACTTTAACGAATTGTCGGCGACCAGAAAGGTAACTCTGAAACCATTTCAAAGCAATTCCTCTAACACCTGATGCTTGTAGTTTTTTTAGCAAAATAGCAATCGATACGGTATCGAATGCTTTTGCCAGATCAATAAAGACAGCTAGGGTGGAATCTCCTTTTTCTATATAAGAGGCCACTGTAGAAGTCAACATGCAGGCCGCGTCTTCGGTGGATCTCCCTTTCCTAAACCCGTACTGGTTCGTAGATATGAGTTTGTGTTTATCTAGATATTTGGTTAAGCGCGTATTTACAATCTTCTCTAAAATTTTTGAGATAATGTCGAGAAGTGCTATGGGCCTATAATTATCAGGTAAGTCTGTTGATCCATCCTTATGAATGGGACTTACTGCAGCGGTTTTCCAGCGTTCTGGGAAGGTGCCTGTCCTTAGGCTTAAGTTAATAAGATGTGTAATAGGTTTGACAATTGATGTTTTTAAGCTTTTTAATAAACGCGTGTTTATTTTATCTGGTCCTGGTGCACTATCGTTTTTTAGTTGAGTAATATACTTCCCGACTTCTTCTACGTCAGTAGGTGAAAAGAAAAATGAAAATCTGGGTGAATTTTGATGTTGATTAAATTTGGCCGCAAGAGACTGTTCAGTTTCGGTTAGATCTAAAAGAATGCGATCAGATAGTTTTTTGCCCAACGAAGAAAAGTGAGAGTTAAATTTATTTAACAAAGTAGAAGAATCCTGTACACTATTAATTAGGGGATTTTTATTCTTATTATTTGGTTGGAGTATTGAATTAAGAGAAGTCCATAACTTTTTAGGGTTATGTTGATTTATCATTATTTCATTTTTAAAGTATTCTGTTTTCAAATTATGTAATAACTTGTTGCAGAAGTTTCTGTATCGGGTGTACACTAACCGATGTATGTCGCTATGAGGAGACTTACGGGCGTCGAGGTGTAATTTGTCTCGGTGGCGCATACACCTAATAAGGCCTGGCGTGATCCAAGGCTTAATATTGGTATTGTTTCGACTTAATTTGGATTTGTGGGAGTGTTTTGTGACTATTTCCGAAAATATATTCATAAAAGAATTCACTGCGGTATTAGTACATTGATTGCTTAAAATTTCTGACCACGATATTCCATTCAATTCAGCTGCTGCTGCTTCTAAATCTGTTTGGAGTTTAAAACGCGGTTTTTTTGTATTATTGTGTTTGTTGTTAAGTGAAATAGTGGCAATTGCTATGTCATGGTCAGTTATAGAACATTTGCATACCATGCCAGTACATTGTTGGTTATGGCTGGAATCAAGATGTGAGATGCCATTACGTTCAGATAATCTGTATGTGTATTTATGGATCTGTTACATATATCAACATTAATATCTCCAGCAACTATTATTGTAGAATATCTTTTTATATTATCTAATGTTTGGTCGAGGCTAGCTAAGAAGTTGTCAAGATTTTTATTAGATGGTGATCTATAAATTCCTAGTAAAGCAATGTTATCGTTCAGTGTTAAAAGAAGGTTGTCCGCGTCAGTAACAACAGATTGTATTTCAGATATATTCCAGCTATCCCTAACGTAGATTATTACGCCGCCGTTTTTGTTAGCTTGGAGATGTGAACGCAACATTGTATAGCCAGGTAAGTACTCAATAATAGAACCCTCAGTTAACCAGCATTCAGTCAGAATAATCACGTCAAGGTCAGTGTCGAAACGTTTAAGGACGGTTGAAAAGTCATCATAGTTGTGTTGGTAACTCCTAATGTTAAAAGTAAGAACTTTCAAATTATTCTGTAAGGATTGTAGCGTTTGCTTACATGTTTCTATTAAATCGTAGGAAGTACATTTAATCATTGCATATTCATCAATTTCCTGTATAACATTAAATAAAGCCATGAGTGTAAAGTAAAAAACGAGTATTAAAAAAGAACGAAGCATTCTCAGAGAGCAATGCGAAGCATCGTAGGGAAGTATGTAAGCAAACTCTTGTTAGATGTAAGTTAAGGTGAGGGAGTTTTAAGGTATCTGTGACGATCGTGTTGTAGCAAACCCAGTGAATTAAGTGTTTGTGAGTGGGAGAGAGTAATTATGCCGAATCAATGCGTGATTCATCTGATGAACAGCTTGATGAATTGATTACTTGATTCGTCCCTTAAGTGAAAATCTACTGAATTGTCTAATTTGATGTCTCTTCCTCTCACAGTCATGAAGTATTCGATTTTTGTTTTTTCCAATCATCGGCAGTTACGTGGTCACAGTTCACAGGCCTCTTTTAATAATGACATCATCAAGATTTTATCGCTATGACGTACGAATCCCGCCAAAAAAAACTTGCGGCCTATCCTCGTAAAAACTAATATTGAGTTATAAGACAACTGAAATTATTATATTAATTTCTATGATTATAAAAAAAAAATTAATCGATTTAATCAATTTTATAAAAAACCATTCGATTTTAACAATTTTATTGTGTCAATCTCTATTGAAATTCGTTCCGAGTCGCGCATACGATTTTAAAATTTATATGTTTATATTTTTCATATTAGGGTTGAAGATGGAATATAAAACAAATATTTCATATAATTTAATTATATATAAACGTCTAAATAATATTTTTAATTTTTTATCAGTTCGGATTCATAAATTGGTAGCTTTTATTTTTAAATTCTACAAAAGTAAACTAAGTAACATGGAAAAGATCAAATGTCACCGTACCTTTCCTGTCTGATAAAGACTATACCCTAATTTATGACTAAGGCTAAAAAGCTATACCAAGCCTTGTAGTGTTTAAATTGCACAAAAAACAACAAGATTTATTGTTTATTTTTTTCTCTTTTAATAAAAATTTGTATACTTAAGGATTTTATTCATACTTTTTTAAAATTTATAATTATTTTTTTGTTTGCAAGTGACAATTCCTTCATTTTTGATTATTTAACTTCAGGTGACAACTACTGATGACCCTGTCATCCGAAGGCTGAGTAAGACAGCGGGTACTGTCTATGCTACTGATGCCATATTAGCCACAATCATGTGCTGCACTCGGTCTAACTACTCCTGGGACATTGTTATTGAGAAGATTGGTATGTATATTTAATATTTATGTCTGAAATATGCTTTTTACATCTGCTGCACTGCCCTTTAGAAAATATTATAGAAACACGAAAATTTTAACAATAAGAATTATCTGTAATATACTTTGCTACATGTGTTTATAATGACGGCGACGACTTGGTAGGTCAGGTAACTGATGATTGAGGGAGGCATCATCAAACAAGGTGGCAATATTTGGAGGAGGCCCATGTCCAGCAGTGGATGTCGGTTAGCTGATATGATGATGATGTATATTATTATATATCAGCATGACATTATTCAGCATTACAAACATTTTCATTTTAATGTAATTATAATAATATTGTGTATATCAGTATGGTTCCTGCTCACTCAACTTCCAATAAAATTTCAGGTGACAAATTGTTCTTCGACAAGCGTGACAATACAGAGTTTGATTTGTTGACTGTGAATGAGACTTCAGTGGAGCCTCCTACCGATGATGGTAACTCCATTAACTCGCCGCGTAACCTCGCGCTTGAGGCTACTTTTATCAATCATAACTTCAGCCAGCAGGTGAGCAATAAATAATTATCTTTATTAATTGTAGCCTATGATGGATAAGCTACATTATTGTAATGTTTCATTAAAATCTATGCAGTATTATTTATGTGAAAAGGTAACAAATCCATACTTGCAAACTTTCGTGTATAGGATTTTTGACAGTTTACTTTTTGTGGGATATAAGAAATCAAAATGCTAAAATAATTATTGTAAAATTTCGTCTATTCAAATGACCACGATACCTAATAAGTTAAGGGTTTCATAATAATAAATACTTCTTTTTTAATTCTACAGGTGTTAAAGAATGGGCAAGCTGAGGCCAAGTATAAGTTCCAGGAACAGAATCCATTTGTGTCTGAGGAAGAAGAAGGTGAAGTAGCTTCTGTTGGATACCGCTACCGCAAATGGCACCTCAACAATGGTGTTGTAAGTTATTTAATTAAAACTAAATCATTTGTTGTTAAAAAGAAATCTTAATACCATTGGATTTAAGCATAATGTATGTGAAGTAATTATTTTATTGTACTTTGTTCTGTAGTTATGTTTTTGTTTGACTGTCTATGAAATATTAATCAAAGATGCATTTTGATTACTGTAATTTGGATACCACAATGACAAAACCTATCGATATTGAGTTTTGTGGCTTTTCCATTCATTACATGACCTTGTATTCTTAAAACTCTTATTCCATCAGCTTAAATACAAGTTTTAATACTCACTGCAAATTGTATTGTCAAAATAGTCAGTATTTTTTCATACACTTTCATTTGTGTTTTTAACCTAGGTGCTAGTAGCTCGTTGCGAGCACGACGCTGTCATGCAGGGTCCACAAAACGAGACTCAATTCTTGAGCATCAAAGCACTTAACGAATGGGACTCGAAGCTGGCTAATGGAGTCGAATGGCGTCAGAAGTTGGACACGCAACGTGGTGCTGTGCTTGCTAATGAACTGAGGAACAACTCTTGCAAGCTTGCCAAATGGACTGTTCAGGTATTTATTTTTATTTTATAGCAGTTTGTACACTCATTAAAATGAATACAATAATTTTAGTTATCTACTAATATTTCAAAAGCTACATATATTTAATAGTAAGTTATAACAGCCTACTTTATTGATAAGGCCGTGTTTGGAAGGAAACCTAACCTGCAGATTTTATACTTTATGGGTTGGTATTGAGTGTTGTGTCAAATTTTCCTTCTCTACTAGACTCCTGAGTAGTAGTAGTCCCTTGGTTACAATCAAATTAGTAATTTCACTCTTTCTGTAAATGTTACTTTGTTTTAATGTGCTTAGATATGACCCATTTAAGTTATAAAAATACCTTCTGGCTCTTACGGATTGTAAAAAACTATAGACTCAGTTATGTAACTTAGCTTAATTTGTTTAGTTACATTCATGTAGCAAATAATAAGTGTATTTATATCTTACCTAAAACCAAAATACTTTCCACAGGCCCTCCTAGCAGGTTCCGACCAGATCAAGTTCGGTTACGTATCCCGTGCGCAAGTCCGCGACAACTCTCGTCACGTGATCCTCGGCACTCAACAGTTCAAGCCGCACGAGTTCGCGGCACAAATCAACTTGTCTATGGACAATGCCTGGGGTATTCTACGTTGTATCATCGACATTTGTATGAAGCAGAAGGATGGTGAGTAACTAATAAGTTTAGGATGTTTAGAATGCGTACTGAAACGCCATAACGTAGTGCTTAATCTACCACTTTAAAACTCATTTTCATTAAGGCATAAATGTATCGAACGCTAGTGTAATTGTAGAACGGCAAAATGCTATTATAACGCAATAAAAAGTGGACGTAAGCCGTGTTAGTCTTTATAACGATTAATGTCCCAATGCTCGGGAAAAAGGGAAACTTCACTAAGTTTCAGTTTATTTATTTCTCGTTGTTACATAATAACAAGTTATTGACGTCAAGTTGGTATAGGATGTCGTATCGAGTATACCTTCTTTGATAACCATAGTGATCATATCTGTGAGCTTTCCATAAGTTCTTAAAATTACATAATATTATGATTTCAGGTAAATACCTAATAATGAAGGATCCCAACAAGCCTTTAATCCGTCTTTACGACATCCCGGACAACACTTTCGAGTCCGACGCTTCCGAAGAAAGCGGAGACGAGCAAGCCGACACGCCATTCGCACCACTATACTCTTACGGAAACGCCAAGAGAATTTAGAACGTAAATTCTATAAAAATACAGTTCAAAATAACAATTTTTATATTGAATTAGTTTATTCAGTATCGTATTCATATTGTTTCTTCCGATTTTATTGGTATTTAATTACCATTTTATTATAAGTATTCTGGTAATCAGTATATGTATTTCATTTTCTGTTCATTTGATTACACTTATATAGTCACTTTCTGTGTTTTTATTTTTCTCTTTATTTATTATTCAACGAGAGTTTTTTGCACTTCGTTTATTTGAAGGCTGGATTAACATTTTTACTCCCCAATCACACGCACACAAAACTTGAAACAAAGTTATACCAATCTTCTGCCTTAAAAAGACAATTTAAGCACTAGGGATCATAAATTCAATTTAAATAACATCCAGAATCAGGACAATAACTTGTGGATCGCACACAAAGAATTGGCCTGCTTGGGATTCGAAGCCGCGACCTCGTGCGCTGCCACGTCCCAAAATTTCTGATATTTTCTTAGTTGTCTAATATCGTTTCATTAACAAGTAAACGCTACATAAATACACCACTTACTACCCACCTTACATTTTCCATCCAAAGGTTAAAAGAAATCGCCTAGAGCGATAAGATGATAGCCTGATAAGTGTTTTATCTTTGTAACAGTTTTTTTTAAGAGTAATAAAATATAATTTTAAAGAACTACATATGTGTGAACAGGTTTTAAAGCCGCGTTATAATAAAATACATTTATATTTATTCTTTAAAACAATCTTATAAATAAGCTTAAACAAACATAGCAAGGTAAATAAAAAAATTGTACAAAGTAGGTATACAAAATTTGATCACATCCTTATCACTAAAGCGAATAGGTATATTCTGTTAAGTAGATAAATCTTCACTTGTTTTAAGGTTTACTGTTTCCGTGTTCAAAGGTTGTTCCTCTTGTCGACTTTGTATGTTATCTTGAACTTCTTCTAATGTTTTCTTATTCGTTTCTGGCACGAAGAAATATATAAAGAAGAGTCCTGAATAACCCACAAGGGCAAAGAACCAGAATACAACATGATCACCCAAACCGTTTTTCACTTGTTGGTAGCATTTTGTTACAAGAAAACCTAATACACATGCCAACATAGTAGCCAAACTTGATGCTACTGCTTTAACGTTTACCGGGAATAATTCAGCTTGCATAACGTAAGGCAGATTACCTAAACCACAAGCGTAAAGGACATTAAAAGATAAAATGCCTGTTAGCGGTAACCAGTTCACAGACTGCAATGTTTCTGGAGTTACTTGAATGTAGTCTCGTAGGAAGAAGTAGAGTCCTACTAATGTCATTGCAATTGATACTCCTAAGCAGGAGGTGAACATCAGGATTCGTCGCCCCACCCATCTCGTAATAAATGTTGCGCATATTCCTGAAACATAATAGGTTGTATGTAATTAAAACTGGAGTACCTAATTAGTTTTATTTATCAAAATGTAAGTGGAGTCTTGAGGACAAATTTTGAGAAATAAGTAATATAAGTTTCAAGAAACTTAACACAGAAAATGTTCTAATTTGGTAAGTTTTCTTTTCAGGTCGCTGCAAAGCTTTAAAACCCAACGAATACTTATTTTACATATTTTCTAACCGACTTCAAAAAATGAGGAGGTTCCCAATTCGATTGTATTTTTTTTTGTTACCTGTATTTTAGTTCGTGCGTTCATAAATATTTATGAAGATACATACCCGCTGTTAACTGCACAAATCCATATACGATACTACAAATGGGCCCAGACATGAAGCTGGTTTGTCGAAATATAGACTCCAAGTAGGCTTGTATTACCAGAATACCAGTCATATATTGCAACAATTTTAAACCTAAAAGGAAACAATTTTATTCTAGCTTCCAATTTTGCATAAGTAAGTAAAACTTAATTTATGGCGTATGTAGATGTTTACATGGTAGCCTATCAATGACCGCGGAAGGGGCCTTCCGGCTCATGACAGCTCTGAAGAAAACCTTTCTTTTTCTCTCTTCCATTCCGACATCTCCGATCTCCGTGTAGTGACGGAGTAAGAATACAGTGTGTCACCACCCCATCTAATCCCATGGGTGTCGCAAAAACCGACTAAGAGACTATCCGTGAATATTATCTTTACCTACGTAATAAAAAGAAGGAAAACTTAAAATTAAACCCTATACCAATCCGTTTGGCCAGCGTGGTATTTGTAGGCTAATAAGTATCCCTCCGTCTCTGGAGAAGGCCCGTCCCTGCAGTTGGGCTGTTATGATGATTCCGACATGTCCATGACAATGACAACTTTTAGTATGTACCTATCTTGAATAATTTATGAGTAATGGGGGCAATATGTGCCATTCGATCTATTAAGATGACCTCTAGATAGCTCGTGTCATCGCACGATGGTCACAAAGAAAGACTTGTTCAATATCAGTAACATACTCGTACCTACCTATAAAGTCCAGGTCATGTTGCTTTACTTACTACATTTAGGTGCTTAGGGCCATTTATATGCTTACTAGGATTTTATTTTATGTTTTAAGTGTGAAAAATAGTACAAAAAATATGTAAGTAAGTATTTCATTATTCTTACCTAAAACAATGTATATTGCTTTCCTATATCTCATGTTAGTTAACAATTCTTGTACAGTCGTTTTGTTTTCCATACTGTCTTTAACGTGTTCGTGAATTAACATTAATTCTCCTTCAATTAACTGAAACGTAAACAAGTTGGTATTTAGTGATACAGGGCTTTACACTTAGGCATACTTATTACAAAAGACAAAGGTTTTAGACGCGATGTTAGTAATGGTAGGTAAAGTTAGGCACCTGGAATAACAAATAGCCAAATCATTATTGCCTTAAGCATTAGGTTACACAGCTCTCTGATTATCGCTAAGTAGAGCTCGTTCTAAAATGGAGAACACTTAGTTTCCCTTCAAAGCTGGAATGACTTTGTCCCCACTGTAGCTATGGTTATCATTATAATCCCCACTAACTTACCTTTTCATCTTTAGTTCCTTTTAACTTCATAAATTCTTTCTTTGCAGCTTCTATTCTTCCATCTTTTAAATGATAGTATGGAGATTCCGGTATCCAAGAGCATAGAAGGACATAACATATAGTTATTGATAAAATCGTAGCATTGAGTGCCTTATATGGAACAAATGGGCCTATGCTGTACACAGTTAAACTTCCCAAATTATTCATCACTTGAATTGTCATTCCCAGTGCTCCACGTATTTCTTTATCTGATATTTCTGTTACGTATATCATTGTAGCCTAAAATAAATAAAAAACTTTAATACCAAGGATACAAAAGTTAGCGAACAAAACTCCCTCGTATCCACAGGCAAAGTAGCTAATAAGGATCATAATTAGAGAAATTTTGGTAGCTATTGCGGCCAAAGTACCTTAATGCGTGATTCAATATCATTGTGGACGGCTAGACGTGTATCTGCTGATATCAATTAATTATCAAGTGTTATCCATTATAAGGCTTAGATTTATACAATAATTCGTATAGCTATGCTTTCTAAATATTTTTTTTTAAATTTATTTCCTCTTTGCCGTTTATTTATAATACAAATTACGTAACTGACTAAAAATTATCATTGTTATCATCCGTGGTTATCATCGTGCCAGTTAATTGAAGTCCGCTGCTAGACCCTTGGAGGCACAGGAATACCTCCCTCATCCATCGATTTCGCTTTAATCCAATCGTCAGGATCAAAGCGAGATGCTATACTTATGATCTTCCTTTATTTGACCTTGATTCAAATTTCATATTGCTACCTTTTATTGATACTTATAAAAAAATCTTACCACAGCAATGACACCGGTAGCTAATCCCATGAGAAATCGTGCGACACACATCAGCCATGGTAGAGTTGTCATAATCATTAAACACTAAAAAAATATTAAATAATTCTATATTAAAAGTTGTTTTTCCTTATAAGTAGGTAGCTAACGGGTAGACACTTAATTATGTAGAGTATCTAGAGTACAATCAATTATCTTTGAGGAAAAGTGTTCTAATCATGTGTTGGTGCATCTTTGGTTCACCATGCAGGGGGTCTGCTGCCTTAACCGCAGCGGTACTTAGTTGGAAACCACCGATGGTAACGGCAAAACAAAATTAGGTTACAAGTTAAAACCTCTGTCTAAATTTTAGATAAGTATTTTGTTGCATAATAGATATAGGTAGGCACTACGGTTAACCCAGCCAATATACGTTTTCTACATCTCTTGCCAACAAATAGGTACACGCTTATAACTACATACTAACTTAAATAGATCTATAGTAACAACAAAGAACGTACCGCACCTAATGCTGCTGGCACAGCAGAGCCGGTAAGCGTGCGTCGTCGACCAACCCTCTCGCTCAGCACCTGGCCCACGTAGCAGCCAACAAGCGCCCCCGCCGAGTGTAGAGACACTATCCATGATATCTCCGTCTATCCATAATAGAAAACTTTACTATAAAAAATCTGTAAAAGCAAAAATGCCAAACATTGAAAATATTTTAAGTAAACTATATTTTGAATGGCTGAAGTACATATTAAACTGCCTCGCTAGCAAAGCCGTGCACGTGGTCGCGGGTTCGAATCCCTCGCAAAAACATATTTGTGTGATCTATAAATTATTGTCTTCACCTGAAGTTATTATCACCTAAGTAGTTACATTTAGAAAGAGTACCTACCTAGGCTATTTAGGTACCTAGTTATGTTTTTTGGCACTTGTGCCATGTGACCGCGACTGATGGCGTTTGTAAAATTACATACCATTAGGTTTAGGTTCAACTGATTCCTCTCTTTCCGAGATAGTCAATGCAGCATCTTACCCTCTTTCGTTTTATCAGTCCATAAAGGACCCGAGGAGGGAAATTTGGCTTTGTCTTAATGGCCGACTCTCATAATAACCTTGCGATAAGATAACGTGATGACCTTGCCTTCCTAATCCGTTTAGTCTAGAAACCAAATGCTTTCCTCCTCGTCATCATTATTTACATTAACTTCATGACTTATGTGCTTATTTGTTTTGGTAATGCTAGTTTGAAATGAATTCTATGAATTTTATATCCTTCACCATGACGATGTCGGTATTTAAATTATTTAATTAATTTAGTCTGTTGTCTCATCGTAAATAAAGTTAAATGTTGTATGCGTTCTCGTTATAACTGAAAGTAATCTTATCTAGTATTTGTGATGAAAGTAGGATAAATAAACAATTTGAAGGAACACTGTAATGCAAGTTAATTCATTTAGCAAGGTCGGTTGATTTGATGCGCTTAGCCAAATTAAAATATCCGTTTTCGTTTGAAATTGTGTCTTAAACATGGCATTCCTACAAGGAAATAAGGAATACAGGTATCTAGGTCAATGTGTTGCTGTGTAATTGTCTTATTTCATTTAGAAATTGGTAGGAAAGTAGGTACTTATTACTTTTCAATAAACGTAGGTTTCTGATAATTTAAGTAAACATACAAACAATAATGGGAACTGTAAAGAAATATTTAAATAAATACTTACATCAGTAATATTCACATTTGCATCGCCATTTATGAACTTTGGAATCGCTGGTGAAGACCAGGACAATGTTGCCCCCGTGAACGTAAATACGAACGCAGCTAAACAAACATAATATTTAATGCATTAACTTTTAATTTTCCCGCACTATTATTTAGGATAACCAAAAACTCACCACAAACACCAGCCAAATATTGTATTTTCCGATGCATTTTGTTATAATTTTATCAATAAAGATATTTCAACTATAAAATTCGAACAGCTGGTCTTATCTGAACATCTGAACACCAAGTTATACGACTGTACCCGTACGATAACCAAATGTGACTGATTGACTGACACAAGATTAACTTGATTGCTGTATGTGTAGTAGGTATCTACTAAACAGTTACGTATATACCTACTTGCCACTCAATGAAGACTGAAATAGCGAATTAAAATCGGCATCTATCGTGCTTGGTACTGTATTTTATGACTGTTGCTTTACAATGACTTGCCTAAATACAGTTCTTATCAGATTATGCCTTTATTCCTTAAATATACAATCCTTGAATATAGACGCTAAAGTGCGCAAAGATGGAAGTTTTCTAACTAGAAGTCGTGAAATATAACTCGGAGATGATCATTTCCGAGGCATAAAATAGTCTTTCTAAATTGGTAATTTTAATGACGTTTAGGATACGATCAGGTAATTCAAAACGCGTTTGTAGACATTTCTTGACTATGAACTCCGTATTTAATAACTGGTAAAACTCGTTGTATTAAACGGCCGTGTCGCGGCGGAATTTACAAACATCAATTTAACGAACACAACGAACTTTCAGACAGACTCAGGAAAATAATTTGTAAATCACACAAATAATTGTACTGCGTGGGAATCGAACCCTCGTGCACGGCAGCCGCTTGCCGTTGCGCCACCGCAAGCCATTAATTTAGTACACGTTGTGCGCTCGAATGTTTTTGCTTCTATACATAGGCCACACCGAAATGATCGGGAATAGAAAAAACTAGAAAGTTATTACAATAAAATTTATTTTCATTGCTTTTCGAAGTATTCTTCGTGACAATCGATGCACCTCTTTATTCGTTTAAAGCATTTATTGTAACAGTATTCCAGTCTGAAGTGGACATAGTCGAAACGGCCGTTTTGTAAGCTTCGACTGTTTTTTCTGGACCTTAAAATCGTTGACAACGTAACAAATCTTTAGTTCTTGTGAATAGTAATCATTGGGGCTCAGGTTAGTGCTGTATGGAGGATGGTCTATCAACTCCATGTTTTCCTGATTTAAAAATGCGATCGTTTGCCGAGCGGTGTGGGAGCTCGCATTTTCGTGGTGAAGGATTATGCGACGATTTGGATTAGGTACTTTTACGAAGTTCTCTTCTGACTTCCGGAAGACAAACTGTTGTGTACCAATTAGCAGTAACGGTTCTTCGTTCCTGTAAAAGAATCGTAGCCACATGTTCGGTTTTCGAGACAAACGAAGCCACCATTCTTTTTGACACGCCACAAGAGCGCTCAACTTTTGTTGGCTTGACCTCATCTTCGTAGACTCAAACAGCCGATTGGTGTTTTCTTTTGGGCTTATATGAGTATATCTATGATTCATCACTCATGACGATATTATAAACTGCACTTGAGCTCTCTCTATGAAACCGTTGCAGAGCAGAGCGATTCCAATTAACTCGAGCTGACTTTCGTTCTTCTGTCAAACGGTAGGGCACCCAGTGGGAAACTTACTTTATAACACCCAATTTATTGTGCAATATTGTTTGAATGGTTGTCATATGAATGCTGAGAGAAGCCCGTATCTGCTCGTATGTCACATGGCTATCTTATTTATTGGAGTACAGCATCGACGTTTTCTTGACTTAATGCTGTTTTTGGCAGACCAGTAGAAGATAGTGTGGTAATAGAAGACCGTTCTCGACAATACTTAGAATAACAGCGTAAAATAGTCGTTTGGCTAGGTACTTCAAATCTATAATTAGAAACAAGCTCGGTGAGACATTGTTCTTGGGATAAGCCTCGGCGAAAGTTGTGAAAAATTATCGCTCGGAAATGTTTCCGCGTAAGTTCCATTTTCACGCCGACCTGTCAATTTAAAATAGCTACCACTCTTTTGTATTATTATTTTTTTTAAATTTAATAATAGAATTGAGTTTAAAAAAGCAAAAATTTTCAAATACCAAAAAGATTTTAAGTCTAATTTATTCAAAAGTATTTCATTCCCGATCATTTCGGTGTCGCCCTCGTAGCATGCACATCTCTCGTTAATGATCGCACACTGTGTCCGTGAAGTTCGCGGTTTTAGTTTTTCCTTATAGCTATCTGTTTTTTTAGTTAGCCAATACAGAAGGTATCTTGCTCCTCCACCCATTTCCTTCTGAGATGTCTGTTCTTGTTGCTTGGAATCTACCCTGTGGTGATTTTAACCCTTTACTTTTTAGGCAAGAGGTTATAGTGGCCTGGCCAGTTTTACTTCCATTTGGCAGCTGGATTGGAAAATACTTAATCAAAGGAATTTTGTAATGCAGTCAGCAAGCTTGAGTCCCAAAATACAATGTTCTATTGCTCTTTGATATAAATTTAATTACTTTAAGTTGAGCTTGATTATCCTGTATCCAGTAAGTTAGAATAAATAAATATATATACTACACAAGGTTACAGCAGCTAGTAAAATTACAAAGCTATGGGACTTACCATCTCTTTTATAATGAGAATTTTGTAGTATTTTGAGCTTTATATATTATTTGTAAAGAACTATATTTATGCATTATGTATGAAACACAAATATTGAAGTTAACACCGGGCCGGAGTGACTTGTTCGTCTCACTTCCATGTTATTTATAATTAAAAAAAAACACATTTTGTTTTTTCATAAACTTTCTTTATTTACAATTTTTGATCAATACAAAACTTCATGCAGGCATCCTCCAAAAAACCACCAGACACATAGGTATTGTTTAAATTTCCATATTGTTTATCAAATTATACTATTTAGGCAGTTTCATGTAAAGCTTGGCTGTTTCTTTTTCTTATTTGCTTTTGTTGTATTTCAAACAACTGAGATTTGATTTAAAATTAAAAGTGTTAGGATAGTCAATATATTAGATACTCTATTTCTTTTTCTTTTCCTCTAAAATCCATGGTGTCCATTTTAAACATACAGCATGTGACAAAATATGGAAATATATGGTTCTTTTCTGTCTTCCTCCGCTTAGCCATGTCCTCTTGCCTAGTGATCTTTGTTGTAATATTAATTTAGGCTTTGGAAGATCGGTATCCTGAACCATGCCAGTTAGCGAGGCATATATTTATTATTTTGATTCAATGTTTACTGGCATTTGAGACATTATTTTTTTTATTTGAGTAGCTATCACAGGATTTTCTGTACACAAATCTAATATACTATATGGTGGTAGCAAGCTAACATTACCTACAAGTATTATATCACCAGATTCTGTTACTGGTAATAAATGTGATTCAAACCAAGCCATTACTTCGTTTTTTCTTTTGACAAGAACTTCTTTTGATTCTATTAGTGTTGGCTTTCTTTGAGGAGGTACAATGTTGTCACAATCTTCTTTAACAATTTTCAATATTGCATGTCCTGGGATGATAGTTGCTTGATATTTATCATCTTGAGGTATTGACAGAATAACACTATGAGGCAACAAACACAAACATTAATAAATTATTAATATTTTAAAATCTAAATACATACCTAATTCACAAAATCTACTGTACTAGTATGCAGTATTTAAATATTATTTTTAACTTTATAAAATGTTGGTTTTCTTAGTGTTTTAAATCAAATTACCCTCAAGTTTTGGTATGATAGGAATATGGAACCGGCTTTGATATGAAGAGATAATATTTATTTACAGTAATATCCTCATTATAGAACCATATAAGTACCCAAAGATGGAATAAATAGAGAATTAGCGCAATTATCCAGATCACGCGAAACTGTCTTGATTATTTCTATAACTGATTACTAATGAGTAAAATAATATCTACCTGTTAGAATTAGGATCAATAGCATGTAGAAATCCTTTGTAAGTACAATTTTTAATGGTATGAACTCCTACATATTCATTTACATGCTTGATTTGTAATTCAGGTGTTAAATCTAATATGTTTGTTTTCATAAGTTCATTTTCATATTCCATTTTCTTCTAAAAGCTATTCTTACAACGTATTCTAGAAAAGCAATTAAATTCGCGCAAATTATGCCTCTAAGTTTTGACAAATAGAACCACAGATACCTTAAATATTATTTTACTCTATGACCACAGATTACCTATTATTACTACGTAAATAAAACAAAAACATTTTTTTTTTTAAATTATCCTCCTTACCGATCAGGCTAAGGTCAGTGACAATGCTGCCAGAAAGTCCAATAAAATTATCACTTGTCACCAGAGTGTGACGCGATTTTTTTGACGTCTATATTTACTATTGTGACAAGTTAGAAACCACGAAACCTCTAAACCAACAATAAATAGGTACACTCTGTCTATAAAGTCCTGAAAATAAATGAGGCCGCCACTGTGCTACACGTAGCAACCCTATTTAGTCTGAGAAAATAGTTTTCATACTAGTAATTTATTGAAATAAAATAAGTAATTTTGAAACACATTATATCTAATACTCAAGTAAGAAATTCACACAACTCAAAATGAGATAATTCATTTCATTGGTTGAAACCCTAAGTGATTGAGAAATTTGAATAATTGTTATAACATGACCTCTATAGAAGTAAAGTAGTGTTAGCCCTTTAAACATTTTAGATGACGATGTTTTATTTCTGTTTTATATGCACTATAGTCAAGCCATTTTAAATTTTGACAGTTGTTTTGAGCCATAGAATGTAACATAATTTAGTGTAAGAATTATGAGCCATAACGTAATTTTTGACTTCTGCAAAACAATTACACTCTGTCTATAAAGTCCTGAAAATAAATGAGGCCGCCACTGTGCTACACGTAGCAACCCTATTTAGTCTGAGAAAATAGTTTTCATACTACTAGTATAATTTATTGAAATAAAATAAGTAATTTTAAAACACATTATATCTAATACTCAAGTAAGAAATTCACACAACTCATAATGAGATAATTCATTTCATTGGTTGAATTGAAACCCTAAGTGATTGAGAAATTTGAATAATTGTTATAACATGACTTTTATAGAAGTACAAAGTAGTGTTAGCCCTTTAAACATTTTAGATGACGATGTTTTATTACTGTTTATATGCACTATAGTCAAGCCATTTTAAATTTTGACAGTTGTTTTGAGCCATAGAATGTAACATAATTTAGTGTAAGAATTATGAGCCATAACGTAATTTTTGACTTCTGCAAAACAATTATGTTCTATGGTTTTAATTTTAGTGCTGCTACTATATGGCTGCTGCCACATGTATACCAAACTTAAAAAACTAAACTATAAATAATAATCGATTATCAATTAATCGCTTGTTATCTAAATCGATAAATTTCTTAATGGACTTCATACACCAACCCTAAACTACATGGGTCAAAATTCACCTATTAAAATGGTATAGGTATTAGAATAAATTAACGGATTGAATCAGAGTAATAAAAACGCATGTACACAGTTAACAAGGAGATTTATTCATCGCTTTCATCATAGGATTTTTTAAATATTCGATGTTGAGATAACTTTCGTTGCCACCTTCATCGTCATCACTAAAGCTTTCTGCTATTATCGTCAGTATTTGCCCACAGGTGACGTCCTCTCTTGTAGTATTCTGATTCGAGCTTCTCGACGCGATGGCAACTGTTTTTCCAAGTTTCAGCTGTGATGCTGCTGAAGGCCCTTTTTAGAAATTGCCAACATTTTGTGACCTGTGCGGGAACATAAATAGTTACTTGTTAGTGATGATTTTATAAAATATTCTGTTATTTTATATATCAATTCATCATCATCATAACTGGATACTTGGCCTACTGGTACCACGCTGGCCAGACGTATTAGTATAGGGTTTTATTTCAAGTTTTCCTTCTTTTTATGTCATAAAGATAATATGTCACGGATGGTCCCTTAGTCGGTTTTTACGACACTCATGGGATGAGATGGGGTGGTGACATATTGTATTCTTACTCCGTCACTACACGGACACTACTGATTTTCTAACTATACTAATATTATTATTAAAAAAGATTTGATTATTGGTTTATTTGGAGGGGCGTATAGGGGGTAAAGAGGAGTAGAAAGGGAAAATAGGCTAGAAAGTATTATTTTAACTATTGTATACAGTTAATAATGAGAAAAATTACTATACAAAAGAATATGCTTATACAGGTTACCTTGTATAAAGAGTGATAAATAATGGCTTTCCTTAGTTCTTCAGGCAAATCTCGATTTTTATATTACTAGGGCATTTCTTGTAGGTAAAGCCTATTGCATTTAAAATTTTGCGTAGAACTTCAAGACTACAATTAAAATCCATCTCAGTTCTAGCTATCACCTGCAGTTATCTGAGGGTTGGAGCCTGAAATTTAACAAAAGTAATGTTGATTGAACATTTGATTATACTTACAATAAATTTAGGCATACCTAGACACAAAATACACGCAAAAAATGGGATGGAAAGAATAACTGCAATACCTAACTAAAATGTATTCAGTGTTAAATATTAACCAACAAGATATCATTTAACATGGAATTACTAAGAACTAAATAATAAAATATTGCAATTAATTATTTATTGTCGACAGACCAGTTGATGAGAAAGTGACATCCTTATTTAAGTTATCAAACGTAATATAGACAAAGCAATTAATTCAACTTCAAAATTGGGATAAATCATGACTGAATTATGCTAATGCAACTGATAATGTATCAACAGAAAAGGTCGTACTACAATATTTCTTACTTTCAATGACAATCTTACCTAAAAATATGCTATGTACACAATGCCTGTTTTTGGTCTCTAAATCTCAAATGGAGTGAATTTATTACTTGAGACAGATTACAAAACACAGTAACACGATTACATACCCATCAAAGTTGCAGTTCGCCCATAAACATCAGCCAAATCACATATAATTTGACCAGCTTCGTGCTCCGTCAAACATCACATTATAACTTTAAAAATCACTTCCCGCGTGCCACTTTGATTTGCTTTACTCATTGCTTATGTTGTTCTTCGTAAGTCAGTATTAGTTTATTGTAGATTAATAACATATTAAAAATCCCAAAATGAAAACCGTTCCGCAACTTCTACTCGATGACAGCTCATGTACAAGTCTATTTTGAATTTCAGTGTTGCCAGACACATGAACAATTTAGTTCCTCAAACTTTAATTTCTTGACTTTATAGACAAGCTGTATGTTCTATGGTTTTAAATTTAGTGCTGCTACTATATGGCTGCTGCCACATGTATACCAAACTTAAAAAACTAAACTATAAATAATAATCGATTATCGATTAATCGCTTGTTATCTATATCGATAAATCTCTTAATCGATTTCATACACCAACCCTAAACTACATGGGTCAAAATTCACCTATTAGAATAGTATGGGTATTAGAATAAATTAACGGATTGAATCAGAGTAATAAAAACGCATGTACACAGTTAACAAGGAGATTTATTCATCGCTTTCATCATAGGATTTTTTAAATATTCGATGTTGAGATAACTTTCGTTGCCACCTTCATCGTCATCACTAAAGCTTTCTTTGCTGCTGCTATTATCGTCAGTATTTGCCTCTTCTCTTGTAATATTCTGATTCGAGCTTCTCGACGCGACGGTAACTGTGTTTACAAGTTTCAGATGTGATGCTGCTGAAGGCCCTTTTTAGAAATTGCCGACATTTTGTGACCTGCGGGAACATCAATAGTTACTTGTTAGTGATGATTTTATAAAATATTTTGTTATTTTATATATCAATTCATCATCATCATAACTGGATACTTGGCCTACTGGTACCACGCTGGCCAGACGTATTGGTATAGGGTTTTATTTCAAGTTTTCTTTCTTTTTATTTCATAAAGATAATATTCACGGACAGTCCCTTAGTCGGTTTTTACGACACCCATGGGATGAGATGGGGTGGTGATATATTGTATTCTTCCTTCGTCACTACACGGAAACTACTGATTTACTAACTATACTAATATTATTATTAAAAAAGATTTGATTATTGGTTTATTTGGAGGGGCTTACAGGTTATTGGTTTATTTGGAGGGCCCCCTATACAGGGGGCAAAGAGGAGTAGAAAGGGAAAATAGGCTAGAAACTATTATTTTAACTATTTTATACAGTTAATAATGAGAAAAATTACTATACAAAAGAATATGCTTTATTATACAGGTTACCTTGTATGAAGAATGATAAATAATGTTCTGTTGTAATGTTTGTTTGTCTTTCCTTAGTTCTTCAGGCAAATCTCGATTTTTATATTACTAGGGCATTGTAGGCCTATTGCATTAATAATTTTGCGTAGAACTTCAAGACTACAATTAAAATCCGTCACAGTTCTAGTTATCACCTGCATCTATCTGAGGGTTGGTTGGAGCCTGAAATTTTACAAAAGTTATGTTGATTTAACATTTGATTATACTTTTACAATAAATTTAGACATACCTAGACACAAAATACAGGCAAAGAATGGGATGGAAAGAATAACTGCAATACCTAACTAAAATTTATTCAATGTTAAATATTAACTAACAAGATATCATTTAACATGGAGTTACTAAGAACTAAATAATAAAAAAATAAAAAAAATATTTCAATTAATTATTCATTGTCGACAGACCAGTTGATGCGAAAGTGACATACTTAGTTTAGTTATCAACCGTAATATAGACATAAAGCAATTAATTCAAATTCAAAATTGGGATAAATCTTGACTGAATTATACTAATGCAACTGATAATGTATCAACAGAATAGGTCGTACTACAATATTTCTTACTTTCAATGACAATCTTACCTAAAAATATGCTATGTACGCAATGCCTGTTTTTGGTCTCTAAATCGCAAATGGAGTAAATATATTACTTGAGACAGATTACAAAACACAGTAACACGATTACATACCCATCAAAGTTGCAATTCGCCCATAAATATCATCCAAATCACATAAAATTTGAGCAGCTTCGTGCTCCGTCAAACATCGCCATAGATATTAAAAAATCACTTCCCACGTGCCACTTTGATTTACTCTACTCATTCTTTATGTTGTTCTTCGTAAGTCAGTATTAGTTTATTGTATAGTGTGACCACAGGAGCTGTGCACCTCCTGAGGTATGCGCGCGGCGAGAGGGGGGTGGACATATAGAGTACATGATAGATACTGGTATAGAATAAACAGTCTATGATGTAGCTACTAGCGACATCTGACGCAATATACTTAAGTTATTTGGCTGGTACGGGTCGCTACACGAGCGGCTGTAGCAGTTTTCTATTAAAAGACAGTCATTTTTAAAAACACCAAGAAAGTTTTTACATTATTGTATTGTTTTAAGCGTAAATAGGAACATTATTTGTGTTTTTATAATGTAACTTTGAGAAAAATGACATCTAGCGGAATGTATCAAATATTCTAAGAACATGACATTCATAAAGAAAAGTATAATGTTCGAACTGATGACACTGCTGTCAAAACTCGTGACGGCAGGTAGGTGTCCGTTATGGTAGCATACACAAGAGCTATATCGAGTTGTTTACTGTGCCAAAAACTCTGCATATTTAAATAAAAAAAATCCAATTGTTAAGATTAATGATGAGAAATTAGAAATCGTTAACACTACAGTATTCCTAGGAATTACTTTTTACAGATTACCCCTTACTCATAAACGCCTCTTAAATTTTAGTTAATTGATTACCTTAAATTCTTACGGTTTTGTTTGGTATAAGTTTGATTTTACAAATAATAATCTCGCTAAACAGTGATTAAATTTAGAAGGCGTTTATGAGAAAGGGGTAAGTTCTTATTTATCACCTGCATATTTTTAATAAAATATGAGTATATTTGGGTTACATTGTGATCAACTAAGTAAGTGTAATATATTACAGATATGTCTATAAAGTCGTCAAATTTGTGATTTTTATTAGTTCATTAATCTACAATAAGCTAATACTGACTTACGAAGAACAATGTAAACAATGAGTAGAGTAAATCAAAGTGACACGCGGGATGTGATTTTTAAAGTTATAAGGCGATGTTTAGCGGAGCACGATTCTGGTCAACTTTTATGCGATTTGGATGATGTTTATAGGCGAACTGCAACTTTGATGGGTATGTATACGTGTTACTGTTTTTCATAATCTTTCTCAAGTAATAAATCCATGTTAAATGATATCTTGTTGGTTAATATTTAACACTGAATAAATTTTAGTTAGGTATTGTAGTTATTTTTTCCATTCCATTAGAATTATTAAATTTAAAAATAACAGATTTTAAAATAATGAAAAGCTTAAAACTCCTGGTAAACACAAGCAAGGCCGGCCAAAGAAAGAAATGTATGTTTCTATATTTCTGCTCTCCCTCACAAAATACATAGACAGAGGTATATAACATTTTTCTTCTTTTACCTGTATTTTGTTTCTAGTTATGCCTAAATTTATTGTAGGTTTATACCTATAATAAATTGGTTAGCCAAATGTTCAATTTACATAACTTTTGTAAAATTTCGAGTTTCAACCCTCAGAAAATTGCAGATAACAGCTAGAACTGAGATGGATTTTAATTGTAGTCTTGAAGTTCTAAGCAAAACTTTAAATGCAATAGGCTTACCTACAAGAAATGCCCTAGTATTAAAAGTGCTCTAATAGTGTAGTGTTATTTGAACATAATTGTTTTGAAAACTATTTTCTCAGACTAAATAGGGTTGCTACGTGTAGCACAGTGGCACCCTAATTTTTTGTCAGGACTTTATAGACAGACTGTACCTATATTTTAAAAAAATAGTTGTTGTAGTTTTAATATTATAGCGTAATGAAATAACTCCAGACCGACCCCTAAGATTCGTTAATATCTCCGATAATATTGAATTTTGTATGGAAATAAAGTGTTACACACATTCTGACTAAATTAGTGTAGGTAAATACCTACACTAATTTAGTCAGAATTTCACGCATTATTTTTACATAAATAATTTATGAAAAGAAAAGTTCCCTTTCTATCAGAACTATCACGTGTACGCTACCATAACGGACACCTATTTTTTCTTCGTCCCCCACCTCGCCGCGCATACCTCAGGGGGTGCACAGCTCCTGTGGTCACACTATAGATTATTGAACTTATAAAAATCACAAAATGAAAACCGTTCCGCAACTTCTACTCGATGACAGCTCATGTACAAGTCTATTTTGAATTTCAGTGTTGCCAGACACATGAACAATTTAGTTCCTCAAACTTTAATTTCTTGACTTTATAGACAACCTATAATAACAAATACTGTATATTTTGTTGAACAACAAAATATTTGTAAAATAACATTATTTTACAAATAATTTGTGATGTATCAATCAATCAATCATTATTTACTTATTGTAAAATTGTCTATATTTTCTTTATAAATATTTTTTCTTGCCTAGAATCTTGTGTTGTGCTTGTGTGTGAGTAAGTAATCTTATACGGTGTTATTAGAATCTAATTTCGTAAAATTTAAATATATTTTTTAATTTCGTTTTCCGCTTTGAATATTATAAAACTACTACTACTTAATACATAAATAAATACATTCCTTATATATATATATTTGTATAATGTATGTAAAAGCTTTAATATTACGCACCTGATGTATTATTATGTAAGTACCTACTATTTAAATACCTTTAATTTTTTTAATATTCTAGTATATTTCTCTCAAATGGCAACACTAAGAATCAAAATTTTAGGAATACCCGTTTTATATTTTTATTGCTCGTTGGTTCAATTTTTGCTGTTGTAAATTCACCTTTACTTTCTTAGCAATAGAGCTTTATTCTGTATATAGCTAATATGCATTTTATCTATATAATATAATCAAGTGTAGCATACGACGCCGTATTGACTTTTATTTAATCTACTAGCCACGCACACACACTCACACGACTCACAGCAAATTGTTTTGCAGACCGCTCAGCTGATATCGTCCGGCCGGCAACTCATTCAAGTACTTGCATCACACAAAGGAAGTGTTATTTAGACACGGCTTGAAAGTTGAAACTCTTTACCTACAGTAAATTGCAGTACCTACCTATCAGTTTTTATCGCAGTTATTAATACTAAAATTATTGTGATTATTCTCTTACGAAACTAATCGGGTGAGTTAAATAAAATAGATGTATTTAATATCAGATGTACTTATATAATTGCTACGCACGTGTTTTGTTTAGCAATTCAAGTGTTAATTGAAAATTAAGTAGGTAATAATAATTAGAATAATTTTAAACTACAAAGTCTTTTTATTATATTTTGGTTAACACCTAGTTGTTTCATTATTTAGTTATAAATCCGTTTGAAACCTTAGTTGATAAACTTTCATTGGTGTGGACACTTAAGTTTACAATATGGTGCCGGTCGGCAAGTTAACAAATTCACAAAATATCACACAAGAGTTCACAAGACATAGAAGTTCTATTAAGTATGCTTTTCGTTTTAGCATAAGTATTATCAAGACGCGATTATCGGAGTAGTAGCACCCTTAATTTTCAAATCCATAGACGAAACGAACAGATTGTTAAGGAACAACAGCATCTAAACAAAATATAATAATTATTTAATTAAATATTAAGTAAGTATGTCATTATGTCCTGGACACTGTTGCTGAGATTGCCTCATCGCCTGTGACCTTGAATTGAAACGTCTAGGATAGTACCAGTAGGTAAATAACATGCCGCGGTAATTTCCCGTTTATGTCTAATATTTACAGTCATTCATTTTTTACAGCGTGTATTTTTTGGAGCAATGGCGTCAGCACAAGCTAACAGAAGGTGAGTTTATATTGTACATATTATGTAGTTTACAAAAAGAACAAAACTACAAAATAATAAAAGATAATAAGGGAGAATCTCCCTTAATACTTATCTTTTATTATTTTGTAGGTAACTTATATAAATAGCTAAGTAGGTAGGTACCCAACAAACATTTTTGAAGTCACCACAACGTCTCTATTTGAACTCTTAGTTCTAAAAGCTGGTTGCAAGAACGTTGTAGTAACGTTGTTACGACCGAAAATAGGCCCATTTTATAGGAATCAGAGTTGTAATATAAGGTACCTGCGGGTAACAAGAGCCGGTGGGTATCAAGAGCCGTTGCTTGAAAATGACACTTTTAATGATCACAGCACCCTACATCTACACATGCTTAAAAATTACCAATAGGAAAGCTAAGATCTGAAACTCGCGTCGTCGCACGATCATCAATCTTACCAGTAACCACGAGTCAGTTGAGAGTGATAGACAACGCAGCTCCACTATAATTTTATCTTGCCAAAACTATTTTTTTTTTACCTAAAATACAGCCGTTTGTTCAAATCTTGTTAATTAATTGTGAATGTTATACAAATAGTGTGGGCTAGTTGAGATAAGTTATAAATTTTTGTTAATAAATACAATACTTTTTACCGCTTCCAATTATGCTATTACCCAGGGCTAATACGGGCCACGCTCGAGGCGGGTACATAGGCCGGCCCTTATTATACATATAGAATGTAAATTAATTTTAACAAATTTCAATAGACTTGGTTATTTTAATACATACCATAGTTATTATTATTAATCATGTATTTGTTATTATTTTTTTATCATAAATCATCCCTAATATCTTTAATTAACTTAAAAGTGTCCAAGCTGTTGATCTCGATAACAATAGATTTTATAGTAAGGATAAGACGGGCCACGTACATGGCCTGTCATAAACCGTACTACTTATTTATAAAAAAAAATGTTTTAGTTTTGTAATTTCCATAGATAATATTTAAAAAGTTACAAACTCATTGTTTACGTCTGTGATTATTTTGACGATATGTTATAGATAAAGGTTTTTCTGACATGTTTTTGCTATGTTAGTTTATTAAGAGCCATGGCTAGTTTTTCCTTTGATTAAGTAATGTTAAAAGCGTGATTTAATGCCAAATGATAATTAAAGTCAAATGAAACCGAAAACAATATTTTTTCAATTGATTACTCTTTTAATATTTGAATTAAAATTTGGCCCTTATAAAACTACAGACGTTTATTAAAGGCTTACAAAGTGAGGGTTTTTAAAATCATGATTACTATGCCTAATTGAGATGAAAATACTTGTAATAGTACTTTCTGATGCAGATATTGAAATAAACATTACCATGATATTAAATATTTTATTATATTCCTTTATTTATAGAAATTATTTAGGTTTAGATTAAGGTGGCCCTTTTTTACCGCAAGTACCTTAGTCGCAAAATAAATACTACCTAGTATACTAGGTAGTATTTATTTTGTAACTTAAAACGAAATTTTACATTAGTCGTCTTCACCTGATTTGTACCACGTTGGGATTTTTTACTCAAATAGAAACTAAACAAGAAAACCTTTAAACCTTTAATTGTCTGGTACCTCTGAAGGACCCGATTGCTGGCTGTGTTACTTGTCGCCGTCGTGTCGACAATGGAGATACAGAAACACTGTGGGTTTTAGACGGTAACCCATTGTACCGTGAGGTAGCCCCCTTACCGCCAGGTCTTGATGGCCGGCAATGATACATGTACTGAAGTAATGTATTTTATTAGAAATATATCTTACAGAGCGGCGACTGTGGCTGTGGATCTACCAGAATGTCCAGTCTGCTTGGAAACTATGAGTGCTCCAATCTATCAATGCCAATCAGGACACAGCCTGTGTAACATTTGCACTCAGAACTTGATGCCACCTATATGCCCAATCTGCCGCCAACCACTTACGCAAATGCGCAATTGGCAGCTGGAAGATATTATTTCCAAGGTAAAGGTTCTATTACAGTTTAGGCTTTCAACCTACTACTTTGCAGACACGGATATGGAAACACCTTTCTTTGTAGTAACTATATACCTACTTACCTCAGTTAATTACCCGTGGTCCCGTTGAGTTGACCCATTACCGGGTCCACGAGTAATTTTAATTCCCGGTGGACCCAATGCATTAAAGGTTGTTCTGGGCTCCTGCCTGACAATAACGATAGAAAATTAAAACCATCAGTTTCATTACATTTTTATACTTAATGAATTCATATTATTTTTTTAAATAAGATAGGTATTTAATTTTTGTAATATTAAATAAACAAATAAATAAATGATCATTGTTCCGATAGTACCTAGTTTCGGTGAATTGATTTTTCGATACTTATATGTAGGTAATTTATTATGTCTAATTAACCCTACAAACAGAGTAGATACTCCTTGCAAAATAGATTTTTTTATTTGCCTGGACTAGGCTGAGAACTTGTTCTGATATCTGTGTTTAAAACTGTTCAAAATGCGTACGAAGTACGTCTAACAGAAATAACAAAGGACAAACCTTAGATAACGAGTCAATCTCTAATCTGAATCGACATAACATGTTATCGGCCAATGAATGTCTCACAGTCTGAAATTGGCCTATAAATACCACGCTTGCTAGAGTGATTGGTAATAGGCTATATGTGTCATTTATCTTCTTTTGTTTGTATAGCAACAAATTTGCACAATTCTCCTTAGTCGCTTTATGACACTCATGGAATGAGACGACAATAGTGATTATTGTATTAAATGCAGATAATTATAAGCGAGTATCATTTACAGATTATGTATTATCATTTAACTAACTATATTCCGAGGTCAGCATAGCATCCGTTAGATATGGAGTATTGCTAAAAATTTAAAGTTTGAAATCTGTAAATAACATAATATAAAGAAATAAATTAAATTTGTTTACAGGCTAAAGTACCATGTCCAAACAAATCTTCTGGATGTGTATATACCATGATCTCGAAGGACTTGGATGATCATCTTAAAGAATGCATCTTCCGTGTGATGGATTGTCCATTAGGTGTTGTGTTTGGGAAATGTTCGTGGACTGGTAAGTAACAATAAATAAGTACTACTTAATAATTAGGTATAAATATCTGGTAAAAACCAATAGCCAATGTAAAATCGGTTTAATTACAGGAAAATTAAAGGAGATACTGGATCATTTTAAGGAACGACATCCCGATAACTGCAACATAGCTATTGATGAAGAAGTGGAACTATCTAAAATAGATATCAAAAATGATGAACGCTTTGTTTATTTGGTCAGTCAAAGTAAACTGCTTTTTGTGATTACTATGAAGATTGACACGCTTCAAAAGATGGCGTACTGGGCAATACAGCACATAGGAAGCAAGAAAGTAGCACATGATCACATTTATGAAATACATGTCACTAGCAAGCAAAACGCTAGGAGGAAAGTGGTTTTTACCGAACACTGTTTCAATGATGCTATAAAAGCTGACGAAGTATTCCGCATGGGAAAATGTGCTATTCTGCCATTAGATGCATTGAGTCACTTTATACTCAACAAAAAAATGGCGTTTAGATTTTTCATCAAAAGGATCCCTGCCGAACCCAAAAATAATAACAAGGGTGGTGGAAATGGTGACAAACCGCAGGGTCCTAAAGGCCCTGGGTCGAAAGGACCTTTCAAAGATAATCAAAAGAATAAAAATACAGGACCCCAGAATCACAAAGGTCCTAATCCTAAGGGTAAAAAGGCAGAATCGTAAACATTACACTAACGTTATGTTTGTTTACCTACATATTAAAAGAAATTATATTAGTTACTAAGTGTATGCAATCTTTTAAAATGTATGTTCTTGATTATATTAAGTAACTGGGGCTGGGTTGTTGAAGTATGGTGCGCAGTAGAACTCAATGCTTATGATTACGTCATTCAGGTTTCATTATAACTTAAACTTTACACAATTTTTGAAGAATTTCTATTGCATTAACTCTTGTAAATGCAATTGGAATTGAGGGGTATATTTCTAGGTAGGAACCTATTTCTCATTCAAAGTTGTGCTTTCTCAATTATACAAAACAACGGTTTGGTAGGTACCTATATCCTTATCCTTTTGATATAACTGTTTAACTTTAGTGTAAACAAGATAAAGGCACTTTTGTGTTTTTGGTTTGATTTCTAAAGTAATATCTTGAGTGAGTTAAGATAGGAATATCAATATATGTACTTACAATGTTGTTATTAGACTCCATATTTACACATTACAAAATTATGTGAGATAATGAAAAGTAACTATTAAGTACTTACTCATGGATGTACCGTATCTATTGTTTAATTGTTATGATGGAGTTGATGCGAAAAATAAGTGTTGTTTTCTAATGACTACCCATATGCAATGACCAGTCTAGTTAAATACGTACGTGTTTATTAATATAAGTATACCTATACCTATGTTCATTAAACGACTGTAGGTTTCAGTTGATTCTAAAAGTTGTGTGGAATTAAATAGTTTATGTAAATTTAAATGGCGTCTTAAGGTCACTACCTTAAGACGCCACATATACAAAACCTCATTCATTTATTCGGTGTGTACCACTGTACACACCGAATAAATGAATGAGGTTTTGTATACTGTTAAATTAGTTCTCATTGGCAAACTTACATATTATTTTTCGACAAAATGTTCTTAGACATATTTGTCATTCTAGAACTACTTTGACTACTTATCGGTTCTGCGAGTTGCCAAAGTGAAGACCTGCTCCCAAAGTGACTTATACTTTAGGATTTCCACTTAAAACTGGCAATACTAGATAGTATATCGGTCACTTTGGTTCACCACCAGATATGCTTCTCATTTTTTAATCGATTACGCATGGAAAGTCCCAACATAGCATCTCCATTGCCTTCTGGGTGACATTATTAAGCCTTCTGAAAAGGCCCACCCGGAAAGTCATTTGTCACGGTCATTGGCTAAATTGTCAATAGGTGTCGTGTTGTATTGTACAGTATAAGTTTAAATGTCATAGCTAAATACGTATAGGTAAACTGTCCAACGTCCTCTAGGGAGACCTCGGGATCGTCCCACGGCTTCGCTCCTTACGGGACAGAATATCGTTGACGATCTGTTCATCGATTGGTGTCCTAGTCCTAGGTCTTAGGCTTAGGGCGCTGAAACCGACTTTTTAGACATTTTCGGATTTCCATGAATCTATTGCCATACTCGTCAACATCAACGGACTCCTTAAAATTTGGGAAAGGTTTTATCTTTGAGATGCTAAGTAAAAAAAATTTAACTACCTAATATAAAAAAAGAATACCTAGGTCTAATGTTAATTTTAATTTAACTAACCATTTGTAAGATTTTTCTAATGATTCTTGTTTTTGTTAAGTATTGGCAGTAAGTTTATTTTCGTTAAGATTGAAATCAGTTTTCGTAAATATCTTAAGTAGGCACATAATTAGTAAGTAAGTATCTAAATGGGTATGCCCATGTACGCACTAATATGTTTATCGATTATAATATTGTAGGTAGTACGAACGTTTTTTTGGCATTAAATAATAAAATGAATAATACGCTTTTTATTTTTCTCCTCTTTTTTAACCTTTCCTTTTTTATAGCAAGGTTTTCAGGCTCATAATCTCCCTAGGTCTAAAATATCGTATGCGTTTCGTTTGCTCGGCCACGGCAAGCAAACAGAAAAAAAAATAGTCAGGGATTCTGTCGAAATTTGTAGAAAACGAATGGCACAAACTAAAAATTTGTCGAAGTAGAAATAAAGTTATAGGGGTCTAAACGTGGCCGCGCGAACGAAACGCGGAGGATTGCGCGGCCACGGAGATCTCAGCAACTACTTGAGCTAGAGATCTAATTCTTTTTGTAAATGAATGGCTGAATTCGTCAACAATTGTCGAAAAAAGAATCACAAGCCCTAGATCAATACTTTACTAGATATTCACGGTGTCCGTTACCTCAGCCAGATGTGGTCGAAAATGGTCATTTGAATCTTATAGATAATTAGTTTTGCGGCTTCTGTAATTGTTGCGCACATTTTTAAATTTGTTGCGCTTATAGTTTTTTAATTATTTCACAAAAACATTTCCTGCTGAGGTAACGTTACCCTAGCCAGACCTTTTTCTTTCTAATGGGGGAATATTTAAATAAATACTAGCTATAAAATTAGTTGTCTAGATGAAGTAAATGTTGTGCCTTATTTTGTATTTGTTCTTTCTTCGGTTGCGAAGTTATTCGAGATTTTGCTGGGGTATCGTTTTTGGTTTTGCTAGATCTTTGAAACGGTTAAGCGGATTCTTATCATATTTTGTACAAGACTTCTTTATAATTAGTTTAAATTTGTTCTGCAATAAAAATACCAAAATAATACATAGCTTAAAGGTTTTTTCATTAAATAGAAAAACACTTCAATTGGTCCCAGCACTCTCAATAAGAGGTCTAAAGACTTACTTTAAACATTATTTTGAAGCTTGTGACTGCCTTCAAATGTATGTAAAGTTTCATTAGTATCCTGTAAGTATTTAACAAGTTAAGATGATATTCAGTTCTTCACGAGCACGGTCATGATGCGCGCGGTGTTATTTGGCAACTGATAAGCCTGTATATGGATATATGAACTGAATGTTATGTCAATTATTAGTTGTGTAGTTCAGTTGTATATTAGTAAAATTTCAACGTAGTACATTGGATAATTAATGAGATAATACGATTAAAGTCATTAGGAAGTGAATGACCGTGGTAACCCGACCAAGTTTAGGTGGTTACGAAAAAGCGAAAACGCAGAACATTATGCTACCTTCTAAAATATGTAGGATAGTGTTACAAATTTAGTACAGACATTTACACAAGTGTTAAAAAAACTACATGTTTATTAACGAATTTTTATTAACAGGTAAAATAATCATTTCAATTGAACTTTTAAAGTATTAATAAACTTATACTTAAAAACAATCACAGATTAAAATTACAGATAGTAATTTTGCTTTTTTGAATTTTCTATTACTTTTTATTTAAATGATAGATTTCAGTAAACACAGTACACAGTTACAGTTTTTATTTAAATAGGTATACCTACACAATATTGGAATGTGTAATGATCACAGACAATAAATAATTATATAATGGTTTTTTTCAGTTAACACTAAACTTACGTATGTCTACTAATACCCACTTATATCAATTATTTAATATTAACTCTATATTATTATTTACGCTCTAACTTTTTGTTTATCACACTATGGACCTGTCGCGGCACCGTGTGAGTTCCTACCTACCTAGGTAAAACCTACTCATGTGCCCGCCAATGATATTATAATAAATATAGGTAGATAATGTCATATTTGCTTACAAATTAATAAAAAAAAGTGTTCCTGATTTATAGTTGCAAAACTTCTGAGTAATACGGAATATTACCGGAATACTCTTTATTTATTTTTATTTTTTTATTTGCTGAAAAATGGTTTATGTATCGATCGTCGATCGCCGCTGCCCCTCTCTGCGCGCGCCCGCCTGCCACGACTAGTATACTATAGGTACACTTTGGCCACGACTCATGACTCCCGCACGGTAGTCCCTTTCTTCTCCGAATATCGATCGTCCGAAAATCATAATACCAAACAAGTTTACTATAATCATCACTTTCCTTAATGTTCGCGTATACGAAATCGTATATTACCTAATCGTCTTTACCTATAATACTTGTGTGTCATAAAATGGGGTACTATATAAGATACTAGTATATAAGGTACTATATACTTACTAATTATAAGAAATCCTATTTTTTCTTGCTTTATAGTCACATTTCCTAAAAAAAATATTAGGGCAAAAGTCAGAAACAGTTGGTTAGGTTAGGTCAGTATGGTAGCCACTTAGTACCTACTAGTATTTCTGTTTTTTAAATATTATAGATTGTGATGGTTATAGCAAAAAAAATTAGGTCATGTTATGTTTAGGGATTTAGGTTTTCGGACAAGTGATATTATAAGACACGAATTTAGGGCTAGCTACCATTCGGAGACATGATGATTCGGACACAAAATGTTATGACACCTTAGATTATGGATAAAAGAATTATGAGACAAAATAGAGAACCGTCACGCACGAGTCGTTCGACAGCGGTGCCCCGGGTGCGGTAAGAGGGGACATGCTCCTCGGAGAAGCTTTCCCCCCGCGAGAGAATGGTTCATACCGCGTAATCGAGTTTTTCGGTCGAATATTTCGCCCGAATTCATGGGAATAAATGTGTTTGTTAATTATTTATACCAACTAATTATAGGTAGTTATAAAATTTTTACCTACTTTTATAAAATAAAATTATTTGAAAGTTTTTTAATTGTAAAGATAGATAACATAGTTTTATATCATAGTTTCAAGAAGAAGAATTCTTTATTAGTCTAATCAAGTCTCAAATTCCCGATTGGAATGTCTGCCATAATGGAAGGTTTTCCAGAGGTTGATATTCATGGTTGTTATTACCATTTTAATATTAGACTTCTTCTTTCTTTTATTTGGCAAACTATGCCGATGTCGACAATTCTGCCAGAGTCCGAAGTTACTTATGTCTCCTTTCTTCTATCTATCACTAAGGCATTCACTGAGGGACTCTTAATGCCGTGCTGTTACTATTGCTTTGTACGCGTCTGTACCGAAATTGTAAGGTGTATTATACTAAACATTTCAAAAGATAGCATAATGTTCTACGTTTTCGATTTTTCGTAACCATCTAAACTTGGTCGGGTTACCACGGTCATTTACTTCCTTATGACTTTAATCGTATTATCTCATTAATTATCCAATGTACTACGTTGAAATTTTACTGATATACAACTGAACTACACAACTAATAATTGACATAACATTCAGTTCATATATCCATATACAGGCTTATCAGTTGCCAAATAACACCGCGCGCATCATGACCGTGCTCGTGAAGAACTGAATATCATCATAACTTGTTAAATACTTACAGGATACTAATGAAACTTTACATACATTTGAAGGCAGTTACAAGCTTCAAAATAATGTTTAAAGTAAGTCTTTAGACCTCTTATTGAGAGTGCTGGGACCAATTGAAGTGTTTTTCTATTTAATGAAATAACCTTTAAGCTATGTATTATTTTGGTATTTTTATTGCAGAACAAATTTAAACTAATTATAAAGAAGTCTTGTACAAAATATGATAAGAATCCGCTTAACCGTTTCAAAGATCTAGCAAAACCAAAAACGATACCCCAGCAAAATCTCGAATAACTTCGCAACCGAAGAAAGAACAATTACAAAATAAGGCACAACATTTACTTCATCTAGACAACTAATTTTATAGCTAGTATTTATTTAAATATTCCCATTAGAAAGAAAAAGGTCTGGCTGGGGTAACGTTACCTCAGCAGGAAATGTTTTTGTGAAATAATTAAAAAACTATAAGCGCAACAAATTTAAAAATGTGCGCAACAATTACAGAAGCCGCAAAACTAATTATCTATAAGATTCAAATGACCATTTTCGACCACATCTGGCTGAGGTAACGGACACCACAGAACCGTGTGAGCTCAATAAGTACGAAGTAGGTACAAGCTCTTTCAATAGGTAGCTATCGATAGTATCGACTCTAATCGATAGTCATACTATTGGAAACTATCGATAGACTATCGTACAGCAGCTGCTATCGATATTCGCCAATCGATCGGCAACACTGTATGGACCACGGATTTATACTTGACTGTCAATGACAGTCAGTCCATACATTATATTATTTCTACTTTGACAAACTTTTGGTTTGTACCATTGTCAATTCTCATACTCATTTCAAAACTAAGAAAGGATCACTTAATAACCTTAAAGATGCACATTTCGATTTTGACAAAAAAAATCCGACACAATCACTGACTACTTTTTTCTCCTGTTTGAATAACTTGGCTGAGCAATCAAAACGGACGATGATAACTAACTCTAACCAAATAATATGGATAAATGTTGTGTCAATATTATCAACACAGGAAAAAGCAGGCTTAGCTAATGAGTGAGGTACAGGTTGTTCAAAATTAAACAAATAAATATTTTTTTATATTTATTATCTTACAAGCTAGATGTTCATTTCTTGGCCTTGGCTTCTCTTGTGGCTTTCCTCTCTGCAGCACGAGCAACTTGTTTTGCTGTCTTAAGGTTGCCTTTTTTGCAAAACCTCTGATTTCTCAGGAACTTAGGGTCCATCTGTGACAAGAAATTGAAATTATTGTATAAAGTAACTTGTAGCAATCAAATGCAACAATTGAAAAGAAACATCTATCAAGTGCAACACTCGATACAACAATAAAAAAACTGGGAAACTTTAGTAAAAACCACATTGCAGGCCTTAAATAGGTCACATGAAATCAAATGAATTTGCTATTGTAATAGGCTGCACTTGCCTGAATGTTACATTAATCAAAAGATGCGAATAACTATTTGTTGACTAAATAACAAAATATAACTGTGTAAGTCGAGAGTGCTCTCCAAGTATAACAATAATATGATTAAAATTGTTACTGCCCCATTTTTCACATGATACAGACAATCTACTTTTACATAATAATATCACAGATACAACAAATAAAGGACTTTATTGTTACAACATTCACAATCTAAGTTGGCCAGCTTGAATTTGATACAAATGGCACCGGAGAAATAAATTGAATATAGAATGCTTTCTTTATTGAACATCCAATAATTGTTACATTCTTATGTTATTCTTAGGAACTGTTAACTGTAAGTTACCAAAAGTTTTCAATAAGTATTTAATTCTATGCCAAAAACCAGAGTCTGAATACAACCTGGTAATAGTAGCTGCACTTCAAAGTCAATACACATACTCTTTACAGGCAGCTACCTCAAACACAAGTAAAAATTTAATTCATAATGTTTTGTTGGTTTTAAATTAAACATTTATCAAATTGCTGTTATAGAAATAAGAATATCAAGTTAAATTGTATTACACTTAACACAACTAAAGCGCGGCTGCACCAAAAGCTGGATATTTATATTGAAGTCAAAAGTTACAGATAACAACAAGTACTTATAAATAATAATAAACTACTTACGCCAAGGGTAGATTCGTGCCTGACTTTCGTCGGTTTTTTAATCCCATTTCTGTGCGCTTTGCGGTCTGTAATGTTTACAAAAAATATTTGAAGTATTTGGTTAATTTAAAAGTTAAGAATACATAGTGAAAATGCATTATGTATTTAAGTGGAATAAGTTACAATAATGATCTAATCGAATAAAGAACCGTTTACGTATCTAACTTTGTTCTTTACTTACTTTGGTTATGATTTGTATGATTCTTTGACTTTGCCATTTCGCAAGATTATTCTTTTCTGAAAGATAAAAATATATTTATAAACACAATCTATCACAATCACAGGTTAACAATTAGAATTATGAATTTATAATACTGCACGATTACTATGATTATATTAGAAACATATTTAACCGTTTCACTAACCTATATCAGCAAGGATAAGAAGGAAAAAGACCAATAACAAACTCACGTCAATGATTGTCAGTTGTCACTGTCAGGTCAGTCAAGTGCCACAGAGTCACCATGAAAGTAAAATATTTATGGAGACTTGGAGACGGTGTTTAGGATGACGTGAACGTGACGATGCGACGTTCTGAGTTGAGAAAGGGTTGAGAAAGATGTTTTTTTTAAGTGTAATACTTACCTTACTATGCCTATTTTATTTAAAAATTGTTTAATAATTATAAGAAACACAAGTTAACAACCTTATATAAATACTATAAAACATTTCGACTTATTTACTATCTTTACAAAATATACTTTATAGTTTTTTCTTTACCATCACTTTTTGACTGTATAATGTTAAAGAAATAAACTATTTTTACTTTTTACCATACACTTTATTTAAAAATTGTTTAATAATTATTATAAGAAACACAAGTTAACAACCTTACATAAATACTATAAAACATTTCGACTTCTTTACTATCTTTACAAAATATACTTTATAGTTTTTTCTTTACCATCACTTTTTGACTGTATAATGGTAAAGAAATAAACTATTTTTACTTTTTACCATACAAGAATGCCTTTCTCAACAACAGTCTAAACAGAAAGATTCAACGCAGCTTCTTTGAAATTATAAATCTATTATGAGATTTTGAGTTTCTCTCGAGATATTCCGATCCTATCATCAAGTCCACTTACTGACTGCGAGTCTACAATGCTGAAAAGTTAAAGTGATAACAATATTTTTATAAAATGGGCCAGTTGGTTTTTAATTCATACGTAAAAATACATCCAGACAAATTACGAATCTTTGAAATAGGTATAACCGTAAAAAATAATAATTTCAGGATTAAATTAAGGATTTATATAAACATGATTTTCTATTTTTGGTTTGGCACATTAATATTAGCCAAAAACAAAATGGTCTAAGATGAAATATTAAAAAATGTCCATTAGTTCGTTTTGTCTTAAACATTTTTATTGTACCAGGTCGACGAGACGATAGCAAGGGAGACCAAACTAATTATTTTTAATTTCTAGACCTTCTAAATTTATGCGAATCATTCAGGTACCTTTAACTGAATTAAACTTTATTTCTACATGAGGTCCTTTCCATACGCGTACCGCGCATAACTGGGCCATAGGTAATAAAGTCATATTTTATACAGTAGATAAGCAGAGTGTCGTGTTGTCAATTGTCTGTCATGTCAACGTCACATGTCAAAAAGTAAATGTGTTGTTGGTTGGTTGACTGTTGAGTTTTCTTTAGTGAAGTATTATAAATTAAAACTTATTACTGTTTAAATATGGTTGTCTTGGATAGCGATGCCGGAGAAGCCATAGCAGTGTCTTGCGAAGAACCAGCCAAAGAAGAAGCCCGGTCACCAAGACTTCTAACATTAGAAAGTATCCTTTGTAAATACAGATTTAAATCCATTCACTTCTCAGTATATTCTCATTAGAAGCCTAATTAATTTCCAACTAGTTGTTTTCTTTACCCAACACTGTAGCCCAAAGGAATTCAAATTTTATGTGCACAGAATTAATTTTCATGTAACTTTTTATCAATACATCTGCTGTTGGAACCAACCCTTGTGTGTGATTGGGGTTTTCTTACAAATCATTTAACTTTCCAGAAATCCTGCCCCTATCTCTAAATGTGTTCATGGATAACTTAGTTTATCATCATTAATTTAGTAAAGACTCAATATTATTGTGACTTACTCAAAAACTGTGTCAGCTTGTTATAACTAAGTTTTGTTGAATTCTTTATGACTAATATGATAAAATAGCCTAAAAACAACAACCCTCTACAGTTATGTCACTAGTTTCTTTTATTACTGTTGTTATCATGGATCACACAAATCATAGATGCTAAAAATTTATAGGCCTTAATGTTTACTTTACTAATGTGACTTTGATTCAAAATTTTATTATGGTTTAGGAAATGATGGATATATCTTATTAAAAGTAAGGACCTAGGGTAATAGGTTGCAGCCATGTGTTACTTTGTTTAGGACTGAAATAAGTTTAATAATTATGTTCATAGCTAGTATAGTATGTTTAAGATTAGGATATAAACTAAAAAAATAGGTGGCAGGTTAGAACTTACTTGCCCATACATGATCCCATTTGTTAATCTAAAGAATACTGTGTTTAAAACTTAGGGAACTATATCAAGAAAGAAAGTGCTATCAACCAAGGTAATGTTGTGGATGCTGATGGGATACAACTCTCAGCTTCCACAAAACTTAAATGTCTCTCTTAAATCTATACAAGTATCTTGGAATCAGAGACTTTATGAAACATCAGGATTACTATACTATTAGATTTTTTGCTTACTTAAATAAGTTTTTTAGGAGACAATAAAGTTTTTGCCTGTAGCCTTATGTGATAATTGAATCATCTTTTCTAATTAAATTCCTTAATCAGCGTTGTAGTATTCCGTATCACTAAGGATGCTCAACAACAGCATGGCCTGCGTCATGGTGACTTCCAGCGGTACCGTGGGTACTGTTCAAGGCGGCTACGCAGATTGCGTAAAGTTCTCAAAATTCCCCAGGTATGTACCCATTCAACCTTAGAATAAAATTATTTTTTTATATTTATGTTAAAAATAATTTAAATATTGATCCTTGTAATTTTAGGGAGACAGACGTCATTATCGTCGTCGCGATGTCACTACAGTGCACCTGACTGCTACATCTGCCGAAAACCGTTTGCTTTGTGTGCCATTACTACAAGCGGAGAGGGCATGGGCTCACGCTATGCAATTGCGACAAGAAGCGAACACCGAACCAAGAAAGAAGTTTCATTTAGTGTCAAGAATGAAGAAAGCCTGCGCTCATGCTCAGACATTGTTGCAGTTGTGTGAGGTAATCATGATAGCCAAGTGTTCTTCGTAAAGTATTTTTAATTGATGAAGAAGCCTCAGATAATTGAGTATATGCTTAATGTGGCGTAAAATCACCACAACAACAGAAACCACTAGGCCACCCGAGTATCCGTCTCGATAATCGGGTGGCCTTGTGGTTTCTGGCCAGTGGTCATGGCGCTGGACGTGTATAGTCCGGAGAAGCTGGCTCTAGTCCCGTCGTTTTTTTCGTATTTTTCTAGTTATACCTAAGCTTTACCTACAGGTAAAAATTTATATGTAATTTCATACAAAAATTTAAAACCATTACGTAAAACTGTTCTCCGCCTGTTCTTATCAGCCACGTTAACGCCATAACAAAATTATTTTCCAGCAAAGTGGCATGTGTGACGCCCGGACGCAGTTGGAAGTGAGCGCCTACGCGGCATGGCTGAGCGGCGCGCTGCTTGTTGAGTTGCAGCAATGGCGCCCGGCTGCTGAGAGCTTACATAGAGCTCAGCTTGTACTGGAAAAGCTATGTGCTGCGCTGCCGGAGGATGAACGATTGGTCTATAAACAGAAGGTACTGTGCAGCAGCTTTTGCAAAATTATTGACGTTTATTAAGTTTTTTTATCATTATTGTTGGACATCTAAATAGATGATTCGTAAATTGCCTGTAGGTTAAAGTTTTATAGCGCCATAAGTCTGTAGCTATACCTGCATGACATGGCGCAGTTATAATGTAAATCAGTCGTCTCATGTTTACCTCCGTCCTGCCAAGTCTCACATACCTATTTTAAAGCGGGGTTGAAGTAACAGATCTCCACCTCTTCATGTGGATACAACCACCGCATGAGGGGGTCTCTCAAAAATCTTTGATGATCTGACGGTCTGCTTTACTGAATAACATTTTTAGGTGGAAGAGCTGAAGCCAAGCTTGCGGTACTGCGCTTACAATATAGGCGACGAGTCAGCCGCCGGCGATCTTGTAGCTATGCGTGGACAAGGACTAATTGAGAACTTGGACTCCCTCATGGCCCAGGCAAAGTGAGTATACTTTATAGTCGTGATTACGAGATTGATTTCAATCCTCAGCAGCGCGCTACACGACAGTTTTGTCATTTCGACAGTTTACAATGTTGTTGTACCTATTTTAACAAAAATAGCTTAGTTTTGGGTTTCGACAACTACCTTGAAAATATTTTTTTTACGTGCCTTTATATTTTAGGGAATCCCGCTCTGGAGTAATGCATGAAGTGGAATGGAGGGGTCGTCGCGTTACTGTACGACCAGAAAAAGTGCGACTTTTCCTCATTGCTTTGCAGGATTTAGACAAGTCTGTTGCTAATGCAGAAAATGTGCAGGCTAAGATCGATATTCTTGAAAATATTCTTATGGATTGCAAGGATGCTATTTCAGCACTCAAAGATGAGATCAAAACTGATCCGAAGCTCAAGACTGCTTCTGAGTCACAAATGTCGAGCGTTAACTATTTGTTATCTTATTTAATGTATCTGCGCTTGATACGTACTATTGAAAGGAACAACTTGCTTGTACAGCAAGCCGAAGAAGCTCGCAAGAACAACATACAGATTGACGGCAAGAAAGTGCGTCCTCAAGATTTGACTAGACTGTATGAAATCATATTGCAGAACTTTACTGAGCTACAGCAGTTGCCAGGTTTTGAAACTGATCCGTCCTATCAGCAGGACATTGAAGTACAGATGAAAGCTTACCGTGCTTTCCGCTGTTACTATATTGCTCAAGTACTTACAACACTTCGTCGGTTCAGGGAAGCACTGGCTATGCTCGAAAGATGTAGCAACTATACTACAGAATCACTTGGCAGTAAGCTTACGGAAAAACCGCTCATTGAGAAGTTGGAAATATTGCAAAAGGATATTGAAAGCTGCAAGTTTGTTGTCCATGCTGACTCTGTACTTGAAGATGACGAGGAACAGGATGAGGATACTAAGTACACTAGTGGGAAATATAAGGATAAGAAGCCTCTAGTTGACCGCTTAGATGAGTATCGGGAAGACACTCAAGTTCTTACCAAGAACCCTAATATTTACAAAATGCCTCCCTCCATGGAGGCTATTCCATGCAAGCCATTGTTCTTCGACTTGGCCTGTAACTTCGTAGAGTTTCCTAACTTGGATGATAAGACTGGTGCAGCCGATAGTAAGAAGCAAGGAGCTGGTATCACTGGTCTCGTCAAAGGATTTCTTGGGTGGGGTAAAAGTGACAAATAAACACAAATTTTTACATTTATGTATCTTTACCATGTATCGTTTTAAAGGTTCAAATTATATAAATCTACAAATATATTCAGTCGTTTGATAAACATTAATTTCCTTTGTTTTTTGTTTTGTTTTTTACAAGAACCCATTTTTGTATGAATAACGGCAACATTAAATAAGAGTATCTTTCTTCTGACGGGCGGCCAATGTGATATAGAGCTCTTTCTGGTGTATCAAAGATGCTGAAATGTACAAAATTAGCCTATGCTCTTTCGTTTTAAAAATTTTCCTAAATTCCAGTTATTTAATACTCTTAGATATAATAAAAGACTAACTCTCTTCTAAATTATAACTTTTGAAATTAACTAGGTACATAAAACTGCCTAATTATTAATAGAGTATATAGAAATGAACCTTTTTTTTATAACACCTAGTAAAAATTTTAGTTTCAAGTAGCAAAGGAGTCAATATGTCTATCAGTGGCCTTCAGCGATAGTCATAACATAACTTTCAGGTTCATAGTCGGGATCAACCATACGATTCTTGATTATATGTTTGTATACGAAAGCAGATTTCCTTGGAGTACGCGTGCGAGCTGGATCTTCAAAGTCTACTTCGTACAAACCATAACGTTCCCTGGAAAAATAATTAGGATTATCAATCTCTTATAAAATTATAATAAAGGAATAAAAGGAAGGCTTCTCTCCTGTAACGTTGACGTAAGGGGCATGTAGCATATTTGGTAGGTATATGATTTCTTTTTAGATTTAAGGGGTGGTTAACTTTACGAGTTCTTGTAAGTTCTTAACCCAATGTAAATTAACTGCTTGCACTTAGATATTCGGATTGATGATTAAAAAGTTATGGTCATTTTGAATGTCTAAATAAATATTACTTACGTATATCCAGCCATCCATTCAAAATTATCCATTAGACTCCATGCAAAATATGCCTTGAGATTAACTCCCTCTTCAATAGCAGCTAAAGCTCCTTCTACAGCATCTCTGTAATACCTCACACGACTTTCATCATCGATTCCAGTGTAAGTAGACCATCCATTTTCAGTGATCCATATGGGTACGTCATTATACCTTGCATGTATGAGTTTTAGCATGATATACACGCTGCTAGGCATGCGCTAAAATATAACCGAAAATTTAAAAGATATAGGTACCTAACGGCGATATCAGACCATATATGCAGGCATAAAACAATGTGTACCACAAGGGAGACCTGAGAAACTACAATCACTGTACCTAAAAGAAGAGGATCTCGAAAACTGTTCTTCCAATACCCATGGTTATTACGAGTAGGTACAGCTCGCATTGTTCAGAGGCATTCGCGCTTATACAGGATTTATAAATACAGCTACTCTCCGCGCTCCCCGCCAGTCAGTTCTAAAAATTACAATGCGTAGCCATTTAGGTTAGATCGTGCGGAGATACTGTACATATTGGTAAACAACTACTGCTCTTTTAAAAACAAGTAAATACATACCTTAAACCAAAAGGAAGCAGATGGTTCCCATTCGTCGGGACTCATTGAACCTACTTCAATATCATGTGTGCGTACGCCCAGCGGAATGTTGTTGAATTTAATGATTTTAAGTATGCAGATATTTAGTGTGATACGTAGCGTAATTGTGTATGGTAAAAAAAAAATTGTGTGCGCAGCCATTGTGGAGAAATTTCGTCAAAACCTGGTTCCGCTGGGCGAACGTTGTAAACGTTGTCCTGGCGGCACTTTTTTTGAATCCATGGACTTAGAAGAAAAGAAATGTGTCTAAAAATTAGTTTAAATTTGTGTACGATTGTGTATGTATGAATAAAATTAGTGTATGCATAAACTTCGGAGATATTCAAGTTTCCGCTGCGCGAACGTTTGGCCATTTGCTAGTTTTCATATAAAGCGCTTATTTATAGAGATGTAGATTTTTACATACGTTGTTTTGAATTTGTTTACATAAGCGCATAAAACAGATTTAGAAAAAAGCGTAGGCTTTAAAAGATAAAAATATAAACGTAAAATACGCTTATTAGGTCCTAGTTCGTATAGTATGCACTTTGGGGTTTAGATTTTCACGTTTATACAAACCTTGTAAGTGTCTGCAACATGTTGCCAAGTATCAGTGATTTTCCGTTAGTAATTAAAAAGTTATAGGACTATTCACCATAAACAGAGCACTGTTTACAAAGCAGTCAAATAGCACGATGTTCTGAAAGTTCTATAAGGAATTGCATTGTAAGATGTATTGCAATTATCAGTGTAATAATTCAACTACGCACATGCAAAATTTCATCTCATTAAATTCAGTAATTAAAGAGAAATAATTAAAATACTGACAGAGCTTTGAAAACCTACATAACCCGACCACGTTCGGATGGTTATAAAAAAGCGGCCGTACCATACATCTAAGTAACGTTCCTAAGCTTCCAGTATAGTATTTATTAATATGGTACAGTTGCGTACACAAGCGTTAGAAAAAAATAAAACAATTTTATTTCTTTAATAAATATATATTTTTTAATAAAAACGACACTAACTACGATAAAAAAATCTTTAATTAACAAGTAATTCTCTAATGAAACAAAAATATTTTTAATCACACATAATATTTATGTATTTAGACAAAAAAATTTGCGAAATGGCTAATCATACTGTCAATGGTTAGATATTGCAACAAACCTAATATGAGTTTTAACTAAAATACAAAGGTCAATAAACGATTATGATTATGAAGGTAGGTAAGTATAATATTTCTAACTTAATTAAAATCACAGATCACATTACTAGACTATTCAGTTGTTCAGATTTGAGTCTGCCTATTTTCTGTATTCTGAATATTTTTATGCAATTCATAACTTGTAGTTATAATATTGTAGTTTTAACCTTAACCGAACATAATAATTCTGCATAGGTATTTTGGTGTGGTGCAGGGGAACACGCTCACATACATACGACACTAACATGACAACGGTAATATCATGTACGGACGCTATAAATCTTAATTGATACTGAGAAATAATATGAATTTAACAGATTTTTTGATAAAAATGTAATAAAATAGAAATAAAAACACTTACATGAAATGTCATGCCGGCGTTTTGCAAATTACAGTTTGGAGACCGTTTCTAACAGCTATTTACAGCACGACAAGAAGGCATTATTTTAGAACACACAACTATTTATTGTTTCCGAATTGTACCGATTCCATTAATAAAAACTATTTACCTAAACAGTAACAGTAACACGTGGTAGTTATTTAATTTATCTAAGGTCTATAATTAGAATCCTAATCCGTGGAATATTGAGTAAAAATTAGCTGTATGATTTTTATTTGTCATAAATAATATACCTTCTTAGATTATATCGAAACAATAATTAATTTTGTTATCACCTGTACCAATTCAAAACCGGTATTATACTGTAAATATTAAAATGGTACCTAAATATATGGCACGGCCGCTTTTTTATAACCATCCGAACGTGGTCGGGTTATGTAGGTTTTCAAAGCTCTGTCAGTATTTTAATTATTTCTCTTTAATTACTGAATTTAATGAGATGAAATTTTGCATGTGCGTAGTTGAATTATTACACTGATAATTGGAATACATCTTACTATGCAATTCTTTATAGAACTTTCAGAACATCGTGCTATTTGACTGCTTTGTAAACAGTGCTCTGTTTATGGTGAATAGTCCTATAACTTTTTAATTACTAACGGAAAATCACTGATACTTGGCAACATGTTGCAGACACTTACAAGGTTTGTATAAACGTGAAAATCTAAACCCCAAAGTGCATACTATACGAACTAGGACCTAATAAGCGTATTTTACGTTTATATTTTTATCTTTTAAAGCCTACGCTTTTTTCTAAATCTGTTTTATGCGCTTATGTAAACAAATTCAAAACAACGTATGTAAAAATCTACATCTCTATAAATAAGCGCTTTATATGAAAACTAGCAAATGGCCAAACGTTCGCGCAGCGGAAACTTGAATATCTCCGAAGTTTATGCATACACTAATTTTATTCATACATACACAATCGTACACAAATTTAAACTAATTTTTAGACACATTTCTTTTCTTCTAAGTCCATGGATTCAAAAAAAGTGCCGCCAGGACAACGTTTACAACGTTCGCCCAGCGGAACCAGGTTTTGACGAAATTTCTCCACAATGGCTGCGCACACAATTTTTTTTTACCATACACAATTACGCTACGTATCACACTAAATATCTGCATACTTAAAATCTTTAAATTCAACAACATTCCGCTGGGCGTACGCACACCAATATCATTATGATTAGAAGGTACCGCAACTGCCTCTGAGTCATACAATGAAAACGAAACATAATGACCAGTGTAATGATTGACACCAAAGAAGTCACTTGTCTTGTGAATATATTTCTTTTCTTCTTCACTTAGCTCAGGCAAGCGGGATCTTTTGAAACCTTGTTTTGCACTCTTTTCGGCTACAAGTTGTTCAAGTTCTTTTGGATAACCTCCTTCTGCCGAGAATATGGGATCAGTGACGAGAGCCCACTGAAAAAGTTATATTGTTACAAATAATTAATTTTATCAGGTGGTAAGACTTTCCAGGAGGAGGCAGTCAAGGCCGGTACTACCGCTGTGTTCGTTTAGTCCACCTTAACGCATAGTGCGAAAATATAACCTACAGTTTCCGTATGTATATCTATACTACTCTTTGACCTACTGTGTATGTGGAAAGGTAGACTGGCTAATGACATAACATGTTATACAGTCTCCAGTTCGAGATTTAATAACTTCTGTCTTGGGTAGGCTATGATATGGCATTACTGACGTCCATTAGCGGCTATTACCACCAAGGTAGGTACATACTATCAGGTGGTTAAGTTAAAGTTGTACATACCTAAATGCTATCACATGACACCGTGAAGATATTTATGAACAGGTCAAGAGAAACTTGGCCTGTGCATTAATTACCTATAGGTAGGTAAGCATACTCACTTCAATCTGAGTGAACAATTCGTGAGCGCGACGGTCTTCTTCGGAATCAGTGAGTGGTTGTGTTGAAGCTATAGATATAGTAATGCCAATTGATCCTCCTTGTGCAGGTTTGAAGTCATTGTTATACGCATGATATGCTCTAGCGTGAGCTAACAAAAGGTTCTTAGAACACAGATATTCACCAATGCCTGTAGCATTTAATCTCGGTGCTTTAGTTACTGTCCCATAGCCTTCGTAACAGATTTGATATGCCTCATTAAATGTAAGCCATGTCTTGACTCTATCACCAAAGTTTTCAAACACAATTCTAGCATAATCCTCAAACCAGTCTGCTATTAGGGGGTTCATAAATCCACCCATTTCTTGTAGTTTTTGGGGTAAGTCCCAATGGTAGAGAGTCACCATTGGCTTAATATTGTACTTGAGCATTTCATCTATTAGGTTGTTATAGTATTGAATCCCCGCCTCGCTTATGTAGTTTGGTCTGCCATTTGGTAATATTCTCGACCAGGAGACTGAGAAGCGGTACATATCTAGGCCAAGTTCCCTCATCATTTCTACATCCCGTTTATAATTGTGGTATGAATCGCATGCTACGTCACCGTTTCCGAATGCACTTATGGAATCTGGATATGTATGCGTCATGTAATCCCAAATATTTTCGCCTTTATCTAAAATAATGTTAATTCAATAATAAATTAAATCTACTTAGTTGTTATCTATCCATTAACATTTTCATATATTTTTGCTGAGTAAGAAGTTCTAACAAAAATTAGGTAACTAATAATAATATAATACCTATCTTAATGCTTATGATAATCTTATCTTAAAGTCAAACGTAAAACTTCTCTACATTCATCTATCTTTTGTTATACTCACCGATCGGTTGCCCGCAATCATTACCCGATCGACGGACGGAAATAAGAATAAACCTCCTGTACCTACCTATAACAACTACGAAGGGGGCAGATGAACATGAATAGTTTCCATTGACCACCGGGGTGGCAATCGCCACCTATTAGTGCCAACCGAAGGGGGCAGATGAGAATAAAGGAAAAAATCAGAGATACACGTCTAGCTTTAAGGCTAAAAAATAATGTATTTATTTAGGACGAATAACTGTTTGTATCTACGTTTAAATATCCACATATGTATCTTATCATATCAAATAATTAATTGTTTTTTTGTACCAAGAAAAAATCTGAAGCTACGATAAGGTATAAAGGTAGGTAAATATATTACCATCGGCGTTCCATCCTCCTTCAATTTGATACGATGCTGTACCCGTTCCGAAAATGAAACCGTCCGGGAATCTTCTTTCCTGTTTATTTATAACAGAACTGCACACGACCACCGCCGCGCTAGGTAGTAAAGTAATAAATAAATTAAATTTGTTGAACAACCATGCCCAGAGTCGTGGGCGATAATGGATACAAACGTATTGACATCGAAGTTCCAGACGATCAATGGTACATCGTAGAAATGATTAGCGTGCATGAGATTCAAAGCTGGGCACTTGTGCATTATACCCACAATCTCCATGGACCTCGGCAATTAATTTTGTTTTCAGGCAAGATACATTTCTAGTTATTTATGAGTCTGTAATAAATTGTAAGTATATTGTACAAATGAATTTTGTTTTTGTAAAAACTTACCTCAAGAAAAAGAATATGATCTTCATTCTGCTCAATTCAGAACATGTATTATCTATGTCACCAACGAAGTATGTTTATAAAGGTCGAGAACTTTTATCTTTTGACATTGGATTACTAACACTTACAGGTGTCCAGATACTATTGCTTTATCAGATATATTTCATATCGAAGATCTTTATCTATTTTACGTAATTTCATCTTACTGAACTGTTTACTGCAGTAAAACTTTAAAAAACTACACATTTTGGTACAGCCTAAAGGTCCATCCTCACCGACTGGCCCGCATCGAAACGAATATTAGTATCTTTAAACGAAATCAAATCTTGTATACAGTGTTTAAAGTTTATATTACAAAGTCAAGGGCAAACACAGCCGGTGACATGCCGCGACACGCGACCGGCTCCGTTCGGCTGCATACGGCTACCGGCGCTTACGTTCGAATTCCGCCGAATGTACTCGTCTGCACTCAAGGCTTAAAACTATGAAATTAAAAAGAATTGAAGGACGCGGTCGGATGCGTTACTGGCCTATGCGGGCTGTTTGGTGAAGACGGACTTTAACTGTGTACTTCTTCAGAACTAAGAAATTAAGGCAAGTATTATTAATTTTATCATGTTTCTGAATGTTCGGCGAGATTATTTATAGAGCTTCAGCATTTGATACTCACAATTATCTTAGTCAAATGATAACCGTTTTAACAATGTAGTGGACAGATAATATCACGCAATTGTCTGCAAGAAAGCAAGCTATGAAATACATTGATGATTTATATTACTGAATATAGTGGTCTCGATTACCACTGACCTTGTCTGAGCCACTGAAAGGTAATATTATCAGTGGCAAAACATTCGATCCATGACTTTAAATGATGTTAAGAAAAGTTTATTTTGGATGGTTTAGCTTTGTTTTTAAGTAGTAATTATTGTATGTTGTATGAATATCAATCGTCAATGACAGGTTTGAACAATCAATCAACACAGGGATTACAATAAAACCAATGAAATTCGTATTTGACAAAAATATTTTACACAATACATAACTAAAGAAAAGTTGTTGCTCGAAGTACAAAAATATAATAAAATTTAACTTTGAAACAATATATTTTACATCAGTATAACATTTACATTTTACAAAATCACATTTTTAACGTTACAATTGCGACACTATAGATTTATTACAATCACATAAAGATGCACAGTCGAAGTACTGAAGGCTAGCGTAAACGAAATCGCGGTCATACACTTAACATCGAGGCGAGATCACGCTCAAACCGTTATATTACTATACGTAACTACGTATATACAAGCATACATAAGCTACAAATACCTAATGTATTACGAGCTACATTGTCGCGGTAGGACAGTCTGTGCGCGTGTGCGGTTAGCGCGAGCCGAGCGGCGGCCAGTGCGCGGAGGCGTGCACGGACGCGTCATGCGGCGCCAGCAGCTGTCCGCACGTGGCGCACACGTGCAGCGCGTCGGGCGCGCGACCGCGAACTAGCTCCTGCTGCTTCACGATGTCGGGCAGCAGCACCACCAGCTCCGCGAACACCGTGTCCATCGTGGAGCCCAGCGCCGACCGACAGTGAGCTATGAACTGCTCCGCGCTAATTCTGTTGTCGCGGAACGATCTCGACGCTTCCTTGAACTCCTCGACCGCGGCTCCGCCTCCGAGCGCCGCTGTAAACTTTTTCACGAGCGCCCTATTTCTGTTTTCAAAATCTGGTGGAGGAATATAGGTGTGGAGGGGAGCCGGAAAAGTTTGTCCGGCAGAATTGGTGAAGGTCATCCCGTCACATGCCGGGCGAGGCTTGAACCCCGGCGGCACGCTGCCGTTAGGAACTTTCTTTCCAGGTAAGCAGTTTTCGCTTTTCGAGTTCAATGGTGGGTAATCAGTTGCGGCAAGATTAAAATCACCGTTACCCCCGTTTTTATTTTTATCATTATTTCCGGTTGACGAAGTTTCCACAGTTTTAATTTTCTTGTCACTCTCCAACGTCGGAGTGGTGTTATTAACGCTCGCGTACGATTCTCTCAATAGTTTCTTGTCATTCATCCCGTTAACATGGAACATGTCGTCTAAGTTGTTTTCCTTTTTACTGTTTTGTTTCTTCTTCTCTTTTTTGGTAAGTTTTGTATTGTCAATTGTTGGTTGTGGGGGTGGCGGTTGACTTTGCTGTTGTTTTTTTGGTTTTGATTTCGTATGGTTGACTGGTAGGGTTGGGAAATCCGCGACAGGGTTAAATGATGGTTCTCTTGGCGGTGGTGGCGGCTCCGCTTTCGCAGGTCTATGCTTGTCTTTGTTAGATTTGACGGTGATCCACTGCGGCGGAGCTACAGGAGCGGATGTAGACGACAGTGCTGGAAAAGCTTCTGTATTCAGTGATGCTTTTTTGGTATGCGGATTTCCTGGATTAATCTTTAGTTTTTTCATCGTTTCTTTCATCTCCTGGCTGTTGATAAGAGTAACCTGCAAAAAAAGAAATTTTATCGATTTTTAAATATGAAACGAATTGTCATAGATCTTCGATTAAATAAAATAATAATTTCATATTAAATGAATTACCTTAGATGCTTGTACGGTACCAGCTCCGATGCTAGGATGATCGTCCCTGGCAATACCCAAGGAAGGGAAATCATCATCACTGAGTGGTGGTTTCTTCTGCTGTGGCGGTATGGATATGCCGCGGTTACCACTCGTCTGCGTGAGACGGAAATTGCTCGCCGAAGTTGGTTGACTGTGCAGTTGAATCGACACGCTAGGTTTTGCTGTAAACAAATCAACATTTAACATAAGCGGTGGTGAGTAGACAAGAATAATCTGTATCGGCTTGGTAACTGATAAATAAAAAATACGTCGTCTAATAATAATATTAATGTTTTACTCCTCTACTACCAACAGGTTTTATGTCGGAGGATAAGTTAAACAATTGGAAAGGTTTTCTCTTAAATAAAACTGCTTGGTAAAGTTATGCCTCAGCTTGTGTTCAAATGCACCTTTCTCATGTACACTCTGTATTTAACATAGTCGTCTTGATAATTAATTCTGATAGATGGAGACTAAAAAATGCATATTATGTACAAGCTCTGTTTAGTTTGGGACTAGACGGCGTTGTGTGAATGTGTGACGAATATTAATATTTATGTGTGTAAAGTATACGTACAATTTCTAACTATGGTTGCAGCGACTGGAGCATTGGATGAAGCAGGTCGTGGTGTTGGTCTTGGTGCGGCTCCTCCTCCCAAAGTTGGGAAGTTCTTGTCGGTACGAGCCAGGCCATCAACTCCTGAAAATTTAAATTGCAATAAGGGACAAGCAAAAAAACATTTTAATGTTTGGTTATATGCCGAAAGACGTACAAAGTTAAAGTGTTAGTAGATACGTAGTCAAATTATTCAAGCACAGGTCTGTGCTCTTGGCTGTATGAAATTTATTTAGCTAACTAAAGTTCACTACTCTCTCAGTATCCACCGGTCAATCATCAGACCTCATAAGCATCAGACCAGTTCGATACTGCTAGGCCTCCCCGAGTTCAAACACCCTATTAACATACTACATGTTAATCTATGTAAAAATGGGAGTCAAAAATATTATTTGTTTTGGTATTCAGATCCTAACATTAAAAAGCTAATAAAATAAATACATTTAGACATTTTTTTATTATTTTAATAACTATATACCAAAGAAGTAATCTAAGTACCTTTATAAGCTCGATGTTGCGGCGCCAGCACGAGGCCGGGCGCGGCGGGCGCGGCGGACAGCGCGGGGAACTGCGCGGAGCTGCGCGTGTCGATGTCTACTGCGGGGGGCGCCGGGGGCGAGGGGGGAGGGGAAGCCGCGCGGTCACGCTCTCTGCAGAGAACAGCCATATTGTTATAACTTAATTTAACTGAAGATTTCACACCGGATACTAAATAAAAATCCTTTAGCCTTTTCCAAGTATTCTACGGTCTTTAAGGTCTACTTTCGGAGAGCCTGTTCTATTGAGAATTTGAAATAAGTTGAGCAGAGGCGTGGTTCCTCATAGACAGCAAATACGCCTCTGCTCTTACATCAATAATAACATTCATGAAGTACATATTAACAATTGAGTGAAAACTGTGACAATTATTGTCATGGCTCCATGGAAAGAACTAATTTTGGCCTATTGACTCAACGCCTTTAGCAGAGGCGTATTCTCCGAAGACGCAGTTTCGAATAATCTTTTATCTTTTTTCGAGTACTAAAAGTTCACAACAGCATGCCGGCTCTTTAATGTGATCATAAGTAATTTTTGATCAATTTATGATCATAAGTCAATTTTTTGGATCTTCGCAAATCCATTATTTTAACGTAAATAAGTGTACTTATAACAAACTTACCTAGGTGTTCGTTGTGTGACAACGGGGTGCGGTGTTATATTGAACTGTAGCTCAAGAGTCCTCGCCTGTCTGGCAGCACCGCGAGGCATTCCGCGTCCGTGTACAGTAGCCTTGTGAGCTATAAAAAAAACAAAACTACCTTTAAATTACATATAAATCTTAGGTATAACTAGAAAATTTCGAAAAGCAGACAATGGAACAAAATTGGTACTCGAGGCAGAGACTCGCAGCATTTCCGGACTATACGCGTCCAGCGCTTTGACCGCTAGACCACCCGAGTCTTTGTCTCGTTAACCAAATCAGATCATTGGTTTCTACGGAGCCACTATCCCTCGTATAAACTACCCTAGATTTACTCCTAAAGAATAGAAGCCACGTTATTTATGTATCGAGGTATAAATAAATCCTTCAGGACCACAATGTTGAATTTGCAAAATGTTGAATTCCCAAAATGTTGAATTTCAAATATTTTTCGTGTACCTTCTCCTGCTGTGATATTATGCTTATTAGGGTGCCAATCTTTTAGGAGACTTACATTCGACGAGACATTTTTTATTTTGAATCGGTCACTAAGAACATGAAGTAAGTAAAGACAAGCAAGTTAAAAGTACCTTTTAGATCAATTTCAGTTCTAAAGACAGCTGTCAAGTGTTGACCAGCGCAGTCTCCCTCTTCACATAAGTAATGGTCCGTCCTGAAGTGGTGTGCAAGGGCCTGGTGCGACGCGTAGTACAAGTTTCGTCCGTCCGCATCACACAGATGGCAGTACAGATGCTCTTTACGCAAATGTCGGTACAACTCGTCTGCGTCCATGAAACGTTCTTCGCAGAATTCGCATAAAGGGTGACCCCTATCAATAAAAAAATAATGCTTTTATAAAGTACTGTTGTAGATATAATATATGTTATTCTGATCGAATTATCTATAGTGTGCTTAGTGCTATTATGTATCCTAACCTTTTTTGCATTAACTCCCTGCATCGATTGTCATGAACTTGACAATTTCATATTTACCGAAAATAAGAACATCACGTTTAGTGTAATTCATTAAAGAAGTAATGCAAATAAAAGACGATCGTTTAGATAAAAGGGTTTTCGGATGACGGATGCTCATTGACAGGGTATTCGAATCGCAGGTAGGCCCGACGACCTTATAAGGGAGGTGGATAGGCGACATAATGATGAAACATGTAAGGAGTTACTTTCATATTCACTACTATAACATTATTGTGTAATCTTTATTGTTATAGAGATTATTATTGCATTTAGTAAAACATGTAGCGTGTATTAGATAACGTAAACAGGTCTGCCTTTTATCTTTACATTATAATTCACTATGTTAGACATAATTACATGTATTACGCAATATGAAAGGTATCTAAACATCTATAAACGGCTCGATGGCGCGACAGTCGCGTCAGCGGCTTGCGTACACGAGGTCGCGGGTTCGAATCCCATGCATTACAATTGTTTGCGTGTTTCATGTTTAAACGTTTTCATAATATTTATCATCTTCTTCTATGATCAGACTCTTAATATTTGCTTTTATTGCTAGTTCGTCATTTTTAGAACAAGATTTAAAACATTGATTTTTTTAAATTCTGAGGCATATTTTACGTCACTATGTCAAACGCTTAGACACAGGGTTTTATTTCACCATCAAGGCAAGTGCACAACATGTAAAGTATAAGCATGCTACATGTAAAGTATTTACTACAGTTTATATATTATGAGTAGTGAAGAAATTAAGTACTGGAAATGTGATTTAAACTATAAACTTATTTACGCCTATTTTCTATAGTAATAAGTTATTATTATTTCAACTCCGTGTGGTGACGGAGTAAGAATACAATATGTCACCATTGTAACTTTTAAACTATCGCGTTTCATTATTACAAATATTATTTAAACGGGATATTAACGCGCATTTAATTTACCTTTATTTTACTTGACGTTTCGGCACAGGTTGCACTGGCCGTGGTCGCAAGCTGACTGGTGATGCGACGTCACAGCTTCGTCTTCGTGATAGATAATATATTATTATCATCTACCCTCATAATATAAAGTCCCCCTACACACAACACTGACCGTATCGCTGTTCTGTACGGTAACCGACCGTTCAAAAAAGGGAGGTATTGTTTTTGATATCACTGGATTCCACGTTGCTGACAACTTGAAACCGTCATCCCGGTTAAAGTTTTTAGGGAACTTTTTGATTTCAATGGCCTCGCGCACAAGTCTTGAGTAATGGTGGCGATCGGTGGAGATTACCCGTGGCTTATGAAACTCGATCCAGTGATTAGCGCCAGCGTTCACCAAGTGTTCGGCGATAGCTGGCTTGTTGGTCTGTCGGTTCTTCACAGCAGCTATGTGCTCTTTGAGCCTTTCAGCAATGGTCCGCTTTGTTTACCCAATATAAGAACTGCCACAGCTACAGTCAATCTTGTACACGCCAGGACATTGCAGAGGTAGGACATCCTTTGGTGAGCGTACTATACTATTAACCTTGGACTCCGGGGTGAAAATGGTGTGTATTGAGTAGTTTCTCAACACCGAGCCAATCTTATCTGTGACGCCTTTCAGATAAGCGTAGGTACGCAGGTTGCCTGTTCACTCCAGGATGTCTCTCTTTTTATTGGTCTCTCTCGCGTATTAACCTTAAATCCATTGTTCGTAAGCAGGGCTCGGATACCGGTTAAATTTTCAAACCGTTATTATGTACTTGACGAAAAACCTTTACATTCGGTTTCGTTCGCATAAACCGTTTTTTTTAAACCGGTATTTAGAACAGTATTTATATAAAGGTTTTATTGGATTAAACGGTTTAGAGCAATAAAAACCGGTTAATACGGACACACTATACCTAAAAGAAATGCCGCGCGCTGTTTAGATTTTACTTAGGTTAACATCAATGTGGAACATTCGTACCTATAATATGTTACCAAATAAAAAAGAATAAGTAGAATAGAATTAAATTCTGGAATGTATTAATCTGCAATAGGTACTTATATAATAAATAAATATAATATATATTAATAAATATAATATATATTTATAATATTAACATTTTAAGAAATATTTGGTAAAATAAAAAAAAGGTTTTCAATAGGTACATATTATTTAATCAGTGTTTTCGTTTACATATTTATGTACGAACTATTAGTAGCTTAATTTAAAAAAAAACAGTTTAACTATACGCTAGTTCACTTGCATTCTAATTGCGTTACACTCGATCAATCACAATCAATCACAATGTTTCATTTCGAAAGTTTAACCACATTTCTTAACGTAGTTATTTACGTATTTGAAAGCTGAATTCACCGAGAAGTACGCAGAGGATCTTCCAACCTACTGCTTATTCGATTGCATTATGCATTTAAAACGCAAATAATAATAAACACACTTACCGTATATCGACACCAAAAGTATCAATTAACGTAAGGGACATTTTGGCCAAAATGAGTTATATATACGTTGGATTCGGAATTTCACGCTCTATCGTTTGGTATATTTGAAATTTCTATATCGTTAAAAAATGTCCCTTACAGTACACGTTTTCGAAGGTCTAGACTGATTTTTATAGTAAAAAATTAATTTAACGGACGTAAATATTTTTACGTGTTAGAAAAAATAATGTAAATAGTTCTGAAATGCAATTCAGTCCCTTACATTAAACAAAAGTTTTGTATAATTCTCACAATATGACCTTTACGTTAAAACACAATACATAACTTTACTTTAATTTGTCGCTTACCTTAATATACATTTAAGGGCCCACCTTTAATTATGTCTAAAATTTCGAAAAAATGTACGGTCAGGGAAATTAATTGATTAGCAGGTAGACAACCTACCTAATTTAGTCGTATTATATACCGAATTAATCATAACAAATTTGAAAGATATTACACCTCAAAATAGACATAAGATAATAGCCAATAAGTAAGAATCGCATTACAAACTCCTTTGTTTACAAACTTGAAAAAATTACATTCTGTCCAAAGAGTAAAAAATCAATTTTGACAGTATTATCGACACGTCAAAGTTCGAGTTACCCCGGGTTTCCAAATAACTGATCATGTAAAAATCAACCAATCAAGTGTCTAAACGGTCATTTTAGTTCCTGAAAATGACAGTTTTGACACTTGATTAGTTGATTTTTACTTGATCAGTTATTTGGAAATCGGGGGTTAGTGTCACGAACTTCAATATGAAATTGAAGAATTTTACTTGAACACAAAATACCTGTCTGTCATAGATAGAGATAGACAAGGCTAGGTATATACACCTTGTCCATTCAATTTTACGACTGCCAAGATGTCGGGGTTCGTCATCAGTCGTCTGTAGTCGGTAAATAGTAACCTGACCGATTTCAAAATTGTGCAAACTGCTAAGCAATTAATTTCCTTGAGTGTACATTACACAGTATTTTTCGGTATTATCAAATATTTTACTTAATTACAAGTATGAATTAAAAACATTTAATGAACAAAATTTCTTGAAAAATCAACAAAATGAGAAACAGCCATAAAAACTGTAACATTTAGTTAATTGTCCTAGACATGTTCCATAAGATTTAAGTCTGAACTTTAAGGAGGCCATAGTAATTTTCGAATCACACCCTTATTCAGGTATTCAGTTGTGATTTTTAGGGATGTGTGGCCGGGCACTATCATGGATTAACAGAAATTATTCCCCAATAAATGGTGCAATTGGCATTACATGAGGTTCTTAAGCCTCTGTAACATATTTTTCTGCGTTTACACCACCACTTTAAAAAATAACCAAGTCCAAGTACGAGCCCCGTAAATGATGCCACTCAAAACATTATTATTATTATTATTATTGAACCACCTTGGCACACCACAGTTTTAAGGGGCACATGGGACAAACCTTTTATTGTTGTGTCTGTAAGAACTCTGACGACCTTCACGGTAACTTAATGATATCCGATATTCGTCTGTAAACACCACATTTTTCGAATGCTCTCGACGGATCGACATCTGTATTGGCAAGGCGGCAACCATGTTCGGGAAGCTAGGTACAAGGGTATGGTACAATAAGCACCATACTACTAAGACCAAGATGGTTGTCTTTCAGGCTTCCATCTTAAGCATACTCTTGTACGGAGCTGAAACCTGTACATCGTATGCAAAACAAGAACGTCGCCGTCGTCTTAACTTATGTTACATGCGTTGTTTACGAAAGATCTTGGGCTTAGCATGGCAGGACAAGATGACAAACGAGAAGGTTCTAGAAATCGCACAGCTGCCTAGTCTGACAGTGCTTCTTAAATAGAGACGTCTGCGTTGGCTAGGGCATGTGCATAGGATGGAACCCTCTCCATTACAACGACGTGTTCTCCTTGGTGCAGTAGCGAATGGAAAAAGAGATGTTGGGAGGCCGCTGCTTTGTTTCAAAGACTGCACCAAGCGAGACATGGCAGCATTTAAAATCGACCACCGTGACTGGGAGAAGCTCGCGGAAAAACGTCCTGAGTGGCGCAAACTATATATTGTCCATTGCCTGTACTCACGAGAGAAATAAGAAACTGTGTCCTCTAGCAGTTTTAAAAGCTTAACCTTCTTCTGACCGTACGTATACCCCCACACACATTTTTAACTTCTTGGAGTTGGTAACGTGCTTGAATTGCTGTAATGTACCAGTCCCTGAGGACATTTCTGACGATAAAACGATTATGCCAAGTCAAATTACACAGCTTACGACTGTGACCTGGTCTCCGTTCATTAGATCCTGTCTCTAGGAACTGCCTAACTCCATTTACCACAGTCGTATTTACTGTTCGACTAGTCCGAATTTTCTCCAAAATTTCCAAAATTAATCTAAAGATATTGTAAGTTTAAGTATATTTTTAATAATGGACTTAATAATAAAGATATCAGGTCCAAAATTACATGATAAGTGCTCTTAATAGTTTATCATACATCATATTTTATCCAGTTCATAGTAGTTTATGTCCTTTACAGTAGATTTGTGTTAAAGTTTCCTATTAAACATGGTGCTTACTTTAATATGGGATAGTTTACATTGAAAGCTTGAGTGCCTTAAAGGACAACTAGCAGGAACTAACCAACTTTTTTTAATGTAAGGGACATGCTATTTTCTAAACGCGTAAGTTTACGTATATATTTTATTTATAGTAATAAAGAAGAGAAAATTATAAGAAACTTTGTCCTATACACTTTTAAGATTAGGGCAACTAATAAAAAGTTACAAAAGAATTTGTAAAATCGGAATGGTTTTTTGGCTCTCCGGAAAAGTCGTGTTTTGTCCCTTACGTTAATTGATACTTCTGGTGTCGATATTATTATTTGCATTTTGATTGCGTAACCAGCCTAATTTTTAATATTAAACAAGGATTTCAACTATCAAGAGGAATTGATAAACTAGTGAAACCACAGTCTCTCTTCTTCAACTTAAAGGGATCTAATGAACAAAGTAAAATATTTGGCAAAATTAGTCTTGGATAATAATATCTTCTTGCTAATTTCTTAAAATTTTGCTTTCGATTTTTTTACACAAAATGAGAGCATAATATAGATATTTATTTATTAATGATTCTTAACTAACTAGTCATTCTTGAGTAGTAAAAAAAATTGTCTGGAACAACATGAAACTGTTATTTTGTTGACTAATTCGAAGTCTTTTAACAAAAAAAGTCCTCTAAAAAGTAACTGAAAGAAAATCAATCACTAAATCAGTTTTGTCAAATTAAAATAATATTTTAATACCCTAATAAGTACATGATAATACGAGTATTTTTGTCAAAAATTTCTAACAATCAAAATATCTCTCGTCTTCATACCGCGCCGCTGTGCGTGCGACAAGTTGCAACGCGTTTAACGACATGCCGTTCGTCGAATAAACCGGTTAATTTAGGTAAAAATATAGTTCTTGAAACAGTTACGTTCATAAGAAAAGTTTGGAGGAAAACCGAAATAAACCGGTATTTTTCAAACCGGTTCCGAGCCTTGTTCGTAAGTAGCTCCTGAACATGGTCTAGCTCTCGCCCCAGGTGCTCAGGGTCACAGAGATCATATGCTCTGTTCTTTAATGATGTTATCACAGATTGAAGGTGTCGCGGGTGGTGATGAGACGTTGCGTGTAAATACCTGTCCGTGTGTGTAGGTTTACGGTAAACACTATGTGATATGGACCCATCTGGTCTTACGGCTAGCTTGACATCCAAGAAAGACAATGACCTGTCCTTCTCCATTTCATACGTGAAACGCATCTTTGGATGGAGAGCATTAAGATGTGCAATATATTGATCTACCTCTTGCTTGCTTCCTTTGACTATGCTGAAGATATCATCAACATAACGTTTCCAAAGTCTGATAGTTTTAGGGCCAAGGCTCTACTACTACTTTTCCAAGGTCAATACTACCTCCAGATTGATGGCGTCGCAATGGGGAGTCCAGTAGCCCCGGTACTGGCTAATCTCTGGATGGAACATTTCGAAGAGAAGGCCCTGAGCCTTGGCCCTAAAACTATCAGACTTTGGAAACGTTATGTTGATGACATCTTCAGCATAGTCAAAGGAAGCAAGCAAGAGGTAGATCAATATATTGCACATCTTAATGCTCTCCATCCAAAGATGCGTTTCACGTATGAAATGGAGGCGGACAGGTCATTGTCTTTCTTGGATGTCAAGCTAGCCGTAAGACCAGATGGGTCCATATCACATAGTGTTTACCGTAAACCTACACACACGGACAGGTATTTACACGCAACGTCTCATCACCACCCGCGACACCTTCAATCTGTGATAACATCATTAAAGAACAGAGCATATGATCTCTGTGACCCTGAGCACCTGGGGCGAGAGCTAGACCATGTTCAGGAGGTACTTACGAACAATGGATTTAAGGTTAATACGCGAGAGAGACCAATAAAAAGAGAGAGACATCCTGGAGTGAACAGGCAACCTGCGTACCTACCTTATCTGAAAGGCGTCACAGATAAGATTGGCACGGTGTTGAGAAACTACTCAATACACACCATTTTCACCCCGGAGTCCAAGGTTAATAGTATAGTACGCTCACCAAAGGATGTCCTACCTCTGCAATGTCCTGGCGTGTACAAGATTGACTGTAGCTGTGGCAGTTCTTATATTGGGCAAACAAAGCGGACCATTGCTGAAAGGCTCAAAGAGCACATAGCTGCTGTGAAGAACCGACAGACCAACAAGTCAGCTATCGCCGAACACTTGGTGAACGCTGGCGCTAATCACTGGATCGAGTTTCATAAGCCACGGGTAATCTCCACCGATCGCCACCATTACTCAAGACTTGTGCGCGAGGCCATTGAAATCAAAAAGTTCCCTAAAAACTTTAACCGGGATGACGGTTTCAAGTTGTCAGCAACGTGGAATCCAGTGATATCAAAAACAATACCTCCCTTTTTTGAACGGTCGGTTACCGTACAGAACAGCGATACGGTCAGTGTTGTGTGTAGGGGGACTTTATATTATGAGGGTAGATGATAATAATATATTATCTATCAATAAGACGAAGCTGTGACGTCGCATCACCAGTCAGCTTGCGACCATGGCCAGTGCAACCTGTGCCGAAACGTCAAGTAAAATAAAGGTACATTAAATGCGCGTTAATATCCCGTTTATATAATATTTATAATATGTCACCACTCCTTCTCATCCCATGGGTGTCGTTAAAACCGACTAAGGGACTATCCGTGAATATTATCTTTACGAAATAAAAAGAAGGAAAACTTAAAATTAAACCCCATACCAATCCGTCTGGCCAGCGTGGTATCAGTATCCCTCCGTCACGTTATGATAAGATGAATAAGTTATTGTATGCTATTAAAAGCAATTTAATAAGATAATAGATTTGACCTGTGTGATGTATCGTCAATATCTCCTTTCCGTCGATGATGAGCTAGTTCTTGTCGCGTATAGCACTTTCTCTCACCCGTAAAAATCTAAAAATTAATTAGTAATTTTTAGTTTAATGTTTTCAAGAGAGACATAAATGACGCCAGTGTGGTAGCCCTTAAAGGAATAATCCTGACTTTTTAGTGGTCTGTCGTGTTAACGACGCAAATTAACAGAATTATCTTAACGGCATCTGTAGCGTAGTGAATATATTTATAGTCTATGGCAGCAGGCTAAATGTCTCAAGCTCGATTACCGCCCAATTTAAAAGTTTGCATTTGCGTCTGAAAGTGTGATGAATATATTAAATTATTAAAATTGGTACCATTATTTATTTATACTTACTTTTAAATGCTTAACACAGAGATCACAGAAATATCTCTCATGAACTTTCCTCACGTGATCATTAAGCATACTGAATGTACGAAATGGTGGTATCTTGTCACATAGCTTGCAACGGTTTTCCAATAATTTTTCATAAGCACTTTTGATTTCCTCATTACAGAATCCAATCTTAAATTGCATCTCAAAAAGCCTATCGCTAAACACCCTATTACGAAGTTCTTTGTAAGGTTGGATGGAATCTGTGAATACAACCTGAAATATAAATTTATTTACAAATTAATGTGTCATAACTATTTCATTTTTATTTTATTTATTTAACTATTTGATAATATTGGCGAATATGATAAGAACTAATCTTTCATTTGACTCAGTTGCAGGTTCAAATTCTTTATAGTATAATTATTAGTCTAATGCAGAATATAATTGTCTTGTGTTGTACAGTCACGGTAATTAAAGGTCCGCCACCTTAAGGCCTATTTTCGTGTGCAGTATGAGCGATACTCTGTTTTATTGATTGACTATGACATAATATTTAAGTCAATGGTCGGCTGTCACTAGTAGGGATGACAATACAATATCGGTTATCTAGCTTCTAAATTATTCCTGTGTGAATGCTCGTGAATCAGAAATAATATTTATTATTATTTATTTAATATTCAAGTTTTATATTCTGTGGCTATATGTATAATAAATTATTATTTAAACTGTAATAAACAAACAGTAATAGACATTGACAATAAAACAGAAGATATCACAGCAAATTAAAAGTTTGTAAAGACTAAACAGGCCTGTTGGCATAATCATGAATTAACTTAGGAGCCGTTATTAAAAAATAGAACAGAGCAGACTAAATAGTTCATTATAAAGGTTTGATGAAATGAATTTGACCCTTGTTTATAATTATACTTTGTGACAATAATTTTATGTGTTTACTAAGAGTTTTCGGCTTCAAAAAAGAAAACTGACGAAGGTTTTCTTGCCCCCACTGTACAATGTGTCTGTCAACTTTAATATGTACAATTAATGTTTCTGTGACAAAATAAACATACAATTTAACCCAGATACTCCTACCAGGTGTTATAACACCGATTAAATGACTTTAACAATACCATCAAATTAAATATACAAACAGCGAATAGTGATCAGCATTTCTCATTACATCTTATTTAGTGCATGTGCATAGTTATTTGCGTGCTGAAAAAATTGTTATATGAATTGAATTTTATGGATTTTTGCTCAATTAAAAAAAGATATGTGGATTTTTTTCAAAATCAAAACTAAAAGCTACTTTCTCTGTAATTATTGTATAGTAACCTAATAATATCGTCCTGATTATGCAAACTAATGACTGTTAGCTATAAAATGGCAAACATATTTATATTGTATTTAAATTTGTTTATCTTTTATAAATAAAATTCTCAGAGGTGTTATAACACCTAGTAGGAGAATACACGTCTATATCGCTTTACTACTAAATGTTAGGTCACTGCCAGAAAAATCATTATGTTTTCAGGAAATATAAGATAAATTAGAAAAAATGAATGATGCAACACATTTTCGACGAAGTATAGTCATTTTTGGGTTCCAGGTGGTCAATTAGGGGTTAACGCTGAAGTACATTATAAAGAAACTACTTCTGACTACTATAAATATAACGTCTTATATCCAGTTTCTTATATAAGAGAAGTCGTACAGAATCTCCGTCCCACCTATAAAATTCTACTGTACCTCATTCAGCTCCTGTAGTCTTTCTTTCAACAAGTGGTACTGCCTTTGCAGCGAGAATATCAAAGAAACAGAATTATCCAAATTCTTACCCAGAATGGCAAACTTTGAGGGTCCGAATAAACTACAGCCACCAGTATAATATTATTCTGATGCCATGTTTGGTGATGATGTCGTTGATATGCTGTTTTTGTTGGTATGTCGTTTGTACATTTAGTATACAAACTTATACACTTGCCAACAGAGAAGTAGAATATTGTCACAAGCAATGCATTGAAATGATTCCTGGCTATCTTTTTGTTTAGTTGATGTGGTCCATCGAAGAGGCATGTACTGGGAAAGTTATCAGATACTATTTTTGCACATATAAGTAACGCTCTTTCACGAGATCGATTACGTAAACATATTCACTGCTGTGATAATAGACCAAGTGGTGACAAGTAATGGCTAATTGTTGAAAGTGAGACCTTAGTTTGGTGTATGGAACAAAAATTTCTTACCTATGGCTTTTATAGAATTATAGTATCAATGAAGTAGTAGTGTCTTATTATGGGAGCCATTGTTACACGCAATTTATACACCCTATGGCCCTAACTTGTAAAATTTGCAAACACAAATCTATTTTGTGTAAAAAATGTTAGGTTTATTTTCACCCTAAGAGCTGCTTCATAACTAAATTAAGGTAAATATGAACTACTTTTATTCTACCCACAATATAAAACTGTATAAAAGTCTAACAAAGATTAAAAAATAAATCAAGTGTATAATTTTGTCCAAAATATTTCCCATAGTTCCCTACTAGCCATAGTAGCCCATTCTCCTACCAGGTGTTATAACACCGATCATTTTCCAGATTTCCCAGAGGAGTAGGATTTTTTTTTGTATTTTTCCTGAAAAGTTAGTGACACTAATACCAACATATCAAAAAATTACAAAGATCTGAGACCCTAAATAGTTTCAGGAGTATCTGGGTTAAAACATGCAACACACCCAGCAACTTTAGAGTAAAATATTTTTGAGTTTCACAATACAAAGATAAACACTGTTACTGGAAATTGATAAACTAGTGAAGTAGATTGATTCCTATCAGATTCACAGTTTTATGAAAAATCAGGTAAACAGTTAACATACAAACTGCAATGGTTAAATATTAGGTTTGTGTATTCTTCTTATTTAATTACGGCATTGTTTTGTGAGAGAACACTATAGATGGGGATCCTACTGTGTATTTATTAAATGCAAGTGAGCCAGTGTGTGCAGTTGTACTGGACATAAGAAATGTGCTATGTACAGATTTTAAAACATTAATACTAATAAAATAAAAAAAATACTTTCATACTTTAGAAAAAAAACAACATTCCATTCAATAAATCTACTATCAATTAAATAATTAATTTACGTTCACAATCTAAATAAATTAATGCAGACATTTAAATTTGCTTACATCTATTTTAAAATTAAATCAATATTGTTTTTATTCTTTAAATTGATAACTTTACTTAAAATAATAATTGTGATACTAATTTATATAATTTGCTTGCCACAAGGTATGCTATAATTGATAACATTTTAAAATCATGTATGAAGAGTTTTAATATAAGTTTATTTTAATATTCTGAATCAGTTGTCACATACAATAAATTACATCAAAGTCATAATGTTTAATAAAACATATATTTTTACCAAGGCTGATAAAAAACCACAGGGAAATATTATTTTCGTACTTACAACAACTTAGTTCTTTCCTTGAATGAAACTTTAAAATGTGACTAAATTTTATACCTAAAGCAGCACATTTTATTTGGTGTATAGGTTCACCAGTGATTGCCGTTTAAATGTGTTGAATCATATAAAATAATTAAAAATGTTGCCCTTATATCATAAGAGCCAGACTTCAGTGAATTACATACTATGCATTTAAGAAGGCCTTAATGCATTAACACATTCTGTACTAAAAATAGTTATTACAGTTTGCGCATGTTTAAAGTCCATGGATTCTTAACGAAGACCGAGTGTCCGATGTTAACAGCAACTGGATATTCTTTGAATGATTTAATTCACATATTATAATTACAAGTTAATAATAATAGCCATAATTATTACAGAATAAGTACATTTCAGCTATTGCAAGGAAAAACTTAAGGATCCATAATTTGTGTTTGTCCCTTATTAAATATTGTAGGGTAAGCACTAGTAAAATAACATTGCACCAGTAATTTAAATTCGCCAATATTTTTAAAATACACAACGTTGCACAATCGGTATTTGCATTGAGCAGATAAACTTTGTAAAACCTGAGATTAATTATTAGTGTTCATATAAATGTTACTTACTCTTGAAAGGTCCTGTCGACAAATAGGACATTCATTTTGCAGGCAAAGCACTCGCATGCGAGTTGAACACTCGAAACATACGGGATGATCACATTCTCCGATCGAATAGTACAAAACGTTCTTGAAACACACTACGCAAGTGTTTTCGTTAGACTGCGAGTCGGCCATGATTACTGGCTGAGTTCTGTAAAGGTAAATTTTTAATAATAAGTAACAGGATACACGTTAGTTGAATATTATAGATGGTTTTCTAATATTCTAATTAATTACCGTAAAATTGCGAGAAGGAAGGACGAACGAAAATTGTGCTAAAGTGACAGCTGTGACAGCGTGGTGACAGCTAGGAAAATATTCTTGCCATGCCATAAAAAACTTATATTATAACGTTATTGTTATTAGACCATAAGCTCATTACATAAAACTTTAGTTTAATAAAACTTTAGTTTCTTATAGTAGTATTATTCGAATGTGAATAATGGAGGTTATGTGAAAAAGTTATTCGAAAGTTAAAAGAACAATGCTTAAAAACATTTCCGAAACACCTTTTCTATACACTCAAGAATTTTAAATTCTTTGCCCCGAAAGTTAAGTGCAAAATATAATAAACAAAATGAAAAAAGATTATTAAGAAACCTAACCATTGATTATTAAGAAACGTAACCAGTATAAACAGAAGATTCTACAAACATTTTATGTAATAAAATTGATTTTTACAAAAAAAAAAAAACCGACTTCAAAAACACAAATTGCACTAAAAAGTAAAAAATAATTAGTTGTATTTCGGTTTTACAACATTAAATCAGCCATTCTTTCTACTGAATTTTAATCTAAAGAATAGGTTATTTTAATTATTGTAAAAAGTATTGTTTAAGATATTTCTTGAAGAGTCTGTAAATATATTGATTTGTAGATTCTTTAAAAGATAATCAAATTATTACAAATAATGTAATATTATTGTTATTTTTGGAGTCGGTGTCAGCCACGATAGTTTATATACCTACCATTTTTTATTTCTGACTTAATATTTAAACAAACATTATGGCGTCATGTTACACACAGGCTAAAGACTAACAATTACTTAAAATTCGCATTAGAAAATGAAACGGCCGTTTTTGTTTTAAATGCAATATTTATCTAATTAAAAACCATTTAAAGTGATTCGAGTGTGTTAGAAAAGGCCATAAAGTTTTGTATAACTATATCATACTTATTGCGTTGGCTGACACCGACTCCAAAAATAACAATAATATTACATTATTTGTAATAATTTGATTATCTTTTAAAGAATCTACAAATCAATATATTTACAGACTCTTCAAGAAATATCTTAAACAATACTTTTTACAATAATTAAAATAACCTATTCTTTAGATTAAAATTCAGTAGAAAGAATGGCTGATTTAATGTTGTAAAACCGAAATACAACTAATTATTTTTTACTTTTTAGTGCAATTTGTGTTTTTGAAGTCGGTTTTTTTTTTTTGTAAAAATCAATTTTATTTTCAAATTTTTAGTGAATACCAATTCTATAAATCCGTGTGGTGACGGAGTGAGAATGCATGTCACCACCTTATCTCAACCCATGGGTGTCGTAAAAACCAACTTAGGGACTATCCGTGAATATTATCTTTGAGAAATAAAAAGAAGGAAAACTTGAAATTAAACCCTATACCAATCCGTCTGGCCAGTGTGGTATTAGTAGGCTAAATATACCTCCGTCAGTGGAGGAGGCCCGTCCCTGCAGTGGGACATTATTTTGTCTAAATATGGGTAGACCTACGAAACGCGCTGCTCATGAGACAGCGCTGATTGTATGAGACTGTAGAGGTGATAAAGAAAACGTGACGGTTATTTACAAGACTATTTACTTAATGACACAGAATGAAAGAGAATACAGCGTTATTAAGTTAGTTAAGTTCACAGCACTGAAGTTAAGTTAAGTTATACAAGAATAAAAAACAAGATGTAGATTAGCTAGACGTAGCTTAGACTACGAGTATATAGGAGTAGAAAACAAGATGTAAATTAGAATCTAGAGATCGAGTTAATTGCGTACGCATGAAGTGCGGGCGAACGTGCATTCGCCGTCGGTCTACGTCTCGCACTGTCGCTCGCTCGCGACTGAGCGGTAGCGGGCGGACCGGTCACCGTCGGGTCGCGGGGAGTGCAGCGCGGGCGCCGCCGCGGTATGTTCATTGGTGCGCGTCACAGGTCACAAGACTTGACGCGCCCGCCACGGGTTCGATTCGATGACAACCGAAGAAAGGAAGAAACGCCATTCTCGAAGTAGGAAATCTACCTCCAATGCCATTTCAAAAGAGACTAGTGAACAACGTAAGAATCAGCTTTCACAAAAAAGGACCTACATGAAAAACGTTTTAAATAGGGAGAACATCGAAAAGCGTAGCCACACCGTCTCTGCGTGGTTAATTAGTAATAAAAATTATTAATTTATTGTGCGACATGCACACTAAATTGATAATTTAAATAAATTGACATAAAAATAAATCAAATAAATACTTATAATAGTTATTATTATCAATTTGTTGTACCTAAAGAATAAGTTTAAAATAAATGAAATGCAATTCAAAAATTTGTTTATAGTCTATTTATAATCCGGTATTAATTCCTATTTTAAATTCAAATAAGAACTTCATTATTAAGTCTTAAACCATACCTTCAATTACAGTCATAATGTTAGTGTAAAGTTTTCATCAATACGAATAAAATAAGCCCAAACACTAGGTAGCTGCTATTTACTATTAAAAAGTTCCCTTGACCCTCAATCTTCTTCATCATTAGATTATGTTTGTGTACAGTTGTGTAAAGCTTTTATCAATGCGAATAAAATAAGCCCAAACACTAGGTAGCTGCTATATACCGTTAAAAAGTTTCCTCGACCCTCAGTCTTCTTCATCATCAGATTATGTTTGTGTCAAGTTTTGTAAAGTTTTCATCAATACGAATAAAATAAGCCCAAACACTAGGTAGCTGCTATATACCGTTGAGGAGTTGCCTCGACCCTCAATCTTCTTCATCATCAGATCATGTTTGTGTAAAGTTTTGTAAAGTGTTCATCAATACAATTAAAATAAGCCCAAACACAAGGTAGCTGCTATATGCCGTTAAGGTGTTCCCTCGACTCTCTCTGGTCTCCAGGATCTGACCAGTTCAAATTCTTGACTATTTGGTAGTGACGTCAAAGATGCACATGTATGACAAGATTTTACACAATGCGTCTCTACAATTTTCAAGAGATGCCTTTGATTTCTCTGGGATCCCCTCATCCAGATCCAGATCTGGTGACAATGGGACCAAATGGGAAGCATACCAATACGAACAAAAAAAAAATTTTTCAAATCGGTCTAGCCGTTTTCGGGAAATCAGGTAACAAACACAAAAAAAAAAAAATAAAAAAAAAAATAAAAAAAAAAAAAAAAAAAAATACAACCGAATTGAGAACCTCCTCCTTTTTGAAGTCGGTTGAAAATCAGCTGAGAGTTGCATTTTTTCTAGGAAATTAAATTATGTTATGCAAGCAAGCCATGATTAAAGTACACATTGATTTATGCATTTGTTGTCCATTCATTCGATAACTCCAATTCAATAAAAATTAAATTAGTGTTGTCTTTATCTGTCTAAATGACATTGGCTTTTGACTTTGACAGTCTGGAAATACATAGACTGGACTTTATATAATCTGAATTACTTCATAATAATTATTATTAGTTTTTACATAAGTAAACTAATTTGATAAGCAGTGCGTAATACAATAAATACTGGTCTAGTAAATAAACGATATAATGGATGAATTTGTTAACTATTTACTTTTAATATTAGTGATACTGCCAGTAATTTTGTTCTTCAACTTGTGGGCTGGAATAGGATGGGAGTTATTCGAAAACAACTAAGTCTTTCAAAATCAATGCACAATAAGAGACTGTACACATGTAGACAGATTATTGTAATCAACATAAGTGAACCTAATGTGATTTGAAGATATAAATAAAAGATTTTTTTTAAATGAAAATATATTATTGATATAAACAATTCAACTCTTATATCACTATTATTATCACAATAATGTCGTAAAGCTTTTATCATTTCTACAGTAAAATGATGTGAATGATAATGGAGTTGATGGGATTGTTATACAATGTCTTCGATCTGAACAAAACAAGAGATAATTGAACAGAGTTGTGTGTTTGTAGTAGCTACAGTTATTTTTTTAGTCTGTTACTCAATAAATATGTTTTATTCCAATATAAATGTATGTTTATTGCATTTTTTATAATTCTTGCTCTTCTTTAAATTAAGTTATTATTTTTAAAACAGTTTTGGATTCTAAATGTTAACAAATTGGTAATATTAAAAAAGGTTGGGTTTTGTCTTATTAAATTAATTCTAAGATGGCTATCTTATCTAATTAGGTATTTAACATACCATCTATATTTTACAAATTTAGTATACTGTTTATTATACATACTTCACAATCATAACCTTACATAATTGTTTTTAAATGTTTTAAATCAAAATGATACTTAATCCATATTTCATTAAACTATTAACTACATTCAACACTATGAAACTATATTTTTTTTAGATAACATCATTTAAGTAAGATGATGTATTAGGTAGTTACTTTTTCACCAGTGAGTTCATTCTATAAAAAAGTTATAACTTATTTAGAAGTTAAAATTCAACATAAAAACTGTTGTGTTATTTTGTCAATTATTTTATAGCTATAACTGGTTGTTACAAGGCATTGAGAAATTGAGAGGTCTGTATATAACCAGTTTTATTGAAATAGTATTTTCTTATTAATTATTGGAGTAATAAACAATATTGTTGATAAAAAACAGCCCATTGTTAACATAGTTGACATTTTATAGGTGTTTCAGATAAACAACAACATGATCTGTAGAAAGCTAAATTAAATAAATGATAATATCAAACAACCCTCAAAAGTTATTTGCATTATATTAACATTAGTAATGTACTAATTATTTACCAATAAATAATAATTAGTTTAATGAATAACACTCCATAATCTCCATGATTTATGTTTATGTTGTTTTTGGTTTAATTAATAGATTAAATTACTTTCATAGGTTTTAAAAATAAATAAGTTGCTTTAACAGACATAGTTGTAATATTAAATACAAAACAATTATTAATTTAATATTCATAATTCCTCCATTAAATATAATAACAAATTAAATTAGTTACACTATTACTGATGTGACGGAAGTTTCCTTATACATATGGGTCACATCCAACTACAATTATTTATCTGACTTCAAAGCTAAATATTTTGCTTTCAGTATACTTTTTCTAAATTTCACTAGAGAGTATTAATTCTTCCATGCCCATGTGACCTCGATGACGCCACACTCGATATCTGGCTATATCCTTTCTGGTGACCATACCAACCACCTATAAAGAACAATTTTTCAAGTAAAAAATCTAAATCCTGGCAAGATAAGACTCATAAGACCTAATCTTAGCATTCCATGGATTCTCCGTGCGGGTGCCGGGTCCATCGCGTGATATGATGATGTCGTAAAAGCTAACGAAAAACAATGAGTTTTTAGACAAAGCCTTCCTTTTTTGCCCGCGTTACTATCAATCTTATTCTTCTTTATCTTACTACTAAAGTTAAAAGTTGTTAGAACAGTAATAATGCTAGTGTTACAACCTTCTAATTTTAATTAAATTAACAATGAAAAAATCAATCAAAGAACAACTTACAAAGGATATTTTAGATCTGATATGATGGCTTAATTTATTTAATTTGCATGAAAGTATACATAATATAGCTAGTATTTAGTGTTATTATTTAGTAACAATTTCTAGATTGTGGTATGAAGCCTAATATCGTTGGTAGTTAAAAAAACAGACACGATTCACGAACAAAAATACCATCTAGAATGCACACCATAAATAGGTAGATAATGTTGTGGAGCACATTGTCTCTTGCGGACTTAAACCTACCTACAATAGTATACAACTGGTAAACTATTGGTTTATCAGTCGTATACTACTGTAGGTACGTATTTATTTGTCGGGTTCTTATCATCTTACCTCATTAACATCATTAACGATAGGCAGGTGGCGCAATCCCAACGCGCGGAACAAACGAAACAGTCGTGGTAGAGATGCTCGGTGCGGTAATGTGTACGGTGATGGATTCATGAATGGCCTTAAATCTATAGTACAGGTCTTCTCCCAATCTGATATTTCTAGCTGTTATAAAAAATTAACATAAATTAATAATAATCTTTTTATAGAAATAAGTTTGATATTTTTTATTGTGTTCAAAGTTATTTTATTTTATTTATTTTATTTTACAATTTTAGGAAAACTTACAGCTAGTAGATACAATATACAAAATAGAACATAAAAAATGAAGGCCAATTAAAAGTTTCCACAGATAACAGAATGAGTAAATTTAAGTATATAAAATAATAATAGATGTAGGTAGAATTTTAACATGGAAACACTTTTTTTGTTAGTACGGAATATAGTGGTAAATCGTGGTCAGCTATTCAACCACTACTTATTTTTAAAATGTTTTAACAATCGCACTTTGGTGCTTGCAATTGTAGCCCGAGCTGGTTATTGCGAATAAAAGTTTTAAAGGTTCTCTCTTTTCGACTCCAAAGTCGACGTTTATTCCTTTAAAAGAAGTATTTTTGACCATTTTGCAATTATTTCAATTCTTTTACATTATTCGCGGTTGGTGCAGTATAAAGTATTCCCAAACATACGTGAATTGAATCGCACCTGAAGCTTTAAGACAGTTTGCACAATTTGTAAACGTGAATATGCTGACCGTTTTCAAGACCATAACTAGAAGAATTCATTAAAATATAAAGTTTACTTCTTACCTTATCAATTGACGGATAACGAGGGTATTCTATTCTGAACATTTTCATATCAACATTAAAATTAGACCATGTTGTGTTAGCGTTTTCATTATAAATCTTGTTTTGTAGTAAAACTATTAATTGTGATCGCAATATAATTCCTCTTAGTCGCTTATACGTTGTTACCTCAATCTACAAAAAAAATGTAATTAGGTATTAGTAAGGCTCTGGTTGAAGATCACGAGGCCGATCGCCAGCACGATGGTCTGACCAAGTTAGAGAGGCCACCTCTTCCTCTAATTTTTACCAGGTGGTGAGATCCACTTCGGACCGCAACCGATGGAGACGTCTCGCTCGGTTCAATGACTCTCGTAACCACGATCCTCAGCAATGAGGGACCGATTAGAGAGAGAGAAGGCTCTGGTATTATCTTAGTATTTTATTTTTAGGAATAATGAAATAAATTGAAAATTATTATTTCTACACTTAGGTAGGTATATCTCTACTGAGAACTCTTTGTCTTGCTATGATTGGTGATAGACTGGTCTCAGTGTGAGGCACCGTGGTTTGGGGTTTAAGACAGTTCTTGATCTCTTTTATTTTTAAATAGTGTAATTTTATGTGTGAATACAAAATTTGCTTACGTCATCCGCTAAAGGTGGATCTACGACAGGAAATCCATTATACGATACAAGTTTCAATATCTCTACAATATGGCCGACATTCTCAACAGTACGTAGAGTGAACACAGGGTGTGACATCACTTCGGAAGCGTAAATATTGTGCGCTAATGGTGGAGGCTCCCAAGGTAGGAGGGGTACACCGGCCAGCTGGATGTGAATATCGTAGATACCCTGGAAATAACAAATTTTCAACATTTTGTTTGGTATGGATGGCAAAATTTCGTAATACCCTACAAATATATTTTTTTAAATAATTTAAACGTTATTATCTACATACATATTTATGCTCTAAATTTAAAAAGAAGGATGTTCCATATTCGAGGATTTATTTTTACAATACATGTCTCCATGATTTAGTCATATTAATCGTAATTATTAATCTTGATGGATGAGGGAGGCGTAGGACCGCACAAGGTGCCAATATTTGGAGGAGGCCTATGTCCATCAGTGGACGTCAAGTACCTGATATGATGATGAATCATGAGTTAATATGGTAGATATTTATTGTACTTATTTGAATTTGGTTTCGATAATAATATAACACTGTTTTTAAATACAATACCTCATTAAAGAAATCTCCAGTCCATTTAGCAACGACCAATGTGATTATAATAGGTAACGCATTAGAAATCTGTCCTGTGGTCTCGATGATGATAACAGTCAACGATATTGTCATGCGTACTACACCACCAAGTTGTGCTGCTGCACCTATTAAGGCGTATTTACCGGGATCTATGGTCTGTCAAAAAGAAATAACTACAATAATTACTATTTTAGCAACAATTTAGGTTTAAGACGCTACTTTGAAAATTTTCGAGTTGAATTCGGCCGTGGCCAGAGGGGCGCGCCCCTCGGCGCGCGAATGAGACGGATATACTCGCTCACGCGCCGCCGCGCCGTGTGCGCCGTCGTCGTCCCGCCGGCCCTCAAGGACACGTTATCGCTCTGTGCCATAGTACAAATATATACAGTATTTCAACTTCATAGAAACGGACGAAACGTGAGTTTATACCTACACGCTCACGATCGCGGAGGGAACAGTCGCTACTGTGCCGCAGTAACGAGCGGACTGTGTGTTATAATTTGAAACTAAATATATTATTCATATGTCAATTTCAAACAAACATGGCTGATATAAATACCTACCTTACTAAATGACTTAGGTATTTAATATTATAATAGTATTTTGTGTATATCACGAAAACGGTTTGTTGTACTTAGGTCAATAATAATGAAAATTTAGCCCCCCTTTATGTAATCCCCCATGCGTGTCTTTCACTTTGATCTAGGTAAATTTAAGCAATGACATCGATGTCATTTTTTGAATAGATTGGTGAAGTGACCTCGATGCCTTTATTTTGACGTTAAATAGATCTAATAGACCTGTTTAAAGTTTGGTTTTGGTTATCGATAAATTCAATTTCAAACAAACATGGCCAATATAATAAATACAGTACCCGGCCGTAAATATTACACATCGACTTTTTCTCTGACGCTCTACGAAGCCGAAATTGACCGATTGTATTTTTCTATAGGTTGATATGCAATATAAACGGCCCGGTACTGTACCTACTTTACTGAATGACTTGTTAAGTACCTTCTTAATATTATAATTTAGTATTTTATTTATATCACAAACATGGTGGATATAAATACAAACATATACATGTTTCTTTAAATTAAATGTATCAATCATAAAACAACACGTTTTTTACAGAAAACTTCCTATTTATTTAAATATAAAATAGAAAAATAAAAAGTATTAATTTACAATTACAAAACTAAATGGAAACACAAAGTAGATCGCATGTTTACTATTGTTTACGTACCGCGCACCCGTAGGCATTTATAATAAATATTCGGCCCAGTTTGACTACTGGTTATACTGTGACGTCAGTCCGCGGTAGGTAACAGAAAATTCTGTTACAGAAAAACCTACTATCTACCGGTCTATTATGTTTATACATGTAGCCCCTATTTTTTTTTAAATTTACACCCGCGCAAGGTATTATGAAGGCACAAAGCACATCCAGATTTAGAACAATAATTTGGGTATCACAAAAATAATTTGACCGCCTCGGGTTATCGGTCGCAGTGCACGAGGTCGCGGGTTTGAATCTCACGCAAAATAATAGAACTTTAAAAAAAATACAATAGCCCCACTATGTATTGTCCTGTGTCGCGGGGTATTTACAAACATTTACTTAGCTGACACAAAGAACATCCAGACTCAGGACAATAATTTGTGGATCGCACAAATAAAATTGTCTTACGTGAGATTTGAACTCTAGGTGATTTTCCACCTGAGGGGCGAGACGAGGCAAAATTTGAAATCTTTATGTAAAAATGAACCGTATTGCTTAGGAAATAGAGTATATATTAACTTTGTAACAAAAACACTCGCTTCTCGCGATAGGCCTATTGTTGTTTGTTGCTACTTTTTGTTTGTGTAAAAATGAACCGTATTATTTCTCATGTAGAGTTCAAAATACATGAACAAGAAACACGCATGTCGCGATGTCAATTTTTGGTGGAAACAGTTCGGTGCGATTTCAATTCTCGTCTCGTCTCTCCCTTCTGGTGGACTCTTCATGCTGACTTACGATTACCGATTACTGCGCCCGCCACTGCCTAAGGCAGACAGTTTTTTTGTGTGATCCACAAACAACAGTCCTGAGTCTGAACGTTCTTTATGTTCGTTTGTTTCATGTTTGTAAACGTTCCCGCAGTGGAGTGCATGAGAGTTCAAATCTCACGTAAGAAATTTTTTTGTGTGATCCACAAACAACTGTCCTGAGTCTGGACGTTCTTTGTGTTCGTTTGTTTCATGTTTGTAAACGTTCCCGCAGTGGAGTGCATGAGAGTTCAAATCTCACGTAAGAAATTTTTTTGTGTGATCCACAAACAACTGTCCTGAGTCTGGACGTTCTTTGTGTTCGTTTGTTTCATGTTTGTAAACGTTCCCGCAGTGGACTGCATGAGAGTTCAAATCTCACGTAAGACAATTTTTTTGTGTGATCCACAAACAACTGTCCTGAGTCTGGACGTTCTTTGTGTTCGTTTGTTTCATGTTTGTAAAAGTTCCCGCGAAAGTAAAAAGTATTATTTAGATCTTATCAGTAAGTACCTACCTACCTAAGCTTGCAAATAAAATAGGTACGTAATATTATAGTACTATTATAGTACGTTTCAATTACGTGATTTTGACGAAAACGGTTATAAAACTTATAACACTTGAGCATATAGTCTAAAATCGCTTATATAAACAAACGCTTGCATTATCAAAAGGGTCAACAGTAACTAGGTACTTAGTTGAGTTATGGCGAACTTTACCTAAGTTTTATAAAAGACATAACTACAAAAATATTTTACGATACAATGTTATCGAAATAACTATTATAAAATAATACTATTATTTACTGATAAAAGAGAACAAAGTATTAATAAAAACTTAGGTATAAATATTTTAAACCTAACCTATATATTTTACCTACGATATAAAATTACGCGATAAAATTCAGTACGAACGGTGAGTCGACATGCACAGGTCCGGCGTCGAAGAGGGCCATCGCCCGACTGAATCGTCGACCGTACTCATTCTGTATCGATCGTTAACTTATCGGTATAAGGTCTGAAATTGCGATGCGCCCGCAACGATCCGGAGCGCTTAGAAATTGCTAAAATCTTATTTGATTCATTAAAAATTATTGGTTGTAGTTATGTAATGATATTCTACAGTAATACTAATATTGATGTTACAAATGTATTTGAGTAATTCCTAAGCATAATGATAGTGTACTTTCCGTGTAATATGTAAAAAACTGTTTTTGTAGAGGTGTTTTCAAAAATAAATATGATCGAGCCAAAATCAAGCTATCGCGTTTTCGTAATTACAAAAACCTAGTTAAAGGTATCAATTTACCTATATTAAAATTCTAGATCAATAGGTCTTTTCATATTCCTGTAGTAGTTGATGAAAGATAGTGCATTTTATCAATGTATCATCTTAATAATATGCTAATGGCTTTTAAAAACACTGTTTAAAAAAAACGAAATAGGTAATAGCTAGGTATTAATAGCAATATTGATAGTCACAAGTCAACAATGATCTTTGTTAATTGTGACGAGATTGACTAAATAGAAACTTTATTAAATTCGAAATCATAATGAAGCTCGTGTTAGGGTATAGTATAACTATTACTAAGATTCATACCTAATTAATGCTAATCATCATAAAAACTACACTTACATTAGAAGGCAGCATAAACTGTATGACGATCGCTAACAGCCTACCCCAGGCCGCTCCAGTTAACAAATTCGGTATGAACAGTCCACTTGACACTGCCAAACCAAACGTCCAAGTCGATAGTAAGAAGTAACATACAACGAAAAGTAGAAGAGACCAAGGTTTATATGAACCTATCGGATCGTGGAGGAATGATCGTACTGACGCTTCCGGTGTTTGGAACCAGATAGCCGCTAAAGCATTGTATTCTCCATCTGCGCAAAATAGCTGAAAAATAACGTAGGTACATGGTTAAATTTACAAAGCAAGTTAATTTTCGATAAGTAATAAACAATTTTGTAAGTGTGGTAACTACAAGTAAATAAGGTGTTTAGTCGATCTGACCCAAAAGTAATAGGTGTCGTAATGCCTACAAAAAAGGAAATCTTTGTATAAGCGCCTATTCCAATACGTCTGGCCATACTACAAACTTTGGTTTGTTCATGACTAGGTGGCGTTGTTTAAATGTTTCAGGAATCTATTATTGTTGCTTATCTGACCTGCGCCTACTGATATCAAGTGCCTATCAAATTATATGATTACAAAAAAACCTTATAAATAAAAATAATGATTATTATTACCTGTAAAGGTACTTTGGTAGGATCTTCACCAAGTGGTCGACAATCGTTTAACAGAAACATCATAAGAAAGCCACACGTAGCGGTCGCGGCCGCCACCATACAAGCTTCTACGACTCTTAGCCAAGGTGCACTTACATACCTGCACAATAATAAAATGGTGTAATTTTTTCTTCGTACGGTGACAAAGTAATAATACAACCTGTCCCATCCAAAATAGTCATAAATCCGACTAAGGAGAGATGTTTTAGCGTATGCTCTTTCGTAATTCATATCTAGGGTTCTAAGTTATTGAGGTTGGTTTCCGCACTTAGTCCCTAAGGTGGACATTGTACGTGAGAGCGGCCGTCGTTTCAGCCAGCCCACCATCATCCAGAAGCGTATGTATATCTAGGGTTTCGCTATGGGGTCTGGCATCGTAGTCTCCTTTGCAAACTTGCAGCTTAGGGCCAATACAAACACATCACAACGACGCCATGTGGTCAGGCGTATATTTTGTATTGAAAATTAATATTACAATTTACACGTACCACATTTTGTCGTTGCTATCGACCACCTGTGTAATACGGCCACATCGCGAGGGCAACGCCACCACATGCGGCGGCACCGCGGCCACATCGACATTTTGTCGGTACCACAACGCAACTGCAAAAAGCCGCTGCGACCACATTTTATCGTTGCGAGACGTGGTGTGGTTGTGGTGCGTGTGAATTGGCCCTTATAGTCTACACGAACGTTTTTGTTAGTGGTTATCCGGCTTTCTGCACAGGTTTTACTTCTCTCTACTGCCAGTGACATTCTAGGCGTGAGATGAGGTAACATCTATATAAATATGTATCTACTCTTCAATGGGTATTGGGAGTATACTTAAATATATTTACCTTATCCTAAATACAGATAGTTTATAATTTATGTAGTTCCACAAAGCTCCAAGCATTCCGCCGACTGCACCAAAAAACATAAATACGGGCAGCTCGTAGAATTGGAAAGGAAACGGATCCATTTTTCCTAAGTTGAGCAGACCTGAAGATAAATAAATTATGTGTTATCAGCTAGCCTCATAAACCTGACATAAAAAGTATGAAAAAAAAACAAGTTGAGCTTTAACTTAATTGACTTAAATCTTTGTTATTCCCTTCTACAAATACATTGTAAAAAAATATTAGACATCACCCTGATCCGGTACCGAACCTTGTCACATCAAGCTGGAATCCCAAAATCTACTTGTCTGTGTGAGTAATAACTAGGCCAAGTCAGGTGCAATACGCCTATCATAAACTATCATATATTTACCTGGATAACTCAACTCCCCGGGTCGCCCGTGATACGCTGATAGGGCGCAATTTAAAGTGAACGTTGACACTACAGTACCGAAGAACGTTCGCCATGTTAATGCCTGATTCCAAAAACTTGTGCCCTCTTCAAGAGAGAATAGGACGCCACCTAGAACAAGTAAACTTAAACATAAAATAAATCTTCTATGTAGAAAGTACCTAAGTATTATGTATCGTGGACCATCGGTAGATACATCAAGGTATCGAAGTGTTTAAATGAACACATTACTATAGTAGACCGTTTATAGGACTAGCCTTCGTGAAAGCAACTGAGGATCTTGAGGTCTTTCACATGTTGACACAATAGTAATAGCCTCAGCAGGGTTTCCCAAAAGACATGCCCCATATAATACCCATTGGGGTATTATGGCAAACGTCTATTATGTCACCTACTCCTAGTGAAAAGAAAGAAAAGAAAGAAAAATTCGTTTATTCACGTAAGATATAAAAATACCGCGTGTGAAGGTCGTTTTATAGTGATCACATAATATGCTCGTCTAACTTAACGGCTAAGTTTACTGAGGGTTCGGAACACGACCATGTCAGAGAAGACACCCACAAGAAACTCTGCTGGGTTCCTATCGCTCTTTTGGTGATCACTTCACAAATATTATTTTATTTAGTAAACAGGACCATTCAGATCCAAGCATTTTTATCGTTTAAGTAATCCTTTACACTATAATATGATTTCGATATTAACTTATATTTAATAAAAGATTTACTTATTTTATGCAGCGAAAGAATTACTTATTTTATGAAGCCTAGTGTGGAGAACAGCAAGTTTATTTTTATTTCTAGTGTTAACATTATGTATATCACTCATTTTTTTATATTTGTTAATATTTTTGTGTACGTACATTAAATGGACGTAGTTATGCAAAAATGTTCCATTCCACAGTAAGTTGATTTTGAGATAAAAGCATTTACGCGTTTCAGTTGTATTCTTTTTTATTCTAACTAGTTAAGGCCAATACTAAACGTATTATTGTTGAATTATATTGTGTTTAGATAATCGTATGTTTAATTTTAAGCTATTCACTTTACAATAAGAAAAAAATATGTTTTTGGTATTGGAACATTTTAACATAATTAATATTTACATGAACATAGCTTCAAATTAATTTTGCACAAACGTTCCAGGTACATTTTAACCATCTGTACCCAACCAAACTGCCCCAGATATATACTCCTCGACAACTTCAAGTGTAGAGCCTTCAACCATGATTGGAGTGGGTGCAACATGGACATTTGCCATGATCTTGGTCTTGTCCATGTTCATTTTAAGACCAACTTGTTGAGAGACTACTGTGGCCATCGAGCATTGTGTTGAGGTCCTCTATGGTCTCAGCCATGATCACGATATCGTCAGCAAATCGAAGGTGCGTGATATACTCGCCATTTATGTTAATGCCGAGTCCGTCTCAGTCCAAAAGCCCTAAAAGCATCTTCCAGTTCAGCGGTAAACAGTTTCGGGAATATGACATCACCCTGCCTTACTCTTCGCTGCAACTGGATAGGGCTTGATAATTTACCCTGGAGACGAACTAACATGGTGGCGTTTTCGTATAAGCACTGCAGCACTTCGATATATCATTGGTCAACATGGCACCGTTGAAGAGACTGCAACTTTGCCCATGTCTCGATCGAATCGAAGGCTTTCTAATAGTCCACAAACGCCAAGCACAGGGACCGGTTATACTCACTGCACTTCTGTATAACCTGCAGCAGCGTATGAATGTGGTCTATGGTACTTTAGCCTTTTCGGAAACCAGCTTGTTCGGGAGGCTGGAAATCGTCCAGTCTGCGTTCGAGACGATCCGCGATGACTCTCGAGAACAATTTGTAGACGTGGCTCAGTAGAGTGATGGGTCTGTAATTTTGAAGTAGCGTTCTATCAACCTTCTTGAAGAACAGTACCACCACACCCCTGTGCCACGCCTGTGGCGTTTTTCCCTCGAGTATAACGGAATTGAGTCTCTGAAGATCCTTGAGAATGGGTTCTCCACCGGCTTTCAGTAGCTCGTTTGTGGTTCCGTCATACCCCGGTGCCTTGTTGTTCTTAAGTTGCCGAAGAGCATCACTAATCTCACACAGACTTACGTCCGGGATTCCTTCGGTATGGTGTCGCGTTAATCTAGCTCGTAGCTCGTAGCGTTAATCTAGATCGACGGCTAGATCACTAGGTGGCTGTGTTGTAGTATATAACTGTCCGTAAAATTTCTCAATCTCCTCTAGAAGGTCAGGCTAGGACGACACTATTCTGCCATCCCCAATCTTGAGCCTATAAACTTGGCTCTGACCTAGAGATAGATCTCTTGCGAACACTTAAGAGCCCTTATTTTGGTCAATGGCTTCTTTAATACTAAATGTGTTAAAGTGCCGAAGGTCGTGAGTCAGTGACTTAGAGATCTGTCTATTGAGCCGTCTGTATAGATCAGCATCGCCTGGAGACTGCAGTGCCATCGTACGCCTTTGCTCCATGAGCGAGAGAGTGTGGTCAGATATCTTTTTTGATTTTCTCCGGTGCTGGGTCTTAAAAGCACCGGTACCGACTGTACGGACAGTTTCCACAAATCTTTCGTGGTATTCGTCCACATCAACATATTTGCTGAGGCTCTCGAAGCGGTTCTGTAATATGACTTGGAAGTTCCGAGAACTTGGATGGACCTGGGATATGGACTGGTGTAGGTAGTAGCGTAGACCTCATCAGCCGACCTCTTTCCAGCCTATGATTGATATTTAATGTGCCTCTCACCATCCTGTGATTGCTTCCGGTTTTCTCCGAATTGATTACTGAGTGAGACATCATTAAATATATGGCGTTTTGTCGACATGCTGAAGTCAATCTAATTATTGGTGACACCATCAGGACTAAGCCAATTCCATTTGCGGCAGCTACGCTTCTTAAAGAAAGAGTTCATCATAAAAAGTCCCTCCTTCTCCATGAATTCCGCAAACATTTGGCCCCGTGGATTTCTTTGTCCATATCCAAAGAGCCCCACTCTCCACTCATTTCCACTTCTAGAGCCCAACTTCGCGTCAAATTTATAAAATAATGTGGTAACTAAATTCCAACATACCTTTGGAGTCGTTTGGGCATAACTTCGAATTAATGTCATAGTATGTCAAGTGATATTTTATTGATAAATAGCTTGTAAGGATGGGATTAGGGGGAGAGACAAGTGATAGACGCGAGTGCAGTTATAATACTTCTTTATTAATAATAGTGCATGTACTTATATTGTACACCACTACACCTCCGGGGGTGCACGAAAAAAAAACAAATTACATATATGTTTTTTTTTGATAATACAACTTACAATACAAGCTTAAAACTTAATATAATTGATACATAAATAATATTACAATTCTTAGCACAATAAAAATAAGGATCTAGAAAAAAAAATTAAGTCATAATTCGTGACATCACACTCTAACACCAATTTATAGTATTGGGAAGAGGTGGAACTCGTTATTAAATAATCAGTTAGTACCTCAAAGTACTCTTGAATGTCGTAAATATACTTAGGTATATAAATTTTCATTTATTTATTTTTATCAAGTCAAAATTCTTGTAACTCTTTCACAAATTCGGCTCGCGAGATTTGCGATGAAGAAGATACATAAATACATATTATTAATTTTAGTAGTGGCCGGTCCACTAATTCTATCTACTACCTTTTGGTTAACCATTATAATATTTTTTATAATATTTATTTATTATCATTTTCTCATTATTTTTATTCATTTAACATTTTAAAATGCACAAGTTCACTCAAATATTCGGCTCGCGATATATTCGATCGTAAAACATGGCATGTAATTCTTTTAAATTACTTTTTTTTTTTACATTATTTATTTCACTTCTTCTATCTAACTCAACAAGTCTCTTAATTTAACTCATAGCTAGATAACGATTTCCACAGGCAGCGGGTGATCAGTCCGATTGTCCTAGGAAATGGTTATTTAACTTACAGTTACATTTTTTTGTTTATTAACACATTAAAACATCATCTTTTTCTTAATAGGTACGTAATAAACCTCATTTCATTGGATTCGAACCAACGCACGTCTTTAGGCATTCTATCTTTCATCTACTAATTCCAACTATCAGAAACATCTCAATAATATTCATCATTTTACAATGTTTTGTGCATAATCAACAATTGCTTTAAATCCTCCATGTCAATTAAAGACAAAATGTAACTCATAATAATAATTATTAAAAGTTAATATTTTACTTTTTCTTGCTACATTGAACACAACATTTTAAAATTATTTGGATCTAATAAAATATTAAGTCCACAATAAGTTAAATTACAACTCTACATTTATCTTGTATACAAATTTCGAACCTTATATGGTTGGCAAATCTAAACAATATCATCACCAGTTCAAAGGTATGTATTGTTGCTAAGTACCTATACCAATATGGAATGGAATGTTATCACATCTCAATTACACAAAAATATCGTCCAAGTCATAATATAAGTTTAATATTTATGTCATGATTAATGCATAAAATAATAGTCACCTATTACAAATTGAAACTTGTAATAATTTTCAATAATTATAAAAACACATATTTAATTAGATTAAAAAAAATATAATAATCAAATCATTTTGTATAACGTATTAAATCGTTACAGTAATAACAAATAATAAATAAATAAATAAAATAAATAAAAATCTTTATTGCTTAAAACATTAGTTCAGTACAAACATTTTTATATACATCTTGTTTTAGTCACAATATCTAATTGTTATACAATATATCTCTGGACCTCACACTAGGAATCCCTGTGTCGTGGGGTCCAGTTCCCTCCGGTATCTTATTCTAAGTACACATTTAAATCTTTTTACATTTTTGTTGTGTATAGCACTTTTATATAGTATCCTAGTAACAAAGACAAAAGATTCGAACAGATACAAATCGAACATAAAGCAATAAAAAGAAATAAAAAAAAATAAAAAATTTATATTCTATCTTATAATTTAAAAATCGAAATTGATAGATTAAATTAATGATATTAGTGAAATAAGTGTGTGTGTGTGTGTGTGTGTGTGTGTGTGTGTGTGTGTGTGTGTGTATGTGTGTGTTTGTGAATGTGAGTGTTTATTTGAATGCTTTTTTTTTATAATACGTGTATAAATTGATAATAAATTGTTAAATGGTGAAATAGTAATTGGTAAATTAGTTATATGAAGTAGATAGATAGCTGTGTATCAACAAAACAAAAAAAATCAAATAACAGTGACTATAAGTTGTTCAGTAAAGGCATAGTCCTTGGGAATAAGCCATTTTTCGATGGTGATTTTGAGACAGAATGATGTCATATCTATTATTGTGTTAATGATTTTATATACCTTATTGTACAGATATGGTCCCATGAAAGTAAACGATTGACGAGCAAAGGAGGAACGGGCTCTAGGAACATCCCACTTAAGAGTTCTGTAGGAACTTCGCGCTGTGATCTTTGCAGTTTTGTGAAATCGGCGCAGTACAGACAAAATGTATATCTGTCTAACACGAAGGATGTTACAGTCTATATACAGTGTATCAGTAGAATATCGCCAGGGTTTATTAAAAGCTATTTTTAAGATGGCGCGCTGAGCACGTTCAAGTTTTATTAGGACTGTTTTTTTGGATGCTCCCCAGGCTACAACACAATAACTCAATATGGAATGGCAAAGGCAAAAGTATACACTTCGAACCAGTGTGGGGTCAGCAACTGTTCTAATTTTTTTAAATATGTGAGATAGTTTTCTGACTCGTTTTGCAACAGTGTCAATATGAGTTTTCCATGTACGTTGTTCATCGATCGTTATGCCCAAGTACTTTATCCAAGAGACTTGTTGTATAATGGGACAATGACATTGCCTCTCTGACTCACATTTGTGCAATTTTATATTTAACTCCTGCTTAGGAGCCGATCTTTTGCTAATACTCCACGCTATAATTTTTGTCTTGGAGGCATTAAGTGTCAGCAAATTGTTTTCCAACCAACTAGCAGTAACTCTAAGTCCCTCCTGAGCCACATCAACGACTTCCGACCATGTTTTGCCATGATACACTATTGCTGTATCATCAGCGAAAGTAAATAAGGCAGCTTGTGGCAGTTTAAGTAAGCAGAGATCGTTGATGTAGATCAAGAAGAGAGTGGGACCCAAAACACTGCCCTGTGGCACTCCATAAGGTATATCTCCATACTGACTCGTAAGTTCCTCAATTCGGACCCGCTGTCTTCGTTCGCTTAAATAAGATTCAAACCACTGTAATGCTAGACCTCTAACTCCCATCAGTTCCAGTTTTTTTAGAAGCACAGGTCGCGAAACGGTATCAAATGCTTTCGCCAGATCCAGGAAGACGCCTACACATTTCTGACCGTCATTAATTTTTCCAGTTACAAAATCAACTAGACCTGTTACGGCGTCCTCCGTGGATCTGCCAGAGCGAAACCCATACTGGTTCGGAGCTAGTATACTATTTGTTTCCAAATATTTAAGAAGCCTCACATTTACTACCTTCTCAACCACCTTAGACACCGTACTCAAGAGAGAAATTGGTCTATAGTTTGCTGGGTCAAGTGCATCACCCGTTTTAAAGATAGGTATGACTTCAGCAATTTTAAGGTTACTGGGAACTATCCCAGATGATAAACTGAGGTTGCATATATAAGAAAGAGGCTTCGCAATCACAAGTTTGTTATTTTTCAACATATTATTACTAATGCCATCGTGTCCCAGAGTCTGACTTGACTTTAGCGTGCCTATAAGTTTAGTGACTTCAATTTCATCTGTTGGGTGAAAATACAGTGAATTGGCCGTTTTATCTAAACTACATTTAATTTTTATATTTTTACTTAATTCAGTCTCTGTAAGCTTTAATCCCTCCAATATCGTTTGGGCTAAACGCTCGCCAGCATTGCTGAAACAATTATTTATCGTATTAAGGGAATCAGTGGTATCGGTTTTTATTTTCAATAGTTGTTTAGTTTTATTCTCGCATTTATTTATATTACAGATAGTTTTAAGTGAGCTCCATGTCTTCTTTAGATTATTTTTGCTGTCTTTTAGTAGGTTAGTTTCATATTTGGTTTTTTGTTCATGCAATAAATTAACACATAAGTTTCTATAAGCCTTAAATTTTGTTTGTAATTCATAGTTATGTGGGTTCTTTTTCGCTTGAATGTGCATTTTGTCACGGATTCTAATCGATTTTAGAAGGCCAGGGGTGATCCATTTCTTAACAATAATATTAGAACTACGGAAATGTTGAATGAATTTATTTTTATCAATAAGGGAATTCATTACATTTATAAAATATTGCGTCGCTTCGGTAACGTCGCTTAACTCATACAATTCCGACCAATCAAAACTCTGTAAGTCCTTATTAAAGTTTTCATAATTAATTTTGGTAATAATTTTATTTGGTTTTGCTTTAAAGAAGTTTGAACTTAGACTGCATAGTACGCTGCTATGATCCGTGACATCAGAGTGACATACAATGGTGGTGGATGACTGAGAGGATTTGATAAAGCAATGGTCTAAACAGTTTTGTTCTCGCGTTGGTATGCTATGTCCAGGTACATAACCATAATGAGCCATTAGGCTTAAATACTCTTCTGCTCGGCCATCCGAAGTGTTCTCTTTAATATCGAGATTGATATCCCCTACCAATATACAGTGTTCGTTTTTACAATTTAAAATAACTTTTTCCAAAGAAGTTAGAAAATTGTTAATGTTATGAAAAGAAGGAGATCGATATATTGTTATTATAGTGTGTTTAGCAATATCTAGGTACGGTAGCTACGTAGACAATTAGCGTCAACAATGTCCGGCTCCGACACGCATACTTGTAAATCTTCCCTCGTGTAAATTACTATACCATCACACTTATTTAGATATTTGGTCGAGTAGGAGCACATGTAATCGTCCAGGCGCAATCCACTAAATGAACTATCCAGCCAACATTCCGTTAATACTATGACATCCGGTTTGAATTGGAGACGATGTAAAAGAACTATCAGAGAGCTAAAGTTCTTATTTATGCTCCGTATATTTTGCGAAAAAATAGTGAATTGTTTCGAAGCACCACCACAGTGTTGTTTGCATAAATCAGGATTATTAATTTCTAATGAATTCGCTAGTTTCGTACTATCTATATCCTTAAAAACTTCGTTGTCATTATTAAACATAATTATAACCTAATAAATTGTACAATAAGTGCGAAATCACCGTTTTCCTGTATATTAAAATAAAAACTATAAAATAGATACAACAAATTAGAACTGCATATAGGCAAGAGAACCAAAAAAAACAAACAATTAATTAGCAGACACGTTAACGCACAGGGAAACACAACTTCGTTTAGTAGTAATAATGAATTAAATGTAATAATAGGTTTTAAGTATGTTGTTATACACGCTATTTTGTTATGAGTGTGTGTTAGTGTAATAAAGTATGTGTAAGTGGGTGTAACAAAAGTGTTTGTATAAAGTATGAGACAGTGTTCTTGTAAACATAAATTATTATATAAGAAAAACATTACATTTCGTATAATTTCATTAATAACATGTTTTAAATTTAAAAGAGGTAGGCTTTGGATAGTATACATAAAAAAGAGTATAAAAAATAGTCATTGTGCTTTCCTCAGATTCGAGAGTTGGGCTTCATTCCTAACCATAACATATTCAGAACCATCTTTCTTCTTTAGATAAACGTTGCCATTCGATGTCCAACAGTATTTATAACCTTCTGTTTTTGCAAGGTCTCTTGCGAGAAAGTGCAATCGTCTGGCTTTAGCAGTAAGTGATTCCGAGAGGAACAGGGGCGAGGTGTTATTTACTATTCCTATGTTTAAGAGTTTTAGATCTTTAGTTCTGTTGTAATGTCTAGCGGTGGTTATAAATTTTGCTTTTAGCTGAGTGTTTGAGAACTCCGCCACTACGGTTGTCTTTACTGGATCTTTTTTGTTAGGCACGCGGTACACGTCTCTTAAGTCGCCTGGGTGCAGAGTAATGTCCAGACATTTAGACAGTTAATATAATCAATTTATTATATTAACTAAATTAATCTTAACTAAAAAAACGATTTATGATACTCTAGTTATTAAGTAAGTACCTACCTATTTTAAATTAAACAAAATACATAAACATTATGATTATATGAAAAATAAACTATTTATTTTAATATATTTATGCTAGTTTAACACTACATTTTTATGTTTTTCACGAATGTCTTTTGGATATGACGATTGACACTTTCGCGATGGCACGCACCCTACAGAGGGGCGCCATGCCTACTCCAGTTCAGCCCATCTTAATCCTGTCGATCCAATAATTGTCGACAGTCTCTCCTGTCCTCCATCCTTCGTGCAATAGCACTACACCGCTCCACCATAGCGGTGACACTTTCAATAGGAACATTTATGCACACGTTTTTGTGATTTGTCCACTTATTTTTTTCATTTTACGTTTTTAAATGTAAACACTTTTTAAAACACTTTTCTTCTTATATAAGTATAAAATTCAAACGATTGGAATTTCAAAAAATAATGTTCAAAATTATCAATAATAACATGCCGAATTCACGCACTCGCTATCCGATACCTTGCGGATCCATCTCTGGCACGGTCGCCATGTAAGGATGGGATTAGGGGGAGAGACAAGTGATAGACGCGAGTGCAGTTATAATACTTCTTTATTAATAATAGTGCATGTACTTATATTGTACACCACTACAAGCTACAAAGAAAATAAACTTTTTCTTTACGAGTTATAAATATTTATTTTTAGTGGATGTGTATGCAAACAGTTAAGGATGGAGCTAATTATAGCGTGTTAAAAATAAACTATTTAAAGTTGAAATATTTTTTTTTCGAAACAGGTTTTTTATTTAGGTAAATAATAGTACAAAATTCATGAAACCTTTTAAGTTTTCAAATTATGGTATTTAGGTCTGAAACATAACGTTCCACAAATTTTGGAATGTTTATGTCTCGCTATTGCAATTTTGCAAAAACGTTCCAAATCTACATGGAACATTTGTTCCAAAATAAATATACTGTTTCGTAAAACATTAAATGTTCCTGTCCTCATAGTACGTTCTAGTTAATTTACACAAGTTATTATTTGATAAAGGTTGTGGGTTGGAACGTAAGTGAAAAAAATATTTTCTGATAAAGCCTTAAAACGTGGAACCTTATTGCAAATCTGACTCTAAGTGTCATAAAAGGTAGTTTGATCACAATAACTCGATTTCGGGTGACTTGTGGGTTGGAACATTTTTGCATAACTACGTCCAAATTATCAAATATTTTTTTTTTCTCTTTAAAAGAGAAAAAAAAATATACTGGCAATGCACAGTCATAATCTTAATTATTTTAAATTTATCTCTAAGAGACTCTCTTGGGCCCATATTATATATACAACGTATCGCTCTTTTTTGCAAAACAAATATTGTGTTAATATCAGCCGCACTACCCCACAACAGAATACCATACGACATTATGCTATGAAAGTAACTAAAATAAACTAGCCTAGCTGTGTCTATATCTGTTAACTGACGTATTTTTTTTACTGCGTATGCTGCTGAAGAAAGCCTACCTGACAATTTTTCAATATGTATTTGTTTGTATTGTAATTTTAGTAAGTTACTGTCCCTGTACTGTGTGTACCCCATTGTAATTTACTGTCTAAAGTAATGCCTAGGAATACTGTAGTGTTAATTATTTCCAGTTCCTCATCATTGATTTTAACTATTGGTTTTATATCAAGAACGTTTGGCATGGTAAAGAAGACGGTTTTTTTTCGCACCACCCTAAACAGTAATGTTTATTATTCATATTACTCACAAAAATAGTTATTATCTTAATATAGTTAACCGAACACAAATTATACTTAAACGATGAGGGAATAATGAAAAAATAATAAAAAAGGATTACACCTAAAAATGCTTGTTTTGGAACGTTCTTCAAATTATCAAGTAACGTACTTTAAAAATAATCGTAGAACGAAACGTAAATAATAGCCAATAGCAGATACTCTGTATACTATTTTTCAGATCTTATGGGTACGGTGACGTTTAGTATTTGTCATTACTAGAAATGTAGTAACACTAATATCGTTTTTAAAAATACCGATTCTATATCTAACCGATATAATTTACAAACAAGAATAAATCGATTATGGGTACAAAATAAGAAACTAATCTTTTTTTAAATATTTATTAATTATGCCGAATCAATGCGTGATTCATCTGATGAACAGCTTGATGAATTACTTGATTCGTCACTTACATGACATAATAAGTGAAAATTTACTGAATTGTCTAATTTGATGTCTCTTCCTCTCACAGTCATGAAGTCTTAGATTTTTGTTTTTTCCAATCATCGGCAGTTACGTGGTCACAGGTCTCTTTTAATAATGACATCATCAAGATTTTACCGCTATGACGTACGAATCCCGCCAAAAAAAAAAACTTGCGGCCTATCCTCGTAAAAATTAATATTGAGTTATAAGACAACTGAAATTATTATATTAATTTCTATGATTATAAAAAAAAAAATAATCGATTTAATCAATTTTATAAAAAACCATTCGATTTTAACAATTTTATTGTGTCTATCTCTATTGACATTCGTTCCGAGTCGCGCATACGATTTTAAAATTTATAGGTATGTTTATATTTTACATATTAGGGTTGAAGATGGAATATAAAACAAATATTTCATATAATTTAATTATAATATAAACGTCTAAATAATATTTTTAATTTTTTATCAGTTCGGATTCATAAATTGATAGCTTTTATTTTTAAATTCTACAAAAGTAAACTAAGTAACATGGAAAAGATCAAATGTCACCGTACCTTTCCTGTCTGATAAAGACTATAGTACAGTTTCAATCAGTTTGACATTGTCATGACAACGTTGTTATTGTTTCAGATTTGATTAGATAAATGCATGATTTATTTTTGTACTTTTATATTTTATAAAAATGGGATCTTTAGATAGAGTGCATAATACACCCTAAAGCTGCCCTTGCTGGATACTGTTGTTATTGCTTATTGAGCACAGGTACAGTCACTGTTAGCTGTTGTGGATTGTGATGTGTAAAGTGTGGTTTTTATCTTGGGCTCTGCTTTTAGGTGAGCTTGAGCCACCTGCGTCTATTTAAGATGAAATACTGCTTTAAGAGATGACTGTGTTAATTATAATTGTGAACATTAATAAATATTTCTTGTGTCATATATATAGTGTATTGTTTCTCTTTAACTACCTTATTATTTTAGATCTACAAGTAATAGCCAGCAAAAACTGCGTTATTTCGAGAGGTCTTGGTTGCCTTATTAGTGTATATTTATTAGACAATAGCTGTTGTGAGATTTTACGTTATCACGAGAGTCATGATTTGATTGTCGTATTTCAGAGTATTCCCTCTAGATAAAGTTTTGATATGTGCAGACTGTTTAACTAGAGATTATAAGGAATAAACCGATATGCATTTCATTGCTAAATGCCACAATTTGTGGTGGTGGCCTATTCGCCGAACAAAAAAAACCGTCTCCTTTTATGCATTTTGTCTTTGTTTTATTTAGAGACAAATTATTTGAACTGAACCAATATACTATTTCCAAAAGAGAATTATTTATGTAGTCTACCGCAGGTAGTCGTCTATTAATTTTAAAAATAAAGGATGTATCATCGGCAAACAAAATTATCTCGGGGTTCTTTTTAACTAAATTTGCCAAATCGTTTATATATATAAGAAATAGAAATGGTCCTAGTATTGAGCCTTGTGGTACCCCCATTTTAACAACTGATCCGGGCGAACGATTACCATTTACATCTACTTTTTGTACTCTATCGCTTAAATATGATTTCATTATACCAAAAGCAGAATCTCTAACACCATAGTGACCTAGTTTCCTCAGTAAAGTCTCGTGATCGACGCAATCAAATGCTTTTATAAATCGCAAAAAAAACGCCAAAAGCATCCTGTGACTCTTCCCAAGCCTCAAATATGTGTTCTACTAAATTATTTGTACACGTGTAAATCCGAATTGTCTATCGTGAAGCAAAATATTCTTATTAAAGTGACTAATTAATTGATTAAGAATTAGTTTTTTCAAATATCTTACTAAACGCAGGCAACACAGATATTGGTCTAAAGTTTGAAGGATCTAAATTACTACCTGATTTGAAAAGAGGTATTATTTTACTTGGTTTCATAAGGTCTGGGAATATACCTAGGTCTATACTGTTATTAAAAATAAAAGCTAATTCCGGTGCAATGATATCTATAACTGTTTTTAAAATGCTAACAGAGATTCCCCATAGATCAGCTGTTTTCTTAACATTTAGAGAATTAAAAGTTTTAATAATGTCAAGTGGGCTAACATGACTAAATTTAAATGTTTCGTTACAATGTGGTACATTTTCTTCTAAGAGAGTGATAGCCGCATGGGGTGAGGGGTTCAAAGATTTGGTAATATCTATAGAAATATTGGTGAAATATGATTCAAATGTATTCGCTATATCTAAATCAGAATCTATAATTTTATATTCAACTTTTAATTTTAGGTTTGTTGATTTTTTCGACCTGTTTCCTCATTTATAATATTCCAAGTAGTCTTAATTTTATTATTACTGTTTTTTATTTTAGTGGTTATACAGGGTGTTTTTTGAGTCATCGGCAATAATTTAGGAGGTGACTCTGTACGTGATTCTGATCCGAATTATGTAAAGTCTGTTTTTTTATCTCGGATACTAAAATGACAACTACAAATGTCAAACGTAAAAATAATATAGCCAGCTTTTAAGAAACAGTGCTGTCCTGTGTTTCGATTCGTGTTGTAATTATTGTAAAATATTTACGGTTGTTAGTATAGTCGAGAACTAAATGGCTTTATCACCTCTAGAGTTAATGTTAGTTGCATGTCATAAAACTATTAGGTTCAATATCGCACAACAAAACATCAGCTAAATCATGACGCTACTTTGACATAATATCAGTTCTCTGTATTAGCAAATAGTCGTTAGATATTTATAAAAACAAATAGTAAAGTCAACGTTATTGACTGTTACTAGAGCATATTTTCGGTAAAGCGTTTTAATTTAATGAATTTCTCTCTTTTTTCCTTCTATGTTTTCCATCCCTATCATTTCATGCATGACGTCATTGGCGTATATTTCAATTTAAAGTTTTCGTAATTTTAAATTAGAATTTGCACATTTTATATTATTACTTCCAATAAACTGTATAAAATTTAATTTATCGTTAACTTTTGATAGTGGTGGTACATCACTATACATAAATTGCACAAAAAAAGGTAACAGTAATGAAATTTTAGTATTCGAGATTAAAAAAAACAGACTATAGTCTCTATTTACCGTAATCGGCGGAACTAACCTATATTTTAATCGGTAAGTACCGGCTGTATCGCATCACTATTTATTTGTTGTAAATAACAGACAACACATGAAATGTCATTTTAGTATCTGAGATAAAAAAATAGACTTTAATAAAATTAGGTACTTAATTTTTGACGAAAAAATCCCAAAAATGAACTAAGTGTGGACACGTTCCCGCTGCGCTAAAATATTGTTCAAGACTCGGTGCATTGACCCGCGCCGCGCGTCGTAGGTATCAGCTGGCGAACCGATCGCTCGCTGCGTCCGCGCGGTGTCCATGATTAGTGAAATTCATAGCTAAGCTTTACGTCGTTTACTATGTAGTAATTTAATGTTTATTTATTTTGTATTTTTTTTCCTTCATTAAATAACATTAACTATCACGCCCTAAAGTATTGCCTATGTCTCACTTTACATACTGTATATTGTGCTTTGGTATTTTTACAGTTAATTTTAAAGTTTTTTGAAAATTCTTTTACATACTCTTTGAACTCATCACTGGTGTTAATTGATTTTTCTTCATATAAGTTATACAATAATTGCCTATCTTTGTGTAACTCCGCTGTTGCCCAGTCATTAAATGCTAATGTATTAGTAACTGCAAATGTTTTACAGGTAAAAATCTCACTAAATAATTTATGAAATGTAGTAAAAAAAGAGTTATACATTTCATTTGGATGTGATATATTTAATAAAAATGAATAATCAATACTAAGTAACTTTGTTTTCAAATTATTCAAACGGTTTGCAGTTACCGGTGCACAAGTTATATACTTCTTTGATATTATTTTATTCACATTATCGAATTGGATTAATTGGCCACTATGATCTGAATTTAATTTGTTAATAATACATTTCTGAGTTGGAATTATATTTGTAAAAATATTATCTATACATGTTGCACTATTTGATGTTATCCTAGTGAGTTCTAAACCTACGGTTAGAAACACTTTATTGTCGATCAATATTTAACTGGCATATACTAGTCCCGGTAGGAAATTCTTACTGCGAATAATTGGTCATTAGTCAAATTCAATTCTATGGGAAGCTTTCAGGAAGTTGAAAGGTATCTGCTGGTTCTCATTGACGCAGTAGGTATATTAAAATCGCTTTGTTTAAATAATATGTTTAGTAAGTATAATATTATTATACAAAGCAATAATATTACTTAGTCATAAAAGTAATATTACTAGTTTTGATATATGTTATCTACGTTATCATAGACGTGACTATACTCAGTACAAATAAGCTCAAGTGACCCAAATCAGTCAACCTAATGGATAATAAAATTTAATTAATTATGATTGATAAACATTTTTTTATATATTTTAAGTTTGTTTTACTAAACTCTTTTTAGTTAATTAATAAATAATCAACTAATTTAATGACAGCTCCATTAAAATCTGGGTTTTACACCCTTGCGCGTCTGTTCATGTCTTTAAAGGAAAGGAGACGCCATAGTTGGAATAATAATTATAAAAATTTTGTCAATAAACTAATTAGATACGTACTTAATTCATAAATGGTAAGAATAACATTGACATTACGTCTGTAACCTGAGTCTACTAAGATAATTATGGTAATAGGACCTACTTGTTCACTACCTTTTGTAACAACTAAATAAAACTTCTTTTTGTCTTGATTGTGTCGGATAACATGAGTATTCTCGATTCTACGAGTACCTATATTATATTCAATTATCAACGGTATGGGGTAGAACCCACAGCAATCAAACTATAACGAAAACTCATGTTTCCCACAATAACATCTCTAAATAAATTTGCAGTTAAGTTATCAGAAGTGTGGCGACTTGTGTTGTGTGTATTGACATTAAAAATCTAATCATTATAAAGCCCGGTAAAACACACAGTTTTTATCAATGATTCATAATAATTATACACCCTTCCTACTTTATCTATACTTATAGTTAGATGGCATGGATGTTTGCAACAATTTTTTTTACTAATTGCACAATTAATATTTACACGACAACAATGGCAAGTCACAGTTTGAAGTATTTTCGACTGGTTTTGATAGGACTTTCACTGGTAGAATGGTACCGAATACCACTAGGTAAAATATCTTTAATATCTTACCTATAGGAGCGCCAAAAGCTGCTGAGACGCCCGCTGCGGCGCCAGCAGACACAAAATCACGTTTTTCATGATCTTCACGGAAGTACTGGAATATTTTAAAGTCTTTGCCGAAAGTAGTGCTTTTACCCTGGGATATGCCGGCAGCGACTACAGCGCCACTGTGTATCATCGGCCCTTCCTAAAAAAATAATACATTATTTTAAATTAAGTAATCGACCTCTGTGGCGTACTAGTCATTGACTACTATATCCCTTTTTTTCTCTTCCTTTTTTTTCATTTAAATTATTTCTGTGTATATTTTTGGTCAATAAATAACTTTCTTTCTTACTACGCAGTGGTTTCGCCTTCGGTTTCCGCTCAATGCTAATCTTTATGACCAACGGTCTAAGTGTTTACTATGAATAATTATGTATGATTTAACAAAAATAAGTATATTGTATTGCACGATGTAGGTGCGTAGTGCACTTGACTTATCAAGAGGCAAATTAAATAAGAAAGCATTAATATTTTAATTGATGTTTCTAACTTACTTTTCCACCAGCAAGTCCGCCTACAACAGCAGTGATAACTCCTACTGCTTTTACAATAAGAGTTTTAATTCTTACTACTCGTGGCACTTTGACGCCGTTTAGGTAGCATTTAACTTGCGGAATACCGCTACCCGCTGCAACTGGCTAATTGAAATAAACAAAATAAATTAAAAGATGCATAACTCTAGCTAGGTGGACCGACGACCTCATAAAGATCTCTGGGTCGGACTGGGTGCGGACGGAAGGCGCAGGACCGAGTTCTGTGGCGCGTGTTGAGAGAGGACTACGTCCAGCAGTGGACTGCAATAGGCTAGTTGATTGATTGATGCATAACTCTTTATTCTCTTTTTTTTTTAAATATACCTTTCAGACAAATGGGCATGCCCTGCAATACGCCCTGTTTCGCAGGTACAACATAAACATTTATTTAAAGGACAAAAAGAACATGCAAACTCAGCACAATAATTTGTGGATCACACAAAGAATTGTCCTACATGGGATTCGAACCCGCGAACTCGTGCACGTTAGCCACTAACTCGACTACCGTACCGCGTCACGAAGAAGTTTATTATTTAGTTATCAGGCAGGCAGTTGACGTGCAACTGATGAATGCCTGTATCCTGCTTCTTTACTTCGAATTTCTTTGTTCATTTGTGAGATATTTGTAACTTTTAAACTATCGCGTTTCATTATTATAAATATTATATAAACGGGATATTAACGCGCATTTAATTTATATTCTTAAGGTAAATTAAATGTGAGATATTTGTCTAGTCTGTTTTTGAATTGGTTTGTGTTTTCGGCTGAGACTACATATTGCGGGAGTTTGTTCCACGCTTTGACCACTATATTGCTGATAAAATGTTTGTGAGGATTATCGTTAGAAAAGGTTGTGGACAACTTCAGGTGGTGTCCTCTCAGGTGTACATTGTCATTGCATATAAATAATTGCTCAAAGTTTTTAAGATTGCAATGTCCATTCAGTATTTTGTAAGTTTCTATCAAATCCCCACGGTCCCTGAGATCCTTCAAGGTTGTGAGATTTACCATTTTCAAACGTTCCTCATATGTTAGTGATTTGAGTATTCTAGGTACCTTGGTAAAACTACTCTGTACTTTTTCCAGGAGTTCTATATCTTTAGCAAAGTAGGGGCTCCACACCTGGAATGCATACTCTAGGATCGTTCTTATGAATGTTTTGTGGATTTTCAGCATCATGTCGGGAGTTAAGATCCTGAAAGCCATCCTGATGAGGTAGATTAAGCTTTTAGCTTTCTTAATAATAGATGTTATGTGGGCCTCCCACTTCAGATCCTCCACAATCTTCACCCCTAGATCGGTCTGCACTGTTGCCGCCATAAGTTGTGTGTTGTTTACTGTGTATGTATGGTGAGGATTTCGGTTGCCTATGTGCAGTACAGTACATTTTGAAGCATTTAGGCTCAAGAGCCATTCTTTTGACCAGTTTGCTATTTGGTCCAAGTCTGCTTGAAGATCTTTATAATTGATCAGTGGCTCAGCAAAAAGTTTAGTGTCATCCGCGAAAATACTGACATTACATTTTAAACAGTGAGGCAGATCGAAACTGTAGATAATAAACAGTACCGGTCCCAATACGGAGCCTTGTGGCACACCGCTTCGTATTATGCGTTTATTAAAAGTATTTAAATTATATTTTTATATTTATCTGTTAATAAAATAAGTACTTACTAACATTATTTAATTATCTTACCTCCACATATGCCACAAGCATCGATCCAATAAAAACTATACATATATTTGATAACACCCATAATAGGTAAGGTATGTATAGTCTGTCCTGTAACACATATTTGTCCACAGCTGTGTAATGTTTAGTTACGGAAATATTTTAATACATAAAGTTATTTTAACATAATAATATGATGACGTCAGACTGTCTAGTAAGCCTTTTTATTAGTATGCAGTAAATTGTTGACTTAAAAGCCATAGGTATAGAATGATATTCAAGCTTCAAACACATTTCAATGAAGGATATTAACTGCAGTGTTATATTTACAAACCATTGTTTGGCTAATTTAGACGTACTGCTCATTAGATGTTTCGCGCTATTGGACATTTAGTTAATTAGACATTCTGATTGTGAAGGAAAATAAATATAATCGTACCAAGGCTATAAGGTGTGTATTAATATTAATAATGTGGCATACCTGGCTTCATCATAACAGCCCATTAATGTCCCACTGCAGGGACTGGCCTCCTCCCGTGAAGGAGGGATACTTGGCCTACTAATACCATGCTGGCCAGACGGATTGGTATAGGGTTTAATTTCAAGTTTTCCTTCTTTTTATATCGTAAAGGTAATATTCACGGATAGTCCCTTAGTCGGCTTTTACAACACCCATGGGATGAAATGGGGTGGTGACATATTGTATTCTTACTCCGTCACCACACAGAGTACCTAGAGAAGTAGTCAGTACACAGAATACCTGGCTTACCTAATTATAATATGCTTCGCTGTTCTACCTCAAAAAACCTTATTGTATAGATTCTTATTATGAAGCATGAATAATAAATAACAATAAAAATATGTATATTACAAAAAGGATACACTTTTTTAACTCTCCATACTTAATTTTTGAAAATTCTTCTATACATATATCTATGATAAATGCTATGAGAGCTGTTATTACACCAATTAGCAATATAATAAACCATCTGGCAATGTCTTTCCAAACTACAAATGGATAGCCTCTCTTCCGTTCTTCATCTAGAAGTAAATGATTTTCACATGTGTCATAATCTAAGCTCTGAAAATAAAGATTCAATTAAAATTAAATTATTTGTAACTGTAGAATACAAAAGCAATAAAATTTTTTTTGTTAGCTCTTATAAAATTTATAAGTATTATTTTATTAGTAATTTTTCGCATAGGTGTAGGGTAACCTAGGTAATAAAACTCACTTCATATTTTGCTGAAAGGACATTCATAGATCCTGGCTCGATCTTTTGAGGTGGCCCCCTTCTTCTAATTCCATGACTACCATGAAACTCATCCTCCTCTGGGTCCTGTTTACATAAATATATATTTACATAAAAGGTTTGATTCAAGGAGTAAAAGCCCTAAAATAGTAATAGACAAAACATGCTATACTTAGTATTTTAACTATGTCCATGTTGCTCTAATCAGTTATCTTTGTTTTGTATTAAAAAGGTCAATCACTCATATTATGGGAAACAAGCTTAATTATTCAAATAAACAGTATGTAGCAGTATATCATAAGTACACAATGTATTTTTAAATAAATTCAATGAAATTTGTAGTTAGTTACTAGTTTACGTTCCTCACCTCATTATAAAATGATTTATTGAGTTGTGTGTAATTCGATGTGCTAGCAACTTCTTCATTACTTAAGAGCTGTGCTGTATCTGATGCAGTATCTACATTGCTAATAGAACTAGCAGTTCCGTCGACTACTGAAGTTGACGACTGGCTCATCTTAGTTTCACGGACATTTAAACAAAGAGAATATACTAATTTCTATTCCACGAAGCTTGTTATGAATCTATTATAATAGTTTTCCTCTTAACAAAAATAACTTTAGCACTAAATATCAGTCACAATTGTTCTCAAATATTGATAGCACTAATAAAAATACTTCAACAGCACTAAAGTATAATCGACTAGTTAATTCAATACGAAAATATAATAATAACATCAAACTGGAGACCACAATAACAATGTAATCATACGTCAATAACGTCACTGATTAGTAAAAGTCAGTGTCACTGTCATCAGTCATATTTCACTTCTTGTTACTTGGCTCAGTCCAGACACCTCCGATGATTCTGCTTGTACAGAGAAGCAAAAGAGTAAAAGATTATCATTTTTATTATTGAACTCTTCTCAGCTCACCAGGCAGAATAAGCATTTAAAAGATTTTTTTTTACGCTAGTAAAACGCTTTGTAGTCAATATATAGTACTGTCGTCGATAGATTGGTGGATAAAGGTTTTGGTACAGTCACGCGAGCAATAATATGTACACATTTTCGCATTTTGTAAACCAGTTAAGCTAAAGTTCTGCCAATCCAAAATTGAAAATTCGAAGATTAATTCAAAACTGTACGGAACCTCTTCTAAATTACGAATTCATTTTGATATTGTAATGTCTATATAAACGTGCAGATAGTTTAGAAAATTTGAAAATGTGTACATATTATTGCTCGTGACTGTACTAGTTTTTCAAGTTTGAAACCAGAACTTTGACGTAGTTAAGTCATTGAGGTAATATTACCTCAATGAGTTAAGTCGATATGACAAGACAAAACCTTCCAAAATAACTTGAGAGAATATGTCCTTGAGAAGTTATGAGAGGATTAAAACCTCATATCTCTCATACAGTTGTTTTATTTCTGTATTAATGCGATTTTAATTAAACATGTAATAATACAATATTTTAACAACACACACACACAAAATAATAGTTAATAATTAAAAATGTTTCAATAATCATCCATACAAAACAGTAATAAAAAAAAAAATAGACGAAACGGTCACACAAACATTAAGGTTTAACAGGTGCTAGGTAGGTCTCAAAGTCCAATCGTTAATGAAAATTTGTGTTTGTGTGGACGGGTACAGTAAGTAACATTGACATCAACAAAGGGCCATCAGACTTAACAGTTTATGTCTAGGGTAGGTAGCGACTTGGATATGATCTACGATTGCAGATCTATGTCAATGAGAGGTGGTTACCACTTTTTGCAATGAGGTGGAATCACTTGCTCGTCTGCCACCTTAAAAGACAAAAAAGACCTCGACAACGAATCAACTTAGCCCCCAGACAGTAACGTGTGAACAGCGTCTAAATTCCCCAAAAAAATTTCCCAAGATTAAAACAAATAATGTAAAACCAATAGTTTCACAATTTCCTGTTTTTGCATTAATACTAGAGGGACTAACAATTTATAAACTGGTAGCTATTGAGATGAGACAGGCACAGGGCCGCACAAGGTACATTGATCGTCAATTAGATGAGAGGATGATGATGATGATAGCTATTTACTATATTATCTGATCTGCATCTATATAGGTTTTTATCCCGTAACTCTTAATGCACTACTTTGAATTTGTATTTGTTGTGCAGTATTTTATTCGATGCAACTCAAATGTATATTTTATGATGAGCTGCGTTCACAAATAATATATTAACTATTGGAAAAAGTAAACCATTTTCATTTTTCTAATAATTTTAATGAATTCTCTTTATTTGGTATGAAATAATAACCAGTAATTGTTAAATTATATTTTAATCATGTAATTAAATATGAATTAAATATTTAAAAAAAAAATCTTTTTGAATATACTCAATAATTTCAATAAAATATCAGTTTTACTCAATGATAATATTAATGTTTTATTGTAATGTTCCTGATTAAACAATAAGAACAGTACTAAATCATTGACGCAATTTTTGAAAATTGATAATCAAATCAATTTGATAATGTTATCATTTCATTATCAGAGCGTAAACTAGAACAAACTTTATAAGCTCACACATGCGACGCGTTCTTCTTCGCTTCGTAAACAATAGAGATTGTCAATGTGTGTGTAGCTTGTTCGTTCGTTTTGGTTGACAATCGCGATGTGATGTATTCTACATCATCGCATGCTGTGTTATATTTTCAACAAAACCTTTTAATTTTAATTAAGTTACTTGATTAATTTCTAAATGTTTTCTTTCGTTGTGAATACCTTTCTCTGTTTTAATTTCTAAATATGTGTAATTTGCCGCCGAAGTTCCATTCAGTGTGTCGCCTTTGTTTATCATTCTGTGGCGATAATTGCAGTGATGTTAAACTTCCAATTTTCGACCGTGATAAGGATAAATCACAACTTTCCGAGATGATAATGGCTAATTTATCAATATTGGTAACAACAATACTTTATTTTTTGTATTTTATAGTCTGAAATAGAAGTTTTCTCATGTGAAAGTTTAGCGTAAGCATATGAGATTGTGGATGCTGATAAGCGCCATTAACTTTCTCGCGGGTGTTGGGTATTTTCGCATTGTGATATCATATTACGGCCCACGCGTCGATTGCTCGACCGTATGACTAATGACATTTGTGGAAGTGATATGCGAACGTGTGTTTAATGCGCTGTATCAGCGGCCACCGCGTCGCTGATAACAAAGGAGCGCAGTGATTGCCTCGAACTCCACAGCTCCTGCTTTGCCCAATTCATCGAAAGTACAGCTACCTACCATCCTTACTCTTTAGAGATACATTAATTAAAATAAATGTTCCTTTTACAGTGTTAATTCACATAATGCTATTCTATGCACTGCTATTTTGAGAATTCAATATTATCTATATTTAGATTTGTTTTATAAGGGAATCAATTTGTAGGGGGAAACTTATATTCCATTTTAGTCATGCAAGTTTATCCTTACAAACTACTTTTGGATTTCTTTAATGTGTTTGTTATCAGATTGCCAGCAATGACTCATCATCTATGATTACACTTGTAAAAGGTCACTGGCCACATCAACTCTCTTAATGACTGTGTTGTGAAACTAGCAAAGGTATATTTATAATGTTATAAATAATGTTTTAGGTGTCCCCAGAAGACTTACTACCGCAGGTAGTATGTGGTAGTTGTGCACATAAGCTTGATGAATTTCACACCTTCAGAGAATTATCACACAAATCTGAACGACTTTTGGAGCAGTTTGTTCAGTATGCCAATTCATTATCAGGTTCTAAAGAGGTAAGTTTCTTAAACCTACTTAACAAATTACACTTTGAAAACAACTGATATTTTATTGTAATATCCTTTATTTACACATTAATTTCTAAAATGTATTCTACTGATTACATAAATATATTCTTACATTATTACTAAACAATTAATTAGGCCTGGAATTTATACATTTGAAATTAATAAAAATTAGTATTCAAACAGTACTTGAGTCTGCAGATAAGTTGCGATAACGGATTGTCTGATCTCTAAGTCTTTTATTGTATACTGATTTAATTGCATTTACAAGTAAACCTAGCAACATGCCTAAGCATGCTACCAATGCCACACCAAGGATACTCCATACAACATGTTTTGGTTTTAACTTGCTGAGGCTAAAGCTCTTTTTGTCTGAAGCAAATGTGGTATCAAAATTAGGGCAGTAACTCAGTGTAATGTTGGTAATATATGCTCCGCTAAGCCTCATTGGGGCTGCACAGCTGAAATTATAAAATGTTTACAGTTTAATTATTGACACATAGAAAGGTGTGATGTAGATCTTGGTATCATTTAACATGAAACATATTTGAACATGGTAGTCAAGAAATGCTTTTATCATGACAGTTTAATTACTATTCGCAAAATGAAATCAGAAGATTGTAAAGATCATTTATATCAATACCTTGTTATGTTATTACATTATTAACTTTAAGCAGTTTCACTTTTTTAATCTAGTGTTTGTCAATAATCATCATTCTCTCATATAAATACTTACAATGGTATTTCCATAGACTTGAACTTTGTGCCTGCACCTTGTTTAGTTACAATATTTGCTAGATCACAGTTACACAACCAGTTGTTGCCTGTCATGCCTAATGTTTCTAGTTTGCTCCATGGCATTAAATCTGTGGACAGCTCACTTAGGTTGTTGTCATCAAGATATACCTGTGGAGTACAAATATTAACATAACATTCTGTATGATCATGTTTTTTTCATTTTCAACTTTCATATTAGTTTCAAGTATAATTACAATTTCCTTAGTATTATAAAGCATGTAATTGCAAAACTGATAATAATGATTTGTTCCAATTTTAGGATAAATGCTGATATATACTGATTGATTGTGTATCAACACATTGAACTAAAATGATTACTAAACTGACCTGGTTTGCTACTGTCATGTAAGCACATAAAACTGGGGCATTGTGGATTGTAAATATTATAATATTTATGCATTTACTTACTTAAATTTTCTATCTATTATTTTATGATATAATTTTATGAAAAGTGTTCATTTAAACCTATGTCTAATTTACTAGGCCTTTACTTAGAAATCACCAATCAAAAAAATACCTTCGAAAGTAAAAATATAGTGATATGAGAGTTGTAAAGTAATACATACTAATATTTTGAAGTATGTAATACGAAACTTGTATGTTTTTCGAAAAAAAATTACGGCAGTGGAACATATAATTTCGCGTAACGCAACATGTTTATACTTAGTGTACGTACCCTAAAAAGCGTCGCGCTCACCGATATAATATTTCTATTATTATGAATTACGCTATAATGTATAAATATGCAAGAAATGTAATATAAATGCGCCAGAGGTATATAGGTAAACATTCCTAACTAGGTTATGCAGTCTCAAACTTACGAAAGTTTAGATAGACGATTGATGGCTTTTTCAAAAACCTCTGTCATACCAAGTATAACCCAGCAATTTTGATAAGAAGGTGCATATGCAATACGTTTGTAAATGACTATTACGTGTATAAAACGATATGTAACTTGCTATACAAACACACATACCTGTTGCGTTATCTCAAACAATATGAATGAAGCTAAAATTGCGTATTCGTTATCTACACCTTATTAGGATTTTACTGTAATGTTCTTATAACATGCAGGAGTTTTCCGTGTATATTTTGTTATCTAATGTTTAATAGTAAGTTAACCACTCACTTCCTTCAAGGTCCATTTGTCTTTCAAACCTCGGAAAGCATTATGACTAATGTATCTTAAGTTTCGGTTGTGGCATAGATGAAGCACTCTTAAGTTTTTGAGCGGAGAAAACGTGCTCCTTTTTACTTCATCCAAATAGTCGTTTTCACCTACTTCAAGCTCGATCAAATTCGTTAAGCCTGCAAAAAAACTAATTCTGTTATTTTTACAGTGTAGGTTAGGTATAGTTCTGTATTTTCTAAAACACGTGAAGTAAATAATAAGAATGAACTATGTAAGGAAGTAACTTACGCGACGTAGGCGTATTACGACAAATTATCATCCAAGTATACATTTAATTTTAAGTCCCTAACATGTTCACAACACACCCGTTTCAATTACACCATTGACTCCAATCCTGACGCACCAGTAATTTTTTTTTAAATAAAACTTCTCCACTTGGGATCTACCCAAGAGTCGCGGAGACATTTACTACTAAACTCCGTGACTTCTTGCATAGCATCTGAATGTACGACCACCAAATCAATAAAAATTTCGATTGCTGAAAATTGGTGTTTTTTTCTGAAAATGTTAATAATTTGTGCTACCATACCATAGAGCCGTTCTAGGTCTGGTTGTGTAAAATAATCAAATCCAGTCTCTTAATATACATGACATAACCCAATATGTACTAACTGGACGACACATTAATCTATTCATAAGTACCTATTGACTTATTCAAGATAAGTCAATAGGCCTTATGAAATTTTTAAAGTTCTTTGATAATTACGTTGTTACTGTAGGTACGTAAAACGAGTGAATTTCGACATTTTGTTGTCTTTACTTATGTGAACAGTGATAATGTAGCACTAGATATTTTAAGCATTGCGTATCTGCGTTTACTTGGAGTTAAAAAACCGAAGAGAAAATAGTGTGTTAAATCAGGTCTCCTTCATAAACCGTGTGCAACGTTAAAACAGAATTAGTTCCATACCAATCAGCGAACAATAATAGGCAATTGATGTGCTGGACATAGGTTTCCTATAAATATTTACGCGGTCCGCATTAGGACTGTCCACCATGCGCTGTATCTTTCGGTACGCACAATTCCAGAACCTGCCTATTTTTGAAATAAAATAAGTGAATAGTATTTTGTATCCCGCTAACGTCAGGCCGGATATTTTGATAAATTAATGTATTATTGGTAAAACTGTTTACTTATAAAGCTGTCATCATTCAACTCGACGATTGGGTTGTTATTGAAGGTCAGGTACTGCAGGGAGTCTCCTACAAGACTTAAGCTTTCTGGTACAGTCACGAAACGATTGTCAGACAAATCGATTTGTTGTAGTTTGGTCAAACCTCTGAATGCATCTAGGGGTATGTTGTCTATTTCAGTCTTCGCTAAGTCTAAAACCTGAAACAATACACAATGTTATTAAAGCAAAAGTGGATGGAATAAAGCCAGATACGGCGATATTTACAAATATTTTTACTTAAATATCTAATTACCTATCTAAAAAATATTTTAATTGTTATGAAATGACCCTATCTTGTTTTTCTTATAATTATATTATCTTATGGCTATCCATAGAATGGTCCACTTGTGTCCACCCGGTTGATCAGTGCTACGCGTAACATGGTACCTGACCTTGAAAAGTCTTGGCCTTTCGTTTTTTGTTGAAGGCTCCGTTCGCCCTTGCTACACAATCATTCCTTTCAACTCATATGTTTTCTTACTATCTAAGTATTTTAAGTTTATTGATACCTTTAGTTTGCCACAAATATACCCAAAGTTAAAACAGCTAGATAAAAAGGTAGTAGCAAAGTAAAAATTAAAAAACATTAACATATATTACGAGAACATTTTATACTAGCTTGCATGTGCTTTGGTTTTAGATCCTTACCTGTAAATTACTAGCGCTGGCTAAAGCGAGAATTGTTACGTGATCTAATATCTCGATTGGATTATTGTTTAAATAAAGTCTTGTCAAATTTGGCGTATGCTTGAATAAATATCTGTCAAGAGAATGTATGTCGTTATGGCCAAGGTTTAGAGTTTCCAATCCAATGTTGCTGTATATTCCGTCTATGTAACGTCCCTGGAATATCTCACTTCTCAATACTTCACCTGTAAACAATTAGTCAACTACTTATGTTAATTAATACACTTGTGTTAGTCCTAAAAGAATATGTATATGTTCCTTCGCAAATAAAATTACTACTTCATAACTTATATTTTTTATCTCATCTCATTCTTGTCTGCTGTCCAGTGATAGATATTGTCTGCATTAGTGATGTACCGTGCCCGGGCACACTGCCAAGGACTGGAAATATTGCCGGCAGCGCTGCCGGCAATGTTCCCAAAGTGGGAATTTAGGTTAATTTTTCAGAAATTTTATGACTTTTGTATTTAATTCGCTTTTATTTATTCATGTCTATAGACTTTTCATAAAAGAATGTCAATAAAACATAAAATTAACGAAAATTCCCAGTTCATTGGCAATATACCCGGCAATATTCCCAGAATATTTCCAGTTTGTTGCCGGCAATGTTCCCAATGGGTAAAGAGTTTTATAATTTCTTCAGATAGATAGTGTTTAAATGAAAACAGTTTTAAATTATTTAGCTTTTTTTATAAGAATTATATATATAACATAATATGCAACTAATTTACTTTTATAAACAACGAAAATCTGTAATTATTATGATACGAATACTACAATCAAGACCATAATCTTCTGATTGAACTATATCTTGGATCATAGGCATAGAATTAAATTAAGAAAAGTAATTTGAGAAGTACTTACTTTTCTTATACATACATCTATTCATATAGTTAAATAAAATTGAGGTGTCTGTTTGTAACATGATATCCACGGCTTTTACTAATTGCATATCAATGTGTACACGATCCCAATGCCGTGAATTACAATTTTTTTTTTTCCGTCTGTCTGTCTGTTTGTTTCGGCTAATCTCCGAAGACGCTGGACCGATTTCGATGGGAATTTTTCTATTGGTTTGTAAATTTAGCGGCGCGTCAACTCAAAAAAATCAAAAGGAACTACTTTCGATTTTTATAAACATTTAGGGTTCCGCAGAAATAATTAAAAAGCATAAATATGTCAATGATACCTATATGATTTTATTCAATGGGCTTTTACGGGAGGTTAAAACGCAGTTTTTTTTTTACAAAACCTTGTTTGTAGGTAGGGGTTTGGCTTTTTAGATGAAGCTTTCGCTGTTTATTTTAAAAAAGTAATTTTAACCAACTAAGTATTCTAAAAAATCATTGTTAGGGTTCTGCTAAAAAAAAGGAAATTGTAACATTTTAGGTTTTTTTACAGGGCTTTTACAGGCAGATAGCTGATGTTTTAACAAAGCACAAGGGGTTAAGGTTGCCCACCCGGCAAAAATAATATGATTCTAGTAAGGGCTTTAAATATTGCTCTTTAAATATATTTTACATTGGCATCCTAAATTAGGAGACAGCTCGCTGTCAGCGAGTCTACCGCCGCCATGCTGCTCGGTAGTTAAGGCCTAGCTTACCGCTCGTTACAGGTGAGCTGTCGGTGCGGTGTCTGCTCGGTCACTGCTAGCTGTCGGTCGGTCAGTATCTATGAACTATCTATGGACAGCTGGCTGTCTACTAACAGTTACTACGTGGACTGCTGGGTGCCTGCTAGCTATCGCCGCGTAGACTATGAGCAGTCATTTTAGTATAGGGACGGTGCTGGGTGGGAGCGATGTTGGAGCAGAGTCGTTAAAGTGTGCTGTGACCTCAAGGGTTCTTTTTCAGGTTTCCGCAGAAAAAAAAAAGGTTTTGTTTAAAATGCATTTTCTCTGGCAGCCACTTACAGCCCGTTGCAGTCACAGATTTGAAAGCGAAAAATTTCACCGAGATCATTGCATGGACGGGTGACCACTCAGTGGTATTTTATTTGAACATATCCGTACTTCGGAGGGCACATAAAACGTGGCTCCTGGCTGTCGTTGTAGTGAAATAGTTGTTTAGTTACGTTACGTCAAAGGGTTTTTAAATGGTTCCGCAAAACAAAAAATGGTGAATGTGTGGACGAAGGTCGCGGACAACAGCTAGTTATACAATAATATTTAAAGAAAAACTGTCACCAAAGAATGTACATTTAAAAATTGTACGACACGTATTATCCTTGTCTTCTATAAATGTTCGTGTGCTTTTGATTTCTCTCGCATTACAATGAAATATAACGATGCGCCCAGTGCTTTAACAAGATATTATTATGTATTCTCGGCAACAAACACGTCAATACTGCGCAAATCGGTGCGCGTGCGGCGCGTGAGCGGTGGAAGAGCGCGGGGGTCGGGGGTAGCTATAGCGAGCGTAAACAGGTACAAGAGATAAAAAATAATCATATTTTACACTTTAAAAGTAACAATCTGTTTAGTGGGCATTTTCGGCAATATTGCCAATGCGCCCGGAAGTTTCCCGGGCACATTGGCAGTGGAAATTTGCCGGCAGTGGCAATATTCCCAAGCGTACATCACTAGTCTGCATCGACTGTCCTACAGACAAATTCTACAATGCTACCATTCTTCTCGTCCCGTAAACAAAGCTTTTGCTTGATCAGACCAGTCTTGTCAAATCTCCTTTAGTCTACTTTTTTGGATTAGAGAAATTTGACAAGTCTAATCAATGCAAGCGAACGTCAAACTTCTCTAACAGAATCTGTTCTAACCCATCTGATGTGTGTACTTTTGCTTTACTTACGTGATGTGTAGAATGGTAGCATTGTAGCAAAACTCGAAACAAATCTTATACGAATCTTTTTGATAGGGGGAAACCCCTACTAAAGGATCAGTCGAATTCGACATCATGCCTGTAAGTAATTAATTTTTAATAATAATATAAATAGTAGGTATTGCTATCAGTAACGTTCTTATCTAGTGAAGTGCGAAATGCATCGCTAATCACTTATTCTCCGTAGTCTTATCATGATTTTGTTTACTATTAATGATTAAAGAATTTTAATTCACTATTATAAATAGGTATGCCTATGTGTAAGATAACGTAGTGTTTATCGATATCCATTCATTTAATCCTTTAAAATACGAAACTCTGTCATAAACTTGTTTGATGGTAAATTCTAAATTAAAATTCCATTTGTCGGTTCAACTGGAAATCTTAAATTAGAAAATTGTCTCACAAAACTATAATTACGGATCGTTGAACCGCAGCATGTGATTGAGTTCTTGTCGTTTGTTTATATAATTCTCTTTGTAACACTGATTAGTTTAAGTCCATGTTAAAACATTTCCAAGTGTAACTTAAGAAGATAATTCTATTAATATAGTTTACGTGTGGTATCTAGTCGTTATCATAACATAAGAACGTATAAGGGTGTTATCTAATCAGATTTTCTAAAGAAATCATTGCGAACAGAGAAATTATACGACAAATAAGAGATTTCTATAATTTGTAGGTATCTAAAGAGTACACAAATATGCATAACTTATTTTATTCAAGTAAATGTAGAGCATGTATTTATAAAAAGAACAGATTTGCTGATTTATTGCTTATCTATTCAATCTTGCATTGTTTTTGTCAGTCAGTTAGTTATTCTAAGATCATATACTCTGTATTTGATTAAGTACATAAAAACAATTCCAACATATTTCGAATATAAATACTAAAAACGAAGACTCTAAATTGTAACTTAGATACGTTCTTGGTTACATGTTGATAGAGATTTTTGTGAATCAAAATGTTACAACACTTCACGAGTTCCTCGAAATCATATAAATAAATGTATCGCCACCGATGACTAATGCTGTGTTATGTTATGAGAGTTGTTCGGTATACATTCGCATCGGCTTCAAGCGAAAGATAATAAATTATTTACTACATTAGCAAACTACTCGCGCTAACTGACTTCTAATAACACACCAAAGTTTATTCTTATTGCGTTATGTACGTGCGCTAGTTAGCTGTTTCTTCTATTAACCTAGTAAGCAGAAATTGCCATCATCATCGTCATGTCACTCAAAAGACGTCCACGGCTGGGCATAGTCCTACTCTTTATGTTTCCACTGTGCGTGGTTCGTTGTCCGTCCATCGCGTTAGGGGTTTTTCCCACTTTGCGTCTTCCGTAATACTCAGGAATACTATACATTAAATGAGATTGTAATCTTCCGGTAATAAAATAGCTTCCCGATAAGAACTAACTGTGGTGTACCTAATGGTACCTAATTATATTTAAGTGATTAAGAAAAGAATGCCCAGAACTACCTAATTATATTAAAGAATGCCCAGAACATGGCTGGTGGCCAATGCAAATGAGCAAAAAACTCATGGCCCTATAGGTCGTAAATTTCTTCTGTTCAAACTGAAATTTGATAGTTTTAGCGTCATAAATGCCGCATTTGTTTGCATAAAGTTACCTTTTTTAGAAACAATAATGTTATATGTATTAATCTTTATTATTACTACGACCTCCTTATTTCGAAGTTTACGAATTTACCTTTTGGATTCAAAGTAAAGTAATATTTAAAAGTACTTCCTGGTATAAAATACATACTATAAGAAAACTTAGTGCTTCCATTCATTCAAATAGTCATGGAAAGTTTTAATATACTAACTTAGATATACTTATATCTTATGACTACTATATTGTTATTACACATCTAATACACGTAGATAACAAAGTTAATAAGTACTTCATAGAATAACGTATTAAGATTTTAATTAAATGTTAACCTGTTGGCATTAATAAAATTATAACTTAAGCTTTAATCATGTGCGAAGGTTTTATTGGAAATCATTCCGCGAAATCACAAGTAATTTTATAGCTTTATTGGAACAGGTTTTAAGATATGACACGAGAATTCAGAGCATTGTTACCTTGTTTTAAAAAATAAAAATGTATTACGATTAAAGAACCCCTAGAGATATAGAGAAATCATAGAGTTTGGGAAATGTAAAAGTAATTAGAGTTAAATTTAAAACGAGTACGCTTTTACAATAAAGAACGTCTCAAAGATATCTCTACATCTTCTTAACAATGTTATCATATCAGTATCAACATAGAGCAGTGCAGAAATATCCACTCCAGCGGTGTTGTGTTTGTCATTTAGTATATGATATTAATAGTTGTGCTTTTCTTGTGGATGTCGACATAAATATCTGACCTACATGAGTTTTCTGATCAATAACTTGAATCATGCAATAAGCCTAGTGGCTATAAAAGCTACTGATAAGCATTAAAACTTTATTTAATTGCCCTACTCGGTCTTTACCTACTATTTAATATTCAGTACCTACAAATATTCTATTGACGTATTGTCATCCTATAGTCGCTGTGCTGGAGTAGTGACTAAGCCGGATATAAGATTTCTCCACTCGTGTAGAAATTAGTTAGTGTGCATGACTACTGTTTGATTTAATTATTATATTTATACTTTACAGAGGCTCAAATTACTCCGCCATTCACTTATTTTATTACATCATATTAAAACTATTTCTTACAGTTTAAATATAAGTGTAAAAATTCATACCTGTAATGTAATTGTTGCTCAAGTCCAAATAGATTAGTCCTTCAATATTCCTGAAAGCGTTATCCTCTATATCAACGATCTCGTTTGTCTTGAAGCTGATAGCTACTCTCCTGCCTGGCACAGCAGGTATTTGGGACACATTAGATATCGTATTGTTGAAAAATGTTATCAACACGTGCCCATCTGGAAAGTGAGGATGTATCCGGTTAATATTATGTTTACACAAAATTCTTAGGTGAAGAATAGAGATCTATTCTAAAACTTTGTATAGATTATAAAGTTACTTAGTACCAAATTTAACTTCAACACTCTGTGATAAACGCCTAAAACTTATAGTAAATCATACTTGTTTACAATGTTATCATCAATCATCTTGTTTATATTAAGACATTATAAGAGTACTAAAACCTGATTAGTAATAGATCACCTATAATTATTTTTATGCTCTTTATTTCGCAGCCCGATCATTAAAGTGATTGAAGTGCAGCTACATATTTGTTTTGTTTACGTCATATTATTGCGCGATAGTGTGAGATGATACCTATATGTAACGCACTTTAATCTCAGTCGTTACCTTTATCTACGCTGTTAATTTGTTCTGGCCAATTATCTGGAATCTCATCTATGTTCCGTCGAGAACAGTTTAATGTTAAATTGTTAATATCTTGTATAGTAACATCACAGGGACCACTCACAACGTCGGCGTCGGGCTTTTGTGCGGTATTCTGCAAAACTAGGACGCTTAATACCATTAACACCTATAACAAAGAAACTCTATTACTTATATAATGTCCATGGTACACAAAACAATCGAGTGGATATCTCGGTCAACACAATCACTCACTTTCCAGCTTGTTTGGAAGTACATTTTCCTTGAGTTTATAAAGGATACTAACTACCTTAGAATATGAATATATTTTTATCTTATCAGTTAGGAGTAGTGATATCACAAGTGACATAGAATAACCAAACGCCTCATTGGTTAATGCTCATTTGTGTTATCGTGAAGCTAATAAGATTACTTATGATGTATTGTCTTTGTTTTTAGGAAATACTGAACATAACGGCGGCAAAACTGGAAGAAATAATAAAGCCATTTATCGATAACAATTTCGATCACGACACGAAAAATAAATATGCAGAGATTGGTTCTCCAGATTCTACAGAAGAGATGAAAAACTTAGAGAGTCGGCAGGCGGCGGTCACACTCTTACAAATAAAAAATTACGACCCAAGTAAATACGTTATTAAACAAGATGATGAGCCGCATATAATGTTCAACAGTGTGCCGAGCTTACCACCCGCTGACAGAGCGAGGGAGGTAATGCACTGTAATACAGTTATTGATATTATAAGTAAGGTTGTTGCAGTGGCACAACGTGAAAGCGAAGAATCTCAGAAGTTTCCGCCTAATTATACGAGTGTTATTGATAGATCGCAGGCAAGCGCTGGCGCCGATGCCTACTCTCACGAATATAAAGAAGACCAGTACAATATTTACAGTGGCACACAGCACGCACCCAGTCCAACCAGTAACGACGACCATGACAACAAAGAAATGGATCTCTCACTATACAGTTCTGTTAAGAACGAACCAGTCGAACAAAACGAACACCAAGAACACACAAACACATATTTTCACGGAACATTGACACATAATAAATCAACAAATTTTGCTGACGAATATAAACAACATGTTTTTGGATCAGATGATTATAAACAACAAGGTTTTAGACGATCGGGTAATAAGATGAAAACGTCAATAAAGGAAAGTATACAATATGAGGATTGTAGTCAAAGTAGTAGTGGTTCAGATCCAGATAGACTACAAATGGATATATCTCAAATGTCACAGGTGAGTGTACTATCACACAGTATAATTATAACAAATATTGTTCAATACTAGTTTATTAGTTATTATTTCACTTTGTGTAATGTAAATAAGTACACTATAATAATATTCTATATAAACAATATTGTCTTATATTTACGATAGAATAATAAGTTAATAACTGACAAAATAACACTAACTATGTAATGGTAGCATTACATCTTTAATTATATTTTAGACTGAGGCGTTTTAAACACTGGTTTATATAACGTACATAAGTAGACTAATGGCTAACGCAGACCTGGACGGCATGGCAAAGGATTTTAATTTTTACTAATGGAAATTCAACCGTACTGTTACAGAAATACGACATAAATTGCTATGCTTTAAAATGATGCCGCGGCATTGAAAGGGATTTTTCAATGCCGCGGCATCATTTAAAATCAATTCTTCAATTTTCAAATAAATAATAAAATCCTTTGCCATGCCGTCCAGGTCTGCGTTAGCCATAACTGTTATTATGGCCACACCACTGTGTTCATTTAAATGTAATTAAAATTAAATTAAAATATAATTAAAACGCGATAATATTCGTTGTTTGCTTCGGATCCCATGCCGAAAATTGTTTGTTTGTTTGAACTACAAATGATTTTGCCAAATATGGCTGATAACATCCATGACAATTGGACAATTCACTAAAATTGTTTGTATAATCCACAGAGCCTTATTATGATTTTGGAAGTTATTTGTTTCCTTTAAACTGATGTGTGATTTTGGTCGAAGTTTATAAAAATCATATCCAGTGCCATAGTTTATGAAAGACTTTATTTTGTAAATTATTTGAGCGTAAAATAACAAGTAAATTACAATAGGAACGCTTGGTGATGTCGCGTGATGAATTTATTATACTCTAGTGTCAATAATTCATGGGTTACAAGACGTATAGCTTTCATATTCTCATAGAGATAGGAAATGTACCTGTTTTTTAGATGACTTTTTTCACGTCATCTAGAAGAGCTACTATATTATGTGCAGTTAGTCATTAAATAAACATTTGAACGTTACAGGACGACCCGGAAGAAACACAGTCAGCAAGATCAGCCCAGTCATCACCACAACCGCTTCTTGAAAACGAACAGGATAAGGAATCTCTATGGCAGGCCCTCCACAGACAAAATGGTAAGAATACTTACAGTTTATGCTTTAAATACCAGAAATTACGTCCTATTTATACATTAATGTACACACAATAAAAATTGATATAATATGTCTAAACATCTTATAGGATGGGTCTTAATAATAGAAGTAGGTATACCTGCATACTTTTTACATGAAAGTGTTTAAATAAATCAGGATCTCCCGAATCAGTAATCGATTTAAGACTGTCTTTATTTGCATATATGTATCATACTATTTTGTAAGTCGGATGCACTGGCGGGTATGAATACCTAAGCTATTCCTTCAAAAACATAAGGTTAAGTATTTATACCTTAAATAGATAGGTTATGCATGACCCCAAGCCAATGTCAAGAAACAGTTAGAATCATGCACAGAAAGACTACTATTATACTTCCATCGTCGTTAACATTCAAAATAAATGATGTCTTGAGCACCTTTTCTTTATTGCTTTAAGGTGGCAGACGAGCAAGCGGCCCACCTGATGGTAAGTGGTAGCCGCCGATTATAACCGTCAGCAGGCTGACTTGGTCATAAATGATCACATACCTCTGAATAAATAAAGATTATAATAACCGTTAGTAATGCTAAAGCCCAGACAAGCCGCTTTCTACCCTAGACAAAAATAAAAGTCTGAAAGTCCCTTGTAATTTCAATAGCTACTTTATCCTTCTACTAGTAACATTTTCACACTAATGTTTGGAAGTAGGAAGCGGGCACAACAGTGGTACGGTCAGAAAGTCAGTCTTACTTTAAAAGATCTACTCGCGTACTAGAGGTCGAGCCGTAAGTCGTAGGCACTTTGTCGGAAATGAAACTAACGGACACAAAGAACATCCAGGCTCATGTCTTGCGCGGAATTCGAAGCCGCGACCTCGTGCTCGGCAGCTGTGTACACTTACGTTTTGCTACAAAGGCAGTTTAGTTTAGTGTCTATTCGTATCTTGGATGTGCTTCTCCGTCAGCCAAAGGTTACTCAAAACCGTTTACAAGGTTTGTCAAGGAAACAAGATATATACGGTACATGTGAATTCGCTATTGTTTAATATGTAATAATTGCAATTACCTACTATCACCACTATCTATTATTTATACTATTTTAATACCAAAATGATAACAATAAAACAATAGATACATTACGTAAAGCAATAATTTGTACTATTTAACAATTATTTAGATAATGAAATAAACCTAATAACTGAATGCGTCAAATTGCTGAAAATGTTATAGATGTACCTGATAATGTAATGATATTCCGATGCTATTCAATTCCGTTATTTTTGAGCCGTTGAGTAATAGTACTGTTCGTCTGTCAGGGCAATAAAAAGCGAAAACTGAAATAATGATGAATGCGTTTGGGATATTCCATGTTGTTTTTTAAAGCCATCACGAATCTTTATGAAAACTTCCAATTTCATTGCATATACCGGATTCCGAAATAGTAGTATATAGCTCCATATTATGCGGATTAAGTCCAAGGTGTATTTTCGGCACCTGTCCTTGGCTTTTGGGGATAAAAGCCTCCGAACAGTAGTGCCCAAATAATCTTGTGTTATAAAGTACCTAGCTAGAAACTAGCTAGGACTTAACAGTTTATGTCTAAAGTTAAAGTTAAAATGGCATTAAAAATATTCGGGATCCGTTAGAAACCTCCATTTGACTTTAGCCCTGCCAAGATTTTCTATATAGACATGTGTCATAATTATTATCCTTATTTACAGGTCGTAGTGGGGAAGCAACGCAGTTACTAAGGAGGTTAATAAATAGCAAGCAGTTAGGTATGACAGTATCACCTTTACGAACACCCGCCTCACCGCTGAATACGACTCTACAACAACCTATCAATGGTGCTGTTTCACCGGTATGTATCACTTGCTTAGTTTTATTTTAGAGAGATTGTATTATTACGTTTTTAAGAATAGAAATATAATTCAAATTTGTTTGAATATCGTAGATTTAAAATTGTTTTCTACTAAACAAATGAAACGACAGATACAAAATATGTGAATATCACAACGAAATATCTAAATAAAATGTTATAAAGAGGTTACGCCCCAAGGACAAGGAAATGTCCTAGGGGGCGATGCTGGGTTAGGACTTTGTCGGTCGTGCACAATCTAAAGGGTTCTTTTAAATTAGGCGCTTTGTGTCGGACGTTTGCAGTGTCGAAGAAGTGCGTTTGTCGACCGGCAAACGGACGTTCGTTTGTTTTAATACAAATGATGCCGCGTCCGTACCGAGCATTACGAAGTGTCGAGCGTCAGAAACTATTTGTTATATTTAGTTGAAAAAGGTATATTTCAATAATATCATTATGTTGTACAATGTACAGTATATTTGCCTTATAATGCTATTCGGATCAAAAGTAACAGCAAAATTTGCATAGATTACCTACAAATAAAAAAACTCATTTTTTATGGTACATTACGGGGTTTACTCAAATACTTACTTACTTTATATACTAGTTCTTATACTGCCAAGTAAAAATAAATAATGATAAACCATCACAAAAAAGTTTAAGTCTGTTTTCGAAAGATGCTTTACATGAATACAGGAAAAATTGTATAGTTAAAACTTATTTTTAAAACCATTCAAGTGAGACGTAGCGATAGCCTAAGTATTAAATCTTCAATGGACTTAGGGCTACTTAGGAATAGCAAGTTGGTTAAGATGGTTTGCATTCCATGAACTTAACAGTTAGTGATAACAATATTTATGATTACTTTCCCCCTTTAATATAGATCACAAAGGGGGAAGTTAAAGATTACGGATGCATTACGATCCTTACAAAACTGATTTTCTTCATCCACACTCTATCATATCCTAAGTACGTGGTGTAACTCTACACCATCTCTTTCCAATTTTACCGTCAAAACGTACAATAAGAATAACTTCATTTATTTATGTTCGTGTAAGTTTTTGTACAATGTTAACGTCTCAGTACTAAACAATATTGTAAATAACGTCTTTGTTTGATAATCGAATTATTACTTTATCATACAAAGTACAAAAATAGTGTAACTTATATAGTATGTAAGCACTCGAACAAATACAGACCTAATGTACGATAAGGCAACAATAGCATCCCTGGTGAATGATCAAACCTGACTGCGGAGGTTTTTATTAAACTAAAGCCCGATTTACACATCGACAAGACAATTTTTTGGCGAGTTAAGTACGAAGTAGCCCCCTCTCTCGCGTTTCGCCAACTTAACTCGCCAAAAAATAGGATAGAGATCTATTTAAATCAACTTAATCAACAACTTACTACTTAACTCGCTACTGTACTTTTCGATGTGTAAATCGTGCTTAAATGACAGGGAGGACAGCGGATCTTTTCTTACTTCCTCTAGATGAGCAAACGTATCTGAAATCTAATTTCAAGCCGACAAAGTAAGTGCAATCTTAGCGAGCGGTATTTAATTCTATATGATGATTATAATCTAGTTGACAGAGTATTATATAAATAAACAATTATTTATTGTCTTCCGAGTCTAAACTGTACACAGCCGCAAAAAACTAGTTGAAAATGCTAACAAGGAAATACATTTGTCACGTTCTCCGTGTTTTTAGATTAAATGAATAAAACGTGCCTTGTGATTTTACGTATCTAGACAGACAAAATTATTGTTTAAGCCACTCATCTCACTCACGGAATAAAGTCGATTTATTCGACTAAGGGAATATAAACTATATATCATTGTATGATAAGAAAACATTACAGAAAAACCAATATCAACTTGTCCAGCATGGTATATTAATCATGCTCAATAGTCGATTATCTACTGTTGTTACCACGAAATAGTATGCATCAGCTTTTCATAGATAATCGTTTAGTAGTAAACCCCTAATATTATTCATTATCTTGATTATCTAATAATAATTGTTATTGTCATTGTTATCATAGTATGTGGTCGTGATATCAAAATATCTTTTTTAATGAGTGATTAATAAGTATATTTAAAAAGACTACAAGACTAAAATAAACACAAATTAAGCACCCACAAATAAATGACAAAGGTTAAATTCAATAAGAATTAGATTTCCTTCTACTTCTCATTGCATTTCCTTTGCTACCCTTTGGGATATAAGTAAATTTGTATACACTAGCTGTCCTGGCGTAAAAGCTCTATTAATAGCTCCTGTTTAAAATCAAGTGAGTCTTGATGGCTTTTGTTTGTATTTTAAGATATAAAGAAGGAAGGAAAACAATGTAGGCCTCATTGTCGACTTGATTTGCCTTGAAATTAACGCAAATTTCGTTCATAAACTTTGTCATGGCAGTCCAAACACGAAAAATAATATTTTTAGATGTTTCTTATCCTTACCGATATCTGAAATATTTTATCAAAAAAGTAAACACTGTATATTTCACACATTATTCACTTCATTAAACTATTAACTAAATATCTTGATTTAAAAATATGTATACGGAAAATTATGTTCTTTTGTGTTTAATACAGAATTATAAAATCAACGCACTGAACTGCCGCGTTTATGTTGTCTGAATCTCGTGTTGCGAATAAGATGAATATAATTTGTTTTAAGGACGACATGACAGCAAGAATGATTTCTTTATTGTCTGTTATGTTAATTTACTTCTAGCTAGATTTTCCTTAACTAACTGTTATAATACCACACTTCACTGTTACCTTCATTACATTGTATCGATTCTAAATATATATAACGATGCGTAAAAATAAATATAAAACGAATTTGCTTATGTAATTTTAATAATCGCGCGTGTATTCACAATTTAATACGTTACGTTGTATAAAACCTGTTTAGTCGCGATCGCTATAATAATAATGTTTATTTATACCATTTACAAATTACTCAATTACAAACGACATGATTTCATAATATTGTAGGCATTATAATCATTCACGACTGGATCTTAAATGAAATTGTTGCGTAAAATATAAAGATTTCTCTTTTGACTTCGGTGAGAACCTTGGATCGTCTATAAAGTCCTAGTAATAAAATGTAAGTGGTCTAAAGGTCTCTCCTAAGAACTATTTTCATATCTGTATTGTGAGATTAACCCCCGGTTTCCAAATCACTGATCAAGTAAGAATCAACTAATCAAGTATCAAAACTGTCAATTTAGTTTCAGAAAATGATAGTTTTGACACTTGATTAGTTGATTTTTACTTGATCAGTCATTCGGAAACAGGGGGTAAGTATAATACTTCTATGTGAATTAGCTGAGATAGTATATCGTAATGATTCATTGTAAATGTCTATCGTACTAAATATTTTAGATATAAACTTGTATTATCGTACAAGATTGAACGTGCCGAGATAGTTACTGATTTCCATTAATTGCCCACTCAGAGGGCGCAAAACAATCAACAAATGTCCCAACAACCCAAAATATTTGTGTTAATCTTTTATTTTTTCAATACTTTACTGAATAGTTGAAATTACTTTTTAAATCTATTCTTAAATAGCTAAATTTTGTAGAGATGCATCAATTTAAATTTATAATTTTGTCTTCAGAACGGCGAGTGGCAGGGATCAGGTCGTGGAGCAAATGTAGCGGGCACAGCGCGAAGAAAACAAAGTTTTCCTGCACGCGCCCAACCTATTGCGCCCCTTGACCTTCCTGTAAACCATCCGCAGTGGTCTCAAACAGCGTCGGAAAATGTAAGTATTACTTTGTATATCCTTTATGTTTTCTGTTAATAGTGTGCATAAATAGTGTTATACTCGTATACAATCACAGTGTTGGCCGCAGACTATCAGTAACGGTTTTCTTGCTATTATGCCCGATTTACACATCGACAAGTACAGTAGCGAGTTAAGTAGTATTTTAAGATTAAGTTTATTTATATAGATCTCCATCCTATTTTTTGGCGAGTTAAGTACGAAGTAGCCCCCTCACTTGCGTCTCGTCAACTTAACTCGTCAAAAAATAGGATGGAGATCTATTTAAATCAACTTAATCAACAACTTACTACTTAACTCGCTACTGTACTTGTCGATGTGTAAATCGGGCTTTAGATAGAAATAAGCACGCTACATATCCGTAAATGTGTAGGTTAGTTCTCATGTTAAAAAAAAAATCATTCATGACTGTGCAAAATAAAAATGTTAATTACCTAGTTGATTATTTCTATTAATTACTAAAATCTAAATAAATCATTAACAACAGATTTATATTTAACTAGCGGTCCGTCCCGGCTTCGCACGGGCATTATTTTATCGCTTTTCTCTTGAAAATATTCTTGAATTTTCTTTGCTATAAACCTCACGGAGTCCGTGACCTTTCCAACGTATGCGAAATCATCGTGGAAATCGGTTCGTGCGTTCTGGAGTTATAGCGTCAGGAAGGAAAACCCGACTTATTTTTATATAGTAGACTAGCGGCTCGTCCCGGCTTTGCACGGGCATTTTTTACCCGTTTTTCTGTTAAAAAAAATTCTAAATTTTCTTTGCTATAAACCTCACGGAGCCCGAGACCTTTCCAACGAATGCAAAACCGTGGAAATCGGTTCGTGCCTTCTGGAGTTATAGCGTCAGGCAGGAAAACACGACTTATTTTTATATAGTAGATTATCGACTCAATCAATCTTGTTTTCTAAAGATATCCGGAGGTTTTAAAAGGATCAGGGAGCCTACCACAAGCTCTTATAGCAATATTATTGTAATCTTACTTAGCCTTTTCGTACCACGACGTGCTTAAAACAAGCTTATAATAATATTGAAACAATATTGTTTCTGTAGCGAGTTTGTGTGACGTCACCTCTAATAGTTCACTCAATTCGTACCATGACGTGCCTTTTGACAGCTAGCAATATTGTTTTTACGTCAAATTAAGCAATGATAAAAAAGTTCCTAAAATATTATGGGAACATTATTGTTTTACGAATTGTTAAGTTTTGTGTCGTAAAAATTAAGTAAACTATGTTTTACGTAATTTTCCTAATCACTTGTGTTTTATAGGCAAAAAGTTATTTCAGTACTTAAGTATTACTAGTACGTATTTAATTAGGTTCTACATGGTAAATGCATACGAAATATTTGAGTTTTTAGAAACTGAAAACTCAGAAAGTATCCAAAATCGGAAGCAGGCTCGTATGCAGCTACGTAGGAAATGCGATCCCTTCGATTTGGACGAAGCGTAGTTTCGACCTTGAATCCATGTCGAGATAGTAACTATATGGTACTAGTTCAAAACTTCTAACGCAAGTTAAGAGTTTAGACACTTCTAATGCAAGTTTAAAAGTTCAACCACTTAGAAAACAATATATAAAAATACTTCATACAAATATTTCACCATCTTTGGCGATAAAAAAGTTTCAAACATAGATAAGAAAAATACACCTACTGGGTTTCAAATTTCGATCGCGTTATGCTTTTGACATATCGCGTTCCGATTCACTCAACACGATTGTCTCATTTTTATTTTTTTAAATTGTTTTTCGCTTGTTTTAAGGTCATTTTTTAAATTTGCATCAAGTGGGTACATTAGAATCTAATGAATTTTAGTTTTTCATATTAATTATAATAAAATAAGAAAAATAAATGTGTTGTTATAAACCCATAATGTTTTTAATATGTTGAGAAACGGAACAACTGTCAAAGAGGGACAGCGCTATACAGTATGTATAGCGTTGTTTCTTTTCCACTATCGCAAAGAATAGACAAATAGTTCATTCTTTCCAGTACTTAGCAGGAATAAAACAATATTGTTTGTAGAAGGTCATGGTACGATTACAAGTAATATCATTATAAGCTTGAAACAAAACGTTCTGGGAACAAGATTGTTTCGTAAAAGATGATGGTAGGCCCCCAGATGTACTATGTATGAAATTTGGTGGGTTATCATTAAAGTAAACAACTATCTATTAGAGATAAAACTTAAAAAAAAAACGATAACCTAATCTGTCGCGAATACAGCAAAATGAAAATGACTTGTGAATAAAAATCTAATCGGTCTATTAAAGTTGAGACTTTGTTCATTTGACATTCGTTTACAGTACAGAGTGCAAAAAAAAAAAATTTTTACATGGAGGAAAACTTAGTTTGCTGGTATCACGCTTGTTAGATGAATTGATAACTCAAAAACACCTTGTTTAAACGTCCTCCTTGTTTCTTCTTTTACAAAGATGTATTGCTTGTCGAATGTCCCCCTAACCGACGAAATTAAACATAATAATTATTATGGGTGTTTAATTACAGCAAGAACCGTCTGAAGCGTCGTCAACGGGGTCAGTCGCGGGCCGAGGAGCAACCACAGGAGGTCCGCGCGTCGAACTGTCGTGCAGTAACTGTGGCACGCACACAACTACGATATGGAGGCGCGACGCTCGCGGGGAGATGGTCTGCAACGCTTGCGGTCTGTACTTCAAACTTCATGGTGTGCCAAGACCTACTGCCATGAGGCGGGATACTATACATACGCGCCGTCGAAGACCTAGACATGATGCTAAACATGGCAAGAGTAGTGAGTATTCAATTTATTTTTTACATTGAATCTTATCGTTATAAAATGTTAATTAACTGTTTGTTTTAAATATCAAAGCTACATTTTTTTAACTAACTGCGTATGATTGTATACATAATACTTGTGTCAAAAATCACTTTAATTTTTGTTGTCTGTCTGTGTTTTGAGTATTCTTCGGCACGGCCAGACCTATTTTGATGGGACTTTTAGTGGTTTATTGCTTATTTTACGGCGTGTAACATTGACTACTTTGGTATTTATAAATGATTTAGAGTTTCACAGAAAACTAAAAAATATGTTTGTTTACTCTAACAATCGATATCTATCATGATGAAATTGGTGTCAATTGCTAGTTTATAATATAATAATACTATTACAGAATCTCGTCGGAGCGGTGGTAGTACCGGCGCGGCACCAACAGGCACGAACGTCGCAAGCACAGGCTCATGCGAGGTGGCTGAAGGCGCGGGGTCGGGGGGCGAGGGGGCTGAAGAGGCCGTGCTAGCCGCGCTGCGACGACAACTGCAGCCGCACCTGCTGGCAGCGCTGCATGCTCATAACACGCGCACTGTGAGACCGCATCGTCCACAGGTAGGATAGCACTACTCACTGCAGCGATAACGATTACCTTACCTGCTGTTCATACTTACGTGCACGTCCCCACTCCAAAGTTAAAAATACAATTGAAGAGTCTTTCTGTGGACTTAATGACAGTATTTTTAACTTACTTGGAAGTATATACTCATGAAAAGTATTATAATGGCAACCGCGTACCGGAAGGCGCAGGTTTGAGAGACCCTTAACAGAGTAGACCGACGACCTAGTTGGGACGCGCGGAAAACAGTTGGATGAGGGAGACACTGTGCCGCGCCAGGTGGAAATATTTAGAGGAGGCCTATATTCAGCAGTGAACGCAGCAGTTCTTTGGCTGATTTTTAAAATTGATAAACAAAAAATACAACCGAATAAAAAACACCACTTCGTTTTAGAGCCTGTTAACATTAACAATCTACATCTATAAAATGTTCAACTTTTCCATCTATGTAAAAAGCAGAGCCTAGTTTCGCTGCCTAACAAACTCTAACTTGAAAATCACCCGACACTACTCTGTTAAACTATAGTTCTCATTCCAGATGGGTCACGCACCAGAATACGACGAAGCGCCTCTGAATCTAGTCGCGTCGCACGTGGCCGCTGCCGAGGAGACGCACTGACTCTCGCACTGTGATAGCTAACCAAGCTCCCGCCAGACCTCACGGTATTGCACTACGCATCATATTGTACACCATTAATAACCACACTCAAAGTGTTAAATATATACCTTATGCACGTATTACTTTACCAAAAAAGATTTACTTCGAAAGGGACGTTTATACATTAGCCACTTTGATATGTAAGCTCTATGAATCTCATAATTGATCTTAAAAAATAACGAATATATTGATACTTTTTGCGTGTTCGATCTGCTCCGCGTTTTACGTAGATTATGTTTAAGCTGCATTTACTAAATTCTTGAACTATTCAGTAGTACAGAGCTTAAAATATTTACGCGGTAATTTACACTTAAAGTGGCTGATGCTTAAACGCTAATCTGAAAATGATACAATGTGTTTAGGTGAATATTATACAAAAATGATTACTGATTTAGTATTACTCGTTAAAAGAGTCCGAAACATCTCGTATTAGTAAATACGTGCATTATATACATTCATTATATAAAATAGTATTAAATATACATTAATAGTGATAGCCAGGCCAGTGTTTGAAGACAATAGTGGAAAAAATACATTTATATTACATTTTAATGGTTCATTCCTTAGTCCGGTCGTCAATTTGAAAATTATTTTTATTATTAGAAAACATAAAAAATTCAGCATGATATAATAATATATTTTGCTGTGGCTTAGTTTGTTATGCGACTGGTAGTATTTGGGAATGATATCTAATAGAGCTTTGTATTTTAATATAAGGTAGTCGAATATGACGCACTTCATAAATTTTATCACTTAAACCTGAACAACAATAAACATTCACAACTTTCAATAGTTTTTTGTATTGAAACTATATATTTTTTTACATATACTTTCTGTTACAAAGAAGTTTTAATACTTTTCATTAGTCAGACCATTACTATTATATAATCAGTCAGTCTCTCTATTGGCAAAGCACAGCGGGAAAGTACATTAATTGACTAGTGCCTATTTAATGTATAAAAACGAAAATGGTACCACAGTGAATGATATGTGGAAAAGTTTCCGTGTGTACATAGTATTTTCTTAAATTGTGATATGTATGATTGAAGTCATGCATGAGAAAGAATTGTGCAATTAATAGAGGTAAGCATACTAACCGCTTTTGTGGCACATGCATCTATTGAATTTCAATATGATTATATAGAAATTCGTTTCACAAAAGAAAGTACACACCATACACACATCTAGAAAATATTATTTGAATATTTTACATTATGTATAATAGGAGTTTAAACCACCAAGAATTTAATTTGCGTAAAAAAAATTAAATGTTCTGTATCCTTTACATTTGATACAGTTTAAAGCATTTAAATGACATTTACTTGTTGAATAGTATTACAAAAGCGGTTAGTGTGCACAAACCCAATGTGACAGCTGAGGATATCTCTCAAATGGCTCCTAGCTGCTACGAATAATGTATACGCGTCTGTTCGTATGTCATATTGTACAGACGTAATTATAATCTCAAAACTATAATGACATTATGATATCGGGTTATATTATTATTAAGCCTTGCCTTAGAATGCTCTCTTGATATTATTGAAGTTGTTTACGGTTACCTATTGCAGGACGCAAGTATTCTTTTAGTTATAGGACATATTGTAAATGTTATTATTTACGTAGTAGTTGTAATTCTTAAATTCAGTAAATTATAAGTGTCTAATTTATTTCCCATTTCGGTCAGTATTTACAATGTAAGTATTTTTTTTTTTTTTTTTCTAGTATTCCCTTAGTTAAGAATGTAATGATGCGATAAAGAAATAATAACAATTATGTATTAGATATTGAATGGATTTGGATCTGGATATTCGAAGTCATAGATTCGAGATGAAACATACTTTTAAGTAATTTTTTATGGTATTAATATTCAACCCAAAATAGAAATAATATTCTAAAATTAACAACAAACAATTGTTAGAAAAATATTTTTAATTTGAAACGATGAACCAATAGTCATTTATAACTTATAATAGATTTCCATAAACCTGACATTATTATTGTTAACAAATAAGGTAATAAGATCTTGTAACTTTTGGCATTATTAAAATAGTTTATAATATGTACTTGATAGGTGAAAGATTTATTTTTAGTAATTAATATTCAGTTCATGTAATATTTATTGAGCATTTTGGTATTATATAACGTTTCAGCAAGCAAGTAACGGCAACATTGTGGCATTATATTGTGTAAAATTCTACCGGATTCACCTCACGTTGGTCAGTGTTATGTATATATTTATAGAAGAAAGCATTTATTGTACCGTACCTTGAACTGGGCTGTTATGTTATTGCTTCCATTCGATTTATTTAGCTGTGAACTCTGTCACCGTCCTTTACTTGACATCTCTACTTAATTTAGTATTAGTTCGTTTTACTATTGAAACCCCTCGGGCCAGTAAAATACAGCTGTCTATGAGACATTGTGATAATACTTAGCTAGACAAAGCTCAGCTGTAGTGAAGCTGAGATTCTGATCGTGTGATTCTGTTGCAGCTAACTCTTCAACGTCAAGTTTAACGTATTTTTAAAAGCTTTAAAAATTGAGATTATTTATTCATTCTTATTGGGATCACTGTATAGTTGTCGCTGTAGTATGTAATATTTAGTATTACTTACTATCTATTATTATTTCAGAGTAGCAGTCTACCTTGACAATAATATTTCGTGAATTTATTTTAATGGGAATGTGAATTATAAAATTCGTTAATTCAAAAATTATTTCGCTCTCTACTTACTTAAGCTCTCTGTGTGATGATATTAAATTGAATTAAAAAATAAAGATATATCTATGATGATAATTTATTAACATGATATATATTATAGTATCCTAGGATGTGTTTATTTTTCTAAGAGTATAACTTTGATCGAGTTTTAATATTGTAATTGATTCAAATTGTAGTCGTGAGATGCGACTGTCGTCTATAAGATCTGAAGTAGATATTTGTGTTGTGTGTTTAGGTATTTCGTTAATGTAATAGTATGTCAGAAACGTTGATACTCATGGTTACGAGATTATACACAGGGATTGTAATGTGAAAAATAATCAACATCATATAATGATCATGAAATATATTATGTGGCACTGTATGATAAGTATATAGATTACGTGATTACAGGTGAGTGTCACTTGTAGTAAATTGTAGTATTCCTTGTCAAATTGTTGTAACAAAATGTCCACCAATATTGCTCCTAGCAGCAATCATACAGTATTATTTTATGGAACTCTACTCTATACGTTTTGTATTAGGTTTTTAATATTTTTATAATTTGACTTCCGAATTTAAATTTTTACCTGTAGCAGTCGAGGTGATTAGATTAGGTGAATATTTGTGTAGCGTTTTTATTTGAATCTTTGTTTGTCCTCAACATTTTAACAACAGATTACAGCTATGATATAGATCTTCCAATTTGGTTATTTATTATTATGTTAGGTTAATTTATGGATATATTGGTATTAAGAGTTGATGAACAATGTATATCGTCATGTAGTTACTAACAAACCGGTTGTGTTGTGTGTGCTTACGCTCTAACAAGCATGTGTTTGTAATTTGATTTTTATTATCACGTCTGACGCAAGCGCAGACAGTACCAACATTGTCGTGTATTATTATAATTTATGCTGGAATATGGGCTCAGTATTCGTATCCACGAAATTCCAATCGTCAATGTATGTTAAATCATTTTTCGAGGACTAAAGACTGACAAGACCTCTCATAATGTCTTCTGTTTTATAATATCTCTACGCACGACACGTATTACACTAGAGTTGTAATCGGAAAATGATAAGAGTAAAAGTATTTTATTAATTGTGATATATTTTGTTTGAGAATTTAAATGTGTGTTTCCGAAAAGCAATAACATTGTGATATAAGATGGTGAGCAATGATTGTGTGTAAAGAACAGCAAATTCTGAATAATGTAGAGAACAATTTTGTCAATTATATTACTATTCGTTGAACGGTTAAGCTCACAGTCTATAGTGTTTGTGTCAAATAGTTGTCTATTTGTAATATAAAGATAGCAATAAAAACGAAAGCAATAGACCATGTGGTCGCATAGCCTTATAATCCTGGTAAATATAATAGAGATAATTAAAATTAAGGATATAATTGTGTATTTAACTAAACACTGTGAGTTTGATCGTCCATCTGTAAACATAGACTTTATTTCTCGTAAATTTTCAACTTGTAATATAAGCGGATTTAAACTATTATAATCTGCATGTCATGGTAAATATGTAATCATAGTATGGTGTAAGCAATACTTTCCATAATAGAAAGCTTGAAGGACCATTCGTTGTTGTTATCAAATTACTTAACTCTACGTATTAGTAAGTTTCAGCATAAATTATCCGTATGAGATTGTGTAGTATGAACACGTGGCCGGAATACTCATTGTGAAAACATTAGTTATTGTTGTATAGATGATAAATAATGTGACTTACGCAGGGATGGATACTTAAATTATTAAAGTTTTAACTGATATATTGGCTATGTAGTGAGTAGAATATTTTTTTACAAATAAATTATAGCAGCTATTTTATTGTTTTATTCTATCTTTTCTGATAATCTTCCTTTAGTATAAGACCAGCCGGGTAAAATATGTCTGCAGGACTAATATATTGTTCTTTATTTAGCATATTTATTTAACAGAATTAAGCAATACTAACTCCAAGGATTAATTGAATTCGGCAAGACAGTGACTCGTAAACTCAAAGAGTCCTAAACAAGATGAGACAATTGTTTACGATCAAACTTTGTCCTTGTTGTCTTATGTAATTTATAAAAAAATGTAATTCTGTTTGAAATAATGAGTGGAGGCAGTTGAAAAAGGAATAAAGAAAATACCATAAATATATCTTATTTACAATTTTATTAGAGCTACGTAACAGTAATGATAGGACGTTTTACAGCTTGTCTAGTTCTTCGTCGTTTGTCCTTTTGTCGTTTCTCTGTGGTAGCATCTCTGAACAGTTGTTCACTGTCGGCTGCTTCTATGTCTCTGCGTAGCCAGTGTAGTGCGTGCATGTTGTACCCGACCATGTCCTGTAAACAAATTGTATGCAGGTGAGTTGACGATTCGTATACAAGTTAAATATATCCATAGAAAGCGCCAACAAACTCTGCCGGCCTGAAGATTTTGTAGATGGCTGCACACATGGGCGTAAGGAGGGGATTCTTTTATTTGTTCCTGTAATGCGCAAACTTCTCTGATAGCTAACTATAGGCCGGCCAATTTGGCGAGTAAATATTATTAGACAGTAGGTATTTTTATAACATACTTTCAGAGAAAGTAGGTACAGATTGGAATATTCAATATAATCGGATGTTGTGCGCATAATATTCTTTGATATCCTAAGATAACATAACACATATATTTAGCTAAGACGTAACAACATTAATGTTATAATAAAATAATATTATTAACCTATTCACCGCCACGACAAATCGGTATTTCTGTGCCCTGTACGCCAAGCCCGAAAATCGCTTTAAATACCTACGTAAAAAGTAGGGATTCCAAAATTATATCGATAACAATTAATATTTAACTTTTTTGTCACTACTTTCCGGATAAATAATCAACCATTCATATATTAAAAATAACATTACAATATTAAATATTACGGCTTTCCACTCAAGTAGTTAGGAAGTTGTTAATAACATAAAAACAATGATTAAGATACCCAACAAATTAATTCTAGGTACGTGTTTTCTTTACTTCGAATTATGTATTACACATGTTTTGTAGAAAAACTATTTACTTTTTTATAACATGTTGTATACCAATGGAAAGAGGATAAAGTAAGGCATTTATTCAGAAAATGGAAGAACTTTCTCTCTTTTATTTATTTTTTTATTGTACTGTGAAGTTGATCATATCTTTAAATTTTACCTGTCTCTATTAGTTATAATAAGTCAATAAACAAAAAGTTGACGTTTTTAGTGAGCTATTATGAATTTATTTGATGCTCCTAGTATTAAACTTTAAAACAAAACATAATTATGAGGACTCACGAAAGATTTTTTTTTTAAAATTTAAGTGTTCATGGTAAATATTGGGTTTTTCTTTTAAAAACAGCTTTACATCGATATCTAAAATATGTTGAGGTTAAAACCGGCTAGGTGAGTGAGGAAAGACGGGTAATGACCTCTTCTATCAGCTATTTCAATTTGGCAAACGATGTACCAAACACCCTGTATATTAGTACTTAATTAAAAAATATTCTTAGTTATTGCATATTCCCCGCACTACAAATTACTTCAAACGTTTACGACGTCACGAGTCAGTCGGCTGCACCCGACAATGGCGCAGAGGGGACTACTTATTGGGAGCTTGCTAGGGATGCGCATGATTGGCGATAAGGGAATATCGAAAATGTAAATACGCAGTTATTTTTCGGTTTTTAATTTAATATAATTACTTTTTTATCAGTGCTTATAATCGTTTAAGTTTTGTTACAACAATAAAAAAATTAAAAATGTAATGTTATTAAATAAACTATATTAAGTTACCTAAATAAATTTAGAAATATAATATAAATCATCATGATACTACATCACTAGCCGTCGGCTCTGTACGACATTGGCGTCATGGGACTTACTTTTTTAACCATAAATTATTTAGTTTTTTACTATCAAATATTTAAATAAGGAGTATGTATTGTTGTCTACTGTATACAATTAAATAATATTTTGAGATTCAGCTTTCAAGGTATATCAATAAAATACATAAAAGTAATGATTTCATAATTATGTTTATTTTGCATTTTTCTGTGACCTGTTTTTTGTCGAATATAGCCGTCGTTGGCGCTCAGGGCACGCTTTCTCATGTCGGCTGTAGCCGACATTGGCGTTCAAAAGGTTAAATAAGAATTTAAATATGATACATAGGAATCTGACTAAAATGTTTAGATAGAAAATGAAGGAGATACTTACTCTTAACTCATTTAACCGTATGCTAGCTTTAGCTTGTATCTGTATAATATGTTTCAACAGCGCCTGGTTAGCCACAAGCGGGGCGTGGTGAATCTTCAGTAGGAATATAGAGAGTCGACAGAACAACTCTGCGTTGTCCCCTCGGTCTAGTAACTTTGGTAACATCTTTACTATTTCGCATGCTACGCTAAATGGTATTAGAAGTAGTGATTCCTCTAAGTCACTGTAAAAGAAAACGATATTAAAATTAATGTTTGCTATTCGTTGGTAGGTTTACTTGACTTTTTTTGATCACAGATGACCTTTACTACTTTACCCGGATTGTAGAGCGGAGGCTACTTAACCAAAAACATTTAAGTGATTTGCCTCAGGATCATCATCAATGGGTTGGTAGGAAGCCTGTTTCATGTAAAAAGTAAGTAAATTAAAAATACCTTGTCTTTTTAAATCGTTATGAACTGGATAATAATTTCGCATCCTGTACACACAACTACAACTCCCAAGATTGAAACACTTATAGAAACTCACAACCACAGACAAAAACCCAACATACCTCGATCGTATCCTCTTGATAGTTTCGACTAAGAAATCTTCCGGCGTTGCACAGTTATACGCTGCCATAAGTAGTGGTGGTTGCACTGGCTGTCCGCGTGCTTCGGTTAATTCTCGCTTGTATTCCGCGCCCACTGATAGGCACTCCATTATTGAATCTGCCTAAAAATAGAAACAATTTTATGTAATAGTTACTTTTATATCGATTTACACTTACACTAAAATTATAAATTTAAAAGTAAAACAAAAAATAGAAAAAATACGATAATATCACGTGTACTTACAGCTTTTTCAGCGCCAATAGTCTTTTTTGTAGGCATAGTTAAACCAGGTAGACCGGGTACAGGCGCCTGTTAAACGGATAAGACAAAAAAATATTACTTTAATATTTTAAAAAATCTCAAAGAAAACTAGAACTTTCAAAAAGAAATGAAAAGTATGTAGGATTAAATTGTTAAAGTTTTTTTTTTTAAACAATGTAGTAAACTATTAATTACTTCTTAGCGAGACACAAGTAGTTCATGCAATATAAGGGACGGTTTATTAACTACTTTATATAGTTTGGTTTTAACACGGAAGAAAAATCAAGTGATAGTGCAATACAACAAATTCTCTATGGAAACGGCTGTTGCTAAAAAACAAATAAACTACTAACAAAAAATAACATAATTGTAGCTGATTCTACATCTGGGATCGAACCTTCATAAACTATAAATAGAAGTTATTTTGCTGTAGCGCAGAAAGAATTATATGACGTTTTGTAATCTAAATATATTCAATTATCGGGTTAATATCGTCCATAGATTCGCAGTTCTTGCAATTATATACTTTAAAACGTTGTTCATAAAGGTGATATTCGCGTATAATATGCATCACCTACGACATCAGCGACAAGTTACGCGAACCAGCGCTTATTAGTGACACGCGTACTACGCCTACTTAGCACTTGATTCTTTCTTCCGTGGGTTTTAATGTGAATTGGTGAACACAAGATCGTAGATCAGAAGAATATAAATCACACAATCTAAGTTATTTTATATATTTTTACTCCTCATGCTAATATGATAAAATTTCTGTCATTTTCATATCAACTTTTTTAAATTAAATCTCTATCACGGTCACACAATACATACATGTTGTTCCCCCGTAGCTAGCCCCTCGTCCATCTCGTCAGTGTCGCCGAGCACGAGCGGCTCGTCACTGCGCGCGTACAGTCGGACTGCGCGGTCCGCGCCGCATGACGTCACGTGCAGTCCGCCCGCGCCCACGCATAGCGACCAGCATTCTCCTGCGTGACCCTTTTATTATGAAAGTTAAAGGTGAAAAACATAAGAGTTTCGGAAAACGTTCGTAATCTCGCATATTGTAAGTTTATAATATTTCAAAAATGAGACTTCTGTTTTTTTTGTTTAAGTAAACATTTTGTCGCAAAGACTTAAGTAATTCTTCTTGGAATAAAAGTTATAGTTTTAAAAGTCATTTGTTAGTCTCCTTCGTTTAGGATGTCAAATTCATGCTTTCATATTTTTCGACAGAATTCTCAACTATGAGCCACTACATATTTCCATAAAAACGACTCAATAACCAGTAAATAGAAGCAAAATAAATAAATAAAACTTACATTTAAAGTAATAATATTTTCGTAGCTGTCCGCGTCCCATTGCTTAACCTTCCCATCCTTAGATGTCGTAAAGAAATAATGTGTGCTTGGAACAAATTGTAGCGAAGTCACGGAATCGTTGTGAGCAAATATAGACTTATGACAATCTCCAAAGTCCATCCCCCATATCTTGACGTTGCGGTCGGCTGAACCAGTTGCTATTATGTTTGAGTCATAACTTATGTCCAAGCAGAGCACAGGTAATTTGTGTCCGTAAAGTGAAAGGTAGAACTGTAAAGAAAGGAAAAATTAGTGTGACGTAAAAATATATACATAACTTCGTTTATAAGAATATACGTCATACAAGTAAAATTGATTTACCAACATATTTTACTTAACCCAAATCCTGTCTTTATTTGGCGACCCTGCCATTTAGGGTTCGATATCAAATAACTTTTCACACACAATTGTTTTATGCAGTCAGCGTCAGATATATCGTAGACGCATACTTTTGATTACTTCGGGTGCTACGTTACCAGCGGTGATATGGTTGTAACGTTATGAGCGGTGTAATCAAGTAAATTTGACGTTGTGGATGCTCCGGTATATTTGAGCCCTCTCATCTGATTGACCTTAATAATTTGACCACTTTGGCTGCGTCGTTATTTATAAGAACTTTGGGTGTTTCTAACTTTTTGGTGACCTTGTCTGCTACGATATATCTGAAGCTGACTGTACAAAACGCTTGGGTATTTAATTTTCACTATGATGACTTTTTGCATTCGAGCTCGCATCGGAAAGATGACGCGTTACAAGTCAACACAGATTTGTTGTAGATATTAGTTGCCACAACTGGAGCTTTATTCTAGGCGAGCAGTCACCTTTGGCTCTGACAAACACATATTTTGATATAATATTTACCTTAAACGTATCCAAGAAGAATATCTTAACAGTGGAGTCTAGTAAAGCTACGGCAATAAACTTGTTGTTAGGACTAATCTTGACGGCCGTAACAGTTTCTTCTAATTCTAAAGTACGCGTATGAAGAAGCGATAACACCTGAAATTGTTAATACACATTTCTGTTATTATCTAGCATTTTTTTTATTTATGTATATTAATAGCAGTGGAGGCGTAACAATAATAGAAATATTAAATATTTAAGTCTATAGCGTTTTCTACCCTGGTTTTTATGTGAATAAATTTTATATCATTATTATGTAATTACTAGCTGATGCCCGCGGATTCACCCGCGTTGTGTGAGTACCTAGCTTAAATGTTATTCTACACTCTAAACTATAAATATTTGGAATAGTTATATAACTATTCCAAATTTCATCAAACCCATTCAGTAGTTTTTGCGTGAAAGGGTAACAACCATCCATCCATCCATCCTCACAAACTTTCGCATTTATAACATTAGTAGTATAGGATCTAGTTTTACTAGCAAAATTTAGAGACCGAATAGCGTTTTTTAATTGCGTTGAGAGAATTTATAAAATCACAAAATGTTCAATTTACCTTTGCTTTCGATTCACCTGTTGAGTCTTCTATAAGTTCGAATGACCAAAGCTTGACAGTTTTATCTCCACCTCCAGAAAAACAACCGCGCTGAAAAAAAGATATTTTATAGTCTCGATATATATTTATGTACTAGATAACATTCTACAACGTTAATTGAAGTAGATAGAAAGAAAGAACGAAAACATTTATTTAAACAAATTACACAGAAGCAGGTACACGAGCATACACAAAAATACAATAAGAAAAAAAACAAACATAGTAAAACAGAATACCTTTGCCTTTTTTAGATGCTATCAAGTACTACTTATCCACTCGTCTGGCAAGGCAAAATGGCGGAAAATATCATGCATAGACGATTTGTAATGCGTAAGGACTAGAACAAATAAGAAATATTTTCTGAATGGCACGAAAGTAATACGATGTTTTGACCTTGTCAAAACGCCGTTTTCCTGCGCTTGGCCAGATGAACGTTTTTTTTTGGCGCCGCGCCGTTTTCAGGCGCCTTGCCAGACGAGTGGATAATTATTATCTATGCAATAATTAGGTTGTACAAATTAGCTTTCAGAGTCGTTCACGCATGTAAGAGTGTTCAGCAACTAAGAAAATACGCTCTCACCACGCTTCCCGCCATTTTGTTCTAAAAATGATATCTGCGCAACAACTTCAAGCCGGCCAACTTAGATTGTCAGTAATCATCCCTGTCTATTAAGTTAAACTTAGAGAGTATACTAGACAGGTACTTCAGATATAATGTTCATAAAAAATTGTGTTCTAAAAAAACTTCACTAACCATATCAGGCATAAGTCCAACGGTGGAACATTCAGCAGTATGTGCGGGCACTTGTTCCAACAGACGTCCGGCCGCGATGTCGATCAACAATAACGAGCCATCGGAACATCCTACTAGTGCGTGACGGTCACCCGGCGCGAAGCATACGCTGCATGGACGACCCGACGGTATTGGGATTGTACGGAGACATGATTGTGTTGACCTGGGAATGGGGTAATAATAGATATAGTTATAGCACAAGAATAGTAACTAAAGAGATATTTAGGTATTGAAAGTTAGGTAATAATATTGCATCTCAATGAAGTTTGAAAAAATTATATCAATATTTTTTAGGAACTTTGTATAGTTTTGAATCATAAAATGATAAATGTTTCGTATAGGTAATAGAGTATATAGTAATAGAGTAAGGGGTGGTAAGGGTCTCAGTTTGTGAGAGATTTGTTATGTAAGTAAGTCCTTTACTCTTTATTGCAATATAAATAATGTAAATAAGTATAAAAAGTTTAAGTAAAATCATAAATAAACATAAATAGTTTTACTTGCTCCACAATTTAACAGAATCGGCCGACGCTGATATAATGGCTAGATTATCCGAACTGATGGCTACGCATCGCGGGTCTTTTTGATGACCCGGTTGTGTAACTTGTTTTAAACATTGAACTGAAATAAAATGTATAATATTTTTAATAAATAACAATGTCTTAAACTAAGTAGATTTAAATAAGTCCTTTTACCAGCTGATTTCGAGAAGCTTCATTATAAAAATAAGTCAACGCTACCAAGAAAGATTGGTATAGAATTTAACAAGTTTTTCTTTTTTTGCTTTCGTAGAGACCATTCCTGCGGAATTCCCTTCGGCTTTTACGATACCCACGGGATAAGTTTGTTAGCAACTCCGTGTATTCTCACTCCGCCATCACACAGAGACAATAACCTTTTTTTACACTAATATTAATTTAAGAATAAAAAATCATATGTACTTACCTTCATTTCCTTCACTGATCTTCAAACTATGTAATTCAACAGTATTATTAGCCAAGGTGACGCCCACACGCAGTTCGCCCGTAGTACCCAGCAATAAAGTCGTTGATTTAAGCTTTGAATTCAATTTGATTGACGAAAGACGTTTGACTTCATCTGTGAGAGTTAGTAGTTCGGGTACTTCAGTAGTATCGGCGTCCACTTCTCCACTTTCTTTTTGTTTTCTGCAAAATAAATAAGGTATTAACCCTTAAATTGATTTGGTCCGTTTTAAAGGACACAGTGTTTAAACGCATATAGATGATAGTATTACGTGATCCCACCTCGCGCGCGAGTCATATTATGTTTTGTAGACTATATCTTCTGCACTTACGCATTTAGTGCGTGCAAAAAAGCTAAATAGTCATTTATTTCACCGATTTGAAAAAGTGCAACAGGCGGGTGGCGTTACACTTCAGATAAAAGTTTATGAAAAGGTGATTTTTTCCTGTAAATTGTGCATTTTTTTGTTGTATATAATTGGAATACAGTATAACGTATTAGATGACATAATTTATTTCAACAATATTACTATTTTTCATTTCTAATTTCGTCAATTAAAAGTATGTCATTTAAAACGGACCTTGCCAATTTGCTCTATGAACTAGTGTACTTTTTGTTTGTCCCATGCAACGGACCTTGCCAATTAGACCTTAATATGTTTTTCTATTAAAAGACCTCGATGGCGTGGCGGTAGCGCAAGCTACTGCGGTGCCGTGGGTTCAAATCCCACGCAGGTCTATTATTTGTGCAATCCACTACAGAATGTCCTTAAACCACGTTTAAATACAGCTTCAATAGACGATTACATTAGAAAACCCTAAATTTATACGAGTTTCTCTACTATATTATACATGTGTTATACATATAAACCATCCTCTTAAATCACTCTATTTATTTAAAAAAAACCACCGCCACATTAACCGCGCAATCCGGAGCACTATGTCGGTCATTTTGGTTCTCCTGCAGATCTCCTCATTTCTGATTCGATCACGCAGAAAAACTCCCAACATGGCTCTCTGCATTACCCTTTGAGTGACCATAAGCCTTCCGAGAAGGCCCATAGTTAGCGACCACGTTTCTGTTCCATATGGCATCACTGGCAACACGCACTGGTCGAAGAGCTTTGTCTTCAGACACTGAGGCAATGTAGACGAGAAGATACGTTTTAGCTTCTCGAACGATGCCCAACCGAGTTGGACTCGATGAGTGATCTCCTTCTCAAAATTGGATTTATCTAGCAGTTAAATATATTTGTCGACAACTTCGAGTGTAGAGCCTCCAATCGTGATTGCAGTAGGTGCAACATGGACATTTGCCATGATCTTGGTCTTGTCCAAGTTCATTTTAAGACCCGCTTGTTGAGAGACTACTGAGGCCATCGAGCATTGTGTTGAGGTTCTCCATGGTCTCAGCTATGACCACGATATCGTCGGCAAATCGAAGGTGCGTGATATTCTCGCTATTTATGTTGATGCCGAGTCCGTCAGTGCAGCGGTAAACAGTTTTGGGGATATGACATCACCCTGTCTTACTCGTCGCTGCAACTGGATAGGGCTTGTTGATTTACCCTGAAGTTTTCGTATAAGCACCACAGCACTTCTATAATCGTTGGTCATGTCATCGAATATAATGTCATGTCTCGATCGAATATAATAAAAATAAATTTATTTTAATTTTTTATTTACCAAAACGGTTAGAAGTTGGTTTTATGTTATACCAAAACGGTCAAAAGTTGGTTTTATGTTTTGTTTCTAACATTTGATGTATGATTTTATACATTTCTTAACTGAAAATTGATCTTATTGTTATTTCGTGTTTATTTTATATCAAGTAACGTTGATTCATAAGTGTGCTTTTAGTTTTTTAAGAAAACAATTATTTGCTTTGTTCTGACAATGTCCGTTTAATGTGACATATATGAGGTTACCACTCAGAAGCAGGAAATGGGCAATGTCCGTTTTAAGTGACATACGAAAAAATATATATAAATACATTTTTTTTCAAAAAAAATGAAAAATTCTTCTTTTCTATCCCTATTACCACCCAAAACGTAAACTTAAATGTAAATAAATCTAAAGGATCAGTATGTGACAATTTAAGGGTTAAAATAAAGCAGTTCATAAAAGTAACACTGCACTGCATCCTGTAGAATTTAATTGCTCCGGTGGTATGGCGGTCGCGGTTTCGAATCACAGGCAGGACAATTCTTTAGATGGCAATTCAATAATACGTCAGTACCCAATGATGACTAACTTAAGTTTCATTAATTAAGAATAAAAATAAGTACCTACAGAGTGATCTTATGTGTGAAAACAATAAATTTTCGTAATATTAGGTATTTTTTTAATAGTAAATAAATATACTTAGTCCTAGAACTATCCATAATAACGTTATCAAACTTTACTAACGCTAACTTTTTTCTTTGCTTTTTTATTCTTTTGTCCATTCTCATTTTCGCTACATCATCAGAACAGAAGGAAAATAATTCCAACAAAGAATCAGTGCCGTAACACGCTAATACACTCTGTCCTGGGTCTGTTTGTAGACCTACAACTCGACCTTTACCGCCTCGCACGAGTGTACCTACTTGATGACATTGAAGAATCTGTAAGAAAAAAAATTAAAAAATATTTTTTATTTTAAGTTTCCTCTATGCATGGTAAGACAGTTCATAAATGTTTTAATATTTACAAACCTAAATAGTGATACATTTAATAATTAATTTAGGTAAAGTTGACCTAAATTTTATATTAGTTGAATTGAATTAAAAAGTTCCTAATAAAATAAAGTCAATAAAAAAGTCACTGCTGTCATAAATTCAGTCAAAGTAATAGAGACTTAATTAAGCTTGCAAGCCTTATCATCATTGCTAAGCATTATTCATTAATTTCCGTGCTTGTTATACTTACAGAAGAGTCCTCAACATTATCAGTCTCTTCCAATTTGACTATTTCAAGTTGAAGGGCTAGTTTCTCTTCATCTTTAGCCTCATCAGTCCAATTTAATTTCCATACTCTCAGTTCTTGATCCATACTACCTGTTACTAAATATCTCTCTTCTTTCATTAACACAGCAGACCATACCTATAAATTTTACTTGTTAGAAATATATGAATACTACAGATGTAGAATTTTTTTTTTTTTTTTATTGTGCAATATAATAAACATTATTAAATGATGGACTGACATAAGCTGCATTTAAAAGTCCCGAAATTACATAAACAATTAAAAAAACTTAGTCAACAAAAATATATACCTCCATTTGATGCCCTCCTAGTGTCTTAAAACAATGTTTAGTTTCAATATCCCAAAACTTGACAAAAGTATCTTTTGATGTACTAATGAGGCAGTTCTTGCCATTGATGAATAAAACACTAGTTATAACTCCTTTGTGTCCACTGAATCTAGCAATACCAGTCTCAGAAACAACATCCCACAAGATCACCTCTGTATCCTGGAAATGAGAATATAAACATCTTATGCATGCATAAATAAGTACTAGAACTCAAATCCTCATAATATAATGCTTAGTAATCTCACCTTAGCTCCAGACACTAGCCTATGCCCTTGCTCATCATACTGTAAGCAAGTAACAGCAGACTTGTGACCGGCAAAAACACATACAATATCATTATTTGTTAATTCAAACACATTGATATTGCCATCTACATATCCAACCGCTACATGGTGTCCACTGGGACTGGCTGCTATCTGAGATACCACTACATTCTCTCCAGGCAATACTTGAGCCTAAAACGAAAAATGTCAAGTCGATGTATCAGATAGTTTACATGGACTTAATTATGTATTATAAGTTCAGACAGCTTAGCTTCTATTATGCTTGAGCAGTAAATAATAAGCTGTCATTAAGGGGAAGCAGTATGATTGTTCTTCATAAAAAAAATATAATAAATTTAATAAGTACTATATAAAAATATAATAATTTAAATATTATTACATTGGAAAAAAATATAAGATCCCTTGAAATTTGGAGGCAAAAAATATAAGAATAGAAGTAAGAATAAAAGTCAACAATCATGGCATTAAATGCATTACACATAGTATAAGCAAAAACTGAACTGTATCAAGTAATATTATTAAAATTACTAAATTATATTCGAATTTTAATAGCTAATTATACATTACCTTCTCGCCAAGCCTCATATCCCAAATAATAACATGCTCACATGCTCCAACTGCAATATATCTTCCGCTAACTCCATTTAGTGGCACATGAGTACTATTACATTCTCCACTAGCAACAACATTGAAAGTTCCATTTGGTACGTAACGTAAATATTGCTTAGTTAGACCCATTTTAAATATTAAAATAATAACACCTTAACCTCAAAATAATCACAGCAACCAGGTTTTGTTTATTATCCCATGTGACATTCTCGACATTTTGACAATAAGTTTTTTTTTTTTTCTTCTATGAAATGGCGACTACTGCCGATGTCGACAATTCTGCCAATAACAGTAGTTTTGGAGATTCGTGTGTATTGCTTAGAGTTCTGATAAAACTGACATAAAATTAACAGCAATTGTGGATCTTGTTTATTAATATTAATAACACTGAAACAAAACAACACAAAACATTGATAACATGGACAGGACACAAAAGATATTTACATATTATTACATGAAACGAAACACAAACGTAAAACATAGAATTAATTTGACATAGGTAACGTATTGCTTAGTAACCATGGGAGAGCTTTGACAATATATCTATACAATATTATAATTTTATGTTATTGAGTCTGATAAACTTCATAAGCGATTCCATAAGTTTGGGGGAAGGACAAGTTAGTAAGGAAGAAAAGCTAATAGGAGCGGGAATCTTTAGGTTACACAGCTGTTTATACAAGTCATAACTTTGGCCTCTTAACTGACAGCTGAAGAAGATGTGATCAAGAGAACCTTCATCTAATCCACACTCACACACAAACGAGTCCCGAATGTGAATTTTGTTGAGGAATACAGGAGAGCAACAGTGACCTAACCGAAGTCTGCACAAAACGGAAATTACAGATTTTGCAACCTTTTTATATTTAAAAAACCATGGTTTAGGGGTAATGACTGGTTGTATAGCGTGATAATATTTGCCCTTTGTTCTACCAGTTGAATCCCACTCTGACTGCCACGAAGTTAGGAGATCCTTTTGAGGAAGGGATAGCAGGTCGTATGCTTGGTGACAAAGGTATATAGAGTCTGAAAACTGGGAGGAGACAGCGCTTTTTGCAAGCCTGTCTACACACTCATTTCCACCGATGCCACAGTGGCTAGGAACCCATACCAACTGTACAATACAATGTTTCCTATGGCAGGAGAGAATAGTTTTTTTAATTTCTAGTATGAGGGGACTGTTTAATTTACTTTTAGAAGGATTTTGGGACAAGGATTGTAAGCAGCTAAGAGAATCTGAAAATATAACACTCTTTTTGATATTATGAGCATCAATAAAGTTACAAGCCTCTAAAATAGCAATGCATTCACCAGTGAAAACTGATGACTCTTTAGGGCTTCTGAAGGAAATGGCAATTCTGGAATTTTGGAAGTATACTGCTATACCAGTATAACTATCAGGTGACAATTTTGATGCATCTGTAAAAAACCTATTGAAGTCACTCCAATGCTCATTCAACAACACCTCAAAAGCCACACCAGCTGATGGGGTTTGTTTAGAGATGCCTGTGTCAAATATAATATCAGGTTTAAAAATCAAAACCTCATATTCAAAATTAAAAAGAGGTGTTTTATCCCAACAGCTAATAGGGTATTCTAAATTTTGATAATTTCTAAAAGCAATGACAGTTAATGGGAGTTCCCTGTTGGACAAGTACCTCGATGATCTGCTGGCTATCTCTAGTTCACTAGTTTTGGCATTCAGTGGATGTACTTTGTTGACCATGATCTTTAGCATGAATCTATTTGCTAGGTATGATCTTCTAAGAGCTAGTGGAGGCTCAGCACATTCAACCTGCAAAGCATTGGTGGGAGATGATTTCATGCAGCCAGAGATTATGCGTAGGCACTTAAACTGAACTCTGTCTAAATTAGCCAGCGATCCCTTATTACATGGAGAGAGTATGAACAAACCATAATCCATTTTGCTGCGGATGAAAGCATTGTATAAAAGTTTCATGGTGTATGGATGGGCACCCCACCAGACACCAGCAAGGGCTTTGAGCATGTTTATGATCCGTTCACACCTCTGGATAATGTAATTTATATGATCACAGCCTGTCAATCTCGTATCCAGGAAGACTCCAAGAAATTTGGCTTTATTTGAGATTGGCAATTGTTGGTCTTGTACACTGACAACAGTAGGAGGGATGTGTCTTCTACGTGTAAATATTATGGCGGAGCTTTTGGGGGCAGAGATGGATAAACCACGATTGAGAAGCCAGTCGTTCAGTGAGTTCAAAGAGACGGAAAGGGATGAAGCGCCGTCCAGGATGGAACTACTACTCACATATAAGGCCAAATCATCAGCATATTGTAACAGTTGGCAGTTGTTATTTAGACAGGAGCCTATGTCTGAGGTGTACAGATTATATAGGAGCGGACTTAGGACAGAACCTTGTGGAAGGCCTCTCCATGTCCTTCTTTTGGTTAAGTTTTCCCCGTGGACTCTAAGCAGTAGCAGTCTCGACCACAGCATCTCGCACATGCACTGAATCATCCTATCCGGGAGTCTCAGCTCTAGCAATTTATGCCTGAGATTGGGAAGGAGAACATTATCATATGCTGAGGTAACATCCAGGAATGCTGCTACAACTGAATCATTCTGTGATAGGGATAAACGAATATCTGTAATAAGAAGTCCTACACTGTCCATAGTACCACGCCCTCTCCTAAACCCAAACTGAGAAACAGGCAAAAGGTCTCTGGATTCCACAATCCATTCCAGCCTACCTTTCAGTAAATGTTCTAAAACCTTTACTAAAGCCGAAGACAGAGCTATAGGCCTGAACCCATTTGGATCATTATTCTTTTTATTTGGTTTTAATATTGGAATAATGATTTGGGTTTTCCAGTCTTCAAAGATCCAGCCATTGGCAAAGCAAAAGTTAAAGATATCTAAAAGGTATTGCTTAGCTTTTTTGTCGGCATTTGCAATGAATGAGTACGGTATACCGTCAATACCAGGAGCTGAGTCCCGAACATGTCTGAGAACCATGTCGAGCTCATCCATTGAAAATGCAGAATCATAGGGGGATTCCTGGTTGATATGATGAGGTATTGGCTGACTGCATTCCTCTTTTGTTGGTACATATAGTGGGGCAACGCGATCAAAGAACGCTTCGGCTGTATCATGGTGCATCAGGGACGAGGTCGAAGGGGAGCAGCCTGATCTGTACCTGTTGATATGTTTCCAAACTATTGATGCAGGAGTAGAGGGGGACAATGAAGAGCAGAACCTGGACCAACCCAAACGTTTCTTTTGTCTTAAAAGGCGTCTGGTCTTAGCTGCCATATGTTTATAAATAATAAAATTTTGATCATTCATATTGAGGTTGTAGTTTTTCTCTGCTTCCTTTCTTTTTTTGATTGCTGCGGTGCAATCTGAATCCCACCAGGGAGGAGATGGGATTATCCCCTTGGAAGAATTTTTTATTGGAAAGCATTCCTCAGCGGCTGAGATAACTGCCTTGGTAAAATTTTGGCAGCAGATCGAGGCCTGATTGAAGCTGAGTTGATCCGTGGAGATGTTATTTAAGGTTGGAAGTGAGTGGATTTTGGCTTCTAAGCATGATGCATATTTATTCCAATCGGGATTGGATAAATTGAATTTGAGGAGAGGGGGGGAAGATTTTTCTAAAAATGTTTTATCAATCATGGAGATAATTATAGGGAAATGATCACTACTATGGGTAAGATCTAGACAATGCCATTGGGAAGATGCTGCTAAAGCCTGAGAGCAGATGGAGATGTCTATGCAGCTTTTATGTTGGCCTGGAAGAGTTCTACGCGTCGAGCAGCCATTATTGAGCACACACAAATTAAGGTCATCAATAATATCAACCAGACCCATACCAAAGGGGTCACATCGCTCCGATCCCCATCTGTAGTGATGACAGTTAAAATCTCCCATAATTAACATTGGGCCTTTTATATTCTCCAATACAGTTCTTAAATTTGTTAAGAGTGAAAGCTGAGGGTGGGAAATATATAAAGAAATTATTGTGATACCCTCCACCACACCTGCGACAATATTCACAGCCTCATTAAGGGCTGGAAGAGTGACTGGGGAAACAAGAAGGCTATTTTTTATTAAGAGGGCACAACCACCATAGCCATCAGATCTATCACATCTGAGTGCTTGGTAATGGGGTATATAAAAGTTAAGGCTTGGGGTAAGCCAAGTCTCTGCGATGGCACAAACAATAGGTTTATGTTTATTAATCAGATATAAAAGTTCATGTTTTTTGTGGAATATGCTACGCACATTCCACTGTAGAAATGTTGTTGGCGGAGCCATTTTTAAATATATTAAGTAGGTAAACAAGTTTTTCAGCAACGTTGGACGGTAAGGAATATTGGGTATCGGAAACAATTGAGGAAAGTAACTGGATTATAAGATCAAGGACTGTGGCAATACTGTTTGAGGTTTTATGAGGGTTATTAAGGTTGGAACCATTAGTTTGAGAGGATTGTGGGGTGTTAGTAATAAGATTGTGGGAAGCTTTGTCATAAGTTGGGGATAGGGGGGCATGAGTTTTGGGCTTTAGAAATATAGTTTTGCGGTAAGAAGTTGTTGTAGATGGGCCGGGGGATTTTGTTATGGTAGCATAACTTTGTGAAATGGCTGGAACTGCCTTGCTAGCCTCCATGTATGATATCGATTTGTCTGCCATAATCGTTTTTATGTTTCTTTGTCTGCTATATTCCGGACACTCTCTGCTATTGGCAAAGTGGTTACCGGAGCACAGCACACAAAAGGTTTGATCTAAGGGGGAGTCACATTCCTTCGAAGAATGGTCTTTGCCGCATTTAAGGCATCGAGGCTTTGACCTACATATGGACTCAACGTGGCCAAATCTGCAGCAGTTACGGCATTGTATCGTTGGGAACACATATTGTTCCACTGGGAGAGAGGAATAGCAACAGAAAATCCTGTTTGGCAACACTTGTCCATCAAATGTGATGACGCAGGTTTCGGTGGGTTTCCATTCGATTACATCGTCTTTCCAAACTTTTCTGTTAATGCGTCTGATTTTCAGTATAGGCCCACAACCCTGGGGAACTGTAATGCAAGACATAGCTTCTTCTTCCGTCATGTCTACAGGTACACCGGAGACCACTCCCAACCGTGTGACATTAAACGAGGGTATAGAGGCTGTATATTTGTGGTTGGTTAAAGCGCTATTAAGTAGGAATGAGTTTGCATCCTGAGGGGTTGCAAACTCGATGCTGACGCGATTCCTGCCTACCCTTTTTATACCATCCTTAGTTATGTTAGGTATACTCTGCTTCATCAGGAATAGACCAAATGAGATGGGGTGCAAGGTGGTTCCTGGTGAAGTTTCTGTTTTGTTGACATGGACTATAAATGGACCTTTGTCGTTGTTATTGTAAGTAGATCTAGCTATTTGTATTCTAGACTGCTTAGAGGGCTTGGGAGGAGAAATATCTCTAACCGGACGTTTTCTGGAGTTCTGGGGAGTATGCTCAGATAAACTGCATACCACGTCTGCAAATTGTGAAAGGGGATTTGGTGAGTTTGCAATAGAAGGGAGCGATGGAGGACGAGAAAGGGCAGGTGAGGAAGGAGTGGGGATGTGGATGTCAGGGGGATCCGGCGGTTTGTTATTATTCATTTTAAACTAAGTAAGTATATAACTACGAACCTGATACTTATACAAGACGGCACACAAACAGACACAATAACAAATAACAACAAGTTTCACAAGTAATTGCACTAAAAAAAAAACAAAATTATAATAAAAATTCTACACACACGTGCTAACCAAAGACACACTATGGCGAGAATCCCTTGACAATAAGTTACATGTGACGTGAATTTTGACGTTAATGACATTACTATTGGTTTTTCTGCGATGTTCTAAATAAATAGCAAGCTACGTTAGTGCCATTTATTCTGCCAAGCGTTCGTAAATTAATTAAAGGTTATACAATGTTTTATTGGCACCAAAAGCAAATGTAATTTTGATTTATTTTTTTAAATGTCATATTGCGCATCAATGTATAGTCAAAACTCATAACCGGTCTAAACCACTTCTGACTGACAAAATCAGTCAATAGTGGTTTTGACCGAGTGAGTGAAAAACAGCTGTTGGTTAGGTTAGGTTAGTATGGTGACCAAAGGACGCTAGAAACATTTTTTTGGACTTTTACCTTAATATGTATTTAAAGATCAATTTTCAATGAGTTTTGACTAACATCGATGGTCAAAACCACTTTTGACTGCAAAAAACAGTCAATAGTGGTTTTGACCGACGTGCTTAGTCAAAACCACTATTGACTGTTTTACGCAGTTAAAAGTGGTTTTGACTGGCCATGAGTTTTGACTATAACATATATACATATCCCTTTTTACGTGGGTAACCAGTTAGAGTAGAGCTCGCAGATCTGGCTTTCGCAGGTAGGTGTGTTGGGCTCATAATAGTGGCCGGTCCACCTATCAAAATCTACGGTGTTCTTCTTCCCCCTATTTGTCAAAGTAATGAGAAACTGATGCATTATACATTGAACGGACGACATGCAGGAGCTGACTCATTTAAGTGCAAGACCCAAAAATGCTTTTATCCTTAAGCCTGAATGTTCTTTTCAAGTTCGTTTGTTTCTAGAGGGGGTGCGAGTTTCGAGCTACCGAGAACAAATTGCATGATTTCCTTTTTTTTATTTATAGAAAAGAAGACATTTAAATTCGAGCATAAGTTTTTTTCCCTTATTACACATCGACAAGCACAGTAGCGAGTTAAGTAGTAAGTTGTTGAATAAGTTGATTTTAATAGATCTCCATCCTATTTTTTGGCGAGATATGTTGGCGAGACGCGAGAGAGGGGGCTACTTCGTACTTAACTACTAAACTCGCTACTGTACTTGTCGATGTGTAAATCGGGCTATAAGATATTAGCACAAAGGAATTGTCTCAAAAGAACATGTCCCTCGTCTAGTTTCAAAGATTAATTAAATTCCTATTCCTATTATTCTCTATGGCTACACTGATTTGATCAGTGATTCTGATTCCAATCCAAGTTTTAATTTTTATTCGCTCGTAATTACATCGAAAAGTGTGTTTCATTTTAGAAAGATTTTAGTTAACTTGTTTGAAGTTTTTATTTTTCTGCTGTTAATAAAATACAAGACTTCCTTCAGGTTATTATGTTACTCAACAAAACCAGGTTTATTGTTTTTCTTGTTGATCCAACGTGACGTCCCCTTCCTACTTTATTACATTACATGTGGCAGCCGGCCGAATATTATTAAAAAATACGCAATACTTTTGCAGGCTGGTGGGCTTCACTAACAGATCTCATAAGAGCAATATGGAGGGTGCTAACACGTCGGATATTGTAATCATTAGCGGTAATTCACACCCAGAGCTAGCTGATCTAGTGGCCAAGTAAGTACACAGAGCACATAGTAGGCACCTTGTTTATCTTCAAGGTTTGAAATGTTCTCATTAGTTTTTGACAATTGCAGAGGTTAAGTAGTTTGACCTCATTGTAATGTTATTATTGTGAGTTAAATTTGCTGTTGGAGAAGTAAGAGGTAAAAACTGTAATCAATAATCAACTTTTTCAGTCGTCTTGGTGTAAGAAAAGGAGGATGTTCTGTGTATCACAAAACTAATAGAGAAACCATGGTAGAGATTGCAGATTCAATCCGTGGAAAAAATATTTATATCGTACAAACTGGTACTAAGTGAGTATTCTAGTTATTACTGAAGTTTATTTATAATGAATACAAAATAATAATTAGTACATGTTTTATTAATGAGACAGTTTAAAACAGAGACCTTACAAAACAAGTTTGGACCATACTATATAGAATAAATAAAAATAAAAAAATACTTAATGTATCAATAGCTATTTACTTTCAAATGTTATCTTAAACTTTTATTAAAAGAAATACATGTGAAAATGTATTGAATCTATAATACGATGAATTACTAATCTTTTCTTTTTTTATGTGATTAAGTAATAACTTCTAATAGCAGTAGCTTATGTGACTGCTTTTAATCTAATTATGGATGTATCCATTTTCTTTTCTTTATAAATAAGGGTTATCAGACCTTGCAAGTCTGTGTGTAAGATATTGATAAAAATTAAGTTATAAAATCATGAGACCTAATTATCTCAATATATTTTAAGTTTAGTTAACAATATATTTTATTATAATATATTTTAAACATTCTGAATATTCTTTTTGAGGATCATTACTCTTGGTTCAATCAACATTTTCAATTTGATATTCTAAGAAATGTTACAATAATGTTGTTTACATGGCCATGCATTGTTCTTTGAGTGAATAATAAGAGTGTAATTTCAGTAGCAGTAGCCAGAAGTGCTATTTGTGTGTAACAAATAAGTTTTTAGAATATTGTATTTATTTATTAATTAGATGTGATAGGTACAATCCCTAAACATTGTTATAAATGTTGGTTACAATATTTGGAAGATCTTGGTTAAGATAAAATGGTTTTTGTATGATCAAAAATACATTCAGCAACTTCAGAAATGGATAGGATGGTAATCCATCCTATCCATTTCTGAAGTTGCTGAAATACCCAAATAAGGGTTTAATAAGTAAGTTCACTAACTGTGCGTACCGTTGTTAGATGTTTATCAGTAATCCTCTGTAAACACTATACAGTGCCATGTTAGATGTTAGGTAAAAGGTAGTGCTCATAATATATAATTAGCCTTGTTTTTATCATTTCAGTCTATAATGCTGTTTTGTATACCATAATATCATTAAATACATATAAAATTATTTACAATGTATGGCATCTTAGATGCCTTGCAGATTTTCTTTTTATAGCATTATTTTCTTTTTCAGAGATGTAAATAATAACATTATGGAATTGTTGATAATGGCTTATGCTTGCAAGACTTCATCAGCACGCTCTATTGTAGGGGTCATTCCATATTTACCATACAGTAAACAGTGCAAAATGAGGAAGCGAGGATGTATTGTAACTAAGCTCTTGGCTAAAATGATGTGTAAGTCTGGTTTGACGCACATCATCACAATGGATTTGCATCAAAAGGAAATTCAAGGTTTCTATGAATGTCCTGTTGATAATTTGAGGGCATCTCCATTTTTGCTTCAGTATATTCAAGAAAGTGTAAGTTTTTTTTTCATTGTTTGCTTAGTGTCTTTTTTAGTTACTTTTTTTTTCATTTTAGTAACATTTCAAAGCTGCCATTATATCACTAGCCATAGATTAATAATACATTATTTTGCCACTGCTTGTCTTTAGTTGACATGAAAGGCAGCTGTGGGATTAAATATTTCAATGGCATCACTAAAAGAGAAGTAAACTTATACAGCCGTTTTTCCTTTATTATGAGAAACTTTTTATAGCTGTTTACACACCTGTAGCTCAGGTGAGAAAATGTATTGGAAAATGAAAGTATCCAACCACTTGTAGAAAACCAGGTTAATTGTAGCATGCAACTTATAGCCACTTGTTGCTTGCATATTTTGATAGGCCACTAATTACTGGTGTAGGTCTCCCATATTCTAGGATATTATTAAATTTACAGATTTCTAGTGTGATTTATATTTGAATACAATTTACATTTTCAATTTAGATTCCAGATTATCGTAATTCAGTAATAGTAGCCCGTAATCCTGGGTCAGCTAAGAAAGCTACTTCATATGCTGAGAGATTACGATTAGCAATTGCTGTTATTCATGGTGAACAGAAGGAAGCTGAAAGTGATGAAGTAGATGGACGCTACTCACCACCTTGTTTACCAAAGTAAGTAAAAAAACTTATACACACAATATTTACTTCAGAGTTTAGAAAATACTTAGTCTCTTTTTATCGGTAATACAAACAAAATTAAGCATCATTAAATCACACATAGGAAATACATACAAAAACTCATGCCTTTATCCCATCAGGGGTTGACAGAGACTAACAGAGCACTAATCACGAAGAAATGAAATATTTAGTATTTCTGAAAGCTGTAGTTGCTGATATTTGATTTTTGTTTTATTAGTAGGTCACGCACAATGGATGTGTCAGTAGGAGTGCCTGTGCACCCAGCTAAAGAAAAGCCGCCAATCAATGTAGTTGGTGATGTTGGTGGCAGAATAGCAATCATGGTGGTAAGTTATTTTAAATAAAACTAATTTTAATTTCTGCAATAAAAGTAGCATTATTACCCTATAAACCTTAAACTACTTTGAAAAATCATAGAGTATCTAACACAGTTTTCTATTTTTATTTAATTGTTACCAGCCTTTATGTTTACGACATTAACAGCTTTCCCAAAAAATGTTTCAAGTAATTAATGTAATATTTTTACTTCAGGATGACATGATAGATGACGTGCAATCATTCGTCGCCGCAGCAGAAGTGTTAAAGGAATGTGGTGCTTACAAAATTTACGTACTAGCGACACATGGCCTGTTATCTTCAGATGCACCGCGCCTTATTGAGGAGTCGCCTATTGATGAAGTGGTTGTAACAAACACTGTGCCACATGAGCTTCAAAAGATGCAATGCAATAAAATTAAAACAATAGATATATCAGTACTACTCAGTGAAGCTATTCGACGCATCCATAACAAAGAGTCTATGTCATATCTTTTCAAAAATGTCACTCTTGAAGACTAATATAAAACTGTTGCTTTCCATGTTTTAATGTTAAGTATTAATTAAGGTATTAAATTCTTTTTTAGCTTTTGTAATCACTGAGCTACTTTTAAGTTTAATTATACGACAGAACCAATATTATGTGTCCCATAAGAATAAACATGTAAAGAATAAATATAAAATGTATTTATTAAAGTATTTCAGAAAGTATTAAGATATTTCCTCAGTGATTATAAAGGTCATTAAATGGAATTGTTAAATAATTCCTTGTTTGTGTATCTTAATTTTAAGCTCCTTGTATTATTTTGTTTGTATAAAAACATTGACTATGGAAACTGAACAAAATTGTAAATAATACCTTTTTAGCAGATTTGATTGTACATAATTTGTTATTGTACTAATTTTGCATTTTCCACAGCAGTCCTTTTGTACTGTGGCATAAGCCATAACATTTAAGAAAATGCCCCCATTATCCATTTTTGACATGAATAAATAGTTCTAATAATCACCTTTAACATTTTGTGTAACATTGAAAATATCTATCTCATAACTAAAATGACAAGGTGGCTGGTTATTCATGTGTCATATTTTGTGCCTTGGTATCCTCGATGTCGATGTTTTTATGGTGTTTGGTAAGCAATAGAGTAATTTCTAATTGTTTAGTAATAAGACCTAAAAAAATTAGAGTTGTATATTTCTAGCGTCTAAAACTAATCCCATTCTACTATTCGTTTATTATTATTTTGTTGTATTTGGATGTTAATGATTTAAAGACCAGTAGTAAACATGAATAAGGAATGTATATCTCGGTAAGTTAAAAGTAATTGATTTAAGTAGTGTAAAATTGTATTTTACTAATGTAGTAAAAAATAATTTACGTACGTTAAACTATGTATGTAGATATTTCCAAAGTATTTTGTGTTACATGAAATGTATTATTTTAAGTTTTTAAATCTAAAATTATTTTATTTTGTTAAGAATATTACCTATTTTTCTAAATTAGAACAGCAATATACACACATACGATGTCAACGATTAGTTCCTAATTCTTAATTTTCCACGTGTGTAATTTTACCAATTCTTTTATGGACGAATTCTTCTTTATGCGCATTCTTAATTTTACCTATTCTTAATTTTCCGAATGCCTCATTTTCACAATTATAGAAAGTACGAATTCTGTCTTTTACACAAGAAAGTACAGTTATGCACATTGTGTAATAAGGTTTAATTATAAATAATTAATAAGTAGCAATGCATCCGTAACCCTAAACTCTGAAATGAACTTAAAGTAGCCATACGTGCAAACCAGACTTTTCAAAAAATAAAGTAGCGTTTGCTGTTAATCAATTAAAAAACCGTTGCTGCACAGAATGGAAACCAATTTCAGAATTATACGAAGAGTCTATGAAGGGTCTAGACAGCGATTCGGATTCAAGCGCAAACTTGGAACCACCGCCATTCAGCTCATTAAAAGACGTGCTACTCCGCACGTAAGGCTACTTTAAACATACTCTACTTCCATTTAATTAAATTTCATTTAGTACGAGTACACTGAAAGAATTTTTCAATTCCTAACAGTAGTTTTAGACCCTTCGGAGCAGAATGTACAAAACGCAAAATGTACACGACAAGCAAAATGTACAATTCTCAAAATGAACACTACTCGCAAAATGTACAATTCTCAAAATGTACAAGTTAAACTAAAGCCTTTTTCACAGCGGTGACGATCGATGACACTTTAAAAACTCTAATACCACAGGGAATGTTTTTTTTATGTTTAACTATTAGGTTCTTTTTTATTTTGTTCGTTGATTATAAGTCTAATTGACGTCATAATTATAAACCTACGTTACATGCGGAGGCTTATTTCAATGAAGCGCAATGCCGCGCCACACAATGTTCCGCGTAGCTAGCTGGCATGTGCTGACTCCAAGAACTTTACTATTTTTAAGAGCGGACCCGCGCGGTTATTACGATAAAAGTACTAGGCTTGCAGAAGCTTGCAGGAGGTTAGAACTCCTACTATATTGGATATTCCTACTCATAAAAAACTTCTTGGATGCATGTGCTAGCCTAGTACTATACTTATACCTAAATAAATTTAAACCGCCTCTGAAGATACCTTTGGTGGTAAAACAACTAAATAAAAAAAAGTTATGTAATTTATCTAAACACTACTGTTCGGACAGGGGTATCGTTTACTTTTGAAAGACCTACGATACCCCTGGTGGTATCGTGGGTCCGTAGGGACCAAACTTAATAGCGGCTTGGCCCTGGTAGGTAGGTTGATCCGAGTCAAGCATCAAAAACCACTGTGTGTTTGTTTCGGTTCTTGCTATAACAAGTTATACAAAACAGTAAAACACCTTATGTGTGAATTTAGCTTTACTTGTACATTTTGAGAATTGTACATTTTGCGAGTAGTGTTCATTTTGAGAATTGTACATTTTGCTTGTCGTGTACATTTTGCGTTTTGTACATTTTGCTCCGAAGGGGTTTTAGATATTAGCGCGTTCAATCAAATAAACAAACAAACTCTTCAGATTTATATTTAAAGTACCTATATAATATAATCAATATAAATTCATATTTGCACTTGTGACTAGGTAGGTACTTATTAGAAATATTCCGAATTCGTACTTTTTATAATTGTGAAAATGAGGCATTCGGAAAATTAAGAATAGGTAAAATTAAGAATGCGCATAAAGAAGAATTTGTCCTTAAAAGAATTGGTAAAATTACGCACGTGGAAAATTAAGAATTAGGAACTAATCGTTGACACCCACATACTTACTTTTTGTTTCAGTAAAACACTATGCTAGTTTATACATTATGAGACACTGGAATGTCTACTACCTGTAAAATTTTTGTTATTTTCAAAGTTATTTGGGTTAAAATGTGTCTAACATTGTTATAGATAAAGTAACAATACAATATAATTATTTGCTTGCATCTTTCTCGATAATAAATAAACACAAACAGGTAAATTTTGTTGTCTTTGCCTTGTTTATATATTAAAAGAATTTGTTATCAAAGAGCTCTTAATGTTAACAAAGAATGTTACTAGTAAATTGTTAGTCTACAAACCTTTCTTTTTTATGAGTGATTTTAAACTAATCATTACTGGCAGTAATTGATTAGGTGAGAATAGTTCAAAATATTTTATAAAAGTGAGAGTACCTTTTAAAGCATTTACTATTAAGGCGTGAATATTATCATTTACATTATAAGAACAGGATTGCTTGTTAATGTCGTGAAGATAAAAATGTTTAACTAAAATGCCCGTATATTGTGTATTATTATTAGATTAATATAAATAAATTTTGTGGCATAACCATTGTTTAATTTCGGAATAAATATCATTTGTTTGGTGTCCTTTTATTTTAGATCTAAATATAAGTTAGTGTGAAACCAAACGAGCGTAATTTTGTCTGTTGCAAAATGTATTAATAAAATAAAGTAAAATCATGTACACCCTTTATATAATTTAGCAGCCAGCAGAAAACTTGTTTTACGTCGCCTTGTGATGCGAATCAAATATGACATTTCTATGAACCCAAATGCAGCTGAATTTTTGCTACCTTAATTCAGCTACTCACGACGACACATTAAACTTTGCTCGTTTGGTTTTAAACTAAGTTGCTATTTGTGGAGATCTGCGGAGTATAATATCTCTGATAGAGGCAAAGTCAGAGTTGACTCCCACGAAAGGAACACGTTCGTTATCAGGCTCTTAATTTTTTTTAACGCCACGTCATTTTAATGCAATGTCGCGTGTGTCCAGTTCGACCGCGCGGCCATAGCGTTTTTTTTTAAAAAAAACCATGTCAATTTTTTGTAAAAATTTGTAGAAGTTGATTCCCAAAACCATAAATTTGTCAAAGATACGGTTAAAAAGTTATAAGGGTTTAAACATGGCCGCGCCATTGAAACGCGGCGAACCGCGCGGCCACTGAGATCTTTAAAACTAAGCCTTGTAGAGACCTGAAATTTACGCAAATGCAAGATTTAATTTGTAAAAAATTTGTAAAAATATAAAAAAAATACTCAGGTTTATAGTTTAAGAGCTATAACACTAAAACCGAATGGCCGCGCCATTGAAACGGTGGAGAAAACGCTATCGCCTGTATCTCGCTGAAAAAAAATCGCAGAGGTGTGTAGTTTATTGTAATTACCCAGATTTGAATTTGTCGAAACTAGGAAAAATACAACAAAAATTCCTAGGTTTATATTTCAGGAGCTATAAGACTAAAACGATATGGCCACGCCATCGAAACGGTGAATAAAACGTTATTTCGCCTGTATCTCGCTGAAAAAGCATCGCAGAGGTCTGGAGTTTTTTGTAATACCTAGATTTTAATTTGTCAAAACTAGTAAAAATACAATAAAAATTCTTAAGGTTATATTTCAGAAGCTGTAGAACATTATCAGTATGTGGTGCGATAGGGTGACCATGTCTTATTGTTTACAGAATACTTTCTACTTATTGTTACAGAAATTATAATTCAAGGATTCTAAATAAAATTAAAATGAAACCATAAATATAAAAACAATTATGTTTATTGCTTGAAAAGTCAATAATACAGTTACAGTCCGCGTGGACTTACGAAAAACTAGCCCTAAGATTGGTTTAAATGACGCAACTCCGCCCCTAAGCTATGTGATTAGTAATGCACACTATTGCATCTCACACGCGCCACCCCCGCGCGCCTCCGCAGGTCAGTGCGACGCGTACAGCCGTTAGTACTTATTATTCTGTGGTACAGCGACGTAAGCGTAAGAGTTTCGTTATCAGTGTGTCGTTGTGATGTTAACACGATAAAAAAGTGATCTACTGATTATTAAAATGTTCAGTTCGTGTGTAATTACGATTAAGTGTTGTACTGTGGTGTAACGTCAGTTCGGTAAATTATGTAAACAATTCAGCAGAAGTGATTAAGGTATGTTGCATTTAAATATTTTATGATTATGTTAGAGCTCTCTCTTTATTTGTATGGATGACCGTGTAGTTAAGATATTTTACTATGAAATATTTACAATCTTATGTATATGAACTTATATGAAATACTAAAAACTATCTAATAACTAACAAAAATAATAATAATATATAATGTTTGCCCTGCAGTGGGACAATAATAGGCTGGATTATTATTATTTAATGTTTTATTAAATCATATAGGTAATTAGAACTTAACTTAGAACATTTGAAATGATTGTAAATCATTTTGATTCCACATTTTTAAATAAGTACAATCATAACTAGCAGGGATGTAGATATATGTTTTTACTTTAAGCGTAATATTATATGAATGGAAAAATTACTAAAAAAACTAAAGTCAATCATTTGAAAGATATACACTTCCAAAGTCGTAAAATGAGCCCCCCCCCCCCGCCTCTAACTTTTGAAATAATAAAGTTGGAAAAAAAAATTGATGTAAATGTCAATAAAAACTTTCACTGAAAACTGGTTTGAACAAGATACAATCATAAGTTTTTGAGATATAGCACAATTTCAAAAACCGCACACGTTACTTTGTAATTCATACAAACACTATGAAAAACAAAGTTAAGAGCAAAACTTTGCTTGTTACTACGGAACACTTCATGGGCGAGTCCGACTCGTACTTCCCCAGTTTTTTTTTGTAACTCCACTGGTAAAATCTCTCTTCCTTTTCCTCTCACTCATTATTTTTTACAAAACCAGAAGTACAATATTATTATTATTTGTTGTATTACAATTTAAAAATACACCATTAAAATAAATAAAATAATTTCTGTAACAATAAGTAGAAAGTATTCTGTAAACAATAAGACATGGTCACCCTATCGCACCACATACTGATAATGTTCTACAGCTTCTGAAATATAACCTTAAGAATTTTTATTGTATTTTTACTAGTTTTGACAAATTAAAATCTAGGTATTACAAAAAACTCCAGACCTCTGCGATGCTTTTTCAGCGAGATACAGGCGAAATAACGTTTTATTCACCGTTTCGATGGCGTGGCCATATCGTTTTAGTCTTATAGCTCCTGAAATATAAACCTAGGAATTTTTGTTGTATTTTTCCTAGTTTCGACAAATTCAAATCTGGGTAATTACAATAAACTACACACCTCTGCGATTTTTTTTCAGCGAGATACAGGCGATAGCGTTTTCTCCACCGTTTCAATGGCGCGGCCATTCGGTTTTAGTGTTATAGCTCTTAAACTATAAACCTGAGTATTTTTTTTATATTTTTACAAATTTTTTACAAATTAAATCTTGCATTTGCGTAAATTTCAGGTCTCTACAAGGCTTAGTTTTAAAGATCTCAGTGGCCGCGCGGTTCGCCGCGTTTCAATGGCGCGGCCATGTTTAAACCCTTATAACTTTTTAACCGTATCTTTGACAAATTTATGGTTTTGGGAATCAACTTCTACAAATTTTTACAAAAAATTGACATGGTTTTTTTTAAAAAAAAACGCTATGGCCGCGCGGTCGAACTGGACACTGTCGCGTTGCTCGTGACGAGACCATCAAGTAATTTACAAGCTTTTTATTTAGTTCTGAGCTTGAACATAAACGGCCTTATTACAAAATACGGTCTAACTATAAACCACGATTTATTACGTCACAAAACCACTGTTTTTGAAATTTGTTATTGCAAAATCAGTCTTAACGCTAAAGTATTAAAACTGATTTTGTATTAACGAATACAAAATCATAAATTTGTTAATACAAAATCAGTTTTAACACTTTAGCGTTAAGACTGATTTTGCAATAACAAATTTCAAAAACAGTGGTTTTGTGACGTAATAAATCGTGGTTTATAGTTAGACCGTATTTTGTAATAAGGCCGAAAGGCAACAGAACTTTGGTTCACAATATATATATTTTAATTGGTAGAAATCTCGTTTACCAGTTAAAACTCTCATCTAATAATAAGCTATGAGATCATATGTTGGAAAATACATACATACATAAACTCACGCCTTATCCCGTCCGGGGTAGGCAGAGACGACAGAACGCCACTTGTTACGATCCTGGCAAATAGATTGGGCCTCGTCCACTTTCATACATTCGAGTCATACATGCGCGTCGCTTACGAGTGTTCTTTATTTGGCCCTTCTCCAATATGCAACCTACACTCGCGAGCAAAAGTATGGAATCACTTGTTTGAATTTGATTCCGCTCGCTCTTAAGTACATAACAACTAAATGTGAACAATAAAAATAATGCCATTTTTATGGTAAGACTGTAATCTTTAAATTGATACCAAATTTATTTAAATCGCTCCATTATTTGTGGAGCTATGCTGGATTAAGTGAAGGAGGTGGGAAAACATAAGGATAATGGAAAAAATAATGAATGAAGAAAACAACAAAATTAATTTAAAACATTTAATTTGGCCTATAAATTTAATATCAATATTTAGTGTTTCCTCCCCTCGCCCTGATAACAGCTCGAAGACGGTTCTTCATGGACTTGACCAGCTTCTGTATTGATTCTTGCGGGATACCTTCCCACTCTTCTATCAAAGCCGTTTTGAGCTCATTCACATTTGAAGGAGCAGGATTTCTGGATCGAACCCTCCTCTTTAGTTCATCCCACACGTGCTCGATGGGATTCATGTCCGGACTGAGCGCTGGCCAGTCCAATGTGGCGATACCAACTTCCTCAAGGAATCCGGTTGTGGCACGGGAAGTGTGACAACGAGCGTTATCGTGCATGAGGATGAAGTCATCACCGATATATCCCGCATAGGGAACGACATGTTCCAGCAGAATATCGGTAATGTACCGATCTGAACTCAGACCGCCTCCTCGGCCCCCGCCAGGCACGAAAACAAGCTCTGTTTTACCGTCGAAAGAAATACCGGCCCACATCATGCAAGAACCGCCTCCGTAAGCTACTGTCTCAGCGAAGCAGCACTGCGCAAATCGCTACCCAGGTCGCCTATAGACCCGACCTCTTCGATCGCTGCCGTGCAAACACATTCTGGACTCGTCCGAGAACAGTACACGGCTCCATTCCTCAACCTCCCAATCAAGGTGGGAACGAGCGAATTGAAGGCGGACTTGTCGATGAGCTGCCGTCAGTTTCGGGCCTCTGGCAGGCCTTCTTGGAGTTAAATTAGCTTGCTTGAGTCTTCGACGAATTGTCCACTCGCTGGCAGCTACCCCGCGAACATTTTGGAGCTCCTGTTGGACGTCAACACCAGTCAAGTGCCGATTTCTGAGAGAAGTTGACACGATAAGACGGTCATCCCTCTCCGATGTGCATCGGCGCCGTCCAGATCTTGGTCTTGGGATAAAGCCACCAGTCTCCAGAAAGCGTTTATAGACTTTCGAAACACAGGATTGGCTTATATGGAGCCGACGTCCGACAGCCCTCTGGCTAAGCCCTTCTTGCAATAGGGTGACGATTTGTGCTGCTTCTGTAGGTGTAGTATCCATTGTCTTCCAAGTTCAAGGGTCCAAAGTAGCGGTGATGTGTACCGGTCAACGTGTGAAAGCTGACTGATAAAGAAAATCTTTTTTTTTTTTGTGAGGACGAGTAGTCGGTCTCAGACGACCATTACTACTTTACGCGGGCTGTGGTGGGGCGGATGGCCCTCAACCAAAGACATTTAAGTGACGTGCCACAGGGGCACCCCCTTTGGGGTACGAACCTCGGCCTGGACCGTCACTGACTAACAGGACGTGCGGAAGGCACGCCCTCTAGGAGCGAACGCGGCGCGTATTCCGGCCTCGACGGAACCGCGGACGTTTTGTTGTGGCTTCGCGAGCCGTGTGAGCTCTACGTTGAGCGATCGTGATCCTATCGTCCTATCGTTCGAGAGCATGCCTAGGTCTACGAATTTTGCTAATCTTGGAGGGGATGTACCCGGACGCCCCGACCACTAGTTGGTTGGGGTGAGTGGCAGCCGAATCAAAGTAGCGGCGGGAACAGAGTTTCATGTGTTGCTGGATAGTAGGCAACTCGAGGTCTATGTGAAGATCCTCGTTACGCATGAACCACGGTGCTCCCGTCGCTTTGTGCATGAACCTATTCTGAACTGTTTGTAACCTATGGATCCTGTGTGGCCTAAGGTGGGCAAAAACTACGCACGCATACGTCATTATTGGTCTGATACAAGTAGTGTATAACCTAACTTTGTTTCGGATCGACATCTTAGACTCCTTCCGGAGGAGCATGTGCAGCCGTCCCAACACAAACGTGGCCCGCTTGCGAACCATGTTTATGTGGGGACGGATAAAGAAAATCGGACAACACATGCTTTTATAGGGGATGAAGGGCGCGCAACTGGCGACGGGTCAAACAATTGAAACGTATCTTTTTCCGTACTTCTTCACGTAACCCGAGATAACTTCTGAAATACTGGCGTTATTTGAATGAATGTGGTATCAATTTAAAGTTAATTAATGAAACTTTAAAATGGTATAATTTTTATTGTTACTAAAAAATATTTATTTCCCAAAATCGCGCAGAGCTAATTTCAAGTCAGTGATTCCATACTTTTGCTCGCGAGTGTATTTAGTCAACATAATATGTTTTCTGGGGCCTACTCGCACCGACTAGCCCTTTCACACTAGCTTTGTACACTTGTTTCATCAAACTCATCGTTCAATGTAAAAATACATGGCTTGTTATCTCATCATTATTAATCACAATTTTATTATCAACTTTACACTCTGTCTATAAAGTCCTGAAAATAAATGAGGCCGCCACTGTGCTACACGTAGCAACCCTATTTAGTCTGAGAAAATAGTTTTCATACTAGTAATTTATTTAAATAAAATAAGTAATTTTGAAACACATATCAAATACTCAAGTAAGAAATTCACACAACTCATAACGAGATAATTCATTTCATTGGTTGAAACCCTAAGTGATTGAGAAATTTGAATAATTGTTATAACATGACCTTTATAGAAGTAAAGTAGTGTTAGCCCTTTAAACATTATAAATGACGATGTTTTATTTCTGTTTTATATGCACTATAGTCAAGCCATTTTAAATTTTGACAGTTGTTTTGAGCCATAGAATGTAACATAATTTAGTGTAAGAATTATGAGCCATAACGTAATTTTTGACTTCTGCAAAACAATTATGTTCTATGGTTTTAATTTTAGTGCTGCTACTATATATGGCTGCTGCCACATGTATACCAAACTTAAAAACTAAACTATAAATAATAATTGATTATCGATTAATCGCTTGTTATCTAAATCGATAAATCTCTTAATCGATTTCATACACCAACCCTAAACTACATGGGTCAAAATTCACCTATTAGAATGGTATGGGTATTAGAATAAATTAACGGATTGAATCAGAGTAATAAAAACGCATGTACACAGTTAACAAGGAGATTTATTCATCGCTTTCATCATAGGATTTTTTAGATATTCGATGTTGAGATAACTTTCGTTGCCACCTTCATCGTCATCACTAAAGCTTTCTTTGCTGCTGCTATTATCGTCAGTATTTGCCTCTTCTCTTGTAGTATTCTGATCCGAGCTTCTCGACGCGATGGCAACTGTTTTTCCAAGTTTCAGCTGTGATGCTGCTGAAGGCCCTTTTTAGAAATTGCCAACATTTTGTGACCTGCGGGAACATAAATAGTTACTTGTTAGTGATGATTTTATAAAATATTCTGTTATTTTATATATCAATTAAAACTATACTAATCATCATAACAGCCCATTAATGTCCCACTGCAGGGACGGGCCTCCTCCCGTGACGGAGGGATACTTGGCCTACTAATACCACGCTGGCCAGACGTATTAGTATAGGGTTTTATTTCAAGTTTTCCTTCTTTTTATGTCATAAAGATAACATGTCACGGATAGTCCCTTAGTCGGTTTTTACGACACCCATGGGATGAGATGGGGTGGTGACATATTGTATTCTTACTCCGTCACTACACGGAAACTACTGATTTACTAACTATACTAATATTATTATTAAAAAAGATTTGATTATTGGTTTATTTGGAGGGGGTAAAGAGGAGTAGAATGGAAAAATAGGCTATAAACTATTATTTTAACTATTGTATACAGTTAATAATAAGAAAAATTACTATACAAAAGAATATGCTTATACAGGTTACCTTGTATGAAGAGTGATAAATAATGTCTTTCCTTAGTTCTTCAGGCAAATCTCGATTTTTATATTACTAGGGCATTTCTTGTAGGTAAAGCCTATTGCATTTAAAATTTTGCGTAGAACTTAGACTACAATTAAAATCCATCTCAGTTCTAGCTATCACCTGCAGCTGTTATCTGAGGGTTGGAGCCTGAAATTTAACAAAAGTTATGTTGATTGAACATTTAATTATACTTAAAATAAATTTAGGCAGAGGTACCTAGACACAAAATACACGCAAAAAATGGGATGGAAAGAATAACTGCAATACCTAACTAAAATGTATTCAGTGTTAAATATTAACCAACAAGATATCATTTAACATGGAATTACTAAGAACTAAATAATAAAATATTGCAATTAATTATTTATTGTCGACAGACCAGTTGATGCGAAAGTGACATCCTTATTTTAGTTATCAACCGTAATGTAGACATAAAGCAATTAATTAATTCAACTTCAAAATTGGGATACATCTTGACTGCATTATCCTAATGCAACTGATAATGTATCAACAGAAAAGGTCGTACTACAATATTTCTTACTTTCAATGACAATCTTACCTAAAAATATGCTATGTACGCAATGCCTGTTTTTGGTCTCTAAATCTCAAATGGAGTGAATTTATTACTTGAGACAGATTACAAAACACAGTGACACGATTACATACCCATCAAAGTTGCAGTTCGCCCATAAACATCAGCCAAATCACATATAATTTGAACAGCTTCGTGCTCCGACAAACATCACATTATAACCTTAAAAATCACTTCCCTCGTGCCACTTTGATTTGCTTTACTCATTGTTTATGTTGTTCTTCGCAAGTCAGTATTAGTTTATTGTAGATTAATAACATAATAAAAATCCCAAAATTAAAATCGTTCCGCAACTTCTACTCGATGACAGCTCATGTACAAGTCTATTTTGAATTTCAGTGTTGCCAGACACATGAACAATTTAGTTCCTCAAACTTTAATTTCTTGACTTTATAGACAAACAGTACCTATTTTTTCAGCTAGTTTTACTTTTTTAAGTCTTCAGTTTATCTAAATTTTGATTAGTGGGTTGTAAGTGGTTTTTACAATACCTATGTAGTTTCTTATTATTTTAATTATGTATATTTTACTCTATTCGTATCAGCTGATCTACAATATTCTTAAATTGTTTGATATTTCATAATCTCCATCATCGATGGCTTAAGGTATTCCTCCCCAAATGAACTCTGTGGTTCTTCCATAACACATGTTACTGACAGATGTGACAATGACAGTTAAATAATATTGAGAATTGCTCTGGGGTTAAAATACACAATTTTGAATTAAATAATTGGTGTTGTGTAAAAAGTAAAACTTGATTACATAATATTAAGAATAATTTTTATCTAGCTAGACTAAACAAGTCTATGTGATAGTTTAGAGAGCATTCAGAATTGAATTAAAATTACAACCATGATCTTTACAAATAAAATTAAATATGTATTAAAAACGTCTTCCTTACGGTCGTATTACCGCCAGTATGCAACTAGAAACATATTAAGACTAAAAGACAGAGGCATGTATCAAGATATGTTCCCGAATACGGCTAGGTAAGGTACGGCCAGAACTTTTAAAAATATTTATCAACTGAACTCTTTTATAACCAAATGTTATTAATTTCAGCTCAGAAATATTAAATTTGCTTAACAAAGCACCGCAGACCGTGTATGCAGGTTTTGACCCAACTGCTAATAGTCTACATGTAGGAAACCTTCTAGTTATAATTAATCTTCTACATTGGCAGAGAGGAGGACACAATCCTATCGCTTTGGTAAGATATTTACAGTATTTGTATATTTAAGTCTAGTTTTATTTAGAGGAGTTATTAAAAAATGTGGTAACTTGGGATTCTCTGTATTACTATCTCTTTATATTTGTTGCATCACACTTAAAAAGTATCCCAGTTTATTAGTAAGCATATATACAATAGCAGAGAAAATGTAAAAAGTTAACTGAAATAATTTTTATTTAACTCATAGATGACATAACACACATTCTGCATGAGTGCCCACACTTCCTCTTTGATAAAGGGAATTTAGTAATGCTATAACCATGCTGACCATGCCATATTGGTCTCAGGTTCTCTTTTGAGTTTTCCTTCTTTTGCTGTGGTATTTAGTTAGCCATGTCTGGTATTGTTCCATACCTGAAATTGTAGCATAATTTTTTAAACTTTAAATGAGTTGTTTGATAAATGTGTGTCTAAAAGTATTATTCCTTTCCAATAAAATAAAAAGTAAACATTTATTAAAATATTACAAACAATAATATGACTATAATTTCTGAACTTGTCTCTTTTTCTGATCATGAGCTATTAAAGTCTTGGTGTGAGTGACTCGCACACTTATGTCTAAACCTCAATACTATAAAAATCTGCTGTTTCGGAGTATACTTACTAATATTTTACTAATTTATATATTAAGATTAATATCTAAAACATTAACTCACATAAAATCTTGAACAATTCCAGGTAGGTGGAGCCACAGGATTTATTGGTGATCCTAGTGGAAGAAGCACCGACCGCACTGCTCTACAGAGAGAAATTATAGAACATAATATAAAGTGCATCAAAAGTGATTTAGAAGCAGTCTTTGAAAATCATAAAAAATATATCTGGTCAGAAGATGAAAATAATCTTAAGCCATTAAGGTAAGTTTCTTATGGTAAGGAAAGACCATACTACAACCAGCCTTAAAACTAGTGCAGTAACAGACACAGTTGTACTTTCTGTAAGATGAGAGAACTGGGATGTAATTGCTAGCTCAGCTGACAACTAAACTTCATGCCGCTTATAACTGAACAATGACCAGCATTCAAATACTTCCATTGTGTCTGGCTGCTAGCATTCTGTTAAACAAGGAATCCCATCAAGGAATCTCTTCTTATTGATATGCAGAGAGAAAAACAAACTGCCTTCTCTGGCATGAACTTACATAAATATAAATTGTTGTCTTTCAGGGTAGTCAATAATGAAACATGGTACAGAAACATAGATGCTATACAATTTGTCAGTGAAATAGGGCGAAACTTCAGAATGGGAACAATGCTATTGAAACAAAGTGTGCAAGGTAGAATTAACTCTGAAGTTGGGATGAGCTTTACTGAATTTACTTATCAGATATTTCAATCTTATGACTGGTTACATTTGCTAAAGGAATATGATTGTAGATTTCAGGTAAGTTATACTATAAAATCAATTTAATCATACCTCAATTTGGTGATGGCAAGATAGCATAGGTCATAGTTTATAATTGCAGTCCAGTTACTTAAATTTTAAAAATAAATAATGTAAATTTATTTATTAATTGACTGACTAGAATCTGAAGATATTTTAATTGATACCTTTACCAATTACAATAAAAGTCATTGTCTGTGCGTCCCTATGTATGCTTAAATCTTTTACAACTGGACCCAATGGGTTTTGAGTTAGTATTTTAATTATTTTTTTAAACAATATTTTTTTCTAAAACAGCTTGGAGGAAGTGATCAAATGGGAAATATAGCAGCAGGCCATGAACTAATAAGCAGAACTGTAAAAAAACCTGTTTATGGTTAGTATCAATTTTTCTATGGTTAACATCTACTAACAAAGCTTTTCCAAAAAGAAGTCTTCAACCATAATATGACCCTAACCATAAAATTATGCAGCTATAATTGGACACATAATTTTATAGGACTACTTTCGATTAATACCTATAGATGTATAGGTATTAAAGTATAGTCGAGAACTAAATGGCTTTATCACCTCTAGAGTTACTGTTAGTTGCATGTCATAAAACTATTAGGTTCAATATCGCACAACAAAACATCAGCTAAATCATGACGCTACTTTGACATATCAGTTCTCTTGTATTAGCAAATAGTCGTTAGGTATTTATAAAAACAAATAGTAAAGTCAACGTTAGTGACTGTTACTAGAGCATATTTTCGGTAAAACGTTATAATCTAATGAATTTCTCTCTTTTTTCCTTCTATGTCCATCCCTATCATTTTTTGTATGACGTCATTGGCGCATATTTCAATTGAAAATTTTCGTAATTTTATAATATAAAACAAATTAGGGTAAACCACCTAATCGTTAGAAGTCCTACAATTATTGGCACTTAAGAGTTAAAAGTGAGTAAAAAGAAAGAAAACACTATAGATTATTCAAGTTCAGTATGATTATTCAAGTTCAAATATTATTTATTTAATATTTTTATCATATTTTATTTATTTCATGTGTCAACATAGCAACAATAAAATCATCCTTTTATTGGCAATAGTGCCAATAATATTTTTTTAATACTATTCAATCACATAATAATGATTAAGTATAAGCAAAGATTAAAGTATTTTATCATTTTATGATATTTTATATTTTAGTCTGACACGAAGTCCACTCTTAAGGTGCCAACAATTGGGTGGCTTACCAGCCAATATTTGAATTCTACATTTTCAGTTTTTCTGAAATGACAAGCTTGTAATGTCACAAGTAACAAGTTGACTTTAGTTTTAAATTATTTAATGGTTTTTCATGGTTTTTCACATACAAACTCTATAGTTTAATTAGTGACATTTGTATTGTGTTAGTAGATTTTATTATTTATTGCGTTAAAGTGATAGTTTAAAATAGATTGCACTTTTAATCTAAGCAAAGTTTTGAATACGGTCAACCAATGACGTCAAGCTCACGCATAAACATTAAATAACGATCTTAATGAATTTGAATTATGATAGAACTTTTTATCAAAACTGATAAAGCCATTTCGTTTTCGACTATACATTAAAAGAAAAGCATAAGTACCTCATTGAAATAATATTTTCATTTATTTTCCAGGTTTGACATTACCATTAATAACAACAGAAGAAGGTGATAAATTTGGCAAATCTGCAGGAAATGCTATATGGTTAAATGAGAATAAAACTAGTCCTTATAGCCTTTACCAATTTTTCATTAGAACCAAAGATTCTGAAGTTGAAAATCTTTTAAAGTTATTCTCATTTTATAGTTTAGGAGAAATAAAGGATATAATGTTTAAGCATAAAGAACATCCTGAAGAGAGATATCCACAAACTTGTCTAGCTGAACAAATTACAACTTTAGTTCACGGAAGTAAGTATTTCATTCAATAATTGCAACATTACTCACACACAAGTCCTTCGTCTGTGGACAATACTCCGTTACTAAGTGAAATCAAGTTTATTGGTTTTTTAGCTGTTTAAGTAACCAATAACCCAATAAAAAAAGGAAATTGCCTTATCTCCTAAACAGATAGGTGTTTTTAGAAAGTATTGTTTGTTAGAGAAGTTATATCTTGTGTTAAAGTTTATGCGCCATACTCATGTACAGTACCCGGCCGTTTATATTACACATCGACCTGTGGAAAGAGACAGTCGGCTCATTTTGGCTTCGTAGAGCGTCATCTCTGTCGCACGAAATACAATTGAAAATACACACCTCAACAAAGTCTAAGGATATTTGGTATTTACTCAATTAACTTCAAAATTATTGAAGATAGCATACAACATGTTTATATTTTTATAAAGACAATTTATCAGGCTACAATCCAGAATTAAATAAAAGTATTTTTTTTGCATAAATAATTTTTTATTCAAATAAATAAAAAATTTGGAAAATTAGTAAAACTAATAATGAATGTGTTTCTTAAGCAAAAGTGAAAATAAGCAAAAATTTATTTGTTTTTAACTGTTATGTGAGTAATCAGTAGTCAGCACATTAAAAAAACCGTAAATAACGGTCCTGCAATGGTTTTTCATGCTTTTATTATGTTATCTAGGTCTTGGTGCGGTATATTGTTCCAGGTCCGACTAGGATGCAAAAAAAGTTGCCCTTCCATCGCAATTTTATGCAGGAAAAATGATCAAAACCCTTCTTTTGAACATGTCCTACGCGTATTTTATGATTTTGAGGTTAGGCGATTGAGTGGTTCAGCATAAAATCGATACGTCGTGCTCCTGCAACCAGCTCGTCATCACTCTCGCTTTATGCGGACGGGTGTTATCGTCCATGAACTTGAACATTTGGCCCAATTGTAGTCTACGGGGGTAGATTATTAGTACTAGCACCTCATTAAGTTATTTTTCAGCCGTTATGGTGTTTCTAATTTAAACGCGCTCTGTTCTTCGACGGGCACGAATTCCCATCCAAACCATAATTGTTGCATCGTGGTATGAATAGATTTTCTGAGGATGTTGTAGACGGCTATCACAACCAGGAACTCGCCAAGCACGTTCTCTACGTGAATCCGAGTGGAAACCGAACCGGGACTCATGCGTAAACACCACTACAGATAACAGGATATCTTTGCAGTGCAAATGTTCACGAGCCCACTCTAGTCGTCGTGCGCGATTCGCTCAGCGTAGTGCTGGAGTACACAGCGGTATGCGAGCATAAAGGTGAGCTTCATGCCGACTTCTTCTGACAGTTTGGTCACCCGCAGGAGTCTCCACCAAGAGCTGGAGCCTCTAAACCAGCTGTATGGTAGTAACATTTCGCTGTCTTTTCGCGGGAACTTGCAAAAATCGATCATGTCATTGAGTGATGACAGATTTTTTGCTGTGGTATCTTTCAGCGACTTCACTAGTAGCACGATAACGTGACCATAACCTTGATTTCATGTTTTGTATCGTTCCAATCTCTTCAGCAATACTCCGCTTAGTACGCGCAGTTGGGAGCATGCCTACTGCTCTTAACATTTCCTCTATGATGAAATGGCGCCGCTGCTTAATGCACACAATATCAAATTATTCGAAATAAACGCTTAAATTGTTATAAAATTTAAATATTACACAAAAAAGCAGTCAAAACTTACTGTTGGTAAACTTACTGTTCGAACTTGACTGCGTTAAAGCCGCGTAAATCTCTTATTTTTAATTTTATTTTTTAAATTCAAATTTAGAATGGTTGAAAAAGGTTAACAAAGTAAGTTTTCATCAAAAGAATTAAAAAAAAAACAAAATTACAAACCAAATTTTTTGAGTTTCACAACTTTATACAAAATATCCCTAGACTTTGTTGAGGTGTGTATATATTGAGAGTTGTTAACACCCCCAAATGTAATTATATGAAAAAATCAAATCATAATTTGTTTTAACAGCTCCTAAAAGATACCGGACTATTTGTATTTCGTGCGAAAGAGATGACGCTCTACGAAGCCGAAATGAGCCGATTGTCTCTTTCCACAGGTCGATGTGTAATATAAACGGCCGGGTACTGTACGGCCCTGTACATAAGTAATTTAAATTCTTTGGGTTTTCAGAAAATGGTCTAGAGCGAGCTCTAAGGGCAACAGAAGCTATTTATAGCAAGGACGTAAAGTCATTGGTGTCACTTAGTAGTACAGAATTGGAACAAATTTTCGACGGAGCAAGTGTCACTCATCTACTATTATCACCTGGTATAACTACTTTAGAACTTGGAATGAAAGCGAAGTGCTTTCCTACTGAAAGTAAGATACTTTATAATAATAACCTCTCTATCTTCTTATGTCAGCCAAGGGACGTCCACTGCCGAATGTAGGTCGCTTCTAAATATTTCTTGCAGTCCAATGCCTTACTTATCCCGACTTGTTGCTAGGTCTACAGGTTTATATTGCTTATTTAAGTTATATACAAAACATCAGCAAATTCATAAAATGTATACTTACTACTGTTTTGTTTCAACGTAAACTTACATTACGCGTACTCGGCGGGGGTATGGCGACTATGGTCTAAAACGAAAAATGATGAAGTATAATAACGTCAACTTGTATACCAATGTCGAAATATAAAAATGCCAACAATAAATTTTGTCAAAGTAGAAAAATGGCAAAGTATATTTTGGTCCTCGTGGGTAAATGGTGAAGTATAATAATGCCCACTTTCTGCCAGATTAATTTAATGGGATATCATAGAAACGAATTGGCCAATGACCGACAGTTGTGGAAATCAAAGGGAGAGGCCTTTGCCCAGCAGTGGGATGATAAGGGCTGATACGATACGACGATACGATCATAGAAACGTTAACACCAAATCAATGAGTGTACAGTTGGGTTTGGCGACTAGAATATTATTTTGACTTCCTGGCCACTTCAAATGAAGTATTTGATAATTCTTGTGCTTATGATTAAAATTATGATACTTTTTTTTTGTTACCTAAAGATGTTATGAGCTTAAAAAGGGTCAGGTTCATATCGACTGAGTAGTAAATGGTCTTTACTTGAAAATTGTCTGAATTTAAGAGTAATTTTGTTTTTTCAAAGAAGTGTTATTTTTTTTATGTGATAATAATTAAATATTGAATAATATGTACTTTTTTTTTTTTATTTAATATTTGGCAAGTATTTATATCTTACCTTGTGTGTGGCTCAAAATAATTCATTGAATAGGCTTTTTATCCTTTGTAACTATAATTTTCATAAATAAATGCGAAACATTCATTTCAATTCTTAGGCATTACCTCATATTGGCTTAGTATTTGTGACTTTTTTTTAGGTTGACATTTTTATATAGTGACATTTTTATAGGTGGACATTTTCATATTGTGGCATTTTTATAGGTGGACATTTTCATATTGTGGCATTTTTATTGGTTGACATTTTTATACATTGATTGTGGACGTTATTATACTTCATCATTTTTCGTTTTAGACCATAGTCGCCAAACCCCTCGGCGGGCCAGAAGTTAGAAATCAGAGACATTAAACATTGAGATGTAATAAGATAAGACCTAATCTTAGCATTCCATGGATTCTCCGTGCGGGTCCATCGCGTGATAGAGGGAGGAACACTGGCGTAACAGCGTCTGGGACTTACGACCCAGATGTAGGTTTAAGGAGGTCCCCTTACAACGCGTTAGCGGTCACCTTCACTGTCTGCCATGTTCCGTCCTCTACCTATCCAAATTTGGTAGGAACCTAACAATGCCGTTTTGGACATTCGTGATAGTAGAGAGCTTACTGAAGTTCTCGGCAGTCCTAGTTCTTTTAATAGATTGTAGAGGAATTTAGCTGGTGTACCCCTCGCACCTATTTCCACGGCATACAGAGTAACCCTATAGCCATTTCTGGTTATCTCATTTTGTCAAGTCAAAGTATTTATTTGTCTTAATTGCGTGGTCTTTAGGGATGTTAGTTTCCCACGGTACCGTGAGCTCAATAAGTACTACACGCTTTTTCAATTTTGAGTAGAGGAATATGTCTGGTCTCAACGGCGACACGCAGATATCCTCCGGGATTTTGTAGTGTGTTTCATACGTGTCAACCAGTAGAGTCCAATCGTCTGCCGGACTCAGGACCGAAAAAGGCTTGTAGGTGGTCTTTTTAGTAGTGCCTTCCTTAACAAATTGGATGTTTTGTCTTTCATTCGTAGTCAGTCCTTTTCTAGCTCTGGCAATCGACAGACTCACTGCCTCGCGTATAATCCCTAATACTTTGTCGTGACGTTGCGAGTAATGACCCCTATCCAAAAGCACTTTGCAGCCTACCAATAAGTGTCTTGCCGTACCAATTTCTTTGCCACATTCTGTGCATTTTTTGTCCGTGGCTTTTCCCCATCTTACAAGATTGCTTTGATCGGGGAGAGTCAATCGAAAGGCGTTGAGGTAGAATTTAAATAATGCTGGTGACCAGTCGTAAAGCAAAGTGCGCCACTTCAAGGCTAAAGGTATACAGTAGTCCCCTAGAGTAACCCATTCATTTTGCATTTCTAGGTTCATTGCGTGCACTCTGTAGCTGTTATTCTCATCTTGGTTTAAGAAGGATTTTATAATTTCTTTGTCCGATTGACTTTCCGTGTTTCCTAGACCTACTCTACTAGTTTGTGCGCCTATCATGAACTTTTTGTGGAATTGCAACCGTGACTCGAGCGCAGATGAATTTTTATCATTTGGGATGGATTTTACAATTTCGTCTTTAGATGTTGATAAGACTTGCATTTTAGTGACTCTTAGATGTTTGTAGAGTTCCGATGGTTTTTTTAGTTTCATCCCAAAGTTATTTGTGTCTCGATACAGAGCAGAAGAGTCTGCAGATTGAGCTAACCCTAGCCACGATTTCAATTCCTATTATTCCTGTCTCCTCGAAAGTAAAAAGAAGGAATTATATTAATAATATTTTCAGGTGACGCTATGAGAATTATCAAGGCTGGCGGATTTTACATCAACCATCAGAAAATACAGAAGATAGATGAAGTAATAACTGAATCTGCACATATACTACCCAATTTGCTCTCTTTGTTGAGAGTTGGTAAAAGAAACTACTACATAGTTAAATGGCAAACATGATAAAAATGTTAATTAAAACTTTTGTTTTTGTTCTCATATATCTTATCTCCCCAAAACATGCTGCGATATAGTAATCAATCGATCTTAAATGAAAATCAATATTATTTCGGCTATTTTATTAATTTACTTACAACAGAAGCTGGTATACTTGTAGTATATAATAATAAAATGCATATCACATAAAAGATTGTAAACACTACATAACATACTTACAGCTAAAATAATATAAGTCAATTGAAACAGCATTGCGATGATTACTTAATCTAATTCATTGATAAATTTATGATGGCGAGTCACCCTCATACACACTTAGGCCGTAAGTGAACAAAAACAACTACATTATATTGTGATGAAATTACAAACTATAGCCAATGATAGGTGTACAAGAGTAAATAACTATCATAATTATCATAAAAATATGGCTGTTCGTTACATTAACATTTGTGCACTCTCCCTCGCGTGGCCATTGACCGGGAGTGTTGATTTATATGCTTCTAATATCACAAGTATTAATTGCAACATTCACTCACCGTAAGAACTAGTTTACAACATTTTATAATAACATTAGCCTGCATATAAAAGCTACAATAGACAATCTAGACGATATGTCTTTTAGGAATCAATTCCTGGGGTCAATCGTTAATCGTGTCAGACCTATTACTTGCAAAAGCTGTAATTACTAGTTTGGTAAAGTAGTACATATCATTAAAATTATCACGTGTTATCTTATTTATAGCGCTATACGTTTAAAAAAATAAATACATAATACTCATTCATTATATGCACAGAAAAATGTTTCTCAAATTTCTCTCTACTCCCTGCAGGAAAATAAAAGCGAAAGTCAGTCTCTTTATGACTCCGGGTACATGACTCGTCATATCGTTTTATTCACTTGACTGAAATCACGATCCTTACACATATTCTGCACTCGGTAGCAACTAGATTGCTATTCAACATCGTCGTTTAAACCGAGGCTTAGGAACAGGGCTGAATACCTGCTAGAGATCCGTACTCTCCTGTTGTTGAGGGACAGGCGGGGCGGGCTGGACAGGCTGTACGGGCTGCGGGGCTTGTACAGGAGGTGGTGGGGCTGGGACCAGCGGACGCGGAGGTCGCGCCGGCTGCGGTCGTGGTGACGGGGCCTCGGTGATGTCTCCTTCAGATTGTGACAACTGACGACTAGCTACACACAAACTCCTCGGCTCCTCGAGATCGCCATCTCTCCCACCAGAGCTGTGTGTACGTTGAACTGTCACTCGCGGCGTCTCACTTTCAACTTCCTTATTATCGACTGCTCCGCCTCCCACCTGAATTACCGTAGGATGTTGCTTGTCGACTGTGTAAATATGGGTTCGTTCCAATACTGTAGGTGCTGGTTCTGAGGCGTCACTGAGAGATGAGCGTGGTGCTCTAAAGCTCTGTGGTCGAAGTGTAGCGGGACGTTCTGGTACAGCTGGTTTGTGGCGCAGCTGAACTTCAGCTTCAGTCTCAACGGCCGCTGGAAGAATGGTTCGTGGAGCTGCGACAGGTCGAGGCGGGGGCTGACCAACTGGTTTAGTCGTTGTTTGTAAACGTGCTGGTGTTGCTTTTTCTGCTGACGTTGTAGTACGTTCAGCTCCCAAAGAAGCCGGGCCGCTGAGCGCATCTCCAACCACCTTCATCCGGCCTACAACACCTGTCTGTGCTGTAATGTTTTTAACAACAAGGGTCGACTCTCTACTACCATCAGGCGCTTTTAAAATGTCTAATTTATCCTTGTCGAGTTCGAGACTTTGTCGGCGCGTGTCAGCGAGGTGTTCTCGACTGCCCCTAGCCTCTTCCTTCATGGCCCTGTTTTGCCTATAAGTCGACCTGTTTATTGTTTGGACACCTGATATTACTTTGCCAGTCTCTGATACTACAGGTCTCGGAGGTTTGGCAGGTTTGTCATTATCAGCTTTTGCTGCATTTGGTTGTTCTTTTGGAGTTTCAGTCACTTGTGGTGGCGTTTCCAGTTTCTTATTTTTGTCGGGAGTAAAATTAGGTGGCACTGGCGCTAACGGTTTATTTTTTCGCCTCAATATTGGCTTAGGACTGCCATGTGGGGGACTAGATTGGTCAGACAACGAGCTGTTTGACTGAGCTTTCTTCATATCGTTCTCTAATAGAATTAAACTAGTATCGTGACTGTTACTCCTAGAATGTCGGCCTGTCATATCCGAATTCTTAAGACTTTGGTGATTATAATCAAACATAGATTTGCTCATGCTACTGTATTCTCCATTTGCTGGCTCGTTATTAAGAGCAGCAGTTTGGTTGTAGCCGTGAACGAAGTTTGGTGTGAAACCATATTCACATTGATCCGGAAGTAAATCCTCTTTGGTGAAAGATATAAAAAAGTTAACATCGTCTTTATAGAACCAGTCAGCATGTTTGATAAGTAGTTCTACGATACAGTTTACAGCAGTTGTAATGTTCATGTCAAAAGTGCTCTCGTCTGCGGCCCACAAAAGATTAGGTGCAATCACAATAGCAAGGTTTGAAGGTGTCATCTTGTTTGTACTTTGATTTTGAGTCAAGGTAGACAAAAATTTAATGAGATACCTAAGATTTTGAAAATTGGCTTCAGGTAGTAAATGTATGGCTTCCCACACAGCGTTAAGTCGAGCCTGTTCTGATGGTTGTCTAGACGCGGTTATGAAATTTTCATATAAGCGATAAGTTAATATGGGCTCGGGTAATTCCCTTAGATAAGATTTGAGCACTGACGCCACAACGTGCATGTCCCTGTAGTCTCGAGGCAACGGTACATTGAAAAGACCAGCGTCTAATGATAGTTTCATTCGTCTAACTTTTGAAGAACCTGAAATGAATAATGCGTCATAATATAACTGTTTGTAAGTAAAAATAACAATTATTCGCTTGTAGCTTGTCCTACATAAATGAATAAAAATATATTAGTTATGGACGATTGGAAACATGCGATACTATACGTAAATTAAAGTAAAACAGTTACAAAAGCATCAACACGCGAAAGTTACATTATATGCATTATTTTATCGATATAGATGATTCAGAAAATATTATAGAGTCTTGTCTCAAAAAGTAGAGTTTTTTTTAATGAATAATGAGCGCTAAAATTTATTTAATATTCAGATATATAAAGTCTGTGAGAATTATTTGAAATCATTTTGGAACGAAAATATCTAACAAAAACAAAACATATTCAGTAAGTATAACAATTCATACAACTCGACCAATTATAGATGTTACAAAATCTTATTCCTCTCTTTAGGTAACCATATTTTATCATCTACACGTAAAATATATATTTAGTACGATATAAAATTATCCTGTAAGTAAATACATACCGCCAGCGATTCTGAACAATCCTTCCTCATTGAGCGCCAGTTCGTGCAGAGTGCAGACACATAACTCTATTGGAAAGGCGATGGTACGCGTCGTTACCCGCAAGTGCTCTTCTAGAGGATAACCGAACACTGGCTTCACTGAACTGTCGTCTGTAACGAGAACATGGAAAACTAGTTTAAACTCTGTAAGTGCTTTGCCAAATTGCGCGAAAGATGGACTTGAAATCACGGAACAGTCTAATGGTGATTAACTATTTTCGTTTTATGACCTATTTATAAATTATTGTTACTAGGTAATAAAGTACAAGGTGAGTTAATTAGCTTTGTTCCATAAGATTGAGTTTACTGTACAAGTTTAGTGTACTTTGCAATGGTTATATGCATGGCGGATGGTTGTTATTCGAAATGTGTACAAATGTTACAAACGATTACTATCTAGCAGCTGATCTACATACTAAATAGATACCTGAGTGAAACTTAAGCCGTAGGTTCTAAGATATCAAGTTCCATAAGATGAAAACTGTACATTAGGTATTTTTTAGGTATATCCTTTAAGTCAATGCACAGGTTTGTCCAGCCTCATTCACTGTTGGAAAGAAGCTTTTCATACGAATTCATCAAGGGACAGAGGCCTTTTTGTCAAATAATCTGTATCTCGCTGAGATACGTGATCATAATGTTTGTTAAAGCGTAATTTCTTCATCGACCCTAAGGATGAGACATTATGTGTTCCTTAGCCTGACTACATAGATGAGACAAAGTATAGACTTTTCTATCTATTTCTGTCATTATATTAACGGTATTATAAAGTTTGATAATTACTTAACCGTAAATACCTATATATTCATAAAAATATTGCTTTTATTATACCACATTAGAATAACTAGTCGTAAATAGAGTTATATTTATCTAAGAGGAAAATAAAAATAAATATTTTGTCCGGGGATTTTACGCTATCGAAGTGGTCCGTGCCAAATGCAAATGAATAATGTTTATTAATCCCATTAATAACTTTGCGAAATTTAGTTCTTAAAGTTTTTTAATATCTACTTTATGTAGCTATTGTATTATTACTTATTAGATGTATTTAATAATAGGTCATTGAATCATCTCCGTATGAGTGTGATGCCTTGTTAATAATTTTATTTGAAATAGAGACCTGCAGCGGGCTATTCGACGTCTTAAGTCGGGAACTATTTATCGATGGGCTAGTTGCAACTTGTCATAAGGATTGAAGACTGCCCAGCCCGAACGGGGTCCGGCTGTTTGATCAAAATTCATTTGGCAAAACTACAGTTCACAAACAACGTTTAGCATAACAATCGTTTCACCAAATGATAATTAGATAATCATTTTACAAAAGACTCACTTTACCAAAAAATCAACACTTAAATTTACTTTTTACAGCCTGAACACATAGTTGCAGCAATCACAACGAACTCCGCTATTTATAAATAAATATTAACTGACGGTGTTTTGTTTTATTTATATAATTATTCCTTATTTACTACAGCGCGGTTTATGGATTATTGGTATAGAGAAAAAAATATACTGTTTCGAGTATACCTATAAGTTACTGTAACGCGTTTTTAAGTGTAGGTAAACATGAACCTGTCAGGTCAATAAGAAAATGAGTGGGGATCGACAAGAGACTTTCTGAGTGTTAGTTTATAATATCTAGGCTACCCTATTTAGCTAAATCTAGTTTTATTTTTAATTGGATTACGCAATAATAATTTCAAGATCACACACTGTTTTAATAAATATACATAATGAATTTTACTACTATCGAAAAAAAAGTCAATATACAATTTGACATTCGTCTTAATTATAATCAACTCAATAATAACGCCTTAGTTCAATGCTCTATTGATTTACCTCCTACTTAGTTTCGCGGGCAAACATTATATTTCGTCCACACTGAGGTCGTAATCGATGCCATTACGTAATAAAGCATTATGTAATAATTGAAATCGAATAATATTACTCGTAGTGGCCGTATAAAAATGACAACGATATTCCTGATTATGGTCAAACAGGTAGCGTAATCTAACGTCTATAGAAATGAGAGCTATGTCGTAAAGTTCTTCACTGTAACTCTGTGATAAAAACAACAGAATAACTTGACGACCTCTGTGGCGTAATAGTTGCATAACATGACTGCTACGCAAAGGTCTCGGGTTCGATTCCCGCTCAATGCAAATCTTTGTGTGCATGAACATGATAGTTTGCATTGGCCTGGGTGTTTTCTATGTATAATATGTATGTATTTACAGAAATAAAAAAAGTATTTAAGTATGATCCGTTGTCTAGTATCCATAGTACAAGCTTTGCTTAGTTTAGGACTAGATGGCGGTGTCTGAATGTGTGAGGAATATTTATTTATTTTATTTATACACAGTAGATAGTATAAACAAAACCACAGAAGTTGTTAATCTTGGTTTACTTGTACATACATATTATAATGTGTATTTTATAGCATATGGGTATTAATGCTTCATTAAAAGGCTCATCCTCAAGCAGCCTCAATGATTGAGAAGGTTCAGGGCTAGCAACAAGACATCGTTTAGATGAGGCATAGGGCCAAATGTAAACACGATTTGTATAATTATTATGATGATAGAATATTAATTAAGTTAAATAACTGAGCTCTTCTACTTAAGGTACTACTTAAGTACTAGAAGGAGACAACTACCTCCTCTCTTAGACAGGAGACGAGGACGGAAATTGTTCAGCCGATTATGAAGTCAATGAACGTATGACTATATTTGCAAGACATTATCAATCAACTATTAGGGAGTGAGGTTTTAAAATGTGTAAGTATATTAAACGTATTTTTTTTATTAAGTTAACTCCAGCATTAGGATGACCTGTGTCGTGACTAAAACAAGCAAAACAATATTAACCCGTACGGGTCGATGAAACAAATAAATATTATTTTGAACTATTTAGTTATCTATTTTCTGTACTCAATAACGTTTAAAAGAATAATAGTAGTCATAATAGGTATAACACAAAGCAGGCTTTGTTTATAATTTCGTAGACATTCTAGATTCTAAACGGCCGGAGTATAGGCGAGATTATTTTGAACTTGAATTCAACAATCACACGCTAAGCAGACATTACTAAATACATTACACATCCTGTTTGAGTTTATAAATAAAATTATATCAATAATATCTGTGTCATAACACGCAACCAACCAACTTATATATATAGAGGATAATATTAATACCTATTTTTTTTTTTTTTTAAATCTTTTTTTTATTATTATATTTGTTTTGAGTACTTACTACTGGGATTAAATACTATTTTAGCTAGGCTATTTTAACGAGGTTTATAATAAAACATTTCTTATAATTAACGAATATTAAAATATATTACACTGTGCTAAAGCTTACACACTAGGCTTATTTTATATTTTAATTAGCCAATTATTTACAATTCTGATAAAAACTAATACACGCAGTCTACTGCCCTGCTATAGACTTCGTCTATTAGTCTACAGGCCGTATCTAAATATTTCCACTTTAAACAGTTCTGAGTTTTTCTCATGCAACGGCTTTTCACCATCTTGACCAAGTTCTCTGGCTACTTTGACAAGGGTTAGTCCATTTACACCAAAGGCTGTCGGTTCTTAGGCTTGTGCTCTGCCCACCGCTACTCTAATCGACCAATTATTAACTCTATGTCACTTTAATATAATGGTACATAACTACGCTTTTGACCTTACCTCTTTCAATACGTAATAATATCACAACGGCGACGGATGCTTAATACTAATACCATAAAGGATAGGCGTATAGTTATAGTAAAAATTGCTACTACTCAATGAGAAAAATAGTACAGGGTATAGTAGTATTAGGCTTACTATTACGTAGCTTTCCCAGCACAACCTTTTTTGGCCTTCAAACACATGGTCGTAACTTATACTATCTAAGTAATAACATAAAAATATTTCTCGTTATATAACATGCCTTGTTCGTAATATCACGCGATATTATGCATAAACTATTACCCGATATGGTACTCTTAAACGCCTATGTCGCGTTGACATTAGGCATTATACCTAATTATGTAAATATTGTGTAGCTAAAATATAAATGCGCTACTTTCTCTATGTGGGTAAAACGGATCTCCTTTCTACCTCTTTTCTTTAATTTCTCTAGCTTATAGCTGCAGAAACGGGCCTCAGGGAGGCCCTCCCTAAGGATGAACGGAAACTTGAGTCGACTAAAATGTAGTAAGACTTAATAATGCGCTGCGAAGACGGATTGATTGAGATAACGGTATCATGCTAATAAAATTTACCATACTCTTATTTTACACGACTGCAAAATTTCACTGGAACTCGACAGGCTACGTTTGGCTCCTGCTGCCAAGGTTGTAGATGGGCAAGGAAAACCACAGAGTAGACTCCATGTAGTAGGAAACGACAGCGGGAATTGCCCAGAAGTAGAGGGGCGTGCCGAGAGATGCGTGCAAATAGAATTGTGCGTGGTCGTAATTATAGAGAAATGAGACGCACAGGCCATTATATAAGTTACTATCAACAAAACAATTGCAACGGGTCGCAAGAAGCGAAAGTCGGAAGAGGAGGTCTTTGCTCTACCTTAGAACAATATGGACTGCACATTATAATAAAAATACAATTCTCAAACAAGTGATCATGCCCTGTGTCGCGGGGACTTTTACAACATGATTTACACATAACAGATACAAAGAACATCCAGGCTGACAATCATTTGTAAATCGCCCAAACCATAGTCCTATTAGGGATTACACAGCCCATTAAAATACGAAACTTAATTGAAGAACTTTAAAAGTTGTTGTTTTCTATCTAATCTTAATGTCAAATTACCAGTACCTATTTAATGAGTTTGGGATCTAATTACTATAGTAAACAATGGCCTATAATAATATGATTAAAGATTTTCCCTTGTATTCAATATTTCTAAGACTTTAAACAATTAGTTAAACTGCTTGTTTAGATACTAAAATATTTATTTTACTAACGAGGTGCAGTTTGCTAACTATTCTGATAAAAGACTGATAATAATTAACAATGAAAGGGCTAGTCGGTGCGTGTAAGCCCCGGAAAACATATTATGTTGACCAGATAGGTTGCATATTGGAGAATGGTCAAATAAAGATCACTCGCAAGTCGCAACCGACGCGCATGTATGAACTCGCTTAATGAATGTGGACGAGGCCCAATCTGTCTGCCAGGATCGTGACAAGTGGTGTTCTGTCGTCTCTGCTTACCCCGGACGGGATAAGGCGTGTGTTTATGTATGTATAATTAACAATATCAATACAGTTAACATATTTGCATTGCTCTTCCAGAATTGATCGTTACTATTATGTACTCTCTAAGACAATTATTTCATAAAAAAGAGATTTGAAAAATTGAACATATTTATATAAATACAAATAAGGAAACATGTACCTAATCTAAATATTGGCTCGATATCTAAGTATGACTCAAGTTGTTATTGATAAAACTAACGATCAGTATTTGTTATTTACCTGCAGGGTGTAAAACTTTGTCATACAACAAAGTTATCAACGATAGAAAATACGCATTCGTAAACATTGTAAACTTTTTTAATATTACGCTAAAAGTTTAATCTTACATAGAAGGATTGCTTAGGCGTTGTATCTTTACAGGAGTAAATTTTAATGTGCATCTGTCTCTAATAAATACTTCCCTAATACCTCTTTATGTAGACTTCAGAGGAGTCAGCTCATCTTACTTACCAAAGGAAGCTCGTAAGCATCCAAGGCATGAGAAAGAAAAGGAAGTGAAGAAACAACTAAGAGGAAATATGAAACTCATTGACATTGTTGACCAACAATTGAATGGAATATCTACCTAATACAACCTCGCATAACTCCATGTTACTAACAGCAACTTTTAAAACATACACTAATGATAGTACAATAGCCTAATAACTAATCAAAAACAATGAGTGGATTAATTACAGAATGTCAAATACTTACTAATGAATCTTTCCAATTCGGGAACAGTATCTTGCAGAGAATGCAGAGCCGACTCATGATAGGCTCTCTGAAGCTTGACATACTGAAGAAGGGTGTGAGCTAGTTGAGCCTCTTTGGCAACCAGGGCAAACATATCCGCGGCAAGTGCATCACGAGCCGCTTCAACCCTGATACCTACTTCTTCTAGTTCTTCTTTCGCAGCACTTAATTTTGTAGGGTTTTCTTCTTTTTGTCGTTCTAAATGCTGCAAATGTTTTAAAAATTAATCCCTATATTATATTTAACTAATAGTTAGATGCATGTATTTTGGCTCATAAAGGTCTTACTTTAATTTGGATTGGCTTTAGCAGTTCCTTGCGAAACAGGTGATAAGATGAAAGTTTGTGTTACTAAAAACATCCCTCAATGAGTTAATATAGGGTTTTGTGCCAAGGTGAATACTTAATATATTTATTGCATTCCACAATGTATACTTAGGTGGTAACATAAAAAATAATATTAGATCATTATGGATCCTGTCGGGCAATTATATTTCCAATCACAAGAAAATTAGTGAGAATAAGCTTTTGAGTAACACTTTAATTCATTGATACTATTTGACTACTGACTAAACAATTGCTTCAATTCCATGTTGACACAAAGAGCAGCTATTTGAAAGGTTTGTTAATGTTTATACTAGTAAGTTTTTATGGGAAGCTTAAAAATAATGATTACTAGCTTTGTGACTGTTGTGTTCCTTTAATTGGGCAATGAGAGACTGATTGATGAGTATATTAAAATCATAAAAGTAATTTATTGTAGAGGACTACAATAACTTATATAATATTTTTGTGTGGTTAACCATATATAATATCAAAAGTATAGTACTTTAACCACTTATGTATGATACACATGTTCTTTTAGATTATCTTATTTGTCACAAAATCATTCTAAGATTAAAGTTGATCTTTAAATTTAGTTCAAAGCATGATAAACATGTCAAAACTATTGTGAAAAATATAAAGATAAAATACTACTTACATTATATCTACTGGCAGCCGATTCTTTTTCACTCATAAGCCTGTTTAGAAGTTTCTTTGCTTTCATAATAGCTGGAAGATCTGTGTCACTAATGGCTGTCAATGGTGCACATACCAATTGCTCTACTTTTAATTCATGTTCTGCTATTTCATTTGCAAGAAACTTTTCTGTTTTACCTAGAAATTTAAAAGAATATTTAAAACTAATTCAAGTAGCAGCCATTGTAAAACTATAATAATATCATGTTGACAAGAAATTTCTACATAAATTAATATGTTGCCTTCTTAATACCTTAGTAACATTTAATACATTTCTTTCTTTAATTCCTGTATGCAGTAACCAGAAGGTTGAGCACTATATTTTTACACTAATAAATTTTATGCAATTTTATCAATTATTTGTTACTAGTGAATAGCAACAACTTACTAGCTGTTATATTATATAAAACTTAATATATCCATCAGTTGTATAACTAACATGAAACCAAAGCTTCCATTATATAATTCACTATAACTCTAACAAAATAATGTTTTATAAACTAAACTATTTGTTATTAATAATGAGAATGTTATTTATATAAAGATATTTGCAATATATAAAATACTTAACATGTAAAGTTTATTAATATCTTCATGATTTAATTATTATACATATTACTGTTATTATTATGAAAACTTTTATCACAACAACATTAAACACAAGAATCTTAATTGTTACAAAACTTAATGAATATTGTTTATTTATACTTAAATACATGTGCTTATATTAATCAAAAATAATTAGATGATACTTACCACATTCATACAAAATGTATTTTAAAATGCTATCATCATCATCAAAATTACTGGCTTCAAGCATGGATAGTCCAAGAAGATATTCTGGCAATTTCTTAAGTCTTTTTTCTCTAGCTGCAGGGTCCTGGCCTTGTGTACTGCCGGCTCCAGTTGATAAGCGCTTGCTAAGCAATTGTAAGGCATTGCGAAGATGCTCTACTTTTCTATCAGCTGTCTGAAGTTCATCTGTCAATCTTTCTGCTTTACCAGACCTGATAAAATGAGGACCAATATTTAGAACAAGAACATATTTATAACAATAATTTTACTAATTAGCTATAAAAGGAGGTTTCATTGTAATTCCGGGAGAAACAAAATTAACTATTACAAAATATTACTGTTTATATTTGGTAAGCTAAGTAACAGTAAGAATGATAATGAAAATGATGTTTAGCAAAATTATTACTTCTTCATTTTAACTGTTAGCTACATCGGTTTTAAAGATACTGATTCAGGCAGAGAGATAACAATAACAACCACCTCAACTTATATGAAACAGAATCTTATCTGATAGGTGAGATAAATAAAGTAAGATACCTTGAAAATGTTTGGTCGGCGAGTTGTTTAACTCTATAAAATTGTTTCTTCATTTCCACTGATGAATTTCAAGAAAATTATTTTTAAGCTACAAGGTCATTGGACCCTATAGTAAAATAATAAAACGATCAAGATTTTGCTAAAAAGAACGAAATGTCAGAATGTCAATGAGATCATCCTCATCAAAAACGATGCAGTACTGTTACTTTATTCCGAAATTTTATCACCACTTATATATCCAATAAGGCACAATTTTTCCATTATTCACTTAAACACGATATATCACTTAATTTTAAGTTTTACTTCTATAAATGTAATAAAATACTGTGTCGATGAATCAGAAAATAAAATAACTACAGCTCGCACAGACAACCTACGAATGAATATTTAATAGTTTCATGACATAATCTGTATTGATAACAAAACGTATTATAGAAATGAAATAAAACGTTTATGGAAATTTTTTTTGAATAAAAGTAAAAAAAATGTTTTTTTATATTTTAAGAAGCCCTTCTTATAATATATATCTTAATAGTCTATTAATGTCCCACTCCATGAACGCCGAACGGGCCTCCTCCCATGACGGAGGGATAATTGGCCTACTAATACCACTCTGGCCAGACGGATTGGTATAGGGTTTAATTTCAAGTTTTCCTTCTTTGAATATATATAATATTTTTTAATTACAAATAAAGATTAATTTATCTATTATTAAAGACGAAGTTAGAATAATCTATTAGGTTGGAGACGAGGTTTTGTATTGATTTGATTTACAGACCCCTTTACAATAATAATTATGTCGTATTGAATAGTAACTTTCAGCAACCTAGCTACGTAATTTAATATGGTTCTCGAAATCTTGGATTTTGAAAATCTAAATAATTTGTTAGAGTAAACATTTAAATATCTACACAATATAATTTACATAAAACTGGTAAAAGATTAATAAAATATATATGATTTGATAATTTTTAAATCTATAACAAGTAAAGTTACAAAGTCTTTACAGACTAAGCATTTTCTACCAAGAAAAAAAACCAAAGTAAGCTACATAAAATTAGTTTATTAATAAAATTAGTTTTTGAGTTTAGTGCTTACAGCACTATAAAAATAGTAATGTCGTCTCGCTCGTCACTTCTGCTGTCATTGTCAGAATTGAAATTGACATAATGTGTCTTTGACACAACATAGTGCTTCTCGTATTTATTTACAAGAAAGGAAAACAATAATTCTTTCACCAAGTTGTGGTGCTGTTGTGTTAGTGGAGGGAGTCAAAGTGCCGTGTAAAAGTAATTGTAAAAAACCCGTGTAAAAGGAATTTAGTTGGCTGTTGGATGGTTACCAGAACAGTTTAAAGCTTATTTCGTTTTTTGTTTATTAATATAAATAAATCAGCCAAAATGAATCGAAAATTTATAAACGTTATTATCCTCGGATTTGGTTTTATGTTTGTTTTCACTGCATTTCAAACAATGGGGAATATAGAGGTAAGTTCATTATAAAAATTCTGTAAAATATTTATTTTGCTAAGATATACTACGTATAAATATGATAGGTACATATTTATACAAAAACAATAAAATTGATGATCATTATAATAATTATTCATATTATGTTACGCGTGTTAAGATAATAATTTATCATTATGGAGTAGCTTTATGCGTTTCTTAGTAGATCATTTATTAATCATGCCTTATTTATAAAATAGTATAAGCTCTCCGAGAAACACACTGTGATACAATTTATTGGTAGGTAAATATTACCCGTCCTCTAAGATTTATTTCACTAATCTGTTTTCAAACAGAATAAAATTAAACTTTTTATTTAAGTATAGAAATATTTATTTAGTATTACTTGTCTTGCAATTATATTCTGCATTTGAATGTCCTTTTAACTTCAGGATAAACACACACCTTTTTATAGACAACACTTTTGTAAGTTGTGTTTTTTAATTATTAAACCATAATCATTTATGTAACTTATTGAAGGTACTATTTAATTTATCTAATTAGCAACTATCTATGTGTGATTGTACTTTTATTGCTATAATGATTGTTTTTTAATTCCTCTGGTGCATAACTTATCATATTAATGAGTTTTGTTTTTAAATAGTTAATGACTATAATCACGTAGGTGTTCTTATCAAATTTTTTATTAAATGAAAGCTAAACAATGGTAAAATAAATTAATAGGAAAGATAAATCTGTGAGTGGTGTATATTTGGCCTGTGCAACTAGTAATTGACATTAATAGGTCAATGTAACACATTGTACCATAATTTGGATTTTGAAAAAATGAAATGTGCCTTTCCATTGTAAAACAAGACCATTACAAAAAGATTAGATCATGCTTTTAATTATAGATTACATGAATTAAAATAGGTAATAAATAATTATTAACACAATATTATGTTCATAACAAATATCCCTGCTAAAGAAGTAAGACTAGACTCAGAATTTTTGACCAACCTGTTGGCTATCATTCACTGAATAATGACACTCACACCTCTGGTGCATCACTTGGGGCACACATTGGGTCTATCATTTAACATTACATCCTTCCTAGTATTCCTCATATTTGCCTTGCATTGAATAGTGTTATAACAACATGCACAACACAAAGGTATGTGACAATAATTTGTGACATGTGAGTGAGGGGCACATTAAATATACAGTGAAGGCTAGAGCAAAATCGATGAGGCAGTTGATGTGCTGAGTACAGCAACAGATTTGTGGAAGTTGTAGTCTCTTTCAGCAAATATTAGATCCAACACCTGAGACTATAAAAAAGGTGACAATGACAACCTCCTCACAATCTCCTGTCAAAGCATGCTTAACAGTTTTGGTGGATATTAGTGGACTATAAAAAGTCAATCGAGTTTTGGCGGTTTTTCGATCTGTTCAACAGTAACATATATCGATAAATTGAAGTATTGCATTGCTTGTATGAATTACCACATACGAAATGTTAGTAGGTCTTCAGGATCGGCATTGCACCAAGGTGTGAGCCAAGGGGTGATAATATCTCTGAAATTCTTCACCGCTGCGCAGAGCTAATATATCACGCATCATGGATTTGCCGACGACACAGTGGTCATGCCTGACACCATCGAAGTCTCTAAACAAGAATATCTAAAAATTAACTCTTAAAGTAATCTTGTCTATACAAGAACAGGATCATACGATCGTCCATGTTTCACCTATTTCAATTACGGTCGAAGACTACACTCGAAGTCGCCGACAGCATGCACGTTTGCCTGGGACAATTTAGTCTCATGTGTCTTAAGATGAAAGTCTTTGACTAGACTAGCAAAGCCAGCGATGACTGATGTACCATAGACGTGTTCGCTTATTACGGACCTTCTCAGAAGACTGACTATAAGCCAAAGTACGACATAGCTCTTATTGCCCGTTTAAAGTGGCAATGGTCAAAGCACGTTGAACCAACAGTCCTATCGGCTGTTTGAAAAACGCATAATTCGCTAATCCCTCAGGCAAGACTCCCAAAAGGTGGAGGAAGAGCGATGGGTGATGGATGCACAAGATGGCGAACGATGTAAACATTTGGAGGAGGGATATTTCCAGCAAAGGATGTAGCTTATAACTAATATGGTGATGATCTTTAGAAGACCCAAATGATAAATGTATTCGAAGAGAGTAGTCGTAGTGTAGTCGAGCTTGGATTTTGGGCCCTAGACAAATGAAAAACTATATTTATATACTTTGCTATAAAAACTTTCAAGTTATATTAGCAGTGAGTGATAAATAAGGTAACTATGTTCTATGAAATAAAATATCGATCTACTAATAAACGTTGATTGCAATTGCAATAGTAAAGATTGCGTACAATCAAGAAAATGAAATCGACATTCCAACGCTCCAGACAAGTGTAACGCGATTATCAAAGATTATCTGTTAATCTAATCTATAAAATTAAACCAAAATTGTATTAAACCGTGTATTTAACCGTAAGTAAATCTAATGCTTTCTAATCAAAGTTTCCGGTAATAATAACAAATATTTAAAACAAATTACTTCGACAACTTTGTAGTATTCGTTACGTTTAATCATGTACGTAGAGTCTCGGGTTAATTTGTAAATATTTGTGTGGATGCAGTTGAAATGGGTCATATGTTAACCAACAATGTAATATATTCGGGTACATATCTAAATACCTAAAATTAAAACACTTAACATTATAATACCTCAGTTCAAAATACCTAAAATTAAAATACCTTAAGAATTTAAATCCAGGCTAGTATGTATCTGGTGGTTGATCTTTTTCATCCGTCTAATATAAAAAAAAATCTTGTCTGTAGTACATCAAAATTACCCAAGCAAAACTTGACATAAAAACCTGTATCAATCCGACTGTCTACTGTAGTAGGGCAAGTTTTCTCCCTTTACTGGAGGTGAACCATCCCTAGTGTAGGGTATTAATTGCTGTCGTGCGTACAGTCAAGTGCTTAAAGCAGAGTGTACCGTGGCTTTAGAATTCTCACTTACGCGCGGTCGATTGCACATAGATAAATATCACGATCTGTTTTCTTTGATCTGTTATTCTTTCGTACTTCCTTTCTTGGTAGCACAAGGGCCACGTCAGAGCTAGTCTTGTCTCAGGTAGAAGGTTCGATTCTCACACATTCTACTAATATTATAAATGCGAATATTGTGAGGATGGATGGATGTTTGTTACTTGTTACTCTTTCACGCAAAACTACTGAACGGATTTTGATGAAATTTGGTAGTTTAGGGTGTAGAATAACATTTCATACCACGCCGGTGAAGCCGCGGGCATCAGGTAGTTGTTTAAATGCAAGTTTGTAAAAGTTTCGGCGACACAGTGCAGATTTACCATACTGCGACTTAGCTTACACCTACTAAACTATTACGTCGACAAAACTTAACAAGGCGACCGACAGAAGAATTGAACAGTGATGACTGCTTAACATTTTTTACGTAGGAAGGTATACAGATAGTCATAGCATAGTGGTACACTAGATGACACGCAACGTTATAGAACAATGAACACAATAAATGAATATCAATGTCTGATAAACTTGAAGTAGGCGTCGTCGTTTGTATGTTAACAAATAAATTCATCTTCTGCACACATAGCGTACAATGACCTGACGTGATCGAACATCACTAAGTGCCGTTATATTGACCTAAAACTATTAGATTTTATGTAAATGCTAGACTTATTTTGTCAAATGTTTTGTACCATAACCCTATACCCTACAGTTTACACAGCCCACAGACAGGCACGAAAGAGGTAGGGATATTTTTATTCTTGTACAACTAACATACCTACTTATTTTGGTTTTGTAAAAATAAATATCTTAATATTAAAAAGCCTTTTTTATGGGTGTCACGAAAAAAGGACAAGGTAAACAAACAAAAGATGGAATTTCCAAAATATAAATAAAATACAATTTAGCTGTAGTGCAACAATGAGAAATGACGATTTCTCTTTAAATTTTTACGAAGTTAATGTATTTTATACTGTCTTCGTAATAATATTGTCACATTCAAGTAACTGAAACCATAAAAATAATTTTATTATCGAAATTATGTAACTACTAGCAACAATGAAAATAAATATAAGTTAGTACTTATTGTATTCAGGTGCATATAAAAGTCAAATAAGGATAATCAATATCCTTTTTATTAACTTAGTAATAGCGAGTTTTCTGCGTCAAAATGTCAGAGCATAAAACAACCCTTTTTGATCACAATGTCTACACCGTAAAATGACTTTGAAGGATAACGTATAAAATGCATATTGACTAAGAAGCAAAATAACTTACTTTTAAAATGGCTACGAAGCAAAATGCCTCAAATCAATATCTCTAAAGTGTTTTGCCTAATTTGCAATACACCTGCATTGTTTCTTGTCTATGCAGCATAATGTCTCAAAAATTAAAACGACCATAAAGGATAATACACAATATGCCATAGGACTAAGAATCATAATTCATCGCTATCAAAAACGACGATAAATCAAATTGCCTCAAATTACCTCAAATTAATAATCAACGTAGTTTTTTATATATTGTATGTATACAATTACTTTTATTTTTGAATAATATAATAAATAAAATAAATGTTACTTTAATTATTACTGTTTATTTATTTCCTAAAGCAGACGAGTATCAGGTTTCTTCAAATAAATTAAATATGTAGTAGATAAACTCCGTTTTATAAAAAAAGTTAAGGGCCGGTGTGTCATCATCATCATCATCATAACAGCCCATTAATTTCTCACTGCAGAGACAGGCCTCCTCCTGTGACGGAGGGATACTTGGCCTTCTAATACCACGCTGGCCAGACGGATTGGTATAGGGTTTAAATTCAAGTTTTCCTTCTTTTTATTTTGTGAAGATAATATTCACGGATAGTCCCTCAGTCGGTTTTTACGACACCCAGCCATGGGATGAGATGGGGTGGTGACATATTGTATTCTTACTCCGTTACCACACGGAATTTTCTCCGTCACCACACGGAATGTACTATCCAGAAATTATGTCCTTCTGTCGTTACAGAAGGAGAAGATTTCTACGCCCTAGATAATATGTCTTCACAATTAAATATAGGTACTAAACCAATAATCCTTTGCTTCCTTTTGCTACCTGAAGAATTATGTTGAAAATAATTGTTAACATTCGTGAATTGGACCATTGCTTGTACTTTTATTTGATGTAATTTGGAGCATTTTAGAGTTCTGGTCATAAACTACTGAGATGTTTTGCATTTTAGGTATTTTGGATTTCAAGTCATCTTCACATAAAGGTATTTTACTACAAAGACGTTTGCCTTTAAAGTCGCATTACTTCGTAGACATTGTGATGTTCAACTATTTTACTACAAAGTCATTTTCATTTAAAGGTGTATTAGTACTAAGTCGTTATGATTTGAGGCATTTTGCTTCGTAGCCATTTTAAAAGTAAGTTATTTTGCTACTTAGTCAATATGCATTTTATGCGTTATCCTTCAAAGTCATTTTACGGTGTAGACATTGTGATCAAAAAGGAAAACAACGAGAAAGTGATTGCTTCGTACGACCGTGAAACTTATGCTCACTTTCCACTGTTTTGTGTTTACAATAATTTGTATAAGATTTTGCGTTTCTCTTGAAGTAGTAACCGCAATTCTAACTTCTGCAATCTAATCTAGTTCTAAAAAAACATGTAGTTTAATTTTATATTTACGTAAACACATTTTTTGAAAAAAGGTGTCGAGAATTTGAAAAGAATAAGTACATAATTATATTTGTTAAATATTTGATCCTCTTTTACGTTTTGCTAAACATGATAGCGTTTTCTATTAATAATAACCGCATATCTATTCTCATTGTTAACTTGTATAGTAAACGGATGTTCACCATTTACTCGTATAATACCATACGAAAACAGTCGTTTGTTTCGCAATATGTTGCGTAATCAGTATCGACGGATGGACGCATTATTTTAAAACTATTAAAGGTCAGTAAGGACAAAAATGTTATATCTGTGACAGTAATATTGTTGCCATTATTCGTTTTATAACACGTTCGTAATATACCTTTTATGTTTGGTTGACGTAACTATATATTGAGATCATTGCCCGAAAAGTTGGTAACTTATTGTGAAAGGAGTTATTGTGTGGGATGTTCTGCCATAAGTAATCTATACTAATATTATAAAGAGGTAAAGTTTGTGTGTTTGTTTGTTTGTGTGTTTGTGACGTTGTAGGGGGTAATCTCTGGATCTACTGAACCGATTTTAAAAATTATTTCTGTGTTTGATAGTCCAATTATCGGGGAGTGTCATAGGCTATATAGTATCACGCTATGCCTAATAGGAGTAGAGCAGTAATGAAATATGTTTATAGAAGGGACGCTTAAAAACGTTTATTTTGCTTCTGCTGCTTAAACGTCTGGAGATATACTGAAATAATGTATTAGAGAATTGTACCTTAAAAAAAGCTTTACAATTAAGTCAACGGTAGCATTTATCTATCTATTAAGGTTGACTCACTACGACCTTTTTTATAATAATCAAATTGGATTTAAAGAAATGCATTGTTTGTAAAGGTATTTTGTGTTTAAGGTATTGACCCTTATCAAAATAAATACGTTTATCATTATATTTATTTAATTTTAAACAAAATTGACCTGTACAGCGATGAGATCCGATTATTAGTTTTAAAGATATCTCTGTTTTAAAATAATGCGCGAATAACGGAAAATATCTGTCTAACGCGATGTTAGTAGGCTCGCTTGCTTACGATTTTAATTTTAAATACCTGTACTATAAATTAATTCTACCTCAAAAAGATCGCTTTATTATACTCATCATCATAACAGCCCATTAATGTCCCACTGCAGAGACGGGCCTCCTCCAGTGACGGAGGGATACTTGACCTACTAATACCACGCTGGCCAAACGGATTGGTATAGAGTTTAATTTCAAGTTTTCCTTCTTTTTATTACGTAAAGATAATATTCACGGATAGTCCCTTAGTCGGTATTTACGACACCCATGGGATGAGATGGGGCGGTGACATATTGTATTCTTACTCCGTCACCACACGGAGAAAAAGATTGCTTGGTCGGACTAAATTCGAAGGGCGGAGGACCCTGTTTTGTGGCGTTTGTTGGGAGAGGCATTTTGTCCAGCAGTGGACTGCGATAGGATAATTGGTTTATTGATTAATACCATGTATTTTAATCCATCGTTACATGGATAATACTCTATACTAATATTATAAAGAAGTAAAGTTTGTGTGTTTATTTGTAAGTTTGTGACGTTGTAGGGGGTAATCTCTGGATCTACAGAACCGGTTTTTAAAATTCTTTTTGTGTTAAATAGGCCATTTATCGGGGAGTGCCATAGGCTATATAGTATTACGCTATGACTAATAAGAGAGGAGCAGTAATGAAATATGTTTAAAAAAGGGAAGCGTTTTTTTCGTCTCCCAACGAAGTGGGCACGGGTCAGCTAGTGTTGATATAAAAAGCTATTTATCTAATTGTTCTCTGTCAACATAAAGACTTGTAATGGCTATAATAAGTCTGGATTCTTATATGTAATACGCATTTAAACTCTCTTTTGGTGGTTTTAGGTAGAACCTCTTTTAATTTGATAACTTGTAACTTACCTGCTGATTAAAGATGTTTTAGGATCATTGTCCGACTACATTAGTGTTATTTTAGAATGTCACATAATCTTTATTCATAGATGCAAATCGCTTCAGATTTATGTTGTTCATTTGACTTTAGTGTTCCACCAATATCGTGTAAATTGTCCTGTTGTCCTAAGATGTTTAATAGATACAAATTTATTATAATGTATGAATATTTTATTTTAAGTATTTATTTGGTATCCTTAATAGTAAACTATTCAATCATACGATTTTAATAGTTTTTCATTGATAGAATGTTGGAATTTAATATTATAATTCAAATGCACCAAGGATTTAGGAAGATGTTATTATCATACTCGCGGAGACTTTTGCAAATATTTATTTAATGGACAATATTTCTATTTAGGCTCATATCCTGAGCCTAAATAGTCTGTGTCCGTTAAATAAATGTTTGCAAAAGTCTTCTTCATTCATGGGTCGTCCAAACAATTATTGTCCTGGATGGGATTCGAATCCGTGACCGTGCCCGGAATTCGTGTTATACTTTTTGTATGTTTATTTCGACCAAAGCAATAAATATTTAGTATTAACATACAAATATCATTAAAGCAACGCGTCTAAACTGTTTGAAGTGTCTGGCATTTAAGAAAATAGGTACTTATAATTTCATTAGAATGTTTGTTAGATAACAAACGGTTTTTTTGCACTATCCGAAACGTAAGGAATGAAAAAAATCTTACATAATCGTACGTATAATGCTGTAACTTTATGTTGTGTTAATTATTTCAATTATGTTGCCAGTGAAATTATTTGCTTTTAGCTTATTTTGTTAAAAAACGTCTTATTTTTCTGCACATGTCGTTTCGTCAGACTTCTAATTTAAACATATCAACTAAGTACTTAACTAACATTATGTACTTCGTTAAAGTGGCCACCTCTCCCAGTGTTGGTGACAAACTTGGCTCAATGACAGTCTGATCAAACACGATTTTCGGGGTTTTCTAAAATAGAATTATCTGTCAAGTTAATATGGCTATTTCTTCGGTAGCATTTCGCTTTTAAACCTATGGAAAGAGATTCTGTACTCGTATAAGACTTATTTCTCCTACAAAACGCATGGGCAATCTAGCATGTCATTTAGTATGACAAATACTTAGTAACTGTATAGGTTTCTATTAAACTTGCAGTTTAACAGAAAGTAATATGTAATATTTACCACAGATCACAATGTTTCGGATCCCGTGCGCATAGGCGAAGACTTGGTCAAGCGTACGGACCAGTTTAAATACCTGGGATCAGTACTTTGCGCGTCCGGTGACATCGATGGTGACGTCAAGGCTCGCATAAGTGCGGCATAGGCAAAGTGGCGTGAGGTGACAGGTGTCATCTGTGACCCCAAAATGCCGGTGAGGTTGAAGGGACAGGTCTATAAATCCATCATTAGGCCTGTCCTTTTACACGGTAGCGAAGCGTGGCCAGTGCTTGAGCGACACAAGCAGGAGCTGCGTGTCACGGAAATGAAAATGCTGCGCTGGATGTGCGGGGTTTCAAGGAAAGACCGTGTAAGAAACTCCCGCATCCGAGGCAGCCTTCATGTCCGTGACATAGCAGATAAATTGCAGGAAAATCGCCTACGCTGGTACGGTCACGTTTTGCGGAAACCGGCAAATTACGTTGGGAACAGATGTCTAGCCATGGCGCCTCCGCCTGGACCCGGCAGAAGAGGGAGACCCAAAAAATGCTGGCTTGACGTCGCCAGGGATGACATGCGTGCCAATGGCCTTGCAATAAAGGATGCCGAAGACCGTGCGAAGTGGAGAAAGAGAAGCCGGAAAGCAGACCCCAGGCTCCATGGCTCTCGAGCTGTGGACGCAACTGGGAACTTGCAAAGATAAAGAAGAAGAAGACCACAGATCACAATGATGTAACAGTTTAAAATGTGCCGCCCAAAGTTCTGTTTACTGTTTAGGGTAACTACATAGATAATAGAGACCTTAATTGAGTTAATGACATTATATTGAAATCTAAATACTAATACTTATCATTGTTTGTATGCAGCTTGATAAATTCAAGGATATGTTTGTATTCAATTTAGGTCAGATCTTCAAAGATATTTGTTTTCAAGGGTTTTTCATTGATCTATCATATTATGCGAGGTTAAAAGTGACGAGATAGATTAAAGTCAGATAAAAGTTTCGTCTCTGTTACGGAAATGCAGGTATAGCAGATACCGCAACGACAATAATATGTACTTTTGATGACTAGAACAGGATTTGTCTAATAGGGTTAATTACCTAAGTATATAGAGAAATTGACAAGTTTAAAAAAAATACACCGCCTTTCGTTTTCCAACCCCATTTAAATCCGTTTCGTAGTTTGAAAGATCTAACAATATAATGCATACAGGAAGCAAAGAAACTTTATTATGTATAATGTATACTATGTAGAGATTATTCTAGAACAGAATTAAATTTAATTAAGCAAAGAAAAACTCAACAACAAAGTTGCTCAGTGTTTTACTAAATCAAAGCTGCATCATCATTAAGTAAAATGGGTATTAAAATATAGATAAAATGTTGTACTACGCGTTAAACTACAGATGAATTACACATTTTATCGTCCAATTAAATTAATTGGTACTTTGTAGATTGGTGAAATGACGTAAATAAGAAAGTTACGAGAAACTACACAGATATAGGTGAACGGTAACTAAATAAGGAATATTGTGGTAAAAAAAAGTTAATAAGCTGTTTTTATCTCATAACTTCCATGTTTACACTTGTACGCAGAACAGTTCATCGACCTCCTTGCGTACAGATACCAAGTTTTGGGACGATAATGTAGTATTCAAAATCAGTGTTTTTAAACGACGCCACCCAAGGACGGTACCGTTATTAAATACATTAAGTACATTACGTTATTGACGCACCCAAATATTATTTAAATATTTTGAAAAGTATACGATATTTTAAAAAGGTTTTTACGATATTTATGTTATGTGTCCCTTGACACTTTAGCATAAAATCCAAAATGTACGAAGTAAAAGACAACGATATTTATTATAAATATATCAAACAGTGTACGTAAGTCGTAAAACAATATAAGTATAATATAAACTTAAGTATTTTATCTTATAACTATACTTATCGCATAATGAAATGTCGTATTTATATAAAATGCAATCTCTCCTGTAGAGACCCATGTGTAATCTTTACTTTATAGCACTTGTTTGGTTTTAATTCTTTTTTAATCGAAAGTTTTTTGAATGATCACTATACGAGTACTCTCATGTATTATTTAATTTTATTATTTTATGGCAACAATTTAGATTTATCTCATATTAAAGTATGTTTTTATCGATATACCTACTTTTTATGAATCATCCAACGTTTCTCAGTTTAGAAAGCCTTAGAGATATTTTGGGCACGGCTTCCATAAGGAGAATTAGAAAGAACAAAATTTTGAATTATGTTTAATGTTTGCAAATAGCCAAATTTTAATAAGAGAAAATAAGCAGTAGTCCATTAATCTTGTTTCATACTATTTATATCATAAATATATAAAGAAGAGAAAAGAATTATATCTATACCAAAAATTTTGTTTGTGTTTTTTACCTTACGACACATCAACAAATAAGGTCTTGATCTCTGCTAATGAGAAATTGTTTTGGGTAAACACTGTCTTCTGTAGTAATTATTAATTAAATTATGTAATACAAACATTTATTTCACAATGATCTGTGATTATGACATCCCACCCCAGCATACTAGACAAGAAAGTTTGATTTTGACATGATCAATTAACCTGTCATAAATTTTGTCTACTAAAGAGAGGTAGAAAAATAGTTGTAATTGGATCTAATGTAAGTCTTCCTCCTTGTTCACAGAAAACAGTGCTGGACAGTATATCGCAAGATGACCCATCATTCACGGGAGATGGATATACTTCGTTGGCCATCATCTATGCGACCCTGGCGCTATGTAACTGGATGGCACCTTCAATTATTACTATTACAGGGCCTAGAGGGGCCATGGTTATAGGAGGATTTACATATTTGTAAGTACTTAGATTTCTATTAATGTTTTTACCAGTATTAGGGATATTGTTACGATCTCATTATTTTAGGGAAACTGTTTAAAAATCTTTAGAAATCCTATTAATTCCGCTAAGTATTATTCTAATCATTATGTTTTATTTACAACTAGCTTCCGCCCGCGGCTTCGCCCACGTGAAATTAGTTTTTGTCAATCAGAATCAGAATTTGTTGTGAGTGAGAGAGAAGTGAATGTGAGTTTGGCTTTATAGTTCCCGTTTCGAATCCGTACAGTTCGAATTTCGGGAATTCCATTTGTAGAAAAAGCCTACGTACCAAGATTTATTGTCTTATCTTCAATTCAACCCCTATTTCACCCCCACCCTGGAAAAATTTCAAAATGCTAGAACATACGATATCTATGTAAAAAAAAAAAATTTTTTTGTTAATAAAAAGTAGCCTATGTTCTTTCTCAGGGTCTAAAGATTGTCTGTACCAAATTTCATCAAAATCCGTTTAGCCGTTTAGGCGTGAAAGAGTAACAGACAGACAGACAGAGTTACTTTCGCATTTATAATATTATAGTATGGATTTAAACTTTAAACCAAATTGTTGAAGCAAATTGAAGCATTGAGACACAATTCATAACTAATTGATAACACTCAAGCTATGGACCGAATAATGAGCTAGACTGCAAATTATGTACGTATATGTCGCAGGGAAATGAGGAAACCAGTGATTTCACGAAATCCCTAGGGATATGACGAAATCATAAATATCATATTTTTGTTTGTAAGTTAAAAAACACAAAAATTCTATCTTCCGTAGGTTAGGTCAGGTTAGAACTGTGACCATAACGCACGAGCGCGGCAGCGGCCGCCAAAGTGCAAGGCGTTTCGACATTTACCGGGATTTCGTCATATCCCTAGGGATTTCGTGAAATCCCTGGTTTCCTCATTTTCCCTGCGACATATATACACTCCAGAGATCTGCATTTCTCTTTAAGACAATGACCTATTTAAGAATTGTTGTTATTTTGTAACTATTAAAGCCATTAATTACGATAAAACTGTGATACGGGCTGACACATTTTGCAATGAAAGTGTGCAATGTTATTTTAGGTAGCAAAGTGATCTGCGCTAATGATAAAACCCTGTGTGGTAAAAAAAAGTTATCATAAGGCCACTGAACAAATCTTAAGTTAGGGCCATTTGACTTACTTAGGCCACATGCTCCATACGGTTTGGTTATGATTCATGTTAAGTTTTTTTATTTTTTAATAAATATCGTAATTTTGTTTACTTTAGTCAAAGAAGCCGAGAACATACTGTACCTAATAAAATTTTAACAAATATATTTCCGATAATTAATTACCTTCCCGGCTTAGGAACTTAATAATCTTTATATAACGTAACAGTTTTATTACATAAAATGTTATCAGAGCCTTTATATTATTTATTATGTAAAGTTACTTCATAATCAATCATATTATGCCTATAAGTAGGTCGTAGGTAGATACTCATTGCGAATCGTTATTATATACTGATTGTCATTTGTTTTTGTTACGTCAGTTCATCTGTATACTTAGGTAACTAGTTGTTTTACATTTGTCCTATATCGTAAGAAGGGTAACCATCAACATAAAGGTCACATTAAGCAATTAAGGTGTCATAAAATCCGACAAAAACATAATTAGAAAAAGAATACTCAAAGTAACAGAAAACAGGCCAGTAATTAGTAGGTTAAAATTTTCTTTAGCGCTGGACGACGTTGTCTTCAATGTGATAATTGAGAACTTTTAATAAGTAACTAATTGATAATTCTTGTACTCTTGTATGATAGTGTGTTTATCGAATCTTTTGAATGACATCTACGGTACGAGAAATCGCGAGTGTCATGTCCTAAAAGAAAAGCAAACAAAAAAAGGAACAATGTCTTTATCGACGACGTAGAGTTACGTCATGTTTCCATTTCCAAAGCTTAGTTTCTGCAGCAGAGAGAATAATTTATTCCTACGATCGAATATATACGAACAGTTAGCGTCTAAAAAGGTTATTGATTGAGTCTATACGAAGAACATCGTCTGTCTGCAATACTCACTGTTCCCAATAAGTCTAAGCTTGATAGACATTGTTCTGATCTGCTTTTATTTTATAAATATTTTATGTTAGTCCCATTTTCTTGTATTTCACCAAGATTAGCAAAGCACCTGTATTCTTCGGGCTTTGGAAGAGTAATGACGGCGCTGACTTAATATGCTATATTTGTTAACCGCCTGTCGTTTATGTTTATCGCTCCTTAAGATTCTCTTTTGTATAACAAGACCGCCCTTACAATGATTTAGGAATTACTTAAGCAATCTCTAAGCTCCTCCTCGACAAATCCTCAAGTAATCTTTAAACGTTAATCTGGCGTGATTTTGCACACTGCCCTGTCTGACTGGTCAGCTCTCTTATAGAGATGTTTCGACCATGTAGTGAGACATTAATAGGCTGTTATACATAGTAAATTATATTCTGCTCGAGGTCCATATTTTGCATTCAATATCTCTTTATCGCAATAGATCTCACCTACTAACGAATAGAGGTCTATCTAGTGTTACGAAATGTTTTATGTAAGTTTTATGTACAGCTGCACTCAATGTTTAGAAAGGAAGGTTTACAGAGCGTGTATAACAGCCTATAAAGGTACTATAGGCCAAGAGAAAAATCTCTAAAAATGCCATGCAATACAGTTTTCCTTCTCTAACAAACTATAAAGTTTTCCCTTTGTTGTAACTCACCTTCCTGGTGACTTGGATGTATTTTGTATTGTTAGTCTTTGATTAATCATTCCGCACACAAACAATACGTAGATATGTAATAAAGTGAAGACAAACACTTTTTTTCTAGTCTTTGTTGTAGTTAGTTGACGGAACCGATAAATGTATTACGCAGTTATTTATGTACAGTTCGTTAGTATCATTTGTAGTGATAAAATCATGTAGGACATTCGCATAACTTTATAGTTACATTTTTTAAATCTATTAGTCACTTGCTACAATAAAACAATTATTTCTAGATGGTTTTAAAAATATTTCTTTATAAATAAATGATTGCTGCATTAAGGATCATACAACATATCGCTTGGACTATTATGCTTAAAACAAATACTTATACTTACTACAAAATATAGTCTTGAACTTCAAATGTCAGTAGTTACTGTCTGTAGATCGATTATTTAGGGTCATAACTCCTTACCATCTACTATTGTCGTTTCATAAAAGTTCAAGGAACTAAAGTAAGTACTGCACTGGTCGACTGTCCGTCTGGTTTGTGACAAACGATCTTTCAGCTTACCATGATTTTTAAAATTTATGAATCATCATAGCAGCCGATACACTAACAGGCTTCTTCAAGGGGTAGAGAAAACCGGGCCAAATTTCACGGTGGCCAAATAATTAGGAGTAGGGTTTATAGTCCTGTTTATTTCTTTTGTTGTCATATAAACATGGTGGCGGCACTATTCTTACTCAGTCATCACGGAGTAGTAGACTAGTAAGAGTACTAATAGATGATTTAGAATATAATACTAGAAAGAAGTCCCTATTTTTAGTAATGTGAACCCATTATTTAACTGGTCATTACCTTCGAGTGCGTTAAGTTCCGTTATGTTGACGTATTATGAATTTCAAATAGCTCTAACAATGTAACACACATCGTTTTGAATTTGGTGTTCACGATCTAATTATCACTCGTTTTGTTTTTAACATCTTAATTAAAAAACTACGAAAATAGATTGTTCTAAATTAGTTTTAAATTGTTAAAATTCAGATGTGTTTATTTACTTATTACCGGACGCTTTTAATGGTAGCTATCATTAGATCTGACTTATACATATTTTTAGGTACTCATATTTTGAAAATTAACTATTTTCCCTAAAATCGGTACTGAATTGAATAAGAAAAATATTCAAGTAAACCCATTCTAAAATATGAATGGCGATAATGATGATGACAATGTGACAGCCGGGATAATAGTCACATAGTCAGGATAATCAGATGGAAATAGATTTTATAAATATAATACGATGATATAAATATAGAATAGGAACAAATTTTTTTTTTTTTTTGTGAGTCGGTCTCAGACGACCACTACTACTTTACGCGGGCTGTGGTGGGGCGGATGGCCCTCAACCAAAGACATTTAAGTGACGTGCCACAGGGGCACCCCCTTTGGGGTACGAACCTCGGCCTGGACCGTCACTGACTAACAGGACGTGCGGAAAGCACGCCCTCTAGGAGCGAACGCGGCGCGTATTCCGGCCTCGACGGCGAGGACGGAACCGCGGACGTGTTGTTGTGGCTTCGCGAGCCGTGTAAGCTCTACGTTGAGCGATCGTGATCCTATCGTCCGGCTCTTCGAGAGCATGCCTAGGTCTACGTATCTTGCTAATCTTGGAGGGGATGTACCCGGACGCCCCGACCACTAGTTGGTTGGGGTGAGTGGCAGCCGAATCAAAGTAGCGGCGGGAACAGAGTTTCATGTGTTGCTGGATAGTAGGCAACTCGAGGTCTATGTGAAGATCCTCGTTACGCATGAACCACGGTGCTCCCGTCGCTTTGCGCATGAACCTATTCTGAACTGTTTGTAACCTATGGATCCTGTGTGGCCTAAGGTGGGCAAAAACTACGCACGCATACGTCTTTATTGGTCTGATACAAGTAGTGTATAACCTAACTTTGTTTAGGATCGACATCTTAGACTCCTTCCGGAGGAGCATGTGCAGCCGTCCCAACACAAACGAGGCCCGCTTGCGAACCATCTTTATGTGGGGACGGAAAGAGAGCTTATCGTCGAGCAAAACTCCAAAATATTTGGCTTCCCCAAGGGATCGGGGAGCCAAACATCCTGACTTTTTGTGTCGCTGCCGAGAGAGGCGAGTGGTTCCGTTTCTTGTGAAACATCACCGCTTGACTCTTTTCGGGGTTGACTGTTATCCTCCATTTCTGGAACCAATCGCTGAGGGCGTTGGACGCAGATTGGAGTCGCCTAACTATCGAGGGAGGGGAGGTGCCAGAGGCGTAAATCGCTGTATCGTCGGCAAAAAGGGCTGTTTGCACACCCGCAGGCCGAGGGATATCTCTAGTGTACAGAGAGTACAGAAGGGGGGCGAGGACGGAACCCTGAGGGACTCCGGCCCGGATGGGGTGAGAAGAAGACAGAGTCCCTTCAACTTTGTAGCGAAAGGAAAGATTCGACAGAAAGTCTCGTAAGATGAGCACGAGTCTGTGTGGCACTCCCATCATGAAAAGCTTGTATGTTAAGCCGTTGTGCCACACCTTGTCGAATGCCTTTGCCACATTGAAGAAGAGAGCTCCGGTCATTTGACCTTTCATGAGCCGAGCGCTGACATGTTCAACGACACGGTGAACTTGGTGGGTGGACGAGTGCTTGGCCCGAAAGCCAAACTGCTCGTTTGAAATAAGATTTTTGGCCTCCACGTGTGCTAAAAGAAGAGGAACAAAATCTAGTTAGCTTCTTAAATAGTCGTTGAAAACAAAGTGTTAAAATGGTTTTATTTTATACGGTATCCTTAGTATTGGTGATTATGACAATTAATTTAACACACCTTTACATAATTTTACCAATGTTAATTAACTATACTTTTGTTTGACCTTTTTTAATTTAGCAGCCTATTCTCTAAACAAAAAAAGGTATTCGTAGCGCAGTGCAGTCAAGGCCGACCACTCAACAACAGTCTAGCACCAGTGCAGTGTAGTGTGAACAGAAAGTGGGTGTGTATTGACACACCTACAAATACTTTATAGTACGTTACATACCTTCTTACTGGTAGTTAACAAGATGGAGGATGTTCGTCTGGTTACTGCAATCCTGAAATCATTGAGAAACATAGATAACTCTTTTTTTATTGATAGAGTAGATAAGATGTAGAGCATAATAATGTATCCTGAATTTTGATAAACACTTTTGTTTTTTATTATGTTCAGACCTCTATAGTGAAAAAGTGTTTTATTTTCCTACTTAATAAAACACAAACCCTATACCTAACTCACCTATAAAATATGTTGTCATTAGTTTTGTTAGTAAACGTATTCAAATGCACTATTAAGTTTTGTTATTAGCTGAAAACCGGTTTAGATAAACAACACGGAATTAGTTTAAAAAAAGAGTTAATAAGTAACAATGACATTAAAATAAAGTAATTTACAGTTTGTTTTCATACCAGACCAGCCTTCGTCTATAGTCAATCAATGCACGCACATGTGCAAGTTTGTTTTCGTTCCTGTATCGAAATACCTTCACTTTACTAGATCAGACCCCATCAAGGCTGTTCGTTGGCATTGTTGCATATTTTCAACTTGCCTTTCATTTATTTATAACAAAGTATAATGTGAATTGATTTGAAATTTGTGACATTTTGAGCTTTTTTATCGTACAAAATATTGTCTGTATTAATGCATCACATAGCAGTTTCCTCGTCTTTTATGTGCAACGTTTTCCATGCTAGTCTTGGGTGAATCTAATCAGTTGTTAAACCTTTACCAGTAAGTTTATGAGATCCTAGTAATAAAATGGATAGACTTTCACGCACGTGTACTTACTTTAGAGTATTGCCATACAAAGTTGAATATATTCACACATATCCGTCACTCAAGAACATGTTCAGTAAGAAGTAACCAATCAGAATCTATTTGACAGAATAGTAGTATAATTCAATCAATCAAAGCCTACTTATCGCAGTCCACCGCTGGCTTCTTAGGCTTCTCCAAACACGCACCACCGAAAACACAGTAGTACCTATAATTATGTGGTATTAATATTTCATCGACGTTTGATAAGAAGACATCTCATATTCACGCAACATGTGGATAACGTACCTAATACCTAATATTATAAATTGTGAAAGAGTGTTTAAATCACCTAATCTGAAACGTTTATTATGTAAATGAGCTTGTTAACCTAGAAACTCATCGATTTTAACAAGCACTCAAATTGTTTAGAGGATATATGATTGTTAGTGTTGTTCAGTAAAAGGGACTTGCGTAAACAGTACCTTCTATGTTACGATATAATACTTATCGTATTTCTATTGCTTCGTTTCTGATACAATTATCTAGTGAATTAACTGGCTATCCTCATGCGTGATTCTGTCTTTTTCTGGGGTTACGTGAAAGTTAGGCTTGCAAATATAAAATTTGAGAGGGCGATTTAAAAGTCAAACTTGAACAAAATACCAATTAATCCATGATATTAGTTTTGCTTAGGTTATTTTTACCAAAAAAATGCAGTTAGCACTGTATTGTATAGGTATTTAATGTGTTATTTCAAATGGGCACCCGATGGTGTGAGTACATCAGCACAGTCTATATAGACTGTGCTGAAATGACTCGCTGAAACAATAGAATTACCAAATGTAGGTATTGTAGATGTTATTGATGACTTGCGAAAAGGCAATTAAAATGAAAATCAGAAGGTGGGTAAAAATTATAAAATTTGAATATAAGTTTCTGGGACTGTCATAGAAACCAACTAAGTACTTAGATATTGTGATAGGCTACTGCAGCATTAGTAGTCCTATACGAACATTACCAAATAACATGAACAGAGGTCTAAGCATAAAATGAACCTTATGTTATCAATAGATAATTTTAATCAATTCTAACATGCGTATATTTTCGATAAGAATAACATAAATGATTGAAATCTAGGGCGTATTTAAAACGATGCAAATTGATTGCAATAATGGTTCAATTTGCGTGTGCGTAAGTGTAAACATACTTATAGATCAGTTGCACATATTGGGATTTTATGAACACAAAACTTAACGACCCATAAATGGAAATTTGTAATTATAATTATACTACAAAGTAACATTGCTGGTAACTTCGTTCCTGTGGTCCTACAAGGGCCAGCTTCAAGCCTAAGGCTTTTTAAAAGCTTAAGTCTATTTTTATTAAATTTCGAAAGTCTAGGTTCAAATATTATATGTCAAATATTATATTATAATGATATATTTCAAAAATATGTATCACTAAAAACGACAGGATCCAAGATAAAAGAACGTATCTATGCTAAATTAGAAGAGAAGATGAAGTTATACTAGGTTATACCACTTGCTGTATGTGCGTGCATAGTGTATGTGTATCTAGTTTTAATTCTTCCCTAGTAAAACCGTCTTTAAAGTTCCTCGATTTGTTGCTTTTTCCAATTTTATTGTCGGACGATAAGGAGTAGCAAATTTGACGTGTGCTAAAGCATTTTCAGGCTGACGAAAAAAGGCAAGCTTGACATAATTTTACATCGATTAGACTTATCCATAAAAACACTTGTGGACCTCAAAACCTAGAATTCTTCAAGGCTAACGATAACACATACTTAGTAATTCATTGATTATGCAACAAAAGTACTGCGTTAACACGGACCTAGGTGTATAACGGTCAATAAGATAGTGTTGTAATATTCCTAACTGGTAATACAAGGTATTAGGTTACGTAATAAATGTTGCACGTTCAAGTGCTTGTAAACACACAATACTGTACTGCTATGAGTTTTTTTTTACTTATAACATGTGCGTTTCTTTATCGATTTGGTGAGACGAAGCTGTACCTAATGCTCTTAATCATGTTAGCCCTAAAACAATAAATACTAGGGATATGGTTATCCTTAACTTTTTATGTATTTTGTAATGATGAGTATTTATAGTACTGGTATAACTTTACTTGGTGTAAAGTAAGAGTAATTCAGAGAACTATCATTTCTTTTATAAAGATTCTTTGCGTTTTTCATTTCAAGTATGTCATACTATCCGTGAAATCTCAATTGTTTAGCTTGCGCTCTCTGTTCTGACGAATCGAAATGTTTGTCAAACAGAAAACTTTGTTTTTTTTTTATTATTTTTGTTGTCACTAGCGATTATTAATGATCAATTATTATGATGAGCTTTCTTTATTACTATAATTGTACTTTTAAAAAAAAGGAACATAACTCTCTCACTAAGATTCCTGTTTCGCTGGAATTCACCAACAATGCTTTTAATTAGAAAGACATACGGACTAAGAAATACTCTTAATGAAATTTGACTAATTGTGTCCCTACAAATAATACGAACCTCGCCCCTACCAGTAGACATTCCAAAAACCCGATTTCGTATTTTTCGGTAAAGTAAACTACGCGAGACTCGACCAGCTTAATATTTGTTATTACTTACCTTATATTTATACCATATTATATCTCCATGAGAGGAGGAGACCTATTTTTCCAGCGATACGAACGTGTAAAACCAAGTGATTTGTTGCAGATTCTTCATAATAACTTTCCTGTTTCCGCGCACGTGGTTACTTTACGTGGCGAGCGTTCTGATTGGAGCAGGAGCTGCGGCCATTTGGACTGGTCAAGGCAACTACTTAACATTAAACAGTGATGCTGATACTATATCTAGGAATTCCGGTGTCTTCTGGGCTATGCTACAATGCAGGTATATATTATTTTATTAATATTTCCTTATTGCATAGTAATAAGTATAGTTACACTAATAGACATGACGAACACCGTGGTTGTAAGGTCTAAATGTCTTGACATTTTAGTTCGATAGTTTGCCTGATGAGAAATTATACGTTATGATTTATGATTGATACATTTCTTCGTCAAATCTAGATATTTCTCTTCACAGGTCCAGCAATGTCCTGCTTACTTAATACTTTTTATTAGGCTATCTTTATTAACCGGCAAAAATTAATGACTCTTTCGACAACTTAAACAATTTGATCGATCCTTAAAACAGTCTAAAACCTTATGGATAAGACTTTGAACTTCGGTGATGGGACATTTTCGTAATATAAAACACATTTTTGTTGCAGCATGTTCTTTGGAAATCTATTCGTCTTCATAAAGTTCCAAGGAAAGTCCCACATAGATGTTGAGACGCGCAATGTAGTCTTTGGAGCTCTAACGGGAGTATGTGTCGTAGGGCTGGTATTCCTTATGTTGTTACGACCAGCTAAGCGTACGCCCTCACTTGAAGATGCCAAGGTACCTACACTATTAAGTTAATTGAATATTTTTTTTTATTTTATACCGATTTAAATTAAGTGTTTATGAATTTATGTTTTTGTTTATTTTTTCGCTGTGAATTGGGGACTAATGCTAACTGTTTATTCAGGAAGATACCGACATAAACTTGATCGATTTAAATAGGTTGTGAATTGAACCTATCCTTAACAATCTCATTGATTAAACATTCTTCCCTGAGGGACGCTTGTATATACCTATTATTACCTATATCTAAAAATAGTAGTCGGAAACAATCTACGAGAGCCTGACCTCTACAGTTTTAAATGTTCATAGAAATATTCTATTTTCAGGGTGAAATAGCGCCGCACGAAGTACCTGAGACGCCATTGGAAGCTTTCAAGGGCGCATTGAAACTGTTCTGCACGAGGGACATGCTATTACTCAGTGTTACTTTCATATACACTGGTAAGTCTTTACAGATTATAGATTTCAATGTAAGAAAAAAACATTTTAACGTTTTTCTAAAATAGAACAGTACATATTCCTTTCTACATTTATTTTGTGTATGAACAGAGATGGATTTAGCAATAAAAGCCTTAGGCAGTTACAGTTACTTAAATTCATTCTGTAATTATGGTGAATTTGTAAAAATAAGTTTGATAGTAAGAAACGTTACTATACAAATACCTTTGTAGGCATTATTGAAAGTACAACATTCCAGGAATCTGGGAGCATTGACTGCCTTTACTATCACTTTTGTTATACCCGTGGCATACAAATAAACGTAATTTATGCGAGGTGACGGATTAAGAATTATAATATCACTACTCAATGACGACCAGAAGATAGACTAATAAATGAATGTCCTTTGAAATGAAGCATTTATGGCCTGGCTGACAAATGCAATGAGGAGTGAATCTTCTTCTTCTGCATATATTGTATTCGTGTTTATGATCTAGGGTATACCTATATTTTATAAATACTTCCTAAATATTATTATAACGTTGGCTGTCGCAGTTTTGTTTATACTATAAATATTTAAAAAGTAAAACTAAACCATGGTCTTATTAGAAAAACATCATAACTAATATTTGATGTCAGTATGATCTGAAATCTACAAAATTACTACTACTTAATTGAAATGCTGAAAATATGGCCAACTACGGTGTAACTAAAGGCATCATTGAAGGCATCGGGGCGAGAAGACAAGCATTACTCGAGGTGGCCCAACGGATCATCATAACAGCCCTTTCATGTCCCACTGCAGGGATGGGCTTCCTCCCGTGAGGGAGGTATACTTGGTCAACTAATTCCACGCTGGCCAGACGGATTGGTATAGAGATGAATTTTAAACTTTCCTTCTTTTTACTTCGTAAAGGTATATTCAGGGATAATACCTTAGTCGGTTTTTACGCCCATGGCATGAGATGGGGTATATGAGATGAGGTGACATATTGTATTTTTACTCTATCACCACATGGCAATAGAAAGTCCCGAATCCTTTAGAACATGGTCTGCCTTTCCTCGATAGAGAGGCATATTTATGTAGAACACAAAATACCACCATCTTGAAACAGTTTGTCGCTCTCTCGGTGGCTGGATTTTGTACTATTGTATAGAGTTTGCGCTCTACTATTACGCCCAGATCTGCGGGTTAAAAAGAAGGAATCGTTTTGCAGTGTCATTCGCACTGTCCTCGCAGTAAATACACCTGCGCCTCTCCTAACGCTTGTTACGGGACAAGAATTAGCCGCAGCAACCGTGGCCGTTGAGCAATTGCATCAACCGATACGAGAGGGCACCATCCCACCTCTGCTGCCACACGTGGAACACGGGACGTACCGCTGTAATCATGGCGTGCCCGATATAATATATTGCACTATTGTTTTTACTATCAAGATTATTTGACCTTGTCGTGATATAAAAGTATGATTGTCAACGTCGACTGTTATTTCTTTTATTTTTAATGAAAATGCTACTTTTTTTCAATTTACAAAACTTTCTTACGTAAGTAGAAATAAGAAACCGTATAGCACAGACATAATTATTATTGAATCATACGATTGTATGTATACCTGCTTATCTGTTACTATGTACCGTAAATGTATGTACTTATAGCTGTTTGTAAAAATTAAGCGAAAATAAAGAATACTGGGTTTATTTTCCATATATGTACCTACCTAAGATAAATGTCCAAAACAGAATGCTTTCTTACTATTTTCCCTATAATTTACTAATATCGAGTTTGATACTTTTTATGTGAAATGTCCTTTGGCGAAGGTCTATGAATGACATCCTCCTTCCTTTTTTTGGGAAGGGGTGACTAAGTATATAATTTCGGATTCTAACATCACTCTTACAAAGATATTTGTTGTAAGGAATTTTAAAACTAAGTTGTCTTATATCTTTAAATTAGATGTATCTGGCCGTTAAATTAACCGGTTTGAAATATATTGATTATATTGTAAAATGTTATTGAGTATGTATATTTGACACATTAAATATATTAAAGACAAGATGTTTAAGGTAAAGCAGTGACATTAAATAATAGTAAGTTCACGCGTTTTTAATGTTTATACATTCCATGTTGATACCTACAGCGCTATGTAAATGATCCAATAACAGGATAGATCTCCTATTATTCACATTTTGGGTAAGGCCCCGGCCAATGCTCAGCTTAAGTAAACACACTTTTTCCCGCCAATAATGGTTAGGCAGTCTTGTTAGATATTTTCAACCGACTTCAAAAAGGAGGAGGTTCTCAATTCGGATGTATTTTTTTTTTTTTTTTTATTTTTTTTTTTTGTGTTTGTTACTTGATTTCTCGAAAACGGCTAGACCGATTTGAAAAATTTTTTTTTTGTTCGTATCGGTATGCATCCCATTTGGTCCCATTGTCACCAGATCTGGATCTGGATGACGGGATCCCAGAGAAATCGAGGGCATCTCTTGAAAATTGTAGGGACGCATTGTGTAAAATCTTGACATACATGTGCATCTTTGACGTCACTACCAAATAGTCAAGAATTAGAACTGGTCAGATCCTGGAGACCAGAGAGAGTCGAGGGAACACCTCAACGGCATATAGCAGCTACCTTGTGTTTGGGCTTATTTTAATTGTATTGATGCAAACTTTACAAAACTTTACACAAACATGATCTGATGATGAAGAAGATTGAGGGTCGAGGCAACTCCTCAACGGTATATAGCAGCTACCTAGTGTTTGGGCTTATTTTATTCGTATTAATGAAAACTTTACAAAACTTGACACAAACATCATCTGATGATGAAGAAGACTGAGGGTCGAGGGAACTTTTCAACGGTATATAGCAGCTACCTAGTGTTTGGGCTTATTTTATTCGCATTGATAAAAGCTTTACACAACTTTACACAAACATGATCTAATGATGAAGAAGATTGAGGGTCAAGGGAACTTTTTAACAGTATATAGCAGCTATCTAGTGTTTGGGCTTATTTTAGTCGTATTGATGAAAACTTTACACTTACATTATGACTGTAATTGAAGGTATGGTTTAAGACTTAATAATGAAGTTCTTATTTGAATTTAAAATAGGAATTAATACCGGATTATAAATAGACTACACACATCAAAAAAGTCTAAGCAACATGCATGATATTACAAATTTACCATTTATATTAATTTATTTTACCATTTATTTTAATTATAACGTTGTATTTTATTTTTAAAATAATATTTTTAGGGTTCTATGATGTAAAAATAACAGCTGTTTTCTTTATAAGTTCTTTTAATAACAGAAATTAACAATATTAGAATATACAGGTACATAAGAAACTAAACTTTTTTTTTACAAATTGAAATTTCTTAAGGAAATGAATTTATTGTGAAAGAATAGGACAATTTAATACAAAGTATGGCCTCCTCTGCTATTCAGAACTTGTCGGCAACGATTATTCATTGAATTAATGAGACTGTTTATGTCATCTTGCGGTATTCGCTCCCAATGGAATTGTAGCAAATCCTTCAGCTGTTGGGTTGTTGTCACTCCGTCCAAGTCCTTCAAAACACGTCTCTGGAGCATGTCCCATGCGTGCTCGATGGGGTTGAGGTCTGGCGATTGTGCAGGCCAGGGCAATACCTGGATGTTCTCCGTTGCCAAGTATTCACTGGTTCGCCGAGCTGTATGTGAACGCGCATTGTCATGCATTAACGTAAAATCGGAGCCAAAGGTTTGTGCAAATGGATGGACATAAGGTCTGAGAATATCCTCAACGTAATTTTCAGCGTTCATGTTTCCATTTACAAAAACGAGCTCAGTTCGCCTGTTCTTCATAATACCCGCCCATACCATAACTGTTGAGCCGCTGTATGGATGAACTTCCTGAACGCACCTGAGTCTTTCAGTATTTCCGGGTCGACGGTACACTCGCACCCTTCTTGTATCAGGCCTAAACCCGAATCGCGACTCATCGGAAAACATAATTTTATCCCATTGTTCCTGGGTCCATGTTATGCGTTCTCTACACCATTCATTTCGACGAGCGCGATTCCCGTGACGTATCGGTGGGCACCTGATAGGGCGTCGAGCTCGTAGGCCGTACTCATGCAGTCGATTTCGCACAGTTTGGGGACTTACATCAACACCACTTGAATTTTGTAGCCTCAAACTTATCTCTCGAGCGGTTAACATCGGCTGGCGTCTTGCAGTCAGTTGTATGTACCGGTCTTGCCGAGTGGTTGTACTCCTTTTACGGCCTGGATGCTGTTCAGCGGGTTCCCCTGTATTATTGTAGCGCTGCCAAAGACGACAAATAACACTTCAATGAATACCAAAATGTCGAGATACCTGAGATTGATTACTTCCCGCTTGCAACATCCCTACAGCTCTTTGCATTTCATCTGCCGTCAAATGACGTCGCTCCATGACGTAAAGAATATCTAACAATTCAATTTTGTCGCCAACTGTATTTAAATGGTTGGTAAAATTATAAAATCAAGACTAAAACGTAGCAATTAACATGCACTCAAATTCAAACAAATTCGCAGTCATTTGAATTTTATGAAAAAAAACAAAACATAATCGAAATTTTTTTTTTACAACCAGCCAGTATGTCATCAATAACAAAAAAGTTTACTTACCTATACACTTTGAGTGAGTAAATACTTAGAAATTAATTAATATAAATGGTAAATTTGTAATATCATGCATGTTGCTTAGACTTTTTTGATGTGTGTATAAACAAATTTTTGAATTGCATTTCATTTATTTTAAACTTATTCTTTAGGTACAACAAATTGATAATAATAACTATTATATTTATTTGATTTATTTTTATGTCAATTTATTTAAATTATCAATTTAGTGTGCATGTCGCACAATAAATTAATAATTTTTATTACTAATTAACCACGCCGAGACGGTGTGGCTACGCTTTTCGATGTTCTCCCTATTTAAAACGTTTTTCATGTAGGTCCTTTTTTGTGAAAGCTGATTCTTACGTTGTTCACTAGTCTCTTTTGAAATGGCATTGGAGTGGAGGTAGATTTCCTACTTCGAGAATGGCGTTTCTTCCTTTCTTCGGTTGTCATCGAATCGAACCCGAGGCGGGCGCGTCAAGTCTTGTGACCTGTGACGCGCACCAATGAACATACCGCGGCGGCGCCCGCGCTGCACTCCTCGCGCGCCCCGCGACCCGACGATGACCGGTCCGCCCGCTACCGCTCCAGTCGCAAGCGACAGTGCAAGACGTAGACCGACGGCGAATGCACGTTCGCCCGCGCTTCATGCGTACGCAATTAACTCGATCTCTAGATTTTAATCTACATCTTGTTTTCTACTCCTATATACTCGTAGTCTAAGCTACGTCTAGCTAATCTACATCTTGTTTTTAGGGTTCCGTACCAGTTTTGAAAAAACGGAACCCTTATAGGATCACTTTGTTGTCCGTCCGTCCGTCTGTCCGTCCGTCCGTCCGTCCGTCTGTCTGTCAAGACCATTTATCTCAGGAACGCGTGAAGGTATCAAGCTTAAATTTTCACCAAATACTAAGGTTTGATGCCTCTTAGTGCTGTAAAAAATTCAAAGTGCTAATAAAACGCAAACAAAAGATATAGCCGTTTTTGTCGCAAAATTTAGAGGGGTAAGGGCAAAAACCTACAGGGTACTTCCAGTCTACCTACAAACTTGAAATTTGGCATGGAGCAAGGTCTTGTAGTACATGTAATGGGAAAATTCCGAAAACGTTAAATTTTTACTTCAATCACATTATATTTTGATTTCATAGAATTTTGGCGGGAAAGCTGAGTCACGTGACCAGTGACGTCATAGAATTTTGACAGCTGTCAAAGTGACAGCTGTCACTTTTGACAGATGGGACGTGACGTCATAGAATTTTTGACAGATGAGTTGTGACGTCACAGAATTTTGGCGGGAAAACATTTTTTGACAGTTGTGTCGTGACGTCATTGAATTTTTGACAGATAAATCGTGACGTAACAGAATTTTTGACATATGAGTTGTGACGTCATATTATTTTGGCGGGAAAAAATTTTAGACACCCGTCACTTTGACAGCTGTCACTTTTGACATCTGTCACAGATGGGACGTGACGTCATATAATTTTTGACAGGTGAGTCGTGACGTCACAGAATTTTGGCGGGAAAACATTTTTTGACAGTTTTGTCGTGACGTCATTGAATTTTTGACAGATAAATCGTGACGTAACAGAATTTTTGACAGATGAGTTGTGACGTCATAGTATTTTGGCGGGAAAATATTTATTAATAGAGCTGAGTCGTGCCGTCATTGAATTTTGGCGGGAAAAATAGTATTTAAACAGCAAAGTCCTGACGTTATCACAATTTGGCAAATAGGTTTGTACGGAACCCTCGGTGCGCGAGTCAGACTAGCACTTGACCGGTTTTATTTATTCTTGTATAACTTAACTTCAGTGCTGTGAACTTAACTAACTTAATAACTCTGTATTCTCTTTCATTCTGTGTCATTAAGTAAATAGTCTTGTAAATAACCGTCACGTTTTCTTTATCACCTCTACAGTCTCATACAATCAGCGCTGTCTCATGAGCAGCGCGTTTCGTAGGTCTACCCATATTCAGACAAAATAATGTCCCACTGCAGGGACGGGCCTCCTCCACTGACGGAGGGATATTTAGCCTACTAATACCACGCTGGCCAGACGGTTTGGTATAGGGTTTAATTTCAAGTTTTCCTTCTTTTTATTTCTCAAAGATAATATTCACGGATAGTCCCTAAGTTGGTTTTTACGACACCCATGGGTTGAGATGAGGTGGTGACATGCATTCTCACTCCGTCACAACACGGATTTATAGAATTGGTATTCACTAAAAATTTGAAAATAAAATTGGTTTTTACAAAAAAAAAAACCGACTTCAAAAACACAAATTGCACTAAAAAGTAAAAAATAATTACTTGTATTTTGGTTTTACAACATTAAATCAGCCATTCCTTCTACTTAATTTTATTCTAAAGAATAGGTTCTTTTAATTATTGTAAACAGTATTGTTTAAGATATTTCTTTAAGAATCTGTAAATATATTGATTTGTAGATTCTTTAAAAGATAATCAAATTATTACAAATAATGTAATATTATTGTTATTTTTGGAGTCGGTGTCAGCCAACGCAATAAGTACGATAAAGCTAAACAAAACTTTATTGCCTTTTCTAACACACTCGAATCACTTTATATGGTTTTTAATTAGATAAATATTGCATTTAAAACAAAAACGGCCGTTTCATTTTCTAATGCGAATTTTAAGTAATTGTTAGTCTTTAGCCTGTGTGTAACACGACGCCATAATGTTTGTTTAAATATTAAGTCAGAAATAAAAAATGGTAGGTATATAAACTATCGTGGCTGACACCGACTCCAAAAATAACAATAATATTACATTATTTGTAATAATTTGATTATCTTTTAAAGAATCTACAAATCAATATATTTACAGACTCTTCAAGAAATATCTTAAACAATACTGTTTACAATAATTAAAAGAACCTATTCTTTAGAATAAAATTAAGTAGAAGGAATGGCTGATTTAATGTTGTAAAACCAAAATACAACTAATTATTTTTTACTTTTAGTGCAATTTGTGTTTTTGAAGTCGGTTTTTTTTTTTGTAAAAACCAATTTTATAATTCCGTTACTACAGACTAGAAATTAATTCATTAAATCTTACATCCTTTATTCTAAAATTAAATTAATAGGTAAAGTTTTTTTAATGCACTAACACTTGAGGAATTTACTCAAGGTTGTTTTTAATTATAAGCTTGTATAACTGAGATTTACATTTTTTTAATAATGTAGCTAGATTGCTGAACATTTGAACTTCTTGTCTTAAGTTTCGGTTATTCACTCACCTTTCTTCTTCGTTCATATTTCTTTACTTCTTGCCCTCGCCTGATGGTTGACTGTTGATCTGCCGTGCTCTTGAGTGCATCTGCATCACGAATAAAACATTAACATATTACATAATTTATAGCTGGGATGTACGGTCAAGGAATTTAATTGTTTAGCAGGTACACAACCTCCGTAATTTAGTCGTATTATATACCGAAATAATCATAACGAATTTAAAAGATATTATACCTTAAAATTGACATAATATAATATATAACCAATAAGTATGAATCGCACTTCAAACTTCTTTGTTTACAAACTTGCAAAAATTCCATTCTGTCCAAAGAGTAAAAAATAAAATTTTGACAGTATTATCAATACAATGCATATAACCAATCAGAACAGCGAATGCTACTCTATATACTTTATTGTTAATAGTGACACACACAAACTCGGACTAAGGATACTGTTTGATGGAGATGGTAGATAAGGTCTAGTTTAGTTTGACTTAACTTTGGTCTGTCAATAATATAAAATTGAAGAATTTTATTTTAACACAAAATACCTGTCTGTCATAGATAGACAAGGCTAGGTATATATACCTTGTCTAATCAATTTTACGACTCCCAAGATGTCGGGGTTCGTCATCCGTCGTCTTTAGTCGGTAAATAGTAACCTGACCGATTTCAAAATTATGCAAATTGCTAAACAATTAAATTCCTTGAGTGTACCTACGTGAAAAGTCTATTCATTTCTCACTTCAAGTTTTTCCCTTAGTTATTGTTATTAGGAAGGGGTTAACAGAGTACGTATAGTTAGGCCAGAAACGATTATCTTTGAAACTTATAAGGCTAAACTAAGATTAATTAAAACCTGCAATTTTTTTTGTCAAAGCAATTGAAACTATTCCTTTTAAAAAGGATATAACATTCATGAAATAATTTAATAATCGCTAGTGTATTAAGAGCGCTTATAGAGCTCACTAGCGCCGCCAATAGAAAAAAATAATAATTCGGAAGTACAGATAGCGCGCGAGTTGAATGCAGAGCTTAGGAATGCGGTAGTGCTGTGACCAAATTATAAATTATTAATTGACATTCATATCGATAAATTTAAACAATGTTCTAAGTTTAATTTTATTTAGTACACTAGGTTAACATGGTTAAAAAAAACAATATCATAATTATCACATGTTTTAATATTCATTTCACAAAACGGAATAAAAAAATAACACGGGATCTTCAGTATTACTGTTAACACAATAACACGGCAAACGTGCGATAGTTGACAAGGATGGCACAGCACTACACTGCAGGCGCGTGAGGTGGGGCGTGCGGATAGCGGGGGAGATGCTCCCGCCCTTTACCTCAGACCCCGACTGCATTCAACTCGCGCGCTATCTGTAGGATACATAATGTAAGATTTTGATAACAAAGTCTTGAGAAAAGGCAATAAAGTATTTGTATAACACACTAATAAACACATTTAAATAAATATTCCATTATAAACAAAAACGGCCGTTTTTTTTTCGAATGCGAAATTTTTTTGCTATTGGCGGCTCTAGTGAACCACGTAAAGGGCCTTAACATACATTCTACAAAATAACATGTAATGTTAAATTTTTCAATTGTTATTTACAGGTGTGGAACTGTCCTTCTTTAGCGGCGTATACAGTCCCAGTATCGGATTCACATTAGCGATGGGTGAAAATGCTAAGCAATTGGTTGGACTATCTGGTGTTTTCATCGGGATGGGAGAAGTGCTCGGTAAGAGAATATTATATTATAAGCCTGTGGTTCATATTTAAGATTACATGTTAAATTGATATTATTACTTATTAATTAAAGGACTGATAAACACTAACGTATATTTTGCTTTAAATGTAAATTGGTCAATATTTACACAATAATATAATAACTACTTAGCTTTTGATATCAATAATGTTGACATACAAATATTATGATTACCTTGAGATAAAACTTACAAGATTATTAATATTGACTTTGATGTTCGAAATGTATTGAGTAACATGATGAGTTAATCCTTGGTAAATTCTAGATAATTTCACATTTAACTTTAGAGTAGTTGTTATCTACAATGTAACGATATCTTAAAGGCTAATGTATTGCATTTAAGGTCATGAGAGATCAGACAGTTAATTTAATTTTATCTCACACTTAGGGTGTATTATTGTATTAAGGAAATTAAAGTTAAGTCTTCTAGCAGGAAAGTGTCATAGAAAACCCAGTACATGTTAAAGAATCTATTAACCAAAATTGAACCACGCTATATTAGATTGTAGTTCAAACTCACTAATACTGGCACTGGAGGATTATAAATCATTGATACTAAAAATCTGATGTGATGAAGTTACATTTATTATAAGTATTGCCTTTTAACTGCAGTTTACAAGCAATTTATTTATTTATTGTAATTTAAACTTTGTTAATACTTTAAAGGAGGAGCTCTGTTTGGTATTCTTGGCTCAAAAACAACGCGTTGGGGTCGTGATCCAATCGTCATTATGGGCTACTTCATCCACCTCGGCAGTTTCTTCCTGATCTTCATCAACTTGCCAACTGTTGCTCCATTCGGTGACACAGAAGAAGTTTCATACATCACTCCTTCACCTCAGTTGGCCATGTTCTGCAGTTTCTTGCTCGGCTTCGGAGATGCTTGCTTTAATACTCAGATATATTCTATTTTGGGAGGAAATTACTCAGATAACAGCACGTCGGCGTTTGCACTCTTCAAATTTACACAGGTGAGTTATAAAGAAAGTTGTTATTTATTATGGTTACGTTTAAACCCTGATTTTGACTCTGTCGACTATGAGATTAAAAGACGATTAAAAAGATTTTCTTTTTGTCAAATAAAAAAAAAACTTGAAACCAAACCCTGGTTAGCATCTGGTGGGTGTTCGTATTGAAGAAGCCATATTCCTGATATGAAACATTTATGGAATGATGTAGATTACAATGGGCATTGTTGATCGCAGTAGCGGAATCCATTTTACTTGACGAGTGCTTTTCTTGGGAAGTGTAAATTACTGCTCTATATTGCGCTGTCAATTTGTTTGTCATCAAGAACATAAGATTGTTCTTAAAATTTATGTCCCTTTTTACTTCACAATACGTAATTAACTATACAGTAACATACAATAAGTAGTTAACGTAATTTATTTTTAATGTGTTTAGATTTATAATTTTATTTAATACCTTTTGTTGAACAACTTGACGACAGGTATTCATCTTACAAAATAGGTACCTATACCTCTATTCAAATCAAATCATTTTGTTAACATATAATACACAGTACCACTTATTAAAGTTGAAAGGTTTGTCTGCAACCTACAGCCAGATTAACAGATGGAGTTATTACTAATAGCAACATAGTCGCCTTTGTACTGACATAAAAGACAAATCTTTTATTTTTTCGGTTACTGTGATTAAATAATGTACCTATTAAGGGGATTAAATGAATTATAACTTTAAAATATATTTATAAATCTTATAATTATACTAGGTACAATAACAGTTTCTTAAAATATGAATGTTGAATTCCAGTCATTGGCAGCGGCAGCGTGTTTCTTCTACTCGTCGAAGGCCTTACTATCAGTACAGTTAATAGTGCTAGGAGTGCTCGCGTCGCTAGGCACGGCCACGTTCTGTCGCGTGGAGTGGGCGGGGCGAGCGAGAGCGCGTGCGCGGGCTGACTTAGACGATGACAAAGGTGCTGCCACTACACACGCGCTCGCTGACAATGCGTTACATTATGACTGAGCTCACTCTTCCTTATTTACTAATTATATTGTAAGTTTAGAATTCATCGACTTAAAAGGCTTTGATCCTGACTTTCAACCCTTTGTTAATTAATACAGATGCAAATGAAAATGGCACATTAATTTTAATACTAGATTTATAGAGCCAATAGGTTTTATTACGAAAAGAGAGTACCTAAAATAATTGAAATGGTCGTTTTATCTCCTAAAAGAATGATCTTACGATGATTTTATTTGTTCATGCTTAGCAAAATGATGCTTATCTTATGTTAAAATTAATGTGGTGTTCTCATGGACACCCTGTATACAAGTTTATAGTCGAAAAGCAACCGTTTCGGTGAGATGGACATCAAATCTCATGATTAGGCTAAGGACTAAAACTCATCTAAACTAATTCTGTGCTTTTAAATATAGTGATAATCGAATTATTTGAGTTTTTAGACATGGATGTGAATGAATTCTTTGATATTACCGGTAGCCGGTTTAAACTTTTGATGTACAGGGATAAAACTATTTTTGACATAGAAACTATATAATAATTTAATATATTTTCTCAAGGAAAAAGCTATAAGAATAAAGTGTTGCCATTTTTCAATGTTAAATCAAATGTAAAAAATGAAATATTCCTTGTTAAAAGCAATTAATTTAGTTACTTCCATTCTTTGTATCTATTTATTAATATAATTGTAAGTAATAAATTAATTCGGCACTTGTTTTATATTCTGAAGAGTTGTTTTAAAAATGCATTTGTAATTGATAAAAGAGGATTTATCTTATAGGGCTTATTTCACTACGAACAGTTTTGTAAAGTTAACATATAATGTTAACTTTATATACTTACAGAAAAGAAAACATTGGTGTTATTGTTATAAAGCAGTTAAATGATAATGCAACTGTATTAGAATATTTATATTATCAAAGTTACTGTTTTGATGTTACTTACATGTTAACTAGTTGCCGCCGTAGCTGCCAAGGGGCGCAAACTCTCGAATAACCACTAGGATGTATGGCATTTAATATAAAAAATCGTCCACGTTATAATAAGCCATAGAAAAAAATTGTAATATATTTATTATAAAATTGTAATGTATTAAAACATGCACGATATAAGTAATTTGATAATTTAATAAATTAGAAAATTGTTTTGGAGTCCATAAAAAGCAAATTATAACTCTACTTATTTGTAACATTTTTAAAACTTATGTTTTTTTTACAACAGCGAAAATAAAAACAGTGCGTGTCATTTAGTAGGAATGACGATGTTTTTAACACAAATATATAATTATGTATAATGATATAATTCTAAGAAAATTAAATGTAGTTAGTATAAAAGCGTAACAGGAATGTAAAAACTTTAAGATATTATGAATGGAAAGTATAAGTATGCTGTGTGAATAAAAGCTTGTAAATAAATTCATCACATTTGTATATATTTCTATGTTATTCGTTTGTAAGAGAAAAGCATCATCGATTATATTTATATTGTTGCTACAAGGAATTATGATATTTACAATTTATTTATTTGTTACTTTTTGGCTGTTTTGATTAACATTTTTGCTATTTGTTTTGGTTTTTGCCATTGATTTGTATAACAGACTTATAAAATGAGAACTCGAAATAATAACAACATATTTTCAATAAGTAATTAAGTATATAATATTATTATAAATGCCATAAGGTAAAATTAACTACTATCCGACTTCATATATTATCATGCAATAAAAATAAGAAACGAAATGTAGTCATCAAATGATATTGTACAAATTATAATATTATTTATAAGTTATTATAACATACTGGAAACTTTCTTATGTGATAAATATGTAGAAAAGAAATGTTATTTCACTTTTATTATATTTTGAAGGCGAGAAAACACAACATTCTTAGCAACAATAAAATTTTTGATAAAGTTAGTGAGACTAACTTTGGTTTTTATTTGAATTTAAACAAGATGAGTACCTACCACAATGAGAATAATTTTAACAACTTTTGATGAGCTTTATGATTTGTAAATGAATTACAATGTGTCAATAAGTAATGTATTGAAAAATAACATTATTATGCATGGTGCTCATAAGTAAAAACATATTTTTGTATGGTAAAAGAATCATATTAGAAGAATTTTTACTATTGGCAACTTCTAGTTATACAACTTGAGGTTCACAAATATTATAATTTATATTATTATAAGTATATCCATGTTAGGTTGCAGCATTAAATGATTTTTTTATTTAAACATGTCTATACATGCAGTCACTATGAATTTATTTCATTTCATACTAGTGTATGTCTGCGGTACATTTCGTGTTAAACTTCTAGCTGTTATTCTTATGTTTGGTTTTTATATGTTATTTTAAGTTTATTTTAACATTCCTTTGTGTATGAACGCCTATTAAAAATTAGTAGTATTCCATTCAGTTAATATTAATAATCTAGTCTTACTTACTTATTTCTAATTAACTTTACTTTTACTTTCAAATATCATGTTGTTAAAGTTAAAAACACTATCATATATGAAAAAAATAAATATTTTAATTATAATAAATAATGTTCTTTTTTATTGCAAACCTATAAATATTGGATACGAAAGTAACGAAAACTACATTGATATTTATTTATTTATTTATTTATTTTCTATGGAAGACTTACAGCTATTAGTACAGTATAATTAACAATTTGGTTTAACATTAAGCCAATTACAAGTCCTCACTTATAGGATCAGGTATTTTTTAAATTAATCATTGTGAACATTTGGTCAAAAACAATCAGCTTTAATTATTTATAGTGTTTGCACATAAAAAGAAATCGCAACTTAAGCACTTTCTCACCTGAGACACACTTGATGTAAAAACGTCTAAGTCAAACTGTTTACATGTCTTGTTCACACATTTGCTTGCATATTGAACAATGCTCATATTTTTATGCTCTAGTTTGGGATAAACATGCCTGTGTAGCTGTCTTCTCAAAATAAAGGCAATTACAAAAAAATTACATCCCTTTCCAAAATGTTATATGGAACCCTGACTAAAATATAACTAAGCTTCTTCTTCTTCTCTCGTGTCAATAGTCGTGAACTCAAACAGTTTTTGAATAGTGAGTGGCCACTTCAATGGCATTTGGAGTGGCCGCGTAAAGATCAGCCATCGTACACCGCTCAGGGCACACCATAGATGCGACATCGATTGCACTGGATTGCCGCAGTCACATTGGGGCAGACAGGCGTCTCTGAATCCCCACTTACACATATTTGCTTTACAGCAGCCAACCTGTGTACGAAGTCGGTTTAATGACCTCCAGATCGGCCACTGCAATGTGTGTCCCGGTGGAAGACTTTCGCGGGGGGTGATATAGTCCAGAGGTGGAGGACACTTTTCCAGCCAAAGTTTGCACCTTGCGGCTGACCCGTGACCACTTCGTTAGGCGGCGAAAAAAACGTCACTTTTGTAAACATATTTCATTACTGCTCCACTTCTATTAGTCATAGCATAATACTATATAGCCTATGACACTCCTAGATAAATGGACTATTCAACACATAAAGAATTTTAAAATCGGTTCAGTAGATCCAGAGATTACCCCCTACAACGTCACAAACACACAAACTTTACCTCTTTATAATATTAGTATAGATAATATACCCAAACTTTTATTTCTCCATGAACTTTATAAAAAGGGCTAGTTTTTAAATACTGTACTATTTGTATATCGCAGTATTGAATAAAATAAATAATAAACCAGAATGCAGATTAATTTATATTTACAACAGCAACTACTACAATTAAATAACAATCTTTAATAACTATTTATTTCTTTTCATTATCATCATCTTGTTCTCCAAGTTTGAAATCCAATGGTTTGTCATAACCCATAATTTTAGCATAATGCAAAGGGTCATTGAAATGTCTTGCTTCTATGAAGAGAGGTTTGCCTTTTACTTTCATTGTTGTGAACATACCAGGAATGTCAGGTACCTCTACATCATCTGTCTTGAAGTTTAGCTGGAAACAGGGAGTTATATGATTAAACAAATATTACAGACATGAGCTAGCTTACATATACAAATAAAACCAAGTGTAGTATTTACAACACTTGGTTTTATTCTTTCTTGACCAAGAAGAGTCGTTTGTTTGAATGGTAGTTGTCAAAGTGTAAATTTGTTGTCACACTTAAGACTAAATAAAACTTCAAGGTTGTCTTTTAATGCCTGGGAGTCTTCCACTACAAATCAGATGTTATGTCTTGAATTAATTATTGGTCCTTTTTTTGCTCAAGCAACTGACAAACCCACTGCCTTATAAGTATTAACCCTGCCCAAGTAATTTGTCCTCTTGTTAAAGTAGTGTCCCCTGTCTAGTATTTTTTTAGTAGTAAGTATTTTTATTATAGTGCTACTTTTTCCTGTCATACTATGTTGTTTTGGACTAAGAGAGGAGGCATTAAGGTAATGCTTTAGCAATGCCAGTGTGCTACGCACATAAGTGTGGTTGTCCTTTAGAGTTGGGTAGGGTAGAGTTGCAAAGGTTTTTTTTTTATTTCTGTATAGTCTCCTAATGAAATTTCCCCAGCTATAATTTCAATGTCTTTGTGACTTATGAAATAGGAATATTTTTGCCCAATAGTCAGTCATTAAAGATTTTCTTTCTATAATACTTAAGTACTTAAAAATATTGCATTGATTTTAAAAAGTATGTCATTTTTTGTGTAATGTACAAAGATGATATCAACTTACCAGTTTTTTTGCTAAGAAGAAATTTATGGTAGTGGCTGTATAGGTTGAAGTGTCACTATCATAATGTATTTCTGTTACATACTTTTTAGTTATAATATGCAGAAGTAAAGGTGTAACAAATGTAAAAAATCCCACCACTGAACATAATGCTATAATAAGAGATGTACTTCCTATTGAAGAAGCTTCTTTTAATATGATAGGTTGTGCCAATAATCCTGCCATGCTTGAACTGAGTGAAAAAACTTTCACACCTTTTATCTGTGGTGTCAGTGGGCCAAAATATATGAGTTCCAACTTGTTGTCATCTTCTTTTAATTTAATTGCGTATTGTCGCGTAAAACTTTGGAAATTGCTAACACATTCCGTTTTTAAGGGTACTTGTTCACGGAAAAACGATTTTAACAATAATTTTCTGTTGTAAAACGTGTTCTTAGTGCAAAAGCGCAACATTTTTAAGTGAGGCGGTCAGATAATTCTTTATTTATAAATATTATTTCTTAAATTAGTTGCATTTTATAACCTAAAAGAAAGGCTAAACTTTTATTTTGAATTTGACATTGACTTGACAATGACATATTTCAGTTGTCAGTGTCATCGCAAGCCATAGACTACTCCTTCTAATCACAGATAAAATCTTTTTTTCGCTATTTGATTTTTGGATTATGAAAAAGGGATTTTCACCAAAATGATGTGAATATCCTCTTAATCCACTATGTATGATAGAAACAGCCAGTTTATTTTTCTCATTATGAGAAACCACAGCGTGCAAGTTAAATCAATATTATTACAAAATACACCTTAAAGAAAGTGATCAATATTTGAATTGTCCAAAAATATTATATAAAACGAGATCAAACGTTGGCATAAAATTATACAATTAAATTATGATGCAATATTTACTGCACTAAATAAATATAATTACTTTATTTATTAATAATTAATTTAAGTAGAATCAAACCAAATTAAGCAGCGAGTTACAAAATTAACTAATATGTGAAATAATAAAATAAATGAAAGTTATAGTTTACAATAGTATCTATATAATATATGAAACTAAATTGTTGTAACGACATTTGTGTGCCCCTTCCCGGTAACCGGTAACCACGAGTCGGATAGGAAATCAACGTAGTGTTTAACTAAACTAACTAAAATTTAGCTACCTTGTTTGCAGCATTTATGGTCAGGAAATAACCTTAAGTTCTCAATACCAAAATAAAATAAAAAGCGTTATAACTAGAGCTGCACGTAAACTCAGTATTCTGACCAAGATGCGAAACCTTTTTACTTCTACAACCTAGATGTCGGGTATAGAAAAACCCAAGTCTATTCCAGCTTGCAATACGAAAACAGAAAGGAGTTACAAACTGGACCAGACTTGGGTCCTAAGTATCATTAGGTATGTGAAAGAGTAAAACAGTTGGTAAAACCAGCACAACACGGAGACGGGAGAACTTGATTTTACCTTTATGCAATCGTGCTCAACATTAGATGCAAAAGTAACGTGCTGACCTGTTACTATAAAACAAAGATACCTACTTATTTCAGAGATGACGTCTTTCATGGCCACATTCTCTCATTAGCTTCTATAGTGAGGTACGTAGGTTAAAATAATTAAAGGTTATGCTAAAAATAAAATTGTTTTATCTATTTTTTACTTCTTATAATATTGCACAAACATCCTACAAATTCAGCTTCACTATTAGGTACCTACTACTATTAATAAATTTAGTTACAAACATTATTTTATTAATATACATATTAACCTGTATACAATTTAGTTATTTAATTAAGTATTATTATTTAGTTTTTAAATAGTATCATTTTATTTAGCTATCTATACTAATAGTATAAAGAGGTAGGTAAAGTTTGTGTGTTTGTGACGTTGTAGGGGGTAATCTCTGGATCTACAGAACCGATTTTAAAAATTCTTTCTGTTTTGAATAGTCTATTTATCAGGGAGTGTGATAGGCTATATAGTATCACGATATGACTAATAGGAGTGGAGCAGTAATGAAATATGTTTAAAAAAGGGACGCGTTCTTTTGGCTTAGTAACCAAAGGACTTATTCGCAAAATGACCTGCAGTCGTTTTCGGGCCTATTCGTGAGATACCCTATTCGTAAAACACCCTTTTCGTTAAATACCCTATTCGTAAAATACCATATTCGCAAAAAACCCTATTCCCGAACATCAATCATTTATTTGAGGAATCCATAGTCGAAGTGTATAACCAACTTTTCGCAGTCGGGTAAAAATAGGTCATTTTAAGAATACCTATGTCTTTTTAAGAATAAGTCATTTTGCGAATTAGCCTTTATAAGAATAAGCCATTTCGCGAATAGGTCTTTTTAAGAATAAGTCATTTTGCGAATTAGTCTTTATAAGAATAAGCCATTGGATGAATAGGTCCTCTTTTTAGGGGTAAGGCGTTTTGCGAATAAGTCCTTTGTCTACTAAGCCGTTTTTGTTTACGCCCAACGATGGGGTCACGGATCAGCTAGTTATTATAAAATTGATTTATTTACAAAATATGTTTTTGAAATATAAAACTAATACAAATTATTAACAGGATATATCTATTTATCTTCATTTCAAGAAATTGTAAGTGACAATAGATTCCAATACTTACCTTAAATTAAAAACAACTCTCTTGAATTTATTTTTTTATTCGGTTGTAACATTATACAAAGCGTAAATTACTGGCTAAAGTTATTGGTAGTAAAAAATATTTAGTTACAAAATATCTAAGTATCCTTAGTAGTTATGAGCGAACTTATGGTATACTATGGATTGTTGGACAATTATCCTCGTCGTAGCAATAACCTGTGTTTGTATCTAGCACCAAGGGCTCAGGACAATCACATCTGCCATATCCGCAGATATATCCAACGTATGTTTTTTCTGGGTGTTTACAAGTCCTCTGTGCTTCCCAATAAGATATTGAGCAGTTGCTATATTTGACCACCATCCAGTCTGGGCACTTTTCAACGCCTGAAACATCAATAAAATTCTAAAAACAAGCAAAATCATTTAGGGCTTATACACCCTTTTCTTTAGATCTACTGCTCTGTAGTAACGGAAGCATCTTCTATTTTCAGAAATCATCAGGAGTCATTTGGAGGGTCACCCTACATATTTGCCGTCTTTTAATAATAGTAATAATTATCTCGCAGAGGCAGCTTGTGACGAGCTGTTGGTGAGCGGGGACACCTCGGACCCTGATTCCTTGATGACCTGGCTTATCTTAGTTGGTCGGTCAGGACTGGAATAACCAAGAGCTAGAGCTCCTACCTATGCTCCAAGCTGGAAGTGTAAAATGTCATAACGCCGGGGGCCTTTGAACGGATCACCGAGATTCTGCGCCTCCTAGACTTACCTCTCCGCAGCTTTTAGCCTCTCTATGATATGTTGCCTCATTGTCGAACTGTACGTGCGGCCGTTTTGTGGGACTCACTCAACGAAGTGGCGAATATGGCGAGACGATTATCAAGGCAGGTATCCGGTAGTCTCCTCCCATAGTCCATTAACCATTTACCCATATTCACATCCATAGCGTATTATTTAGTTTTCCATCGCATTCATAGAGCTGCACTACATAGTCTTCGAAGCTCGCGTGGATCATCTCTGGGTATCACGTTGTGCGCTTAAATATCTTTCAAATGGCCACTGCATCTTGGTTTCGGCCCTATGTACCTATGTCTTTTAAAGAACCGGGTCTCCGATAGACCCGAGTATTATGGAGAAGAGAAACATAATAATAAATTATTAGTAGACCGTACTTACAAGAATCATTATGCCACAAACATAGATGTATGCTTGCCGTTTTGTACGTAAGCACTGAGCACAAAATACTAGAACATATCACAAGAAACTGCTTCAAGTACATGACTGCTATGTCAATCACAGTCTGAGGTGAACTAATGTTTTTCCATTTAATTAAAAGCCTTTTAAATCGTTACTGTAGTATTATAGTCAGGTTACTGCCTAATGTTTACGGTAAAGAATTCTAAACAAAGAACTTACGGATGGTTTTCTGTGTATCTACTTAAAACAATGGATGTATTGAATAGAACATAAATAGCTAGTATTTTTTATTAAATCGTAAAACGTTACATCACTATTATAATATTTTTTGCAAGCATTTACTGAGACTTAAGAGTTATTTAGGTACTTTACTTTCATGTTAAATATTCAACACTCTTGACACTAGAATGCCCCCGTAAGTCAGTCATGGAGTCTATTCTTTGTCGTTTTAGCATATGGCAGTATCCTCTCTTAAGTTTGGGATGGATAATAACCTCTATCAGAAAAATCGTCAATATTTGTCGATAATTTGACTGCTTCCGTGGGCTGCTGTGCACGAGGTCGCGGGTTCGATTCACATGAAGGTTAATTCTTTGTGCGATCCACATATTATTATTATTGCCCGTCGATGTAACGTTTGCGATACAGCCACCATCGATGTAGTGACTGTCGATATAATAAACTAGACCCCCACGTGATAAGAAGGAATGACATAAAAAAATTGCTTGGTAGGTGTACATACATTATACCTAATACTTAACACATCTTCCTAAAGACCCATAAATCTACATTATTGTCCCTATTCCTTACCTATAAATCATACTCAGTATTGTCACAGGTATTGTTCAATTCTATTTTGAGGTAGACTAAGATAAAGAGCCGATTCCTCGGCCTAAATAAGCACGAGTCAATAAGCGGCGATAATGTGGGTATCTATCGGACGAGCAAATAAAGGCTATTTGTTTAGTTTATCTTTTCACAAACAAGGTACGTGCGCCGACAGACATCGTCATCATACCTAACAAACTAAATATATCCTTATGTTTTTAATCAGCTATTAAATAGATGTATTTTTACACTTGTATGTATTTTATTTGAGTGAATTATAAATTTATAATTACCTATAAAGTTTAGGTTTGGTACTGGTGAAGAAGTAAGAGAGTTAGCGGATGTGTTTAAAAGGCGAAGGATAAACGTGGCGTGTTTGCAAGAGACAAAATGGAAGGGTGAAAGGGCTCTAGAGATAGGGGAAGGATATAAGTTCTATTATTGTGGTAGTGACGGCAAGAGAAATGGTGTGGGGGTAGTTTTAGATAACAGGTTGAAAGAAAGTGTGGTTGATGTTAAAAGAATGAATGATAGATTGATAGCGGTTAAACTGATTGTGGACGGCGTCACTTTAAATGTAATAAGTGCATATGCACCACAGTCAGGTTGTGAGGAGAGCGTAAAAGAGAAATTTTGGGAGGACTTTGACTGCTTGATGATGAATGTGCAGGACAGTGAGGAAGTTTATATAGGTGGTGATTTTAATGGACACGTAGGAAGAGAGAGTGTTGGATATGAGAGAGTGCATGGTGGTTGGGGATTCGGTAACCGAAACGCAGACGGCGAGACACTGCTACAAGCTGCCTGTGCCTTCGACCTGGCTATAACAAACACGTGGTTTAAGAAAAAAGAGGAACATCTTATAACATACAAAAGTGGCCACCACGCGACACAGATAGACTATTTCCTAATAAAGCGAAGGAGTCTATGCTGTGTCAAAAATTGCAAAGTGCTGCCCACAGAGTAAAGTGGTGCTGCCAGGCGAAGCTCTAGTTACCCAACACAGACTGATTGTTTTGGAGGTCAAACTAAGTGTCTCGCCTAAAAACAGGAAAAACCGCCCCCCTCCAAAGACACGATGGCGTATGTTAGAGAAGGAAGAATGTGCTAGTATGTTTAGAAGTCAAGTTGTGGACAAGATGACGGAAATGAGTGAGATGGAAGGAAAATCTGTAAATAAATGCTGGAGTGAGATGGCAAAGTGCATAAGAGAAGTCGCAAAAGATGTGTGTGGAGAGTCGAAAGGTAAAGGTCTGATAGATAGGGATACATGGTGGTGGAATGAAAAGGTACAAAACGCCCTAAGAGAGAAAAAGTTGGCGTTTAAAGAATGGCAGGGTGTAGAAATTTTGAATGCAAGTTTGAAAGATGACAAAAAGGAAGTTTACAATGAATGCAAGAAGAGGGCAAAGAAGGTGGTAGCAGTTGCCAGGGCTAGGGCGCAGGAGAGGTTATACGAGAACCTGGATAGCCCTATTGGCCAAAAAGAACTCTACCGAATAACGAAAGTGAGAGAAAGGCGAGCGAGAGATGTAATACATATGAAATGTATGAAAGATGAGTCTGGTAAGGTATTGTGTAAAGATGATGACATAAAAGAGCGATGGAAGGTGTATTTTGAAAAGCTTATGAACGAAGAGAATGATTGGAATGGTACACTCGAAGAGGCACATGTAAATAAGGGATTGGTAAGAGAAATTAGCGTGGATGAAGTTATAACAGCAGTTAAAAGTATGAAAGATGGAAAGGCTTTGGGACCAGATGAAATACCAGTTGAAGTATGGAAGGTGTTAAAGTATGAAGGATGTATGTGGCTGACTTCGTTTTTCAATAAGTTGTTACATGAAGAAGACATCCCACAAGAATGGTGTACTAGCTCGCTTGTACCCATCTTCAAAAATAAAGGGGATGTCCAGGATTGTAACAACTATAGAGGAATTAAGCTCATGTCACATACTATGAAAGTATGGGAAAAGGTGATAGAGAAAAGATTGAGAGAAGAGAGTGAGATTACCCAAAACCAGTTTGGGTTCATGCCAGGTCGAGGGACAACGGACGCCATCTTTGCACTCCGCCAATTGTGCGAGAAGTACAGACGTGTCCACAAGAACTTGCACATGGTGTTCATTGACCTCGAAAAAGCGTATGATACCTTGAATGATGATACCTGGGAAGTATGTAGAGTTAATTCGTGCTATGTACAGGCAAGCCAGTACATACGTCCGATCGTCTGCTGGCAACTCCGACCAGTTCAGTGTGGCGGTAGGCTTGCACCAAGGGTCGGCTTTAAGTCCTTACCTCTTCCTACTGATTATGGACGCCTTGACGGCGGACATACAGGAAGAGGCACCCTGGTGCATGCTGTTTGCCTATGACATTGTTCTGGTTGGGGAGGATGGACCTGAGATCCAGAGCAGATTGGAGTGTTGGCAACAGAAACTGGAGAGTGTTGGCTTGAAAATCAGCAGAACCAAGACAGAATACATGTTCTGCGATTTCGGCGGTCTCTCCAGTCCTGAAGCCATAGCGCTTGATGGAGTGCGCCTTCCAGTCTACTCCGACTTCCGGTATCTCGGTTCGTGCATCCAAAGCGATGGCGAAGTAGATCGGGCGGTCAAGCACCGAATTAACATAGGATGGATGAAATGGCGGCAGGTCACGGGAACCATCTGTGACCCCCACATTCCCCTTTAATTTAAGGGGAAGATCTATAAGACCATGATTAGACCTGCCGTCTTGTATGGATCAGAGTGTTGGCCCACAAAAGGGATGAATGAAAGACAATTGCATGTAGCAGAGATGAGAATGTTAAGAGGAATGTGTGGTGTTACGAGATCGGATAGAGTTAGAAATGAGTATGTAAGAGGAAGTTTGAAAGTGGCACCGGTAGCAGAAAAACTACGCGGCAGCCGGCTGTCATGGTATGGGCATGTTATGCGGAGGAATGAGAGTCATGTGGTGAGGAAGGTGTTGGACATGTGTGTGGATGGATATAGGGGAAGAGGACGACCAAAGAAACGATGGATGGATTGTGTGAAAGACGATATGGCTGCGAAGAGTGTTACTTGTGAGATGACGTCTGATAGGAAAGTATGGAAGAAGAAGACTTGCTGCGCCGACCCCAAATAAAATTGGGATAAGGGCAGGGGAATGATGACTGGTAATTTCTAAAAGTTTGTTTTACAAATTGTTATCCTAGACTCGAAAAAAATCTAAAAATTATCGCAAAGTGTTAAACCGAAACTTAGCATTTTAGAACAGTAGGTGCCTATTTGTCTGTTGCCTAAAAAAGAGCAAACAATTAATACCTATCCTGCAAGTGCCATTATCTCAAAAGCAAATCAATCAAAGTTCCAATGAGAAATTATGGTACATTGTATCTGGCGCTAACGATCTATCTGAAAATGAGGTTTTCCAACACTAGTGAAAAAAGACCTGGTTACCCCTCGAGGTTTTTATAATTTGTAACGATCTGAATTTGAAGTGAGTTTCCACAAATTTACCAAACCAAGCAGTGAGAATAAATGCCTAACTTTCAGCATAGTTTATTCTTAAGTTACATGATTAGGTACTTAAGTTATGTATTGGCCAATAAGCCTAATGTAACAAGTAGGTATATTTAGAGCTACCCAAAGTATAACTTATAGTTTGGTAGAGTGCTCTGCGCTCTACGCTCTACCAGTCCGTAAAAAGACATTATTGTTTTGTAAAAAATAATGTTCTGTTGGTATAGATCCATATTAACTTAAAATGTTCCAATTATAAAGTATACCATTAGTGACAAAAAATGTTATTATTAACGTATTAAAATTGCTGGTGCAGATTTTTATCCTAAAGCCCAGACCCCGAGAAAAAAACTCGCCAACTCACGGTCAAAAAGGGCAGGTAATTATTAGTTCCAAAATATTATACTTTATAAGTTAAAAGCAATAATTACTGAGGATTGAACTTGGAACTACCTGTTGTAATGAACATACGTGTCATACTTTGAACAAGATGTTTGATTTATGATATTTAATTATCTGTTTATAAGCTTGTATTTATCTTGCTCTACAATTTTGATCTAAAACTACGAAAGAATAAATACACAATAAAAGAATGAGTATCTCTTTGATTACATCAGATCAGGTCTATATGACAACATGTTTTCTTTTGTGACCTTTATTATGTCATCAATAAAATTAATTGTTCTAGTAATAATTGATTTCTAGTCCTAGATTTCTATAGAACATTGTTCTACACTTGGAGTTCGCTACAGATCTATTGACTCTTGTACAGTGTTTAAGACTTTAGTGCTAACAACTTAGAACTCGATTTGAGTGTCAGATATTTACGAGCCCAGGTTTGCCAAAGGCCGGGACTAATGAGTCACGTAACGGAGTCTAGTAGCTTAGAAACCAGAAGTAGTTGTCGAAACTTACGATGCCATAAAGTGTCCCGCTTGTAGATACTGAACGGATAAGTTACGCACTACATTAAAATAAGGTAAAGTAATTGTTTGTAAGGTTTTACCGCTAGATCTCGAACGAACCTAAAGCTATCTATCTGATCAATATACAGACAACTTAACTTTAAATATTTGCCCCCTTACTCATAAACGCCTCTTAAAGTTTAGTCAATTGATTAGCTTAAATTCATACGATTTTACTTAAAAAAATCTCGCTGAACAGTGATTAAATTTAAGAGGCGTTATGAGTAAGGGGGTTGATTTTTATAAGGTAGGAGTAGGTTTACGCTGCATTACAAAGCACTAATAAGTATTAGGAAGAAAAAACATCAAGTGTATAGAAAGTTTAAGTTTAGGAACAGTTCAAAGTTATGAAGCTAGCAAAATTAAATACACTATGCTACGAGTAGCTCTAGAAAAGGACGTAAGGAGATTTAAAAATGACTAGGGAAGTTTTGAAGAGCTTCAACCGACTTTAAACTTAAACTTTACTCTTTCTAAACAACGAATTTTGGCTGTATATTTTATTATATTATATTATATTGTCGATGTACAAAACTATGTCTTAATAAATACCTATATACTTATTCCACTAGCCCAAAGATCATAATTCGGCCTGGCCACATACATAAAAGAACGTCACTTTGCCTAGGTCTAGCCGATCACTGGATTGAAGCTTTTTAAGACCTTTCTTAGCTTCCACTTTCGAATGGTATTTGGCGACCGACATTGAGTCCGACGTCCTTTAATTAATATGTACAATACATATAATATATTAGAGTTAGGTATGCAAAAAGCCTATATTTAGCAATACACTGGCGTTGGTTTAGCTGTACATAAATATAATCATTAATCACATAAACAATATTTAAAATATTATGTAATGATTCATTATTATTAAGCGTCTATGTAACATAACTTCTATGCATAAGTAAAATGATTTAATGCCGTATTGTTTTCACGGTTTATAAAATAAATAATAATGCAAAAATGTCGTAATGCATACAATCGTAATGGAATGGAAGGCTAGAAGATATAAATGAAGATTGGTAATCCATTATTAAAATACTTTTATTCTTACCAATCCCATTGTTTTTAAAATATGGCATTACCTCATAAAGGTACGTAAAAATCTTTTTACAAGTTAAATTGAAAAACTGAAAACAGATGTGTGTGATTAAAAAAAATGTGATTGGTATACTACAGCTTTGATTTCTTCTTATGTCCTATAATATGGCCTAAGCCTGGGGAATTAAAATAAAGATATTGTTTTAATACCAAGTGAAGTGTCAATAAATTGCAACCTATAATAATACTTAATACTATAGCTAATAGGTACCTACTTTGAGTTCTAAACAAAAATATTTTCCCGCCATTTCGAAAACCTCTCTACAGCTCTATTAATTTTTGTAAACGATATTCAACTTTATATTTAAAGTATTACTGTCTCATTTCGCTTCACAGTTACTTCAATGTTATCGTACTGAGTAGTACAGCAATATTTCCCCTCTCATTTGACTCAAGTGTTGTTATATCGGTCTCTTTTTCTCGACATTGTAATTTCAAACGAGTCTAAGATTCTATCTCTGTCGCTGCATTAGTTGAGTTTCAGAGTTTATAAAGAGTTGTCGTACGTACGATAAACGTTGACGAAAAAGTTTGTTTACTTTTGTAGTACTTTATTATGCTATGGATTTGACTTGACTTTCTATAGTGATGTGTTTGGAACAGTGATACTTGCATTATATATTGTTATTTTGTTGTTATGGACTTCATTATGGAGATACGGCTATTATTTTGGACCCTTGTTTTGGGAGTGACGTGGTGCGCGGAGGCGGGTATGATGGGTGATCAGTGCGACTGGACTGGCAGGTATGTAGATGTCAAAACCTCTATTGTTATTCATACATTTATGTCAATCTTGATCTCTCTAATTATATAGCATGTTTCTGAAAGTACTTTCCTAATACCTACCCATGTTTTTTCTACTTAAGTATTTTATTTATGTTATTTTGTATTTTTTTTGTTGTTATTTATAATTGTTATGATTTTTCGTATAAGTACCTACTTAATTAATAATATTCTACAAGTATTTTCTACATATCAGACATGGTCTGTGTGCATACTTAATTGTTTTGTTAGAGAACTACCTATTAAGTACCTACTCATATATTTATGTGAACACATTCCATAAGATTCACTTACGTATTATGTAGTTTTATCAGAGCAAGTTTCCCGCCACCAGTGCAGTAATTCCCCTTTTTGCATCAGAACCTAAATGGGCTAATGTTATGTCTACCTATTCTTATTTGAATGAAGCTCATAGTACTTTACTTTGCACTCATCAATAGTACTCTAGACCAGTCTAAAATATAATCACTGTCAGCAAACTTTATTTAAAAAAATGCGAATGATTCATTCCATAAACATATCTTAAATGCCATATTACCTGCAGGCTATAATGATGCATAATTTTCAATATTTAAATATATAAAAACGTATAAGTAATATTGTAAAAAAGATCAAGAAATCCAAAACCATTAAAAAAGAGTCCTAGTATGCAATATTCGTGTTTGGACTCCGTCAGAATCAAATGATAACTATCCTGAGCCTGACTTAAGGCGATATCGCATCGCGCCAATTTGCTAATAAATCTCTGATATTTCCATAATATTTTACATCGCATGATCAAAGTTATTAAACTCGATGCTATTCAAATACCTCAATCAACGGATGGCACGCATTTTATTAAAAATAACTGCATTGATATTGTCTTAATTTTTATAAACATTGTAGTAAGTAGGTCGTTCATTGTTTTACACAATTTGTTAAACATTTTATAATTAAATAATGTTTCATTATCATCACAATGAGCTGAATTGTATTTTTATAATAGTAGGTACCTAATATCTGTAAATGTGTCTATTGTCAACTTCAAATTTCTTATCGAGGATGTCATTAAAGGTGTCCGGTAAAAAGCTACACAGCCAATTCTGTTCTGAAAGAGGAATAACTTGATCTTTTCACAAAATCCGATACCAAGCTAAATTCAGCGTGGTCAAGTAAGCAAAGTTGCTATTGGCCACGTGAAGGAGGTAAGCCAAGTTCCAGCTGGAGCTATTACGCCCCTGGAATAGTTACTCAAAATGGAAACCGATACCTTATCCAAACAGCACTTTGTTCAAACTGTAAAAACTTTTACGTTATCAGTTTACCAGATATTTTACTCCTTCTAACATTAAGACGGTTTCTACTTAAATCTAAAGTAAATGATAAATAAACCATTAACAATCAAGAACCAACCTCATTACGAACATTTCTCTCATCACTACTTAAGCTTTACTTCTAATCAATGTCCCCCATGTCAACAAGTAATAACATTAAAACAATATAATTATTAATGTTATCCGGAAACGATGTTAAATGGGGGCTCGATTACGGAACAAAAATCAACAAGTATGGTTTCCCATTTGGGGTGGTGCGTGGGAAACCGAAGTGAAAACTGTTCTCGTCAACCCTATGTTGGGTGAGTGTGACCCTTCCGGCTAAGGGGTGGAGCTTTATGAATAGTACACGTGTCTTTGATGTATTGATACTTAAGTAGCTTTAACTTTGTTCTTTTGTAACAATAGATACATATGAGTTTTGTTAGGAATATTTTGTGTGGAATATTATTGTACTTGCTATAAATTAAAGGAGATGGAAACTTTTGGGCTAAAGCCTGTACATTACTGTACAGAGTAAGGATATGCCCTAAAAATCTTTTCTATTTTTTAATAAAATAATAATAAAATTACTCAATTTTATTAAGATTCGAACTTGAAAAAAATAGAAAAGATTTTTAGGGCATATTCTTACTCTGTACAGTAATGTACAGGCTTTAGCCCAGAAGTTTCCATCTCCTTCAAAAAAAAATTATCTTGGATTTCAGATTGCCAAAACTAACAAAAGATTTAGCACGAGAGTAATAAGTGTGAAGCTATAAATTGATAATACTCTCATTTCTGTTTAATCTTGGCCCAAAACTCTTAGTGAAGGTTTCATTCTCCTTTGGTTTGTTCCCTAAAGTAGTAGTAAATAAATACATAATATGAATATTGTCGGCGCGTGCTACTACGCCTGTCCGAAGAAGTACGCATATTTTAGAATGTATACCCGAAAACGAAATGGCTTTATCAGTTTTGACAAAAAATTCTATCATAATTCAAATTCATTAAGATCGTTATTTAATGTTTATGCGTGAGCTTGACGTCATTAGTTGACCGTAATCAAAACTATGCGTAGATTAAAAGTGCAATCTATTTTAAACTTTCACTTTAATGCAATAAATAATAATATCTACTAACACAATACAAATGTCACTATATTAAACTGTAGAGTTTGTATGTGAAAAACCATTAAATAATTTAAAATAAAGTCAACTTGTTATTGTGACATTACAAGCTTGTCATTTCAGAAAAACTGAATATGTAGAATTTAAATATTGGCTGGTAAGCCACCCAATTGTTGGCACCTTAAGAGTGGACTTCGTGTCAGACTAAAATATCATACAATTATAAAATACTTTAATCTTTGCTTATACTTAATCATTATTATGTGATTCATTAGTATTAAATATATATTATTGGCACTAATGCCAATAAAAGGATTCTGATAAATTTATTGTTGCTATGTTGTCACATGAAATAAATAAAATATTAAATAAATAATACTTGAACTTGAATAATCATACTGAACTTATCTATAGTGTTTTCTTTCTTTTTACTCACTTTTAACTCTTAAGTGCCAATAATTGTAGGACTTCTAACGATTAGGTGGTTTACCCTAATTTGTTTTATATTATAAAATTACGAAAACTTTAAATTGAAATATACACCAATGACGTCATGCAAGAAATGATAGGGATGGACATAGAAGGAAAAAAGAGAGAAATTCATTAAAATAAATCGTTTTACCGAAAATATACTCTAGTAACAGTCAATAACGTTGACTTTATTATTTGTTTTTATAAATATCTAACGACTATTTGCTAATATAAAAGAACTGATTGTCAAAGTAGCGTCATGATTTAGCTGATGTTTTGTTGTGCGATATTGAACCTAATAGTTTTATGACATGCAACTAACATTAACTCTAGAGGTGATAAAGCCATTTAGTTTTCGACTATACATTGGTCTTCGAGTACATTCCAAAAAATGTAATCATTCTTAAATGATTTTATAGCTTAAAAGTCAGGATCGCCTATATAGACTAGTTTAATTGTTAAACCCTTTGTCTTCCCCATAAATACATTATTATTAATTAATTATATTTTTTCAATTCTTCATTCAGCAAATTATTTTTACGAACAAAAATAAATTGTTCCAAATTCATGAGAATATACAACACCATGTGCTTCTATAAGCTGAGAATAAAACATGTGTGTAGGTACGAGAACAAATAAATATTTTTATATATAACAGTGGGAAAATACAGTTCGCACCTATAATAAAACAGCGGCTCATCATTAACGTTTACATTCTGTTTATTATCCAATAAACAAACGAGGCAAACTCTTGCCCAGATGAATGAAGTTCACAAAAATTTAATACATAAATATTTACACACTTAAAGATTTATTTTACTGACAATAGTTTCTTACAAAGCGAAGATAATAACTTCACACGAGTGTCTAAGCACTAAATAATACCGCGTCGAAGATATCAATGCAGAATCGGGTAAAAAGCAAATTGAGTGTCAATGTACCAGCATCACTTGGAGTATTGTGGAGCATTCAAGTTCATACATTAATATTTATTAGGGAGGACGGAGTGAACGCGAGGGGACCGGGATCTGTTTATTATAATATCCTCCTATTATAACGCGTTCGCACGATATGCTTCAATCTGGTTGATTGGTAAATGCTCGCATTTGTTTATCGAACCCTCTATAAGGATTAATTTTATATTGAAATGCGCATTTAAACTGTCCTTTTGTTTCAAAGCTTAAGTGCCCTCTGGCACTTAAAGTGTCAGCAGTAAAACATTGCCTTACTGCTCATTAAACACACGAGGTAAGAGATAGAAGTTTGCCACTAATAATGTTTCACTATGTCTTTTCTTCGCCTTTCCAATTCTACAAGTTTAGGAAACATAAATGTAAAACTTATTTCATGCCTATGATTCAAATATCAGACTTAACTCAATGAAAATAATTGACCTCTGTTCATGACGTCAAATTGTTCAGTGAATTATAATTGTCTAATTAAATTGCCCCATGCAAGTGCATCTTAACAACGGATGTGCGTAATGACTGTGACAAACGTACATCACGAAAAAACAAAAGCTAAACACACGCAAACTGAACATCAATCGCAAACAAAGTCCCACCATTTGTGAAAGTCGTGTGGTTAGTTAAAATTATATTCGGACTTTGTCTTCACTGTATTTACTATTGTTGAAATTTTCTAAGTCTAAAGTAGCACTTTATCTTTATCGTATTTGCAAAAAATACAAACAGATAATACAGCTTAAATGTCTTTTAGATATCTTTTGTCCGAGTGGCGCCGTTTGACAAAGGTTTTGACTTGACTTCAACAAAAGAAGCTACCACGCAGTTAATGGCCCAAAAGGAGATAAAAAATGGCGTGTAACAAATATTATTACAAGGGAATTATCTGTTGATCTCATCGCAACCACTCACCGCTTATTTCACATACGTTTAAATGCCCAATTAAGCGTAAGATTTATTGCATTTTATTCTGTAATTATGACACCAAACATAATTTTGCGTGGATTTGAACGCGAAATACGGCGAAAATACTGAATATCTTAATAATTATTATAATAAAAGTTTTGTTTTTGAAGACTTGTTGTTGTTAAAAAAAATGTAAAAAAACAACAATTTGTAATTTTATCTTGAACACTCATTAATTCAATTTAATAATTAAATTAAGTTTTTTACTAATTAAGGTTGAAATGCTCGTTTCTGACGTCATCTATTTACTAAAAAAACGATCTTAGGCGACTGTCCAAAAACATATACATAAAGGATATGGTTTTAGACAAATTTGTCTATCAGTCATTGCATAAAAATAACTAAAAATATTATACTATTTTGTGTTATCAGCAAATGAAACTGTCCTTTATGCGAAAATTTGCGTTTGCGGTTTAATTTCCTGGTTCTGACTAACTTTGTATGTAGTTTACCACTAAATGCGGATGCTGCTATCTCATTATTTTAAATAGTTTGTTGATAGCCTCTATTAGATAGTAAATTAAATACTCTCACGCCTCCATATGGTGAACTAAAAAAATACTGTTTTGATTCTGCAAATTCCTGGAACAATTTCGCGTTCTATATTCCACAGGCGAAGTTCATTATCATTAGTGATTCACAGACGCGATTCTTCACGCCGTATGGGACCGTGGAACCAGGACATTTCACATGGGCATCTTATGGGAACACTACATATCGTTACGCCTGAAGAAAACAACCGTCACATGTTGTGAGATGAAATCACGGTTATTTTTAAGCGACGATTGTTTTTATTCGCTCGCCAATTGAGGGCAATCAGAGACACGTGTTCCGTTCGAGACGCTCGCCTTAGGCATCTATTGAGCTCGTTGTTACTATTCCAAATCATCTCAAACAATTCGCTCCAATCTATTCACAGAAGTATAGTCTTATATGAATTTTAATTAAATTCAATCAACTTGGTAGAAATTTGTATAATCGCCAGAGACATTCCAACCGAAAGCAGAAACTTGTGCTACTAAACTTTTACCTTTTAATATAACGCATTATATTTAGATAACAAAAGATACATAAAATAACAAAAGGCGACAAACTTTATACTTACTTAATAAGCTGTTTATAATTTAACATTTCAGAGGGAACGTTGCTTGATGTCTTATGGAAACATGATATGATTATGAATATTAGCGTAGGTACGTTGAAGTTCTTCAAATGAGTATCACCATGTTTCATAAACGGTTTATATAGAATATTTGAATAAGTCTCAACGTATATCATTAGTCTCACTCATGTGCTTGTAACGTTACTCACTGAGAATTTTTATTACACTCTCAAGTTCCAACCAGAGAGATAATGTGTCCTCAAGTTAGTACATAACTGAAGGGTGATTTAACTCGTACACCATGTGTACACTTATCTATCAGTTGTAAACGACGACACCATTTAGTTCAATCGTCTAACGTTCACAGTTTTGGCTTGATTAAAGTAATGATTACGACCCACAAAGAAATTAGTCGTAGTAGCAATACAAATTCAGTCAGCATTGCTCTATCGGACGGGAACCAACTCATAAATTAAGAAGTATTGCTGTTAACAACGATAATTTTCCACGTATAAAAGTTGATTGTTTCTATTCAATGAACAGACCATTCTTTCAATGAAACAGAACTAATTAACAGCGAATAGTAAGGTCGGCATTGTGTCGGATGAAGCTCCGCTTTGTATAGCTACTGTTTACTTTTGAATTCGTTCTCGTTGTTCTTTACATCAATTATATACGGCGGTAAGATGCGTTGTTTGAACAATATATAGTCTATATTCTATAGAAACCTACCTACGTGCCGCAACAGCAATTCAATGGCGGTACCCACATTGCAATAACTTTTAATTAATGACTTAAAGAAATAGAAAATAAATACATAATTGCTAGTTTGTAATATATTGAATATATACTATCTCATTCGACTTTATACTGTTATAAACACATTCTAATACTTACCATTCCTTCAAAGTTGGAATGCGTAAAATTGCAAGGCTTTCGTGGAACTATTAACCTAAAATTACATTAGCATTGCCGAAAATATAAGGATTCAGGTTCAGCAGGACCTTTTGAATAATGCATTAGACGCGCCTGGTCCATTATTAGCGCGGGCGGAGCGCGGGTCTCGCGCACGAGCTGCATAATAACGCGACTCAATATCAACGGCACGCTGTCAAATTGCTATATATCATTCAAATGTATTTCCGAAACAGATTTGTATTAAATATTACTTGTCACATAAAAATCACGCCAAGAATATGTAATGCCTGATAACCATTACTTTGAACCACCTGGCGTGTTTCAGGCGTTAAGTCTCCTTGCTAGAAGAGAATTTAATAACTTGAAACTTAATACACGTACCTATTTAATTTTGCAAAATAAGAAATTATCAATATTGCAGCGTAAACGAGGCGGCACGGGTCGGTTTTGACGTGGTTTAATTCTGATCAAATTACATCAGGTACAGGACCAACCTTTGAAGATTTAAACTGGACAGCTACGTCATCTGTCGATCAACATATGTTGAACATATTCTGGTGATGAATACAGGAAGGAAACTGACATCAATGATTTTAAGACACAACAACGGAAATTTAGGTGAATATTATAATTTATACTTTGATATGTTGTACAACAAATTTCAAGGAACATTCCATTTTAATTTGGGAGCTGAATAATATCATGTCTACTTCATTTTTGCATCAGTCATTTAGGTCCATCATTGGCCTGCAACAAAAAAGAAGTAAGCGGGGACCAACCGATTATAATGTAAAAAGAGGTTCGCGGTCGTTCCATAACCGATTGCAAATGGCAACTGCCGCAGGGCCCGCTGCGCCATTTATAGCTCTTCGCAATCTCGACTGCTAAAAAAAGCATACAACAATTTTCTTTGGTGGAATCGTTCGCTATCTATCGTTCGTTTCGACCTTACAATTAAATGAGGTAACTTGCCGAAAGACAATGAATATGTGATGGTACAAAAAGCTTGAGCGTCGCGCCCCGTCTTCCAAATACCTTTGCGTAACATTCGACCGTGTCCTCTGTTTTTACAGCATCCTCTTAGATATCGCAGACAGAGGATTACTCGATTCGATTCGACTAACTATATTTAAAATTAGACCGATTGAACATTCAAGTGTTACTCGTTACTTTTCATCGTTTTATTAACTTTGCTGCAGCACAATGAAGAAATTATGACCTAGCATACCTACGTCGCCACAAGAAATTGAGACTGGAATGCCATAAACTGACTTCGACCGGTGACTCTCATATAATAATAACTCGTTTTGTTTACACAACGATTTCAAGCCTATAGCTGAGGCGACACAACAATGGCCAATGCTTATACCGACGTCCGTTAAGATCTTGTCCGATAATGGACTAAATTGGCTACAGTGCGCTTAATAAGGTGTATTAACTGTGTCCCGGTGACAATCGTGTTGGCTTCACAATGAAAAATATTTCTCCATTATATTCTGATTTTGTTCTGCATTTTTAAGTTGCCTTTAATTGTATATGAAACGCACCGAGATGCCCTCACTTCCCTTTTATGATTTCATGTTAACTTACTTAATTCTGCTTGAATGCGTACGAGCCACGCTTGAGAAGTATGCGTAACATAATATAGGAACACGCGAAACGACACTTGATACCTTGACCGGGACAACAAGACCCGATTTTGACACATTATTTAATGTGTTGTGAAGAATATGCAAACCTACACATACTTCTTGATTTAAATACCTCTCATGAATATATTTTGCTGTAGAAAAAAGTAACTCTCTTTTAGATAGTTTTCGAATGAGGTTCAACCGGGAGTGGGTGTACAAGTCTAAACTACATTACAAAATAAAGGATAAGTTTCGGATTTATGTGTCTGGTTCGGTAAGCGGCTTAACAGCTACTACGGCAATAAGAACGGCACGATCACCAGAGCTTTTCACACCTCCTTGTTTGGTCCACACGTTAGCGTTCACGCCTCGTGTATATCTACCCTTAAAGTTCGCGCCTCGGTTTTACATAACACATGTTTAATATATACTTACTGAGTTTTATTTGAGGTGGTCAGCGCTAGCTTTTACTAAATCGAATTCCATTAGCGTTTTATGTTATAAAACTTCGGTCAAATCTTTGAAAGGATAAATTTAAAACTTTTTTAAGGTATTAAGGAATGGTAGAACTAATTTTCACATAGTAGTCATGAGAAAATAAAACCTCTTAGAGACTAAACTGGGAAAGTTAACTAACCTTAAATAGAATGGACTTAATTATACTTATTTCTCGATTACGTTCGAGTAGTGACTAGTTAGCTTCGATCTTTAGTTGTGGGAGCGAGAGTGACCTTTTCAGCAGTCATCAATCAGTTGCCCGTGTATCACAAATAGTGTTAAAGTTGCGTCCTGCGTGACTACAACTCGTGCTTGTTAATCGTGAGCCGAAAGCCATTGTCCCAGTGAAAGTTGACATTACGAGCTGTTTGCGTGTTACAAAAACATCATTATCTAAGATGACAAAAGTTATAAGCCGCTGTATTAACAAAAACTGTTGTTTTATTAGATTACTTTGACATCTGTGATTCTGTCTACTTTACAATTATCTATTTTTTACTACATCTTCGTGACTCAAAATAGAGTTCCTTTGGCGAACAGTGGTCCCATATCACATAGCCAATATTCTACTGGAATATACCTATACCTATGTCGGCAGTAAACTACATTATTCCTGAGGTGTGGTTACATTTAATTATTACAACCAGTGGTTAAATTGAGATAAAAGTAATGATGAGTTAATTTTTTTGAAATTAAAACTCGTTTCATTCAGTCAATTTGCATCTAGGACACTACTGACAAGTACAACAATAATAATTAAAAGTTAATATTCAGATTTTAAAAATAGAAGTCAACTGATTTCAGACCAGTTTCTATGTCGGCAACATTGTAATGATGCACCGCAAACATGTCCACGAAGAACTTAATAGAGTCACATTTACTGTCGTAATCTTCTTTTAAAATATCATTGATAAGTAATGTCTCCATTGTGATGGTAATTGCGAAGGTTTGTAGTCACTACACGACGATGATGAGAGTTAATCAAAGTTGCATTACGTGATATTTCGTCACGGGTCCTCGTTGCTTCAATGCGCGCCGACAGTTCAGGGATGTGAAAAAAGTTGCATTTATTTGCCATACCTCAGTATCGTTAGTGCGGCTCTGTTCATGATTGATGACACAATTTATTGAGTACGCGTCGATTATGATACATAAACGGCTTTTTATATTCTGCGGCACTTCACGAGTGCAATAACTAGTTTTTCCATTCTTTTATTTTAAAATCGAGATGTTATTTTTATGATCCATATTAAGGTTTTACTGAAATAAAGAGTGTAGTAAATATATTGTAAAACATATTCATGACCTACTGCAGGGATGTGTATTGCGGAAACCGCGGCATAAGTTGAGGTAGTGACATCAGGCATTCTTACTCTATCACCACTGTAGTAGTTATATTGACGTACAAAATACTATCGAAAAATACAGTTTGGTATAGTATAGATCAAGTGCAAACGTTATCTTTCTGCCGTTATAAATTGTGACCCATAGCCTGAAAGTAAGTGCACTTAGATAGAATTAATGTAATACACATATTTTCGCCCCTGTTGCTGGTGCATACATTAAGCGTTTAAGGCTGAAGCAATAATTAAGTACTGAAATTGTCTGACCGCTCCTACTAGGTAGATAGTGCAGGTGCATGACGGTACAATGGGGCATTATCGAGTGTTTACTGTTAATATTTAGATATAACCAATAGCGAGGTAGAACCGTGGGCGGCACAAGCAGGTATGGCGTCTAACAAGTTATGTAAACACGTACGGAAAGGTGACTGCCGAGCGCACGCCGACATACTCACGCCACGACTCAAGTAGCACCACCAATGCACGCTTAGTGTTAACTATGAGGTGTCATCTCACATACAGAACATGTATGTGATATGTACACAAATCACTTATATACTCAAATCTCAGAAACATTAGCATTTGCTACATTATCAGGACGCATCCTGTTCAATATTGGAAAAAACCACAACACACTTAAGACATAAAATATCGATAAAATACTAAACATTTTGCTTGAAACGTTTTGTTTAAACAATATGATAACGTTGACATTTCTTATAATAAAAAATGAATGTTTACGTAGGATGTTGCTTGTGTTAGTGGGCGCGTTGTCAAAATATTTTATTTGCACGAGCACCTATAGCCTCAGACAAAGGCACAAAGGCTTGTTTGTGGTTGACCATTGTGTTGGGTTTTAGTCGTTTCCAAACAACGAGCCGTACGTGCCGCGGCTCGCGCAACATAACGTATCGCCACACATAAAACTCTGAAGCCAATTTAAATCTTATCAGGGTTGTTGTTTGAGAAAGATTCTTAGCGTCATATTCCTGGAATATTATTCTTGTATAAAGTAAAGATATGGGCACAAAAGATGGCCCCGTAGAACCTGTACATCTTAATTTGGATGAAGATTTAAAATAATAAAATGTAGCGATATTTATAATACCTACTATGTTCCTTATAACAATATAATCATATTTTAAAACTTATATGGTTGTGTTGACCATTAAAATCGACATCTCTAAGAATAACCTATCAACTATTATAGTTGATTATTCGAGAGATCCAATCAAAAGCGCTCGTAAAATTTCCAAAATCTAATATTTAAGACTGTTATTCTAATTTATTAAAATTGTTTTCAATTTAGTTTTTATTCTAACATACATCTACGAATAAAAAATATTAACATAGAATCTATTTTGCTATTTTAGATTGCAATACAGTTCTTTAGTTCATTGTCCTTATTTTAAACAATCGTTTTGTTATAAGAGTTCGACATAACCAGGTTGATTGTTGAATCAAGGTCTGTATGAAATGAGACACTGTTTACTTAACACTTGAAACCTTCGCTCGCAGTATACTGCCATAATGTCTAACATAATATTTTCCTTTTGATCAAATTCTGATAAAATAACCAAAGTGTGCCGTTGGACTTTAAATGTATGGATGGATATGTTATGGGTATATTATATTGTAAATGTACTCTAATTGCGTTTGTTTTGCCTTAGCAGTTGAGTATTCAGATCTGAATATGTATTTTATTTAAACATTTTTATGTAGGTATGTCTTTATTGCAGGGTCACTAGTGGCGATCGTGTATTTTTTTTAATCAATCATCTTTCTTAATCATACAATACCAATTAGTACCTACATTTTAACAATAAACGATATTTTAAGATAAGGCCGTCTAAACGGATTATATTTGGAGAAAAAATGTTTAGTATAGCAGATTCGAAAATTAATGATATAAAATCACAAAGGAGCATGACGATAAATCACAATTAATAAGACATTGTGTAGGCTTGTAAGAAAAGGACGTAAATATTTGAGCAATGGCGTGTAGCTGCCGTTCGTCATCTTGTTTAATTGCAGACTCGGCCTTTAGTATCACGCTAATTGGGTCCTAGTTCTGACTAAGCGGACACTGTTTTTCTATGTAACTCATTTGCATACCTTAATATGTGTCACGGCAATACATCTATTCAATATTTATAGATTATATTAAAAAAAATGTTTATAATTTAAAAGCAACAGTTTTTTAGACCAATCAACCTTTTATGACGTCATTACCATTTACCTGCGCTTTGGGTTTATGGATGATGCGTTTAAAATTTGTTAAACAAATTATTTGTAAATGAAAATGTCCGGAGCATTATCTTAGAATGGATGTCTAAATTATCTCCTTATTTATCGTCGTCAATTAATTCTGGTCCAACGGTGCGCCAGCTAAGTGTCATTAGCCGTAATTACGCGGGCAAATAACAGAAATATGAGACTAGAGAACCACCGTTTCTAGTAAGTAAATACTTTTTAGATTGCGCTAGTTATTTATGATCTTAGTTTCTGGACATCTGTATTGGCTGTACCAAACTATAGCCATTGCACCAACGTAAATTTAAATAAACGGTCTCCAATTCATTCTGTTACGACATTATAGTCCCTTTCCATTCTCCTCGTGTTTCGCCTAGCTGTCGATTTTATCTTTGTTCTGATTTTATGTGTTTAAAGCGTGGGTTACGTTCTATTAGAAATGTAGATATATTTTAATGAGGTGGATAAATCAAATGAAAATTGTGTGGGTTGATGGCGCGTGCCACAAGGTCGCTTAACTCTAGGAGTCGATCCTTGCAATTGTTCTCGCCCGCACCTCTCCTCACGCGGGTTCGCTTCGCCTATATAAGGAGCAACGAGTATTATGATTAAGCTTTAATGGAGATTTGACCTGTTTGGCAAGCACTGCGCGTTCGTCATTGCGCCGCTGTCGTTACACCATATCGAAGCACGTGCCTGTGTATGGTATTGCATACGACACCGGACACCGCTATGACTTTATTCAAATTGAGAACGAGAAAAAAATATCCCTGCCGAATATGGATAAGTGGTAGCGCAATTTGAATGACATATTTGGTAAGATGTCAGAATTTGGTGTTCATTTACCTACTTACAGTTGTACCTACTTGTCGATGGCATGTATGTATGCCAATTAAACTTGAGTAATCATTAACTTGCAATCTGAATTCTGCTTACTTATTATAAACAAGTAAGGTTTTATTGTAGAAAAATACGCCGCCAATGTTCAGTTCTTAGTCATAAAATAATAGGTAGGTACACGTTTAGCAGGATCGTATTGGCAATAGCCGGGGGCAGCGTCTGTCCAGCTCTGTGGGTCCACCGTTAAATAATAACAAGCATGTACGTAGTTCTACTGAGCTATAAATTGCTCGGTGCCGCCGGGCACGCTGCACGCGGCACGCAATCCCAATGCGGAAAATATTATGGAGAGGTCGCTATACCTAGCGCGGACTGCGAGCCTTGTACCCGCCGGCTATGTAAAGCCTACTATTGTTGCTCTTGCTCCGTACTTGTCATGCCACTCCAACGCTTTACAACTTGAACATTTGCAGTAAATACTTACAGTAAAGTTCAATTATTCTGTTTCTCTTTTGTGACTGCATAGCCAATGTCCTTTTTTAAATTATAAGACTGTAATTACTTAATAATACGTACCTGAGCTACCTACGCAGAAACAATGCCGCTTTATAGAATACCATCTGTAAATAAGGGTTATTTTTATCTAGCAAATAAACATATTTTTAAAACTAATAGAATAAAAACTACATTAATATATTTGTATTCATCCTGAACGCATCTAAGGCTGTAAATCTTTAGTTGAATTTAGAATCCATTTGTATAATTACTAAAACAGGCAATTTAGTAAACATTCTATATTTTTTGCACGGTGTTGTTTCTTATTTTGCTCTATTTATTTTATTCTAAAAAAGACAACTCCCGCACTAGGGACCATGCCCTGTGTCGCGGGGACCTTTTACAAACATCAATTAACGGACACAAAGAACACCCAGACCAGGACACTAATTTGTGGATCTCACAAATTATTGTCCTGCGTGGGGATCGAACCCACAACCTCTTGCACGGCAGCCGCTTGCGCTACCGTCGCGCCACCGAGGTCGTCCGCGGTCGTCGTCTCTATCGCGATCTTATATTTATAACTGGAATAAATCTAACGGTATTTTGAAGCGGACCTACTCTTTTGTGTTGCGGACCATTATATACAAAATCAATATTATAAGTTTCGTTTAGATCATTGTCTTGTCTGGCTGGCCACACCGGTTCTTTAGACACTACTATATAAATCGTAGCCTAGACTCTAGGTATTGTTTTTAGTACTGAAACTTGCTTTAAGTGTTTAAAACATAGTTTGCCAAGTTACTTAAAGCGTACAGAACTACAAGGAGATAAAGAACAGATATTACTTCTTACCTCCTGACCTGGGACGCCCGTGCGTCGTTGCAATAGAACAGTAAAGGGACTCTAGCAATGGACGTACCCGTGGCCTACTTACTGATTAGTATTGGTAACATTTTGTCACCGACTCTAATCTTAATCTGTCATAACAGGGACACAATCATAAAGATTACCAATTAGCTTTCTCTGTTAGAAGAAATAACAAAGGTATAAACCAACGCGCCTGTAAAAGGCATTTCGTGACGTAATACAAACCCCAAGCCCCAAACGGAAGCTCATTACGCTAAAACACATTTTTGAACTTAGTTTTAAGTCGTTAATGACAACAAGTTTTCGCTTTATTGTAAAAGGGTACAAAATATATTAAAACGAAGCCCTGTACTGTTTAGAGTGCCTTCCAGGCGGTCGAGCATTCTGTCTCGGCGCATTCCGGTGCATTGTCGCAGCGACCGCGGAACGCGCCGACATCCAACCACATTGAACCAAGCTTATTGATTCCGTAACACTTTAGATACGGGCCTTTTTATAACCGCAATGACTTTCCACCTTCGTGATCTATGCCTTGCTACATAATCAGCTATTAAGTCACTTTTTGTTCCAGTTTTTAATTTTCTGTGGTAAGATTAGGACAGAGATTTAAAAATCGAATCAGAAAACGGTGATGACAGTCTCCCTGTTTTATGCCGAGTTGTAATAATATTTTATATTTTATAAATATACTCCATGAAAACACTGATATTATTAACCAATTACAAAGCTACTATTCAAAGCAGATGTATTATTATCGAAAATAATATTATTCGATTAGATTGATTACCTTGTGTTAACATGATTTGTATTATCCTATAGTGCTTATCATCATTTTTGTTCAAATAATTTGCTTTCACGTCAAAATATATGGACTGATAAAAACTGTTTTGTGTAAATAAAGTTTTATGAGAATTGGATCGTATCCAATAAGTAACGTTGATCCAAAACTTAATAAGAGTGAGATTAAAATCCAACATAACTTAGAACTTAAAGCAAAGTATTTTAAATTACCAATAAAATGTATACGTTTTTTATGACAAGTAGCTTTTTAAAAAAGAAAACCTTTATGAAAACAAAATTCGTTGATGTCTTTTGTAAGTGAGACTATTTAATTAACAACACTTTTGCTTTTAATTATTCAAAAAAAATAATTAGCAGAACTCTTTGTTAATTATAAAAAAGGTTTTAATTGCTATACATGTTTACAATGGCAATAAAAGATGTTGGTGTGTGCGTGCGCGACCTTATGGTACAAATAAAAGAAAGTTGTGTGATGCAACTAATACTATATGAGTAGTTGAAAGCTTTTGTCGGCTTATACGTAGAATACAAACATGCGATGGAAATTAAGTAAGGAGGTTCGTTGGCAAAGAGGATTATAAAGGATATGTTATAGAGGTTTATTTCGAGTTTTCCTCAAAACATAAAATACGAATAGTCAAGCAATATTAGGCAATCTAAAAGGGTTATATTTTGAATTAAATTACATTTTTATGAAGACATCTCCCGCACTAGGGGTCAAATTCGGTAACGCGGTGAATTTAACAAACATACATTTAGCGGACACAACGATTAACCAGGTTCAGGGCATCAATTCGTAGATCGCGCAATTGTCCTTTGTGTGGTATTCGAAGTTAACTTCGTACACGAAACGCGAGTAGATCACCGCTTTGCCAACAAGCTCAATGTCTATACTACATTCACACGTTCGTGTTTTAAATAAATTAAGTAGTACTAAACTAGTCCAATGAAAGAGTAAGTGAGGTACAGTACTCAGTATTCAGTTCGCAAACCGCACGACTCTTTCTCACGGCTTCTTGCGTATTCCATAGGCGTCTGACGTGAGAACCGTGCCCCAAAACATGCGGGTAAACAGACCTATCTGGTATATAAACTTTATCTTACACTGCTGACTTATATCTTGACATATTGACAGTTTTTGATGAGAAAATACAATATGATTTGTTTTCACAGTAATGTGTAAACTTTATTTTGATTGCTATGAGGTAAAATCAATGAGAATTATCATTCTTACATCGCCATTTAGTCCCAAACTAAACAAGAATATTATACATCATGTATTAAATCATCGAATCAACGTAAAAGCCCTTTAATGTCCAAATACACATACTAAGACAAGGAAAATTAAGTTGAGTTGTATGAGTGTATGGAGACTGTACATAAATAAAGTATTATTGTTTGGTTTTTTTTTAATTGCACGAATCTAGTTTTATGTTCTTGCCTTCCTCTAGTCGCCGTTTACGACACCCATAAGATGAAATAGAATATGATTACGAAAGCACGTCAATACTAATTAAGTTAAAGCAATTTAGGTGCTTTAGATAATGTTGTATAAGAGCTCATGAAAATTTAAATAGCATTATTACTGCTAAGTAATACAGTTAACCAATTTCTAGATTGCCAATGATATGCAATAAGTGGACCAGTTTTCAAGTGTTCGACTATAAGCTTTCCAATGCTAGCATTATTATTAAGTAGGTAAAGCTGTTTTGCTAGTCGCTGTATGCTGTTTTAATTCCTAAGCTAATTGTTTATTATTAAAATAACAATTTCCTTTTGTTATTTCATAGTTCATTATTTATTTATTACCTTTCTATTCTGTAAACTTAAGTAATGACATCAGTGCTATAATATGATATTGTATATTCCTAATTGTTTTTAAATAATACGTCTTACTCAGAATTTATAATAAAGAAACTTTCCGATATAGTTTAACTAAACTATATTTAGCTTGTTTGTTAATAATTATAAATTACCTAAAATTAACAAATAAAGTTTAATTACAATAGATAAGTTTATAGTAAGCATGGCGGGCCAGTTATACGAGATGATAGAAGATACTATTTATATTTAGAGTAAAATAAAAAAATGTTTTACCTAAGCTATAGTTAACATAATTTTTCTACACATTAAACTGGCAGGTGAAACATTACTACTTTCAACAAAGTACTATCTAGTACTATGTATTTAAACCACGATTATTTTCAATAGCTAACTGTAATGAGCCTAAACAGAAGAAACAAGTAATCGTTAATTGAACTAAGAGTAACTTGCAGCTGCCGCGGTTCATTATTTGGATTATATGATTGCGCAAAGGCTGATCAAAAACGATATCATTCAATCATTCTATACTCAGTATATTATTATCTACTAGTGATTCGTGATGTTAACACCAATAGAAAGTTGTTTAAAAATCTATGAACAGATATATTATAATTGAGTATCGTATAACGAGTGCGTAATTGCAGCTCAAATAGTATATAATCTATTATAAGTTTTACAATCACCGTTTTGTAAGCCAATTGGTGTATCACTTAAACAAATGATCAAGGGCGAGTAGAACACGTTTAACGAATAGAACTAGGAACTAGTCGCTTTTAATTATATCTTTATGTTTTACGTTCACTGTTGTGTAGTGGTTAAGTATTTAGGACCGCTATACAGAACTTTCAAGTTCGATTCGTGTGAAATCCAGTTCTTTGTGAGCATAAACATCAATGTTTTTATTGGTCTGTGTATTTTCTAGGTATTTAAAAGTTATGTCTTAGTAAATACAAACTCTACTAGGTACCTAATTTAGGAACTAAATGGGCTTACACTTTTTATCAATGTGCCCAAAGATCTTAATATAATATTGAAATAATACCTACCAGTCTTTATCTTATTATAACATAAAAAAATAAATGATGACCGCTCTACTGCTTTAAGCCGTATAAAGTAATCCGATGAGACAAACATATGGACAACACGCACCCAAAAGCTTTGTAGTACCCTTTTCATTTGAACTGTACATAAATCTCTGATGAAATGTTAAGTTCGTGTAATAATAATTTAAATGACTTAAAGGATAGATTGGTGTGTTGGTTATATGGTCAGCTCGTCATAATGTTAATGTTACTACAATACTTTGAGAATAAGAAGCGTTTAAGTAAAAAGAAGCTATGTTCATTTTAATTCGGTTAAATTAATTGTAATTTAAAGATTTACAAAGCGCACTATTAGCTTTAGCGACGTATGTCTTTTAATGTAAGTACATTGCACTTTAAAAATTTGTATACCAACTGATTTCCCTATAACTTGATCATGAGAAAAAATCACAGTCACTTATTATCTTTGTAAATTAAAGTATGTCACTTACCTACTTCAATAGTGACATGTTGACAAACTAACTAAATTGTCACGGTGACAACAAACTGTCAGATAAAAGTGTGAGAACTAAGCTTATCTACCTGTGAACTACATCATCATGTGATAGACAAGAATCATCACCCAACTATCTCACGTGGGAAATACTACATGTTACAAGGAAACAGCTGGACTAAATGTACTCTGACTGTTAATAAAAAAACCAGTAAATAATTATGCAAAGAATATGGCAAACATGATACAGTATGGCCGAAAAAACATACGAAACAAGACAGAGGCAAGACAAATTATTCTCATTACACAGAAGTTGAATCTGCATTAATAAATCTTGTCATTTGGGCAAAGTTTTTGTCCTTCCAGCCTTATTATACTTAATTATATTTGAGTTATAAACATTCGGAAAACATAACACGGTGCATATTAACGCGCAGTAATTATTCGACAGTTGTCTGAAATATAAAACATTAGGACCTTTTTCTTTTCCATCTTCATGTCTCAACAAATATGTTTTAAACATTCATTTAAAAACAAAACAATACCTACAATTTACTTAATCAAGAAATGCATCATTAACTTAACAAGTTAAATTATAATTAGGAGCATAACGTTGAACTGTGGCATAACAATGTGTTTTTCTTTTTACCGGCAGTACATGTATTCTTAATAAGAATTTACCTATTACGAATAAGACTTCCATCTTCACTGTGCCGAATTTTTTTAGAGATTTTTTTTAAATAAGTTTAGGCATTATTAAATTGACTAAACTTGTCTAGCTCTGAGGTTTGCGCGCATAGATATTGATTGTGTGAAGTTATTATGTTTTTATATAATACATAGTGGGCTTTAAAATTTGCATAACAAGTGCGCTGACAACTAATAATAGCCGGCTGTCTAGTTCTTTATAATATAATATTATTATTAGGCTTAGAATATTATTTTCCCATACAAAAGTTACCACGCGACATTATTATTTTTATGACATGACAGTTACCTACCTACTAAATTGCTGTTTTTGCTATGATTGCTTTTTTGTCAATCTAACAAATTATGTCATATATAGAGTTTGACAGATTTTTAATTTACATTCAATAAATTATCGTTATCAATATTTCACTACTTGCATTGGTGGGATACAACTCGTTTAAATCATCCCTAATCAATTCCCACGATTCGCAAGCTCACGTGAAAGTATTTCGAGCATTTTGATATCATGTTGTAAGTTATTATCATTTTATCGATACGTTTTCCCATGCTAATCTTTACTGTGCAACCTTTCGATATTTATTTACATACATACCGATTATCTTTGGTCGATTTATCTAACTTTTATTCAAAAATGACCCTTAAAAATGTACATGTTTATTTCACATTCTTTACCGAGATCTTATTACAGTTTTAATTTTTAATATTTATGTCTGCATTATAGAAAATTATAATTCAGCAATAACTTATTCGATAAATTTAAAATGCAAGTTCATATGTAAACTGATATTTAGGTAAATAATTAAATTACGGTATTGAATATTTCGTGAGCTCACCAAAATCTATTTGTGCATTAATTCAAAGATTTGTTTAATGCACTTCGTGAAATTATGGCATATAAACTCTTTCTTGGCAGATTTAATAAAATGGATAAGGTAATGTAAGTAGCAAGTTGTGTGTCAAGTATCAAATCAACTTGGCAATATACGTATCGGGTAGAGTTGTAATACTTGTGTGACTTGTAATGTTCCCAAAGAATTCGAAAATCTTCCTTGGGTACACTTTTGATGATTATTGTGCTCAAATTCACGTGTGCATCATAACATCTTAAATCATTAGTAGACACGAAAGGACACATTTAAATGAGTCCTAGAAGTCCATGATCTCAGAAGCGCGCACAAAGAATGAAAAATGTCGCCCCTCCGGCCGTCACATAATTACGTTCTTACCAAATTACATGTAATTGGAGCGCGGTGTTTTACTGCATTGCGTGTTTTGTCTCGTAAATATGATTGTTGTGTTCTTTTATTCGACTAGTTATAAAATATTTTTCTAATAACTCTAAGAAGAAGTAATTTGAAGGAAATTGCTTAGTTGTTTTATAAATAAACATTTTAAGTGGCTTATGAAGATATGAATGATTATGACTATTTATATAGCAGAGGTCAGCTGCTTTGTATAAAGCTGATTATTTACAATGTTTGTCAGCATAATGTTAACATGTGCTTCGTTTGCTGTGACGGCGGCGCCTCGCTGACGTAGGTGTCTACGGCGCCAGCGTCCACACATGCGCACTCAGCCTAATTCCCGAATACAGACCATCAAAAAAACATTTTTTTATTGTGTAGAACTTAGCTATAAAAAAGTTCTAAACTAGCCTTGACTCTTTATTTAGAACGGATACGAACTTTATGGCTAATTGAGTATTTATTTGCAAATGTTCCATAATAGGAACGTATTAAAAAACTATTTTAAGTAATTAGTTTCCATACTCGTATATTTTCATTAAGAAAAAACTAGGTGTTTATGATTTTATCTTCTCATTTATTACTAGTCTAGTATACAACTGACCGAAAAATAATTTTGAATAATTGAAGTGGTAATATATGAGGGTAGAGTAGATGTAGAGACCCTAGGTGATAAGTTGTGATTATTATGATAAGTTCAAGAAATACACATGTGTAATTAATATTATTATTCACTTCCTCAGATATCTTATAACCATAATTGTTATTGACTATTTAGTTAAGTAGCACCAAGCACGAGTAACGATTTAAATAGAAATACGTACCTAAGGGAAATATATGTGTCATATACAGTTTGTGGTCATATAAAGAACGATTTGAAGTTCTAGGAGTTTTTTATTTAAATCGTGTCATACGCAGAGTTGTGTACTTTCTGAAAACAACTAGTTATGTTATAACATAGCCATATTAATAGAGCTACGTGGCTTAGGCATAAAGAATAAAATCGCATTTTTTTATTGACAAATTATTTTAATTTACCAAAGTAACACATTCAAACTACTACTGAAGCTGGACAAATAATTAAGAACGATTTACTAAACTGCTCGGGCATTGTTTCGTATGGCCATTACATTTAAAAAAATTATAATAATATTGTAGCGCGGAAATTTTAAAAATCATTTTAATACATCTATACTAATATTATAAAGAGGTAAAGTTTGTGTGTTTGTGTGATTGTGTGTTTGTGACGTTGTAGGGGGTAATCTCTGGATCTACTAAACCGATTTTAAAAATTCTTTCTGTGTTTGATAGTCCATTTATCGGGGAGTGTCATAGGCTATATAGTATCACGCTATGCCTAATAGGAGTAGAGCAGTATTGGAATATGTTTATAAAAGGGACGCTTAAAAACGTTTATTTTGCTTCTGCTGCCTAAACGTCTGGAGATATACTGAAATGATGTATTAGAGAGTTGTACCTTTAAAAAAGTTTTACAATTAAGTCAAGGATAGCATATCGCTCCTCGAATACAAAAGGGACACAAATCGAAATGCTATAATTTTACAGGGCGGCCAAAACAAATTTTTAAAACGATTTTTTATTGAAATTTTATATATTTATTAATTAAATATAAGATGTTAATATATCATTAGATGCGTATTTTTAAGCTCTATCGGTGTACAATCTGAACTTTGTAATATCTGTTACTGGTTAATATAAAATAACACAAAAGTCTCTTTTGCATTCAAAATTTTAATCAATACCATATAAAATATGTCAAAAATTTTACAAAAATTTAACAAAATTTTAGAAATAAAAAGGGATTTATTAAATATTTTGGTATTTTTTTTATTATAAAGCTTAATCATATTACTAGCTACTTATTAACAAAAGTGAATAGACATCAGAAATGTTTTGTATTAAATAATCTGAACTAAACAATATTAGCTTATCATTAAGAAAATTGAGATCAAACATTGTACGTAGGTAATACTAAGTTTAATTAAACATCTCTCTAAACATTATGAATATAACCTCGTAAAATGATATAAAAAAGAACACTTTAATAATTATAAACAAAACTATTATACAAATAAGACCTAATCTTAGCATTTCATGGATCCTCCGTGCGAGTTCATCGCGTGATAGAGGACGGAGCACTTGCATAACAGCGTCTGGGTCTTAGCCCCAGATGTAGGTTTAAGGAGGCCCCCTTACAACGCGTTAGCGGTCACCTTCACTGTCTGCTATGTTCCGTACTCTACCTATCCAAATTTGGTAGGAACCTAACAGTGCCGTTTTGGACATTCGTGATAATAGAGAGCTTACTGAAGTTCTAGGCAGTCCTAGCTCTTTTAATAAGCTGTAGAGGGATTTAGCTGGAGTACACCTCGCACCTATTTCCACGGCATCTCATTTGTCAAGTGAAAGTAGATATTTGATGTCTTAATTGCGTGGTCTTTCGGGATGTTAGTTTTCCACGGTACCGTGAGCTCAATAAGTATTACACGCTCTTTTAAATGTGAGTAAAGGAATATGGCTGGTCTTAACGGTGACACACAGATATGCTCCGGCATTCTGTGTGTTACACACTACTGTGTTTCATACGTGTCAACTAGCAGTGTCCAATCGTCTGCCGAACTCAGGACTGAAAAAGGCTTAAAGGTGGTATTTTTAGTGGTGCCTTTCTTAACAAATTGGATGTATTGTCTTTCATTTGTAGTCAGTCCTTTTTAGCTATAGCGATCGATAGACTCACTGCCTCGCGTATTGACTAACTTCGTAACTAGTAGGTTATCAGTGAGTAAGTGACGTTCTACTCGAGAAGGTCCAGGTTGAGGTGAAATACAAATTGGTTTGGTAATTACTGTTGACTGTACATCTCCTTCAGAATCGGAAAATCCTTTAAGAGATGGTAGAAAATTAGGATGTTAAACTGTCATCTGCAGAAAAATCGGGATTTGATGTTGTTTTGAGATTGTCAATTCAAGATGTTCATCAAGCGACAGTGTCGCTTCTTAAGTCACTCTGCCCAAAAACTATTTTGGCCTATTTGTGACTTTGGTATTTGTTACAGAGCTTCCATCACTGTCTTCGCTGTCCAATATTGATAGATAGATTAAGGTCAGCTGACTATCTGCTACAGAATTTGTATCTGAAGAATTAATAGGTAGTATAATCTAGCACATTATTGTGGTCAGGTAATGAGCTTTGTTCTGATACATTTAAGGTTGCCATTGTTAATATTTTTCGTGCTCTGCTCATTTTCAAGTAATCTGTAAAATAACAACATTTAAGCGGAACATCACTGAAACAATAACAACAGAACAAAATGAACATCAAAATAGTAATTATTATTTATAAAAAAACACAAAATTTCAAAAAATATTAATTTATTCTAGTATTTTTCAATGGTAAAGGGACGTATTTTAAATTATTGCTAGTGTTGTATTAAAAAACATGATTACGAACAACTAATATTGGAATACAGAAAAGATGCAATTCATATATGGCACTTTTGTATTACATAATTATAATAACAAATAAAGATGTTAGAATGCAAAACGGATGTTTCTAAAAATATGGTACTTTTGTTTTACAAATTATGTTAACAAATACGAATCTCAGAACGTAAAATGAACGTTTTCCAAAATATGGCACTTTTGTATCATATGACTAAGTTTGAAATACTTATCTCAGAATGCAAGACGGTCGTTTTCCAAAATATGGCAATTTTGTATTAAAAAATATAATTAGACTCACCTGAAATTTTTAATGCAATAAAGACGTATTTTGTGTTGTGGCACTTTTTCACGGAACTGACGAGCGTTCTTGTTGAATGTCAGGACGTAACTAAAAAAATGGCGGTTTTGCACTGACATTACCTATCAAAGTGCTCAAAATCAAAAAGGGCGTTTTGTCAGTGTGGCCAAAATATAAAGAAAAATGATGGGTGTTTTTTTTTAAATATAAAATATAGTCGATTTAGGTATCATTTTACCAATAAAACCATTTTCATAATTTTTTTATTTGTGGCCGTTTTGTATTCAAGGAGCGATATATCTATCTTCTAAGGTTGACTCACACGTACCTTTTTTATAATAATCAAATTTGATTTAAAGAAATGCATTGTTTGTAAAGGTATTTTGTGTATATGGTATTGACCCTTATCAAATACTCAATACTCAATTCTTTATTGCGTTCCACAATGTTTCATAGGTACAAGATGGTAGAGTTAACAAAGGTTCAAATTGTGGACCCTGTCGGGCACAGCATAGTGTAGGAGAGAGGAGGAAATACGTTAATCATTATTATTTATTTAATTTTAAACAAAATTGACCTTTACAGCGATGAGATCCGATTATTAGTTTTTAAAAAGTTTTGCGTCTTAGTTTTTAAAAATCTTCCCTTTATTTCAGCGTTCTTAATTATATGACCACCTGTATGTCACCTTGTTTGGACAACAGCGTAGATTTTATCTTAACCAAGATGACTCTACAACACATAGCAATAGAAATATGTTTGTAATAAAGAGACATGCTATGTTAATACCTCAACTAGCTACTTAACGTCAGCAGGTGCAATAAATTATGAACTATTATCGCAAGCAATAAGCACGTTTGAGTAACAACATAAACTTATTTTTCTAGAAAAGTGAGGAATGTTTTAATTATGTATTGTGGTAAATGTTGAGACTTGTTCGTGTATTAAGTTAAGCTCATGTATGTGGTGTTTTCATTTAGTTTAACATGCGACTATTGAAAGTGACAATGTATGATATACCTACCTATACGAATGTTATAGTTAGCGCCTAAATTAAAATGAATTAATAGTACTATTGGAGGAGGCCTATAGGCTGATATGATGATGATGAATAGTACTATAGCTTGTATTTATAATACATACTCGGCAGTAGCTTAACTTAAATATAACTAAGTATTATGTCCGCTGAGCATATCACCGTTAGCAATGCCGTGATGTACCATGAAAATCTTGCAAAATAATAATATCAGAGTTATATTACAGTTTATAAACTTTCAACAAGTACCTAACGCCAGGAAATAATCACAATAATGACTTGGCAAGGTACGATCTAGCGTAAAATAGTGTAATTGACGTGGGCAGGCCGAGGAAATTGTCGGATGCGAAGCACAAATCTAACAGATACCTAAGTATAGCAGTAAGATAATGTACAAATACGTTTACTCTCTTTAGATTGCCGGCTGCGTTTGTGAAGGTTGTCATTAGATGTATGTAAAGCTAGCCTTGGATCCTGCAGAATATCGAAGTACGTAGGTAGAGGTAGAGTGCGGTGTACCATGTGCTGATTCGGCCTGATTGTATAATAGGGCAGAACTCGTGCGGTCGAACGTCGCGTGGGCGCCCCTCTGTCAACCACTAAGAAATTGTAAGCTATTCTGCACCTTGTAAATCAATTGACGTCTATCAACAGAATTGAAATTGATCTATCATACATACCTACTCATTCTAGCCAAGTCGGGTGACTCGTTCTATTTAGTTTACAAAAATTATCTCTTACTTATGAAACAGTTATATACTATAATATGACTAAGAAAGACAGTATTGCGGTAACTAATAAATACCAGATAGTGTAGTTCTGTGAACCCACATTAAGTATTCCCTTGAATATAAATCGAACCCGAGACCACTGCGTAGCAATCAATAACTATGTAACCACTAAGTTAGTCGTCTTTGTCTCGTAAAACTGTATATTACTTTATAAATTATGAATACTAAATTTTAGTCAAGCCAAGCAACATAACATACAATATAAAAACCAAGAACCTTCGCTTTTAAACTTAAATTATACATCCATATGAAATAAAACTTTTTGAATTATTGTCGCAGTTTGTCGAATACATTTCGTGTTCTCGTTTTAATCGTGCGTAGCCCGAGGTGAGGCGAGTTTCTCTCGGTCGATGATCAATAGAGTTGATCGAGTCGAGAGTGTATATTGTGTCATTAGACTGAGGTGGTACGACTTATGTATCGATATGGACTTTTGAATACAATAGCACGCACGTGCGACGCTCTCGTCCGCGCCTCCCATTGTCCCCGCCATTGTTTTAAGGAAATCCTTTCTACATGTCTTGGCACTTAAAGTTATATTTTAATCACTTGTTCTATTGTCATACGAGAGTATCTTTCTAATTATAAAAAAACTAAGTACATAACTTAACACATAACTTTAGGTACAGTTCACTAACATTTTTGGTGATAAAATTAATACAGCTTTTAAGATTCTTTTACAAGACCTAATGATATCATCATCACTAAACTTGTTTTTGCTACCAGGTTTTGTATCAAATTTTCCTTTTTTATCCGACATGTTACGATTATTGGCTTACGTTTTTCTGGTGGTGCGACTTTCTGCATTACGATCGTTTTTTTTTTCAAATATTTCGTGAACTAAGGTCTCTATAATCAATCTAAAGAACGATTTCCTAAACCAAAAAATCGAATAGTTAAAAGCTAAACAATATAAAGTTACATTCATTATGATCGTAATTATTTAGCGTAAAATGATAATATCTTGTACAGTCACGAGCAATAATATGTACACATTTTCATATTTTGTAAAACAGATATCTGAAGTTCTGCCAATCCAAAATTGAATATTCAAAGATTAGTTCAAAACTGTACGGAACCTCTTCTAAATTACGAAATAATTTTGGTATTCTAATGTCTAGATTAACGTGCAGATAGTTTAGAAAATTTTACAATGTGAACATATTTTTGCTCGTGACTGTACTCACATGGTGGCCACACAAAAGTTATTGTAGACGTAAAGTTGGAGAGGTGCAATAAAGATAGCGCTTCCATTTATTACTTGAATCAAACTCACAAATTTGACATGTCTATCCTCTATTATGGTGGCTATTAGAAAGAAATGTAGTGTGATTAAGTTTAAAGTATAGTTTTGACAATATTCTGTTGTCGTTGAGAAAATAACATTAGGAATAATGATATGGATATGGTTACTGGGCTACATAATTCTCGAATACATTTACCCAGTTAACTTAGATATATCCAAATGTAATCAAATAGCCTTGTTTATGGACACAAATGCATGATTTATGATCGAAAGTGCGAACTCCAACTTCAGTGGTAGATACAAACTACCTATATAGTAAGAAAGTTTAATTTTTCAACTGGTAAATAAAAAATATACCTAGGTACGCAATTAACAGTAGAATAGCAAAAAACTCTGTATTGTCGTAGCGCATCTAAAAAACTGATCTTTTAATATTGATTAAGCAATCTACATAGCGTTCAGACAACTAGATCACGGAACTAGTTTGCTTATTTAGCTGTTCTCGACAGTCACTCGTACTTTACTGTGACCTACAAAAAAACACAAAGACTTGATGGTGTCTTTGTACGCGAGAGTTTATTCCTATAAGAGTCTAACTTGGTGTGTGTGGGTGAGCTTGAAAGCTTATAAATCTTAGTGGCTGTAAAGGTATGTTTGTGTGCGTAATCGGAGACTTGACAAGAGCGACTCGATAGCGACACAATAGCTGGCTGTATGGCATATTACCATACTCCGCCGTCAGAGCTAAACCAGTTTGCTTTTAGTAAATATGTATGTGAAGTTATCACTTTTATATAACACGTTTATTAATATCAAATGGTTTTATGTTATTAATTTTAATCGTTGACGCGATTTCTATTTTTTCTATAATTAATCGAAGGTCATTTATGGGTTTTAGCGTTTATTTACAAATAAATCTTTTTAATCATAAATAAATGTTATGTGAAAAGGTTTAGGGTAGATTTAGCTGTTAAAAGATGTCATTGTAAAATAGGTATTTTAGCTAAGATGATCGACGAAGAAAAAGACCCAAATTTTCTATAAAAGGCTTTGGTAAAAGGCTAGTATTAAGTACTAATAGTGGACAAGAACTATCGTAAAAACTTAACTTTAATTATATCAGTAGTTATCTAAAAGGTTTACAATAAGTAGGGTGTGATTTTTAGACGTTTCAATTTAGTAAACTATAAACTACAACGCCTCAAACATAATTAGTGTTACAAATAAATAAGAGAGAGAGAGATATAATAACGGAATTTCTATCAGTATAGTACTCGTTTGTATCTATACGGAAACAACAATGCGAGTGGCGCGTGGGCTGGGCAGGCTTCGGAGACTCTGTTCACGTGTTATCATTTAGGGCTGCTGCTTTTTTCAAAACTAAAAAACATTGTTAATAAACAATTAACCTATAAATTATTGCATAAAATTGATTACGTCACAGTTTTTGGTGAGTCAATAATTTAATATGTGCTACATAAAAGTCAACCATTTTAGAATGACAGTAACGTATTAATCATGAATATTTTCAAATTGATCTGTTTTATCGTGTCTGTTTTCTAGTTACTTATTTTTGTACAACTTAATTTTGTCCATCAAAAGTAGTAAGTGATAGTACAGCCCTACAGGTGACGAGGAGGTTGAATGCACGCGACATTGTTATCTCCAGCCAGCTTTAGGTGAGAATAAATAAAACTCTTCGTAGAAAGAACATACATTTATTTTATTATTGAGTCGACCGAGGCTCTTGTAATGTCGCGATAACGCTTTATGGGACCTGTTATCTTGCACTAACGAACTTTCTACAGACAACCATGTAAGAACCAAACAATAACGATCATAAACCAAAAAAAAACGAAAAAAAATGACTTAATGTATGCATAAATGTTTTATATTTATAGCTTGTCATCTCATTTACAATTTTAAAATAGGAATCTAAATTTTCAATAAGTAGGTATTTTGTTGAACGATCTAATGGAATGGTAATTTTTATAAGATACATTTTACAAATTAGCATGGATACGCTAATAATTTTATCTTTATAGATGCCAAAAATATCTTTTAAAATGTTAAATTCGCACTTTTTACCGAAGCTACAACCTCTTTGTTTTTCGGTAATTGATTTGCAAATCAACTAACTATATTAATAATAATATTATTACAATAAGTTTAATATAAAACCAAATAAATAAATGAAATATAACGAATTACACACATCCCTTCTGATGAGTAATGCTATAGAATAAAATAAGTTCGACACTAATTGGACAGGGCGCGTGACTTCATTTTAGCCGTATTTCTTTAGGATTGATAAAACGAGATAGTGCTATGTAAAATGTATTGTATGAGTGAGAGAAAAGATATATGGAAGAAGCTATGGTACATTAGCAGCTTTGAGACCGATATCGGCGCTCGCGTCATTTGCTTGTAATGGGTCGGGATTGCCTCAATTTGAATCTGCCGGGCGGCGGTTATCTTTTTGTGTATTTGGCCTCTTAATGGATCACGGTTGCTATGAGCTCGGTAACATACTTTTGGATGTTTAAACCTTTAACAATCATCTGGTTAAGGAAGGCAGTAGAGAACGGGGCTAATAAAGGAGCAATTAATATTTAGAAATCACAAACTGCAGCACTAAAGTACAGTTAAGTCGACACAAGTGGGTTTACAATCTTACATTTATTTTAATTAACATTATGTTTAATAACACATTAATTCTAGTCATATTCAAAAATATAATAATAATATATGTAATATAATCGATATGTTGATAAAATTATAATAATTATAACTATTAATTATTACAAACACCGTATGTTTTTGTAAAGAATATCTGCTTAATTAATAACAAAAATATGTTATGAACGCGCAAAGCGTTGCCGAACTCCTTGTTGCAGTTAACACCCCTCGGTAGAGATTATATTCTTTTTCTGTTTGGAAACAAGAAAAAATGTGTGTGGTTTTTATAAGGGGTTGTTTTTGTAACTTGTTTGTCTTAGCGCGCGCCGATAAAATTACGGCGACAGGGCTCTTACACCGATGTTCGACGTTAGTTTTTACAAGAGTTGTTACTTACATAAATTATCTAGTTTTAGAACGCTGACACTACCACTATTAGAGGAGCTTTGTTTAAACATTTTGGTATTAAATATGAAATTGCCTATTCCAATTGCAAGATCATAAAACTAATAAATTCGGGGCTTATCAAACAGTATTTGTAATAATGAATAACTCGAAGTGTCGAACAACCATTAGTATTATATTAATCAAGGCAATATAATAGAATAAAACTAATAATATGGAGGTTTGGTCCAGGTAAGAACCCCTTTTCATGGTGTTAAAAGGTTGTTCACCCCTGCAGACAAGGGTAGCTCGGCTATTCTCCACGTGTGTGTCGCGACGGGACGCGTCTCGACCACATGAACACACTTGTCACAATTAGTTCATAATTTAAAAACATATTTTTCAACATTCTCCCATTAGTAGGATTAGGGAAGTCCCATGACAACGTGAAAGTAGGATATGACAAGACAGAATGCGACTCCAGTGTTACAAATAAAGAAAAATAAAAAAGCAATATCAGAGACTCCGTCCGAGTCTTGATTAATGTACGTGTCGGGACATTTGGGATTTATTTACTTGATCGTGCGTAGGAGGTGAAACGTGTAATGATAGTAACAAACTAAGCTGATAACTAATGTTAAAAATAACACATTCGACGTCAAAACATTCAGAGGACATAATCGTAAAATTTATGCGTGTTTATAGCATAAACCTTTAAGTCTTTGGACAAAAGTCCAAAGAAGTTAAGTTAAGTTGACCGTTGATGGTTGACATTAGCAATAAATAACAACCAATTCCTTTAAAACAAATGAAGCTTAGACATCTATTTTGTCTATAGAAAATTTATATCAAAGTAGATACGAAATGGAGTGTGGACATTATAGTGTAAAATGTAGACGCATGCACAGGGGACACAAGGCAGGCCACACATTCAAAAGCATTCTAACATAAAAGCATCGTCGTCGTATTCTTATTGGCGGTCTGTAGAATCTTTACGTGGCATCGTTTTATAGTGTGGTGTATCGTATATTTTAGCTTTATGGCGTGTGGTCGGACCGGCCGCGGCGTGGGCGCTACTCCAGAATTGCGGCCCACGTGCCACTGATCGCAGATACAATTGTCCGCTTGGGGCTTGTTTATGGGAGCACTCTAGAGATACCGGGAGAAATGACACCTAGATCGCATGCCTTCATCTACCACTCCCTACCGTTCAAACTTTCATCTATACCTAGCGTTGATCTAATTTGATCTCTTTAGACCGGTTTACAATAATACTAGCGCAAGCAACTAAGTAGAAACTGTTGCTTGTTGAATTATTTACAAGCTTTACGCTGCGTTGATATCACAATTACCTTGTGTTGATGGACAAAAACATACGAATAGATTATCACGTCCCTTATTCATCAGTGTCATCAAACTCTACAAACGGTTTACTACGCTATCTTCATAAAGATGTAAAACTTGGCAAATAAATCCTAGAAAAAACCTAGTCTAGCGAGTTTGTAAATAGTTTACCAAGCTTCCATCCACCCACATTATATTGCCGCCACATTTATAGTGCAGTACTTATAAGCTGAAACATACTATATCTAGGACTCTCTCTTATTATTTATGTAAATAGCGCTTAGAAAATAATGACTCTTTCGTTTGAGGTAAGCAATAAAATAAGATAATACTAATTTATCAAAGGTTCCTAGACACGTGCACAGACAACAGTTAAACAGGCACTGCACTCGTAAAAACAAACTGTACTCTACAGTAGCAATTTAAGTACGTTTTAAATAAATTTTATTGAACAGGATAAATGGAGCCGGTTTGCAATATCATGTTGGATACAGAATACGTAATGAGATCTGTGTTTAAATTAATGACTCAGGTAGACATTTTCCAATCAAATGAACAAAATATAATGATCAATATAAATTTTGTGACATAATCGTAAAGTTAATAATAAAAGCCTTGCTTTATTTTAATTACTTATGTAACTAACAGTAAAACATGTTAAGCAATTACATGTACCCATTTACCAAGATTAAAATATTATGTAACGTCCCTAAGCGTCCGTAAGCTTTGACATATTTATTGTTTATATCAAACTCATCCAAAAATTTCTTTTCAGTGGTCTAACGGCAAGTTCCGAGAGGGGCGTGACGCCTGTCTATCTCAGGTGTCGAGAGGGCACAATCTCGTGGGTCTATCCACGAGGGGCCTTGAGGCTGCTGTTCCGACCCTCATTACCTGCTGATGAACGTGACTTCAAGGTCTGTGTGCGAGTTATGCGCAGGCCTGATCCACCTGATCTATTCCATGAGCTTCGGCTAAACGATTCAGGTATGGGTAATTAATTATATATCTATGCACTTCGTGTCCTTATGTTGTGATAGTCATTAAGTAAGAGTATTTTGTACCTTTTTCCCCGGATAACCATTATAATTACATTATTTTAGTATAATAAGTTAAATTGACCAATAACAGCTAACTTACTAAATTACAAGTTTTTTATTGAACTAACTATGGTTTTCTATCGAACGGTAAAGCAAACAAAACACTTAGTCTCTCATAAATTAAGGCTACGAGGGTATGTATGTCAATACTTATACCTATATACCTCGTTAGCTATAGCACTGTATAGATTAGACTGTATAGAAGGTAAATCCAACTAAACAATTTATCTTTTTACAGAAGTCGCAGAACGATTCCCTGCCCGTCTTTTCGTGGAAGGTGTGCACAAATTAGTGCCACTATATGCTCCAAATGACGGGGATCCTAGAGAACTACGCTGCTTTCGAAGTCGTAAGGGCCGAGCTGCTCTCTATGTAGAAGCGGAGCCGGAAGAAAGCACACAAAGAAAAATGGCTACCTTCAGATACGAAGCCAAACCATTAGTAAGGCGACACTACGATCCCAATACGGCTGATTGTCGGCCGTGCACCGAGTCAGAACTGGAGCTCGCCTTCTGCACCAGCGACCTCGGTAAGTATCAAGACCACACGCATTAACCTAAAACATTTTTCCATTAGTTGTTTCACCGCAATAACGAGTAATCAGAAACACAGAAGCTGCGCCCTCGCCGCTGAATGTTAATAAACCCGCGTCGTCGTCGGCTGCTCCGTAATTTGTCGCCATCATCGAAATTCCTCGCGCCTGAAATTAAATTAAACGTTGAATATTATTTTTCTTTGCTAACTACCATGAAGTATTTGCACAATGCAGCAACCATTAAATAGATAGCACGGCAGTTATTTTAAAAAAAATCTCGTTTTTTACACAAATTAATTCGTTTTAACCTAAAAAGCTACCGCAAAGTTTACTTGTTGCGGTCATTGGCAGTATAAAGATTACTTTGAATTTTATACGGGTAGGATACGCGGAAGCTTTTATACGACTCATCTATCTTGTAAATAGGGAAGACGGGTTACGAGTTGTATTCATATTGGACGTCGCTCGGATAAGAACGGCATTCGTCAAGTATACCGGATAAACTAGTACGGGAACGACGGACGGCACGCGACGCGTCGCGCTACGGGGAGTAAATGTAAATAGTTTTTTCTGCTTTGATAAATTGTAATAGAGTAGAGTTATGTCACCGCAGTGTGTCCCTTCCTCGCTGCGGTGTTCGATGCACCCACGTTATTAACTGCCTCGATCACGTATCATTGATTTTTTGTTTGCCATGTCTTATAAAACGGTGATTTTTTTCTCGTATGGCTAACCTACGCTTAAAATTCTTTGTCAAATAAAAATGACAACCTATTGTTATATTGTCAAGAATGAGAAATTATTATTCGATTGTTTCTTTGGCTGTTTGGAATAATTTATGAATCATTAGTTATAAGTATAGAACATAACATGTCCATATATTTATTTATATGTACGAAAACATATAAATTTACTTATGTATCTGAATATGTGTTTGAATACAAACATATAATAAGAGTGTTGGTTAACAAAAGAATTAGCATTGTCTCGATTTTACAGTAAGAAAGATACAATGATTCGTTAGCTAAGATTTTGTACGTAATTATCGGTTCGTATTCTCGGGTTGTTGACCGTTATAGAAGAAGTTGGTCTATTATCTCATATATCTCAAACAAAGGTACAGTATAGAAAAACGTCAAGTACATTTCGCGCTTACTCATGAAGGAACAAAAAAATGTATTGCGCAGCGAACAATGGTGACACGGTGATTAATATCTGTACCTATAACAAATCTGGCTTCGCGCAAGAATAGAGCCTCGCAGCTATACTTTAGAGAATATAAGTTATGAAAGTCGGCACCTTCGGCTTACCTCTTTTGTACAATAATATACTACGTTCACTATAATATACCTATTTCTTCATCTAGTTATTAATCCGAAGTTACTGAAGATTTTTGTAGGGAATTGCAGCTTACTGAATTTGTAAAATAAATTACAACTATTTTGGTAAATACATGCGAAAGCTCGTCCACTAAACGTTATGTCTATAAATAAAGAAATGAAACTATCATCCCTAGTAACATATTCAAAAACAAAAAGATTAGCCTTCTAACAGACAAATCCCGGCACAACTCAATTGCCTTTCCACGCTCTGAGATAGTCTCCATGATTAAACTTTATAACTTCTAATTTGTTTGCGCTTCACCAATTATGGAGATTAAGAAAAAAAATGCGCTATTAAACAAAACATTTTACCTTCAAACTAATCAACGTGATACTTTGAATAATAAAATTGATATTTTATATTTAAATAAACTATTGATAGAGTTTTTCTCTCGAGTTTAATTTTGAGCTATTAGGTATATACGTTTGAGAAACTTGTTTTCAATTAAATAATTATATTTGAACGAACAGTATCAACTTGATAGCAATCTTGATGTCTTCGTTCAATTTTGATAAAAGGTTCTTCTCGATCAGATCTTAGTAAAAAAAAACCATTTTAAACAGGATTTTAGCGTCATAACTTTATTATTTATTTCTTAGAAGATTTAACTATCGCTTGATACAATCTATATTAGTAGTATTGAACAGCTTCGCTTTGTTATATTCTTGCTAACGTCTCTATTAAAAATTTTGAAAGGTTAATCAAATCTTAAAATTCGTTTATGTGCCACCAAAAAACTACTTTAATTTTAGTTGCAGTTAAGTATCCCGATGCTAAGACTGCTTCTTTAGTAATAGAGAGACCTGTTAATACATGTTGACTAGGCCTGATATAGTAAAACATTGCTTTTTCAAATTTCCTGTCATGCATTTATGTTATCAATTAGTCTTAGTCGACTTTTTATGAAATTATGACTGTATTCTTATTTTTGCCATCACGAATACGTATTCATAAACTTTTATACATATTTCCTAACTTACATACTAACTTATAGTTTTATATTGTTACAGTGTCTCGAGGAGTAATCGTAGGTAGTGAGACTCGTAAAGACCTGGACACAACGCAACTGACCCTTAAGCTTACGAAGCTTATTCGAGCTACTTACGGCGAGGAACAACGCGACAAGCAGGACTTGAGCGATGAAGATGATTATTATAGGTAAGTTACTAAATAATCAAGTCTATAAAAAGTCTCAGAGAATGAAAAGCTGGCCATATTAATTGGTATAGAGCTTTATTTCAAGGTTTCCTTTTTCTTTTTTATATAGCTTGTGCTAAGTTTCTCCTTTAATCGACTTTTATAGCACCTAGAGGATTAAATGGAATGGTACTAAGTAGGTAAATTTTTACTCCGTTATCCCCCAGACAAATTATTTGATTGAAAATGTTTTTATATAATAATATAGGTAGGTAGGTATATAAAAAACAATTATTACAAATGATAATACTCGTAGGTCGTTACCTAACTATATAATTGAGAATGACCTTTCGCCAAGAAGGTAATATTTTAAAAGGCGTGACGACTTAATATGAAAAATCTTCGCTGTTAAACGTTAGAGCTTTCTAAATAATAGCCGACGAAACGAAGTTTGATTATGGTTCTTATAATATTATGTTGAATGTAAATAGGACTAGAAAATTATATTTCGCTATTAATACATAACGAACGGAGGTTACTCTAAAGTTACAAAACCATAGGTGATAATTTTGGCTTACGCACATAGAATACCGTGGTAGAGACACTTGAATTAAGCTGTTTGATTTATAGTTCAAAATAAAATCGGCATAACAGTAATAAAATCCAGTAATATTTCATGTTTAATGTTATATTACAAAGTTTTCACTAAAGATAAATATCAACACTCGCTCGCACTGCTACGAAAAGTGCTCAAATATCGTGTGCGTAAGCGGTGTCTGTGTAGGCATGATTCTTCTTGAAAAAGCTATCTCTCTGAAAGACTCTTTACGAAGTGTATTCTACATACATGTCGTTATCACTTCATATCATCTCGTGGTTGAACAGAAACGGTTCATGACTGGGGCAATATAAGATTCAGAAATTGAATTTAGAACTTTCAAATAAAAAGTTTACTATAAAGTTGAGCTTACGTTTCTAGTTACAAGAATATACACACAATTTTAAAAACTATGTGTAATTCAAGTAACTAGTCTTCATTACCTAGTTTATCAGATAAATAATTTCATATGTAAATGTAATAAATTCATAATGTTCTTTGTAGATTGATATCTAAAGTTACTCGCCCCCGCAACACGTTGTACGTTGCACATAAAAGTTTAATCTCTTACATCTTATGGACAATGTAAATTGGGTAGTGTTGTCTTAAACACAAGGAGAGTAAACTCGAAAAAGCTTGTTTTAAAAGTAATGCCTCCAGCCTACATAATGTATTGAATAACGGAATGTCTGGTACATTATCATGTAAGTACTGAATGCAGGTGTCTCTTCTAATCATTTTATCTACTATGCCTACCGAATTAGGCAACTTAGACCTTAAAGTCTTAACTCCATCTTACAAATGATAGAACTATGAAATAGCATTTAAAATAAGCGTAAATGAACTAACACTGACAACGATAACATGAGTTAAACCTAACCAAAAACATTTGTGGATCTCACCCGTGTAGAGTAAGATCCTTAGGGATAACATAAATAAATATCCTGCGTAGTTTTAAAGAAAAAACCTCATGCACTGCCATCGCCCCTGACAAAGTATTCTTAAACTAATTAATTTATTTTTCTTTCCTAGGTACGAGATAGACAATACACTAGAGCGCACTACACACCGTAATCACAGACGGCGGAAAGAGCGCAGCTTACATGCCCACGTCCATGTGTCGTCGGTGTGTGAGGCGGCCGCGGGTGCTGGAGAATTCTTAGTTATGGCGAGAAGAAGACTAGGAAGGTACTCCCTTGTCTGTGCTCCTAGAATAGAGGATTGGAGCGAGTTGGTTAAGAGAAGAAATGCTGACGGTACCGCGCATTGTTTACTACAACATTGAAGGACAAGCCTTGAAGAATGCGATGTACGGTGAAGCTAGTGTGATAAATCTTTTGGTCTCAAAGGATGACGTTTTGCTATTGCCGAGTGCGAAAAAGATTCATTTGAAACGTGTTTCCGTTGTTTCACGAGGACATTCGGTGCTCGAGGACATTCTGTGTAAAGACAAAGTGTATAGTATATTATAATAGTGATTCAATAATGTAACATTATTGCTTCGTGTCCTGTTATTTTGAAGAATAGATTATTTTAAAACTTAGCTTGCCATAAAATCTACTTTCATTTATTGTAAAAATTCTCTATTTATGTATGTAAAGATTATTTACTGTTAGCATATTGCCTATGTAATAGTTTTTAATGGAAAATGTGGTCCAACGTGCCAAAATATATAAGATCTTCATAGTAAAACCTAAGGTTGATCTCAAATGTACATATTATAATTAAGTGGGAACTATAAAGCCATATTAATTAAGAACCATTATTAGATTAAGTATAATATATTGTGTTTATATGTGTGATAGATATTATAAAACTTATTTTCTGCTTAATGCTAATAAAATGATATAAAGTTATCTATGTTGGGTTGTCCATGTAACAAAAATAAATGTGCTACCTACCGTATACGTACAGTGCTTGTATATTATGTTGTATACAGTCAATCAAAGAATCATCAAAACAGGACCATGTACCTACATACTCGTATAGCTTCTGACTATTAAGAATTTAAGACAACTTAATGTATTCAAGGATTTGGTTACACAGTGATTTTGTATAAAGTAAATTTGAACCTGCAGAGCTACGTTGTTTTAAGTTTTAGTTGAACCTAATCTGAAATATAAAATTTAATAAAAAAGAACGTAAATATTGCTGTCGCAATAATGTAATTACAGACATTAACTTTTAACGAATGATTTTAAAACATATTTACTTACTAAAAAATCTTTTAGAACCGTTTATTTAATGTATCTAACTTGAAAATATTTTGTTCATTCAATTAAATGTTATCGAAATATGATTAGTAATTAAATCATAGTTAAATCTCTTTTAGGCATACCTTGTTAGTAATATAAATATAATAAACGATATACCTAAACGAGATTTACTTAATTAGATGCTTAGATATATTTCAAATCCACTCAAATATTTTGAAATAGTGTTTATCTACGTAAAAATGTCTTCTGTGCTTCCAACCAGAAATAAATAAATATAAATGACAGAATAATATAATATAAATACATACATTATATTGCTTGTAAAAACTCAATTTATCGTTTGTAAATATTAATATATTTTGTACAAAGTAATATAGATTGTCTACATGTGATATAGTTTACAACGATATGTTACGAAGTGCCTATTGTATATAAGAATATAGATATATTGACAATACATAGTGTTTTTATATTATAGGTGTACCTATATTATATAAAAAAATAAAACTGTTGAATAAAATAGTTTAAAAAATATCTACATCTTTTATTTTTTGTTTATCTATTTTCCGTTACCCATGTCATTAATCACAGTAGATAATAAGTGGGATTAACAATATGCCTTATTATAGGAATTCTGCAGCTAAGGCAAGTAGGTACAGGCATAGAAAAGAAGAAATTCATTAAAAATTCTTTATGTTTAGCTGACGAGTTATACCTATTTAAGTCTTGCTGAAAATCACACGTAGAAAAATAATATGTTCATCATCATAGACTTGCTGTAAGCGTTTCCGCTACGCCCGATTCCTTAGCTTTCTCATTGATGTCTCGACATTGTGTGTATTAAATTAAATGAACCTAGAAATCCTTGAAATCTTAATCTAAAGCCCGAGATATATCATCCTCTTCAGAATATTATGCGTTTGATAGGTCAAATGTCGTGCGTGGTTATACTCTTGTAATTTCCATTTTTCTACCAGCGCCATCTAGGTTGTATAGGAGTAAACTTTTAATGTTGCAATAGATGATAAAAATTTGTGTGCTACCGAAAAATAAATTGAAGCTCGAGACAGGATTCCAACCTATTACTATACTTACTAGTAAAAACTGTTCGGATTTATTGCTTTAAATACATCTTAATAACGGGACAAACAAAGCTCTCGTTTGATGGTAACAAACTTTACTCTTATCAATGCCAGGACAACAGTGATGAGCTCGTTTCCTTGAGACACAAGCTATTAAGCTCCATAACTTAAATTTTACTAGCAGCTTACCATCATCATCGTACTAGTGGTCCACAAATAATTCTATATTTATATTGTAATTAATAAGTGATTGTATTCTTTGTTAAATAAAATAAATAAATAAATCATAACAGTCCGTTAATGTCCCACTGCAGGGACGGGCCTCCTACTATGACATAGGGATACTTGGCCTACTAATACCACGCTGACCAGACGGATTGGTATAGGATTTAATTTCAAGTTTCCCTTCTTTTTATTTCGTAAAGATAATATCTGGGCCCGATTGCCTTTCTTTTCGCTCTTAAATAAGGATGCACTAAAATGTATAAAATAAGACCACGTCCTTATTTATAAGCTATTGCGGATGTCACAAAATAAGAACGTGACCTAAAAAACTACCAATTCCTTTTATCTATGAAAAGTGTTGTTATATCAATGTGCGTGTGGTGTGAGTGTTCTTTTTAAAAAGTTAGTCCAAACATGACGAAATTTAAGAATGATTTAGGAAAAAATTGTGAAAAGACAACGGCGTAGATAAAAAAATTGTGAAAAGCATAGAAAAAAAGTTACGGTCAAATAATTAGAACACTCAATCCGGCGACCAGAAAAAATTCCTACACCTTGATTCTCAGAAATATAAGAACAATTTTGTTGTGAAATAATTGTACAGATTTAGTGAAATATATTCCCAATTATTCAAATGCTTTTGACTGTTTATTTCGATTTTTTATAGGTATTTGTAGAACACTCAATCCTCCTATAGCGCAGATTGAAGTATTAAAAAATCTTAAACTATGGCTTAATAATTTCCTGACTTTGTACTCTATTACACGAACACAATCTAGAATCAATTTGTGAGACACAAATCATCATAAAAAATATAATAGTTTAAGAGAAAATTAAACAAATACTTTCTATGGAATGTTCCGTGTGAGTGTTCCATGTTTTGGCGTACATTAATTTAGCCCAAACTTGTATGTCAACCCAGACTATAACTGAAATTGTGAAAATGTTTGTACTAAATTTTAAAACGTCTTCTGAACTTGATACGGTATTATTTTAACAATTTATCAACTTAAATAAATCTCAATCATAAATTTTATGCTATAAAGCTGATTAGGCTGACCATAAATTCAATAAAAATAAAACTGTACTCTTTGTGTTTTATTACAGTAAAATATAATTTATAATTTAATGCATCTTTGTTTTGCAAATCTAAAAATCTTTTAGACAAAGTTGTAATGACTAAGAATTATCGGAAATATGTCTTGAAGGATGGTACATTTGATATAAATTATATCACTGTCCCGGAGAGTAACTGGCATATTGTTTTCGGTTGTTCTCGTTTTGCGAATGGTGAATACTTGCATAGTCACAACCAAGTAGCCAGACTTGGCCACCAACAACTTGCTCTTAAATTATTTTATTATTATTATATTTTGTCATTTATTATTATGTTATTTATTTTATTTTTCCCTTATTCGCATAAGGGCAACTTCTCAGAATGGCAATTTCTCATGACGGCAACTTCTCAAAAGGGCAAGTTCGCATAAAGGCAAAAGTATAATGTAAACGAAAAGTGTTTCAAATAAAAACTTTTACTGCAACAAACTACTACAATATAATATTAAAAAAAATATGGTACAGGCATGTATGGAAAGTGACCATTGTTCTTTATTACTAGAAGACAATCAGACGTTCCAAACATTCCATAACTGTAGAGGAACCATTTATAAAATTATCGATAATTTTATTAATATTTTTGTTTGTTAATAAATTTGCAGTTAAAACCCTTTTGGTATATTTTGGTATCTTGTACGAACGCTTCTTTTTTTAACGCTGCAATGGCTTATAGTAATGAAGGTTTTGGTGGTATTTTGGTATTTAATCTTCTATGCCACCCTTCAACGGCGTTCGTAGTTCTGTGATCTTCTCCGTAACAATTAAATATTTAGCTTGTGATTATTTTGATCCATTGCATTGTGAAATATGTTGGAAATTCAGAAAATTCATGACTGTCAGGAGCCATTTCCTGAATGGCCAAATAAGCCTCAGGTATTTTATATGGAGGTAATGCTGTTTTTGTTATCAACCGAGTTATATGACGACCTTCACTGGAGTCGCAAAGTCAAAATTTTTTACTTGCTCTCCAAATGGCCTGCTGGAAGTGGTAATAGCAACCACGCACCTCGGCTCCAGGATATACAGTTTTCACCGCGTTCATAGCAGTAATCTCTGGAACGGCTGGACGGATTTTGACACACATAATAATATGTTAAAATAAATATGGATCAATTCGTTCAGAAACAAATAACTCACATTTTTTAAAATTAAGCTCTAAACCTATTGTACGAAATTAATAGCAAGTTCGCATAAAGGCAATTTTGGTACAGTTTTGCTCTTAAGTATAATAAATAACTGACACGCCCTAACCACCAGCTTGGTCCTTGTACCCGTTGCTGGTGGGTCTACCTTTTTATATTTAGGTATATTTAAAAATGGAATACTTTGTAAAAGAAAAGAGAAAAATAATAATATAATTAGGTCCGGTCGGTTTAGTCAGTTTATACGAAACCCATGGGATAAGATGGGTGGTGACATATTTTAATCCTACTCCGTCACCACACGGATAACCCGTTACCTGTTTTTTATTTATTTATTTATTTATTTATTTATTATTATTAAGCATAACAAACTTACAGTGTAAACACCAAAGCGCTTGCATGCTAAAGCTAAACAACGACTATAATTAAACTATAAATTAAACATAACAATTATACATTTATACATTATTCGATACCAATATAAATTTACATTTCAAATAAAATTACGGAAAGAAAAATTACTTATTATTAATAGATTTTAATAAATTACTCTTAAAAACACAGGGCTTATCAAAAAATATGTCTGTATCTTGACTAGCTTGTAAAAGAATGTTACAAAAATTAACTCCTCTAGCGGTAGGGCTACTGTGGGCCTGGGAAGAACGCCAGGCAGCGGGATAGGCAAAAAACTGATGCTGTCTGCGTCCACATCCACGCAAAAAATTGTCAGGCACATAAAGATGCATGCACTCCAGCACCGACGGATTGTCAACCATACCATTAATTAGATTAAAATAATGCATGATGTGCGCAAACTCTCTTCGTAACTCAAGAGTTTCAAGTCCAACCATGCCGCACACAAATAAGGAAGGATATAAGTATGGATAATATCCGTATATACGTCTATATATGCATCGACCGAATTTACGTTGAATTTTTTCAATCATGAGAGTATATATTTGCTCTTTTGGGCTCCAGACTATGGCGTTATACTCAAGTCTACTGCGCACATATGCGTTGTACAGTAACTTTAACGTGTTTATGTTACGGAATTGAATGGTTGTCCTTATTATAAACCCCAGACATTTGTTGGCATCTTTGCATACCTGCACTATGTGCTCGTGAAACGTAACTTTGCTGTCAAATGTTACTCCTAAATCGCGTATTTTGTCAACGCGTGCAAGTTGCGTGCCTCCCAGCTCATATAATGTTGTAATAGGTGTTCGAGATCTTGTGAACGTGATCGTTTTACACTTGGTGAAGTTAAGTGGTAGCTTGTTTCGCCTACTCCATGCGTCGACTGCGTTGATATCACGTTGTAATGTGGTAGAGTCAATAGAGCTAGTTACACAAAGGTAGAGTTTTATATCATCTGCGAACATGAGGCATTCAGCACCGCCCAGGATATTTGGCAAATCATTGATCATTATTAAGAACAAAGTAGGTCCTAGGGTACTACCTTGACTTATTCCCGATCGAGTAAAATACTCGTCTGATCGATGCTGGCCTATTTTCACATACTGTCTCCGGTCTCTAAGATAATTAGCCATTAGAGTTAGAAGATGTGTGCTAAAATTCATAGATGCCAACTTCATCAAGAGGACATCATTATCCACAAGGTCGAAGGCTTTTTTGAAATCAAAGTACGCCGCGTCTACTTGAGAGCCCGCCACTACTTTAGTACTCAAGTAATCGACGTACTTTATGTGATTTGTTAGAGCTGAGCGGGAAGGACGAAATCCATGTTGGGAGTCGCTAAGGTATGTGCTAAATTGGTTAAATATGCAGTGTTTGATGATCGACTCGAAGACTTTACCGAACACAGAGAGCACCGCTATTGGTCTATGATTTGTCACGTCCCTGGAAGAACCGTCCTTAGGAATAGGTGTTACCCTAGAGATCTTCCACTTGCTTGGATATACACATTGTTTTAATGCAGTGTTGTATATGTGTAAAAGAGGCTTTTCCAGAGGCACGAGACAGTCCCTAACTAGGAACGCAGGTATATGGTCAGGACCGCAAGCTGTCGATGTTCTCAGTCGACGCACTGCCCGTCTAAATTCACTCTCTTGTACAACCTCCATACACACTCTGTATTGGTAGCCGTTGTCGACTGCGTCACGCTCCGCCACTTCGGGGTCTAGCCGGGGTAGACTTTTATGGAAGACCGAGCCAAAATAAACCGCAAATGCGTCAACTGCGCTCTTACCTTCGACAATTGTACCATTATATACAAATTCTTTAGTTTGTTGTGTATTGCCACGTTTTCCCTTAATAAATTTCCAAAAATTTGACGGCTCACGTTCGATGTTATTTTCAATTCTGATTAAGTATTCCTTAAAAGCTATATGGATAAGATTCTTTACTTTAGTTCTATAATACCTAAATAATTCTATATTAAATTGCAATCCTTTATTTCTATACATCTTTAAATTAAAATATTTTAGTTTTATATAATATATAATTTCTTTTGTATACCAGACAGGGTACTCGTACTTGTTACTAGTTCCAGCTCTTTTATAAGGCACGTGCTTCGTAATGACCTCGTTTAGCTTTCCATAGAACATATCTACGGCTATGTCGGTATCTTCCTGTAACAGAACTTCTATCCAGTCCATGCCGGCCAATTCGTCATAGAGACTATAAAAGTCCGCTTTATAAAAATTCCATTCAAGGCATAAGTTGTGTGTCTGTTTGGTCGGAAGCATTTTCTTAACACTTTTGCTTCTTGGTAACTTTAATAAGATCTCTAATGACGGGTGGTAAGCATCCATCGGTACCAGAGGATCAACATCGGAACTTATTTCAATATTGTTTTCGTCAATATTGGTTAAAATTAAGTCTAAGATACATCCATACTTATTGATTAGGTATGCTATTACATTGTCTTATTTTACAATAGTCTAGAAAATTATTAAACTGCAGTTTTACAGAATTACTAAATGATTTTAAATTAAAGTCGCCCAAAACAACCAGTTCACAACTAGAATACGATACAATAGCGTTTTCAATGCACGAAAGGACATCTAAATACTGATTGTTATTGTAGCTAGGTGGTAAATAAACAACGCATACAAATAACTTAATGTTTTTAAATGTTATTAACGCAAACAACAATTCTTTATCATCTGTTAGGCCCTCTATATCCGTAATTCTTTTTACAGAGTAACAATCCTTCACCGCTAACAAAACACCACCCTATCCCACATCACCCGCACGATCCTTCCTTACTATCGTGTATTGTGGTGGGAATAACTCCGCGTTGCTAACTGAACTATTAAGGAAAGTTTCAGTAAAAGCAAGGAAATCCCAATACATGAGACCTGCCGTAACGTTGTTATGCAACACACTGGTTTTTGTACGGAGTCCTCTTACATTTTGATAATACATCATAATTTTCTTAGTGTGTGTTTTAGATTTAGGTTTATGACTATGAATACTTAACAAGTAATTTTTATTATTATTTAATTTTGTAGAAGTATTTTTCCTATTTTGCACGAAAAAACTGAAAGCTTAAGCTATTAACGCTCTCATAATTAGGTATAGTATTGTGAGAGTAGTGCGGATTGTCACAGTAATAAAGTAGGTATAGTATCCCTGATGTTTTTGTATACATTTTTTATTCCCTTTACATTGATTGCCCCTGTTCTATATGAAAACATATCAAAAGATAAGCTACTATTTGTGTCCAACAAATATGAAAAACTATTAATCTGTAACTCTGAGTATAACAAGTTATTGAATAGTTCCACTTTATAGTTATATATAAGTGCCCCACATACATATGTTGGTACACATATTACAATATTTGTGTGAGTTATATGTTCTAACGCTTCCTTTAACAATGTCACTAACTTGGCACAATCGCATTCATTATCAAAATCTCTTTTACCAATCATTAAGATACAGTAATCGTTTGTTGTAAAATTTACTAATTTACTATCTAAATTTTGAAGCATTTGTTCTAATCTACAGTTAGGTGAAATATAACGACAGTAATCGAACCGATGGCTGAAAGTTTCTTCAACAATGTTTAAGGCACCATACGAATAGCTGTTTGTAAGAATACACAATTTCCTGCGTGTGTATTCGGATTGTTCCGTCTGGGTAAAGTCATCATTATCATTTAATGTAGGTCCTCTATTACTTTTGTGTTGTAGTTCCTGTTGTAAATTATGAATTTGCGTATTCAAGTGTTTTATTTCAGTTCTAGTTCTAAGTAATTGCTGTTCCAAATCAGTAAGACATCGTTGCTGTTTTAAAATGGTGGTTATATAATTAATTAGTAGGATTGCAATGAACCGCATATAACAAAATAAGACTTTTATTTTCATGTAAGTCATGGTCAGCCTAGTCCATTTTCTAGCTAAGAATTATAATTAAGTTGATAATTATTAAAATAATACCGTATCAAGTTCAGAAGACGTTTTAAAATTTAGTACAAATATTTTCACAATTTCAGTTTTAGTCTGGGTTGACATACAAGTTTGGGTTAAATTCATGTACCTACGCCAAAACATGGAACACTCACACGGAACATTCCATAGAAAGTATTTGTTTAATTTTCTCTTAAACTATTATATTTTTTATGATGATTTGTGTCTCACAAATTGATTCTAGATTGTGTTCGTGTAATAGAGTACAAAGTCAGGAAATTATTAAGCCATAGTTTAAGATTTTTTAATACTTCAATCTGCGCTATAGGAGGATTGAGTGTTCTACAAATACCTATAAAAAATCGAAATAAACAGTCAAAAGCATTTGAATAATTGGGAATATATTTCACTAAATCTGTACAATTATTTCACAACAAAATTGTTCTTATATTTCTGAGAATCAAGGTGTAGGAATTTTTTCTGGTCGCCGGATTGAGTGTTCTAATTATTTGACCGTAACTTTTTTTCTATGCTTTTCACAATTTTTTTATCTACGCCGTTGTCTTTTCACAATTTTTTCCTAAATCATTCTTAAATTTTGTCATGTTTGGACTAACTTTTTAAAAAGAACACTCACACCACACGCACATGTTATATCAAGCTTGACATCTGTACGTCAAAGTTATTTATTTATAGGCTTTGTCGCTTAGCAACCACATCGCCGCCTGTATTACGTCAAAGTTAGTCTTACTTTCGTTCGTACTTATTTTGCGTTTTTACTTGTGATATCTTTTAATTTGTTTTTATAACATGGAAACAGATAAAAAGAGAAGGAGGTTGTCACATCGAACGGATCAGAATTATCTCTGATATGCCGAGATGTAAGCCTTCTTTTCTTGTCTGTAAACTAATAAGAAAAGACGTACTTTTTTATAAGGAAGAAAGGCATTCAGTTAGGTAATTTTAACACATTAAAACACTCTTACCGTTGATGCTCTTCATTTAACCTTCTTTGCACAATTATAACACTAATAGGAAACATTTTTGTTACTAAAAATCCAAGAAATACCTATATTTTAAATAAATTAAAATAAGCTCGCACAAAATTTCGAGCGACTTTAATTAAGGCGGTTTTTATACCGCTTCTACTTAAATAAGGTCATTCAAATGTTAAATAAGACGAAACGCAATCGGAATAAGAAAACTACTATCACTAATTAAGTTTAAGATGGCCCTATTTTAGTGTATGTTCTTATTTAAAGAAAAGGTAATACCCATGTGTACTAAAAATTTAAGTTTACATTTAAGTTCATTTTGGAATTATTCCTTATAGATACACTTTCCTCGTAGGTACACTATTTAAAAATACCCGCCTTTGTTCCTCTGAGATACACTTTTTTTTATCCCAAATAGTTGTTCCTTTAAGATACACTTTTCGGTATATTCGTGCACTAAATAGATAATTAGCGTAAAGAAATACGAGGAACATTTTACCTATAATTTAATTTTAATCCATAGGTATTCATATAATACCTCTATAGTTATTGCTGTCACAGTCAAAGAGGATAATTTTATATAATAATAAGTATGTCATAATTGAACTTGTCACATTATTCTCGGGTTTGTGTAGTATATTAAAAATAAATAAAAATGAGCAATTATGGGTGTTCGGGAAGTGCTACTGCTCCAGAGTTTGATTTTGTGGTAACCAAAAAAGGAAAGCAAGCTATCATACGAGCGGGACATCGATATATATTTAAAAAAAAGAACAAAACTAATTCTAGCTTGTGGCGTTGCGAAAACAAGGAGTGCAACGCAACGATCACTTTAAATGACGATCAAAAGACTATAATAAGAGAGAAACCGCATAGCTGTGAACCTGATTTTAAGAAAATGAAGATAGAATTAGCTCTTCATAATTGTAAGCAACAAGTCTGCCAGAACTTCACCTCCATTCCTTCGTTATATGAAGAATGCATGTTGAAATTTAAAGACAATGAAGAATTTTTGGACGTTATTCCAGATTTCCGTAATGTTAAGACAGGTCTTTATAATGCTAGGCTTAGATTTTTAAATACAAACAAAACTGTTTTTAGGAAATTGAGAGACGTCATAATTCCAACTAAGTTGGCTGAAAATTTTCTTCTATGTGAAGATGGCATAGATAACAAAATTGTAGTTTTTATGAGTCAAGAATCAAGGGCAAATATATTGACGATCAAACATGTGTTAGTGGACGGAACTTTTAAGAGTATAGCCAAACCTTTTTATCAACTTTTTACAGTCCACGGTGTTATAAAAAGTAGCGAACACGAAACTGTAATTGTGCCAATAATATTTGCCTTCTTACCGAACAAAGAAGAAATAACATATATAAGACTATTTTCTTTAATTAAGCAATATTTGCCTTTATTTAAGCCTGAAGTATTTCAAAGCGACTATGAAAAGAGTGTAATGAATGCCGCAAAAGTTGTTTTTCCTGGAATCGATGTAAGGGGTTGTCTATTCCATTATACCCACGCATTATGGAAAAAGGCAAACAAAATAGGCATTAAAACTAAAGCACAAAAAAAAGTAGTTGCATTATATGCCTCAATACCTTTTTTGCCATTAAATTATTTCCCTGAGGCAATAATGACAATAGAAACAATTTCTATCCATGACAAGTTGATCGAAATGTTTCATGACTATTTCGTGAAAGAGTGGATGAGGCCAAATATAATGCCTAGCATATGTTTTTATGGGCACAGTCACCGCACGACCAACTCTGTCGAAGGATGGCATAATCGTTTGAATAAAAAAGTCGCCGTAAAACATCCAAATTTATATCTGTTAATTCAAATATTAAAAAAAGAAAGCATAACTCAAGAGTTTCGTATGATGCAAGCACAGGTGCATATCGAACGTCGCACAAGAAAACAACTTGACATTAATGTAGATAGACGTGTCAACAAAATCGTCAAAGATTTAATCGACGATAAAATAGATATGGAGCAATGCCTTAGACGTCTTTCATTTATTCGATTAAAAAGTAAATGTAATAAATGATGGCACGTTTATGTTTTGTTCTGTACGACTTTCCCTCCTTTTTTTTCATAATTGATCTCATTAGACTGTTATATATGTTTCGTTTTGGTTATTAAGCTTGTTATAATATTTTGTTAATATTTTATTAATAGGTAGGTATACCTTAGTTGTGTTTAAAAATATAAAAATGTATGTTTATAAGTTAATATTATACTAATCCTTGAAAACACTTTTTTATTCTCTTGTACTTTACGAAAGTGTATCTCAGAGGAACAAAGGCGGGTATTTTTAAATAGTGTACCTACGAGGAAAGTGTATCTATAAGGAATAATTCTCATTTTGTTGTTCTTAATTAAAGTCAATTGAGAAACGCAATCGGACCCAATATCTCGCAGAAATACTTTCATTAGGGACATAAAAAATCCTTAATTAATATAAGGACAAGAAGTAGAATCTACACATACAGAAAAGAAAAAAAAACACTTATAAAATATAGCAATTCGTTTATTGAAAAAATCACAACTGATACCACATAGAAAAACTACTCGGCACGGTTTAACTCTTAACTATATATAATATCACATAAACACTTTATAATTTGATAAACTATATACATAGACAGTTACTTGTATTTGGTACACTTTGTGAAAATACCAAATCACTAAGTGATTTTAGTTAAACAGAAAATAAAACATAAACATTATATCCCTTAGATTGAGTTTTAAATAAAAATAATATTAAACAACTCAAGACTTAACAAAAGCATTTACATAAAATAAAATATAACATTTACACTATATTATAATGTAAATAAATAAAAAATAATAAGTAAAGTATACCACATAGGTAATTATTCTTCTCAATAATGTGTTTATTTAATTCGGTATTTATGGATTACCTCAAAACGTACGGACGTTTTGGGTCAAAAAGTATTTTTAATACTATTTAGTTCTTTATAGTATTGTTCACACAAATCATAAATCTAAAAAACATAGTTATGTTTACAGCCACAACGACGACATTTTCAATGGGTATGGTAAACAGTGGACAGGTTTTGGTTTTTCTTGTTGTCGTAATTGTGAAACATAGCCTTGATATTCAGAAATAAAATTACCAATAGACTATAAACTATATTCATTTACAATTTGTTACTTCGTTTCCTATGAAATAATCTCTTGTTAATAAACATAACTGTAATGTTTCAAAAAATTAAAGGAAAGTGGTCTGACAATATGATATGTTATTTAAAATATGAATATTTGTTTATATATACTGTATTATACTCGTAGCTATCTCAAGCATGGTTTTATAAAAAAACGCCTTTGTCCAGTATCTGACCAGAATAAACACCAATGTGATCACTTTCTATTCCAAATGGAGCCTGTGTCATACGTTAGGTGGCTTACAGGAATCAGTAAAAGTTGTGAAAAAAAAACAACTTTTACATAATAAACTTTTTCAGATCAGATACTATAACAAAGGTATAATTTACTCAACCACGAGTAAGATTCCGCCAAAAATACAACTTATTATGACGATGAATTAAATAATTTCGTTTTGATGTAACCAAGTTATGGCTTCATAAAGCCGGTTTATTGCCCGTGGTACTACCATTCATACTACCAGTAGTAACACCGGTAATTAGTTTACCCGTGGTACTACTGCAGTTGAACAGTAGTAACACCGGTAATTAGTTTACCCGTGGTACTACTGCAGTTGAACAGTAGTAACAACAGTAAAAAAAAATTACCCGTGTTACTACCGTAATAATAATAACAAAAGTAACTACTTATAACGTCGTTACTTTTTATTTAAATAAAATTTAAGTAGGGTGATGCTACCAATTATCAGCACTTTAAGAGTTAGTCTTACTTTAATATATTTTATCTTAGTGATAATACTGATAACGACTTTAACAACATGCTTTCTCGGTTCACTATTAAGTAAGTAATTGTTTTTTATTATAAAAAATTGTCTTTATGCGTACACATTTTATTTAGATGAGTTTGACTAAATAATTTCCCTAACACCAATTATTGGCACCATCATCACCAATTACTGGCATCGACCGAGCCAATTCTCAGCACCTTAAAATTAGACATAAAATTAGGTAGATAAATGAAATAATCTAATGTTTATAGCAAAATATCTTTTATTTATACCTAGCCGTTAGGCTAAAAAAACTTCGGTTGTTAAACCGAAGTTTCAGAAAAAAAAACATAAATATAAGAAATTCCAAAAAATAATAGACATTCTACATTTTATTATTATGAAAATAACTAGCAATGTTAGTTTCAGCACCATGCCAGGATATGAAATCCGAAATCATAGAGTACTTTTTCTAAGAATATTGAATTCTAGGCATAAAATAATCACGCTTTACAATAAAAAATATGGATTAACAATTTTACATACCATTTTGTCACGTAACCGTACCAGTGCCGATAATTAGCAATTCGCAAAAAAATTAAACCCAGATGTTAGCACCTCAGAACTCCAGAACTTACCTACGATCATAAGAAACTGTCAAAACAAAGTAATTTGAAGGACATGTTCCGCGTTTTTAAAAAAAATATCTCTTTTTTTTTAATCGAAGAATGTAGTTTGGCCCAGTTTATAATTCCAAAAGGATCTTATTTTTCATTTCTTTAAACGGAATCCCAAATTAATTAATGGTAAGCTTATAATTTGAGTTTTTGTTGGGGTGCTGATAATCTGGTGCAGTGCCAAGATTTGGACCCTTGCCCCTATTTCTTTTATAACTAAATTAAGACTACATTTGATCAAAAATCAACAAGAAAATTAACGTAATTTTTCGAGAGCGTGGCCTATTGAGATTTCACAATTTAACAATTGCATTTGAATGTTTTTGATATTATCGTCATTCGCAATATCACGAGATCTCCTTTTATTAAACTGCTGTGCGACAATTTGAATTGAACTTTTCAACAGAAAGGTGTTCACTTTCGGTTTTTATATACGACCAGCCTTCCTCAAGTTTTTCTCTAGGTAAGAGTGGCAATACACAGCACAATGAAACAATGCGATTTTCTGCTTTGCATCTTGATTTGCCCAACAAAGATTCTGCTTTTCTCCACATACAACGATGCCAGTGATAATAGCAACCTACTATTTTAATATCCCGAATTTTTTTTAATAGAGCGTTAATGTTCGCAATTTCAAAGTCGCAGTGAAATATGTTAGGTTTAAATTGTGGCAGCTGCGACTTAATGATGTCGTACATAGTTACATAGGCAGACTGGGACTTGTTGCTCAATAGAGCAAATATAATAGGTATTACTCTAGTCGTTTCTGTTCAGCTTCCATACTCGCCATGTATGCTTACAAATTCTTTGAATGGTGGCGGACATGTTTTAAATGTTGCGTCTACAAAAAATTCGGTTATGGTGTGTAATAATTCTCTTGCTTCTGGAGTACAAAATAAAAGCATACGGTCACCTTCGTAAAAATAATCACCTAGAATAATATAATGAAACCGTGCAGGCACTTCTACTTCTTTTAAGTTTGTGAAAACTGTTTTTGTTACCGATAAAGACTGATTGCGAGTAGTGTAAAGAGAATTTTGTAGGTGAGTAAAATGTGGATAATTCCGAGCTGAATGATTACCCTCTTCATGAATGAACCTTTTCAATGTTTTCTTATATAGTTTTGGTATGGGTTTATCACTTTTGGTAACTTTGTCCCTCAATCTCGATACTGAAAGAGCAATTTTGTTCTTCTCGTAGTCGGGCTGGCATATGTGTGGTTTTTTTCGTACTACATCATCACCCTTAAATTAAAAAGTAGGAAGTTATAAAATAAGATGTCTTAAATAAAACAAGTTGTTTATTTAATAAACCATCTAAGCGCACTCACTTGTAGTGTTAAACTTCCTGAACATTTTAGTTTGTTGAAGACCGCGCATCTCCATATAATGCACCCGCTCTTATATTCTTTAAGTTTATAGTACTGATAGCCATCACTAATCAATACAGTCCCGCCTTTTCGTGCTATAAATTTAATTTCAGTGTCACGTATTTCACTCATTACAAAAATTAATTATATTTATATTTATTAACCTAATACATACACAAGGGAGACAATATTCTTATATTATGAAATGACATTTTATTTTTCCTTATGTCTATGTCATTTATAAAGGAGTAGGTGTAATACCTACACAAAGTATCTATTTATTATATTTGCAACTAGCTGATTCAGTATAGGTAGTTACTTTGTTATTATTATTACGGTAGTAACACGGGTAATTTTTTTTTACTGTTGTTACTACTGTTCAACTGCAGTAGTACCACGGGTAAACTAATTACCGGTGTTACTACTGTTCAACTGCAGTAGTACCACGGGTAAACTAATTACCGGTGTTACTACTGGTAGTACGAATGGTAGTACCACGGGCAATAAAGGATAAAGCCACTGTTTTAACAATTGAAGACATATTTTAACATTAATACAGTAAAGTTTACAATTCTTAATAAAACAATATATCCAACAATGGATATAGGCAACAATATTGTTCCAAACATTCATAAGACTTTTAGGATTACACGTAAATAATAAATTATAGATGCAAAATAACTTTCGTCTAAACGTGTCTGTAGTACATACAAACTTGTTTTTGGCATTTCTGTGAATACAATTATCAAATTTAGCAATATAAAAATGAGTTAATCCATACAATATGACACCACAATATAATGTACAGTATTAATTACAACACATTAACAAATGTTATAATTATAAATTGTTAAATTCATTCGAGTCGATACATACGTACTTACTTTCATACCTGTAACCTTTCCCAGCAATACATAATGAGCAAGTAACTACTACAATCAGCCTTCTGTTCCAAATCTCTTGACACAAAACCCACTCAGTAAATACACGCATCCAAATATCATAATACTGCACCGTTATTTAGGATATAAACACGTCTCCACCAAATAGTGTGAAACTTTCAATTGGTGGACCAAGTATCCTAAAGTACAGACCTTTCATAAAATTACAACGAAAAGAAATTGCAAAATTTAAGAACATTGACATATTAGAAAAAAAGTAAATGTACGATTAGGTATGTATGTGAATTTAGATAATTGTGCGATAAATTTAGAAAAAACAATATTACAATATTATCACTTAATAATAAATATTTAGGGATCAAAACTACTTACCGAGACGAATCCGATAAAAAACATTAGAAATTTGACGACTACTAGAAAAATATTAACGTTCGTTAACATCTACGACACATTTCATGTCAATATTCTTCAAAATATTAAGGATTTTTTATACATATAGTACAATATTATATTATTTTCTTTACCATTTTCAGTACTTATAAAATTTGATATTACAATTGTGAATAACAGGTTAAGACGGAATTATTGTCTAAATTATTTATTTGTAATACGAGGAAGCTCATTCGACAATGCAATCATTCCTTCCTCAAAATCAAATGGATCGGTTATCTTAAAAAATCTACTGGAACTAGACAAAATATCTAAAATGTTTATACAACACTAAGAACAAAACTAAGCTACGTGATACATCACAGTTGATAAATAAATAAAATAATAATAATAAATATTCTTAGTACAAATAAATATTAAATACTTTTTTGTATTTTTAAAATAAATTAGTTAAAACGGTGATGGTATGGTGCCAACGCTATAAAATTGTTTAAGTTAACAAATCTTAAGAAGGCTCCTTCTGTCAAAACCAAGTCAGCTGTCACCGGAGCCTAAAAGATTGTTGTTTCACCAAACGTTGCGTGAGAAAGAGAAAAACTCATAGAAAAGCAGTCAGAAACGTGCACACGCACACGCGCTCGATTGTATTTATTACAAATCAAAATGTCATTCAAAATATAAATATTGTTCTTCTTGATTGTTAGGGTTGACACTAATACTAGCTGTAGGTAGTTACCTAAAAAGTAATAAATCAGAAGTAAATAAATAAAGATAACTAAAATGGGTTTTTAAAAAATATTTTATTCTAAGTTTTGTTGCGGAAGACACACCAAGCGAGACATCAATTTATCTTGTAAGTGGTGTAGGTATGAGACCGTAAAACATTATAATTTATAATTTTTTTTTTAAGTTAAGCTGTTTATTCTTGAGGCAGTTTTTTAGACCGTGCATCGTTAATAGGGGTTCCATACAGTACACAATAATATCTTACTTCACATACAGTACATGAAGTTAATTTTAGCTGGATTTAAAAAAAGGAAGAAAAATCACAAAATAAATAATAATCATTAAATCTGGAAATGATAGTTGACAAGAAATGATACTTGATCAGTCATTCAGATACCGGGGCGGGGGTGACTCACGTAAATATAAAAAAAAAAAATACAAAATGAATTACAAAAAAAATACAGTTTGTGCAATGTGACAGCCTTAGCTATGCTCTATTGACTATTGTAATAATAGGTGAATTTTGACAGTTGATTTTAGTCAAGAATGTCACTGATGTAGGTATTTTATCTAACTGGTTATGCATCTGATAATAATTGGATCTCTTTGATAAAATAAATTACGAAACTTCTTACTGGCAAGCGATACGTAATTGTCATAAATGACATAAATTAAAGTTTATTGAAGTTTAAAAAAAAATATTCGGTAACATTCGACGACGGTTGGCTCGCTGTCGTACCTCCCCTCCTCCGACCCGAGGGGTGCAGAAAGTGGAGGCGAGATGCAAGATGTCGATGGCGGAAACGAGCACGGTAAAATTTCCTAAAATGGTTTTGGGAAAAAGGTTTTTGCGTACAAACTTTAGAATGTATCTAGTCAATATAAAATTATTTGAATTTTCGAATAAATAATCTATTCTTATTCCCAAAATATATTTACCTTTATAAACGTTTAATCCTATTTTATTACGCTAAAAGTTGTCATAAAATGTGCATAGAATTATGAACTTTGAAGCCTCATAACTTGTAAATGAATATTTTTTTTACTGTTTTATTAATCAATAAGACTAGATAATAACGAGACAAAACGATATCATCTATAGTTTTGAGTATTTATTATCTAATGAAGGAGGAATTAACTTTGTTTGTTTGTATGGAATTGCGATTGAATTGTTTCCCCTTAAATTAAACTTTCTAAATCATATATTATAGGATATGGCAAACGTTGCTTCACATTGAATTTGCAAATCCAATTTTATCGACGACTTCAATGAACTTGATAAATTATTTGACTGTTTTAAGAATTTCTAATCAGGTGCGAATATAAAATAAATAAAAAAGTAAACTTTGGCAATAGCTTATGTTAGTGTGCTGTCTTTTCTCAATTTCATTTTCGCAATAACATTTTTTCAAATAAGTATATAAAAATAATCTTTGACAATGGGAACAGGTATAATAATATGGAACTATGAAATATTCGCACCTGATTTGAAAATACGACGTGTACAAATGCTAGTTGCCTTTTTAAATGGCGAATCTTGTCGTTGACAGGATCACATCTTGGATATTTTTTTGTACATAAGCTATGGTTACTATTTAAATGCGAAATTACGATTTCAAATATTTTAACTCTCTTACTTTCCATACTTACTAATCATTGCACAAACTTAATTGCTATTTTATGTTTTATTAAACATTCTGTCCTAATTAGATTTTGATATTGCAAAGTACAATAGAATTTAAAATTTATTTAACAAGTATTATCTGTGCGTTACAGTTTAATTATAATTTCTTTTTTTTTTCAAATAAGTAAGTAATTTATTGTAAAGTTAGCCTAGTTCGCATAAATAAATAGTTAGTCATACTTTCATAAGGAAAGAAAAATCTCATAAGCTATGAATAATCATACCGTCTGCGGAATTATACGAACGTTTTAAACTAGTAACATCAGTTATACCCTTTCCACTATATTTAACGATATTTGACAGATTGACGTTAGTGACGTTCAGTAATATCTCGAATGTAATGCCATTCGATTGTAAGCAATTTCGCGATTTTTCAAATTACTTTATTTTACACATTTGGATCCTTACATCAACTTACATTATCATTTTATTAGTGTTTCTTTCTTCTATGTTAAGAGAATTAGCCTATAGCTCAAAATGATAAAATTATAGTTAGCTTAGGTATTATTTAAAATACATAATTTATGGTGACACCTTCGCGGGTTATAGCTAATCTAAAATATCATATTACATTTTATAAACGTATTATGAAGAGTTCAGGTTTATTCATAGCATTTATTTTTACCGATTATTTGTAATTTGTTTCATAATGGTGGTAATCGTTATGAGTGTCCATCACTAAGTAACCATGGTAACTGAAAAAAACATGGGTACGTCTATGAAATACAATATTATTTGTGCAAAAAATAAGCGGAAGTATTACGAAACTTCATGGACGTGAACTGTCAAAAAGCTAAACTTACGCTGGAAGGGGTATAGTAACCAAAATATAACTGATAATAATAATAAACTTACAGGCTCAATAATACTAAACGAATCGTTTAAATGCTACTTGACTACTAAATAAATTATTTGGAACAGAAATACATCGGTCATAGCAAAGCGCACACATTCGCCATAAAACGATCCAATGACTCTTCAAAATAATTATACCCAACCGAAAATAATAGGTTAAATACAAACAAACCCGTCATTTTCTGTCATATAAAACACATTAACATATTTTAAAACTACTTAATTTATTTAAAATAAATTAAAAATAAACTTTTATTACAAACCTGCTATTTAAATTTGAATTTTGAACTTGTACAATAAAGTAAGTTTGTCATGGTTTAAACATTTTTTCAAGGAACACGGCTGAAACGCATAGTAACGTTCTTTTTAAATAATGCGACACAACGATAAAGTAAAAACTCTGGACAATATATTAATTTTCATATATCTTGTGTAGATATTAACCACATTTTGAAACAACGACCTCAATTTAATACCTTATATAAATTAAGATGCTGCTAATTTTGGCTTTTTTTAAATCTCACTCGAGATTTATTAATATTTGGTAAAAATAGTCTGTATATTTATTCAAATTCAACGGGCGTAGGTGTCAAGACGTCTATAATAAAATCCTCCATGTTGGGTAGTACGAGAACTTTTTCGAATTCCTTACTAAGTTTCTGTTCGATCCAGTTGCTTATGTGAGCGAAGCGTAGCGTTCTAGCACCTACGGCGGGTCGCGCTTTTAGCACCAGTTGAGGGTTCGTGCGGAAACTGTGTAACAATGTTTAAAAAAATACTTCAATACGTTGGAACAAGATGATTAATTTCTATGTTTATATTTTAATCGATTTGTTTTGCATGATATATTAGTAACTTTCTAACATAAATTATCATGCACAGTTTAGTGTCATACACTAGTAAACGATTGTTCCATATCTAAATGTGATGTTTACATTAACGAGTATTAAAAAAAATGTACAAACAATCGGTGGTTACAAACAAAATAAGGATTAACAGCTCGTAGAGGTTATAGCAGGCATTTATAGTCGAATATTCTTTCACCTCTTCAAATTCCTTAAGGTTAACTACGTCACATTACTAAACTGAAATGGGCGCATTAAGGAATTAATTACAGATTGCGTCAACTAAGTAGGCCGGCCTAATGTTAGCTTTTAGAGAAGTTCACACACCTACAGGAACAAAGTAAATACCAGTTGCCTACCACTTAGTTAAAAACATGTCATCTTATTGTGGCTGCGCACATTTGCAACAACTTCAAGGCAGCCTACTTGGTTTGCGCGTACTGTATAATAATATCTGACGGACTAAATATAAAAAACAAATTCAAAATAGATCTTACCCGATCCACAGTCGGTCGTGTGGCGGCGGTGGAAAGTTGATGGCAATACGTCCTTCTAGTCCATGTACTTCTAAGTGCAGCTTGATGTCAGTGTTAGATAATCCTTCCATAGCGCGTTTTACGTACTTGTAGTCTGTTACCTTGTGAAGTAAAATTAATAATATTTTATTTAAGAAGTGATCTTTTATGGCTTGAGTAGTTGGAGACCTGATTTCGAGGTGTGGGGCATAGATTTAGGATAAGGAATCAAAATACGACCTACATGCAAATAAGGGACCAAAATGTGTGTTAAATTTTCGTTTTATTTTCTTTAGAAATGAACTTTATTTCTCTATAAAAAGGCAGTTTCCGCATTGACTTTTAAAGACATGAAATTAACGAATACAAAGAACATCCAAACTCAAGATAACTGTTTTGTCCATCACCTAAATAATTATCTGGCGTAATATTTTTGGATCGTCCTCGGGATCAGAACAATATCTGATAATGCAATAAAACATTACTTACTTGTTGGAAGTATTTATTAGTAGCAATTTTGTCGACCATACGGAGAAACTTTTTCTTTGATGAACCTCCTTGTTCAACGTTTGAAGGACCTTGTTGTGAAGATCTGTTGAATTTAATCAAGTTGAAGTTAAGGCATTACAGCACATTAGTATAGAAGAAGCGGTAAAACTTAAAACAGCAAATATTTTTTTTAAAGACAACTCCCACAGTATAGTTGGCATCATCAGGCTACATCGGGCTTTTTGAGTACGAAGTGAGTACGAAGCTAAGCGGCACCGTGCCAGACAAGGGCATAAAGAGAATAGGATCTTAACAATCTTTTACGGCTTACACAATCCAGTAGCCTTTTATTATAAATACAATATCTTTATAAATTGTAGCTGGTGTATTATTGTGACGTATAAGCTATATTATTGAAAAGTTCATTAAAATCTATTCAGTAGTTTTTTACGTCATACAGTAACATACATCCATTCTTACAATCTTTTACGTTTATAATTCTAGTAAGGAATATTTTAATTTCCGCCTAGTAAATTTGTTTTGAAGTTGGTACTTACGAAACATCGACGAAGTTAAAATTCTCAGTGCTATCTACGGGCTGTGCGCTAGGACTCTCATCGTCACTACTCGACTCGGCTGAATCTTCCGCGTCGCTATCGAATACTGCTGGCTTTAATTGCTACGTAAACACGAACAAAAAACATCCCAGTCTTAGTATTTTGTTAGTAAAGGGGGAGCAATCTTAGTTGGCCGGCCTGAAGTTAGTTTTCAAAGATTTTCGCGCATGTACAGTTACTAACAAAACGCCTGCTGCTCGCCATTTATTTCCAATAATGACATCTGCGCAGCTACGTGAATCAACTTCAACCTGGTCAACTTAGATTACAATATGGTAGATTTATAACATTATTTTTTTATTTAAAACTTAATGTACAATATCATGCACAAAGGCGGACTTAATGCCAAAGGCATTTTCTACCAGTCAACCTTAGGATGATGCAGAGACAGAGTAATGCAATGAAAGGTGGAACAACAAGCTTTAAAATTATTATTTTAATAATATAAACCTACACATATAGATATTAGAAGAAGGTATAAATATTTATATAAATATACAAATGAGAATAGAGTACATATTAATAAATAAAGAAAAAAAATACATAAGGGTAACATTTTATTCTGCTGACTGATTGCCGAACAATTGCCTAACTTTGGCTTTAAAAGTAAGACAGCTAGTTGACATCCTGATTTCTAGGGGGAGCGCATTCCACAATAGAATAGACTTAACAAAGAAAGAAGAGTGTATGAGACTAGAGCTGTGAGTGGGGCATAAAAGGAGAAGATTATTAGAAGAGCGAAGATCTCTATTGTGGTTAGAGCAGAGAAGTTTAATGTTAGACGTTAAATAAGAAGGAGTGTTTGGAGAGTTTAGAAAATTGAACAGGAAAGTTAAAGTTCGGACATCACGACGTTCTCGAATTTGTAACCATCCCAGCTCTTGTCGATAGGAAGATACATGGTCGTATTTGCGGAGATTAAAAACGAATCGAATGCAGTTATTCAGAAGACGGTCGAGCTTATTGAGAAGATCTGCATTCAGGTCGAGATAACGCACATCACAGTAGTCGAGTATAGGGAAAATCAAGGTCTGCACAAGCATCGTTTTAGTTTTAGCTGGTAAAAAAGTTTTAAGACGGTATAGAGCCCGCAGAGTCCCTGTTATTTTCTGGCTTAAGTTTTTTATTTGTGTCTGCCAACTAAAGGTCGAATCTATATGTAAGCCTAGGTTCTTAACAGACTTACAGAAGGGAATAGTACACCCATCATAGGTAATGGGAGGCAATGTGTTTAGGTCCATTCTGTCCACCATTCTAGAGCTGCCTATCACAATGGCTTGACATTTGCTAGCATTAACTGTCAGACCGAACATGCTCGACCATGCACAGACAGCCTCAAGATCCCGATTGAGTTTCATTACTCCTGCAGAAAGATCTTCCGCCCTCGCCTGCGTATAAAGCTGCAGGTCATCAGCGTATAGATGATACTCGCATTGAAGATTTTGTGTTAGATAATTAATAAATAATGAAAATAGAAGAGGAGAAAGTATACCGCCTTGAGGGACGCCTGAGTCGAGATTACCCCAACTAGAACTAGTTTCATCTACGCAAACTGACTGCTGGCGCCCTCGAAGATAAGAGGAAAACCAATCCAATACCCCAGACGACATCATAAGATGGGAGAGTACTGAAAGAAGAATGTCATGATGAATGGTGTTGAAGGCATTAGAAAAGTCAACTAATACCAGAACGGTTAACATTCCATCCTCCATCCCCGCCCTGACGTCACCAGTGACCTTCAGGAGAGCAGTGACTGTACTGTGTCCAGGTCTGAACCCTGATTGAAGTGGTGAGAGAAAGTTATTGCAATTAACAAACCTGAACAACTGACGGTGCACTGTGGCCTCCATCACTTTGGAAAGAAAGGGGAGGATAGAAATCGGCCGGAAGTCACAGAGCTGCGAAGGATTTGCTTTCTTTTGAAGAGGACGTACATAAGCTTTACGCCATAAGGATGGAAATTGGCCAGATCTCAAAGAAAAATTTACTAAGTGCTGGATAGTGGGAAGTAGCTCGTCCACTATGGGTAAAATCATACGCCGACTAATGTTATCGCATCCTACGGCGTCAGACTTAATAGATAGAATAATCTTTTTGATGTCATCTAGTGATATTGGAGAAAAGAAGAAAGGTGTAACGTTGTCTCGTTTAGGTAGTGTAGTGATATAATTAGTACTTTGACTTAACGTCGAAGCACCAAGTGCTGTGGTTCCCAGAAAATGAATATTAAGGTCATCTAAATTTACACTCTTGGGAAGTTCTATATGACGAGTTCTGCCTATACCAAGGGTAATAAGAAACTTCCAAACATTAGCAGGTGAATTACTAGAAATATTGTCATGGATATATCGGCGTTTTGCGTTACGGATCATCTGATTACACCGAGTCCTGTCAACTTTAAATTTAGCCCAATTGGTATCGTTTCGATCTCTACGAAATTTGCGGAAAGAACGGTCTCTTCGCCTCATGGCCATTCGGATACCCTCCGTCATCCATGGCGCCGGAGGACGTTTAAGTTTAATTTTTGTTATTGGGGCATGTCGATCATACAGGCTTGTTAGCATTACTATCAATATAAGTCATAATTGCTAAAAATGATGTCACTTAAAGTTACTTATTTGTTTTTTAATTTATTGGGATACAACTTCACACTTTCGTGAATGTGAAAAAACAAATAGTTATCATGGCAGCAGCCATTTATGGCTAGCTAGATTTTAGAAAAAGGGTTTTATTTTTGGAAAATAATGTTTGGGTATTCTCTGCATTTTGGTCCTGGGGCTTGATCACTCCCATGGACCAGTCTATCGACTTACATGCTTCCAAAGTATATCCTAGGTGACGCGAATTTAGCTCAAGAACTTACTTTTAATTGTTGTTCATTAAAAATGCCACTCAAGTCTTCAGCCTCCAATCTCGTCGATAATTGTTCTTCCAATGTAGTATCTGTAAAGTTGATTAAGATTAGTAACTTGTGACAACTTAGTTACAAACATACGGCGTTACCATCATTAAATAGCAATATTCGACTTTTCAATGCGCCAAACTCAGGCACATATTTCTACAATCGAATTGTCTTTGAGATGAACAATTTCTTTAGCATGAAGGTAAAAAACGAATAGGTGCATGCGATCCTTAATCAATATTTGAGTTACAGTGAATAACAAGCTACAATGCTCATGCTTAGTATACTTACGTTATATTAAACATTTTGTCCGTGTGGTGACGGAGTAAGAATACAATATGTCACCACCCCATCTCATTCCATAGGTGTCGTAGGAACCGACTAAGGCACTATCTGTAACTATTACCTTTTCATAAAAAGAAGGAAAACTTGAAGTTAAACCCTATACCAACCGTCTGGCCAGCGTGGTATTAGTAGGTCAACTGTTCCTCCTTCACGAGAGGAGACCCGTCCCGGCAGTGGGAAATTAATGGGCTGTTATGACTATGATGATGTAGTTGTAATGTCTAAGTAGTGCTAATGTAGTTATACATACTCTTCTCCTTGAGCTTCATAAGGTTGATCTGCGTGAGTATCGCGATGTAGGCGCCGCCCTCGTAGCGCAGGTCCGCGTCCAGCCACACGCCGCGCGCGTCACACACGGGCGCCTGCACGCGCTCCACCAGCGGACACGAGCCCGCCAGGGACAGCTCCGTCACTACTAGCGGGGACATGAACGATGGCAACTGCAGAACAACACATTAACTTGCTGAAATATACTCTAAGAACTTAACCTTGTGGATTAATCTATGTAGACACACATTAACTACTAACTTCTTCTTTCAATTAGTTATATTAATAATAATAAATCTATGTTTTGCGCGTAATATGATTCACGCTTCTGAAAGATCGACAACTTTTGTTAATAACGTCAATATTTTTAAACATTTCTTTAAAGAAACCTACAAAATCTTTAGATCAGTACTAGGATTTTTAGTAGAGGAAGATGATAAAGTAGACCACAAGGTCAAGGGTCACCACCGTGTGTAACTTATACCCAGTAAGAGAAAGAGGTTAGTATCATGTTTTCTAGCAAGTTTTCCATAATTACTAAAGACACTGACAATTTCTTTTACGTCACCTCATACAAAAAGAGACCGAAAGGAAATTAGGTACGCTGTTGACACTTTATTGGACGCAGACCACATACCAATTTTGTATTTTACATAATTGATTTGACAAATTTACTGACCTTGAGAGTTTTCAATTTTCTTTGTATCCTATTCTGCAGTCGGTTAATCATAACGGGATCTCGCATTAAGTCGTACATTACCCGCGCTACTAGCGTGTTCACCCATGACACTTCAGATGGCAACATTCTACATTCACAGTCCTCATTTGACGTCTTACTCTAGAAAAGTAATAAAGAAAAAATATTAGATAATGTCATACTAATTGATTTAGTAATAATTGAGACTTAAAATACAAACTGACAGATCAAAATATGTCAAATATATAGCTGACGATCAACGCAATCGAAATTAGATAATTATCAGAGGCAACTACTTGCATTAAATAGTTTTATAATTAAATTGTTTGAGCATAAAATCATCATCATCATCTTTGACATTTTGTAGTACACACTGATTATTTTCCGCCATACGGTCCATGATCACTAGGGGGATTTTTTGGAAGAAGTTTCATATCATATCAGGTTTTAAAGAGGTCTTTAATTCAAATTAACGCAGATATAAAATATGTACTTTTATTAAAAATACTATACAACTAATACAGTAACTTTTTTGTTATACGATCTATGGGAGCTTGAGTTAATTAGGTATACTTTAGTCTATAAAAATACATTCTACTCTATATACTATGTTAACTAATATAGTATTATAATACTTTTGCTACACTGTATTATAACTACAGGTCAACATTATTATTGTTCAAACAGACAAACATTTCTAGCCTTCTTTCTGTTCTTGCATCGATTTTGAGGCGATGGTTCGAGTTGACACATCACAGCTGCTTCTGAAGTCTGTCTTAGTGACAACTTGTGGCACTATAGCATGCATTTAATATTTATTTGTAAGGTGTAAAAAAATCTAGTTAATCTTTTATTCGAAAAAATAAATTAATAGCTTCTAGTATAACCAATGATTATTTCTATCTAGTCTGTGTACTATGTATCGTCATTCCTCCCAGTCTTTTTTATCTTTCGCCAAAGAACAAACCCTAACCTTTATAAGGGCTGTACCACACGACCGGACTCAGAATCGACCCCTGTGGAACTCCACAATCGATATCTTGCCAACTTAGTTTTGACTAATCTGGGCAATAAAGTGGAGATAGAGTTGCACACTTTGGAATACTAGTCCGAATAAAGTTTCGAGCAAGGTGTTATAAAATGCTTTAGCACTATCTAAAGAGACAATCAATTCATTCTGACTGAATTGTAAACTTCTGTATTAAAATACAGTAGATTTAATATTGCAAAAAATGTATCTAAGACCATCTTTTGTATCTAAGACCATCTTAGTATTGCAAATTGTCCATTACACTTATTTTTACTGTTCACATTATTTAAATATCAATGGTTTATAAATTACCTGTATAATCTTAAGTAAATATGGCCAGAAAGCCTTCTCGTAGGTATCGCTAGTAAGAATTTTCTGTGGTGATGTAGATTTCTGCGGTGATGCAGGGAGTGTCACTCCTGGCTCAGAAAACGAATCGCTTTTGTTCTGAAAATAAATTAATTTATATTTATACATGAAAAACAGTACACTTTGAGTCAAATAATGAGTCAAATAATTTTGGGTTAAGAAATAAGAAGTTCAATGGTTGTTCTGAAATAAATAGGCGATGAGTTCAAGCTAGCCATAAAAACGTTAATTCTAGGAACATTGCTATAACCATTCATCCATCAGTCTGTAATTATTCCAATTTAATTGGCAAAAAGAATTTTCTACAACTCATTCATTCATCATTTCTTTTGATAGAATGCTGTCCCAAAACAGTTTAGCATATACTCGGAAATCTTGAAGTTAAAGTCCGAATAAAAATACCAACGCAGACTAACCAGAGCTAAATTTCCGCGATAGTTTGAAATGCTTGCTTATCCTATTAATATTATAAACGCGAAAGTTTGTAAGTATGCAACATACAAACATCCGTCATGTTTGTTACTATTTTACGTAAAAACTACTGAATGGATTTTAATGAAACTTTACAACAATAAAGCTTATTAGTTTATACATGAAAAAAAAAAACAAACTACAATTTATAAATACATTGTCTGAATTGTGCAAAAATCGCAGCCGAAGGCGCGGGCACTAGATAGTATCGAAATATTTTATAAGTTTAATTACTATAACAGTAATTATGTTTAAACATATTCAATACTTACAGAGCCTTTAGCAAATGCAACACTTTCTTTCTCAGCAAGTTTATAAACAGCCATTTCTATCAACTCTTTGCTATCCGCCGTTGTTGCTACATTGTTTGTATCGTCGGCACCCGAAGTATCAGCTGATGTTGAACTACCATCTGCAGTAGCGATTAACAAACGTCTATACCTGTAAGGGGAGATAACTATTAACACAAGGTAATAACATTAATACCACATTTATCACGTTCCCAGTGCAGTGTACTATATAATTATGGTACACGTGCATTGTTTTACTATTGTGTCTGCTGGCAGCACTGTGAAAGGGTTAATATATTTTTTCGGTCGTGGAATACGTAAAAGTTATTGGTGATATGGGTCAAAAGGTTGCATAGATTTCGGTCACAAACTAGACGGTAAACATGCTCAAGTACTTTACCCAAACATGCGAGAAGCCAGAAGTATAACTCTTCAATCGTTTTTATAGTTATTTTATGTTAGTGGTATACTCGTATGCATTAGATAACCATTTGATAGATAAAAAATTACGTTTAATCTAGGGTCTTATATGTATTTTGGCGTAGGCTAATATTACAAGTAAAATAGATAAATAATAATAGTAATAAATAATTTTATAAAAGCTTACCATTCATGTTTATCACGTCCTGTGCGTGCAAATAAATAGAGACAATTTTTATCAGAAGACGTCTTTATGTGCATACTCCACTCGCCGTCCTCCGTAGTTTCCGCGCCCGCATCACGTTCCTGAAGAAAAAATACATTTATCTGATATCAAAAATGTTCAACATTATAAACATTGAATAAAGGTGAAAGAAAGGGATAGAGTGTGGGAGAGGAGAGAGAGAGAGAGAGGCGGAGATAAGAAGGAAGTAGGAGAAGAAGGACAGAAAGTGGAGGAATATAAAAAGTATGAGTGAGATAGAATACTTCAACCCCTTACACAGATATTATTATTAATGAAAGTGTAGAGATTTTTAAATAGCCCGAACCGTACGGAGGAAATTTGATTACCTATGCATTATGCGTATTTCAGAACTTTAAAGACTTCATTTGTAAACAGAGTAGAGTAGCTAGAGAAAATACAGGGCTATAGGACTTAATAAGATGTCTCATTATGATCAGCGCAAAGGGCCTCATTTTTATAAAACACAAGTCAGTGTTTTCTTGGATCTGGTAAACTATCAGGCAAGCGTTATCGTCTTAATATATTTACTTACCGTCTCCTCCAACAACGCCTTTATCTTAGTAAGTTCATTATCGTCAATATCTTCGTCCAATAAGTCATCCTTAGTACTGGTAAGGGACTTTGACAGCAGTTCTATATCGCGGCCGCTGTCATCTACTCCTAACACGTCAGTCTGCACCTGCATTTGAGTCTGATTATCAACTGGCTCGGTGCCTGTGGCTGTAGTCGTTGACTCTGTCTTTTTATCTACAAAAAAAGTATTATTAAATCGATTTCATACTTTGAAAATAAAAAATACAAAATAGCGCACTACAAATGTTGTTACATATTTGTAATATCGTATACAGTGGTGGTCATATAATTAAGAACGCTGAAATAAAGGGAAGATTTTTAAAAACTAAGACGCAAAACTTTTTAAAAACTAATAATCGGATCTCATCGCTGTAAAGGTCAATTTTGTTTAAAATTAAATAAATATAATGATTAACGTATTTATTTGATAAGGGTCAATACCATATACACAAAATAACTTTACAAATAATGCATTTCTTTAAATCAAATTTGATTATTATAAAAAAGGTACGTGTGAGTCAACCTTAGAAGATAGATATATGCTATCCTTGACTTAATTGTAAAACTTTTTCAAAGGTACAACTCTTTAATACATCATTCAGTATATCTCCAGACGTTTAGGCAGCAGAAGCAAAATAAACGTTTTTAAGCGTCCCTTTTATAAACATATTCCATTACTGCTCTACTCCTATTATGCATAGCGTGATACTATATAGCCTATGACACTCCCCGATAAATGGACTATCAAACACAGAAAGAATTTTTAAAATCGGTTTAGTAGATCCAGAGATTACCCCCTACAACGTCACAAACACACAATCACACAAACACACACACACACAAACTTTACCTCTTTATAATATTAGTATAGATGTATTAAAATGCCTTTTAAAATTTCCGCGCTACATATTATTGTATTTTTTTTAAATGTAATGGCCATACGAAACAATGCCCGAGCAGTTTAGTAAATCGTTCTTAATTATTTGTCCAGCTTCAGTAGTAGTTTGAATGTGTTACTTTGGTAAATTAAAATAATTTGTCAATAAAAAAATGCGATTTTATTCTTTTTATGCCTAATCCACGTTGCTCTATTAATATGGCTATGTTATGACATAACTAGTTGTTTTTCAGAAGGTACACATCTCTGCGTATGACACGATTTAAATAAAAAACTCCTAGAACTTCAAATCGTTCTTAATTATATGACCACCACTGTATATCTTGCACTAGGGATGTAGGTTTTTACAAATATGAATTTATAGGTTATGGATTTCGAGCTCCTGACCCCGCGCAGTTGCATAACGCGATCTCGACGGCATCGAAGCAATTTATTCAAATAAATATTAAATATTCATGGACATCTCTACACAGCGCCATCTGTTCCTAAAGTAACCTAGGCTTAACCTGCTTGTGTTATGGGTAACAGAACAACGGATATTAATACTTAGGTATATACTTTTTTTGTAAGTACATACATATTATACATAGAAACACTCAGACCAATGCAAATAATCATTTTCATGCACACAAATATTTGCATTGAGCGGGAATCGAACCCAAGAATGAACCACCGTCTTTTGTACAACTCATCCATTGATTTGCGCCTGCCTTGACCAGGTCGCCTGTTCATTATGTGCAAGTTCTGCGTATTCAGTTGTATACTGGGTAAACAATAACTTAAATAATACAAAAAATTTAAACAGCTTCACTCACCTCTGTGCATTTTTCTAACTAATCTATGTCTAAGCCCTTCTTTTCCGGGTTCCAGTTCGGTATGTGTAATACTGTAAAAAATAAAATTACTTAATTATTTTATGGCATTCTTGCGCTACAAGTACAAAGAAGTTGCTATTTTTAAATCATGTCTCATCATATACATACATAAAAGTCAAAGTATATTGCTCTAACTATTCAGCTACTCAATGCAGGAGAAAAGAGTACCTTCCTACAGAGATAAAGATAAACATGGACAGCGATTATCTTGCTAGCCACGTGGATATGTGATGAGTTTTGTTTCAAATCATTGACGACCTCGGTGGCGCGACGGTAGTGCAAGCGGCTGCCGTGCAAGAGGTTGTGGGTTCGATCCCCACGCAGGACAAGAATTTGTGAGATCCACAAATTATTGTCCTGGTCTGAGTGTTCTTTGTGTCCGTTAATTGATGTGTGTAAAAGGTCCCCGCGACACAGGGCATGATCCCTAGTGCGGGAGTTGTCTTTTTCTAAAAAAAAAAAATTTTTTTCAGAGGTAATTTCTGAATAGCATCTTGTCGATTCACTAGCACCCGTGGTTTAGATTGGATAGTGATGTTTTTTATTCTTATTTTGCCACCACAAGGCAAGTCGTATAAGCATAAAATACAAATAATAATTTCAAAGACATACCTAAATTATATAATAATAATTTCATTAACAATAAAACTTCACTTGATATCCGTTCCCTGTCCTTGGAAATGCAATATGTATGTACTTTTAAATGTTAATCAATATCATTAACCCACACAGGTGGTAGATTCCTTCAATAAGAAACCGCTTACGTGTCTGCTTAAGCCACATTTAAGAAGTGGTATACTAATGTTCCGTGTGGTGACGGAGTAAGAATACAATATGTCACCACCCCATCTCATCCCATGGGTGTCGTAAAAACCGACTCAGGGACTATCCGGACATATTATCTTTACGAAATAAAAAGAAAGAAAACTTGAAATTAAACGCTATACCAATCCGTTTGGCCAGCGTGGTATTAGTAGGCCAATTATCCCTCCGTCATGGGACGAGGCCCGTCCCTGCAGTAGGACATTAATGGGCTGTTATGATGATGATGACACTAATGTTACTGGGTTTAGATTGAAAGGAAGGTTCCCTCAAGGCGTAAAGTGGGTTGCGCAGGCCGATTTGTAAGAATCGTAGTACTTGGCACACTAGAATAAGGCGGAGTGTATGTTTGTTTTTATGTAATTTAATAAATCAACCACATAAAAGTATAGATATTCATTGTAATAATACCTTTTTTCTCTTCTCCTCCATACAAATTTCTTCTTCTTCTCTGGACTAGTATTAGTTTCAGTCTCCATTTCGTGCTGTTCCTTCTTCTTTTCACCAGGAGATTCTGGCGCTTTCTTCTCTACAGAATTACTTTCTTTTTCTAATACTTGTATCGTTTCTTTTTCGCTTAGTACCACGCATATTGGGTATTTTTTGCTCCATTGTCTAGAATTAAAAAAAATAAACTTAATTCTTTTATTGTAATCAAATATCTACAATGGCAAGGTATTTATTGGTATCGTGTCTTTAGAGAATTCGGCCGAATTTGATTTGATTTTTAGAGGAAGAGGCTGGTAATGAATTGACGAATTATTTAATCAACCCTGGTATTTTCTAATGTTAGGTCCCCGCTACACTTGGCTTAATTCCTAATACGTCTTAAAATAAAAGAATAAGAAAAATACAGAAATCACACACTAGTACATTTGTTTCTAAGAAGTTTAATAACTTCATAATTAGGAGAGCACGTTTTGTCTCGTTAGTACATTTGAACCTAAGTTAACGTATGTTAGTAGATAACTAATTGTAACATACCTATCCTGTAAATGGTCTGTGTTACTCGTTGTAGTAGATACAGTTGTGGTCATATAATTAAGAACGATTTGAAGTTCTAGGAGTTTTTCATGTAAATCGTGTCATACGCAGAGATGTGTACCTTCTGAAAAGCAACTAGTTATGCTATAAAATAGCCATATTAATAGAGCAACGTGTCTTAGTAGTAAAGAATAAATACGCATTTTTTTTTATTGACAATTTATTTTATTGTACCAAAGTAACACATTCAAATATTACTGAAGCTGGACAAATAATTAAGAACGATTTAATACACTACTCTGAAATTATTTTGTATGACACTTACATTAAAAAAATATATAATAATAATGTAGCGCGGAAGTTTTAAAAAGCATTTAAATACAATTGTAACTAAAATTAATAGTTGATAGCATATCCACGGCTTTTAATTACTGCTTTACATCGGCGAGGCATAGATTCTATTAATTTTTGACATTTCGCAAGAGAAATACAATTCCATTCCTCTAAACACCTTTTTTTTACTTCGAACCACAAATTCTCTATTGGGTTTAGATCTGGGCTATTAGCTGGACAGTCTAGGACAGAAACTGATTGTGCTGTTAGAAAATCCTTTACGGTGCATGCAGTGTGCTTTGGATCATTGTCATGCTGGAATGTCCAGATAACCGGGAGAACGTCTTCAGCATAAGGCAACATTGTTTCTTCCAGTATATTTCTGTATTGGAACTGGCCCATGTTACTTTTTACCAACTTTACAGGTCCAACACCATGTCCAGAAAAGCACCCCCAAATTTTCACATTTCCCCCACCGTGCTTTAAAGTACCTTTGGTATACTTAGGGTCGAATGCTGTATTCGGGGGACGTCTTACGTATCGTTTACCATCAGAACATACTCTGTGAGAACGTACTCTACAGTGGTGTTATTGAAAAAAATTACGATACCGAGAGAAATATAAAAAAATGCAGGCAACGAGTTTTGCGTATTAGTTTTTAAAAATCTTCCCTTTATATCAGCGTTCTTAATTATATGACCACCACTGTATATCAAGTTATTAGAGGAGACCTATGTCTAGCAGTGAATTTTTTTATGATGAACATGAAATCTAAACTCTTTACTAGGATTTGGCCTAATTACCTTAATACAAGTCTCTATGCCAACTTAGTGACGGTTTTGGGGTCAAAACCCGACAAGACGCCTTTCTATATCTTACGCTTCAAGTACCTATGCAAAGCAACCTTTGTAACTATATAGAGGCCGTAACCAAACGTAAAACAATAGAAAGTATTTTTCGCTTTAGTAAAGGGCGAACTAATTTTAATATAACATTCATGAATATATTAAGCCTACATAATATAATATAGTATATATTCTGTTAACCTTGAACGATGTCAAAGCATTGGCATAATATCAGATAATGAAACCGGTTTGTTCTAAGCGCTAACTTTGTCAACTTGCATAATAACAAACGTCACACTACAGTAACCATTTGTGTGAGAGATTTCGATACAACACAGCTGTGGCAAGGTCTTAATTATATGATTGAAACCATAATATTACTATTGTGATACAATTCAATACTATTCTAATTAAATATGGCTCTTGTGTAATTTAACTATATTTAAATGAAATATACCGAAATATTTTACAGCATACCTACCTATGTCTTTGGACCAAAATAAGAAAAGAGAATCTACTTAAGCCAAACCTGTGGCTACATTACTTTTGACAACCAAGCGTAAAAGACCATAGAGGAACATCATCGCGATATCTTATATTGAACCGATTTCATAACAACCTACAAGATCTTTAATAATGGATAATATTAGTTTAAACATTGCTGTTCTTAGAAGCGTATTACGATTTACAAGATATTTTACACAAGGTTTTTTAAACATATATGCTCTTGCTTACATTGTATGACTTTGGTTGTACAACTCTTATAGATCTTTTATATAAGTACAAATACATGTGCCTACAAGACGGACTAGATATACCTACGTATTTGCATAGTAAACATCTGCGACTTAGAAAATACGCACTACAAAGTTTACTACTTAATAATCAGTAGGCATAACTACGTTATATTATATGTTATCTTTTAAAGTTATGGATTTGTAGACCTAATCGTTTAAAATTATGTGTATTATGTATGGGTGAACGCAAAGATATTTTTTATGCAGTTTTGTAAGGATTAGTAAAATGGCGTTCTGTAGTGCTTACAAAACGAGATAGTGATAAAAGTCGTACAAGTTATTTACATTATGTCGTATTAGGAAAACATAAAAGAGACACGTCTAAAGGTACTATAAGTACCTTTATAAGTAAAAAAAATAATACAAGGTCAACCTCAACAATAAGAAAATTCATCGAGGCTTTTTTTTAATGATACATGCTATAAAGCAAAACACAATAGAGAAGAAAAACATATTTATAAATATATTTAAATATTGTGTAGCTACCTTTATAATTAACGCTATTCGCATTTATAATGAGTAAGTTCCTGTATCTCAATGATAATAACAATATTCGCGCGCCTAATTACGTCACACAGACTCACACCACAAACAATAAACGTCACTAGTAAAAACTTGTCTATTTACGCGCAAATAGAACATTTCCGTGTAGTTATGAATCATGAATTAATCATGCTATCACCGTGAGTACCAGAAGAGTAACTTTGCTAAAAAAAAACACAACTATACTAATTCAGGCATATACACAGGCTTAGGTGATATTAGTAAATGAACTTTCCTAACTTCTTAAGCCAGCTTATATAGATGCCTAAAAGAATGGTCACTTTTGAATGTACTCGTAAGGGACACTTGAAAAATAAACACGTAGTTTGAACAAATATTTGTCTGAAACGGCAAAGTGATAACAACGAATTTAGGCATAGCATGACTTAAAACCTGATCCGAAGTGGCAATTTCTATGAGGTTGTATATAATCATATTGATATTGCCGTATCATTAAGAATGAGAAAGAATGAGAATAAGAAAAACTAATTACGACTTAATCATTACATTTTTAAATGAACGTAAGGTTGTAATCTATGCATTAATTATTTTACTAATATCTTTATTTTCAGCTTGTTTTACTTTTACTTTATTTACATACAAAGTATTATTAGATTGTCAATAAAAGCAATGAAACTAAGCATGTTTTTACGTATTTCGACTGCTCTATTACAAAAGACATTATAAAAATAATAGTTCAATGAATAGAGGTAGAGCGTATACGTAGGTAAATGGTCGTTAACCCAATTGTACGCCTGCAGTCGTGCGTTTAACTTCTAACGAAGGTTGCAATAGAACACAAAGACATTACCGGATAATGAACTTCATTGTTCATTGAATGGTCCAGTTAATATTTAATTATGTTGGAAATTGTATTAAAAAAATCTAGTTTTATAGGAAGTTCTTGTTCGGAATTCTTTTATAAATTACACACAGCACAACACAACAAACTCGAGTACTATATAGTTACAGTATACCTTAATCCCTTTACCCGGAGCCGGAATGATCATTGTGAATGTCAAATTAACGTTGGTATCAAAACTCAAAACACAAGGGATGATTTCAAGTGTGTGAATTATCTTTAAACGCATTTGCTAGTCGTGTAAAAGCAAAGATAGTAGATAAGAGTTATGTCGAATATGATAAGTTTTAAATAGACAGTGTGAATACAAAATTATTTAATTTTAAAAGTATAATATCAATGAATGTTTTGCCGTAGTAAAATGTAAATAGGAAAATTAGGAATTTTAATCGCTATATAAATAGCACTACATAATTATAGCGCCTTAATGATAATATTTTTTTCATAAAAACCGGCTTCAAATACAAAGAACTGGAACCACGAAAAAAACTTATTTAATACCAGAGCGACCGATTATTATACAGTTTCGTTAACTTGATTAATTTACAAACTATGATCGCATTTTTTTTTGATGGAATTTCTACCATTTTGGTAGTAGGTATGCTTTTTCAAACAAAACATTATTTTAATGACTGAATTCTGATGTCCCAAACATAAAGATGAAAATCTAATTGAGTAGTATTAAATTCAAGAAGATAATTTATTCTACGAACATAGTATAACTACTAATGGTAGATTAAAATAGTTTACAAATTCTCAGAATATTAGGTGAATGTTTACATAATAATGATCTCTACAGTCATGCAGAGAACTGACGATATGCAGCCATTAACGTTTATAATTAATTCAAACAAAATAGTTCGCGCTCTTGTTTAGTATTTAACTAAATTTAAAAAGGAAGTCTATATCTGTCTGTTTACGTATTAACAAGCGAGCAAAACATTGTAATAACATTTTTGGTTTTAAATATGCGATCGCAATTTATATTGCGTCTTAAAAAATACGTAACTGCATAATTAGTAAGAAATAGGACACATTGATTAGACCAACAAGAATAAAAGTACTTTTATTTAAACCGAGGAAATTCATGTTTGACCCTGCAAAACTTAAAAATCCCATACTAAGCTATAGAATAAACAAATGTTCACAAAAATGTGACAATGATAATAATTAACGTCGCACAACGCAGATCACAGCATTTTCAATACATACGTCAAGCTTATAGGTAAAAACACGTTTTCAAGATAACAAAGTAATTTTTCTTACCTTCTCCTCACAAGTCCTTTAGGCAGCAATATAACCCGGGCCCCTGTCAAGTTGTATAATCGGTGTTGATAAAAACCCACTTTTTCGATTTTCTCGTCCCATAATGCTCTCTTAGGTATCTTAGTTCTCGTGTATGATATCCGTAAATTACAGCCTGCAATAAAATTATGTATTAATATATTTAGTGGGTATACCATTAAGGTAGTACGAGTATAACGATAATTTACTAAAAAAAATGTAAAAAAGCATTTTTTAAACTCGCGATTCTTTCAGCCGACTTGCAAGGGCCGTGGTCGCGGAGAGGAGAGTAAGACCCGACTAGAATATAGTATAATGTATACAAATCGCGATAATTTAAAATCTACAATAATGAGGTATTAGTAAATATTAAAATACTATCAAAAGTGTAGTATGAATCACTATTAGCATCGGTTACGTTACGCTTTTTAGACGAGACCTAAACTAAAACTCACCTTCGAGTTTCATGAATGCAGTCGTTGTCTTGTTGATATGGTAAGTGTAAGGATCATAGTCCGGCTGTCTGTAGTGGTTAACCCAGCCCTGAAAATTACATCACACCTTTCATACTAGCACAGATATAACTCTATTGTATGTACGAGCACCAAGGGCAATACACTGTTTGACACACATTTTAAGTTTTTGTTCCCTCAATGATAAGGAGGAAACTTTAGACAGTTTACTACGTGATCGACATAGATGCATTTAAGAATGATTGATACGATACAAATACTACAAAACGTCATACACAATCATTAATAAAGTAAATGAAACAAGATGATGTTAAAAAATAGTAAACTTATAAAAGAATTAATGTAATGCTACTAACCTCAAACTTCTTCAAAGGCGTATATTCCTTCACAGCAGGCATTGTATACGTCGAAGGTACTGAACTACAACGCTTAAATTGGAATACACTAGGCGTATTATCAGAATCAGTGAAAAAGGTATCCAGCAAATAGTCTTTCAAATTACTCAAAAAGCAAAACACCCACAAACCTAATAGGAAACCACTCCAAATATTTGAGGTTTGAAACAAAACAAAGTTTATGAAAACTAGGAATGTCAGAAAATACATTGTAAAGTTAAAGAAGTAGCAATTTTGTTCGTCCGCTTTCTTAGTATCTTTCATATTGTTTCTTGATGGTGGGAATCCAAAGTTACTAAGCAAAGGAGGGGATGGAACATTTTCCGTCTCTATGTTACTTCTTTCGCTTGGTGTGTTAACGTTAGGGATATCACCAAATACGTCGAGTGAATCTTCTAATGCCTCTACTCCAGATTCAACCTCCATGTTGTTGTCGTTGATGAAATCCCGGGCCACTTCTGCTGGCGCATCGTACACTACAATAATGATAATGAGGTTTAATATTTAAGTGGAGGCGTCTTTCGTGTTGACGGTGTAAGAACACATGCTATCATCACCCTAACATATTCCGAGGAAGGTTTGCACACATTATTTGTACGCTTAAAGACGGAAATCTTGACTTATAATCCAATACCAATCCGTTTGGTCATCGTAGTATTATACTATTTTTCATATCTTATGGGTACGGTGACGTTTAGTATTTGTCATTATTAGAGATGTAGTAACACTAAAATCGTTTTTAAAATACCGATTCTATATCTAACCGATATAATTTACAAACAAGAATAAATCGATTATGGGTTCAAAGTAAGAAACTAATCTTTTTTTAAATATTTATTAATTATGCCGAATCAATGCGTGATTCATCTGATGAACAGCTTGATGAATTACTTGATTCGTCACTTACATGACATAATAAGTGAAAATCTACTGAATTGTCTAATTTGATGTCTCTTCCTCTCACAGTCATGAAGTATTAGATTTTTGTTTTTTCCAATCATCGGCAGTTACGTGGTCACAGGTCACAGGCCTCTTTTAATAATGACATCATCAAGATTTTATCGCTATGACGTACGAATCCCGCCAAAAAAAAACTTGCGGCCTATCCTCGTAAAAACTAATATTGAGTTATAAGACAACTGAAATTATTATATTAATTTCTATGATTATAAAAAAAAATTAATCGATTTAATCAATTTTATAAAAAACCATTCGATTTTAACAATTTTATTGTGTCAATCTCTATTGAAATTCGTTCCGAGTCGCGCATACGATTTTAAAATTTATATGTTTATATTTTACATATTTAAATATTAGGGTTGAAGATGGAATATAAAACAAATATTTCATATAATTTAATTATATATAAACGTCTAAATAATATTTTTAATTTTTTATCAGTTTGGATTCATAAATTGATAGCTTTTATTTTTAAATTCTACAAAAGTAAACTAAGTAACATGGAAAAGATCAAATGTCACCGTACCTTTCCTGTCTGATAAAGACTATAGTAGACAAAATTTTCCCGTGTCTCTACAGTAGGACATATGATTTTTTCCTAGAAATTTCATTTAGACTGGATATGCTGGAAGTTTTTTTTTTGTATATTATGCCTATTTGTTAGGAGGTTGCCTGCGTTAGTCATGTAACCGCAAAACGTTCACAATATTACTTAACATTTTATTATACATATAAGTTGAGAAACAAGATAATACGAAAATTATATTATAGCAATTTTATATTTAACAAAATAAAAAATACGATTTATACGCACAATTAATATCGGCACGAATGGATAAAAAAAAACCAAACAGAATATAAAGACACAATTATGTCCTCAGTTCGTACAATAGAACACCACAAATTCACATTTTGTTTCCCTGTCCCCTTATCCTGCTCTCTTTCTTTGCCAATCGAATGTCTTCTCTCAGATCTTACTGTCCGCTTATCCGTTGCCTATTATTTACTCAAATATAATACAGTTACTTACAAAAGTACGTATAACTTCATGACTATGAACGTACTTAACGAGTTTTATTAGGCATTGTTGTAGGTATTATTGTACGTAGGTGCATTACGCAGTAAAGTCCCTTGCGAGTAGCTAATAATATGATTGTAACCGACGAATTTACCCTTTGGGTATATTAGGTGATTTTAATTAATATTTTTTAATTCTATACTTTACGTACTTTTTAATCCTCGTGACAAGTAATAAAGGTAAACATTTACGTCCGAAAACCCAAAATTTTATTTTAAACTTTTATCTAACTTACTTTTGGGTTATTATGATTTAGATATAGATTCACATCTCATAACTTATTTTCTTTTACCAATATTATTGCCTTATCCTTTTATTTCTATTAAATGTAACTACAGTAGAACCTTTTTAAGTTAAAATACATGGGAAACACAAAATATTTTAAGTTATCAAGGGTATGGTTAATATAGAGGTAGGTATGTACATGTGTATGTATGACCCCTTGTTCCTATTTTTACTCGAATGCGTCAGAAGGATTGGTTCAATAAAATACAGAAATTTAAATAATCATGTTTAATAATTTACAGTGCACATTTAGTCTACGTAAAAAAAGTCTGTGATTTTCGTTTGTTTTAAACAATTTACAGTTACTAAATCGATTTGATTTTCAATGACAAATAGAGAGGAGAATACGTTATCTTTTATGTTGTTACATTGCTCTATAAACGATCGTACAGTTGTTAAAGCTCTTTTTGCTTCGTTGATTGATACGATTGTAGATGGCGTTTGTGGCTCGTCGTTAAAATCATCGTCTTTATTACTTTCAATGCAGTTGTTGACTGATTCCAATATTTCTTCCTCTGTTAACGTCCCTGCTGTGACTACTTCTTCATCGCAAGTAACAAAGTCTTCAAAAGTAATGTTTGAACCAGAAATGTGTTTGTTCCATTCTTCAGGCACATTATTATCTTCCTCTTCAATGATTTCTTGAGGTTCTGAAGAAAAACTACAGGTTCTAAAGCAGTTTTTAACTGCAATGGGTGTTACGTTTCGCCAAGCTTTATCCACCATCCTCCTTGTTTGAAGAACATTGATAGAAGAAATCGTATTTTGTTCCATATCAGTAATTATTTTTTTAATTATACCCTGATCCAAAGGTTGAAGTGATGTTGTATTTGGTGGAAGAAATTGTACTTTGACTGCCTTTAATGAAGGATGATATTTTTCATTTTTGAATGTTAACGTTTTGTCGGGAAGACATTTGAAAAATAGACCCGTTTCATCAGCGTTAAAAACGTCAATTGGATCATAATCATTCACTAAATTGCTTAAATCGGATTTCCATTCTTGGCAGACTGATTTGTTTGCGCTCGCACTTTCGCCGCACATTTTTTTAAAGGCTAAATCATGTCGTTTTTTAAAATTCTCCAACCAGCCATTGCTGGCTTTAAAATTTTTGATTTTCAGCGAATTAGCGAACTCCTTAGCTTTTTCTTTCAGTATGGGGCCACTAACACTGATGTTTTTGTTTCGACACTGTTTGAACCACGTAAACAAACATTGTTCTAAATTAGGGAATTCGGCAATTTTTTGTCTTTTACTTTGAAGACTTTCTCCTGATTCTTGTTTCTTCGAGATTTCAGCTTCTTTTTTAATGATAATTGATAATGTACTCTCATGTATTCCAAACTGAGCCGCAACTTCTTTTCTTTTTAATCCATTTTTCACTGCTTTAATAGCTTTTAATTTATCAGCGTATGTGAGTGTTGTCAGTTTTTTTTTTGAACTCATTTTAAGTCAGTTTTATCACACAGTAGGTTAAGCGATGTTTCCAGGACAATGATCAAAAACGTAATGATTTTAAGTAAGCCGTTGTCATAAAGCTAACCTCCGCCGCCGCAAAGCTTTAAAGAATTTGAAAGCAGCAAACAATAGGTATTGTTTACGTTATCAATTTAATTATGTAGTGAACACGTGCAAGCCGTAAATACCGAAACCTTTTGTTTTGCACACTCGTTCAAAATGACTCATTGACAAACAATTTTATGTTATAAAGGTTGTGGAAACCTTTCTTTAAGTTACTGAGGGCCAATACAGAGATTACTTATTTAAGTTAAAGAGGTCGCGTATTTTAAGTGCATTTGGTTGAGGGACATCCGCCCCACTAGAGCCCGTGTAAAGTAGTAGTGGTCGTCAGAGACCAACTACTCGTCCTCAACAAAACAAAAAAAAAAGTATTTTAAGAAGTAGAGGTTTTGGGTTTTGATAGGAAGGGAACATATTATTTTTTTAAGTTACCGAGGTTTGAATTATCTAGGTTCTACTGTAGTACGTCTTTAGATTTGCAAAATTAATTTATTCAACATACATAAATTAGGCGTGTGCATAGGATGTTTGTAAGAAACATGTAAATGAACGTAAGAACAATGTAAATTATTAAACGCTTTAAAATGAAAAATGCCGTGCGATAAAATCCCTTTCAATGCCACGGCATCATTTTAAAGCATAGCAATTTATGTCGTATTTCTGTAACAGTACGGTTGAATTTCCATTAGTAAAAATAAAAATCCCTTGCCATGCCGTCCCGGTCTGCGTAGGCCTTAATAAAACATGGCACAAAATAAATATTTATAAACAACTAGCCTAATTGTTCAATGGTATTCATTCAGGTAGAATAATACCTCAATTATATTTTTAAAGAAATATATTATGTCAAGTTTGCCTTCTCTCCCAGAAATAAGAATGAAAAATCAATTTAGGTTGGCTGCAAAAGCCAAAGAATGTGTTCAAAGTCCGTCACAGTTTAGATAAACAGATAGATCACTTAAAAAGCGTTAAAAACTTACCCAAATTTTTGTGTGTATCGTCGCTAGAGTCGGAGTTATTCCTGCTATCCATAGGAAGGCTCGATTCTCGTTCAGTAGGTTTGGCAGTAAGTGGCTGTGTCATTTCCGATAAATTCTGTATACTGCTGTCTAATGATGATACCTATAGTCAAGGGAGATAAAATACGAAAATTATATTGTGATTTCGCATTAGCACATGGGTGTTATAGGATAGCGACAAATATTAGGTTTGCTCTGCGAGACGAAAGAAGAAAAATAAACAATTGTTTTTTGCTCTTGCTGCTGCTGCATGCTAGACAATGTTTGTCGGATCCACTAATTATTTTTATACATAAAAAGTCAACAAACACAAGCAAGTATCTTAACTTGTATTATGATTACCTGTTAGATATAGTCTGAGCAATATAATATGTAATGCTAGCCAAGCAAGAAGGACAACATTAGCAGCTTACCCAATTGACACAATAATCAATCAATCAATCAACAGCTTATCCAATTTAAAGTTATTTTAGCTAAAATTAATTCTTACATGATAAATAGCACACTTTCCACAAAAAAAGCATCACCACACCACATTAGCCAATAGGAAAACATATTAAGCTGCATCCAAGATTTCATAATTGTAACTGTTTTACTAAGCATACACAAGTAAAACATGGGATATCATTAATTAATTGAATATTATTAGTTTCAATTCAAACATTAGTGTGGACATAATTGTGTTACTACTACTCTTAGTTGGGTCTCAATCTGTCAATAATTGTCCTAATCTTTATATTAATCTATTTCACAAGGTAAACTCATAATTTAAAGGAATTGGGAAATAATTATCTGATAAACTGAGCATCATCAGGAAGATAACTAATTATAGCCTCTAGTGAAGTAGGATTCATTGAAAAACTCAAAGTAATTCCAATATGAGCATTTACATAGACAATGACAACACCTTAATTGCAATATGAAGCACATTGGTCCATACATAACTTACATAGTCCTCAGCATTCACATTTTCATTCTGTTGCAGATTTAACAAAACATTTTTCTTATTATTTCATAAAATACAATCAATATCTAAAGCACAGTTTCGTAACTAATCAATTATTTAGGCACAAATAAATTATCTTGATCTGTTTATAATTCTATTGTCATCTGAATATAGATCTTTAACTAGTTACTATAAGGTTCATATTGCAAAAAGAAATAAGTCACATGAAAATAATCAATTTCATACTTGAATAAAGCATAAAGTTTAGACTTGCCTGGTTGTCTGTGTCACCAACACTTTGCTGATCCAAGTCTTTGATTGCAGAGTTTTCTTCTGAATCTGATGCTGAGCTCTCTCTTAAAACTGATTTTTCCTTTGTTTCTAGTTTTATAAAACATAAAAATTTGTTAACAACATCTAAAGCCATTTTTCAATGTTTTCTTGAAATAGTTTCATTAATATCACATGTGTTAGAAACATATGTTTTTGGAACAACAGATATTACATAATAAAGAATAGCTATTTAGACTTAGTGTGCAAACAAAATAAGTCAATATAAATGTCTATAGACTTAATTATGAATATTACATCATTTATTAATTATTATGTACTTTGAACATAATACATATGAAACTTGAACTTTTAACTAATGTACACAATAACATGAGAAAAATAGATTTTATTACACAATAAAATTATTGTTTTTATAGGAGTTTTCTAAAAACCTATGTTTTTTGCATACAAAGTCCAAAACTGCAGAATAAATAGCTTCTAATTCATCATACTTTTACAACAATTTGTTATGTTTTATATTTAATAATGCTTACCTTCTAAAGACCTAGTCTTCATATCTTCAACAGCTTGAGCTATTTTAAATTTGAAGTCATGAAATAATTTCCATGTTTCATTGCTGCCTTCTTTTACATCAGGTGCCGACTCTGATGTGCTTCTTTTACCAAGACGGTTTAAATATTCTTTCATAGGAGATGATGTCACTTCCTTTGACAATGAAGTTGTCTTTTGATCTTCAACCGATTTACTCTCAAAGACTTTGACATCATCAGGTTTTTCCAAAGGCTTTTCTGTGCGAATTGATTTAAAATATTTATCTATTATTGAGGATGACCTTTCTCCTCTTTTAGGGCTTGCATTCTCACTGTGTGAAGGGGGAGGGTCAAACTGTGGTGTGGGGGGGTCATCCTCACAAATTGGGTAGCACAACTCCTCCAGTTCCTCATTATTAGCATTGTATCTAAATGTTAGAGAATTAGGGGATTTACCTAAAACAGAAAATGCGTATGTAACTTATCTTAAACACAGTAACATGTATATTTATTCCGTAATACAATGTAATAAGTAATTTAAATTACTTACAATCTTATTACCTACTAAAGTTATACTAAAAATAACTAAGAAACAACGCAAGAAGTTAAGAACACAAATATACGAAATGTTTGGAAGTATGTTAATGATTTCGGACTAATCGTTTGTGTTATCGTCTTTGTTGTCAAAGAAACAATACGAGGTACGAAACATTAACTGTCTTAATTGAAAATTAACCCGCTAACAAAGAAAACATAAGTTCGGTAACGTAAAGACAAAACTAGCTTAAATATTTTAGCGGTGAATAAATCAAGAATTTCAAATTACTCAGACATAGTCGGTAAATAGCTCGTTACCATACCTGCTCCAGAGATCTCCATTTTACGGACTATTAGTAATACAAATTATTTGCAAATAATCATGGTTCATAACATAATGTTAGTTCAATTCTTACAGCAACTAATATCTATTTTTCACACTATAACTTCCCTTTTTTGATTTTACTAACAAAATTCGCTCTTGTCTCGAACAAATCAAAAATAAGAATTTGTTCTGTCATACATGCTTGTCATGTAAATGGAAGTAAATGTCAACGATTGACAGGTCAGGTTGTAAATTTGTCAAAAAGTATTTTTTTTGTTTGAAAGAACTACTAGTCGATTATTCGCCAGTTGTAACAATTATGTAAATACTCGACTGACTTGTCAACAAAAAACTGACCTTTATTACGAATTAACACTTCTTACCTTTAAGCCACTAACGTAGAATAAACAAAGTATGAACATAAAATTTATTAGCTTATTTAAGACAAACTTCATCACTATTATATCTGCCAATAGACCTCCAAAACTGGACATAATAATAATCCATCAATAATATTGAGGATAGTGAAGATTATTATTTTTTGGCATAGGATTCCATAATGTCGTTCCTCTTTTGAGATCACAGCGTAACCTCAAAAAGTAGTAAAAACATTATTTCATATGTGTAAACCGTAACACAGGCCACACCGTGTCGCGTCGCTCGTCGCCGCCATTCGCTCGCGTGCGTCGCAAGCTAAGAAATTAGTTGAATACTTAGATAAATACAGCAAAGATTGTCACCCAGTTCACAAACACTTCCTAAGCTGTTTGCGTTGTGTCAACTTAAAACTCGTTAATTGTTTGTTTCTCGCTTAGTCGAGTTCACCCTATTCATTGAAATTCTTTAAATCCTGCTGTTTGGCAATTTTATTAAAACTTTATAAAAAGTATCTCTTGCCACAGTTTTATCAAATTAATGAAAACAACAACGATTGTAGGCGATTATTAATACACATTTCTATAGCCGTCATTAGTCATCTGTCATATGTCCGACTTGAGTCGACTGTCGACATTCTGTCAGAATAGCATTGGCTAGGATTTTCTTTTGTATGTAGTGTTTTGGTTCTTTTCGCTTATTGCGTTAGAATTATGAGACTTTCACGTATGCTTACGCTGATAAATAAATAAGTTAAGTGACAAATATGAAGAATATATATGTGATATTACTCTTGTGTGGATTTTACGGAGTTAGTTCAGTTGTAAATAAAAGTGGAAAGGTAAGAATCACCTGATGCACAGCATGTGTAATTTCTACTTATGATAAAGAACTGTAAAATAGTTCAGTGTATATTCGATTCATTTAGTGTGAAATATCATTGTTATTATTAAAGGAAAGTACGGAGTTATCAAGAGCTTTCGATGACCGGCCACTTTTGTTTGCCACGTTAGGAGGCGGCATGGTTGCTGTCGAACCTTTAGCGGGCAACATTATTTGGAAACTAAAAGATGGTAAGTTATTACTAATTAATACAAGTTACAACACACTATTGTTTGAAGGTAATAAAGAACACTTGACAAGTGTGATTAGCTCTTGTTTGTTTTTAATTGTGGAAAGTGTTTGTTATCGTTCTGTTGTCGGTATTACGCAGCTTGGTAACCTTCACATTTGGAATATTATAGGAAATTGTTGTATTCCTTATTATAGTATGTTATATAGATCAAATAAGCCTACTCCTTAATTTACTTATATTATTTTAATAAGTGTACAAAGGTACTGTTAAAATGTTAAAGGTTTGCTGTATTTACTTACTTTTTATTTTACATTCTCATTGACCAAGCCAATCTATATATGTAGAAGTATATAATATAAGATGCTAGTAAATGATAAACATGTCAGTATAACTTTATCTATCAATTGGTGTTTTATTGCAGTCCACTCCTAGATATACACTGTTTTGAGAACTTAATAGTTCTTATTAGATGACTTTACTTTCTTTAAAAAAAAATAGAAACTTGATAAACACAATACATTTTTGATCATGCCAAACATAGAAACGGTTTAGAATATTGTGTAAACATATAAATATTGCACAAGATCTCTATCATCCTCTAAGTTTGTTACTGGTCTCTTATTTTAAATAATTTATTGTCACTACTTTAATACTATTTCATCAAATTATATATCTGTTACTTTATATTGATTAGATAAAGGTAAACGATAGTATAATACCACACGAAAATACGGCAAAATACTTGGGCATGACGCTAGACGCAAAACTTCGCTGGAAGGCACATGTTAAAAAGAAACGTCAAGCGTTAGACCTGCGCTATAAAAATATGAACTGGCTACTTGGCAGACATTCTACCCTATCAATTTCCACCAAAATAATTTTATACAAACAAGTACTCATGCCGGTATGGACATATGGCATTCAATTGTGGGGATGCACAAAACGAACTAACGTAGAAATCATTCAGAGATTCCAAAATAAAGTACTTCGGGCTATAGTAAATGCTCCCTGGTACGTCAAAAATAATGACATCCACCGTGACCTTGGTGTGGAACTTGTAAATGAAGTTATAAGAAAAAACGCAGTAGCACATGAACAAAGGCTTCTTCATCATGTGAACGTTGAGGCTATCCAGCTCCTTGACACCACGGACATAGTGAGAAGGCTAAAAAGAACTAAACCTTTTGAATTAGTGAAGTAAGTGTAATCAGTGTAATCAGTGAGAGCTAATCTTAAAAAGCACAAGAACAAAGTGTCTTTCTCATATTAATAGAGACTATAAGAAAAGTGCCAATGGGCACATTCTTAACTGTGTGTATTGTAGCAAATTAAGTTAAATTCAAATTACTTATTAGCCATAAGGTCTAGATTGTAATTATTATGAGTAGTCGTTTAACAATGACACATCATAAACAAAAAAAAAAAAAAAAAAAGATAAAGGTAAATCACAATAAATGGATTATTATTATTCAGTTCTGATTAATTTTATACATGGGTTTTTCCGTTCAATATTATGTCTAGTGTCTAGTCTTACTAACTAAGGTTATTAAATGATAAGGATTTAATCCTCACTGACTTGTGACCCAATGACCACTTGTAAAACTATGCACCCAGTACTTATAAAATATTAGGGAATCTTTTATACTTCTTCATACAATTTTTAGCTGATAGTGAAACTACCAAATTTAATTATCCCTGACTTTATCAGAAAAATAGTTATTAAAGTAGGTTATAAGTTCTTAGGAACTTATTATAATTGTTCCTAATAATGTGATTTAATATTGTAATGAAATAAAAATTAACCTCAAAGACTCATTTACTCCTATTAATGTTAGTAATCTGCTGAAAGAAAGATATTCAAAATTAATAAGCTATATATATTTTGCTAAAATTAAGCAATCAAAGTTACACACTATAAAATCAGGAATACCTACCATATTGTAAAAAAATTCTTCATTTGTTTTTGTATCTGTAAACTACCTTGAACAACTTACGTCGAAAAAATACGCCAAAGGAAAGAACTCGATATAGTTTTCGTCACTCACAAAAATCTACGCAAACAAACCGCATAAAAACTATCCAAATGGTCCATGATTAAAATAGTTTCAATAAAATAATGTAATATGTAAACCATTACTAATTAATTTTCTTATCTTGACCAACATAGACTCATTCATTTAATCAGTAATGCATGTTAGATTAGTAACTAAGTGTGAAGTGGTTTGAAACATTAGGTTGATATTGATGCTTAATGATATAAAGTAAAAAACTACGAAATTGTTTCAATAGGTCGTTAGATAATGAAATGTTATCTATCACTATGCGTTCCAGACATTGTTGTTATCTATGTTTGCACTGTTGTTTTTATAAATTATGTATAAACATTTTTGATTGCATTATCCCACATATGCTAGCATAATTGGTGTAAAGCTAGGTTACAAATAAAATTACATTCATAATACTAGTTGTAATAGTAAACCATATGCATATTATGTTCTTAGTCTGGGATGGCACGTACCCATTGAGTATGGCTCTTGGTGGGATTTTGTGGTACTCATAGCATGGGGATAAGGCGTTCACACTACATTACTCGTTACCGTTAACGAGTTCATACCGTTCATCAGTATTTAAAAAGGTGACGGTGTAGGTGAATTCTTCGATCGGAATTAGCCTCTTCTAGACTGGAGTTATTGTTAGTAAAGTTCTTGCGAAAAAGTTAAATTCAATGTGTAGTTGCCGTGAAATAATAATACCTAAATAGTAATAATTAAAAAACGACTATTACTTTAAGAGAAACAGTCGCTAAAACTAACTGATGTATTAATTACTACGTGTTGTTAATAGTATATTGGTACCTTACTTATTAATAATATGCGGGTAAAACTGGGCTTACAATAATTAAAAACTTAAATAAGTGTCAGCCCAGTTTCACCCGCATATATTTAACGAAGACACAGCAATGGACTAATTGCTTATCGACCTGTACTCGTGTCGTTATTTCAGGCGATATCATAACAAGCTATTCTTTTTTTTATATTCTATATTTCCGCGGTGACGGACCTAAATACAGGGTTTCATCACCACATCTTATCCCGAGAATAAGCAATTATTACTTAGTACTTATGTGCGTTTATAGGGCTCACTAGCGCCGCCAATAGAAAAAAAATCATAATTCGCAAAAAGGATATATAATGTAAAATGTTGATAACAAAGTCTTAAGAAAAGGCAATAAAGTATTTGTATAATACACTCTCAACACTTTAAATGTTTTTCAATTAGTTAAATTTCGCATTCGATTGTTTATAATGCAATATTTAGGCTACGTAAAGGCCCTTAACACTAAATGTGTCTTACAAAAAACGAAAATTGGATTTGCAGGCTCTGCACAATTATTTTATCTTGCCTGTAAATAAAATGAGTAAATCCCTTATGTAAAATAAGTGACCTTCTCCACTAAAGCCCCTTTCGCGACCGCTTCGCTATCAAGGCATACTTTTACTTAATACTGTTTAGCGATATTAATGAAACTACGGTTGAGGAGTTCACGGATTCAAATTCCACGCAAAGCATCATTTAGGCAGGCTGCAAAACCCCTTGCGTCCTATAATTCTAAGTCTGTAAATATTATCTCAATTAGAATTTAATCCCTTTTTGGTTGGTAATGTTTTCTTATGAAAGCCAATCTAAATGTTATTAGGTGTTTTTTTTTGAGCTAGCCGTTGCTACTTTATACAAATTTAATTCTCTCTTAATTTATTTATTTTATTTATTTATTTATTTGGGATCTCCAACAAAGAATACACAATACAAGTTGTTTTATACAAAATACATACAATAGTCTTAGTGTTTCCTCAATTAAAGGAGATCACAACATGCATAATAATTTATACAAATCGCAATAACAGAGAGAAGAAGAAAAAAAATATTCACTGACTTTATACAATTAAATCCGAAATCCTTCCTCTCACTCAATTGATATAAAATACATAAGTTCCATAATTACCAAATAGCGATAGTGTTTATAGAATTTACTGATAAGCTTTTAATTTAGAGGCAATTCTTACAACTTCAAATAACATGTTATTTAAAAGAGTAGTGATAAAATTAATTTTCTTTCACAGAACCAGCCGTCAAAGTGCCGAATCAACAGGCAGATTTAATGCCGCAGTTTCTCCCAGATCCTCGCCATGGATTCCTATATATGTACGGTCCTAGAGGTGACCAGCAGATGCTCAAAAAACTGCCTTTTACCATACCGGAACTTGTCGCTAATGCCCCATGTCGGTCTACTGATGGTATTCTGTATACGGGCAAGAAAAGTGACACGTGGTTTATGTTGGATCCTTTGACTGGTTCCAGAGAGCATGTATCAGGTATGTCACGTTTTTTCTTTATTTGGTTACTAGCATGAATATCATGGAAACATTTCATTATGTGTGGTGAAAAGCAATTTAATGTCACTAAACTGCATAAACCAGTCTTCTTTAAAATTACCTACACGTACTTGATAATTAACTATTCGTAGCTACATAATGAAAACTTAACGTCGAACGTCATACATGATTGATTAACACTGTTACTTCGTGAACTTAGCAGTTAGTGAAAATAGATTGATATGAAATATGCTACACAAATGCTATATACCTATAAAATGAACGCGCAGAACTGGTAGACAAAGGTCCAAAAAGGTTCTAGGATGAGGACCACGTACTGGATACTAATAGGGGTGAAAGAGTTCGATGAATAATGCATGCACAGGATCACATGCAGCAAAGACGGTGGCACATGTTGAGCCACGCGTTTTGGCTGATATGATAATAATGATAATATCTCTAAGATATGATTTCGAAATAGTACTGTATTAGTAGGTATCTCATTTAGGATACTTCAATAGATCAATGGTAAAGCTATAATCAATATGTATGTTTTTCTAAATGATAGATATAAATATGTTGAAAATAGATAATTTAACATTTTTTATATAATAGCAGCATATGTCACTGAGCACATGCCGTGCTATTATCTGATACCGGCTAGTAATTACTGATACATAATGATGTGTACGTATGGTAGATATTGACTATGCAATGATAGAGCGTGCGTCGTTTGAAATGTTTTCGTAACAAATTTATTTTAAACCGATTAGGATATAATCAATTTTTATTAACTAAGTACTCATTTTATTACTGCGATAGTTATATGTGAAATAGCTTTTAAATTGTTTTTTAAAATATCTCTTGTCCATGTTTAGTCTATTTAATAATCTTTAAAATGGTAATAGAGCCGTTTTGCTGGGGAATAAGTAAATGATCAAGATTGGTCATCATAGGTACACGCTGTTTAGGGATCCTTTATCTAACAAAATGTTTATATTAAATAATAAATAAAATATGCATTTTGTAGTAGACAACACTTATTACTGTCTCTCGTCTTATCTTATCAATTATGCAGTGACCTGTTGCACATCTTTTTTATTATGCCGTCTTATCATGCACCAGCTTTTCACACATGTTTGGTACAATTATATTTTATAAGTATTCTTGTATTTTTATTTTAAAGAAATTATATTAGTAGCGATATACGAGTCTACGTGTAACAACATTTTTGTGGTAGACAAAAAAACTCATTCATTTTTACGCGGTTGTATTTACAGTGCAGAAGTAAACATCAAAATAAATTACCAATAATTTTGACGGTCTATTTGTTTTGTGCAAACAAATTATACATTCTTTGACTACTTTATAAACTGTTCCTTTGTATTTAAGGTTTCGACAAAGTAAAAATCTTTAAGAATTCAGAGGACAATACATGCGTGCCTGATAAGAAGAGAGGAGTTTATGTTGCAAGAACTGAGTACAATATACTGATGCACGATTCTAAGAACGAAAATCATAAATGGAATGTTACATTCTTTGATTATACATCTCATGCTATGGGCAAGGAGCTATTGAATGATTATGGTAAGAAAAACTTTTTTGATACTCTTTCTTTGTATTTAGGCGTACGTGACTTTGCATTTAATGAAGTAACTATATTTATATTCTTTTCAACATGTTAGGATGTTGATCTGTGACCCATTTATACCAGACGACTTTTATGTATATTATATTTTTTGTATATTTTTATGTATAGCCGAAATGGCTGTTGATATTACTTTCGTTATCATAATATTACCTACTATATCAATTTATTTGTTGTAGGTCTCATTTATTTATCTAATAACATGTTTCTTGAACAATTTGGTATTTCACTGTTTTGTATCGAGTAGTCATTTTGGCGCGCGACCGGCCACGCTTTGTTTGGTTACATACGCCGCACGCGACTAATTCCGACTACTTGCGGCATGCACTCCGATATTCCTAGTAAACATTGAGCATGCGTATAAAAAGTGTAAACATAATATGTACATTATTGACAAAAAACCACATTGAAACTTTGATTTATGTTTTAACTGTAGGTATGGAAATTAGATCTAATCACCTTCTACGCGGTCCTTACGAATTGCTATTGGGTTTTCAGTCAAGGGTTCCTATTGTTCCTGTTGAGATATTATCTGCATATTTTCCCTTAGTTGGCTTTTATAGCACCCCATGTGTTGAGGTTAAGACTTAAACTTGGTTTGCGACAACGTGTATGATATAATCCCGTCATCGTACAAACATTGTTATAAAATAATGTTACATTCTTCAACAGGTATTATACACTTCACATCAACATCCAGCGGACGTGTTATGTCGTTCGACCGTAAGACTGGCGACTTAGTATGGTCTCACAACTTCGAAACACCAGTAGTTGCCGCATATCTTTTGGACAGAGAAGGACTTATTTCTGTCCCGTTTAATTCTATCGGAGATGATACTTTAGACCATATTATGGAAGACGCAACTACTCTGACCAATGGACACGGGATCAAGAATTCGAATATAGAGTTATAGTGAGTATAATTTTAATTATTATTTTGGTGTTGTAGTATAATAATTATAAATAGCCTACCATTTAATATTTAGATAAGATCAAGCCATGTCCTGTTTTCAAAGGGGTTTAGGCCTATAATTAGCCTTGCTTAAAGAGTCTTCACCAGAGACTGGCAGATGTGGCAAAGTTACGAATAAATGGTAAAACGGTTTACTGTTATTTACCCATTGTTTTACTATTGTGAGTACTGGCAGGACAGGCAACCTATTGAACAATGTATAATGGAATGAAATCGATCCTCACTTTCACATTGAACTTATTGTAGTTAGTTTTTTCGATCCAGATAAAGCGTTAAAGTAAAAAGGAAATTAATTTACTGTAGGTACGAACAATATAATAAATTAATGATCAACAATTAACGTCTATAAGAAAAACCGAATTCAGAGTGTTCCTCTGCACTCATTTTATTTACTACCGAATCCAAAAAGGGAAGAATATTACCTAACGACCAAGTTAGTCCTATAGAAATATTGTTAAAATAAGTTGAGAAAAGTTTAAAATTTGATTTTATATGATAAAATACTATGTGGAATAACACTTTGTAGAAATTATCCAAGTTATCGAAATTGCTTGCTATAAATTGATCTCAATGCTTTCGTTTCATACTAGTTATTAAATATAAAAAAAAATGATTATCGTGTGATCACTGGCCAAGCTAGCGTTGACAGTTGTTCAAGCCGCCTACATGCCTCGCCAGCTTGGATTAACGACTGATGTTACTATCGATAAAAAACGAGGCCAACTATACGTGCAATCCAACGTATGGGTAAAATACCATACGTCTTAAAGGTGTTGTAAATGCCAACTAGGTATGTGTTATGCAGAATTTATCAGTCAGATTAATATTAGCAGACCAATTTTCCCATCATCAATAGAAGGTATAGGTGCCCTGTTTCTATAGTGAGACTCTCATAAGCTTATCATTATAATCACCACCATATCAGCCAATTGACATCCACTACTGGACATAGGCCTCTTTCAAATGTTGCCACTTTGTGCGATCCTGTGCCTCTCTCACCCATTGATTGCCGTCGTCGCGTCGTCTTAAATAGGTCGTCGGTCCATCGTGTAAGGGGTCTTCCAACCCTGCGTTTTCCGATACGCGGTCGCCATTCTAGAACCTGCTGTCCGTTCGTAAGTTAGTATTAACTTGGATGGATGGATAAAACTTTCTGTATTATGACATTAACTATTGTTAGAAATGTAAAGTAATGCTAAAGTATAATTACTTTAATTGGCGATAATTATCGTGAATCGATATTAGTTACATTGTAGGTAGTTTTACATCAGACTAATATGGTGTAGATAGGTAAATATTTGTGGTACTGACGTGTTTAAAATATACTAAGTGTTAACACCTCGGTTAAAAATAACCATGAATCATACATGATTAAGAAAGAAACTCCAAAAAATTTAGTGTTATACTCTGTTTAGCTCAAATGTTATTCAAATATTATTCAAAAGCTTTTAAAGAACGTTAGATCCTTTTCCGCAGGGTTGACAAAATAACTATGTAGAAATACTGTATGGATATTATGAGATATCGGAGTCGAAACGTCTAAAACCAGGTTAGATGTAAGACAGGACATTGACGGCATGATGCGTTTTGGTCTCATCACCGTGAAGACTTTCCCTGCAGTCTTGACCTGCTCAAATCTGAAAGCAGGGCCCCCGTTTTCAACAGGGCTGCAAAATATCGTACACCTGTAATAAAGTAACAAACCGTTAAGTTTCACGTAGAGATTACAATACCCATGAAGTTCATTCAATTGATTTTAGCCGTAGGCAATTGTAAATGCCTTAACCTATTATGAACTTTGTTGTAAAATGTTAAGACTCATATTTGCTTATTTAATATTTGTATGTCACGATTATTGTTAGTATTGCTATGGATATAGGTAGGTAATCTAGTTTATTATTTTATTTTCAAACGGATTATTTTGCAGTTGCAAATAGAACATAAGCATTAATAAAGAAGGTTTTAAAGTACAATTTTAGTGAAACTATTTGGAGATAACTATTTAATAGCTTAGTTTAATGTCTGAAGAGATAAGCATTGAATAACAAAAGTGTTATTGTCGATCAGGTTTAACCGGTATTGACTATTACCGTTTAACTGAATTGGTTTCAGCGATTTTATTACAGGCGTGTAATTGCGTAATTACTTATGATTACATTTATGCATTATGGTTTTAAAGATAGTTCATATACCTACTAGGAGCTGAGGAAATGAGGATGCCAAAAAACGTGGCCATTAGTTACCATAATATTAAAATAACTACTACACCTTGTTCTCTTTTCAGTCCCACTTTGTATGTCGGAGAGCATCACCATGGACTGTACGCGCTCTCCTCACTAGTAGACAAAAATACAATCACAATATCAACAGGCCATACACAACCCTTACTACTAGAAGGACCTTCTGAAAACGAGGCACAGAAGAGTGAAGAAAACTACGAACCGTTGAAAAATGTGCACTACAAACTAAGAGATTTAAATTTACATGTAGCAGCTCCATATCTCTTACTAGGACACTACAAAGTTCCTGAACTGACGACAACATGGATGCCGCAAATTCCAAATACAAATTTTCTCAACGCGCACAATTCGCAGAACAACGCATTGAAAATGATAAACGGAAAAGTTCATCCTAATACAGAAAATGATCTTGAAAATGAAACAAATTTGAAGTCTAATTCTATATCAGTGGCAGTCCAGACTGAGCAATTGTTCGAAGCCTTGAACTTAAGGCCTGATTTATGGTACAAGCAAATGTACTTGTGGTTCCATCAACAGGAGAATCAAGTTTTGAAAGTAGCGCTTATCATTTTAGTTGGATTAGTGATTACCATGTTTTGGTATTTACGTTATCAGGTGAGTTGACTTTATCTTGTCATACGAATCTATTACAATTTGTTTCTTTTAATAATTTATCTAAAGGGTTATTTGGCTGAGCGACGTCTTTGTTAGTGAATTGTTTATGGATGTGATTTGGTGCTCCCACTTTTATGTTCTACCTGCATGACTTTATCATTGAATAATAAAATCCTTAGTTGTATGGTATACAATGGTTGCAGCGCCTAATTACAGTTATCTATGTAAAAAAATATGACGTCAAGAAAATGCTGCAGTAGAGTTTGTTGCGCTGCTTCTTCTCTACTAGCGCTTAGGTTGTATAGTTTTCTAAACTTTTAAATGTATTTAAACTTAGATTAAGTAGTTTAAAGGACGTCAAGAAATATATAATGAGAATTGTATTTATCTTGATTAAAGCGATTTTGACTTTGACTTTAAAACTGAGGTGACACTGTTACGCTTATATACAGTTAACAAAAGTGAGCTTACGTTGATAGTGATGAATTTATGAAACAGTCATTGGGTTAGGCGAGTAAGAGCCATTACTTGTTGTGATTCTACTACTTATTGTAGTCAATCCTGTCTCTCTTTATAACTGTGTATGTAACTAAATAGTTGTGAACGATTTTAATATAATTATATAATCTGCTTATAGTATGTGTTAAAAGTATACGTATGAATATGTTGATTATGCTACAGTCACGTGGCATGCAATATGCTTTTGAACGTGCCAACGTGCGTGTGGTTACTACAAGCATGTATTTTATGTTATTTCTTTATCGTAACGAATACTTGTAACAATTTTATTGTGAATTGTTTTTGTACGCGAAATCGTCGCTGTGTAAAATAGTCGTATTGGAATAAAGAATTCCCAATTTTGACTCAAAATTTCAATGTCATAAGTATACATTTTCGTTGAAAGACATTAAAAAAACTTAAAATATTTAAAGAAAAGTGCGCGGTAGTTGATACAGTGCACAATGTCATGGCTGCCAGAGCGTACGTATGACTGTTGGAGTTATGCTTATCCTCAGGTTTGTTAGAGAAATTTATAGGTATTTTGTAAAGTGAAGAAAATAGTCTTAAAAAATAATACGAAAATCAAATGAAATTGTGCAATCAGCTGTGTCGGATACATGATTGCTATTTATCGAACATATATTGCTACCATAACAATTCAAATTAACGTGTCGTATAATACCTACTACCATAATAGTTAGTTTTCAGTAATCTATGCTCGTTTTATTATGCGTAAGGAATTTAGTTAAACCGTTTGTCATTAATACGGATTAAGTGTAAAATGGTTTCTTATTCTGAGTGTAGCAAATTATCCTCTAGTCGTTTTGGATTAAGACTTTTTTTAAACAAAGTAATGACAAAAGTGTTAAAAGTATTAATTTCATAATAAAGATTTTTATTATATTTTTTTATGTTACTTTGCAGCGATTTACTTAACAGTGATGCTTTCTTTGAAATTTCAATTCGATCCAATTAGCTTTTTATTTATATAAAACACATAAATTATTTGTAATAGGCATAATTAGATTTTTTAAAATTGATAATGTTATTGTAAATTTAAGTTTCCTTTTATAATTAGCTGCATAGAATTGTAGTATTCAATCAAAATTCAAAGAAACTAAGCCAAGTTTCAACACTATCAATTAATTAATTAATTAAATTCCTTTTTTTGTAATGTTTTAATTTAATTTATAATATGCAATAAAACCTTATCATTTACTCGTTGACAAATTCGAAAATTTAAAGACACTTTAATATGAATCATTGTTTTGTTGCTAAAAGTTGAAGCAAGCATCGTTTTCATAGAGTTTCATTGTGGTTTATATATTTATGGTTGTTCTTATGTAATCGCAATACTGTCCATGCTTTTAAAGCCCGATTTACACATCGACAAGTATAGTACTTAACTCGCCAAAAAATAGGATGGAGATTTATTTAAATCGACTTAATCAACAACTTACTACTTAACTCGCTACTGTACTTGTCGATGTGTAAATCGGGCTTTAGTAATTGCAGGGATGTTATAGTAGGTAGGTTCAATGTTACTACATGGGATGCATGTGGCAAGTGGCTACATCAATGTCACTTTGGTTGACAGTCATTGTACGGTTGACTGATCACTTTAATGTGGTGCTATGACCTTTTTGTTAATTATGTACCACATAAACATTACTTGTTTTGAAATATTTTTTAATTTTATCCAACCAGTCGGGTCGGTATTTCTCTACGTAGCTAATGCTGGCGATGGATTGGTACAAGGTTTTATATCAAGTTCTACCGTTCTTTGATTTCGTAGATATACTATCAGCGAACTTTTCCATAATCGCCTTTTACAACACCAATGAGTTAGTGGGTTGGAGACACAACTCAATGAAATTAAAAATGTTTTTATTGTATCTCATAAAATCCATACATAAATGAACTGAGACTACCCCAGTAAGTTATGAGCAGAGGTCGGAATTAGGTAGAGTTATTTATGTACTTGCATCGAAATGTTGATATTAATGTGGACCTTCCCGGGATTTCTGATGAATAATCCCGGGATTTCTAATGGACAATCCCGTGTGGCCAACAAACAAATAAATAATAATAAAAACCTCAGAATTAGACCAATAAAACAAAGATAATTTATTAACATACAGTTTTTATTAGTTTACATTAATTTACAATACAAATTATTAATAGTCTTAAGCAAATTCTCATAAGCCTATTTCGGGAAGTTTTCCTTATTCAAACGGCCCATCGGAATCATTTTCCTTGTCAGATTCATTACCAGTAAAATTTGAAGTGTTCGCTTCCGACTCTGTATAACTTTTGTGAGAATTAAAATATATGACCATTAGCTTTTCAATATTTTCTGGCTTCAATGAATTTCTCCGAACGTCTAAAATCCATTTGTACATTGAAAAAGATCGCTCTACGTCAACTGAGGTGAGGTTAGCAAATTTATACAATTCCTCCTCCTCGTCATCATTAGTGCAGGAAGAAATTTTTTCTGCTATATTTCTGATAATGTCCAAATCAGGATTCCTATCCATGACTTTTTCCATTTTATCTTTTAAGCTCTCGCAATTTGCCCATATCAAAGCTAATCTCACTGCATCAAATATTTCAAATGATTCCATTAGAGAAAGATCGGATTTCTGAAGAGATGTCAAAGCTGTTGGTATAATTGAAAAATTTTCGTAAATACGAGACAAATCATCTTTAATGTTGTCGTTATTATTAAAAATGTTTAAACTATTCTCTATTGATTTTGCCTCTTGACCATTCAGCACCGACAATACAGATTTAATTTCATCGAAATGCTTAGCGTAATAAAATGCTGCATCAAGCCAAGTACCCCATCTGGTAATTACAGGTGCAGGAGGTAAAGGTAAATCCGGACACATTTCTTTAAAGATTTTAATTCTTTTTGGTGCCTTCAAAAAAACTTTTTTCAAATTTGAAATTAAACTATCGACATTAGGATTCTCCTTTCTAATCTGCCCCGCAACAAGATTTAGAGCATGGGCTAAACATGTGAAATGCAACATTTTAGGAAAAGTTGATTTTAACATTCTACCAGCTGATATCATGTATGCCACACTGTCTGTACATAACATTCTAACGTTATCTAGTTTGCTCTCAAATGAACTTCCCCACATATTTTTTAAAGAATCTTGAACAAATTGTGATATCGTTGTTCCATTTACAGTGTCTAGCATTTTACATGCCACTAAGTAAGGCCGATGGTTCCTACTAAGTTCTAATGGTCTCACCAACAAATGTACCACAGCTCGTCCTAAGAAATCCGTAGTTTCGTCTACTGAAAGCCATAGCTTTTTATCTACAATCTTACTTTGCATCTCTTGTATTTTGATTTTAAAAAGCTGATCCAGGTAAACTTTTCTCAATAAGGATTCACTAGGTAGAGTAATATTTTTGCAATTGCAACAAATATACTTTTGAAAAAATGTTTTAAATGCGTTGTTGCTCAGTTGGGACCACGGTATGTTACAAAGAATCATAAATTCGATTAAGTCGAAGTAAAATTCTAAAGGAATGTGGCGCTCTTTCTTCGTGCCTTTATGTACTGCTCCTTCTACATGTCTTTTGACGTTACTCTGACGAGTCGCACTCAAATGTGCTTCGCATTTGGAACAGTAAATTAATCCACTTGCATGGTCGTAAAATAGCTCCGGATTATCTTTGATCCACTTGTTGATGGTGGCTTCTTTGATTGAACTCTGCGCCATGGTAATATTTTTAATCTGGAGCAAAATAATAGTCAATCTTAGAAAACCGTATGCATGTGTTTGTAAGTATGTGAGAGATAGGTCACAACAGTTGCGTAGTTTAAAAGATCTAAGCGTGCATAAATTCATACAAAGAGACAGACGGCGGGAAGCGTAGGTACTTTGTTTTATACTATACTAGTTGGCCCGGCGCGACTTCGTTCACGCGTTGTCCTACCCTTACCCAACAACCTACCCTACACCTACCTAAGAACCTTCTCCTAATAATAACAAATACAACAAAAAAAGAATTAGTGAAATCGGTCCAGCCGTTCACGCGTGATGCCGTGAAAACGGAAAACGGGTTTCATTTTTATATATTTAGATATAGATTTATTGTTATAGCAACTATAGTAACATACATTACGTATAAATTTAAAGTGTCTGCTTCTACTTAGTAAGCGCAAGGGCACTAAAAACACCGATAAATAATGCTTATTGATTCACTGTACACTCCTTTTCGCTTAGTCTTTGGGGAAAGAAGCTACTTTGGGCGTAAACCTGTTTTGTGGATAAAATACAAATCGAAAAATTGTATATAGAGTTTTATTAAACTTTAGATATGTTTTCTGGTGCCACTGGGCTTTCAATTACTGAAAATTGAGCTGATTTAGGAGTTACGTAAAGAAATAAATTAGTGACGCTAGTTCTGCGTACTCTTCACCTTAATGTAAGTGGTCAAAGGGATATTCGTCCTATTATAAACGTTTTTTCCCATTCGATATGTAGTAATTGTCACTATTTAATATAAATACTATAAACGCTTGTTCCAGAAGTACATACAAGAACGCTCGAGTAGGACAGGTTTCCGTAATAATCACATAAACACATTAATTAATAATTAATCAGTTTAAACCTAAAAAGAAAATCTGAAAAAGATTACCAGAAAAATTAATTCCAATCGTTAACCATATAGTCAATTAAAGCAATTAAAAAAAGAGTCCCGTATGTTAAGCTTCTTCAGTAGCATTTGAAATCATTGCTACTTTATTTTAATTGTATCAAAGAACATCTTGAGTTAAACAACACCGATTTTATGACAATATAACAAACATTCTACATTGGGAAAATCTAATGTAAAGGACATTTAATATAAATATGAACAATAAACTTACCAAGTATATCACCAACTTCAAATATCCAATCGTCCAATACAGTAAGGCCAAATCAAAGTCCGTTAATGCGTGCCGAAATAGTCGTATTAAGTAGAGTCCAGAATCCAGTAAACAATCCAGGGTCAAACAGGATTCACCACACAAAACACAATAGTAAACACGTGTGCGCATTCGACGAACCGAGGTAAGCGAATGAGCTGTGTCAATAAACCGATTTATTGCTAAGATATAGTTTGAATGCGTTAGAAAGAGATACAATCTCAGTGTTCCGCATTACCGCTATTGTTTCCTTTTGTTCAAATTTTGCAACTTCGAGCATCCGATGTCATTGATGTAAGTGTGGCAACGTCGCGCGTGCAGTAAGTAGTTTAAAGTGTGTAAAAGTAAATATGTAACTTTTTATTTAAATCGTGGGATATTTTTCTATTTTTTTAATTAATCCCGGGATTTGTAGCATATCCACTTTATTCTTTCGCTGTATGAAATCAGTGTAAGTACATGAATAACTCTACCTAATTCTGACCTCTACTAGCCGACAAAAGTTTGCAAGACAACCCCAATACAAGTATACTCATAACTTATGAGTATACTTGTATTGGGGTTGTCTTGCAAACTTTTAGTCCATTACAGAGAATACATTAAATAAAGTAGGTAAGGTAAAATACTACTCAGTCACCACAACGATGAAAAAGGTTTAATAGAAGGTACTAATCAGCTCTTTCTTTATTTCTAGGCTCGTGAATTCCAGCAGTTATCTCAAGGCGGATCTCGTACTTCAAACGCATCGACATCATCGAACGGCGAGATTACAGGACATCTTATGGACGTAGGAAATGGTGAAGTACGCATTGGAAGGATAACTTTCAATACTGAGGAAGTTTTGGGCAAAGGATGTGAAGGGACATTTGTTTATAGGTAAGCATTGTATAAAGGTAGCAGGAGATATATGGCACAAGATGGCATGTATTTTATGTAAATAGATTTATTTATAATTTTAATAGCATGGAAAGCAATCAGACTTCTTCTAATAAACACTTCTGTTTTTAGATTATTTTATCTTTCACACAATCTACTACTAAAGTACTCTATAATAAATATTGTTAACTTACTTATGACGACCTCTGTGGCGTAGTGGTTATTGCTACGCAGAGGTTTCGGGTTCGATTCCCGCTCAATGAAAATCTTTGTGTGCATGAACATGATTGTTTGCATTGGTCTGGGTGTTTGCATGCTATGCATAATATGTATGTATTTACAAAAAAAAAGTATTTAAGTAGTGTAAGTTTATCCGTTGTCTAGTAACCATAGTATCTTTGCTTAGTTTGGGACTAGATAGATGGATTGTGTGAATGTGTGAGGAATATTTATTTATATTTAATTACAGAGGTACATTTGACAAGCGTGCTGTAGCTGTTAAACGACTTCTCCCAGAGTGTTTCACATTCGCTGACCGTGAAGTGACGCTGTTGCGTGAATCCGATGCTCATGCACATGTTGTACGGTACTATTGTACTGAAAGAGACAAACAATTTAGGTAAGTACCTAATGGCTTAAATTTTCGGGAAAAGCGTGAGCCTTAAAGGGTTTCTGGATCCATTATTGTAGATAGGTTTTAGATGTTTGAACATCTTTTATATAGGTGGTCATATCATTATTATCCTAGGCGGTATTATATCATTTTTCTTATAGCTTTTTTTTGAAGTCGGTTATAAAGTAAAAGAGATTTAAGTTATTTATACGAGTTGTAATTTTTTCTTGAAATATAAGTGATTTATTTTAACCTTTATGCAATTCTCTTACAGATACATTGCTTTGGAACTTTGCTCTGCCACACTACAGAACTACGTAGAAAAGAAGCTTAACTTTGAGTGTAAAATTGACGCTGTTGAAGTGCTCAGACAGGCCACCATGGGACTCTCACATTTACATTCTATGGATATAGGTAAATCATTATTATTTTACTCCAAATCAATCATTCAATATGATACGCAGAAATTGGTTTCTATTTGAGGCTTAGGGTCAATTTATACTACAGCAGATTCGAAGCGCATTGAAGCGTCACTCCCATACTGAACATATCAAATTCAACCTTAACTTCACAGAATAACGCACACATTACTTCTAAGATTGTGCGCGAAACCAATCCGCGTTTGTCAGGCGCAGACGCGCGAATTCGAAAGAATGCGCGCGCATATTTTTAAAATCTCCGAAGTAATGTATACGTTACGCTGTGGTGTTTAGGGATTCATTTGTTTTGTTAAATTTTGGATTGACTCTTCGATTCGCTTTGACTATGGCTGAGTATAAATTAACCCTTACTGTCAATACGCGCCAACTAACTTTTGTTAACTATCAGAGAAGATCGCGTATGACAGGAACAAATAAAACACATCCGCCTTTTGCCATTTGCAACACCTTCAAGCCGGCGAAGTTATTCGGCGAGTACTGTAGTTGTCCTTGTGATGGAGCTAAGGTACGGTCTCGAATTTTGTGCAACTGTTCGAACCACCAATTCCGAACTATCCACTGCAAGGACGAGCTTGCGCTATTGGCGGTGGGTCATTTGAGCTTCTAAATCCGCTGAACAGGCGTATTGGTATAGGGTTTCTTTTGTTTTCTTATTTGATATTTGTTTATTATTATTTAATACTATTTTATACGGGTCTTACTCGCGCTATATACTAATTAGCCTAGATACTAGTAACATAAATACTAACCTAATAAAAATCTATTATTATTATTATTTGTCTAATACTCAAACTATAAGTTCTGCTTAGATTTGTACAAGTTGGTATAAAAAAATATTATAATACCTGGGCTAGATCTTATAATAAATTAAATATCATTATGTTATAAAGTAACAACACTATTTGTTTATCCCAGTTCACAGAGACGTAAAGCCCCATAACGTGTTACTATCAATGCCGACGGGTGCCGGCGAGGTACGCGCTATGATATCAGACTTCGGTCTCTCCAAAAAACTAAACATCGGTCGTGTTAGCTTCTCTCGGCGCTCGGGAGTCACGGGAACTGACGGATGGATAGCTCCCGAGATGATTAATGGGGAGAGAACTGTAAGTATATCAATCTTTATTAATAACTATACCCCTTCCAGCGTAAGTTTAGCTTTTTGACAGTTCACGTCCATGAAGTTTCGTAATATTCCGCTTATTTTTCGAACAAATTATATTGTATTTCATGGACGTACCCATGTTTTTTTCAGTTACCACGGTTACTTAGTAATGGACACTCATAACGATTACCACCATTATGAAACAAATTACAAATAATCGGTAAAAATAAATGCTATGAATAAACCTGAACTCTTCATAATACGTTTATAAAATGTAATATGATATTTTAGATTAGCTATAAGTCGCGAATGTGTCACGATAAATTATGTATTTTAAATAATACCTAAGCTAACTATAATTTCATCATTTTGAGCTATAGGCTAATTCTCTTAACATAGAAGAAAAAAACAATAATAAAATGATAATGTAAGTTGATCTAAGGATCCAAATGTGTAAAATAAAGTAATTTGAAAAATCGCGAAATCGCTTACAATCGGATGGCATTACATTCGAGATACTGCTGAACGTCACTAACGTCAACCTGTCAAATGTTGTTAAATATAGTGGAAAGGGTATAGCTGACCCGTGCCAACTTCGTTAGGCCGCGAAAAAAACGCGTTACTTTTTCAAACATATTTCATTACTGCTCCACTTCTATTAGTTATAGCGTGATTTTATATACCCTGTGACACTCCCCGATAAATAGACTATTCAACATAGAAAGAATTTTTAAAATCGGTTTGTAGTTCCAGAGATTACCCCCTACAACGTCACAAACACATAAACCTTACCTATAATTAGTATAGATAATATTATGTTGTAAGTATATTGTGTCGCCACATACAAATACATATTTCTATAAAAAAATATAAAAAATATATATAAAATGTATATAAAAATACGACAACATCTGGAAAGGATGGAGACACGTCACTACTCCATTACCACTCCAAGAGTATCAAGAGAATTCTTATCCCTAATAATCCCACTGGCAGGCGGGTAGAGAACGTATAATTGCGAAGGATTTAACACATACAGCCACTTTGACACATGGGCTTTTAAGACAGTAGGAATTTCAGGATAGCCCACCGCTCATCATCAACTCATCATTTGATTTGTTAATAAAGCTGAACCTATATCAATATAATAAGGCTAAAATGCCGCAAGTAGAACGTTCACCTCCAGCAACTCCTATTACGTCAACACAACGTGCTACGTCTTCCCCTGATGTGTCCTGTAAAGAAACTGTAACTAAGCAATCAAACGCTAAAACGAGAACAAAACGTCTACGTCCCGATTTTTCTCCAGAACAGCCATCGCATATACAATCAAAAACCATGATCGAAGCTTTCGAAAATAAAATCATGGCACTTCTTACAACGTGGAAGCAGGAACAAGATGATGTATTAAGTAAAATAAGATCAGACATTAATGAGGTCAAGATACAGAATAAGGAGATACACAAAACTAATACTAAGATTGAAAAGTCGATAGAATTTATGAACCAGGCATACGAGACAATGAAAATCACGGTGGAAAAATTAACAAAGGAACGTGCAGAACAGCGTATTTACATAATAGATTTAGAAAAAAAAGTAACAGACCTACAACAAAACTCGCGGTCATCTAGTTTTGAAATTAGGAATATCCCCCAAACGGAAAAAGAGTCCATCGACGACCTTACATCGATTGTACTGCAAACTTGTCAAAAACTCGAAGTTCCTATGAAGCAGACCGATCTACGGGACATATACCGTATGCCGGGAAAAAACGGATCAAATAGACCGATAGTCGCTGAGCTCGTAACAGTCCCTCAAAAGAATAGAGTACTGCAAGCAGCTGGATTGTTTAATAAAGGACGATTGATTAGCGAAAAACTAAGCACTTGTCATATCGGCATACCAGGTGACACTAAACCCATCTATGTAGCTGAACATCTGTCGAGTAGCCTAAGACAATTGTTTTTTGAAGCTCGTAAATTCGCCAGCCATAACGATTACAAGTTTTGCTGGTGCCAGAACAATAAGACACAGAGCAGACAAGCAGACCGATCTACGGGACATATACCGTATGCCGGGAAAAAACGGATCAAATAGACCGATAGTCGCTGAGCTCGTAACAGTCCCTCAAAAGAATAGAGTACTGCAAGCAGCTGGATTGTTTAATAAAGGACGATTGATTAGCGAAAAACTAAGCACTTGTCATATCGGCATACCAGGTGACACTAAACCCATCTATGTAGCTGAACATCTGTCGAGTAGCCTAAGACAATTGTTTTTTGAAGCTCGTAAATTCGCCAGCCATAACGATTACAAGTTTTGCTGGTGCCAGAACAATAAGATTTTTCTTAGAAAACGTGTAGAAAACGTGAGGGTATCGCCTCAGTCACTATTAAATCTCAGTCGTGTCTCAATAACTTGCTCCAATCCTAATAATCGTTTATACTTCCTGATACTTAATTTACAAAATTGTTTTTTAAAGTTTATTTTATTATTTTTTACTGTAAGATACGTTAAGAATATGTGTAACCTAACTTTGCAATTACTTTACTCTCGTATAAACTACCCATTAATACTAAAAAGAACTCAAATATCTATACTACATATAACACATAAAATATCTATACTACATATAACACATACACATTTACACCCTTATTTGAAGATTCTGTGGACTCACTCTTTGCGTACCTTTACTGATGCCTATATTGGGATATTGTTTGCTATGGTTTTGCTGTGTTACCGCCATATTACTATTTTATCGATTTGCTGTCACAATTTTTTGGAAATATATTTTAAACGTCTAAAGTTTACCATCATAATCATTATCACTATGTCGTCACTGCTGTATATCAACAGTAGCGTTCAATGCTTGTTCATTACGGAGTTGTACCGGTATGTTTTTTTATGTCCTCCCAAATGTTCGATCCAAATGAAATAAGTAATGAATTGGATTTGATGGGTGCAGCACCGTCATATACCTGCAGACCGGACCAATGCGCTGGGTTGTTACGGAATAGTTGTAATTCATTTAATATACTACATATGAATATACGTAGCGTAAACCATAATTTTGATGGGTTTACTATTCTATTAAACACTTTATCTATCCTTCCTGAGATAATCGTTTTGTCCGAGTGTTGGCTGAGCAAAGCGACTACTCTCCCAACTTTAAATGGTTATATTGGCTATCATACGAACCATAATATTAATCAAAACGATGGTGTTATTATGTTTTTGAAAACATCTATTATGCACAGTGTTGCAGAGTTTCACATACGGGACGCTAACTGCCTGATTTGCAAGATTGAATCTTTAAATCTTGCAGTGGTTGGCCTGTATCGGCCACCCTGCAACCGTAATATTGAAAACTTTCTAGATGGTCTAGAAAATGCATTTGCATCCTTGCGTGATTATAGGAATGTTGTTCTTATCGGGGATATAAATTTAAACATAGTTCCGGAACAGATGAGTGACATGGCTAGTGATTATCTTAGTCTAGCTGCAATGCACAGGCTCTTGCCAACGCACAATCTCCCTACTCGTGACAAAAGTTGTCTAGATCATGTTTTGGTTAAATCAGATCTCGGAAACGTTACACTATTAATAGACTCTAGTATCACAGATCACTCCCCTATTGTGTTTAATTTGAAAGAAGTGCTTAAATTGGAGAAACGTAATGATACCTTTACAAAAATAGATTATGACTCTGTTTTCCTGGATGTTTCTAACATGGATTTCTCCCCAATATTAAAAATGTCAGACCCAAATATCGCATCGGAGATGTTAGTGGATGGTATTGGGTCTGTAATAAAAAAACACTCAAAAGAACTGTGCACACCTTCCAAACAAGTCATTCTCAAACCTTGGATTACATTAGGATTGCTTAGATGTATACGAAATAGGGACTCTATGAGTATGCAACTTAAAGTAAATCCAGACAATTACACTCTTAAACTCACCTATCTCAGATATCGTAACTTTTGCAACAAGTTATTAAGAAAACTAAAACATAACTATGAAAGGAATGAATTGAAGAAGGCACAGAATGATCCTCGATCTACCTGGAGAGTAATTAAAAATATAACCCATTCGCATTCAGTTAAGCGGTCCCCTATTGAGCTTCTTAACATAGCCGAGAATAGGTTGGAATCGGTAAACCAAGCTAATGAGTATTTTTCTAGTATTGGTAGTCACTTAGCATCACAAATTAGGCCCGATTTACACAATGACCCTTTATTTGAGGATGGTTAGATGACCGCTGACTCCCTTGTTTTGTCGCCCACGGACGAATCTGAGATTGGGCTGATTATACGAGGTTTGCGTAAGAGTGCTTCAGTTGGGTGGGACGCAATTCCGTCTCGTTTACTGCAAATGTGCTCGAACACTTTGGTACCAGTAATAACGCACATATGCAATATTTCCATGACGGAGGGAATTTTCCCTAAACCTTTTAAGAGAGCAGTCGTGTATCCCATTTTTAAAAGTGGAGACAGAGACAAGTTTAACAACTATAGGCCCATTTCTTTCTTGAAAAGGTACTAAATAGACGTTTAAGGGACTTCTTAAAGACAAGGGGAATTTTAGCGCCAAATCAATTTGGTTTCAGGGAGGGAATATCAACTGAACATGCGGTGTCTACTCTGGTTGATGAAATAGTACACAACCTTGATAAGGGACAAAAATGTCTATCGATTTTTCTAGATCTTACTAAGGCATTTGACACTGTCTCTGCTCCACGTCTCTTATCTAAGATGGAGAGAATGGGAATTCGGGGATATGCCCTTCGAATTTTTGAGGATTATCTCTCGGACAGATCACAATATGTTAAGATTAATGATACTATCAGCGCTGACACTACCATTTCTTTTGGCGTTCCGCAGGGATCTATTCTTGGGCCAACCCTTTTCTTACTTTACGTAAACTCTTTGTGTACCTTGCCTCTGTCATATTCCTCCCTTATTGCTTACGCAGACGATACTGTAATACTTGTACACGGCAAAAACTGGCCAGAAGTTTTTTCTCGCGCTGAAGGTGCTCTTCGTCATGTGATGCAGTGGCTATGTAACAATCTACTAACCCTCAATCTAGACAAAACTACCTATATCACATACTCTCTCACAGACAGAACCCAGCCATCCATGGATGAATTCAATCTCAGGGTGCACACTTGTTCGGGACATGCTTCCATTAACACCTGCCACTGCCCAACTATACAAAGGTCAACGTACACAAAGTATCTGGGGGTATTTATTGATAACCATCTTTCTTGGAAAATCCAACTCACCAATACTACTGCACGCGTCCGTAAGATGATTTTTATCTTTAAAAAACTACGGTACTCTGCAGACTACGATACGCTAAAGCTAGTCTATTATGCCTTGTGTCAGTCTATACTGACCTATTGTATAGGTGTCTGGGGTGGAGCTCTGAAGTCGTATCTCATCCCTCTAGAGAGAGCACAAAGGTTAGTTCTCAAAGTGATGACATTTAAGCCTTATAGACATTCGACTGCTCAACTCTATAACGAATGTAAGCTGCTTACAGTTAGACAACTGTTTGTACTACAAACGATTTGTAAAAAACATGTCAGTCTAAAATATGACATTCAACTCACAGAAAAACGTCTAGCATGGAAAGTCTGCCAAGCCCAAACTTTTAGAAGTTCACTGGCAGCACGTAACTATAATGTCTTGAGCTGTCATTTATACAATATTGCAAACAGGGACTGCAACATTTATCCGCTTACCCGTTGGCTATGTAAAAAAAAAGTTACTGTATGGCTTATGTCCAAATCTTATCAAGACACAGAAGATTTAATTAAATTAAGTATACTCTAGTTCTCAATTATTCACACAGAGAGCAACACACACTCACGCTCGCACAAACACACACACGCACGAACAAACACACACACGCACGCACAAACATACACATAACATGAACACACACAAACTTACAACGTGCACAAAGAGAGAGTTCCCATGTAATGTTTAATAACTATCTTGTATTTTATTTCGTTTTGTTTCTTTAATTTTGTATTATTTTTTTCTTTATTGTTTCTTTTTTTTGTTTTTTTCTTTATTGCTGTTTTGACTTTTATTTGTTCCATAAGCATATCAGATATGCTAGATATATCATGAGTATGTAGTCACAAAATATATTATAAGCATGTGTACTATACAATTTCAAAATAATGCGAGAACTCTAGTACCCATACCACAAGTTTAATCTTACATTGGGTACTAGTGGTCAACATTTAATTCTATGTTTATATTGTAATTAATTAATAAATGATTGAAAAATGATTGTAAAAAAAAAGGTGTAATGTATTTTAAATTAACGATTTAAAAGTTAGAATTCTAGCATTATTAAATATTAAACATATTATTAAAGCATGATAATACTTAAATATGTTACTTTAAAAAAAAAAAAAAAAAAAAATTAACAGTACAATCTTAATGAAGAAAAACACTTTACCCATCAGGCCAGTTTACCACCACTGTTAATCGAATTTATTCTATATCAATTTGTATTGTTCCAGACAACATCAGTAGATATATTTTCATTGGGATGCGTATTTTATTACGTATTGTCGAAAGGTCATCATCCTTTCGGAGATATGTTAAGAAGACAAGCAAACATACTCACTGGAGATTATAACTTAGACCAATTAGAGTAAGTAGCATTTATTATTACAGTTATTTTAATCTACAAGTACTTGCAGTACCCGGTCGTAAATATTGCACATCGACTTTTGTAAAGAGACAATCAGCCAATTTCGGCTTTGTAGAGCATCATCTTTGTCGCACGAAATACAAACAGCCTAGTATCTATTAGCACCTGTTAAGGGTACGCATTCCACAGACACGAACTTGCTAGTGGACGCAGCCTAAAAGATTGTTGTAGAAAACGTTCACGCTAAAATTGCTCAAAATAACTTTGGGGAAAGGGTACGTACAAATAATATTAACATATAAATAATTGGACCAATTAACTTTCTCCGTTTGTATAGAGTTGCGGCTGGCATGCGTACCCTTAAAACAAATTAAGATTTGATAGTGTACGACAGAGATGATGCTCTACGAAGACGAAATTGATCGATTGTCTCTTTCCACAGGTCGATGTGCAATATTTAGTTTAGTTGTTTATATAGACATGTTTTTAGGACATAATAAAAGATTCCAAAAAAAAATTTAGGGCCCTATTTTTGTTTTGTTTGTAAATTATTTCATATTATTTGTAACAAAACTCAAACAATTACCAAATTTTATTGTACCTTATTTAAAAGAATAAAATACAATATGTGTGTTGGATATAGTGGGACTATATCTAATATCTATAATCTTTTCAACAGTAAAGTATTGCCTGAAGAAGAAGTTTTACTAACGAAGATACTGATCCGCGCCATGATATCACCACGACCGGGAGCAAGACCGCCCTGTGAGACTGTGCTCAAGTATCCCATGTTCTGGGGCAAGCAAAGTATACTCAACTTCTTACAGGTATGTATTACATTATTAAATTACATATTAGAATGTGTTACCACCTCGTGTTGGCATTCTATAGTGTGACCACAGGAGCTGTGCACCCCCTGAGGTATGCGCGGCGAGGTGGGGGACGAAGAAAAAATAGGTGTCCGTTATGGTAGCGTACACGTGATAGTTCTGATAGAAAGGGAACTTTTCTTTTGATAAATTCTTTATGTAAAAATAATGCGTGAAATTCTGACTAAATTAGTGTATGTATGTATATGTTATGCGAATTCACAGGGGAATATTATGTCAAAAATCCATCTTAATTTATGTTCATAGTACTGGTACAGATAATATGCTCACAAGTGATTTAAATATCTCGAGAACTACAAAACATAGGTACAGTAATTCTGTTAATACAGTAGAAATGTAACCCTGAAATAACGCCTGTGTAACACTTTATTTCAATACAAAATTCAATATTATCGGAGATATTAACGGTTCTTAGGGGCCGGCCTGGAGGCATTTCATTACGCTATAATATTAGAACTACAACAACTATTTTTTTTTAATGTAGGTACAGTCTGTCTATAAAGTCCTGACAATAAATTAGGGCGCCACTATGCTACACGTAGCAACCCTATTTAGTCTAACGAAATAGTTTTCAAAACAATTATGTTCAAATAACACTACACTATTAGAGCACTTATAATACTAGGGCATTTCTTGTAGGTAAGCCTATTGCATTTAAAGTTTTGCGTAGAACTTCAAGACTACAATTAAAATCCATCTCAGTTCTATATATCTATATAGCTATCATCTGCAATTTTCTGAGGGTTGGAACTCGAAATTTTACAAAAGTTATGTACCTAAATTGAACATTTGATTATACCTACAATAAATTTAGACATAACTAGAAACAAAATACAGGTAAAAGAAGAAAAATGTTATATACCTCTTTTTTACTGTAGAACATAATTGTATTTTGTGGGGGAGAGCAGAAATATATAAACATACATTTCTTTCTTTGACCGGCCTTGCCTGTGTTTACCAGGAGTTTCAAGCTTTTCATTATTTTTAAATCTGTTATTTTTAAATTTAATAATTCTAATGGAATGGAAAGAATAACTATAATACCTAACTAAAATTTATTCAGTGTTAAATATTAACCAACAAGATATTATTTAACATGGATTTACTAAGAGCTAAATGATAAAAAATTTAATAAAATATTGTAATTAATTATTTTTTGTAGACAGACCAGTCGATGCGAAAGTGACATAGTTTAGTTATCAATATCAACCGTAATATAGACATAAAGCAATTAATTCAAATTCAAGTTAGGATAAATCTTGACTGAATCATAATAGTGCAACTGATAATGTATCAACAGAAATGGTCGTACTACGATTTTTCTTACTTACAATGAATATCTAACCTAAAAATGTGCTATGTACACAATGCCTGTTTTTGGTCTCTAGATCTCAAATGGAGTGAATTTATTACTTGAGACAGATTACGAAAAACAGTAACACGATTACATACCCATCAAAGTTGCAGTTCGCCCATAAAAATCATCCAAATCGCATAAAAGTTGACCAGAATCGTGCTCCGCTAAACATCGCTTTATAACTTTAAAACCACTTCCCGCGTGCCACTTTGATTTACTCTACTCATTGTTTACGTTGTTCTTCGTAAGTCAGTATTAGTTTATTGTAGATTAATGAACTAATAAAAATCACAAATTTGACGACTTTATAGACATATCTGTAATATATTACACTTACTTAGTTGATCACAATGTAACCCAAATATACGGGGCCGGACTCCTGGACTCGTTTTCTCATATTTTATTAAAAATATGCAGGTGATAAATAAGAACTCACCCCTTACTCATAAACGCATCTTAAACTTAATCACTATGTGTAGCGAGATTATTATTTGTAAAATCAAACTTATACCAAACAAAACCGTAAGAATTTAAGGTAATCAATTAACTAAAATTTAAGAGGCGTTTATGAGTAAGGGGGTAATCTGTATAAAGTAATTCTTAGGAATACTGTAGTGTTAACAATTTCTAATTCCTCATCATTAATCTTAACAATTGTTTTTTTTTTATTTTTATTTATGCAGAGTTTTTTGGCATAGTAACCAACTCGATATAGCTCTTGTGTATGCTACCATAACGGACAACTACCTGCTGTCACGAGTTTTGACGGCAATGTCATAACAATTCGAACATTATATTTTTCTTTATGAACTTCATGTTCTTAGAGTATTTGATACATTCCGCTAGATGTCATTTTTCTCAAAGTTACATTATAAAAACACAAATAATGTTCCTATTTACGCTTAAAACTATACAATAATGTAAATACTTTCTTGGAGTTTTTAAAAATGACTGTCTTTTAAAAGAAAACTGCTACAGCCGCTCGTGTAGCGACCCGTACCAGCCAAATAACTTAACTATATTGCGTCAGATGTCGCTAGTAGCTACATCATAGACTGTTTATTCTATACCAGTATATAACATGTACTCTAAATGTCCACCCCCCTCTCGCCGCGCGCATACCTCAGGAGGTGCACAGCTCCTGTGGTCACACTATAGCTATATTAACAGCTTATACAAATCGTTATTCTGTTATTCGAGATCGCATGTCGGTGCTATGTTATTCTTTGTGGCGTTTATTCCTTTTCAAGTGATTTCTATTAATGAAAAAAGGGGTCGTGTTATTCGAGGTCGCATGACTTCGTTGCTAAGATATTCGTGATGGCGCGCATTTGTTGTTACGTGATTCGTTGTAGTAAACTTACGGGGTCGCGGTATTCGTTGTTTCACTTTCCGTTATCACATATTACACTCATACAAAACATCATTACGTTTTTAAATCCTCTGGTTAGTATGAATTACTAGCTCAATGTCCTACTAAAGGCATAGAACCCTTTATGTAAAGGAGGGTATGTAAGGGAGCTGACCAACTATTACCTCACTGAACAGGTAGAGTAATATCGAATTTTTCATTTCTTTTATGTGTAGGTTACATTTCATATTAGGCAATGAAGTATTAATAAAATATTGTAAAAAACGGAAATAAATATTCACTTTATGACGTGGGTAAAATGTTACCTAATGATAAATGAGTATTCTCTTTGTGATATTTTTTTGCATAAAGTATGTTTAACAAAAACACAAAAAAAAAAAGTTGTTGTGGGTGCACGTAAAATTTGTTGTCTCCGTAAATAAAATTAAAAAGTGGTTAAAAAGTGAACAGTTTGGATAAAAAAATATACCAAATCGATCAGTGTTTGACAATCTATTTACTAACATAAATATCTTCATAAGAATCTTTGTCCAATTCAGTGAAAATAGTGTGCAAGTGCAGAAGTAAACAGTTTGAATTTGAATTAGTCATATTGACTACTGTTAAGTTAAACAAAGAAGTTGACCTTTGGACTCATTGGCGTAAGCTACTCCTAGACATTTCTGCGTTCTCAATAACCAGAATAAAAAGTGAACACCTATTTGGCGCCATCAATTACGTTCTCCGTAGCGTACTCTGAACATAGCTAGACTGCGAAGACAAAGTTCCTGGGATCAAATCTTGAGGATTGATAAATTATATTGAATATCTCTTTTTGACATTTTAATTTTAAATTTTTGATATTTTTTTTGTTTTTAAATTAATGAATACTTATATTTTTTTTTTTATAATTTAATGTTTTTTTTTTTTTTTTTTTTGTTTGATAATTTAATTTAATTTTTTATTATTATTATATAAAAATTTTGTTTTTAAATTAATTAATACTTATGTTTTTTTTTATTTAATATTTAATTTTTTTTTTTTTTTTGATAATTTAATTTTTTTTTTTTTATAATTATATAATTTTGTTTCTAAACATTATGGTTTCTAAAATTTGTGGTGGATGTAAATCCGACATAAAGAATGAAAATAGTTTGAAGTGTTCCAATTGTAAGGAATGGTATGATTTGCTGTGCGCAAATATAACAAGAGATGGCTTTAATAAAATGAATGCTGTTGCTAAGCGTGGATGGAAATGTGTTGAGTGCGTAAGTAAGCAACCAAAGGCTGGAAACTTGAACACCCCGGTACGATCGAATTTTAGTGATTGTAATCCCGCAAGAGTCCAAGATAGTCTATCTACACAGTCACCGTCACCTGACAATGTTACTACGCGTTCATAGCAGTCTCCTTGCCAGACCTCTAGCCCACTATCTGATAAGGGTGAGGCGTCCTTGTCGGATGTCCGTGGCGATGCTCTCCGCCAAATTATTAGACAGGAAATGGAACGGGCAGTGAAAGAGTCTTTAAATGTAATTGTGGCAGAACAATTTAAGAAAATAAATGATGTCATTAGTACCTTCCAAGAATCACTCTCCTTCTTCAACGATAAATTTGAGGAAATCAAAAGTACCCTGATGGAGAAGACGACCATTATACAGAATTTAGAAAAAGAAAACACGAGTCTACGAAATTCTTTAAATAACATAACCCAGAGGATGAATATTATCGAACAACATTCTCGTAGTAATAATATTGAGCTGCAGTGTGTTCCTGAACATCGCACTGAAAACTTGATTTCTACTTTATTGCAATTAAGTAAAGTCATCAAATGCACTATAAATGACAGAGACATACATTACTGTTCTAGAATTGCCAAGAGGGATAGTCAGAGTAAGCGACCAAGATCAATACTCGTAAAATTTGGCAGCACCCGATTACGGGACTCTTTTCTAGCCGCCGCTATCAACTACAATAGGAACAATAAGCAGGAAAAACTAAATACAAGTCACCTTGGAATAGCTGTGGACGAACCAACACCTATCTATGTAGTCGAACATCTGTCGCCGGACAACAAATTAATCCACGCAGCATCACGTATTAAAGCCAAAGAATTAAACTATAAATACACATGGGTACGAAATGGTAAGATTCTTATGAAAAAACACGAAACATCTGAAACTATTGTCATAACAGATTGGGAAAAACTCAAACATTTAGCATAAATGTAGTATTTTTTTTTGTTGTTGTTAACTCATTTTATGTATAATTTAAATTACAATTTTGCATGACTTATGATTAGTATCTTTAAAATTCAATTCGATTAAATGTTATTATCAAAATACTCGAGGGCTTCGAACCAATATTGTAAATGTACGTCAAAATATTCTCAGTAGCGATTACGATGTCTATGTCTTCACTGAAACTTGGTTGTCTAATGTCGTGTTGGACTCTGAATTATTTGGTGGCAACTACGTTGTATATAGAAGGGATCGTGAAACGGCTAATGCATGTAGACATAAAAAATCTGGGGGGGGGGGGGGGGAGTTTTGATAGCTGTATCCAGAGACTTTCACTCCCGTCGTATGTCGGAGTGGGAGACTAATTTTGAAGATCTCTGGGTTACTATAGACTTAAATCAGAGTAAATGCAAACAAGACGTATTGAAGATATGTGCTGTTTACCTGCCTCCACCGGTGCGGCGGGATGCACTGGAGCAGTTAATAGAAAACTACAATTCAGTACTAAGTACACATTCCACTGCCGCGACGGTCATTGCGGGGGATTTTAATCTAGGTTGCATTGAATGGACACTTCATGGTGACAATGAACCATGTACTATATCTTCTAATGGCGGCTCGAGCGGTCTTAGAGACATACTGGCTGACTTTATGGCAGTAAACGATCTCCATCAATACAACTCTATTCCAAATTTTCAAAATAAGATGCTTGACTTGATACTGTCTGACTTACAACATGTCACTGTAAGGAATTGCTCGAGTCCAGTGAGAGGTATTGACAAGCATCATCCAGCACTGGAATTCTCCTCTGTAGTTACTGTTCTATCAAGAATTAGACCCGTTCAAGTAAAAAGATATAACTACTACAAAGCAGATTACGAAGAAATTATGCTCTTGCTTGATCGGATAGATTGTCGAAAGGAATTAGGGTTTTGCAGCGACGTTAACATGATGGTATGTAAGTTTTACAGTTTTATAAGAGAACTAATTAAAGAGCACGTGCCTATAAAAAACCCATATTCAGGAAAATATCCGCCATGGTATTCCGATCATCTTAAAAGATTACTGAAGCGAAAACTGAACTTACACCGCAAGGTAAAAAAATATAATAATCCTTTGGACGTCATAGAATTTGGTTATTTGAGGAGGGAGTGTGCTCATCTTACTAAATATTGTTACAAGCAGTATATATTTAACATGGAAAATGCAATAAACACTAACCCTAAAAATTTCTGGACGCATATAAAAAAATTGCGCAAATCACATTCTATTTTCCCCTCTGTCATGACCCTTCATGACCGAAGGGCGAACTCTTCTCTCGATATTGCTAACTTATTTGCTGAACAGTTTTCGTCTGTGTTCGCACCTTCTGATCCAAGCAACTTTAATCCTGGCTCCGTGATTATTAATCAGTGCGAACTTCATAATATCACTGTTTCACAAAAACTTGTACAAATTAAATTGTCTAGACTGGACGTGTCAAAGGGGGCAGGTCCTGATGAAATTCCACCATATTTTTGGGCCCGTTGTTCTCGATCCATATGTGAACCTTTGACAATTATTTTCAATGCCTCCCTCAGCACGGGTGTGTTCCCAAGTCAATGGAAAACTGCAAGAATTGTACCAATACACAAAAGTGGCAAACGCGATGATGTCTCAAACTACCGGCCAGTGTCAATTCTATCAACATTGTCTAGGGTGTTCGAATCATTAGTGTACACAATTCTCTACGAACATGTGAGACATTACCTTTCTGACAACCAACATGGTTTCATTGCTAAAAAGTCAACGAGCACTAATCTCATGGACTACGTAACTGACCTCACAGAAGCGGTGGATAGGGGGTTACAGGTGGATGCTATCTACACGGATTTTTCGAAGGCCTTCGACAGAGTAAATCACAATATTCTGCTCGGAAAGCTGTATTCATTCGGCGTGACTGGAGTTGCTCTAAGCTGGTGCAAGTCATACCTGTCGGCTCGATGTTCTTCCGTCGTAGTTGATGGTGTCCGGTCTGAACTGCTTGTCGCCACATCAGGGGTGCCTCAGGGCTCTAATTTAGGTCCTTTATTTTTTAATATTTTTATCAACGACATTTCTAATATATTTAATTACTCTACTCCATATTTATTTGCTGATGACCTCAAATTAATTCGCATAATCCGGGACAGCTCTGACTCACTTCTCCTACAGGCTGATGTTGATCGATTGTGTCAATGGTGTGAGGAGAATAGAATGACTCTTAACAGTTCTAAATGTAGCCATATCAAATTTACACGAAAATGTAACATTTATAAATGTACATATAAAGTTAAGGGAAGTGTTTTAACAGAGGTTACCTGTATACGTGATCTAGGTGTGTATTTAGACAGCAGACTCGGTTTTGTGGAGCATATTGATAAAACCGTCGTTTCAGCTAATCGTGTACTTGGTTTTATCCTTAGATCTTCTAAGGAATTTACAAAGCCTTCAACAGCTATTCTTTTGTACAACAGTCTGGTGAGGAGTAAACTGGAGTACTGCAGTATAGTCTGGAATCCATGTTACCATGTACACACTAAAAGAATAGAGGGGATACAGAAAAGACTGATGTGTCATCTTGCCTACCGATCTGGTGTACATAAAACTTTGACTGCTTACGAGGATCGGTTGGCGAATTTTAAGATGACTTCTCTAGAAAGTCGTCGTACTTTAGCTGACATGACATTCCTGTATAAGCTACTCAATAATCAGGTCAATTGTTCCAGTCTGTTAGCAAAGATAACCATAAATGTTCCCTAGAGAGTACCGCGGCATCCTTGTTCTTTGTTGAGACCACCGAGATGTAGGACTAATCTTGGCAAACATTCATATATTGTCAGAATTAGTTATGTATACAACGATTTATCAAATGGTGTGGATGACATAGACATCTTTCGCAACTCGTTACCAGTATTTAGGAAAAATATTTTAAATAAACTGCAGGAAAGTTCGTAGTTCTCAATGTTTATTTCAATGTTTATTTTATTTTATTTTATTTATTGACTTAATTAATTTATGGTTTTAAGTATTTTAATTTCATTTCATTTCAACTTTTTTTTTTCTTTCCATGTTAATTTTGTGTTTTTTTTTTCTCTTTTTATGTGATTTTTTTTTTATTCAATTATTTATTTTATGTTAATTTTAAATAATTTATTCAATTTTAAACAATCTTGGTACTTTTTATTTTTTTTTGTATTCAATAATTATTATTTATTTGAATTTGACATGTTAATTTGTATAAATATTTTATTATTCATTTAAATTTAGACTTTGTACCTACTAAAGCATGCTGTGGTAGGCTCTAGTCAAAAAAATATATGACTAAAGATGAAAATGTACCTACATAATATTAATAAAGAAATGTATTTTTTTGTTTGAGATCCAATAAACAAATAAACTGTACATGGGGAAATTTTAAATAACAATGGTCCCAATATCAATCCCTGGGGATCTCCTGATATCACAGTTATCTAGGTCGAGGTATAGCCACGCAGCACTACTGCTAGTTAAAAATGTACGAGTATAAATATGAATTTTTATAGACAATATTTCAAAGTTTAAAAATGTTGATGTCCTGTGAACACATCTACCTAAAGGTTGCCAGGTACTTGATTTGACTTTGAAATTTATTTTTATTCGTATTCAAAACTTTAGTACCTACCTTAATTGCATGTATGTCATGCTATTGCATGTATGTCATGCTATTGCATGTATGTCATGCTATTGCATGTATGTATTAACTAAATGTATTATAAGATACTAATATAAAAGAAATTTATAATTTTATTCTAACTCTAACTGATCTACTATAGTGTGACCACAGGAGCTGTGCACCTCCTGAGGTATGCGCGCGGCGAGAGGGGGGTGGACGTATAGAGTACATGATAAATACTGGTATAGAATAAACAGTCTATGATGTAGCTACTAGCGACATCTGACGCAATATACTTAAGTTATTTGGCTGGTACTGGTCGCTGCACGAGCGGCTGTAGCAGTTTTCTATTATAAGACAGTTTTTTTAAAAACTCCCAGAAAGTATTTACATTGTTGTATAGTTTTAAGCGTAAATAGGAACATTATTTGTGTTTTTATAATAAAACTTTGAGAAAAATGACATCTAGCGGAATGTATCAAATACTCTAAGAACATGAAATTGTTAAAGAAAAATATAATGTTCGAATTGTTATGACACTGCCGTCAAAACTCGTGACAGCAGGTAGGTGTCCGTTATGGTAGCATACACAAGATTTATATCGAGTTGGTTACTATGCCAAAAAACTCTGCATAAATAAAAAATAAAAAAATCCAATTGTTAAGATTAATGATGAGGAATTAGAAATCGTTAACACTACAGTATTCCTAGGAATTACTTTATACAGATTACCCTCCTTACTCATAAACGCCTCTTAAAGTTAATTGATTACCTTAAATTCTTACGGTTTTATTTGGTATAAGTTTGATTTTACAAATAATAATCTCGCTAAACAGTAATTAAATTTAAGAGGCGTTTATGAGTAAGGGGTGAGTTCTTGTTTATCATCTGCATATTTTTAATAAAATATGAGTATATTTGGGTTACATTGTGATCAACTAAGTAAGTGTAATATATTACAGATATGTCTATAAAGTCGTCAAATTAGTGATTTTTATTATTTCATTAATCTACAATAAACTAATACTGACTTACGAAGAACAATGTAAACAATGAGTAGAGTAAATCAAAGTGGCACGCGGGAAGTGATTTTTAAAGTTATAAGGCGATGTTTAGCGGAGCACGATTCTGGTCAACTTTTGTTTATGGGCGAACTGCAACTTTGATGGGTATATTATCGTGTTACTGTTTTTCGTAATCTGTCTCAAGTAATAAATTCACTCCAAACAGGCATTGTGTACATAGCACATTTTTAGGTTAGATATTCATTGTAAGTAAGAAAAATAGTACGACCATTTCTGTTGATACATTATCAATTGCATTAGTATAATTCAGTCAAGATTTATCCCTATTTGAATTTGAATTAATTGCTTTATGTCTATATTACGGTTGATATTGATAACTAAACTATGTCACTTTCGCATCGACTGGTCTGTCTACAAAAAATAATTAATTGCAATATTTTATTAAATTTTATATCATTTAGCTCTTAGTGAATCCATGTTAAATGATATCTTGTTGGTTAATATTTAACACTGAATAAATTTTAGTTAGGTATTGTAATAATTCTTTCCATTCCATTAGAATTATTAAATTTAAAAATAACAGATTTTAAAATAATGCAAAGCTTGAAACTCCTGGTAAACACAGGCAAGGCCGGCCAAAGAAAGAAATGTATGTTTCTATATTTCTGCTCTCCCCCTCAAAATACAATTATGTTCTACAGTAAAAAAGAGGTATATAACATTTTTCTTCTTTTACCTGTATTTTGTTTCTAGTTATGTCTAAATTTATTGTAGGTATAATCAAATGTTCAATTTAGGTACATAACTTTTGTAAAATTTCGAGTTCCAACCCTCAGAAAATTGCAGATGATAGCTATATAGATATATAGAACTGAGATGGATTTTAATTGTAGTCTTGAAGTTCTACGCAAAACTTTAAATGCAATAGGCTTACCTACAAGAAATGCCCTAGTATTATAAGTGCTCTAATAGTGTAGTGTTATTTGAACATAACTGATTTGAACACTATTTTGTCAGACTAAATAGGGTTGCTACGTGTAGCACAGTGGCGCCCTAATTTTTTGTCAGGACTTTATAGACAGGCTGTACCTACATTAAAAAAAATAGTTGTTGTAGTTTTAATATTATAGCGTAATGAAATAACTCCAGCCCGGTCCCTAAAAACCGTTAATATCTCCGACAATATTGAATTTTGTATTAAAATAAAGTGTTACACAGGCGTTATTTCAGGGTTACATTTCTACTGTATTAACAGTACCTATGTTTTGTAGTTCTCGAGATATTCAAATCACTTGTGAGCATATTATCTGTACCAGTACTATGAACATAAATTAACATGGATTTTTGACATATTCCACTGTGAATTCGCATAAAGCATTTACCTACACTAATTCAGTCATAATTTCACGCATTATTTTTACATAAAGAATTTTTCAAAAGAAAAGTTCCCTTTCAATCAGACCTATCACGGGTACGCTACCATAACGGACACCTATTTTTTCTTCGTCCCCCACCTCGCCGCGCATACCTCAGGGGGTGCACAGCTCCTGTGGTCACACTATAGCACTACATGTGCGTGCCCTGTAGGTGCAAGAATAATACTCGCGAAATTATTATTTCTGATTAAGGCCTTTGGCACACTTGTCGGAATTTACGTCGCGGGTCATCGGCTAGGGAACGCCAATACATGGTACCTAATTGCATATTAAATTACAAATAGCGGAAGAAGCGATCTTTCGCGTATATGCCCGCTGCTTATATTTGATATGCAATGACATGTATTAGCCTTCCGTTGCGTAATGTACGATTTTCACCAAACGGAGCAAAAATGAAATTTAAAAACTGTTTACAAGGCTCAATTTTCTTTGGTCAACGTGAAATGCTCTGACGCGCTCCGTTCGGAGAAAATCGCACATAAGATCCGTGAAGTGTGGCAAGGGGCTTAGAGTTGAGCTCAGCCCTAGTTTCCGCCGCTTTATAAGTGGACAACATGATTGCTACTAATCAATCTTAGCCTCGATACGACGTAATAACCGGTCAATGAACTCTTTATCAGAACTGTTTAAAGAATTCTATAGATCTATTTTAGAATCCGTTTATGTACTTAGCCATTACGTGTTTGCCTTATCAGCAATTGTGAGTTATGTGTGTGATGTTAGTCTTATATTAGTGCAAATATTGTGAAGTCATTGACTTAGTATTTAGAGGACATTATTATAAGCTGAATGTAGGCGACCTTGGCCTTTAATTAGATTAAGGTGTATGGGAAACGAGTATAGTATTACCTGACGTAGGTTCGACGACCGGATGAATGTAGATCGATCTATATTTTCTTGTAAATTGTTAGCTTGAATCGAAAATCTCGATTTTATCTTTTTTTTTAAATGAACAAAAATTTTTATCAACGTACATATCAAACAAGATGTTTATAAAAATCGCTAAATAATTAAAATCAATATCTGTAACTTTAATGTAATGTAGATTACAATGTCACGACCCCGTCACATCTTGAAGTTGTAAAATCTTACAAGGTTAAGGTCAAGCAAACATTAGACAGAACTTTAAACTGTAATTGCCTAGTTCTAATTGTTTTGCTTACATTTAGGTATGTTTTACCTACCTGTTCCTGATGCTCAATTTTTAGCATTCCATTGCTTTTCTGAGATTAAGACAATATTTTCTTCACCCATCGCCATTTCTGACTTTACTGAAAATAATCTAATTAGTAGATTTTTTAAAATTGTTTTGTGTTCTTTAACTCTTTTTTATAAATACCTAAAGGCAGAGTTTCATACCAATAGATAACTTTGTAGCCTAAAGTCTTTGTGTATAAATAGTCTACCATGTATCCTCGTCTGTGCAGGATGTAAGCGACCAAGTGGAAAGCGGCGGCGGAGCATGCGCGGCGCTAGAGCGAGGCGCTCGGGGTGTCGTGCGCGGGGACTGGCGAGCACGTGTCTGTGTAGCCGTGGCGAGGGATCTGCGTGCGAGACGTACTTACCGCGGAGATAGGGTTGCGCATCTACTGAGGGCTATAAGGAATAAGGTACGTGGATATGTTATATTACAGTACTAAATATGTGCACAAAATTGTGGAACAATTACATTTATCTGTCCTTTCAGTTCAACCAAAATATTTCATTAAAAAATATTTGGAAGATACTTCATATTCATAGCAACCCTTAGTTCATATTATTGGTACAATTAGTAGAAAAGAATTTAATAAATAATTGTTTTGTTAACAGAAACACCACTACAGAGAATTAGAACCAGAAGTTCGAGAAAGTCTCGGTAAGTTACCTGACGGTTTTGTCACCTATTGGTTGAAGAGATTCCCCCTCTTATTACCACATGTATGGCTTCAAATGCAACATTATCGATACGAAGATATTCTACAAGGATATTATCCCCACTCGTTCACGTTCAATCGAGACGATGTCGCCGAATTAAACGACGACATTCAATACGAAGATATACCTGAAGAAATGTGTGATCCGGAAAAGAATGGATTGTTCGTTAAAAGTAGGGTCTACATTGAAGAAAATCAAGAACAGAACAAGTTTGTAAAAGAAGCATCGCCTAAAGGTTCTCCGAGGAGAGCCGTAGATTGGCGAAGTGAACCTCGTCAAGATGACGTCAGACTTCGGGATAGACATTACTATAAGAAAAAGGAGAAAAAACGGGATATTCCTCCAGTTTGGACATTGCCACCGCAGTGAATTAATTAGTTTATATAAAGTGAAGTGATTTGGTATAACAGGGAAGGCACTACAGCCAGTTTTATGGCGAGGTCGATTTGACACTAGATGATACTAGTTAAAACATAAGGTATTAGTTTTGAGTGCCATCATTAGGTTGCGTATCGATTTATTTAGACCAATATAACTATGTGTCAAACTGGAGGCCTAAAATGCTAGTCGGCTGTAAAGCTATTGCGCAACTTTTTTTATAGTTATGCGATTGATACGCACTACGCTAGTTTAGATAGAAGTTTTAAAAGAGAAGATATGCGGGACAATCTCTTCAAATAATTTTTAAGCGAAAGAGTGTTTGATAAATGTTGTTGTGCCGAATAATTTTAGTACACTTAATATTGAAAATATTTGACAAGATAAAGCGTCAATCTTTATAACCCCAGAATAAGTCTTAAGTATTACATAATTAAGTAACGGAATAGTTAAAAGTATTATTTATAATACAGCTTGTTAATGGTTTTCTATAATTTTTATTAATTGGTTACTTTAGGCTAACCTTAGACAAAATGGTCTTTTTTTATTCGACTCAAAGACAACCAATTTTTTTTTTGACTTCTTAGTCGTTTTTGTGGCTCAAGGGTTCTTGACACACGGTGTCGTTTTTATTTTATTGTTAATTTATATAGTAATATATTAATCATTCGCACAACAAACCAGTTCGTGCTTATTTATTATAATGAATTGAATGTACTTTTTAATGTTTAGAATAATTATATTATAATTGACAAAGTACTTTGACGTAGATCTCTAATTATACTTAAGTATTGAATCGTTTTGATAATTTGTTGGATGACATTGAGTTGGGGACCAAGTTAATAAGCATATGCTTGTACTATTAAATGAACTTAGATGTGATGCTTTTATTATCATGCTTATAATAACTATGCCAATTTACTTGTACTGGTGGTAAAGCTTATAAAAACATCTCATGGCATGACTTAATTTAAAATTGTTATAAGGTATTTATTTCCGCTATAAAATATATTTGGAATGTGTAAAATATTAGTTTTATTATTTATTCATATTTATTTTAAAAAAATACCTAAATTTATATTTAAATAATATTTTGTAACAATTTGGAACTAAGCTTTTTTACTGTCAACTACACAAGTACTTTAACATTACCAATTTTAACGTAATTTAAATTCTAATGGATTAATAATGTTTACTTACAACAATTTTGAGTCTTATTGACGTTATTCCGTAGTTAAACTAGGTTGATTGGAATGAGAATAACATTTTAATTTCACAATGATTTAGTGTATAAAAACAAAACTAATATAAATTATAAACATTATTCTGCCTTACTAAGCACAAAAGCGGTATCTCAGTGAAAGCTAGTTACAAGATAATCGAAGATTGTAAAAATAGCATCCTTAGTAATGGAAAAAGAGAAATGGAGATCTGTTATATTATTATATCTTTTAAATAATATACCGCTATTAGGCTTAGTTCAATAGATGCGTATATTTTTAAGTAATCCAATGCCATAAAAATCAAATTCGATTTTTTTTGAGATACCGCTTTTGCGCTTAGTAGGGCAGTATTATTGCCATGAGCATGAGGCTATTAGATCAGTACCATCTAGTACTACCTATACAGTTTGTCGCACACATATACTTAAACAGATTTACTTTTATTAAAAATGGAAAGTATATAAGTGCAATAAAATTAGGCGGCCTTATACGAAACGTTGATGGTGATTTGTTCATACAGATATTGTCGAAATTGTACATCATTTTGTACTTTATGTTGTCACTATTTTTAATACATCTGTTTGTTAAAAAATCTTTTGTAATATTAAATGTATTACACTCTTTAATTACTTACAAACTTGTAAAAAGAAAATAATATTAATTAACAATTATAACTCTTACGTAATTTAAGTCATCGTCTTATAAGCTGTAATTATGTTATCATAGCGCCTAAGTTTAGATGTTGACATTTGACCTTTATGTAATTTATTTAAAGTTTTATAGAATATAATAATTATGTATGAAAATAGTTTGTGTATCCGTGTATTTCGTATTTAGTAACTTAAACTATTTTAATTGTGATATACCTAAAGTAAGGTATACCCACTCTGCACAAAGACGGTAAAAGTTACAGGAAATCGTGACGGGTAGTAGGGAAAAGGAGGGGGTGCCGACGTCCAGTAGGGGTCTCTTCTGGTTGATACGATTTTGATGATATATCAAGTAATACATTTATTTCGTTCGACATCAATTATGAAATGATAGGCTAACAAAAAAAACTATTCTGTGGGTTAGAAAACTGCAAATATGGTAAGGCTATCTGAGATTTTATGAGACTCCTAATAACCAAAATATGCTAACGATACTTAACGACCTAAAGCTTATCTCTGCATTTTTATTTTATGGTCGTCTTTGTTGGAATAATAAGGCATTTAAAATACGTGTTTTAAAAGTTTATTAATGTATCTACTTACAACAAAAATTAAGTTGATATACCTACCCGATGTTTTGCAGCTTCCTATATATCAAGACGGATATGTTTTATAAATATTATGTAAGGTATACTGAAGTTTCGTGATACTCAACATATAAGACCAATAAGCGCACGTACTAGGTATAGTAAATACTTTTCAGCTATAGAAATGCTTATCGTTGGAATATACGCAGGTCGCGGTTTAGATGAGTTTGTCATTGAGTTTATTTATTTCGATAAGTTATAGGTCCTTTCCTAACCTTTTATAGTTAATTTCTTTGTTATTATAGAAAAGCTACAAATATAATAACATAATGATGCATAAAATAATCGTTTATCGTTCGTAGATACCTACCTACTAGTCTGTCTATGCCGTCCGAATTACATAATTTAATTATTTTTATTATCTAGTTGTGCAAGTTCGAGCACGTGGAGATTTTTAAACCAGTTTCTGAATGAAATTTGTATATCCAAGGTTGATTATTATTTACATTGTTACTATGTTGTATTTAGTGAATATTTCTCTTACTTATTGATTTAATTATTACCTTTTCCGACTTATCTTTTATTGTAATTTTATAAGGTCAGTTGTTGTGTGTTGAAGAGATTTTCTTACTTACATGAAATTAACGAAAACAAAAGTCGTTCAGGCTCAAGGCAATCGTTTAAGGATGACACAATTGATTGCATAGCTCGTCGACAGCAGCATATAATATGAGACCGGTGCACTAAGCAACGCGAAAGCAGCAGCAAAATCAATTTTTATTAGTCAATACAGTAGAAGATATCGTTTTATATAAACTGCGCACCTATTAGTGACTACATTCAGCAAATAATCATTGTATCAGCGTTATAGTAGATACCTATCTGTATTTTTTTTTACCATCTGATATATGACCTTATATCGGCCTATGACACCTGAAGTCAAGTAGGTAGTACACAATTTTCGGCGTAATTCTATTATGGCCGGAAGAGCATGTCTCGTGAAATTAAAAATGAACTGATAATTCGCTAGAACCCACATAGTTATTTAATCATTACATGTAATTAAATATTGAAAATGTCTATAGTGGCACAGATATAAATATATATTATTATGTACATTTGAATAGCTAATATGTACCTACTTATAAAGATACGTATGTATTAATGAAATAGTAAATCATTTTATGTTTATAAATATTGTTCCTGTGAATTGTAAATATTATATTATTAAGTAGGTAGGTAGTTATATAAGTCTTATTGTAACTAATATAGATAAGTAGTTATCGTATATACTACTGCGTACTATGTAAATGTAATCAGTACATAACCTAAAATATTGGTTTTTATACTGTGAGAAAGAAAGTTTTACCCAGTGATAATATTATTTATTATCCACAAGCTATCTATATGGATCACAATTGGATCATATTCTAAAACTATGCTCAAATAAATTGTTTATATATTTGTATTGTAAATATCAAATAAATATATTGAATTTGAGAAATGTATCTGTCTTTTATTATTAACTTTATTTACTCGAATCTATGGTTATTTATAAAGATGTTTAAAAAAATATTTGTAGGTACGAAAGCATCAGACCGGACTGCTTTAGATCCCTGTAAGTGCCTATAGGGGGAGAGTTCATTTATGTTGAGAAATCAGTGATTTTTAGGCTTCAAGATTCATTAAAATCAAAGTGTAGGTTAAGGAAGAAAAAGCGAGGGGCAAGTATAAAATATTTATTGTCAGTCAAGATTTAAAAATAAATTAACAACACAAACATTAATAAAAAGAATACTATTGTTAATAATCAGTCTTAGAAAAATATAATTTATATACTTAGTAGGCTATTGAGAATATAATGGCACTAAACAAGATATGCTACAGTACGCGCCAACAAACTCGGCCGGCTTAAAGTTAGCTATTACAGAAGTTTGCGCATGGAACAAACAGGAACAAATAAAATACCAGATTACTATCTTTTAGCCAGAAATCTGCGCAGCTATTTGAAACAACTTCAAGCCGATCGGGTTAGTTGGCGCGTTCTGTAGTTAATGAAACTATATTATGTATTGCTTTGTAATAGTGGCAGTGTAATTAAAGTTATTAGAATATACCCTTATTAAGTCTAGTTAAAAATTAAAAACAGAGTTCTCTGGAGTGTTTATGAATGTGGATTCATGATAGTAGGTGGCTACAGAATGGTGGTTGAATCAAGAGAACTATAAGTAGATAATAAGCTACCATTAATCAAAGAAAATGAGCTACAAAATGAAAATTTACTTACATAGCAGTTACTGTATACCCTGCATTGAATAATTGCTATTCTAAGTTCTTAATTAAACAGTAGCCAATTTTACCTTGGGACTAGACTAATCCACAAAAGCAATTTCAAAATGTAAGTATAGAATTGTATATCAAACTAGGTAAATGTGCACATTGACATACATTCAAAAAATTCCTCAACAGTTTACATAGTAATAGTTTACATAATAGGTTTTCTAACATTCTTAATAATTCAGCAATTTAAATCTAATTTTTATTGTGACTGTAGGAGTAATTAAGTAAGTTAAAAATATTTCGTAAATAAAATGCCACTGATTAAAGCTATCAAACACTATTCTTATATTACAATTTTGGCTTTGATAGACAAATTAATCTTATTATCTATTTTGTTAAAAAATATTATTACTTATTTAGTTTTAAATAATTTTCTATTATATCTATAATAGTTAGATGTACCTTTTCTCTAGCTAACATTAAAGCTGATTTATCTGCTCCATTTAACATAGTCATGTCAGGTTTACCTGTAACTAACACTTTTGCAGCTCCAATATTTCCCATTGTACTGATGTCATGCATAGGTGTATTACCAGCTAGATCTATAGCATTAATATTAGCACCCTTCTTAAGTAACAAATGTATAACATGTGTTTTATTATTCAAGGCAGCCAGATGTAAAGGCGTCTGACCTTTCTTATTTTTACAATTAATATTGGCATTGTTCAATAATAAAATTTTACATAACTCATCAAGGCCATATCTAGCTGCATAATGCAAAGAAGTATTACCATTTGTGTCTGCAAAATTAATATCAAAGTCTAAGGAATTTGGCTCAGTTTTCTTTTGACAAAGATGGCATTTACACAATGGGTGACATAGCATACTTTCTTGTTTATCATTAATATTTACAAATGCAGAGTAGTCTATTTTTAAATAAAAGCAGGCTAGTTTAGTATCCCCATAAGATATAGCTTTTAATATTCTATCAATCAATTTTAGATTTTCAACAGCTCTTGTAGCCTGATTCATTTCATTGCTTTCAATATTTATTGTTTTCTGTAGTTTATCCGCAACTGTGTTATCTTTGCAATTCAAATCCTTAATATCTGTGTTTGTAATATGTATGTATTCATATAAGTTTGGAGTACAGGATTTAAGCAAATGCAAAATTTTCAAGTTGTGTGCATAGTCAAATGCAGTTTTACAACTTATATTCTGTAGAGAAGGTTCTGCTCCATTTTCAATTAGTAATCTAGCTATTCCTTCATAACCCCATTTAGAAGCTAGATGTAGTGGAGTATTGCCACTTTCATTAACACAATTTACATTTATCTTTGATCTACTATGTTCAGCAAAGTATATGAGGGCTTTTACACAATTCAGGTGACCATTATTGACAGCCATATGAAGAGGAGTGTTTTTGTCAATATTTGCTCTATTTAAATTAGCACCACTATGTAACAATAACAATAATGCATTTTGATGTCCTCTAGATGCTGCATAATGTAATGGAGTGCACTCATTAAGGTCTGTAGCATTAATATCCGAGTTCATTTCTATAAGGCACTCAACTACATTAGCTTTGCCATGGATACAAGCCATGTGAAGAGGTGTCAAACCATGGCTGTCCCTGGATGTAACAGTAGGTGAAGTTTTCAAAAGTTTTTTTGATATTTTACAAAAACAATTTTTACAATTACAAAGAGGGTGACACAGTTTCCCATATATTTCAGTGTCGCTATCATCATCATCTGTCATATTGTTCTCCATAGTAAGTTTTAAAAAGTTGGACTCTGTTTCTTGAATTGAAGCGAGATGCTTTTGATTTTTTTGTAATATTGCTTGCACCTGTTCACAATGGTTTGCTTTTATAAGTTCAAATATATATTCTAGAGTTTCATCCCTCCCATTAGTATCTGTAGATGTAGAAACAGATTCAGTCAGACTGCCTTTTCTATCTCTAGCCTTTACTAAGTCTTCAGTAAGATTACTCTCATAATAATAAGATTCTGGGTCAGGTGATCCAGTAAGGGCACCAGACTGTATATGTTCTATGACTGCTTCTAGAGTAGTTATAAGAAATGCACTCTCATCACCATCACCTCTGCCAACACCGCTAAACCTAAATTCTTTCATATAAGTCAACTGACTGTACCAGTTTGGTAAGCCAGACTTAATTACTAAAAATACAAACACTGGCAGTAAGTCATCAGCAGTAAGTAGAACAATGTTATTACTGCCATCTATTTCATTAATTGCATTCAAAGCCTGTTTTAAACACAGAACCTTTTCTAAAACAGTGTTGTAAGTGTCTATTTTTGAAAGAATTTGTTTTGCTCTAGGGACTGAATGATATAATTCCTTCTTGATATCAAGATCTCTGAGTTGTATATCAGACATGTTACGGATCTTTTTATTAAGATGTGAGTCTTCATAGGAACTACAAGTGCATATTGGCTTAAATAAGGCATTGAATATTAAATGTTGCATGTAACATTCTACAGCTAGCTTAATGTTTTCTAACACTTGTTTACATGATTTTGATTTATCTCTTAATCTTTTATTTTGTAATGCAATTTGAAGGCTGTTTGTGTATAGTTCACTAACCGTGTCTCTTAGAGGTCCTATCGCAACAGGAAGTGAGGGGTGTTTCTTTAAAAATACCTGTACAGTTGTCTCAATTTGATCAAGAACTTGACGTCCAGCTGCTTGTGTCCACAATAGGTCTATACAATCATTGATAGATGTGAGATACTCTTTAGATATACTATTATCACAAAAACTGGCAGTAGGCTCCAAAGGAGTTTCAATGCACCACACTTTGTATTTAATAAAATCTTCTGTGTAAAATGTTTCTTCAAACAATATATGAGTCTGAAGCGGTAATCCTTTGGTCACTTCGAAAGTTATCACTTTATTAATAACTGTCACTTGTTTCTCTGTAAGTGTACTATAGTGTGTTTCTGGCAATTCGTCACTGGGCACAAGTAAATGAGCACAGAAATCTTCAACAGCGAAAACACGAGTAGTTAAACTGCCTATTCTCGGTACACAAATTATCCATGATTGAGTAATACAATGTTGAAACAGGCTGGCGTATACCGTCTTTAATTCTACAAAGAATGGGTTATCAGAGATGATCTCGTCGTAAGTGCCATCCATTTTACAATTGTGTAATAAATCTGGATACGAGTAAATTTATATTATATTCGATTTGGCTTTTACTTCCAACCGAATGTGAATTTAGGTTTGATCGTGCCAAGAATATTAAATTACAAAATAATTGGCCATAAATTTAAGCACTCGCCACTATGAAAACATACAACTGAGTAACTGAGTGAACACTGACACTGGCCGATCAACTGTTATGACAGTAGACTGACACATTTTTTACTTCGATCGAATTGACAGACGCGTTTAATTGACGTTGAAAGAATGGTAAAAAATGTAAGTGTTTTTTTGTTATATGTTAATTCAATTCAATTCAAATATTTTATTTCGGAATGATCCATATTTTGTTAGTAGTACAACTTAGTTTAATGTTAGTATTAAGTTAAAAAGAAACATAAAAATTACAATAATATAAAATACAAAAATAACAAATTATACACTAGTTTTAGATAAGTGTACACTTATCCATCTTTGCCAGAGGGGAGAGTCCCACCGGTCAGAAAACACATTCAGGATGCCATTGGAGGAGGCGCGCATGCGCGTCATCATGGAAGCGCATCGCTTTCGCATGATCGCGGCGAACCCGTCAACGCACGCTTCTGCAAACATCCCTGACGCGCTACATCGCCACGGCAACGCCAAAAGCACCCTGAATGCGTTATTGTACTGTACGCGCAGGTCGCTGTATGCCCGCTGGGTATAGTCGGTCCACAGACTGCAGATGTAAAACGACTGGCAGAAGGTCTTAAATAGAGTTATTTTTACCGATTTACTGCAGCGTGCAAACCTGCGGGCCAGCATATTGCAACGGGCAGCCAGCGACCTACGCTCCCTGTCTATATCGACGGTCCCTATTAAGAATGTCGGTACTCCAAAAACACAACTTTTCAGTAGAGCAGTTTAAAGTTTATTTTGAGGATAAAAAAGGTATTAAAAGACACAGCCGTTTAAAATTTGGACTGGTGTTTTTTTATAATATTCATTACATTGTGGCGTAGAAAACTAAGGGAATTAATTGATAGTTTTCAAAATAATGCACTACTGACATTATCATCCGGACTATTTTTTAGGAAAACTGTCGATAGTGGCACTTTCGGCAATATTATTTGCATGTGCAATAGTAATTAAAGTAGGAAGTGGTATATCCAACATTTTAAAATGGAAAAATGGATATTTTTATGTCGTATGTGTTTGTCTTACTAAGTTAAATTAGAAAATAAACTACATTTTATCCAGTTTATAATGTTTACACATTAAAAACTGGATAAAATGTAGTTACATGAAACACAGAAAGTCAATCAGACAAAGAAATTATACAATCATTCTTAAACCAAGATGAGAATGACAGGTACCAGCGTGCACGCAATGAACCTAGAAATGCAAAATGAATGGGTTACTCTAGGTGACTACTGTATAGGGCTGCAAAGTGCTTTTAGATAGGGATCATTACTCGCAACGCCACGATAGAGTAGGGATTATAGGTGAAGCAGTGAGTCTATAGATTGCTAGAGCTAAAAAAAGGACTGACTACAAATGAAACACAAAACATCCAATTTGTTTAGGAATGCATCACTAAAAAGACCACCTACAAGCCTTTTTCAGTCCTTAATTCGGCAGACGACTGGACACTACTGGTTGACACGCATGAAATACACTACAAAATCCCGGAGGATATCTGCTTGTCACCGTTAAGATCAGACGTGTTCCTCTACTCAAATTCGAAAAAGCTTGTACTACTTATTGAGCTTACGGTATTGTAGGAAACTGACATCCCTAAAGACCAGGCAATTAAGACAAACAAAAACTTCGACTGACAAATGAGATAACAAGAAATACAGGGTTACTCTGTTGTATGCGTAGAAATAGGTGCAAGGGCTACACTATCTAAATCCCTCTACAACCTATTAAAAGAACTAGGACTGCCGAGAACTTCGGTAAACTCTCTACTATCACGCATATCCAAAACGGCATTGTTAGGTTCCACCAAATTGGGATAGGTAGAGAACGGAACATAGCATACAGTGAAGGTGACCGTTAACACGTTGTAAGGGGGCTTCCTTAAACCTACATCTGGGTCGTAAGTCCTGACGCTGTTATGCCAGTGTTCCGTCCTCTATAACGCGATGGACCCGGCACCCGCACGGAGAATCCATGGAATGTTAAGATTAGGTCTTACCTATACTTATCTTTATAAACAGTATAACTATAACAGCGTAAACACAAACCGCAAGACAACCGTCCTTAACTGTTAAAAATATTTATAATTACTTGTTTAGATCGTTTACTGAAGATTATTACTATCGTGCATTAAATCTGGGAAACAAAGTGCCATTTCTACATCGAACGCAGCCAGTACAGGCGAAGATCCATTTGGAAAAAATAATAAACTTTAGAATAAAAATGTTAAGTGAGCAGTTAGGTATTTATCGATAGAATTAAGCAGTATGTAACTATAGAACTAAATAGAAGGAAAATCAGATGACTTTTTGCTTAATCTACCTTCTCACTTATCTTTTTCTTTTTTATCTTTTTATTAAAGGCAACTCCCGTACTACGATTCGAGCACTGTGTCGCGGTGACATTTACATACATGAAATAAATTGACACAAAGAACACTCAGACCCTAGACAATAATTGGTAAATTAATTATTGTCTTGCGTGAAACTCGAACCTTCGACTTCGATTAATAATTGTTTTGCGTGGAACTCGAACCTTTGACTTCGATTAATATTTTTTATCTTGCGTGCAACTCGACACTTCGACTTCGATTAATAATTATCTTGGGTGAAACTCGAAACTTCGACTTCGATTAATAATTGTTTTGCGTGGAACTCTACACCTCGACTTTGATTAATAATTGTCTTGCGTGAAACTTGAACCTTCGACTTCGATTAATTGTCTTGCGCGGAATTCGATTCTTCAACCTTGTGCAACCGCATACACGACCGCTTTGCCCCCGAAGTAGTTAATGATTTAAGATTAAATAATAATCTTAAGTCACTGTTCTAGTTAAGATGTGCATCCAATAGAAAAAAGTAGACGAATGGTGCAGTTTTCGTATATAAATTAACATATCCGACATGTTCACTTGTATATTTCCATGCAATAATGTCAGAAGCCACACTTACAACACCACTTTGTTTGTGGGATACACATGTAACAATGTTCATAGTGACACATACGACAAAATGAACCTATTTAACGTCCGTACAATAATGTAGAAAGTGACACTTTCGACAAAATGATATGTTTTATATACATACAATAAAGTTGGAAGTGACACATTCGACAAAATGATTAGTTGTACTTCCATAAAATAATGTCGGTAGTGGTACATCCAACCAAATTCACTGGTTGAAGTCCATGGAAAACTGTTGTAACTACCGGAAACTACTTTGTTTAAGGGAATAAAATTATTTTTTCTAAAATCTTGAAAGTTACTTCGTAAAAAGTAGTAACCTTTAAACTCATATTCCTAATACTTATAAACTCGCGCTCCGTCCTGACGACTAAGACTGTAGGTACTGACAGATCCACACCAAGACGCGTTCCCTCTATCCCGCGTAGAACGCTCGTACTGCCACTACCTACAATTTTGTAGGGACGCCGATATTACTACCAACAGTATTAATCTGGCAACTACCATAATAATAATGATTTTGAGTAAAATAAATTACTAGGTTTAAAGAACTTTTAATTGTAATTCTATTTATGTAAAAAAGTGATTTTTGGCAAAAATGAACTTCCGACATTCTTAATAGGGACCGTCGATATCTACGTTATCTTTTAAGTCATCAGTGACCCAGTGACCCAAATACTTAAACCTCGACACCCGTAGGTACTAAAGGAGACCCAGAGAGCAAGAGTTCAGGTAGCTGTTCATACGCTAAAGTACCTGATTTAAAAACTAGCCATTCACTTTTATTTGTATTGTATTTGAGCCCGTGAGCCACTGCGTAACTTTCACAAATCCTAAGAAGCCTTCTCATTGCACTGATAGATGGGCTCAGCAGCACCATATCATCACAGTAGCTTACGTTGTTCACGCAAACACCGTCCACGTGACAACCGATTTTAGTGCTGCTGAGCCTACCTATCAATTTGTTTATATATAGGTTAAAGAGACGAGGCGAGCTCAGCCCCCCCTGCCTCACCCCGCAATCCAATCCATACACATCAGAATATGAGCCCGTCCACTTAACTCTATTCCTTTGACTACTGTACCAATATCGAAACAGTGATATTACCTCAGCCGGGACAGTACTACAGTAGTGTCATGAGTGAGCTTATGCCATAGCAGGTCGTAATTTACCAGGTCGAAGGCTTTCGATAAATTTAGATTAATGTAGTTAATACATTTTTAATTAATTAAAATCCTCCTGCTCTTCACATCCTGCTAATCAACTAATTCCTTTACCCCGCCAAAGCCTCTACTGTTAATTTCCATAATATACATATAACACGAGATGATTCTTGCTGACTGCTTCACCCGCATGGTATAGGGAGCCTAAATGTTATTCTACACCTTAAACTACCTATATTTCAAATTTTATCAAAAGCTGTTCAGTAGTTTTTGCGTGAAAAAGTAACAAACATCCATCCATCCATCCTCACAAACTTTCGCATTTATAATATTAGTAGGAAGTAGAATAGTGACTACGTTATTGATGAACCTTGTGGGTTAAGGTTTTTACCTCTGTACACAAACATTGCATCACAGAGTACATTATAATAAAGCAGACGCATTTTAAGCTTGCAGTCGAATGTTTATGAAAGAGAGTGCGGGATTTTTATTTTTGGGTTAATAATTTTATAAGAGTCCATAATTTAATTTACCTACTTTTATTTGTTTATTACAAGTAGGTAAATGCTAGATGTATAAAAAAGTAATAGTGATTGAAACAGATAATATAATTTGTACATTTTATTGTATCATTGAATCAACTTATCATCTTGACAGGTAGGTAAATGTATTCGATAACGTTTTTCGTATTATTAACGAATTGGGTACCTTAACAAGATCATTGAGGTATTACCTCAATGATCTTGTTAAGGTACCCAATTCGTTAGTACGTAGTACATATTACCTCAATGAACAAGATAAGGTTGGTTAAGATTAGGTATGGTTGTATTAAAGCTCATGTCTTGTTTTTTTAAATAATTTTAATGTAGGTCTTGTAAACTGCCTATCTATGTAGGTACATTACCGGACTATATTATTTTGTATCGTGAATATTGCACTGTTTCAAACCGTACTTTTACACTACGAATAAACCACGTCACTTTCATCTTATGACTTCAAGACGTTATGTCTTAATTTTCATTCTTCTTATATTAAAGGAAAGCCAAGGTAACTAAAAGTAATAATATTTATCCCCTGCCACCACGTCCGCCCCCGAACCCTCCTCCTATACCACGTCCTCCAAATCCACCAATGCCTCGACCGCCTCCAAAGCCTCTGCCTCCGAATCCTCTACCTCCGAAGCCTCTACCTCCAAAGCCTCCACCTCCGAAACCTCTTCCGCCAAAACCTCTCCCACCAAAACCTCTTCCACCATACCACCCTCCACCGCCTATTAAAATAGGTACTGGAATCGGCCCTGTAATTTAATACATGGATTTATTAATGTAATTGTAATTTTAATCTGTTATTTAAAGGCACCGCTAGGAATATTATTTTCTATTTATGTACTATTGAAAATAGCTACCTAAACAGCATGAATTTTGCATTTCATTTAACATAAGCTTTCCAGTTCTCAGAATTCTCAAGTCAATTTAAGTGAAGAAGAAGGTAACCATATGCATGCAGATGCATCTTTGCTAATGGGGTATTAGCAAAGATGCATCTGCATGCATGATCATGTTGAATCCGGCTGTACTTTAGTATGTATCATAGTTAATTGTATGTAGGCTTGCATCGAGCGTTTAATCAAATCAGAGCCTCTTCACGATAGCATCAACGATAGATCAGCAACGATATACCTACATACTTTATTCTACTTGTAGGTAGGTATAGCATTGAAATACTAGACTCACTACAGACTACAGTGAAACATATCAGCAGTTATTTTTGTATAATAATAATTATACTTACAAGTTGGATAATAATAGGGATCGTAATAGCCTTGTCGTTTTTCTCTCAATAAAGTGTCTTTTGTGTGTTCTCCTCCATTGTGGCTGACATCTCCTATTTCATTTTCGTTTAGTGATAGATTCTCTAATGGATTCAATAGTTCTAGCGATGTTGTTGTATGGTTCTCAAGTTCTGCTTTTAAGAAATACATTTCTTGTATTCCTATCGTTAATATGACGAGAATACTCAGCTTAATATTCTGAAATTAAATGTAAAATGTCTTAAAATATATGAGTGACATAGATTTATGGTAGTAGGTTACTGGGTTTCATTAATAGCTCGTACTACATATTTAATTGCGCACCTAGGTAAAGAGTAGCGTAATTCAAAATAATTTAAAATACAGTTACTAGTAGAACCTAGTATCATTTGCATGAAAAAACTACGTAATTTGCAAATACACCTGATCAACTATTAAAAATAAGTAGACAGAGATCTACAAATTAGGATTATTCACCTCGAAGAGACATAAAGTAGTATAATCATTCATAGCGTCATGTCAGCCTAATGATTTCTGCTATCCATAACAAACATTAAATTATTTATATGTAGTAAGTTTCATCACATCAGCCATTTGATGCCTACTGCTGTACATAAGCCTCCTCTAAATAAGTACACAGTAACAGAGAAATTTAAAAAACAATTAAAATACATAGTAGGTATATAATATTTGATATAATTAGGTACGTAAATATGTCAAACAGGAATAAAATAAATGGTTTTTATTCGTCAGGAAACCCAACATTTTCAGTTGTGTTACTCTTTATCTTAGGTAAATGATATTAGTCTTAATGCCTTTAAAATACCTAAGTATTGAGTTAAAGTTACCTATGATCTGCCTCGTTATAAAACGATGGCCATTAAAATATCATTAGGATAGTTTAAATTAACATAGTTTTTGTTTCATAACGTTGCGCAAATAACTTACAAATTTTAACGTTACATTAAATAATAGTTTGTTTTGTTTTCACGGAAGTTTTAGTATGTCTATTTAATTATCATTCTATTTTTTCACCTTATTTTATCTTTCGTTAGGGATTACAATGTCATACACGATGCTTATCTACTTGTTACATCCCAACGTAAACTTTGACCAGCATACCATTGCCATTTTAATTGGGGATTTAAGCTCAATAATGACAAGGACGGTGGTTTCTTTCTGTGTTATTGCACATCTTTCCTAAGTTTCGTACATAAACATCAGCTACATACAAAGATATTATGTTTTAGAAGAGAGTAAACATAAAATAGTAATATTAGTTCAGTAATTAAAGGTCCTACATTTATTAAACTTAGATAATCGTACCTATAAGCTAAGAAGAACCATAGAGATCGAAGTATATATTAAAACAAAGAAAGTAAGTACTCACATAGAACGTCATTTTAGGAATAATACACTTCGACTGAAAGAAAACTGGATGTGACTATTCTATATACCTAATACACATCAAGGCATTCTAATTAGCGCCTTCTCGAGTCACTCTGAAAACAAGCGTTACCAATATTGACTATGTGACACTCCTCCATAGTTTTAGTAAAGTTAAATAGCAGGTATATTGATAGTTAAATCATCATTGTGATTTCCTATTCTTATGCAATACGCTGTATTGGACAGAATATTCATAATTTAAAGGAGTTTTTTCTTTCGTAGAACGGCATTTTGACCCACCTATACTATTCAGAGCGTTTAGCACGGGTACTTAACGTGCATGTTTTGTTACAATTTATGCAATGTTTGAGTTGTGCAGGGAAAAAAGCAGAGATGTTCTCATATACCTACACAAATATCTTCGCTGAGTTGTTCTTAACTTGAAGTTACTGTTGCGTGAAAGACGAAAAAAATATGACAGTCATTAGGTACATATTTTCCACGCTGTCGCGCATCTTTTAGAGTTAGATATGTAAAATAGAATAGATTAGGTACAATCTATGCTTACATTACTTATAAGAGATGAAAACTTAAATTCAATTTAGTAAGCACAGCAGCACATAGAGCTTTTTTCACTTTCATTCAGTAATGTACCTTATCTTCCTTAGGGTAATAAGGTAAGTAAGAGTGATCTGTGGAGAATGTATGAGCCGATATGATGAATAGTATTGTATGGTATATTCCAAATTTAAAGCCAAATAAGGCAGAATTAGGCTCTACATAATTTTTGGTAAAATATTCTGATCCGGGAAGGTTCACCCCCCAAAGACATAGTCAGGCGGATTGGTATAGAATATTGTGTCAAGTTTTTGTTTCGGTTTCTGCTATAGGTATTTTAGTCAGCTTTAACATCATTCAGATGAGAGTGTAAGAGAGGATTTTTCATTATTTTGTTTTTATTACAATATGGCTGCACAGTGCATACTTACAACAATAAAATATACAATTCCCTTTGCAGTAGCACGATGAAAAGAAAAAAATCTTATAGGATTTGGATGTGATGGTGCCATATTTCATATTTATTATTCCGTACAAAGAAAAGTAATAAACAACAGTTTTACTTCTTTGTTCTCGTGCGATCGTTATGTTAAAAGTAAATACGAGTACTTGTGCTTGTTTACATTACACTAAGAGGGATTCCCATTATTTAATATTATAAGTATACAATTAGAAAACCGCAGAAGTTTAACGATCGTCTCTGTTTATTCTTAACGGTAAAATAATAGCGTGACGTAGCAAAGACGTCGAGCATGACACTCTATGACCCCGGAGGAAAACTAAATGGGATGCGTAATGGGATCTGTAATGCGTTTTGGTCAAAAGACAAGTCTTTCAAGATAGCCCACTACCAATTAAAACGTAAAGGTAGGTGGTCTTTTAGGGAAGAGCCGGTGAGGTTGATACTAACGCCTTTTTAATCCAGCTTTTAATAGAGGGAGAAAAACGTTAAATTCGGGATAATTCACCGTGGACGACACTTCATCCGCCTAGGTAGAATATTCCTCCAAAAATGTTAATAGAAGATTGTCACACTACCGTTGATTTTGCCAAAAACACAAAGAATATGTTATTATATTATAATGTTCAACTCATGTTTTACAAGTATCCTTGAAAAACATCCTTAAAACCTGAAGCGTAGTACAGCAACGAACTGTAACTAGACTACTGTTCTTATTACATTCAGTAGGTCAAGGGATTACTGTGGTGAACCAAGTTGTTTAAACAAAGATTTAAAGCGAATGTAATTCAGATTGGTCTTTAGGTGTCAAATTGCATTATCACTAAATAAAGTTTCATTGTGTCCAGGTTACTTAAGTTCAGGTCCTTGAATGTCCTTCAACTCAAGGTGCTAATTATATTTGACAATATATAATAATAGTCTACTCATAATAGCTATTTTTGTTTATGTGAAAACATACGTATCTACTTACCTATTAGCACTAGCACCAATGTAAAAATTTTGGACACAATGATTTTTGATGTTGTGTCTAGTTGAAGTTAGTTTAATTTAAATAAAATGCACTACCTCATAATTGTTCAGAAAATCTATTCAAATCTCGTCAAATATTTTTTTCTAATAATTATAAAATTATAACGTGTTTGTTGATAAGGCAATATCAAAACAACAACAATCTAATTTGATGAAAAAGTTACGGCCCATTGGCAGACATTGCGTTGTTATTTTAATATGACGGTGCGATGTGTTAGAGCAGCCGCCATATAAATATTTCATAGCATTCAGACCGGAATATGAAGTGGTTAATTTAAATTCTGACTCGTCTGCGTGCTGCGGTCGAATACTCCGGTTATACCACTTTGTATTTTTCACTTTTTCTGCCACACTTCCTTTCTGAATGCAGGCGGGCCATCGTATTTATTGCTGAAGTTTCAACGAAACAAGGACGATACTTCGTAGCGATTTGCAGAGTATTGCAAAATTTTATTCGCTCAAGAAACTATTTCTGAGACTCTAAGACAAAATTTTGTTACAAGTATTTACGTAAAAAAAGGTAAATTGATCATCATAGTTAAAAAGGTTAAGTAAATAAGGATAGTTTCAAATGTTTCAACTTTGCGCGGCCTGCACTATTGTAAATTTAATTTTAAGTGATTGGGTCAAAACAACAAAGATAAGGATACTCAATTTAATTAAATAATTTAACAAGACTGCTCTTGTATACAAAGAAACTTTGTGTTTTCTGGAGGTTGTAGAGCCATCTAGTCATAAAAATAATAACCTTTCTTTAATGTATTGATTAAAATGATTGCACCACCATCCAGTGGGTTTCAATTTTCCGGGTTTCCTATCAAATACTGGTTTAAGGGTTTTTATAGAAATAATTAAAAACTAAAATTATTAACAAGTCGAAAATGTTGAAATAAAACACTAACTCCAAATTCCACGTTTTGTTGGTTCACAATGCATACAAAATTCATGAATGCAAGAAAGTAATACTTGAATATACTAAACAGGGCTAGAAAATGTATAGCTAGGAACTTCCAAAGGTTTTCGTATACTGGAGCAAAAAGAGCTCACCCAACTCTTTTATATTCCCACGAGAGCTCCGGCGAGTGCCAACCTGAACATATTTAAGAATTTCTCCGTTTTTTAGAAAGAGTTTTATAAAATGAGGTAGGTGTGTATAAAGATTTTCTCGATTCCACTTACGCAGATACGTTGTATGTTTATTACTTTAGTTGTGTGTTGTGCGATAAGTTTAAATCAGGCATTAAATTTTTTTCTAACAGTCAATAAAAGCGCACAACATAATATGCAGACTCAGCGCAATCATACAATAGAATAATGAATAAATTCACATTCACTCCCACTACAGATAGCCACTTTTCAAATCCACAGTGAGGGAAATATGTAAGATCACCGTTATTAAACAATACGTAACCATGTACGCAGCAAGTATTAACAAAATTCAAAGAAGTATGAAAGAGATGCTTTTGAAATCGTTAGACCTAATTATAATTTCTTACACAAGTAACCTGACTTTATAAATTGTTTACGTAACACTGTTTTGAAATAAAGCCAAATTTACTCAGGAATTGCGTATTTATTTGAAAAGAGTTTTCGTCTAGACATTTTATAGTCAAAGATTTATTGACAGGTGTATGGATATTTGCATAACTTTCATTCTTACCTTTCAACTTAAGTAAAGGAACCCTTGAACTCTTGCCAAAGTGCCAATTCCACCTAATATTTCTGGCACGAACGAATCCAATTGTTTCAATTTGTATCTACGCAGCTACTGAATACATTATTATCGAGACTTCGATACTGTCTTGTTATCTCCTTGAACTTTGTGGTAATAACTAGTTTCTATTGTTATAGAAATAGGAATGTTACCTGTAAAGCGTAATCATCTGCTCCTAGGTGATAATCATGTCTGACCATAATCTCTTTTTAATTTGTTTAGAGCAATTTTTTGAACCAGAAAAGATAATTTTTTTTGTGCTGAAGTGGGTCTCACTATAGGCCGAAATTATAAAGTTAGGAAGAGGTGGATTAGACACGCGAAGGACAGATCAAACTCATTTGCAGTCATCAATAAACTTTTGTCTTTGGCCTATTTTCTGCAGTGGATGTTTTCTAAATGATATGACGTATTAAACAAAGGCAACAAGTATTTAGCTAATAAGTAAAGTAATTACATACTTACCTACTACGAATAAACGTAGTATAATTAAAGCACATCTTTAAGTCACCGCATCTAACCATTCAAACAAACAATTCAATAAATATAAAGCAGCCACATAGTTTTCATTTTATAAAGATCCGCTTTTCAGTGATATTTTCCCTCTTCCCAAGAGACAAAAGTGGCGCAAAACTTATCTTTTTGGAGGCTCAAAAAGTGTACAAAGCGAAATATTGTGGTGTGTTTACACCGTCTTCTATAAGTGACCGGGTGCGTACCCAACAATGGATGTTGTCCCCAAGTGTCACTCGTCGCTGGCTTGAATAGAGGCCATTAGGACCGCCGCAGTCGAGCATCGCGGTGCTTTCTATAACACATCGCTGAGTACGCAGGGGAAATCCTCCGGAAAATACCGTCTTCAAATATGTATAAATTTTTACGTTAACATTATTTTGTTTGAGTCTGGTATCGTTGTGTATTATTTTGAAAATAATAGACTGTAGTTATTATACGTCAAGAATTCAACTTACAAAGTAATGTAGAAGTAATACAGCCGTATGAAAATAATTAGTTATTTACTAAGGTTGTCTTTGTGTTTATTTTTAGTTTGTTATATTCTATTGTCGTATAGTAACTTGAGAGTATGATATTTATTAGAGCATATCTTAGATTATAACATAACTATTATCTATTGATTTTTTATTTTGTAAAGGTAATCCTGCAATAGGAGTTATCTCCTGATACCTTGATTGAGGCGATAAGGATAGATGAGTAGTTGGGGTTACATACCTTGAAGTACCTAGAATGGGCAGGGCAACTTTGTGGGATACCAAGGTTATGATAAGCGCCGTATGATCTAGAAGGAGGTAGCACAATAGAGCAAGAGAGGAACACAAATATTTCCCTTCGCAGTCTGCGACCTTCTCGCTGGACATAGTTTTATGCATAGGTTGTCCTGCCTCCATGACCGCGGTCCAGAGGATATGTTGCTTATTCTATGATACTTTAGTCATTGTTGGAGAGCTCAACTAACCTGTTTACATCCTACAACCCTGTAGGATGTAAACAGGTTAGTTGAGCTCTCACTTGGAAATCAGTCATCGATTATAAACAAGAACCCTTTTGTTCATAATCGATGACTGATTTTCAAGTGTTAGGAAGAAGAAAAATAAAACAAACCTCTTTTTATTGAAGTCATACTCATTTCATTCCATCAATAAAAAATTCGTGAAAGAAACCTTTTTATTTTTTTAAAGAGAAGTGTCGACTATAAAAACGCGAATATCAAGACTCTCCACAAAATGGCAGCGGTATTATGCCTTTTATCACAAAGCGTTGAAAACTGACGCCTGAACAGCGTCTGAAGAATTGCTCCCGAGTACGTTGCAAACGAGCGGCCCTTTGTTTTCTCCTCATTTCTCTCCATTGTTCAATAGCTGTAAATATTTATTGTACATTATCGCACCCTGCTTACTAGTAGTGCTTGAGAAAAGAATTTTTAGGATAAGATGTTTATTTATCTTTCCTTCTGTACTAAAACATAGGGATCTATTTAACATATGTGAAAATATAGGTAACATAGGTATTTACTCAATTTCATTATTTACCTATTTTGACTGACCTATAGATTTTTATGGATTAGCTAAGAGCTGATTAATATCAATGGGAATTTTTCCATTAGGTAGGTAATCACCTAGTGTGTTTGTGTGTGTGTGTTTGTCTGTCTTAATTTTTTGATACGGATGGTAAAACGTTTGCTGATGTTGTATGATTAAGTTATGAATTATATGGATGTGATTAGAGATAGTGATTAGGGATAACGTTATTATTATAAGTTACGAGTTAAATTAAATTTTTTATATTTTACGTACAGAGTAATGGAGTCTGCCCACTACACCGTACCATACCATGACCGTGCTAGGACTGTATCAGGAATATAAAGTAAAACAATGACGATACTGGCCGGTTACGAAACGGTCTAGTGGGCATAGTCTCATACGTTTGAATACAAAGAATAGGTACTTTTTTTTCTGACACGTTCATAGCACGGTCCTAGCACGGTCATGGTCACGGTACGGTGTAGTGAGCACACCCTTTAATACTTGTTATAATAGACAGTAAACCATCATTATAATGTACCATAGTCACTGAAGATGATGCTCAATACTTGTAACGAGAGGGCTTGACAGCATTCTTGCTCGCCTCTTAAGAAACTCTTTTGTTCTTTTAAATAATCAGTTAGAAGCGGACAATGTACGGCCATACTTAAGAAGTAATCCAAATTTAATGATGTTACTTCAAATTTTCATTGTACCTTCCCATTCTTATTGTTACTCTTGCTTTTAACCTTACCTTCCCTCGCTTGGTGGAAGATGAGAACTTAACACAGTGTATTAGGAGAAAACATATTTATTTATACATATTATATGATATTACAAAAGTTATGGTTTGAAGGAAGATATATAAAATAAGGCTTCGCTAAGGCTAAGGAATACTTCTGTACTTACCTATGGTGCCTTCTCTGTTAACATATTCATCATTAAGTGGTTTTTATTTTATTATAATTGTTTTGCTTATTGACATTGTAACTTTGCAAACGATACACAAAATACTGTTTAAAAAGTTAAAAATCACCGTACGTTTGTTTCTTTTAACGGAGCTATTGGCTTCATCAATATTTACACCACGTTGTTTACTCTAACTTGGAGATCTCACTTTAAAAGTAAATCGTGGTTCTCTAGTTATTCCGACCACAGCGGGTGCAATGCATCGGAGTAACGTTTGGTCTCTAAAAGCGTATTTATGTCCAACTAAAAGTTTTTCAGTAAACACTAGCGTTGAAAGGCGGTACAAAAGGTAAAGAGATTTTACAGTAAGTTCTTTGACTGCGTAAAGTTTTTTTTGTTTAAATTCTTAAATGATAGTTTTGTCTAGGTTTATATTTTATTTCGAAAGTCATCTTTCTCACAATGGATCAGGCGCCATGTATGACGTTGCTCGACGTTAACAGTTATGAAATGGTTAGAAACAGATTACCCAGAACAATAAGGTTAAGACTATAACTATACAGGATAAAGAAAAGTGATAGCGACGGAGTGCACCTATCTGATATTACCACAGAAATATTACATTAGTTATTAATGTATTTAAATACTATATACGAGTATAGTTTGGTGATACGCACAATCCTGGAACAAATTCACGTTATAATATTAAATTAACACTTTAACAGCGGGATGGTACACCCGCGTGTATGACATGACGAAGTATAATATACGTGTTTCGCTGTTAAAGTATTAATAATTAAGATTTTAGTGTACCTAGTAACATTGCGATCTTTATTATTTATCATATCGTATACTAACCACGAAAAGTTATTCCATCTGTGCAAATATCAATAATAAACATACACTCGAGTATGTACAACTTTATTCAAAAACCCGAATATGATATTTTAATATTTACAGCCTGTGATTCTATCAATACCTCCGCTTGTTTTTATTCGCCACTGAAAAATAGTACCACATCGTTCAATATTTTATTTATTACTTTTATACGATTGTACAAAGCAAGTGATTTTTTGTTGTAATAAAATATACAACAAATATTTTATTTAGATTCCACAAAATGTCGGTGCTTGAGATGGGTCTCCTCATATTTATGGTTCTACTATTATATTCTTCAAAATGAATGTTTGTTAGACAGGTTATAATTAATATTTATTTAATTAATTTAAATCTTTTTAAGTATACAAAGTTGGTTATCTGGAGGTATACTACGCGGATATATTACATTTAAGTAGAGGTAGCTTATTTCCATTTAAGGTTTCCCGCCTTCTAAGGTCGGAAGTTTTTCACAGTTTCTTATTTATTTCAACTTCTCCGTTGCCGGACCCGTTTTGGTTTTAAACCGAATCTCTACACTATGCAGTGCCACAATTCAACCTAGCTTGCAGAAAACACAGTTGTGGGACAACTAGGTATACCTAATCCTGGGAAGCTAATCCAGTTTTCATTTTGTATTATGTTTATGTATGTTCTAACAAATGTAACATGTGATCGTAATATAATTAATTATAATTATTCATTCATCTATTGGTGTTATCAAATTACGAAGAGAAACAGGTCAGTGGCTTGTGGTTGATTGAATCGCAGTAATTATTCACATGTTATTGATTTTTACACCAGAATAATTTAAATGGCGCATAGAAACAAAAGATATACCTACATAGTATTGTAAACAGATATGGCAGGTAAAATAATATAACTTTTGATAAATGATATGTTATTTAATAGGTATATAAAATTTACAAATTCCCATTGATTTACAAAAAACCCAAATTCCCCTTTAATTTTACTATTTCTTTATATTTTATTTCTTTTTACTTTTAAATGTGTAAAAAATTATTTTCTCATGGCACATGTTAACAAAGCTAAACAAAGGGCATTAAACATGACACCATGTATTGTTGAATTATTTTCTGGCTAAAACGACAAATCGAATTTACGATACGGATATAATTTGAGCTTGAAAATTGATGTATGTCTGTTCTAGACAAATTCTCAGTTTCAAATACACAACTCGACTGTGTCTAAAAAGACATAGATAGTCCAATTACATACCAAGCAGAAGATAAATAGCCAGTCTAACTATTTACCATACGAGGTAAGCTGCGAGCTCTAAGTATTGTCATGTGTCATAATAGAGCGCTAGCCTTTGCCTAGACCGACAAAGTAATAGCGATACAGGGAGTGAAGAGATTTTTTTTTCATTACTACTATCTGTCGCCTTCATTAATATATCTTAGTTGCAAATAGGATATAGTAATGAAGGCGACGGATAGTAGGAATGAAAACATAAAACTATATCCAGTTACAGTATTCGCGCATTGGATCATATTCGATGCAGCCATATAGACTGGTCATTATAAAAAGAAGCATAAGCATTCTGTTTAAAGGACTATTTTAGGTAAGTTTATTATGTTACATTTATATATCCATTTACTTTGCTGGCTGTACACTGGAGGCTGGCGTGACCGTAGATAACGTGGCGGAAGTAGAGGAAGGTGTTGCTAGCGAGCCGGATGGTCTGCGATCCGCTGCGTTATCGCTACTCCTTCCGGCAACGCAGCTATCAAATTGAGTTATTATTGATCTACTTTATGCTTGTTTTAAATTAGAGTAGGTAAATATTACTAATTCGAATTTTATTTTTCATAGTTAGTTATAATTTTTAATACAAATCGAGAGGACTGCCATAGCTTTTAGGGTTACTAGCTAAAGTGGAGACGGGAAGAGCTATTTAAGAACAAAACATCTTAAAATTACGTCTTTACACTAAACATTACCGTGGTCAAGAGCAGTAAGCGAAGAAGAAGCAGTACCAGAAAGCGATTGCAGCGTCATGTGGAGAGTGACACTAGTCAAAATTATTTGGAGCTTTGCCACTATTTCAATAAAACAAAATGCTCCGATGCAAAAACAGTCAGTTTTAAAAATGATAAAATAAAATATAAGTAAGTAAGTAAATAAACTTTAAATTCATTTGGTTTAAATATATTTACACGTGTATTATTTGTTAAAATATTGTAACATACACTCGCATATATGTTAATTTTATTCCACAATTTTGAGAGGAAACAATTATATCAGTGAACTGATGCGCTAGTGCAATGTGCAAGCATGCGTACTAACAAATTGGTAGGTCAAGCCTCTCATATAACATGAAGTTACGAAAATTGTTAAAAGTTTACAAAAAGTATCTTATTATTACTTTTGTAGGTCAGTCTATAATTAAAAAAATAAATAATAGATAGCTTTTGGATACGTGATACCTTATGATACCAGAATTCCCAGAATATCAGTGCCCTGTTTTGCAGGTAAATAGTATTTTAGGCGCTAAATGTTTCTGTTTAATAAATATTCATCATCATCATCGTATCATCTAATTGACGTCCACTGCTGGACAAAGGTCTCCTCCAAATATTTCCACTTTGTGCAATAAATATTACACGTTAAAAAAGCATGGCGGAAAAGTGTTTAAATCATAGCTCTGCAGACTCTACCATCATTTCAAGCTCTTACAAACTGACTCAAAAAAAGCAGGACGTTTTTTCTCAAGCATACATGCCCAAGATACAAATTGTATGGTACCTACAATAAATATAAAACTTTTGGGTCTTTGTAACAAACCGCGCTGAATGATATGGGTATCTTCATTATATTACCTAACTTATACAGAAAGAAGGTTATTTTTTCTCGCAGAAACAAGTAGAGGTGAATATCCGTTTCATTATAAAGTCCTCTTACCTAATCTGTTTGATCAATTTTGAATTTTAAAATGACATTAGATTACTTTTCCCGCGAAATGTGGTAGCTAATGACGTCAGCAAAAAGAATACAACCAACGTAATAGTGAATCATTATAATAGCCTCAATCATTGCTTTAAGGCTTTGCCGCGTCCGCAATATGTTGCGAAAGATTAAGATATTATTATTTGCCACATCTTTTTATCATAATTTAAATGAATGTTTAATTCTAAAAATAAATAATTCGTGGGTCGTATTGTTCCATGTCATGCCAGCTACGCTCGCCGTAGTTTGCACTATAATTATTGAAGTTCATTAAAATTTATTCCTTGCTTAATATTCAGTTTTGGTTGCAGATTTATTATAAAATTGTAAATAATTAATATGTTACAATTTAAATTAATTAAATTCATTTTTCTTTTGCAAGTATGGAGTAATGATTAATTTATTGTGACAGTTGCACGTTTATGGTAATTGAGGTTAATTAATTAGTATAGGTAGTGCAAATTTTACAATCCGTGTGGTAAGTGGTGACGGAGTAAGAATACAATATGTCACCACCCCTTCTCATCCAATAGGTGTCGTAGAAACTGACTAAGGGACTATTGTGAATATTACCTTTACGAAATAAAAAAGAAGGAAAACTTGAAATTAAACCCTATACCAATCTGTCTGGCCAGCGTGGTATTAGTAGGCCAAGTATCCCTTCGTCACAGCAGGAGGCCTGTCCTTGCAGTTATGGGCTATGTATAATTAATGAACTGTTATGATGATGATATTTTACAAAGGATGTCATATGAGCTTATGATCTGAGCAAGGGTAGCAGAAAGTTGATGGATAGGATCGCGCGGAGTACCAGGAATACTTGAACAAAACCCTAAGCAATCAGCTGGACCAGCGTAGTTTGCATGTGTTACTGAAGGTGGGATTTCTATTTGGTTGGACGTTAGTCGTTAAGTCTGGTAAAATTTTATTTAAGCCACAACAGAATGTGTGAACTAGAAACTAGATACAATTTGGATAAATAAAAGCTCGATTTTCGAAGCAAATTTTTGTACAAAAGTACAATGGAGGCTGTAGCGGTGCCGACTGATAGTGGAGTGACCGGATGTGCTCGTGCGGATAACGGACCGGAACGTATCCGGATCCGTTCTGCGCACTGCATCGCACGCGTCCGGTTCCGGTGATGTTGCCAGTTTGTTAATAAGTTGCAATAATGTCCGCCAATTATTATGTATCCTTGTTCTAATATGTTTTTAAGATTTCGTTGAACTGAGTTTTTATCTATTGTTGTTGGTTAGGCTAGATAAATGATGTTTTGTGTCTCTTATACATGTAATGTGGTGCTTATTTATTACACAAACTTATACTAGTATTCTTTCAAAAGTTTGTGATAGATATTTAACGTAAATTAAAAGTTATATTAGTAAGTCCAGGTTCCGTAATTATCTGAAAAAAGACAGTGCCTGCCATAGGGCAATAACGGATTGTATTCATAATATTATATTTGAAGGCTATATTTACATAATACTACCACACAAACTTTGTCGGAGGAAGCGAATGATAGCTTCATGAATGATTACTACAACTTTGTATTGTCATTCTATTTGCTCCTACATTTATGAAAAAATAGCAAAAAAAACATAATCAGCAAAGCAAGGAAAAAAATCTTCACATAAAAGTAGTTTAAATAATCGCCGGTTCCATTTTAGCTGATTGCAGCACGTCGTGAGTCTGTGACCTGCCTTTTGTATTACTCACCCTTTGTGTTGACGCTTCGTACTCACTTACGAGTATACACAACTAGCTAACAACACTCATCATTTTGTAAGTAGTTTTAGTTAAAAAAGTTATTTTTGCTGAATATTATGAGTTAAACCATTAAATTCGCAATGTTAAACATATATAAAGAAAATGTGTGAGGCATAAAAATCAAGAGATTAAATTATTATTATCCTTTAAACCCCTGAAACTTGAAACCACTGTAGTTTCTGTTTTATGTCGCGGTTATTTTACGGTACAAAGTGTCAAGAACATTCGACTCAGCTTCTATATATTCAGAATTTAAAAATAATTACCAATATTAAAAAAAACAAAAAATATTAAAAAAAATCTATTTAATTATGCTGTTTTTCTGAAGTGTACTTCAAATCAAATTTATAAAAGACACATTTGGTTACCGGTTGTTTTCCGTAGTCCCATTATGATTAGTCGTCCCATCGATGGGACGACAGAAAAAACAATTAACCGTAGTCCCATTTGATAATGGGACCACAGAAAAAGAGTTTATTTCACTATCGCTTTTCTGTGATCCCATTATATAATAGAGTGTTATCTTGGTATCCTTTCTTTATTCATCGTCGCCTCATATTAATTTGTATAATTAAAAATTACGTGGATTTAGTTCTATGTAATTATTAGGTGTGAAGGCAACTAATTCAAGAATCGATCGAATGAGGAGTGGTCATTAGTAAGACTAGTATAAGGACCCTTGTGGTCTCACTATGCCGAGAGCTCTTGATTCGAGAGTCTGTCTCCCCCTCGACAAAGTCACTACATGTCACACAATACTGGATTGTTAGTACCTATTAAATTCTGTTTAGACTTACACCATTGAGTTTGTTTGCATCGTTGACGTTTAAGAAGAGGTCGGGGCGTTATAATTTTTGTTCTGTTTATATTCGGACGTGATTCTTTTAAGTGGAGGGCTTATTATATACTATTTAGGCTGCTTGAAGAATGGTTTTTTTTCTCCCTTTTTCATCTAAGGTATTATCAATTTTTGAATTATTAAAGACTTTAACTTCCCTAGTGCGCGTGGTTGGTAAGTAATATGTCACCCTATATACCCTTTTAAAGCACTTTTGGTTTACAAATCTATTGACACCTCTTTCTTCAAAACCTGTTCAAGCTGTTTAGAATGCAGAAAGTCATAAAACTACCGCCATACTAACATATGTAGCCAAAAAGATATGTATTATAATACATATTTTTGGCTCTCAATACAAAAATGGCTCGTGCGTATTTATTTGTACAATGAATACTTACATACACGAGCGAGATAAATAGGTTTTTACCTATTTATCTCGCTCGTGTATAGGAAGAAGTTATAGAAATACATCAATAACTTCTTCCTTATGTTAGAGTCGGTTGAAAAATAATAGCTATTTATGTGAAGCTAGCACTCAACACTGATACCAACACAGCTGTCACGGTTGTGGCGTTGAGTTTCACTGATTGGTAAGTCTCGCGACGAGGGGATATCAAAGCTAGATAAGGCACGAACGAGCTTCGTTTTTTTCAGTTCAAAGCACTTTGAAACCATGCGCCCTATTATACACGGGCTAGCTTGTTGTCGTTATTTATTTTTACTTTTACGCACTCGATTACTTATTATAAGTACTGTTCAAATTACATCGGCTATTTTCTGCTGCTACAGAATGTACATAAGCAATGGCGTTGTTCTACTTTAAACAAGTACTTATATTGTTAAGCAAACATTTGTATAGAATCAGTAAGCTTAGTCCGAGTTTGTCAGTTCGCAAAAGTTATCGAATGCTAACTTGAACCTGTCAAAACAAGGAGTTATAATGTTGAATGATTTTTAGATTTAAATAAAAGAATAATTTATAAAATATATAAGATATGCTCACGTAAGCAAAATTCAAAGCAAATACTCTCATATGCCAGAATTAAATGCAAGTTCTGAATTTATACTAAGTACCCAGTTAAGTACGTCGTTTTCGTTCAAGAGGATTTTACAGCTATTCAGCATTTCCACGATTCTTTGATGCTCATAACTAATGCACATAAATTACTATACAAGCGTACTTAACCGCGAAAATATGCAAAATTACGTGTAAGTTGCAATGCGGCCACATGTGGGGGTTATTAGGAAAAGTGGAAATTGTAATAAGAGTCCTTTTAGTGCGCATACATGTTCATTCACGCGCTCTCGGAGCCGAGAATGACGTGCACGAGAGAACATTGTGTGAGCATGGTAATATAACTAACCTATTATATTATTTCAAACACACTTTTGTTTGTTATTTTTTCGTAGTGAGGAGAAAAAGACAACCTAGTCTAAAGTTGAAATCTTTGATGGATAAGGCACGTCGAAATCATAGTACATAGTAGAATGAATAAGGATTATGCCTAAGTTTATGTATAATATGTAGAATTGAGATTGCATACGATGAAGAAGAGATAAAAGACTCAACATCTCCGAGTGCGAGTGCTATACGTGTCATTTCCCCCACTTATAGTGGTGAAAAATGGTAAGTGAAGTAAAAATTCCTTTTAATGAATTTATTTTATTACTTTTAATTTAACTTTATACAATATCACTCTCACAATATCCAATACTCGAAAGAAGATACCACTCTGTCATTTGCTAGATTACTAATTGTACTGTCTAAGTGAATTTAATCTTATGTTATTTTTTAATTACAAGTTCAACAAATCTAAAAGATACAGTATGACGTGTCATATTTTTCAAACTGAAACAACTTTGTTCATGCGTACATTATTCAGTTTTGAAAACCTTTTTCGTAAAACCATGAATTTAGAAAGATTTTATTATTGTATCTTAAAATGTACAATTTTTAATATATAAAGTAAAAAATAATCCTTTATTTTTAACTAGGTACACATTTATCAGATATCTCTATATTTTTGTTAAAAAAAAATATGTACCTAAATATTAATCATAAATAAAACAAAATAAATTTTTAGAATATTTTATTATTCACTAGTAGTACTAGATCTAATACTACTAGTAAGAGATCAATTTAAAGTGTCTTAAAATTCGGATATTATCGTAATCGATCTCTTAAAGTTCGGATATTATAATAAACGATTTTTTTGCCCCAGCCCTCTATTATTCAATTTGTCAGAACTGTCAAACTGTATCTTTTAGATTTGTTGAACTATACATACATAACCTACAACATAAGCTAAATGAATAAAAAATGTTTTATATCAATTTGCCAACTGTAATTCTGTATTCTCTCACATAAGTTATACTCGAATAAATTATACCTTTACAAATTATGCACTGTTGCGCGGATTTCCTTTCTCATTAGTGAAATGAAATGCTTTACACTGCAGACGTATTCTTGCAAGTAACATGAAAAGATCACCTTTACTAACGGATGAAACATTCAGCTCACAGAAACTCCTAAAACGATGCATTAACAACCTCTCGTAGTGGTTATAAGGCTTCAGCGCTGAGGTATCGGGTTCGATTCCCACTTAATGCAAATTTTAGTTTGCATGAAAATGATTCTTCCCTTCAGTAGGATGTTACCAAAGACCGGCACGATTAGTGCTGCATGGACTGTAGAAACGGGATAAAATGTTTTCTCAAAGTACTATATAAGTGTGTTTACCAGTTGTGCAGTATACGTAGTAATAGCTCTAGTTAGTTTGGGAGTACATTAGCTTGTAAGTATGAATATTATCCATACGTTTAATTTGTGTGAAAGCCACTTAATAATAAAATGAAACTGTATGAAACATGTAATCGAAAACATTGGTAAACTAATTACCACTTCATAATATAGGTAGGTACGTATTGAAATATGAGTGTTAGTTATTCAAACCTCGAACATGCATTGTGCATACTTCACTATAGAGCCCTTATCCTCGTTATAATTTCCGTAACAGTGCAACCAGATATTGTTTTAAAAACAATTTCACTCAAAAACTCATCCAATTTATTTCTCAATTTAAACTAGGTATTGTTCATTAAAACTGTCGCGGTGATATTATCTGTGTACACGTTTTTAGTGAGATATATCGGACAAAAGACGAACGCAGCTTGAACGTAAGCTTGCTTAAACTGTAACGTTTTTCAGTTGTATCAAATGTTTAACTCTTTTACTTGATGTACGCCATCTTTACAAGGTTGTTGGTGAATGAGGGAGACAACAGGACCAATTGTGGTAGAAATATTTGAAGGCCTATCTTTATCACCAATGGATATCCCATTGCTTGATACGATTATTATGATGTACTACCATGAAACCTTTAAAATGTTTCCAGGGTGAATATAATCGATATTTGATTAATTCATGATACATACTTGATGATGATGTACTTGACACATTACACTGTATTGGAACTGAACAAGATACATAATTCAATGAATGTCATAGATTTATTTCTAAGAAAGGGTGATGCATAATGTATTTTTACACCTTCACCAAGATAATTTCTATGAATGTCATAGATTTATTTCTAAAGAAGGGGTGATGCATCATGTATTTTTACACTTTCACCAAACAGTTGAAGGCAAGTTTCAATTTTTAACTTACAGATTTTGAGCTTAACCGCACTTTTATACAACGTTAACCTTTACTCACCTTTGCGTAACATCAAAGTGAAAACTGAAGAGAAAAATTAGTCCTTTAAGAAACTGTTCTTTTACGAAACACCTTCTAAGGATGTGGCAATTGCGAGCGTATGAAGTTTAAGAGTTGCATTCACAAAGGAAGTATGAACGTTTAAGCTGTTCGCAGCTTTTGCGGTAAATATTCCAGCCTACGATTTATATGATATACGAATATATTAATGAGTAGTTGTTCTGACAGTAATTACGAACGACACTTTGTAGTGGTCACTCGCGGCGTGCTTCCAACTGTTTTTATTACATTTACTGTTCATGAAGCTCCAATTTATAATGAATTTCAGTTTAAATCTGTTGTGGAAATCGATTGTTCGTAAAGGTTGTTCACTCGTCTGTATAATTTTTTACAGTGATTTTATGGATGTATTTGTGTACATGCTACCGATTTACCTTTTTGTTTACTCTGATAGGTGATAGGTCTTCGACCAGTTTGTGCTGCCAGTGATGACATATGGACAAAAGACATGGTCGCTGACTCTCTGTGTTGCTCTTTGGTTTGGCTCATCCTTCTGAAAAGGCTTATCGCAATGGAGAGAGCAATATTACGAGTTTAACTGCGTCATACTACTCTAATTAGAAATATGGAGATCCGCAGTAGAGCCAAAGTGACTGACATAGTGCTAAGGATTGCTCCATTAGAGTAATGGTGAGCAAAGCACATTACTCGAAGAACTGACGTTCAGCCGTTGAGGCAGTAAGAACCTGGAATGGCGACCACGTACTGCAAAACGCAGGGTGGGTAGCGCCCTCACATGGAGGACGGACGACATTTTGGAGACGGGAGGAAAAGAGTGAATTAGGGAGGCACTAGCCCGCATAAAGTGGAAATACTTGAATGAGGTCTAGAGCTAGTAGTGGACGGATATTTGCAGATATGATTATTTGCTTACTCAAAAAGACAATTTTGAATTGGTTAAGGTACCAAAATTAATTCTTATCCCTGCACTACATACAAAGTGCAGGCTTTATTCAGTATTGTAGTTATTCAGACGATTGCATCGATTAATCCGGCGTAGTTCGCAAATAGCGCGGTTGAACGCGTCGTCGCGATGTAGGTACGCATGGCCACCTCACATGCCGCTTTGTCGCATTCCGCATGATTAAACAACTGAATTACGGTCAACTCGATCTATCGTTGTGCTACTTTTCAGATTATATAAGTTTATATTATTGTAGTAAACGTAAATAGTTACTTTCAATACTAAACTTTCAATTTCCTCAATTAGGTTATTTAAAAAAAAATGTCAGACCTCAGCTATTCCTATTGTTTGAAAGAGTAAGATAAGGGCACGTAATATTAATTTGACATAATGTATGAAATTACTGGGAATCATAGAATTAAGTAAACATTCTTATCTATGAATGGCTAAGTAAATAAAATTGATAGTAACAAATTAGCGTATGATAAGTGGAATATAAACTTCTAAGGCTGAAGTTATCAGCAAATTTTACAAAAAGGAATGTAAGTTAAGGAAGAAATACAAAATCCTATAGCAAACTAACTGCCCAGAGTATTTGTAATTGGCCTAGTTCTGCTTCAATCACTGGATAGGTTCCGTTCCTGGAATGCATCTTGCAAAAGGCTTCATATCCAATGGACCGTTTTACAACGAACAATGAATATATCCTTCAAAGTAACTGGAGAAAATTATATAAACGGGACTGAATGCCGAAAAGTTATGATAGTTAAATAGAAAACTCAAACAAGTCACAAGTATAACTAAATCCATAAATAAATAGCAAGTGTTGCTTGTTACAACAATTTGTTATCCTTACTCCATCTTAATAGATTACACAGTTATGATGTAAAAATATTTACGAGAAAACAATAATTACATTTTGCCGCAGCGTAACTCTCTGAAAGATTAATCAAGAAAATGGATAATGTCCTGTCAGGATCATTCTGTACGTTGGCAATTACTTAGACAATCTCTTATACTTAGTTTGCTTTCTACGTTACTTGTGTTACACTAGTTGCAGCTGTTGCAATTTATTACATAACTCATTTAAACTTAGTCACATACGTTTTACACATAAGTAACTTAGATTTACGTAATTAAAATCAGTATAATTAATAAAAGATTAGTAAAAATTAAAATAAATCTCATTACTTTACACGTCATAGTATTTCCGACTTAAGGAAAAGACGTGTAAACTTTAACACAGTAGTAAAATTAAAGTAAATTAGTATTTATACAACCAAGCGTCCCTAATCTTAGTAAAAGTTAGCTAGTTAGTTCGCTAATTTTATCTCGATGAGAACAATACAATGAACACTCAAAGTTTTCCACCTCAAGTAAATGTTGGAGGCCAGTAATTATAATGGGACATTAATCACCTGTTATATGACTAATCTCTACTTCTATACTAATATTATAAAGAGGTAAAATCTTGTGTGTTTGTGACGTTGTAGGGGGTAATCTCTGGATCTACTGAACCGATTTTAATCTATCTAATAATAAGATATAGTTTCACGCTATGACTTATAGGAGTGGAGCAGTAATGAAATATGTTTAAAATCGGACGCGTATTTTTCGCTACCCAACGAAGTGGACACGGGTCAGCTAGTAAGTTATAATTAGCCCTTCACGACACGGACAAAATATACGTAGGTATAGTAGAGTAGGCAGAAAGTAAACAACAATAAAAGCTACCAAAACAAATATGCCTAAAACTAGACTTAACTAACTAGACTTAACTAAACGCCAAATTACTCTTAATACTTCACATGTGCCAACAGACAATGACATGAAATTATTATGAAGTAAATAAAATATTAAGTACTTAATCGCGACACTTTACTGGAGCTCAACTCGTAAGTAGCGATAGTTAATTTACAATGAATGCATGAATAGCTCAGCATAGTATTCTAGTTGTGAATCTGCAGTTGGCTCAAGAGGGTCATTTGATATTCATGTAGTCGACACTCGGGATATAGAGACTTTAAATAGTGTAGCGTTTTAAGCTAGGATTACTCTTTGTATTTCATTAATTACAGCTATGATAGAGTTAGCTAGCTCTTTTCTAAATAAATACTAAAGTATATTTTTTCTTTAATTGGGATTCATGCGGCTGCGATTGTATTTTAGTATTTTCACGACTAATTAAAAGAGTGGAAAATATCTACTAAAAGACGATACTAGGTATATTATTTTTTGAATAAATCGAATTTTACTAAACGTAGTTCTTATATTATCGATTATTGTTTGCTTGTTTCTTTGTACACGTGTATAATTATGTGTGCTACTTTAAAGTAGGAGGAGTCGTTCCCAAAATACAGTTACGGCTACAATAGTTTGTTTTAAAAACGAATTCATATCTCTATTTACAAAATAAGTAAATAAAAAATGGTTTACTGAAAACAAATAAAGCGTTTACTGTTGCGTAACAGAACAATATTTATACTCAGTACATAAACTGTAAAACTTTATATCATTGGAATTCCATACTTTATTTATTTATCGAATACCATTGTCGCTTCGTTTGAAGTTGATTCACTGTCCCATCCATAGAGGCTTAACGCGGACTCTCAACCCGCGAGTGACGTAAATAAACCGTTTGGAAAAACTATACAATTTTTCAAAATAACAGCCTGCTATAAATAATATTGTAGGCAGTAAAATGTAGTAAACATTCAAGAGTCGTCAGAATCTCGTTTAATATTCTGAACGCTAGGTTACAGTCAGAAAGTTTTAATAGCCTATCGTAGTGTGGTCAGTGCAATTTACAGGTTAAATGTACCTTTTCAACACGTGGTTTTGAATGTAAAGCTTTTAGTGACCGTACGTAACAATGGCTTGCTGAAGCCGCTTTGTACCTTTATAAGACGGCTATTGGGTACTCTACATATTTATTCGTACCTATATTGTGTTTTACATTATACCTGTATATCGCAAACTTAAATGATATCAAACACGTGTACATTACAAAGTAGCTAGACTACATAAAATAGTTTTTTATCTTTTTTTGATGTTATATTCTATTTGATATGATGTCACCTAGTCACTGTGGATTGTGTGTACGTGTACAGTCAAATAAGGCTTAAATAGGGGCAAACCTCGGAACAGAAGCGAACAAGCTGTAAATTCGTATAATCCTTTGTTTTGATGTTCTGATGACTGGTGAAAAAGTCTCATATGATCACGTGTTTGCGTTATAAGTTATTCAAGGTCAAAGGTCACGAAAGTTAGTTTTCTCCCATTATCTCGTTTTCTATGGGAAATACGCATTTAATGTCATTATAAATATTGTAGATCATAAAATTGTCTACAAAAAATATCTGAACACTTTTCTCCTAAAAAGCATCGCTTTCGAGATATCGTGACTTTAGAGCGCAGGAAAGTCGTATTTTCGACTATATGCACACACTAGCTTTTTCCCGTGATTTCGCTCGCGTTTATAGATATTATGAAAAATAAGGCTAATTTCAATATATAGTAGCATATGCATGCTTGGTCTCAGCCTAATCGGTTTGAAATTGACAAGGTTACATACAAACTTCCATCCCCTATCTTATCCCTTTAGGGGTAGAATTTATCAAAATCCTTTCTTAGCGGATGCCTACGTTATATCATCTACCTGCATGCCAAAATTCAGCCAGATCTGTCCAGTGGTTTGGGCTGTGCGTTGATAGATAACTATGTCAGTCAGCTTTGAGTTTTATATAAATAGAAGATTTCCGCACCACCTCTGAGGTAGATAATGCCAATCTTGCACCAACATTAAATCAAATACAACAGTACATTGAATCAAGCTCAAAAAAAAGCTCGGCGGTTTTTATTAACGTGGTTTCTCCAGTAGGAATACTCCTACCACATAGTGATCTATCAACGCACAGCCCAAACCACTAGACAGATCTAGCTGAATTTTGGCATGCAGGTAGATGATATAACGTAGGCATCCGCTAAGAAAGAATTTTGATAAATTCTACCCCTAAAGGGATAAGATAGGGGATGGAAGTTTGTATGTAACCTTGTCAATTTCAAACCGATTAGGCTGAGACCAAGCATGCATATGCTACTATATATTGAAATAAGCCTTATTTTTCATAATATTTATAAACGCGAGCGAAATCACGGGAAAAAGCTAGTGTGTGCATATAGTCGAAAATACGACTTTCCTGCGCTCTAAAGTCACGATATCTCGAAAGCGGTGCTTTTTAGGAGAAAAGTGTTCAGATATTTTTTGTAGACAATTTTATGATCTACAATATTTAAAATGACATTAAATGCGTATTTCCCATAGAAAACGAGATAATGGGAAAAAACTGATTTTCGTGACCTTTGACCTTGAATAACTTATGACGCAGACACGTGATCATATGAGACTTTTCTACCAGTCATTAGTACACCAAAACAAAGGTTTATGCAAATTTACAGCTTATTCGCTTCCATTCCGAGGTTGAATGCTTATTTTACTGGAGTATAACTGGCATTCGTACACTTAGTTTTTGTTTTAAAAAGACAATTGCTGTACCATGGGTGGAGCCCTTTATACGTTGCTTTTTTTTTCTTTTACTATTAAATTATTGGATTACTTAATATAAAGTAATTATGTACATACAAGATTTAACGCTAAAGTCTTAACTCAACTTACTTATTCGTTAACCACAGTGTTCTGTATTCAGTAGACAGTTGAGCATTAACGATGTCGGATTTTCCACTAAGAGCTGGAAATAGCTCCATTTTTCAGTATTTTCGTTTACCCGACCATTAGAGTAGATACTCACGAATCGCTCGCTTTGCAAGCAAACAAAGATTTTGAATTGCTTAAAACTTTGATACGATTTTAAAGGAATCACAAAAATAAGACGATTTTATGATTGTTTACTTATAATATACGTTTTACACATTATTTATTTTTAAAGATAAATAATGGTAGTCTATGAAAATGAGTTTTCAATTGTGAGCACTTATGTAAAGGAAGAAATATGCGTACTGGTATATGTGTGCTCACATTTCCATTTTCAAATATTTATAAGAAGCCTCTTAAATAGAAACGATAAAGGTTCTCTCGGAGACATGTATGAAGGCTTACGTATGATACTTATTTACATTGTAAATTAGAAACACGACATTCGCAGATATCTGGAGCAGAATCCGGCTGGCTTCCTCCAATGCGACAGAGGTTACATTTTCATTTAAAATATTACTGTGTTTCTCACGTGGTACCTTAGGTGATCCGACACCAGGGTTTATTTACATAAAACACTCGTATTCAGCAAATTATGCGGGTATTCGAATGTTTTGATCACGGAATCTTGATGGAGCCGTATAAATCTCGCTTTGAGCTCGACCGGCATTCCTGGCAAGTTACCGAACAACAGTAATGAAGGTTTAATCTGCTAAATTCCTGCATAATCCGCCGGGATTCATCCGAGACTTGGCTTTGCTCTCTCTCTATAATTATAACTTTAGTGTACGTGTCTTTATTAATTCGTAAGCAGATGATTGTGGAGTAAGATTTGAATAATGAGCACGATTCATTTTGCACAGTGTTATGGAACTCTTTTGTATGATGCGATATAGGCAAACAATATTTTTCAAGTCAAGCAATGATGAAGGAAGTTTGATGATGTTATAAAGGGAATAACCAAACACGAAAATTAAAAATCTGCCTCATACTTAATTTAATTTTCAATTATTGTTACGTTTGTTTCGTATAATCTAAGTATTTTCGTTAACTTGTAACTAAAGTTCCACGTTAAATATTGAGTAAACCCATTTTCTTTTTAAATTCGCCAAGATGTAATAAATGTTACTACCTACTTTTCGTAATACCCATTATAATTTTAGCTAACGACGTCACTTTGGGAAGAAGTTGCTAAAAGAGCATTTTATAAGAGGTCGTGAATTATTCTACGAGGTAACTGGGACTTACATAGTTAGCATACTTTGTATATAATTAGCAATATGGTACAAAAGGTACTTAAACTTTTAAAAAGGAGTTATTAATATAAATCTTTTAAGAACAGTCTATGCTTTTACTGCGTGGTTCGTCTTGAAAAAAAAATAGGGTTCCAATTTCATTTTTGAAGTTTGAATTTTTGGGTTATGTATGTAAATACATGACTTGTCCGTGTGGTGACGGATTAAGAATACAGCGTATCACCACCCCGTTTTTTCACGATACCCTTACGTCTGGTAACCTGCTCTATTTTTGGGAGGGCGGCCAACAGTCCCAGGGAGGTGTCGGGTTTCTCGTCCATAAGTTTCTCGTGAACAACGTGGTGAAAATCAAGAGTGTGTCTTCGAGGGTAGCGTACCTTGTCGTCAGAGCCAAACGGAATTCGTTGAAGGTAATACAGGTATACGCTCCCACGTCAGCTCAATCCGTCAATGAGGTAGAAGAGATGTATGAGGATATTACCGGAGCCATACATAACTCTAAGATCCAATACACTGTTGTCATGGGGGACTTCAGCGCGAAGTTGGGCTCTAGAAGAGGGAAAAGAAAATGAATTTATTTAAAATCAAATTTAAATAAATAATAAAATAATTTTTAATTAATAAATTGAATTTCTTATAACACTACCTTTGAATTTCTTATTAATTAATAAATTGAATAAACTTAATTCTAATAAATTGAATTAGGTACTTAAGTATACACATTAGCGCAGTTTTTCCAATGCATGACCGACAGTAATTAAACCATCAATTAGTTGACATTGTACGTGTTGTATGAAATCATCATTGGAAATTAAATTTTTACTACGTTTATTATTTTCTATAGGTAACGAGTAATTTTTTTAAGGACATTCAATAGGCGTAATATATTGTTTCTATGCTTAACTATTTGTCTATTGATTTTGGCATTCCAGGATTCAACAGCATTATTTGTTCTGTGGCGATGTCCAAACACAGAAATTATAGAACGGTATTTGCTCTTAAACAGTATTTTTTCCATATACTTTATAAATTTTGGCATTAGTTTAATATTTGAACACTCCTCTTTTATATAGTTCCAGCCCGTTGCAACTTTATCCTCTGGCAATAATGGCAATCTTGAACACAGGGAAATTATTCTTCTTTCAACTTTACTACTGGTGTGACCTAACGACTTTGCTTGACGCCACAGTTTCTGTGACCAATGAAAGTAGCAACCGTTAATTTGAATATTGGGAAAAACTTTATATAACGCGTTGATGGTAGCAGCTTCGTAGTCGCAGTGTATCGTAGTATTACTCTGGGAGCTGTTGATCTCGCCATGAATCGTAAATAACTGTAAAAATGGTTTGGGGCAACTATCAAAAGTTCCACCTATAAAAAAATCTCGAATGTGACTAATCTCACTAGTAACACTAGGTGAACAAAATATAATTACACGTGAATCTTCGTGGGAGTAATCTGCTAAAACAAAGTCTGTGTGAATATTTGGAATTTCCACAGAACATGCGTCAGTGTAAAATAGCTTTTGGATACCTAAACTTTTGTTTCGTGCGTTGTACAAACCGTGCTTTATATTACTAAATTGTGGCAGTTTGTTGGCTATATCATTTTTGGCTTCCAGTAATTCTAAAACTTTTCCTTTATATATTTGTTGTATTGCCCGATCGGAGTTTTCAGCCTCACTTTTTACAAGTCCATGTACTATAAAATCTGCTTCATTTTGTATATGGTTCGGTTCACATAAATGACTTTTTTGTAGCAATATTGTATCTCCCTGCAATGCCGAGAAATTAGAAAAAAAATAAGTAACTGGCATAATTCATAGACATACTAGCTTCCGACCGCGTAAATTCCTACAGGAACATTCTACCGGGCTAAAAAGTAGCCTATATGTTATTCCAGTTTTCCACCTATCTCCATTCCAAATTTCAGCCAAATCCGTTCAGTAGTTTTTGCGTGAAAGAATAACAAACATCCATCCATCCTCACAAACTTTCGCTTTTATAATATTAGTAGGATTAATAGGTACTATCAAAATTCATTCACCGAGCGATGGAACCCATAACATATCCTACCCAGCAGACAAGTTAACCACTAGATGAACAGGCCGATTAATTCAACGATCAAAAATAATAAAAACATTTACTGAACAAACGGTAAAAACAACATTTAAATCCATTGCATGGTTTAGGAGAATTTAGTGACCTTGTTTCATGCTAATACATAGGCACTGAGGTATAAAAAGGAGTATTTTGTGATTGGATTATTATAGTATTTACAACGCCACAATATATTATTATTTTTATATTTTTTGTGGTAATAATACTGATGACCGCCATTCAGTAATATTCTTTCACCATTTCTTCTAATATATTTTACAGCTTCGTCGCCCATAATAATAACAAATAAGTGAATAATAATTTTTTAATACCTAGATCAATCAAATAGGTATATCTGCATGTCAATTCTCGTTCCTTAAAATCGTAAAAAAATCGGTTAATTTAACTTTTAGTTGTCAAACTGTCACACTCTAAATAAAACTTTAACACGACCACAAAAGATTACAATTGCAATAGCAAAAACATGACAACTAAAAGTTAACTTAACCGAATTTTAGGAACGAGAATTGACATGCTGATTAAAAATATTTTTTTAATTTTTATTTTGACATGTATAGTTCTGTCATTGCAAGTAAAACAGGTTTTATAATGCTTAATGTACCTACACCTTTTTTGAAGTGGTGCTCGCGATAGTGGAAAGTGGCACTCATGTGCATGCATCATAATATCTGCAGTAGAACACTCGAATACATTATTAACATTTGTGAACATGTGCTCCACTCTACCCCTGAGGGGAACCATGGAGCATACCAATTTTACCCGTTCTACCACCAGTGGTATAAACCAGGGGTACAGCGGAGCAAAACCCAAAATTACAGACCCATCACTCTTCTGAGCCACGTCTACAAATTGTTCTCGAGAGTCATCACAAATCGTCTCGAACGCAGACTGGACGACTTCCAGCCTCCCGAACTAGCTGGATTCCGAAAAGGTTATATAGTATCATAGACCACATTCATACGCTGCTGCAGGTTATACAAAAATCCAACGAGTATAACCGGCCCCTATGCTTGGCGTTTGTGGACTATGAGAAAGCCTTTGATTCGATCAAGACAGTGTTGCAGTCTCTCCAACGGTGCCAAGTTGATCAACGGTTATATCGAAGTGCTATGGTGTTTATACGAAAACGCCACCATGTCGGTTCGTCTCCAGGGTGGATTATTAAGCCCTATCCAGTTGCAGCGAGGAATAAGACAAGGTGATATCATATCCCTGAAATTGTTTACCGCTGCACTGGAAGATGCTTTTAGGCTTTTAGACTGGGACGGACTCGGCACCAACATAAATGGCGAGTATATCACGCACTTTCGATTTGCTGACGATATCGTGGTCTTGGCTGAGACCATGGAGGACCTTAACACAATGCTCGATGGCCTCAGTAGAGTTTTTCAACAAGTAGGTCTTAAAATGAACATGGACAAGACCAAGATCATGGCAAACGTTCATGTTGCACCCACTCCAACCACGGTTGGAGACTATACACTCGAAGTTGTCGACGAATATATTTACCTGGGATAGTCTGTCCAGCTAGGTAAGTCCAACTTTGAGAAGGAGGTCACTCGTCGAATCCAACTCGGTTGGGCAGCGTTCGGGAAGCTGAAACGTATCTTCTCGTCCACATTACTGCAGTGTCTGAAGACACAGACAAGAGAGCGGAACAGTTTCAGATTAAAACGAATAAGAGGGTCCAGCTCACCAGTGATAATGAGCCTGGGCTGTTCCCAAAATAACTCCTCAAAATTGAAGATGGTCGCGTCCCCATGACTCTACCGGTCTAATAATGTTTGATAGCCGTCATGGTAATGTCGTAAGCTCAGAAGATAATCTTACTAATGGGGCATTACTTTCTTCTTTTTTTTCTTTCGCCTTTGCGCTATGGTGGCCACAGCTCTAATTTAACCCAAATGGCTCAATTCTTTAAAATAGTACCTATAAGTCATAATAGTATTTTAAAATTCTGCCATCTTAATATATGCCATTTATAGTTATTCGTAGGGGGAACCCTCGCTAAAGAGCTATCTTGGTGCAAAAAGTGAGAAAATATTAATGAAAAAATAAAAGCACAAGTTCAAGCTGAGGTGTAGACCGATGTGTCAATAGAGATACTGGGTGATGACATCTGATAACGGTACTACCTGTTACTCCCTAAATTCTCTTAAACGACCAAGAAAACCCTTCCACAAGTTAGGGATCAAGGTTACTGTGCCTGTCCTACTGATGTATAACTTGAACCCGCCTCGATTGTGTAATGGCACCACATTATGTAAAATCTTTCAGGTCATCACTTTCTCCGGAGGAGCAAAGGGAGAGACATTTTTAGAACCTAGAAGCTCCTCAAGACCGGTAGGCATTAAGAGAATTCTCACTTTATCAGTTGAAGCGCTTGCAATTTCCTTTGCTTTTTTTTACCTTAAGTAAAAGTTATGGGCAAAGGATTTAAGTAGCCGGTTTACATCTAGGCACCCTTTGCACTTGGCAATATTTTTATAGGTATACGCAGAATGCAGTATGTCCTATAATGTTGTTTACCGAGATGTAATAGAGTAAATAGTCGTAAGCCTTCGCAGGCGAAGCCGCGGGCAATATAATATGCGATTTTATTCAGAACAAGAAGAGGAGTCCAAGTGAAGGTTTTACTAAATTTTAATGTGACTGACGTAAAATGTTTGGTAAATACAAAAGTTGTAACATCAATTAAATTGGTTCCCGAATAACCATAAATTATTATTATTTCTTTAATTGGAGGGTATTTCAAAACCAAAAATCTCACCCTATTTGAATACCCTGGTATACCGATTAAAAGCATAAAAATAAAAAAAGAACCATTTATTTACTAGTATACCAATCAATAACTAATTGACACAAAAGTAAATTTTACTTACCAAAACATATTAAGATATTATTTAACAAATAGATATTTACGCATTCAACCCCTTCGTCAACTTGCTATGGCTAAACTAAAAGTGTTACTTATCTACTGCTAGTTTTTTCAATAAAACAGTATAATAATTATCTGTATAATAAATGATTCAAGTTTTTTGATAAGAATAGGAGTCATACTAATTCAAACGTTGTTTTATCATTCTTTAAAGTTCATTGATACGCCATTTAAAATTAGAATAAAACAAGTACTTTATTTATTTAGTAAGAGCACAAATACACTTTCTACTGATTAAAATAACAGGGTTTTCAATTCACGTCCTTCTTGGATTAAAGTTTTTTTAGTCAAAAAACGTGTATCATTTAAATTAAATAAATAAAATCACTCAAATCAATCAGTAAATGACGTAAATCTGACCTTAGAAATAATATTTATGTTAGTTATGGTAATTCATAATGGTTGTTTTTCTTCTCCTGAACCTATATCAACCTCATTGCTACTGGGCTTCTTCAATTTACGCTATTTCTCAAGGCTTTAGGCAACTTGGATTAGTAGTTTCTTTAATGGGTCTCTGTGAAGTTATTTAATCTATGGTAAGAACCCCAGTTTCATGTGTCGGCTACGGCTGGATGCACCTATTATAATAATTATTACAATAATTTCAACCGGGAGGACGGATATAGATTATCTACTACATGGAATCCAGTCTTCAGCAAGTGTAAACATCATCACAGTGTTGCAGCTCAAAAGCCGGGAGACGTCATTAGTGTAGTGTGTCGTAATACCTACAATATGGCGAATACTCAAGATGTCAACAAAGTGAGGGTAGATTCCATTCCCCGCACTTCACAAAGACGACGCTCCGCTGACACCAGTCCCTCCGCGACCACGGCCCTTGCAAGTCGGCCGAAACGTCGGAGAAAAACCTAGGTATATATATTACTAGTATCTAGTTTACTAGTAGCTAATTAGTTTATACCGAGAGTAAGACCCATAAAATAGTATTATGTATACAAATCGCGATAATTTAAAATCTATTAAACTACACTGTATTTACTTTATTCAAAAAACGTTCGAAAACATTGTAAGTTATAAACATTGTATGAATGGCTCCTATTGTTATCATACAATTTGCAATAATTATTGTTAGAACTAGTTCTAGAAAAGTATCACTTTTAATTTAGTAATTGTACGTAAAACAAGGAGTTGAATTACAAATATCTAATTACTGAAATGTCTTGGTGAGTTAATTATGTTATAGTATTAAATATGCACTTTATCTGTTTTCAGCAGCTTAGTTTAAAAAATGTTATCAATGAAATTGTGTGTTTATCTGATATGTGTACCATTACCATTTACTAAGAAATTAAAAAAGAGTGTTATATTATGTTTTTAGGTATAAACCAAATTACCGTTTTTGTATTAATATGTCACTTAAAATATTAACTTTTAGTTCATATTGCTACGTATTAAAACAAATCTGGATTAACGCTGTCACACTACAATAAAATATAGATAATTTTTAATTTTTATTGTAATTAAATGTATGCAGTTTATACGAGTGATCAGTTGTGAGAAACGGAGGCAAATATAATTAATACAATCACTTAATTTATTAATGGAGACATTGTACATGTTATGCTCCGTGCCTTTTCTTGGTGAAAAAAGATAAATATCAATAAAAAATAACTACATTTTAGAACAAAAAATAGAAAGATCAGATATAGATAGCAGTATAATCCCTAGTCATATCCTATTGTACTTTTATAAGTACTAGGGATTATACATGATTGAAATAAAATAAATAAAAAATATTTTCGAATAGCTATAATGCATCGTGTTCTGCTCCTGTTGGTGTCGCCGCCTCGACCTTTACGTCGGCAGTGCAATATTTTGCTGCAGCACAATGTTTGATCTCAGAAGGAACTTTACAACAAGCTAGAATTAAAAGTACGTATTAAAATTTTACTTTTATTGATGTCGGCATAAATATCGATGTAAGTATCTATGTCTGTACCAGGGCTTGGTAACGGTACCAAATTCACAGTATAAGTATCGTTAAGTAACGTTATTTTCATAAAGGTAACCTAGTAACGATACTACGGGTAGTTTTACTGTGGTATCGAATTAAATTTATACCGATAACAATGTATCGGTAAGAGTATCGACACTTTTACCGGTACCTACGAGCGATGTTGCCAACTCGTGCAGTTTTCGGGAGCCGCGCATGACTGAACGGCAACGTCGCCCGCTGCGTCGCTCATCTGCGGTCGAGTTTCAGTGTAGTTGTAGTGAGTGATAATGACAGTAGACAAAAGTCAAGCCAATTTCAAAGCGCAATACTAGATTAACAATTTGATCAAAACTGTTGTCAACACGATAGCTTTGCTTGTATAGAGCTTGGCTGAAAAGAAAAGAGCTCTGGTTCGATCCTGAGGAACGGATTACTTTTTGTGTTTTTTCTTATTTTGTTTTCTACATTATTATTCAATACGAGCTGCCACCCGCGACTTCGTTTACGAAAAAAATGTAAAGTCGATAATAAAATTAATTAATCAAATGGCTTTATCGCCTCTAGAGTTAATTTTAGTTGCATGTCATAAAACTATTAAGTTCAATATCGCATTTCATTCACCGTCACTGTTCAAAGGTATTTAAATTAAATTAAAATATTATTTTTAACTTTTAATTAAAAATTAAATAGTATTTTTATTTAATTTTTAATTTAATGAAGAGTGATCATTATGACTTTAAATTGTATGAAAAATGTATGAATGTATTAAATAATTATATAAGTGTGTTATAAGTAATTGCAGTAATAATAATAAGATTGTGAGAAAAGGAATGTTATTTAAATTCAATTTATTTTTATGACTAAGTACATAGTTTAACTTTAAATATTGATGTTTGTACGCCAGTATTGGCTAAACAGATAAAGACTATTTATTTTTGTAACATGTTTTGTACCTGTGATTAACGAATAAAGGTTATTTATATTTATTTACATTTAAAAATACAGCACGCAGTTTAACTATTTATGTAGTCCAGTCTAAGTTCGAAAGATGGCGCTGTTTAATATTAATTAATTAAATTCAAATATCTTTTAATAGACGAAACCGATTGCAATGAAACAAAAACTAAATATAACTTCAAGTTACTTTCAATCGTTGTGTATAAAAATTATCTACATTGCTTTCGTACTTTTTACGTGATGCCCGAAGAAATTTTAGAACACAGAAATACAGACAATAATTCCAAAAATGCTGGAAATGAGTTCTATTGGTTGTCTTTTAATACCTTGGCTATTTTTTTAGATTTATTTTTAATGTACAAAAACGACCTTTCTACAGTTTTATTATATTATGTATAGATTATTATAGTGGAAAGAGTTAATAATGACAATTAAGGGTGTTTCTATGGTAACATTAGCAAACTTTGACTTACAGTATTGTTACTTTTTACCGGTAAATCATCGGTAGCGATAAGTCAACTTACCGGTAAAAGTCCACCCAATTACCGATACCTAGCTTAACGTTACCTCTACAACTAACGTTACCATAGTATGACGAAGGTATCGATACCTCATTTTTAACGGTATTCAGAGCCCTGGTCTGTACCTCAGACCAAATAAAAAATACTGATTTTTTATTTGGTCTGAGGTCTGTACATAAAATATATTTATGTGGTGACAATCTATAAACACACAGTCAGTACTAAAAATTCATGACATCACCTATAATGGTAACAAAATTACTAATAGAATCAAACAGAACTAAGTAAGTATGAGGGTCGTAGCACAAATATCAAAACGTAAAGGGATCGGCACCGCCTCGCCTTTTTCCTCGGTGTCAAACGTCAAAAATCCGATTACGTTACGACTCCGAAGAATGTGCGTTGCAGTAAGGAGTTTCATACAAATAATACTGAACGCCTCGAGTTGATACGGTGACGATCCCATTCCATTTTGATATGTTTGCTATGATCCCGAGATGGTAAAAATAACTTATTTTAGTAATTAACTTTAAATATTTGTAATTTATAGTATTATTTTCCTGAATATAGTTCAAAGGGCGAGGTTTCAAAAGTATTATCGTAAAAAACATATATTTATGTGAATATTAAATTAACTTGTCAATAACATTTTCATTTATATTTAATCATTTTTGCCATAGTTCTTAAAGGATGTATTTTTTTAAATATACAACTTTTTTACAGATTTTCAACAATTTGATTTCATAATAGTAGGTGCTGGAAGTTCGGGATGTGTATTAGCTAATCGACTTAGCGAAGTCAAAGAATGGCGAGTGCTTCTTATAGAAGCAGGAGATGATCCACCAATAGAAGCTGCTGTGAGTAAATTATTTGACTCATCAATTAAAACCAATGACTTGCTAAAATTATGGAGAAGGTGATAGTTAATAATAAATGTTAAAAAGTTATTATGTCGATAGTCTTTTCTTTAGCTGATAATTCAGAAAGGACACAAGAATTATTGGTTTTACGTATTGTGTTATTTTGGTCGCGTATTTCAACCCAGCGTAAATTATGTTGTACTGTTAATATGTATTCCCTCATAGCTTCTTCATGTTTCAGCTTGCAGCAAAAGAAGCGTCAAAAAATGGTAATTTACGTCGCTGTGTGAACAAGACTAAAGTTTTATATGAATAAAATAACGCAACTCAGTACTAAAATAATTCGTTTTCCTGGCTATACCCCTATGTACACATATGTACAAAAGTTTGATCCAAATAAACTACAATGTGTAACTTTTTTTTTTTAAGATTCCAGGTTACACGACTAGTATGTACGATGGAAAATATAGCTGGAATTACAAATCAGTAGATGACGGTAAATCAAGCCAAGCTTATATAAATGGTTCAATAAGCTGGTTACGGGGAAAGATGATTGGTGGATCTAGCAATCATAACGGAATGTATTATCTAACTGGCAATGACTACGACTACCAACGATGGTACGATGCTGGAAACAAAGAATGGAGTGTAAAAGAAGTGCGCAGATGTTTCAAGAAAGCGGAAAACTTTCAGAATGTTAAGTTGAAACAAAATCCAGAAATCTATAAGCATTATGGTCAGGACGGACCGCTTGTCATCAATGCATGGAACCACACTGATAGCAGTACTTCTGGTAATGTTTTATCTGCTTTAAATGAAATAGGCATTAAAAATGTAGCGGACTTAAATGTTGCAAATGCTTTTGGATCGGGTCACACTCCTGCAACAGCTTCAAATGGAGAAAGAAATAGCGTCAGTAAAGCGTATTTACAACCAATTAAAAACAGAAGTAATTTTAAGATTTTTAAGAACGCCCTAGTAACTAAAATTTTAATTAATTCATCAAAGAAAGCTTATGGAGTAACCGTTGATTATGGATCCAAAAATATAACAATATATGCAACAAAAGAGATATTAGTAAGTGGGGGTGCAGTCAACTCTCCTCAATTACTGATGCTGTCAGGAGTAGGACCCAAAAACCATCTTAACTCTAACAATATCCGTACCATTGCAAATTTGCCAATGGTTGGTCAAAACATGACAGATCATTATTGGTTACCATTAACAATCTATACTAATGAAACGAATACAAAAACAGAATCAGAAATTGAAGCTGATTTAAATCTTCAAGTAATTCAATATGTATACAATCGCACTGGTTATTTAGCCGAATACGAGTATGTTTTGTCTGATGTAGTTGGATTTAGTGCTCTCTCAAAAAACGCTATATACCCTGATTATCAAGTTTACGTTTGGAAAATGATGAGCAATACCACTGACATAAAAAAAAAGCTAACAGGTTATAAAGATTCAGTTGTAGATTCAATAGCAAAGCTTAACGAAAAATACACAGTTTATCTATTTTATGTTAGTATATTACATCAACATTCAATTGGTAATATTTCTCTTGCTTCAAGTGACCCTAAGCAGAATGCACTTATCTACCCAAATTACTTTACTGATCCTAGAGATGTAGATTTAACGGTTTTATGCCTTGAAGACTTACTTAGAGTTCTTAACACTACATTTTTCAAATCAGTCGGAGGATTTCTGGGTAGAGTCAAGTTGTCGGAATGTGATAAATTGAAATTTAATAGTCGAGGTTACTTAGAGTGTATTTCAAAGCAATTTGCTACTACTAACCATCATAGCGCTGGTACTTGTAGAATGGGTTCTAATTCTAGTAATTCAGTAGTAAGTAGTAGACTTATTGTCCACGGAGTAAAAAATCTTCGTGTGATTGACGCTAGTATTATGCCAAATAATATTAGTGGTAACACAAATGGCCCATGCGTAATGATAGGGGAACGAGGTGCAGAAATTATTAAAGAAGACTATAATAAGACAATAACTTAGCTGTAAAATAAAATTAGTGTATTGGTACCAATAATTTAATAAATACATTCTATTAACTGTGTGAATTTATTGATCTTCTAGGGTCTACTTTCTTATGTCTTAAATGGTTCAATGTGGCGTGAGAGGTTGACAAACATTAAATATTTTAATAAAGTACATTGATCATAAATATACTATCATTAATCTAGTGTAGGGCGTAACTTCTGTCATTATTATCCGTCCAAAGTTTACTTGACGTGATACTTTGAGAGTCTCACTGCCACGCATTAAGTCGATACCTTTGTGACTGGTCAACTATGCTAAAATACACGAATAATCTGCTCATCGTATCCTGGGAGAGTATTCTTTGGCAAAATTAGTAAATAATAATGTTTGACAGTCTTCTGTTAACATCTTTAGTGGTATACTAGGTTAATCTGGCGTTGCCTGGCCTAAATTACTGAAAAATAAGAAAAATAAAAACGGAAAAATTAATGGTGCGTAAGTTATTAAATTGAGGTTTTTTCTTTTATATAATAGGAGGCAAACGAGCCAGCAGGTCACCTGATGGTAAGTGATCACTGCCGACCATGGACACCCGCAACACCACGGTTATGTATTAAAATTGACAGTTCGAAGTGATTTGATCTGTGTAATGAGTTGCTGATGAATTATATTATTTTATATAAATGATATTTGTTGAAGTTATTGTATATAAAATTAGTCTTTGGTACAAGGTCTATTGGCATAAGCGTTGTGTTGATAACTTATCAACTGTTAAACATAATCATACAAATGTATAGTTATTTTTTTAAAGTTGGTTTAAATATTCATGGCAAATAAGTTAGGTTTTAATTCCGATTGTTGAAACAACTGTTGAATATCGTAGTAGGTATGTTTAATTTTTAGAAGTCATTATTTAACTTTTATGTTACTGACTATGTATGGAAAACAAAATTTTACTTTCTTTATAAGCCTAATTTTCAGCCAAACTCACAGGTTTTAATTAGCATGTAATGTGTACAAGGGGATGTACCAAATGAAATGCAGGCTAGTCATTCATACCTACCTATAATTTTACATTTCTACTTAAGAGTGGCTGGGCTTAACAGCTACTTAAACATTAAAATAACTTGTACTAGGTATAATATAACAGTTAAAACTTAAGAATTTTATTGTTTATTGTGTAGTTTTCGACAATACTACTTTTGAATAACATAACAAATGAAGTGTTCTGCCCAATGGACTGGTTAAAAGTAGTTTTGACTAACTGATTCCGACAAAAGTGGTTTGAACTGAATATTTGTGACTAAATGATTAATTGACAGTTTTGACTGAAAAAAAATTTACTCTTAACACCGGTAATTACAAATAATTTAATCTCGTTAAGTGGTAAAAGTAATTAATATTGAATTTATCACTTTAAGCCGTTATTATTAATGATTACCAACTATTTTAGGTAAAATAATAAAACAGTGACCGTTACCGTTGCATTCGCTCGCCTATCACTAATAAACGTTTAAAGTGATGAAATAATTACATTTACCTTCAATCTTGCATGCTGTGGCAACTTGTAATTAAAGCAACACTTAGCACGTAAATATTATGTTTGTAATCAATGTATTAGAGTCATAACAGCCCATTAATGCCCCACTGCAGGGACGGGCCTCCTCCCATGACGGAGGGATGCTTGGCCTACCTAATACTACGCTGGCCAGACGGATTGGTATAGGGTTTAATTTCAAGTTTTTCTTCTTTTTATTTCGCAAAGATATAATATTCACGGATAGTCCCTTAGTCGGTTTTTACGACACCCATGGGCTGAGATGGGGTGGTGACATATTGTATTCCTATTTCTTACTCCGTCACCACACGGAAATGTATTAGAGTATGTTTTGTCAATTGTCCTAAATAAATAAACACATCGTAGTAATTATTAATAATCACTGGTTTTCAATTAATTACATTTACCGACATATTTACATTCTAACTAATTTATAGTGCTTTTCACTGATTTTTCAGGAGTTAAAACTAGGTTTAACTATGAGCGTCAGTAAACCTATTTTAACCGCAAATTAAAGTCAAAAGTACTGCTTAACCAAACCACTTTGACCATCCAGTTCAATCAAAACTACTTTTGCCTATTTTATTCAGTTAAAAATTCTTTTGACTGATTATGAGTTCTGACTGCAACATAATAACATAATTTAACTAAACTTGTACCATATACCTACATATAGGCAGATTATTGGCAAACTTCATCAGGCCTTACAAAGAACATTAGGTACTTACAATTCGTTTGCATGTCTTATCAATTTCTCTAAATATTTATGAGTTTTTAATTACACATCAGTATTTACCGTACAGTCACTAATTAAGCTCCTTTTATTTTAGAATATGTCTTGGTAAGTCGTACATATTCATTTCAATGAAATTTTTATTAACACTCCTTGTAAAATTTTTAGGATTAGGATTTTTTCTTTTATACTCGTACCTACTGTATTGTTTTTACTTATTTGTGTACATTTGTATGCCACGTATTTGAAACTTATTGGTTATAATTGAAAACCCTATTTTGTTGAACAGTGGTTTACCACGTGGTATATTCACATCACGTGGTGGTTATTGTATTCTCATGTTTTGTGCTTAAACATAAACTATAGCATATTATATATAATAGTCTATTGGTAAGAAATAATAATATGATTTCCTACCAAAAATAATTAAAAAAAACAATTTTGAGAATACGTTGAGTATTTTACTTAGGGCTTGGATAAGTTGTAATATAGGCCTGCTCATCTTAACATTTGTTTAATTGTTTTTGTGATTTCTATTGTGAATTGGAAAGATTAAGATTTAAGGTAATTTAATTTGTATGTAAAATTTTCGATAATTATGTTTAAAAAACTTCGATCAGCTTCCGTTTTAAGATAAAGAATTGTAAGTAGCAATGTTTGTAAAACAGCATGTAGGTTTGTAAAATAACCATAAAAGTCTTTTGATTTAAAAGAGTAAGCACAGGACCGCAGAACGTGGCAATACTTGAATGAAGCAGTGGACGGCAATTGGCTGATATGATGATAAAATATAACTTTGTAATTTCTATCAATATTTCGTATCTTCGTTTAAAATACATTTATTCATTTATTTTACAGTTACAATACATCATGTCTCGCTCCTTCTGTTGGTGTGGCCGCCTCGACTTTTGCATCAGCAGTGCAGTATTTCGCTGCAGCTCAATGTTTGATTGGAGAAAAAACCTTACCACAAGCGAGAGTTAAAAGTATGTATAAATTATATTCTTTGATGGTTGAACCTGCATGTCAATTCTCGTTCCTTAAAATCGTTAAAAATTCATTTAATTTAACTTTTAGTTGTCAAATTGTCACACAATTTGGTATTCTTGTATTTATAATTTAAAATATTTTTAAAGTAATGTAATCGTAATGTAATCGTACTGTAACTAAGCTTAGAACGGCATTCTTGTAATTTTTAAAGTGACAGTTCGCCATTAAGAAACCTCAAACTTGACGTTTTAACTTTATTTTTAACGAAATGTTTAAGGACCAGAATACCACTTTTGGATTAATTAAAAATTAAATTAAAATAAAGTTAAAATTAAGTTGAATTAAATTGTATGTTACGAGAATTGATCTGCTGATCTTGTATATGAAATTAATGTTAGTACATAACGCATTACTTTGACACCTTTGGCTTCTATTTAAACGTCTTACTTATAAATAAAGGTCACTAAATTGCCGGTTACATTTGAAATTTGATAGGTAATATAACAAAGTTACTAGGTAATATAACTAAGTTACCGACTAATATAACAAAGTTGAAGTTTCACAACTTTTTAACCGGAAACAGTCGGACCAAGTTAGATAAAATTTAGTAGATTTACACATAGGCTAATTTTTATCCTAAAAACTCGGATATCATTCCTATAAAAACGGAGCCCCAGGCAACAGTTAATCTTTTATAATATAAAACAAAGGCGGGTTTGATCTGAGTCTGTAATTCAAGGCATTTAACTAATTTCAGATTTTGAAGAATTCGACTTCATAATAGTAGGTGCCGGTAGTTCAGGATGTGTATTAGCCAATCGACTCAGTGAAGTTAAAGAATGGCGAATACTTCTTATAGAAGCAGGAGACGATCCACCTATGGAAGCTGCTGTAAGTAACATACAAATTTATTAATCGGGTTATCATCATTATTAAACTGCAATAAATCAGTTATTTTCAAAGGATGCTGAAGTTTTTTAGCACATCGTTCAAAACACTTCAAAACACATCTTATCTAGATATTATAGTTTAAGTTACTGAAAATATCTAAAACTATACTTGTTTTTCAAAGAATTATGAATATTAGAGTAGTCTATTTACTTAATTTAAAACTATTTGATTATTATTACCTTAATTTAATTAAGAAATTGATAGAAAATAAGCAAACATGAATAACACTGAATGGCATTAAAGTAATGTAGTATTATCTAAAAGACTCTATATTAAGATTAAAACTATTGTAATTTTTAGGTCGTAGGTTTTTTGACACAGTTATATGAGGGCAAATACAGTTGGAACTACAAATCCGAAGATGATGGTAGAACAAGCCAAGCCTATCCTAATGGAACAATAAGTTGGATTCGAGGAAAGATGATTGGAGGATCTAGTTCTATAAATGAGATGTATTATCTAACAGGAAATGATAATGACTATCAAAGATGGTATGACGCTGGAAATAAAGAATGGAGTGTTAAAGATGTACGCAGATGTTTTCGGAAAGCCGAAAATTTCCAAAATGTTGAAGCAAATAAAAATCCGGAAATATATGAACATTATGGCCATGATGGACTACTAATTATAAATATGTGGAACCAAACTGATAGAACTACATCAAGTAATTTGTTATCTGCTCTAAAGGAAATGGGAGCTAAAACTGTCGCAGATTTAAATGTCGCAAATGCTTTTGGAGCAGGCTTAAATCCTGCTACAGCTTCTAATGGAAGAAGGAATAGCGTTAGTGAGGCATATTTACAACCTGCCAAAGGAAGAAAGAATTTAAAGATCTTAAAAAATGCTTTAGTTACAAAGATCTTAATTAATTCTTCAAAAAAAGCGTATGGAGTTGTTGTAGAGTATAATTCAATATTGATAAAAATAAAAGCAGGCAAAGAGGTAATTTTAAGTGCAGGAGCAGTAAACTCCCCACAACTACTGATGCTATCAGGCATAGGCCCTAAGGACCAGCTTAGTTCCAAAAATATTCCCACAAAAGTTAACTTACCCATGGTAGGACAGAACATGACAGATCACTATTGGTTACCGTTGACTTTTTATACAAATGAATCGGATACTTTAACCAAGTCCGAAATAGAAGAAAGTAAAAAATTTCAACAATTTCAATATCTTTATAATAGAACAGGATATTTATCTCATCACTTTATGTCAGATGTTGTAAGTTTTCATGGTCTGTCAAAAACAGCTAGTTATCCTGACTATGAAACATACGTTTGGAAAATTATGAAAAATACATATAACGCGGAGGAACAATTGACTACTTTTACTGGATTTAAAAAGTCAGCGGTTGATTCAATAGTACAAATGAATAAAAAATACACACTTTATTTATACTATATTAGTATACTGCATCAACATTCTTTAGGAAATATATCTCTTAGAGCAAATGATCCTAAACAGAGTCCACTTATTTACCCTAACTATTTTACTGATCCTAGAGATGTCGACCTAACTGTTGCTTGTCTTAAAGACTTAGCTAGAATTCTTGATACAACATTTTTCAAATCCGTCGGAGGGTTTTTGGGTCGGATTAAATTGCCAGAATGCGATGAGTATAAATTTAAAAGTACAGGTTACTTTGAATGTCTCTCAAAACAATTTGCTAGTACAGGTTATCACTGTGCAGGTACTTGTAGAATGGGTCCTGATACTAGTAATTCAGTAGTTAGTAGTAGGCTTATTGTTCATGGAGTAAAAAATCTGCGGGTGATCGATGCTAGTATAATGCCGAATAATATGAGTGGTAATACAAATGGTCCTTGTGTAATGATAGGAGAAAGAGGTGCGGAAATAATCAAAGAAGACTATAATAAAACAATAGCTTAGTAATTTTTTATTATAAAGTAAAATGAAATGATTGAAGTTAAGTTGCTGGATATTATTTGTATTTAGTGTCAGGTTTTTTTGTACCTTAAAATAAAATAAAAAAGTAATAAATAAATATTGTTTTATCTGTTAAATTTACTTTTTGTATTTATTGTCTATTCTATACATTGATTTACAAAAAACCCATACAACAATGACTTAGTTTTCTACTTATTAATAATATGATGCTTTGCTTTAGGAGTAAGACGGGGGTCTTATTCTGTGGTTATAGTAAAATATTATTCACGCTGCAAAGATAGAGTGAATAGATTATTGGTCAGTCGTATTCGCTTAGAATTGAGACACTTTATGTCAAGTTTTTTTTCTCTTTCGATTACAAAAACAGCAATCACGACTTTTTATATCGACATAACTCAGACATTTTTTAATGTTTGAAAGGGTGGTGTTGAAAAAATGTGGTAATTTAATATTTGTCCCACAGCAATTTTATCAATTCTTAGATTTAGTAATATATGGTTTTTGTCTAAAAGAAATTTAAACTACTGTATCGTCATTGTGTGTAGGGCATTCAATTTGTAGGAACGCTCTGATCTTGGAGTCAGATTTAAATTGGAAATTTACTAGCATAGAAACAGTATTTGCAAACGGTAACGGTAAATGTTGATGAACCTTGCCAATTGTTATGATTTATCAATTAAATTGATATTACTGTATAGTTTCAATGATGAAAGAGGCTAGAGAAAGATTCCTCGTACGCGGAACCCACAACTGTTGAAACTAGTAGAGCAGAGGAATTCAGGCACTAGACGAACGATTTTATAATAGTGCCATGAGGCTTATGACCAAGAGAGATACAGATTTTAATGCAATTTAAATGTGTGAAGGAAAACCTTTAGTTGATATTACTAGAAATTTGATTATTAACACTTTCTGATTTTGAGTTTGTAGATTAGTTTAACTTGTAAACATGATATTGTTGACTTCCTACTAGAAATTACGAGTAGTAATAGGTATAGATACAGTGAGTGAAACAAAAAATGAATGATTCCTGTGACTTTCATTAGTGAATAATAATTATATCGAATTAAATTAATACTAATTTCAAATAATTACTATTCCAATTAACTTCTGGCATGATAATATGAAAATAATTTATCTTTCTCATTCATTGTACAATTAGTTTGAAACTAGTTTTTAATATAAACGAAGTACGTAGTTAATGTAAGTTCTGAGTTCTCGTATCAAGCAAGAAGTGAAGCGTAACTCTTGACTTTTATTTCAAATGATAGAATTACTAATGGCTAATTTTAAAGTATAAGATAAACAAACCATTGTTAAACATGTCTTCTTAATTCGATACTAATTTACATACCTATCAACGACTTAACCCATGAATTGTTATTCGTGGTTTGAACTAATGTTCGTAATTAGAATAAACTTGGCTACATGCGTAAACTTGGTCATGCCTGGCTCCTAAGAGAAGTCAGAGACTACTGAACTTTTTACTTCGTAATGATAATATTTACGGTTTGTCCCTTAGTCGGTTTTTACGACACCCATAGGATGAGTTGGGGTAGTGACATATTGTATTCTTACTCCGTCACCACACGGACAAATATTTCTTGTATTATTTTCTTGATCCTTGTCAATACAACTTCTTGCAATTTAAATAGGTTTCTTATCTTAATGCTTCAGACTTTATCAACTAAAGTCACACTTTACATATTACGTACAGGTAAAGTGTTTATTCAACTTTTCATTTTATTAAATAGAAAATTAAAACAATGATAAGTTTTGAGCTAGAAAGGCGTGGAAAAAAATACAATATAGAAGTAACCTAGAATTTTAGTTTGTTTGGTTTTAAATAAAATGCAAAGTAGCGGAAAAAAAAATGGAAACTTAAACGCGCACCTACGAGTAAGGTACTTGTAGGTTCTTTAGCTGTCTCCTGTTATGAATTATGACACAGACTCGTAGTTTATTCAATTAGTATAATTTAAGTAAATCTAATTTATATCACTATTATTACTTTCTTTTAAGAATTTTAAAAACAAGCCAATAAAAATTCCATACCTACATATGACGTCGGATAAAACCTAATACCTTCACGATATCTAGTTTCTAGTTGTTTTTCATGTTATAATATAGTTGTAAATCTGCATGAAAAGTTCATTAAAATAGACGTCATCTATCTATACTACACACATCAAAAAAGTCTAAGCAACATGCATGATATTACAAATTTACCATTTATATTAATTAATTTCTAAGTATTTACTCACTCAAAGTGTATAGGTAAGTAAACTTTTTTGTTATTGATGACATACTGGCTGGTTGTAAAAAAAAAAATTCGATTATGTTTTGTTTTTTTTCATAAAATTCAAATGACTGCGAATTTGTTTGAATTTGAGTGCATGTTAATTGCTACGTTTTAGTCTTGATTTTATAATTTTACCAACCATTTAAATACAGTTGGCGACAAAATTGAATTGTTAGATATTCTTTACGTCATGGAGCGACGTCATTTGACGGCAGATGAAATGCAAAGAGCTGTAGGGATGTTGCAAGCGGGAAGTAATCAATCTCAGGTATCTCGACATTTTGGTATTCATAGAAGTGTTATTTGTCGTCTTTGGCAGCGCTACAATAATACAGGGGAACCCGCTGAACAGCATCCAGGCCGTAAAAGGAGTACAACCACTCGGCAAGACCGGTACATACAACTGACTGCAAGACGCCAGCCGATGTTAACCGCTCGAGAGATAAGTTTGAGGCTACAAAATTCAAGTGGTGTTGATGTAAGTCCCCAAACTGTGCGAAATCGACTCTCACCATAGCTGCAGCTTCTAATGGAGAAAGAAATAGTTTAAGTAAATGTTATTTGCAACCTCATAAAAATAGACCAAACTTAAAGATCATGAAAAATACTTTGGTGACCAAAATATTAATCAACCCCTCGAAAGAGGCTTACGGAGTTGTAGTGGAATATCGCTCCAAAAAATTAACAATTTACGCAAACAAAGAGATTATACTAAGTACTGGTACAGTAAATTCTCCAAAACTGCTTATGTTGTCTGGAATTGGTCCTGAGAAACACTTGATGTCTCATAATATTCCGGTTGTTATGAATCTACCTATGGTAGGACAAAACATGACAGATCACTTTTGGCTTCCATTAACAATTTACACGAATGAATCAAACACTGAAAAAGAAGCTGATTTAAAATTGCAACAATTACAATACTATTATAATCGTACTGGGTATTTAGCAGAACATTTCGTGACAGATATAGTAGCCTTTCACGCACTATCAAGCGAGGCAAAATGTCCTGATTTCATAACTTACGTTTGGAAAATAGCGAAAAATAAGAGCGATGTTAAAAAACAATTGTCGGATTTTACTGGATACAAAGAGTCTGTTGTTGATTCTATGATAGATCTTAACAAAAATAATACCCTTTATTTTTTATGCACTTGTATAATACATCAACATTCACTCGGAAATATTTCCCTTAGTTCTAGTAATCCGAAAGCTAAACCTCTCATTTATCCAAATTATTACACCGATCCCAGGGATCTGGATTTAGCCGTTTCTGTACTTGAATTTTTGTTAAAACTAGTAGACACCACCTTTTTCAAATCTGTTAATGGATTTTATGGGAGAACAAAGCTCGCGGAATGCGACAGTATAAAGTTTAAGAGTCGAAATTATTTGAAGTGCATCGCTAGGCAGTTTGCTTCTACTGGACATCATTGTACAGGCACTTGCAGAATGGGATCTGATCCTAAGAAGTCTGTAATTAGCAGTCGACTCAAAGTTCATGGTATTAAGAATCTTCGTGTGGTAGACGCCAGTATCGTGCCCACTCATGTCAGTGGTAATACTAATGGTCCTTGCGTAATGATTGGAGAAAGAGGTTCAGAAATAATTAAAGAAGATTATAGTAAATTCACATCTCCGTAAATATTCTTTAAGCAAATGGCAATCTAAGTAAATTTGATTTAACTTTATATCAGAAACATAATACATATCAAACCCAGGATTTGTCACGAATGAGTTTAATAATTTACTGAACTGACGTAGGTATAGCAAAATAGTGATTATTTATAAAGTATTATAAACCATAAAATAGTTCATAACATTTTTGTGTTCTTAACATGTTACTATATTTCTGATTATTGTAATAATGCAAAGGATGGATATTTTACTATAAATTATTATTATTCTTAATTTGAGTGTATATTATAAAACATACTTAAACATTATCGGCCTTATTACAAAATACGGTCTAACTATAAACCACGTTTTATTACGTCACAAAACCACTGTTTTTGAAATTTGTTATTGCAAAATCCGTCTTAATGCTAAAATGTTAAAACTGATTTTGTATTAACAAATTTATGATTTAGTATTTGTTAATACAAAATCAGTTTTAACACTTTAGCGTTAAGACTGATTTTGCAATAACAAATTTCAAAAACAGTGGTTTTGTGACGTAATAAATCGTGGTTTAAATTTAGACCGTATTTTGTAATAAGGCCGAATTTGTTATTCTTACAAAATTTGACGATTTTTGTTACCTTTCTGCCTTTGAATACCTATACATTATCTTAATTTTTGTATTTCTGCCTAAAATTTTAAGCTTTAAATAACTATTCTTATTACTATTATTATTAATTGATGTTTACATAAAATAAATCAATCGATGATGACACTTACGTAGTTTAGAATTACCACCTACTACAATTATAATCATTTAAAGAATAATTATAAGTAAAGTAGCTTAAGAATCTTACAGAAGTTAAGGCTTAACAATTAGTCTATAACTTAAGATTTGTAGAAACCTAATTTGGCTTGAATTAAATTACTCTGTCATTGGTTACTTTTATACTTTCAGTGTCAGGATTCGTCATGCATGTTATAATGTCATTGGTTGTGGTAGCTCGGGGGCCGGGGCAATCTATTCCCTGCAATATGGCAAAAGGGATGATCGCTGAATCTAGCATCATAGTCATGAACAGGTGCTACTAGGAGACCCTGACGTTAAGTAATTTTGGTACTCTTTTATATTCTTATCTAAGTTGTTGTTGCGGATTCTAAGACATTTTAGCTGTTTCTAGGACTTAACGAGTGTTACACTTGGTGCTTATAAGACCACTCTGTACTGGCTTAGAGAAGTTTTTGGAAAAATGGAGGGATTATTCCAATTTAAGGACGAAATTTACAAAGAATCGAAGGAATTACAATGAACGATCATATCGGAAACTCGAAAACCCTAAACATGTTAAATATCCCGATAGTTCGTTTATTAATAGTGAATGTGACCATGACAGTTTAAATAATTACAAAGAATGTTTAAATTAAAATTACAGTATGTACATATGCAATTTCGACATTCTTATCAAACGAGTTGTTTTGTTATCAATTAACTAAAAACATTCTATGCTAAATAGATCAGTTTTCACAGTATTGTTTATTTATTCATTTTTCAAGTATTAGTATACATACATGTTTTAATTTATTTTAAAGGCAAGTTAAAATATTGTTTTAACTGTTTATTTATAACCCTGAGCACAAAGTGCACAAGTCATGCAATGGTAAGTTGTTTAAATTAAATTTGTATAATAAATTAATTAAAATTATTTTAGATCTTGAAAAAGAAGGAAAGGAAAATGTATAACGTGAATTAGTATACGGTAAAACATTAATAGGGATAAAATAAATAACAAGTATTATAATGGTTACACATTTACTCGTAAAGAGTTACAGCAATTTGATTAATTTCAGAACATGTTGTCCTGCTGGGGTAATTACGATAAGGATATTGAGTATAGTTTTTTAAATATAGCAGTTACAGTTATTTAATCAAAATAATTCATTGATTACAAACCTTTTTAATTATAAAATAATTACATTCTTATTATTCAGGTACGATGATATACCGGCCGTAAAGAGATCACGGTAAAAAATTTCAGTGTTAAGCGCTGAAATCAATTTAAGTAAATATTCAAGTGCTGTACGCGAGTACGTACATGACTATGAAATAAAATTATTTGCGTATATTTGGTACACACAGCAACACACCAAGTTAAACAGTTTCATTTGAAATTGTGTCTTATTTCAAGGTATTAAGGTACATGAGTGTCTAGCTTGATTAGTTGCTGTGTGTACACGTATAGAAAATTATACATTTTAAGCTTATTATGCATTACTTATCAACACTTTAATTTACTAATTAGCTACAATTCATCGTGTTCTTCTCCTACTGTGGGAATAGCTGGCTCAACCTTTGCATCAGCTGTTCAGTACTTTGCAGCAGCTCAGTGCTTGATTACAGAAGGAAGACTACCACAAGCTAAAGTTAAAAGTAGGTTATTATTTATATCGACGGTCCCTATTATGAATGTCGGTACTCCAAAAACACAACTTTTCAGTAGAGCAGTTTAAAGTTTATTTTGAGGATAAAAAAGGTATTAAAAGACACAGCCGTTTAAAATTTGGACTGGTGTTTTTTTATAATATTCATCACATTGTGGCGTAGAAAACTAAGGGAATTAATTGATAGTTTTCAAAATAATGCACTACTGATATTATCATCCGGACTATTTTTTAGGAAAACTGTCGATAGTGGCACTTTCGACAATATTATTTGCAATAATTTGCATGTGCAATAGTAATTAAAGTAGGAAGTGGTATATCCAACATTTTAAAATGGAAAAATGGATATTTTTATGTCGTATGTGTTTGTCTTACTAAGTTAAATTAGAAAATAAACTACATTTTATCCAGTTTATAATGTTTACACATTAAAAACTGGATAAAATGTAGTTACATGAAACACAGAAAGTCAATCAGGCAAAGAAATTATACAATCATTCTTAAACCAAGATGAGAATGACAGGTACAGCGTGCACGCAATAAACCTAGAAATGGAAAATGAATGGGTTACTCTAGGTGACTACTGTATAGGGCTGCAAAGTGCTTTTAGATAGGGGTCATTACCCGCAACGCCACGATAGAGGGATTATACGTGAAGCAGTGAGTCTTTAGATTGCTAGAGCTAAAAAAAGGACTGACTACAAATGAAACACAAAACATCCAATTTGTTTAGGAAGGCATCACTAAAAAGACCACCTAGAAGCCTTTTTCAGTCCTGAGTTCGGCAGACGACTGGACACTACTGGTTGACACGCATGAAATACACTACAAAATCCCGGAGGATATCTGCTTGTCACCGTTAAGATCAGACGTGTTCCTCAACTCAAATTCGAAAAATCTTGTACTACTTATTGAGCTTACGGTATTGTAGGAAACTGACATCCCTAAAGACCAGGCAATTAAGACAAACAAAAACTTCGACGGACAAATGAGATAACAAGAAATACAGGGTTACTCTGCTGTATGCCGTAGATATAGGTGCAAGGACTACACTATCTAAATCCCTCTACAACCTATTAAAAGAACTAGGACTGCCGAGAACTTCGGTAAGCTCTCTACTATCACGAATGTCCAAAACGGCATTGTTAGGTTCCACCAAATTGGGATAGGTAGAGGACGGAACATAGCAGACAGTGAAGGCGACCGTTAACACGTTGTAAGGGGGCTTCCTTAAACCTACATCTGGGTCGTAAGTCCTGACGCTGTTATGCCAGTGTTCCGTCCTCTAGAACGCGATGGACCCGCACGGAGAATCCATGGAATGCTAAGATTAGGTCTTACCTATACTTATCTTTATAAACAGTATAACTATAACAGCGTAAACACAAACCGCAATACAACCGTCCTTAACTGTTAAAAATATTTATAATTACTTGTTTAGATCGTTTACTAAAGATTATTACTATCGTGCATTAAATCTGGGAAACAAAGTGCCATTTTTACATCGAACGCAGCCAGTACAGGCGAAGATCCATTTGGAAAAAATAATAAACCTTAGAATAAAAATGTTAATTACTTGTTTAGATCGTTTACTGAAGATTATTACTATCGTGCATTAAATCTGGGAAACAAAGTGCCATTTCTACGTCGAACGCAGCCAGTACAGGCGAAGATCCATTTGGAAAAAATAATAAACCTTAGAATAAAAATGTTAAGTGAGCAGTTAGGTATTTATCGATAGAATTAAGCAGTATGTAACTATAGAACTAAATAGAAGGAAAATCAGATGACTTTTTGCTTAATCTACCTTCTCACTTATCTTTTTCTTTTTTTATCTTTTTATTAAAGGCAACTCCCGTACTACGATTCGAGCACTGTGTCGCGGTGACATTTACATACATGAAATAAATTGACACAAAGAACACTCAGACCCTAGACAATAATTGGTAAATTAATTATTGTCTTGCGTGAAACTCGAACCTTCGACTTCGATTAATAATTGTTTTGCGTGGAACTCGAACCTTCGACTTTGATTAATAATTGTCTTGGGTGAAACTCGAAACTTCGACTTCAATTAATAATTGTTTTGCGTGGAACTCTACACTTCGACTTTGATTAATAATTGTCTTGCGTGAAACTTGAACCTTCGACTTCGATTAATAATAATTGTCTTGCGCGGAATTCGATTCTTCAACCTTGTGCAACCGCATACACGACCGCTTTGCCCCCGAAGTAGTTAATGATTTAAGATTAAATAATAATCTTAAGTCACCGTTCTAGTTAAGATGTGCATCCAATAGAAAAAAGTAGACGAATGGTGCAGTTTACGTATAGAAATTAACATATCCGACATGCTCACTTGTATATTTCCATGCAATAATGTCAGAAGCCACACTTACAACACCACTTTGTTTGTGGGTTACATGTAACAATGTTCATAGTGACACATACGACAAAATGAACCTATTTAACGTCCGTACAATAATGTCGAAAGTGACACTTTCGACAAAATGATATGTTTTATATACATACAATAAAGTTGGAAGTGACACATTCGACAAAATGATTAGTTGTACTTCCATAAAATAATGTCGGTAGTGGTACATCCAACCAAATTCACTGGTTGAAGTCCATGGAAAACTGTTGTAACTACCGGAAACTACTTTGTTAAAGGGAATAAAATTATTTTTTCTAAAATCTTAAAAGTTACTTCGGAGAAAGTAGTAACCTTTAAACTCATATTCCTAATACTTATAAACTCGCGCGCAGTCCTGACGACTAAGACTGTAGGTACTGGCAGATCCGCACCAAGGCGCGTTCCCTCTATTCCGCGTAGAACGCTCGTACTGCCACTACCTACAATTTTGTAGGGACGCCGATATTACTACCAACAGTATTAATCTGGCAACTACCATAATAACAATGATTTTGAGTAAAATAAATTACTAGGTATATAGAACTTTTAATTGTGATTCTATTTATGTAAAAAAGTGATTTTTGGCAAAAATGAACTTCCGACATTCTTAATAGGGACCGTCGATATGTTCTTTGTTTTTAGATATTGTCAAAGTATGTACATGTTAAACTGTTGGATATTTAGTCTATGATATCTGAATAGGGAAACGGTTTAGTAGCCATAATATGAATGAAAGTAATTACTTTGTAAAATTAATGTGTTGCTGTTTCTTTTTCAATATATAAATAAGCAAAAATTTGATGATGAAATACTTTGTCTTGCAACTATATTAAGCTATGTCTGTCATTAAACTGCTCGATTTAAATAAAACTGTAATAATAAATTCAGAATTTTCCTAAAATGTTTCAGATTCAGATAGATACGACTTCATAATAGTTGGTGCTGGTAGTTCAGGTTGTATAGTTGCTAATAGACTCAGTGAAGTAAAAAAATGGAAAGTACTACTTATTGAGGCTGGAGATGACCCACCCCTCGAAGCTAGTGTAAGTACGAGTATATTTTCATGACAATGTTATCAACAAATCAAAGAGTATTTTGTTATTTTGCATTTTAATTAATTTGCCATAATTTGTACTTAAGATACGATTTTTATTTCGATAGTTTGTTAAGCCCACTAGAGTATTATTTTCATAAACGTATTTTTATATTTTTTTCTTGATTTGTTATCAGATCCCAGCTTATATGCATTTTATGTATGATGGCAAGTACAGCTGGAATTACAAATCTGTAGATGATGGCATAACTAGTCAAGCTTATACAAATGGCTCTATAGCAGAACTTAGAGCTAAAATGATTGGCGGATGTAGTAACCACAATGGTATGTATTATATAAAAGGTAACGATCATGACTTTCAAAGATGGTACGATGCTGGTAACAAGGATTGGAGTATAGATAAAGTACGCAGATGCTTTAAAAAAGCGGAAAATTTTCAAGATGTGGAATTAGGTAAAAATACTAAAATATTTATGCATTACGGTCATACGGGACCACTTTGCATCAATTCATTTAATTATACTGATAAAGCTTCATCCAAAAATATATTATCTGCATGGGCTGAAATGGGCATCAAGACTGTTTTAGATACAAATGTTGCTAACGGTGTTGGAGCAGGTTGTGTGAGATCAACAGCGTGTAATGGAATACGAAATAGCGTTAGTAAAGCGTATTTACAACCTGTTAAAAACAGAAAGAACTTAAAAATATTAAAAAATAGTCTAGTAACAAGAATATTAATTGATGAATCGAAACGAGCTTACGGGGTTGAAGTTGAAGTTCGAGGTAAAATTATAAACATACTTGCAAACAAAGAGGTTATAATAAGTGGAGGAGCTGTTAATTCTCCACAGTTACTTATGTTATCTGGTATCGGACCTGAAAAACATCTTGTTTCTAAGAATATTAAACCTGTTGTTAATTTACCTATGGTTGGGCAAAATTTGACTGATGACTATTGGACACCAGTAATCATTTGTACAAATGAAAACAATTCTACAACAGAAGCTGATTTGAAATTTCAAGAATTACAATACTTTTATAATGGCACCGGTTATTTATCACATCACGAGTATGGCGATGTTGTTGCTTTTTACGCTATCTCCGATAAAGCAGAATATCCTGATTTCTTATCGTATGTCCTAAAAGTTAATAAGAATTACCCGGGACTCAAACAAGAGTTGACGTTTTACAATAGCTATAAAGAATCAATTGCAGATTCAATAGTGCAATTAAATAAGAAACACAGGCTTTATTTCTTTTATATTTCGACATTGCGTCAATATTCACTAGGCAACATTTCTCTTGCTTCAAATAATCCAAAAGAGAGCCCTCTTATATATACTAATTTCTTTAAAGATCCTAGAGATTTGGAGTTTACTGTTTCAGGGATGGAAAAAATGTTAAGACTTCTTGATACAAAGTTCTTTAAGTCAGTGAAAGGTTTTCATGGCAGAGTTAATATACCTGAATGTAACAACTATAAATTAGATAGTCGCGATTATTTGAAATGCATTAGTAGATATTTTGTTAGCACAGGATATCACTTAGCTGGTACCTGTAGAATGGGATCTAATGCTACTGACTCGGTAGTGAGCAGCCAACTTAAGGTTCACGGAGTTCCAAACTTACGTGTCATTGATGCTAGCATTATTCCAACTGCAGTTTCTGGTAATCTAAATGGTCCTGCTATAATGATTGGAGAAAGAGGATCTGAAATTATTAAAGAAGATTATACTATGTCTATTTATTAAATAATGTAGTTAAATTAACATAATATGTACTCCAGGATTATTTATTGGTTCGGATTTATTAAATAAAGTTTGATACATTAATTGAGTTATTATTTATTAATTACACTTTTGAAAAATTATTTATGGTAGTTATTCTATTTTATTATTATCAACGCTATATAGTAAGATAATTATCCAAATAAAAAGCTATTCTCCAGAAGAATAGTAAACAAGTTTATGCTTAATAAAAAAGCAAAAATATTTAAATTCTTCTCTGGACTTCAGCTTTCATTAAAATCGGTTTACTTGCAACAAGGGACAAACAACCCTAATTACTTTTGGCTTAACAATATTGGTAAAAATTAAAGTAACAAAGCTTATAGTTTTTACAAAGAAGTAAGTACAAAATCGAATACGTTATGTTGACATTAATTTTATAGAGAGGATACACTTTATGTCAACGTAAAATAAGTATAAGTTTTTCTTAAAAGAAATAAAGTTGATGCTGATAAAAAAGTGTAGTGTAATGTATTTCATTTTCATTAAATGTAATTTAACCTAAAACGGAGTTTTTATTGATAGAGCAATTGTGACTGCTGCGGAAGCAACTTATTATATTTATATGACTCTAGATTTAGTTAATATTGTATTTTTTCATTTTATTAAATCAATAAAAAACATATTTAAGGACTTAAAACGTCTCTATTGCCGTATCTGACAGAAGAGGAGTCTATGGTAACACCTTGGCTGTATTCGCATTTAGATAATTGCGGGATAGCGGCGGAACTTTGTTGTCGGTACAAAGAGCTCTACTCCATAACGCTTTGTACTGCATAATAACGCAGTGTTACATTGTTCGATGACAAGAATGACAGCTGTCATGCGGTCGATCCGTGACGCCTGTGTCTGTACCCCTGCGTGTTCATTAAAATAATGACGTGGTTTTATAAAGAGCGCTTGTAATATTGTTATTTATAGAGTTGTTTTGGTTGTATTTCTATTATGAATTGTTTAAAAGGTACATATGATTTGTAGTTGTGATACATATTTAAACAATAATCTATTTGTTTTACATGCGTTACAGAAACGGGGGGGTAATGTTTTCCTCATGACAGTCTATACAAGTCGCATTAAAGAGGCGGTATTTCTTGCGAAAATTGTTAAAAAGATGCTGAATTAAATGTATTATTAGCAATAAGCATTTGACAGAGAAGAAATCCTTATTACCATCTTTTTACCTAAGTACATCAAAGTGAAAGCTAAGCCTAGAGATTCTATGCCGAGAAAAAAGGTATCTTCAAAGAGAAGAGAATAGTAAAATATAAATATCACATAAAAATTAAACGTGTTTAAGCTATAGATGAAAATAAAGTTATAGTGCTCCATGCCTAGATTTGTAAGTGTAAATCGAACAATACCGATATTCCGAGCCATTGGTTGCGCGGATCGATGAGTGGACACCGACTGATTTCCCTACCATTGAACAGACCGTTTCTCTATCCACATTTACTCGTAAATAAAATGCTATGTTAGCAGCATTATTTATGTCCATGAACGTTTATAAAATTCATGTTGCATTTCGTTCTGTGTAGTTCGAATAGAAATAATCGCTTTTATATAGAGAAGCGATATTTATTGGTTGCGTATACTTTTGCATGTGTATTTGGTGAAAAGGTTTTATACGATTTTGTATACTTTTATAATCGATTAATAGTGGTAAAAACAAGTAGTAACGTTGAGGGAAACCTTATAGTTTTTAGTTTCGGCTAATGACTAGGTACAACTAACTGCTCCACGCTATCACACGCCCAAATGTGTTTTTAGTCGTAGGCAGAAAAAGCTGAGGAATTAATTCTATAGAAGTGAAAAAGTAAACTAGATACATTTTTAAAAATCAGGAATATTCTGGTTCTTAAATTAATTATTACACTATCTACTAACAATAGTTTAAAACTGTTCAAATAAAATTATTTAAAAAAAATATAGTAGTTGATAATAAAACGTATAATTTTTTAATTAAAAGCCAGACTCTTCTTAAAGTTTTGCCGTTTATTACATAATATATTTACGCAATTTCGTTTACTTGTATGAATTATTACTTCGTTAAAATTATAAATACTAAATTTTTTAACTAATTTTGTTGAAATTCCAACTTGAAAGTATGGGTATACTTTTTTTCAAACTAACGAGTGTTATTTAAATTGGTCAAGAAATAACATAGTTTTGTGGTAAAAAACATAAAAAATACTACCGTAAGTATTCAAAACAGTTAAAAAGGGATTGAAAATAAATAAAAATATTTCATTTCTTTCTTTTTAATTAAATACTATGCTGTCGTTATCTTCATAAATAACACATTTATTACACAACGACCTTTTTTAACTTTAAATTAAAAATAAACATACGAGTTATTTAATTTAGATTGCTCTTTTTTAACGTGACGTAATGAAAATAAAGACCCTTTTGTTTCCCAGTATGTGTAGATACCCATCCATGCCTGCCCATCCATGTATTAGTTATCCAATATGTCCGTTGGGTTTGGTCGTTTGTATAATAATAATTGGAAATCGGATTATGTCGCCTGACGCGTTGGAGTGTTTGCTTTCATCAACTGTTCGTAACAATTCTGTTAACAATATATTTTTTAAATAGAATACTGCGAAACGTACGTAGTTATAAAAACTCCTTTTTTAAATTAAATTTCAACCGCACGGCTTAGAAATAACGTTTAAAAAATTGCTATGTATGGTCAAATATAAATATACTATTTCTATTAATAAAGAATACGAAATTTCACCATACATAGCGTCTTAATAACATGGGAGCTAGAAGGTTGAATAAAGGTAAATTTACAATAACAACCCCTTTTGTAGAGATTTAGATAATTTTTTTCCAAAGAAACACACACTCATTATACGAACAAATATCTACACATGCACATAAACAAAAACGTTTTACTTATAAGGAATCCAAAATGGCACATTTGACAAGGCAGACTCAATATTCCCTTACTTTTACACCAAGTTCCGTCTACTACAAACATTTAATTATTTATCAGTACTTCATTAAACAAAAGGAAAAGAAATGAGAGAGTATACTAACAAATGCAACACAAATAAGGTTTCACAATAAGGTTTTAAGACAAAGTTTTCCATAGCAGATATACGAACTGCATGACGCAGGTAGAAAGGGGATAAGCGTGAGTTGACAGGTATATATTTTATTTTATGTTGACCTACTTGGATAAGGGAAAATGATTGCTTTTAAAAAGTTATTCGATTTATGAATACTTTTTTAAAATACGAATATGACTTAAGTACACACTTAATCAAACCAGTATTTAAAAGATGACTAAGAAAACTACTTTTCGTGGCTTTCTTAAAACCAGCTGTTAAATGTCACACTGCCTGCTGCAGACGGGCCTCATAGAGTAATGTGATATAATCGAACGATAATGTAAATGTTGCATAATATTAATGGGATTTTACTATGCACTATAGGGTGTTTGAGTTTCTGATATTTCGGCACTGTTACGCGCCAAAATCACTATAAAAGCCGTGGTCAAGGCACTTAAAACAGCCTAAGTGAAACCATGACGGCTTAAAATCATTAAAATCTTATTCATGACTTGCCCAAACTACGTCTATTAACGAATATAGACATGATATATTAATGAACAAGTTTATAATTCCTATATTTTTAAATGCTTGTAGGTCTCTTAAAGGTCATATACTTTTTCTTTAGTCCTTATTTTACCTGATTTAATAATATCACCAATGTATCTGTGTTTCCAGCATAACAAAAAAATTATGTTTGTTAAAAAAAAGACTGTATATGTCAAATCCATTCGACATTACCTTTAAATCGCAAAATTCACTGGTATTTCAGACAAATCAAAATTCAGGCGAAATATAAATGTATTACATGACATAAAAGTTAATTTTCGAAAACAGAGAAGTCTAAACATTGCTTATAAGTGCATAAGCAAACAACATAACATTATTTTATTACGACAACAAACATTTCCCTAAATACTTAACATTCAGACTGTACCTACTGGTGTAGACAATTTCATAAGTAATTCCGTATACTGCGGCCCTGATTGTCATCATAGTACTCGGTCTTGATTACAATGTATAAGCTTTTGCACGTCCCTGGCTGCTTTGCAAGTTAATAACCTATTTGGCGTCGTCCTAAAGGCTACATATTCACAATGGTGGGACTGGGCGTCCATCAGGAATCGGATTTGTGTGTAGAGTGGGTCACGCGCCGCCAGCGATAATGGAAAACGGATTACCGCGAACTCTCTAACTAAAGCCGGTGATCCATTCATGTAGGTCGAGGCTACGTCTACCGACAGACTATTTGCATTGGACAACTATTACTGTTGTTCTACAATATATACGTTATATATTTTACACTTCACTGTATTTTATTTCGGCACAGTGTGAAAATGGATGATAGGAGATTAACAAAATGAATTTGTAGCGCGAATGTATTAGTTAATGTCGCTAAAGGATGGCCTAAAATGGCTTATAAGTACATAATTCGTGACATTTTTCAGAGGTATCAAGTGCGTAGCATTTAGAAACGATGAGCTTGTATGAATATAAGTGAAGAAAAGCAGCTTTGTAAGCATCGCAGTACTTGGCGCTCAATAGTCTTTGGCTACTGCCATGGGAGTAAGGCGTGAGTGTATGTATGTGTTTCACTGTACCTACTGTTTGTGTGTTCTAATTTCACTTTGTTAATCTTGACGGAAGAGTATTATGAAATATTTTTAATGAAATTTGCCGCGATGTAAATGAGCTTGCCCTGCTTAAAGACAACATTATTTTTTTAATTTTGCTTGCTTATATAAAGGAATTTTGTGTCTTTATCCTGTGAAAACATAAATACAGCCGTTTTAGGTTTACAGCATGAAGATTAAAAAGTTTTATGCCATATTTTATCTTAAAATTGTGATATTGTGATAATATTTTTTGTTTATAGTAGGAATATATATATAGAATATATAAAAAACCTTATGAAAACTTTGTAGGTATGTCCCTAACGCCAGATCAGACTTTAATTCATTTACTTATTGTAGCAATGTATAAACAGTTTTTTAGTAATTTTATAAAGACCAAAATATACATTAATTTAGCAAATGTCAAACAAAAGTGCTTCACTTCTATTATAATAAATAACGGAAGAGTAGTTGTCAAACAAAATATTATAGCACATAACATTCTGACTAGGAATTTGACTGGACGCCATGACGAGAGGTTGAGCTGTCATTTATATATTTTTTACAAATTGATTTTTCGAAGATTTTGTGATGCAGAAGAGATGCAGTTTTGTTTTGCAAGTTCGTCGTCAGTAAATTAATATGAGTAAATATGCAAGTGATTGGTGAATAACTGGTGGCATTGTGGTCCTGCTGTTCCTGTCTCCATTTTACGCGTTCCCGTCAAGTTCTCAAGAAAGACAATGAAAAGTGAAGCATCGACTTTTTAATGTTATTTTTTATATTACTTTTATACTTACTTTTACTTATACTGAATGTAATATCTCTCACTTGACACTGGCAAAATATGTAACTATGTTCATGAGGCCATTAATAAAAAAATAAATAATAACATTCTGACTAACAATAAAGCCTAACCACAAATAGTAAACCGAGATACGAATTGTTTCACCACTAATAATATGTTCATACAGATAATGTTAGTCTGTAGCAACGAGGTTTTATGCAAACAATGAATATGTACCAATATTACTGTCCGTTGATAATTTAATTCACGGAACTAAATATACTGATTGCCATTATGTTTAGAGAGTAAATATAAATTAATTTATATAACAAGTTTACTCTTTGACATACCGCATTTTCCGGCTATTTTATTAACTACTTTTCAAAGCAGTTATTTAGTAAAAAATATTAATTTGTACAAATAAATGCATCAATTCGACTTAACGCTTTCTCGCCACAGAGGTCGTCAAAAATTAAATGAAAAAGAAAATAATACCTAACTACGTCATTGATAAATTTCAAATTGCTTTGAAATTTTATATTTTATTTTTATTTTATAGTTGTGAGTTCAACAAACTGTATGTAACATTAATTAATTGTAACGAGACTAATGAGTACGTTATTAGTTATCATAAATAGTTTACTTAAATGTATACTATTATCATTACAAAACATTTTTCAAACATAACATAACTAACTTAAGTAAACTAAATTTTTGTTTTAAAATAGCTATTATTTAAGTACCTACTGATTTTTACATAAAAAAACTTCTAATATTTACATTTGGAAATTATTTTTTCTTATCAACTTTCTATAAAACTGCACGTTCCTGTGATGATTGATGACTGATTACTGTATTATATTCTAATCCCCTACCAATTAGTCTATATATTTTTTAAGTAACTGAGTATTTATAGGTATATTTGCATTTCATACATAATTCAGTAGAAATTTGTTTACACACATTCTATGAAAAAACAATACTAATCCTAAGGTTAAGAACTTGAGTTGCTCAGTGACAACCACAGTGCAGAAGCTTTATTTTCCACAGCACTTACGTTGAAGTACACATCAAGCGAACAACTTTTTCATCTCGTCACCTTTTTGCCTAAAAATATGATGTCAAAATGTTTGTACTAATAATCCTTTTTGTTTTAGTCCATTTACCGTGTAACACGTATACATACTCGTTGTTGTATAATTACTTCATATTATATGCATTAGACTACAATGCGTAGAACATAATGGCTGTTATCCAATGACCACGTACCACTGCAGTACTTTATAGTATAAATTAGTAATTTTCACGTTAAAGTCGTAGTTAAATAGCTAATGGAAACCTATTAAATGTGGTCAATGGGAGGCATAAATATAAAAACTGATAATCTTACTATTATTAGAATATTATTGAGTTATTAAATATACCTAGTTTTAGTATTGTAATGGTAATGGCTATAGAGAGAAATTATTTCTTAAATGGATCTACTATTTTAACCAATAATAGGCTAAGTACTATAATAATAAATTTGATATTTTTTAAATTTTTAACACAATTTAGTCCCAAAATAAGGAAAGCTGGTACTGTGGGTATTGTACAAAGTTATAGAGTAATCATACTTATATACTTATATTTGCTTTGTTAATGCAAATTAAACATAAAAAAGCATAAAGAACAATGCAAACATTCATTTTAATGGCAACTGCAGGGGGTAATTGTCAATGTATAGAAAGCTTATTCTTTTAAAGAATCAAATAAGCTTAAAACGTAACGTAACTAAAATTGCTTATGTGTTACAAAAGTCAAGCTAATGGTGCTTTTAAGCAAGAATAACCGATATTTGAACTATGTAATTGAAATGTACAGCATTACCCCCGGCATGCCATGTTATAGTAATAATGAACATAACATGTAAACTATTATAATAACATGTATTTCTGTTTCTCTCAATTCAAGGTAGTGTTCACAGTTGTGCACTTGGCACGGTCTGTTACTAATCTCTTGGATATAATCCCTTTTGCTAATTGTCCCTGTACATCGGTCTGGACTAGGTATAAATCTTTGTGCATATCATCATTGAAGGATTAGTATCTTTGGGGGTATGAACACGTTTTTAGGACAACTTTAGAAGTAGAGATCGCGGAGACGTCTGCGTACATAATTTTAACAGATACAAAGAAGATCCAAGCTCAGGAAAATCCTTTGTAGAACGCCGCTATGCCCTGCGTGGGATCCTGGAAAGTTTAACGCATACAGCGACCTTCATGCCATTGAGGTACAGACATTAATTGACGTTAATGCGTCAAAATATTTGTAATTTAGTCATCAATTTAGCTTGGAATTAAAACTTATGTTTACTCCTATTAACCTTCTTGCTGAATGATACTAAAATAATGATTCTTAAGCACATGAAGTAACTCTTTTAAACTGTTTTACTAAGAAATTGAAACAACTATTCCAGTATGAACACACCTTAATATTTTCTAACCAATCCATGACCGTTGTTCCAAACCAAATCGCATTTACGTGCACTTTAGACTTAGGTGTGGGAAATCAATTTGGAATTGAAAGCTAAAGTAATTAATATGACTCCGACTGTGTGCAGCTTAAGCATTTGCTGGTACCTACTGACTTGTTCAATTTATTACTAGTGATGGGTACATATAGTATATTACATCTGCATAAAAATAAAAGCATAAAGATGATTTTCCACCAGAGTGAATACTGAATACTTCATATTTGTTTGTGTAAAAATGAACCGTATTATTTCTCACATATTAACAGGAACACGCTTCTCGCGATGTCAATTCTCGCCTCGTCTCGCCCCTCTGGTGGAAAATCAGCCTCAGAATAGTTTTACGATAATGCCAAGAAAAATCTTTAAGTTTAGATTGATTAATATTTGTAACAGATCTTTTTACGATTGATGACAAAATAAAGTAATGAAAGGTAGCAAGGAATCACTAAAGTCGTAGAACAATGACATAGCATAGTTTACAATGTAATAATAATGACATGGGATAGTTTACAATGTAATAACAGTGACATAGGATAGTTTACAATGTAATAACAAACTATTTTCTTCGTCGTGTTTTAGTTCTACTAATTTTATTAGTGAAATAAATTTTAACGTGGTCAGACGTAAGTAAGTACGTTTACTTTATGTAATAGATATTCATAAATGCTATAAGCCAACCATAGCGTAATATATCTACAGCTGTGTCCGTTTAATCATCGTACTTGAATATTATTATCGTAAAAAAGGTGCCCATATCCACACTACCAGCTGTAATATAGAACTTTGTAAAAGATTGTGAGTCTTAAATAAAGTAGCTTTAGGTACAAAATCCTATTTTCATGGTTGAAATTTGTATTTCGCTGCAGGGGTTTGTACTAGATATCTAGAGTGGTCTTCGCCACGCTACGTTATGTTATAATTAGAAGAAATTGTGATGATATTATAGTTAGAGCGCTAAGAGGATTCAAAACCTCCTTCAGTATAAGGGTTTGGTTAATATGAGCTTAAGAGACATAAAGCGAAATTATGAAGCTTTGTTTAACTTTGGAATTTGCGTTAAGATGCCTTGTATAGGTCTAGCGATAAGTCTGATACTGTTATTCGCATTCTCTTTGAAATAACTGATTTTAGATTTTGAATACCAGATAAGCTGGCATGTGTATAAGCATACACTTATAGAAATGTGTGTTTGTTACATTTCTGAGTCACAGAAGTTACGCTCAAAAATTGTATCATCGTCGACCATGGCATTTAACAACTAGTGTCCTAGGTTAAGGAGCAGAATTACTCTCCTGTTTCCTTCAATCACTAAAATAATATGACCTTTTTAATATAAGAGTATTCGCATGTATTGAGAGGTTTAGAATATAATATTTACCATATTTTATTCTGAAGCTGGCTTGAGACTTACATGAGGCTTCTTAGTAGCTTTCTTAACAGCCCATTAATGTCGCACTGCAGGGACGGGCCTCCTCCCGTGGTGGAGGGATACTTGGCCTACTAATACCACGCTAGCCAGACGGATTGGTATAGGGTTTTATTTCAAGTTTTCCTTCTTTTTATTTCGTAAGCATAATTTACGGATAGTCCCTTTTTGTACGACACCCATGGAATGAGATGGGGTGGTAACATATTGCATTCTTACTCCGACACTACACGGAATCTTAGTAGCTTTAATATCGTAAATTTAGTAAAAAAAGAAAAAAAAATTTTTGGCCAGCGTGGTATCAAAAGAAAAATCATTTTATAAAGAAGAGGCCCATCCCTTCAGTAGGACGTTCAAGAACTATAAATAACTTACGAATATAAGTTTTATCTCAGAAAACAGTTTATTCAACTTGAAATCGCCTGTAAACACAGTACAAAGCTCAAGCGAGCTTATAAAACATCGACAACAATCCGACTGTCGTAACATTGCAAGAATACTCAGTGAAACACATTCAAAACCTTTCTAAAGGAATAAACATGGCAGGCCGGAGTTTTAACGGCTATTCTATTATTTGGTGTGTATTTTACCGGCTACCGCATAAATCGTGTAATGGGAGGTAGTAAGCAAGCAAGTTGCCAAATAATTCACACGCAAAGTGCTGTAATGGTTTTGCGGGAGGGCACATAAACAATAAAATGCTATAAAAATTCAGGACGAAAGTGATTTTACCTTTATGGCGCACAAGTCATGAAAGCTTTTTACGAACACATTATGTTAATAAACACGCCCTTTTAATTTTGTGTAGGTGGCCATTTTTGTGGTCGTGTGATAAGGGTTTCGATTTCACTTGTTTTCGTATTGTGAAGGTTTAACTTTAGCCGATAGTTAAATAAACAGTGTTTTTCCGTATTGTATGCATATTGTTACTAGGTGTAAAACCTGGAAAAGTTAACGTAATTAAATTTAGAGTTACAGCAGTGTAAAGGATTACTTCACATGGTGACGGAGTAGGAATACAATGTCACCACCCCATCTCATCCCATGGGTGTCGTAAAAACCGACTAAGGGACTATCCGTAAATATTATCTTTACGAAATAAAAAGAAGGAAAACTTGAAATTAAACCCTATACCAATACCAATCCAATCCACCTGGGTAGCGTGGTATTAGTAGGCCAAGTATCCCTCCGTCACGGGAGAAGGCCCGTCCCTGCAGTGGGACATTAATGGACTGTTATGATGAAAGGATTTTGTGTCTAGTTTTCCTTCCCTATTATGTTAAAGTCCTTTATTCACCTTTTGCGACACCTTGTTTAAAGATGGCAGGCGAGTCTTACTCTTCAGTGACTAAACAATATCCCACCAATAAAACATAGTTACTTTTTTCCTCCATGAAACTTTAACCACTCTATTAAAACTAGAACATAACATTATGTGACAGATGAACATTAAAACAGTGACTTTATTCCCCTCTCTAGAGTATTAGTCTGTGTGTAGAGTACGTTTGTTATCAAAATATAAAATGTGGTGTTTCATCGCTGCATCCCTGGAGTTACGTAAGAGATCACTTTGATGTATGAGCTTGTCAGCGCCATTTTGTGGTCTGTCAGCGCTTTCCTTATTTTTGTTGTTTAATCATTAATGATTTAGTTCTTGTTTCTTTGTTAGTATGTCGATACTAGGACACTATAGGATAAAAGCAGTAGTAAATTTTGTAAGCTGAAGAGGTGGATTTCTGATGAGCATAAACTAAAGCGTATTTTTTCGTATGTTCTTAATGCACTAATTCGTCGTATTGTCTGTGGTTAAAGTAATTTATTAGTATAAATAATTTTATTAACTTACTAGCTGACGCGTGCCCACTTCGTTGGGCGGCGACAAAAACGCGTCCCTTTTTTAAACATATTTCATTACTGCTCCACTCCTATTAGTCATAGCGTGATACTATAGCCTATGACACACTCCCTGATAAATGGACTATTCAACACAGATAAAGTCACATTGTACGTGTATTTAGAGTATGTATTAAGATAGGTTGAAATGGAATATGTAGTTTTTATGTTGCTATCACAATTTAAATATGTAAGAAAATGTGTATGGTTGCTATTAAAATGCTTTTTAACTAATTGCATTCGATATTGTCTCCCTTTTTATATTTAAGCAACTGCTTTTATACAAAAAGTACTTCTAAAACCAGAAATGTATAACAAATGAAATAGTTAAACCAAGTATGTCGTACACGTACAACACTAATGACATTACAGTTGGTACAAACATAAAAATTAAAAGCAACGAGTACGCTCGAGGCGATTTACTTAAATTTAACACTAGTTGTCCGTACTGGGTTAAAGTTACGTATTTTAAGCTAACATAGCGTTTGGTTGGAAGTGCTACTAGAAAATTATTGAGACAAATTCTTAAATTCGTTGCATTTTTGTTAGGAAGTAAAATCATAAGAGGATGCTCTTCCCACCCCCTCACTCTAAGGAAGAGCATTCTCTTATGATTTAGGGAAATTTTGGCTTGCTTTCGCTAGTCTCGAGCTATTCGTTTCTTTTCAAACACAATACAGTAACTTAACAAACATTAGTTTAACTGGTACAAAGAACATCCATAGTCAGAAAGGTAAATGCTAGAACGACACTTCTGTGTGGGATTTCAGCCAACCTTCAACACTACGGCTCCTCACCGTGACCACGTCACTGAGGCAGTAAGAAGGTTTCTTCCAACTATTTTTATCTTTAAATATTGTGAGCACCCACAGAAATGTAAACTGACATCTGTTTGAGCACCCAAGAACAGTGAACCGGCTTTAAAGAAACCTACATGGCGAAAAAAGGAGAGCATCAAGATGGCGGGATCAAGTCTCCAATTCAAAATATAGCACTTTAAGGTTTTTGTACTACATATGTACTAATTGTACCCTGAACCACACATTTGTACCTCTTAGGGTAAAGGAAGTATGCCTAAACTTACCTGGACCCGCTACTTTGATGTCAAAGTGGCTGGACCTTCTGCAGTGCTGCTCAGAGGCTAGAAATTCACACACGAAGGTTTATTACTGTATATGTACATAATATGTACTCAATTTTCATTACAATTGTAAGTGCCAAATAAAAGTTATATGATTAAAACATTGGTCCCGCCACTTTGATGTTTTATGTTATAGCTGAAAACATATAAAAATCGTTAAATCTTGAGTAAAATCAAATGTGTATGTTTAGTACGACCTGAGGCTAAGCTAAGGCTCAGTCAACCCAGGATACATTGATCAATTTTGCATTAAATCACATTATTAATGACACCAAACATTTTCTTAAATGACACCAAAGATTTGAATAAATTAGAGGCTAACTAATCCTTCAGATATTTTTTTTTATTCTTATCACTTGGTTCAAGACACAAACGCCTGAAAGTTATTTAAGAAAATAAACAAAATTAAATATCCTGTATAAATTCTATGAGATCAACAACAGCGAGACGCTACCTGTAGCCATACAAAAAGGCAGTACAATAACTTATTTCACTCGTACAGTAATAACTCGGTTGATATGACAAACGGTTGACATACGTTACACCTACAAACGTTTATTAGATTTGGAGATATACGTGACTACTTGAAGAATTATTTGCGTTATTTATTTACAACTTAGCGTTTTATTTTGTTATTATTATCTTTGTTATATTTTGATTATGCGTATAATATACTATACTATACTCCACTTCACTAAACTACACTGTGATAAATCTCTTTCTCAACTAGAACTACTTCTTCTTTTATAAAAGATGTATTTTTAGGACTTTTTTGTTTTACAGTTGACTATTCTTTTTTCAAACTTTATTATTCTCTTTACTTAACTACTGCTTACATATTTTTTATTCGTCACACATTCAATATTATATTTTAATATAATAATATCAATCTACTTATTATGATATTCACAGATAGCAGCGGAGCTTCACTGCTTCGACTCGCATCCCATGACGCTGGGAGCTATCAGTGTCGTAAAGATCGTTCGAGATTTTCACACGTTATACAAAAGGACTAATACTACAACGAAAGTGTAATCCAAACTTTCATAAGTTATGGCTGGAGGATAGTGTCTCACTACCCCACAACTTAAGAGAATTAAAAAAGCTTACGCAAACTCAAACTCAAAAACTCTTTATTCAAAATTAATACAACTTTCGTTCTATCTTTTTTGACGTCATTTATACTACTTAATCTAAGTTTATAAACCTTAAATTAACAACGCCGAAGCACAATCGTAGAGTCACGGGAAAAGCTGAATTATTTTAACATACACTATTTACCAACGCGACTTAAATTGTAAGAACAAATTATTTAAGCAAATCTCAAGTTAAACAATTACTCGTTCTTAAGACGAAATAAATTTGACTTTCTTTAATAAATTATATTCTTAGCAAATATTAACGTATAATATTTAATTTTAAAAGAAGTCATTATGATTATTCGCAAGGCATTTTTGAGACCAGAGAAGAAAAATTCTCAGATAAAGTAAACGGGAGTTAGCTTTTTGTATTTGCACTGAAATGTTGACGCGTTCCTTGAGGATTATAAGGATTTACTGTTCTCTTTTAGAGAAGAACAAAAGGTACGTTATTTTAATAAAAAGTTTCGTTTGTGTAGCTCATGTAGCGTTGAATAAATTTTCTTTTAAATTAGATAGATACATATAAACTGCGTTCTGCTTTCTATCCGTGTGATGATGGAGTAAGAATACAATATGTCACCACCCCATCTCATCCCATGGGTGTCGTAGAAACCGACTAAGGGACTATCTGTGAATATTACCTTTACATAGAAAGAAGGAAAACTTGAAATTAAACCCTATACCAATTCGTCTGGCCAGCGTGGTATTAGTAGGCCAAGTATCTTTCTGTCACGGGAGGTGGCCCGTCCCTGCAGTGGGGCATTAATTGGTTGTTATGCTGAAACTGCGTTCTTTTGTTCGTACATTATTTATTATTCTATAAACAAAAGATTATCAAAATACCAATCCAGGAATAGGACGCACCCAGTATTGGAAAGCAACTAAGTATAGTAACACCACGATGGTTAGTCACATTTTTACATCGAGTAAGAGGTCTGGCTACTCTGCGTTTAACAAAAAATAAATTGTTATTCATATTTTATATACCATTCCTTTATCTATATCATTAAAATACCGTACTTTAGTCGTTAACTTAACGAGCAATAATTAAAACAGAATATGACTGATAAAATGTCAAATGTTATCATTAAAAATAAAAATTAAGTCATACACTTTATGACTTAATAATAATAAAGTCTTAATTTCATACATTCTAGTACATAAAATCTAGTAAGAATACACCAGAGAGTTGTATAAGCTTAATATGCTACTGAGGTACTCCAAAAATTATTCTCATTAGCTTATCTCTGCACAGAAATTTGGAATTTCCTCTTATCTATAACGGCACGGCTAAACAGGCAGAGCTACGGCGTAGCTATCTGCTACGGCGTAGCTATTCAGTTACGAGGGTAGGTTAAAGTGCTACGTGATTCTGTTGTTGAACATGCTTCTATTGATATAGCGGTTTGACACGAAAAAGTTTGTTGTATTTTTAGTAGAAATTTATTGGTATTTGTTTTTAACCATCATATTTTACAGTTATTGTAAGTACGTTAAAAATCAACCTAAGCTTTTTAGATAAATTTGTATAAAATAGGTTGCTATTAAATTCTTGTTAGTATTATGCATACCATATTTGTAATATATCAGAAAATTGCTATGTAGTGTTGCGTTTATAAATGTTTGGATAGGTATAAAAACCAAATTATTTATCCAGTTTGCTTAAATTACTATGAGAACAATTAAATTTATACGCGAGTGACATACTTACTCAAAATTTCTTTTAAAAGCATTTCATTTCAAATTTGTTCAGAGATCTCATTTATTTAGTCAAAAAAATACAATCGAATTAACAAAATCCACCATTTTTTGAAGTCAGTTAAAATACGAACATCCTCTTCTACAAGTCATATAAAAATACACAGATCATCAAAACCTTTTATCCGCACAAACACTAACAAAACTACGAGTATGATAACAATTCAAGCTTCAGAATGCCCATGCCCATACTGGTACGGATTTTACTACTTGCGCATTACCGTACAGGCCCGTACTTACTGCGGTACACACAAAATGGTAGGAAATAAACGTAGTTGCGTTGTAATCGTTGTAGTCATTACTGACTTATCTGTACTCTGTTTAGTTCGTACGTGAATTGTATAAACTGGATGTTGGAATGTCTTGTTTGAAAGGATGAATAGATTTGTAGTATAATTTTAGTTGAATGTTGTTCGTGTATTGGTGGTTTAACGTATTTATTATTTGAGTGATTCAGATAAAGTATTGTCATATTCTTCAGACGTTCACACAAAGCCGTTTAATTTTAAACTAAGCTGAGATTGTACTATACGTGCTGTTTTATTGCCAAGCATACTTATTTTTTTATTAATACCAAATATACTTAGAATTAAAGAATCAAATTCTGCGGGGTAAAATTATCCTTAATATAACATTTAATTAGATAGAACCTATTACCTACTGTACGTACGCGTACAAGCGTGCTAGTATTATCATAGCCTTTTTTATGTAATGGGAGGCAAACGAGCCAGCAGGTCACCTGATGGTAAGTGACCACCGCCGCCCATGGACACCCGCAACACCAGAGGAATCACCGATGCGTTGCCGACCTTTAAAAAGGAAGTACGCTCGTTTCTTGAAGCTTATCTTGAAGCCTGATTAAGAAGTGCACTCGAACGGCGTGATGTCCTTGCAGCAACAGTTATTCTCGCCATTCCGACCTTTACGGATTAGGGAAGAAAACCGTAGGCCTAATCGGTAACCGATACGTCGCTTAATCAGGATTCTGCAGACGTTGCCCACGTTCAAACAAGTAAGCTACTTAAATATTAAGTAAACTGTACAGTACACAGCAAGTAATAATAATCAAAATATCTTCCTATAAATAAGCTCGTTTATATTGAAACAATATCTAATTAAACTTCAACATCTGTTTACTTCGACACAAAATCTATATTAACTTCCTTCTGATCAACTTATCATTGTCATTAATTAATATTTTAATACAAATATAAGAAACTGTTATTCAAACAACTCGTTGTTATAAATGGCTATTAATATTCTTGTACATCTCGGTTCAATATTCAATCATCGACAAAGTAATTATGATAATGACTTGCCCGGGGTCGTCCTTTGTTTGGAAAAGGTTGTGATCTGTGCTGGGAGATTGTCACAATTTTGATTGATTATTATAAAGTGTATAGGTACAAGTTTAAATACTTCTTGCTATAGGTATAAATTTGAATACTTACTGCTTTGGAAATAGAGAAAAGGGAATTTCATATTTTGTTGGTTAATCAGGTGAATTATGGGGTAATAAGATCTCGGTGTTTTTCTATAACCTACGTGTTCAAGATATCACTATGATCACTAATATATAGCTATATCAATGGAACTGTCTATGGATATACTCGTAGCTGAATGCTTAAAAAAATCATCATTATTTGTTACAAGTTGAATAATAATTAATAATTTGTGGATAATTAGAATTGTAGTATGAAAATAAATTTTAAGTTCATTAATATGAAAAAAGTTATTTATAATAATGGAACAATAATCTTCTTCGATCTAATTCAACAAAAAAGCAACTCCATAATCTAAATAAAAGAAAATGACTTAAAAATAAACAAACAATATTTTTCAACATTTTAATTAACAAGCTTTACTAAGCTCTGCATTACTGAATCTCTATAAACCTACAGCAAAAGGGTATTAGCTCCTGCATCCTTTATAAAGCACGTTCCGCTCACGTGTTTACTTGGAAAGCTAGATTTTATCTGTGCCACTCGCCACTTGTACGCCGAGCTACTTCCCGATAAAAAACTCCTTTTTCATGCAGCCAGTTTGAATAGAGCATGCTTACACTTCTACTTGGAGTTCCTGTATGTGTACCTTGGCTTATATGTGAAGAAAAATTAGATATATTTATGTGGTTAGTGTGTACGTGGTTTAAGGAAGTTACTCTATTGTAATTATAAGTTTTTTTAATTATAACTTTCGATTATATGCAAATGCATATTAAGTCACTGTAGATACCTTATTTATAGTAAACAAAGCATTAAAATATTTATCCGGGGTCTATTTCTGCTCATTATATTTTTCCTGTAACTTAAAATAATTATACACTCTATTTTGCTTTCAATTCAACTTTAGCTTTGAAGTCAGTCAGAAGTGTTAGTCTGAAACTTTTTGAACATATTTTAACATTTGAAGTTAAACTTGTCTCATTATTTCGACATGATCGGTCTTCTTCAATAAGAGAATAAAATATATTTATATAATATCACGCTGGTCCGACGCATTTTCTTGTTCTTAAGATGACACAAAGATTATTGGACACAGTTTGAGTTTGAGAAAAGGAACAAGTACCTACTTATTAAAGTAGTATAATTAATTTTATAAGTATTTTCTAGTACATATAAAATGTAAAATATAAATCTCAGTAAGAGGTCGTCTAGGTCGGTACAACCTCTATTCTCGTCTCTAAATTGTTATGTTCAAATGTTACTATATTTAGATGGAAGGGTCTAGTGAACTTACTGACCTATGGGACTTAACATTATTGTGTTCATACTGACGAGCGCCGTGGGAATATGATTTTACAAATGTAAACCACTTAGATCATTCATCTAGATTAATTACGTTTCATACTAAGTATGTAGTATGAATTCTCCGTGTGGTGACGGAGTAAGAATACTATATGTCACCCCCCATCTCATCCCATTGGTATCATAAAAACTGACATAAGGACGATCCGTGAATATTATTTTTACGAAATAAAAAGAAGGCAAACTTGAAATTAAACCCTATACCAATTCGTCTGGCCAGCGTGGTATTAATAGGCTAATTATCCCTCTGTCACGGGAGGAGGTCCGTCCCTGCAGTGGGACATTAATGGGCTGTTATGATGATGTAGTATGAAACAAACTATTAACAATAGGATTGTGTTCTGTGGCGCGTGTTAAGGGAGGTCTATGTCTAGCAGTGGACTGCGGTAGGCTAATTGATTAATTAATTTGACGGACAAGCGTGGAAACTAGCATCAGGCAAGGGAGTACGTCAAATCAGCATGTTGTATAAAAATATTTACTTAAAATTGAAAAGAAACATGACAATGTTGGTCTAAACATATTCAAACTGTTTACCAGTTTACTCCTTTTCACTGTACCCCTTTACATGTATTTTGAACTTATACTCCGCCATCCACACAATAGCATCGTTAAAACGGTACTTTCATTATCTTTTATTAAGCCCCAATTTACTTTAGATTGCTTGTATGGTTAATGAAATTGTGTAATTGCAAGCTGCCTGTATTGCTTTTTAAATAAGATTATTCTGAATCGAAATGTTTTTAAACATGCTATGTCTGAGATCTTGATACTGGTTAACTTTTAAATAGAGTTTGTTGATATTTTTTAAAAAGTTGTGAATATTATTTCAAGCGCATAAAGTTCCATTAATAATTGTCTCCCATTAGGTTACGTTTTATTTTACAGAACCTGAGCAAATAGTTAAAAGATCGTAACAGAAACGGGCTTTAGGATTCGGTAAAAATGTTGTAAAGGTAAAGCTTTAGTCTCAACTCCTTTGAACCTTACTTGGTGACGTAGTAGTTGTTATAGTACATGACTATTGGATTCCCATTCAATGCAAATCTATTGAAATTTATTAACTATTCTATTTTAATAAAATACCCATGTTAGTAAGTTATCTAGTAGGTACCCATAGTACAAGTTTTGTACTGGCTTGTATCTAGGTAGCCTTATGGGCAATAGAATATTATATCATATAAAAAAACTAAACGTACTACCAATATCACATAAAATATGAATCGCTTTCAACTACGGTTTCATTTAATTGAATCCATTTATCAAACGTCATTTCTTATAGAAGAGCACACCGAGTAATAAGGCCGTATAAAATCCATTCACATAATAATAATACTCTTTCGTTCTCCCATTTTATTTTTTCTGTATCGTAAATCTCAAGATTATATCACATCTCTAACCTACTTAGTGGTATTCATCGTGTGTCGGATTTTGTTTGCGGTCGGCGCTGGCACTCAGCGGTCGCTCGCGATAAAAGCCTCTTTGTGAACACTCTCTATACGAAACTGCGGAATAACTCTTTCAATGCAAGATTGCGCCCCCCGGAAAATAGGTGGCGGGAGTCTGGCTTTTGAATACATGTACCATCTTAGTATGGATATGTTTTATATTTTAACTTTTGTTCGATAACGTTATTTATGTTGTTCTTTTGTTTACTTTTAGATGCTTGTTTAAAAAATACAGATTACAAATTGTATTTATAGTAAGTTTAATTATTTTTGTAGACATTTTCCGCACAACGATCATTCAAGTAAGGTAAGCAAATAAGATACTTTTTTTATTTACAAACTACTTAGTGTGATATATGACAAACCACTTCCATGCGCATTTCAGTATATAAAACACATAAAATTATTAAATGAGTATTAATTTTGTGACCTCAGTCTTATCAATTAACTATGTAATGATAAGTTGAAATTATAATTCAATTTGTATAACTAAGAACTTTTATATTTTTGATTGTTACTTTAACAATTTAAACTTTTTGTAAGTACAGTACGAATAGAGTTCTTAACATGAACACAAAATGTTAGCGAAGAAAACGAAAGTAGTCTCTGGCCTCTATTATCTTACGCCAATATATTACTTAATACAACTAATCAATACATATTTCAAGAAAACCATTGCCTCAATAATGCGAAGCATTTACGTTCCTTTGTAAGTCGGGACGAAGCGCGTTATCTCAAGAATCCAGTTGTAGTAACTACTTGTCAAGATTCCTCGACAACGCTCCTTCACTACGTGCTTTATTAAATTGAAACCGTACTCGAAATGTTATTTCCTGGCAAGATATTGAAAACAGCATTTGCAGTTTCATTTGAGTGTATTCAATTGACGGCAGTACTACGAATTCTGTACTGTTGGAGATCTCAAACTGAACTGACAGCTTGTTTTGACCACACTTTGTGTGATACAGAAAATTAATAATTTCTCTTAGTTATAACTACATAGTTCGTGAACGAAGCTGTTATTAATAGTATTGGAAATATGTCGGTAAATTAAAAATATGGGCAAGCTACTCCCGTTCACGGTTTTATGGGCCGGCCATCTGCTTGCAGGTTTACTTTTAAAATTATTTAATTTATATCATCTATAAATATAAATGTTTTGTTAATTTAAAATCAAAGCAACGACTTGGTGGAAATATAATTACAAAGGAACCAGAGGTAGCACACCAATTTGAGACCTTCTTTACTAGTGCTCCAATTCTCTTGACAAAAACACTTAGTTCTTCTACCTCCCTATCAGAAAATTTGTTGAAAGCAAATGTAGCTAGATTTGATGAAGATGAAGTATTTATATTTAGGCATGTTAGCGCACAAGATATTCGTAGAGTGCTTAAAGAAATCAATCCCAAGAAAACTAAAGACATTTGGGGGATTTCTGTACCTATTGGTAAATCTATAATTGAAGTTATTATACCTCAGCTTGTTGTGATATTTAATAGTTGTTTAGATTGTGGAGTGTTTCCTGATTTAATGAAAATTAGTAAAGTGATTCCTTTGTTTAAATCAGGTAGTTCATTAGATCCCTCCAATTTTAGGCCAATATCTGTTCTACCAATATTAAGTAAAGTGTTTGAAAAACTTATTTTAAATCAACTACTCAAACACTTTGATGATAACAATCTGTTACATAACAAACAATTCGGTTTCACTAAAAGCCGATCGACAACTGATGCGGGTGTAGCCCTGATAGAAAACATATTTGAAGCCTGGGAGGAGTCGCATGATGCGTACGGCGTATTTTGTGACTTATCCAAGGCGTTTGATTGCGTTTTACATAACACATTAATAATGAAACTTTACCACTACGGTGTAAGGGATGTGGCACTCAATTTAATTTCATCCTACCTTAGTGGCCGGGTGCATAGTGTAGATATAAATGGAATACGTTCCCATGGATCAATTGTAGACATAGGGGTACCCCAGAGATCCATATTAGGGCCTTTTTTATTTTTGGTTTACATAAATGACTTACCATATATGGTAAGGGACAAACATGGTATAAGGTAAAAGCACCAGTGGCTGACAGGTACCCAATGAATGACCTTTTTGCAGTTAACATAAAATAATAAGGCAACAAATAATAATATTACTAAAAAAATTAGTTAAATAGACTACTAGTACTATCTAAGATATTTTTGCAAAATTTGGCATCGATGGGATCATTATTTTTGTAATTATGAATTAGTTTTAGAGTGCGAGTGCTTTAAGTAAGACGTGCATCGCGATACTTATCTGATTTGTTAAGGAACTGTTTAGTGAAAGTGCATGTTATAGCCAGGATTGTATGTTATATAGGTAAGTGATTATTGAAATTGTTACATAATTAAACAAATGACAAATATAAACGGTTTTAAATTGATTTTATTCAATAATTTAGTATTTTAGAGGGGTGTCATTCACTGGGTAATCTTATAAATGTTTAGTAGTGGATGACACCTATGTCATTCTCTAGTACAAATTAATATTTTTTAAAACATCATTATTATTGAATTATAATGAAGTAGAACATTATATTTTAATTGCCCTGTAAACAAAAAACTTTTATTTGATGATTGAGTAGTGCCTGACAGGGGGTGTCATCGACTGGTTTTCTATGGAGTACCAATGTATGACAGGTGTCATTCATTGGGTCAAGACTACAGTGTCATACATTAGTTTCAGATATTTTGCTTTACAAATATGCCTCCAAGGACGTATAAATATAGTCTGGACGACGTGTTAGGGGCATTAGTCGAGGTATCGAAGGGCATGTCTGTGGCTGCGGTAGCAAAGAAGTATGATATACCACATATTACTTTGTTGTACAAAGTAAAAGGTAAACACCCAATCGAACGGCGCATGAGACCTACAAGCTACTTGATGATGGATCAAAATTCCTCATACTTCTCACCCACATGACTGTAGGTTGCCACCCACGACGATCTCCAATAGTTGGCCTATTCATACATTGCTCTAAAACTGGTTAGATACCTATGGAAATCCCTAAAACATCCTGTCATATACTGGGTCACCGATTTTGTTTTTTCATAGTCATACATTGGGGCATTCGAGATTTTGTCTGTCATCCACTAGTAAAATTTCAGAGGTTGTGAAAAACCGAAATAGCTCAATAATAGAAATATTACTATACAATGTTTTATTCGTATATCATGGATGAAGAACCAGTTCGTGCATTCGCGTTTGTTAGAAGTCGATAAAATTGATAATTATGGAGATATGTGCAAAAATGTGTAAAATTCTTCCTTATAGAGTCATCCACTGGTGCATTTACCTTAGTATTGTTTGCAGATGACACATCCTTAATATTTAAGGTTAAGAGACAGCAATCTAATATTGACGATGTGAACAATGCTCTTGATAGAATAGTCAATTGGTTTAGTACAAACAATTTGCTACTTAATAGATTAAAAACCAAGTTAGTTAGATTTACACTTCCCAATGTAAGGCAGGCTAAAACTATAGTTAAAGTAAACAATGAGGAAATTGAATTAGTAGATAAGACAGTATTTCTGGGCATAACTTTAGATGCTAAGCTTCAATGGGGCCCACATGTGGAAGCTCTGTCCAACAAACTTAGTTCTGCCGCCTACGCGGTTAAGCAAATTCGCGCATATACGGACGTTGAGACTGCCCGCCTAGTCTACTTCAGCTATTTTCACAGTATAATGTCTTATGGCATACTATTGTGGGGATGTGCTGCTGATATTGAGACCATCTTTATATTGCAGAAAAGAGCTGTCAGAGCTATTTACGAAATGGGACCCAGAGAATCACTTAGGGAGAAATTTAAGGAAATAGGTATTTTAACTGTCTATGCACAATATATTTACGAAAATCTGCTTTATGTTTATAAAAATCGTGATAAATTTCATAAAAATAGCGATTTACATAATCTTAATTTGAGAAATAAAGATGACTTAGCTGTGCCCAGCAGCAGACTCCGAAAAATAGGTAGGTCGTTCTGTAGCACGTGTGTACGCTTTTATAATAAACTACCAAAAGATGTTTGTAACATGTCCATTAATAAGTTCAAGAATTATATCAAGCCTAAATTGTGCAAAAAAGCTTACTATGATATCTAGTTACCTTAACGATAAGAACCCATGGATATGATGATGCTCCTAGTCGTAAGATTACAATATAAGTTTTAGTTTCACAAGAAACAAAGATAAAGGAGTAATATACTACACTCTTAAAATAATGTACCTTTATGAATTAAGACTCGCGGAAAATTACTTTGGTCGATGTTAAATGGAGGCGTCCCTCTGCCATTTTTATCTTTTTTCATCTTATTTCTTTTTTGTTGATATTATTGTCAGGACTCGTCATGCTCACTAAAATGTCATTGCTTGTGGTGGCGTGGGGGCCGGGTCAATCCCTTCCCTACAATATAGCGAGGGGGTTGATGGCTGACCTCTGCGTTATACTCGTGAACGGGTGCGACTGGTCGACCTTGACATTAATCAATTTACATTTTGGTTCACTTCTAATAATTTACCTAAAGGGTTATTTGGCTGAGCGACGTCTTTATTACTGAATTGTTTATGGATGTGATTTGGTGCTCCCACTTTTATGTACTACCTGCATGACGCTACCTTTATCATTTTATAATAAAATCCTTCGTTGTATGGATATGTATGGTATACAATGGTTGCAGCGCCTGATTACAGTTATCTACAATGTAAAAAAATTGACGTCAAGAAAATGCAGCAGTAGAGTTTGTTTCGCCGCTTCTTCTCTACTAGCGCTTTGGAGGCGGTGGTAAAGTTTGCTAAACTTTTAAATGTATTTAAACTTAGATTAAGTAGTTTAAAGGACGTCAAGAAATATGTAATGAGAATTGTATTTATCTTGATTAAAGCGTTTTTGACTTTGACTTTGACTTGACTAACGGCGCGATTGAATAAAAATAACTATAATTAGGCAAGAATTTTTTTTGTCAATGATCTATAGAAACATATTATGATTTCTTCTTGTTTGTCTTTTACAAACACAACATGAAATGTAGTAGATACATTCTATATTATTTTTTTTTACATCAATACTTTGAAAATTATGTTTTACAAACAACTAAATAACGTTTTGTAGGTCAATTCTTTTGTGAGATTAGAATCGAGGCTACAAAAAAATCAAACATTAAAATAAATAAAACCTTATACTATTATGTTTTTTAAAAAAAGAGAGAAAGTGCTAAGACCCAGACAGTGCAAAATATAATATTTAGCGCTAAAAATGCATTCAGTAAAAATATAATAGCCTTCTCTAATATTGACGGTACTTGTATAGAAAATCTTTATTTCTCTCTATTTTAACACTCACTCGTGTCGAGCTTAAGCTTTAAGCTTACTTCAAAATACCTTTATAAGGCTTTTGAACAACCGTATCTTAATTTTAAAAAATAACTTTTACTACGATTGTTTCATTGAATGTACTTAGCGCCGTAAATAATATCTTGATTTAACGCTAATAATATGAGTTTTACAAAGGTACCTGGTCCTCACCCGTACCTACCGGTATACGTGTCAAAATTCGCGTTACAGCGCGAATGTCATAGTTGGAACTCTATCTAGCTATGTTAAAATATAAATTTTATGTCAACTTAATTTATTATGTATTTTACCAGCGGTTTTATGTAACACTTTGTTGGATATAGTTTATAATGCGAGCCCCAAAACATATAAGAAAAAAAAACCAAAAATCTATTTTAATGAAATTATGCTTATTAAATCTCACCTCGCTGCCTGAGACTACGGTACAAAAATAGAAAAGGAAAATTATAGCTAAGTGTGAGTAAATTAAAATAACCTTTAATTCAATCTCCACAATACAAATAAAATAAATAACAAATAAACTCGTTCTATCGCTAGTAAATAAAGAACGAGATAATTAAAAAAACGTTACAAAAAAACATGTAACAGTAGTTCAACGAGTCCTGTTAAACTGGAGCGTACACTTTTACGTAATTAATTAATATGAAACTTCTTCCGCACTACATACACCACACCGTTACATATACTTACTAATTAACTTAAAACTGTATTCTTGTTACGAGGTTAGATATGGATTGTTTTACTATGTAAGTGAAGTAAGTAAATAACGTTGTTTATTAGCCTTTGTTTTGTACTGAGTGGGGCTCGATTATTGCAATAAGTATAGTTGATATAGCTACTTTGGATACTAGGTAATATTGAAATGTGCTTTATTTTATGGCACTCTTAAGAGAGATATGACAATGGTGTTATTTGACGTGCTTTTTGAGTTTAATAGTTACATCAAAGTGTAAAAGCAGCGGCACAGGCACAGGCAGCCAAAAGTAAGAAAAAACAATGAAGAATTAGAAAATTGACAATAACATCCCACTTTTTCACGGTAAAAAGTTGAGAACAATAAAAAAAAATCAAGAAATTACCTAATAAGAGAGATAATAGAATAAGTCTATTAATTTTGATATAATAATATTCTGTAATACTCTAAGCAGTCGCTGTTGTCAAAAGCTACTCATCATAACAGCCCATCAATTTCCCACTGCAGGGACAGGCCTCCTCCCGTGACGGAGGGAAATTTGGCCTACTAATACCACGCTAACTTGTATGGTACAGTACTGGATTGGTACAGGGTTTTATTTCAAGTTTTCCTTCTTTTTATTTCGTTAAGATGATAGTCCCTTAGTCGGTTTTTACGACACCCATGGTATAAGATGGGGTGGTGACATTTTGTATTCTTACTCTGTCACCACACGGAGAAAAGCTACTATGAGTCTTAACTTATTCTTTCATTACACTTTCAAGGTTATTCCGACTACTAGGCCACTTTGTATAAAGCCCTTAGAAACCTTTAAAAGAGATTTTTTGACAAGACCCGTCACTTGTTTTACGAAAAGCTTTAGTGTACCTTTTTTAAGAATCGTGAATTATTCATGATAATCCTGTCTGTATAAAATGCTTTACTTTGAATTTTAAAATGCGAGAATTATTATAAATAAGTAGGAAAATAAAATATTCTATTTTACAAAAACTTGCCGTACTTTGCCTTACTAACGTGACTTTGTCAACGTGGATTATTCACTTTTACGTAAGTAACCGTACTCTATTTTACTCAATACGTAAAGTAGTATTATGACAAAATGTATTAGGAGTAAATGGCAAAGATTTTAATATAAGTAAGTATTATAGTTTACAATAAAATTGTTAGAGGGTAGATCTCCAGAGGCATTTTTTATCGTGTCGGACTGGAGAAACCCATTTTGAAATGGATAAACGTTTTCATTACATTTTTTTATGTACACTTTGGTGTCTAATCTATGTGGTGCAGGGCTGAAATTATGAATTAGTTTATTAGAAATATTAAAAAAAAAATCATAAACCCTAAAATCCTGATTGCTCTGGGTTGACCTAACTCCCGATTGAAAGAGAAAACATTGTGTAACTTTTTATTGAGAAGGTTCATATGTCCGGTGTTATTTTATATTACATAACAAATAGTTAATCTTCATTGTAATATTTTTTTTTAAATTATATTATCAATATTTTTGGCACAATTTAAGCTTATCGTCATGACCTGCCATTTTATCTCATCGCTCTGCGCTGGAGTAAAACATCGCGCTCATCCCTCGTTTTACGAAATAGAAACTCTATTCCCCTCCCCCGGGGTAGTGGCTGTAGTGGTCTAACCGCCGAGGAAGATACATTTGTGCCACGGTCCCCCACTCCAACATTACGAGGGTAAGTTTATGATTTATCTGGGTTTGGTTCTCGAATTTGATGATTGTTTTTAAAATTAAGTAGTAAGGTTGTGAATGTGCTTATTAAGTGAATTAAGTGATAGTAATGATGTTCTTTATGAGACGTAAACACAACTTTCTACTGTTTTTATTTTGGGCTATATTAATGCTTTTATGACTTTTTTTGATCGCTATGGCTATGATTGCTCTGTCAAAAAGACCAGAGCGATGATATTTTGCAATATTTGTACGTTATAAAACTACTTTAAGTAATAATACCAGATTGTTACAACGACAAATGTCACGACTCAGCTGTCAAAAATTCTGTGACGTCACGACTCATCTGTCAAAAATTCTATAACGTCACGACTTCCCTGCAAAATATTCTGCGGCCAATATTCTATGACGTCACGACTCATCTGTCAAAATTCTATGACGTTACGACTCATTCATTCAGTCACGTGACTCAACAACGTCAAAATTATTATGACTATGACGAAATTATCAAAATATAATATGATGAAAGTCAAAATTTCAAGTTTTCGGAAGTTTTCCTTTACATGCACTACAAGACCTTGCTTCATGCCAAATTTCAAGTTTGTATGTAGACTGGAAGTACCCTGTAACTTTTTGCCCTTTGCTCATCGAAAATTTGCGACATAAATATCTCTTGATTTCGTTAGATTAGAAGTTTGATTTTTTTAAAGCACTAAAAGGCAACAGACCTTAGTACCTATTTGGTAAAAATTTCAGCTTGATACCTCTACGCCTTCCTGAGATAAATGGTCTGGATAGAGAGACGGACAACAAAGGGTTCCGTTTTTCCAAAATCGGTACGGACCCCTTATAAAACCGGTCAAGTGCGAGTCTCTCTCTCACTCTCACTCGAGTCTCACTCGCGCACCGAGGGTTTCGTACAAACCTATTTACTTTCTCGCCAAATTGTGATGACGTCAGGACTCAGCTGTCTAAATATTATTTTTCCCGCCTAAATTCTATGACGTCACGACTCATCTGTCAAAGATTCTGTAATGTCACGACACATCTGTCAAAAATTCAATGACGTCACGACTCAGCTGTCAAAAAATATTTTCCTGCCAAAATTATGTGACGTCACGACTTACTTATCTGTCAAAAATTCTATGACGTCACTTCTCATCACTAATAATATTTGTTGAAAATTTTAGCTTGATACCTCCACGCGTTCCTGGGATAAATGGTCTTGACAGACAGACAGACAGACAGACAGACAGACGGACAGACGGACACCGAAGTGATCCTATAAGGGTTCCGATGTTTCAAAATCGGTACGCTGCCCTAAAAATGAACAAGTTTCCAACTGATGAGCTCTCAAAAAGCTCTAGATATATCCCCTAAACATAAAATCATAAAATCTTGTAACATGCAAGACTAAAAATGACTAAATAAATAATATATTACCAATTTTATTATTTTTGTTTCACCATTTATGATCGCTCTAGCGCCTATCATGATTGCTCTGGATGCGAAAATGTTTGAACTTAAATATTTCCATAACTGCTTGTCAAAAATGAAGGCCAATAGTAAAAATGTAGTACTTTAATATCATTATTTTCAATGAGATACATAATTACCAAAAAATATCAAGATCTGAAAAGCACCAGAGCGATCACACGAATACGCCCGATTTGGAGATTGACCCTAGAGCCATACAAAATCCAAAACACATTTTCGATTTTGTAACTCATAAAGAGTTTCTGAAGGAGTAAATTATGGCCCGTGCGGTGTTTTTTATATAAAACACTGATATTATGACGAACTTGATGGAAAGCGTTAATATGTCCAGGAATGAAAGCTACGAGTACGTATAATAGTCGTAAAATGGATACACTACGTCGCCGTCGCCTAATTCCCGAGTACGATATGGAAGTGTGTTAGTGTAAAGGTCATGGCACATTATACCAGCACCGCAACAGCACAGCTGCTGCACGACGTGTCGCCTCGAATTTAGACTACGGCTAGCTGCCAGCGCGCTAACTACGCGTTGTCCGCAAGGTGCAAGCTCGCAGTCCGCGCGCCGGCTGCGACGTGTAAGCTCACAGTCCGCGCGGTGGCCGCGAGGTGTAAGCTTGCTGTCACCGCGAACTCAATATTGTTTTAAGACATTTATGATTGAACACGCTTAGGACTTGCACGACGCAATGACGTTGTTTCGCTACCGACTCGGAGTCGGCGCGTAATGAGCATGCCGTCGGCGCGCTGTACGCATAAGGTCCGCTCGCTTGCAGCACGCGGGCTGCGGGTCGAGTTGTGTGGTAGCGGCAAGCGCGCTGACTGCCCGCCGTTGGCTTTTTCATATTGACATTATGAAATATATTATACTACACACGATTTAATGCTCTAAATTGAATGACAAGTTAAATGCTGGTGTGGAGCGGTGCTGTTGCGGTGCCGGTATAATGTGCCATGACCTTAAATGTCAAACCGTTTGGGGGGCTTTTGGCTCGAGTGGACGGCGGTCGCTGCTCAGGCGGGCTATTAGGTAGTTGACACCACTAAAGTCCAAAGATGATAAATGGTCTTTATATCTTCGTTTGCCTATTCCGAACCCCACTGGCAAGTAAGGGGGAATTTCGTATTCAAAACCACATGCATACGCTGTTAGATAATCATCATTGCTTTATAAACTATATGAAAACCTAATCTTCATAATAGTAGTTCCATAACAAAAACACGTTGCCAGACCATTTTTCTGTGTGAAACTAAAAAGGTACTTAGTTAACAGTAATGTATGCCGCGTGTAAACTCGATGATAAATGTTTGATACGCGCTGGGGCGGTGTGTGCGCTACACGGATCGGCTTTTAGCGGGAATGTCCACCTGTGCCCTTTACTTTGTATACCTTGACGCTGCGGTACTTTACTCTCTCACAACAAAAAATACACCAATTCGGTATGTAAAGTAAAAGTTTACCTATGTCGAATCCAAAACCATTTCGAGATTATAGATCGATAAGTAATAAAATCATATTTTTAGAGCAAAAAACCGCAAGATTGTGTTTATTTTCAACCGACTTCAAAACAAAAAAGAGGAGGTTCGCAATTCGGTTGTATTTTTTTTTTTTTTTTTTTTTGTGTTTGTTACCTGATTTCTCGAAAACGGCTAGACCGATTTGAAAATTTTTTTTTTTGTTCGATTGGGTATACTTCCCATTTGGTCCCATTGTCACCAGATCTGGATCTGGATGACGGGATCCCAGAGAAATCGAGGGCATCTCTTGAAAATTGTAGGGACGCATTATGTAAAATGTTGTCATATACGTGCATCTCTGACGTCACTACCAAATAGTCAAGAGTCAGAACTGGTCTGATGCTGGAGACCACAGAGAGTCGAGGAAACAACTCAACGGCATATAATAATAATAATAATAATCGTTTTTCTCTCCGCCGTCGTCGCCAACACCTGTACTTCGGCGGGGAAGAGGCCGGCCACCAATTGGCTTAGGATCCCGAGCCCCACAGGCATCAAACAGGGTCCCCGCTGTTGGTGGTAATGTGCACCGCATGAAATGGACGTCTACCATAAATGAAAATGTCATGCGGGCATATTTTGTGGCAACAGAGGGAGGAACTAACCTCACTGCGTACCGTGATCGCATGCTGTCTCTATTTCAGGAACTTGAACCAGCTGTCAACGTTTCGACCCAACGACTATCGGATCAAGTACGTGCCATTCAACGTTGTCATTTGTTGAATGACACTGTGCTTGATAGGATTCGTTCTGATATACTTAGTAATCTCACAATTTCTACACCACCACCAGTTACGACGCAGGTAAATACTATCATACCTCTGTCTCAGCCAATAGAACTAAATAGCTCTGAGACTATTGATTGTGAGGTTACAAATGTAAGTATCCAATATAATGATCAATTAAGGAGTGCTTTGGAATGTACTATTGGGGAATATCGCTTTATGGAACCGGATAAAAGACCGCGGTTACCACGATTGCCTACGCATAAAAAAAATATAGCGCTGGTGTGTGCTCTAGATTCACTGTTATCAAATTACTTTGATAACAGTGAAAATCTCAGTGATGCACACTCAATTTTGTACTGTGGGGCTGTCACTGCATGTCGAGTAGCACATATTAGGTTTCCAACCGATGATATTGCTACTCGACTCAGGCCAACTGTGCCGGCTTGGCAGTGCAGGATTGAGCGTCGTATTGCTGAGGCTAGGGCACTCATAGGCAAGCTTATCTGCTTCAGGTCGGGTAATACACGCCCGAGGGTGATGCGTTTTGTGACACGTGCATTTGCTGATACCAACATAGATCGTCGCGATTATATATTACATGTCACAGAACGCATTGACTTCCTGAAGCAGAAGGTTTATGCGTGGGCAAATCGTATAAAACGATTTAAAAAAAGAATGGAGCGATATACCCAGAACCGTGCATTCCAAAGGGATGAGCGGTGGGTTTACAGAAACTGGGAGCGACCTGTTCAAGATTCGGGTGACAGGCAGCTACCTGATGCTGATGCTACAACCAATTTCTGGCGCAGCATTTGGTCGGTGCCTGTCAGTCATGTAGAGGGTGATTGGATAGGGGATGTTGAAAAAGCGTGTGAACGTATTCACCAAATGGAGCCAGTAACTATATCAACTTTAGATGTTAGTAGTGCAGTCCGTCGACTACCAAATTGGAAATCGGCAGGACCAGACGGATTGCACAATTTTTGGTTAAAATGGCTCCATAGTTCCCACGCTTGTTTAGCATCTCATTTCCAATCATCTTTAGAAACAGGTACGCTACCAGATTTTATTACTACTGGTGAAACCCACTTGCTTTATAAGTCCGGTAGTTCCACGGATCCTAAAAATTATAGACCTATAACTTGCCTCCCAACGATATACAAACTTCTTACATCTATTTTGAGAAAAAAAATATCTTTACATATACAACATAATTCGATCATGTACATTTCTCAGAATGGATGTAGGAATGAGGCACGTGGAACTAAAGAACAACTCCTTATTGACACTACTATTAGCGAACAGGTACGTCGTAACCGAAAAGACTTGTCTACATGTTGGATAGATTATAAGAAGGCGTATGATTCTGTTCCTCATACATGGCTTCTGAGAGTGCTGGAGTTGTATAAGATTGATGCAACTCTATGCACTTTTTTAAGGACATGTATGACGAAATGGAATACGGTTCTTTTTTATTCGGGATGTAGACAGGGTTTAGGAAACAACGTACCTATTCAAATTAAGCGAGGTATATTCCAGGGTGATAGTTTCAGTCCGTTGTGGTTTTGCTTAGCACTGAACCCTCTTAGCACTCTGTTAGAGTGTTCAGGGTTAGGCTATCGGTTAAAGAGACATGGTCAAGTTATATCCCACCTCCTGTACATGGATGACTTGAAATTATTTGCTCCAACTAAATCCCAATTATTAGTTTTACTAAAGGAAACAGAAACCTTTAGTAATTCTATTAAAATGGAGTTTGGTGTGGATAAATGTGCTGTCATGCATGTAAAGCGAGGTAAGGTTGTGGAATCTGATGAGTTACAACTCTCAGATACCATAAAGCTTAGATGTCTCTCTCCATCCGACACATACAAATACCTTGGTATGTCACAGGCTTTATGTATAGCGGAAACGGACATGAAACAACAGTTACGGGATCGCTTTTTTGCCCGCTTGAAAAAGGTTTTAAATAGCCTTTTGACAGGGGGTAATAAAGTTCGTGCCTATAACGGTTGGGTCATGCCGGTTCTGATGTACTCCTTTGGCATACTAAGGTGGACACAGACTGAGCTAGAAACTTTGGATAGAAAAGTTCGAACTCTACTGACTGCACATCGAATGCATCATCCGCGTTCTTCGGTAATGAGATTGTACATTCCACGAAAGAGTGGGGGTCGTGGTTTTTTAAGTGCTAAGACCCTCCACAATCGTGAGGTGTACAATCTCAGAGAATATTTTCTCTCTGTGGACGCGGATATACATAGAGATGTTGTGTCAGTGGATGTCGGGCTTACTCCGCTTTGTTTGGGCAAAGAGAATTGGCGCAAACCTATAATACATACTATCGATGATCGTAAAGAAGTATGGAAAAGCAAGGAGTTGCATGGGCGTTTTTACCGGACCTTGAATGGGCCTGATGTTGACACATTAGCATCTGTGTCCTGGCTGCGATTCGGTGATCTCTTTGGAGAAACTGAAGGTTTTGTATTTGCAATTATGGACGAAGTCGTAATGACTAAGAATTATCGGAAATATATCCTGAAGGATGGTACAGTTGACATATGTCGGGCATGTCACTGTCCCGGAGAATCACTCAGACATATTGTTTCTGGTTGTTCTCGTCTTGCGAATGGTGAATACTTGCATAGACACAACCAAGTAGCCAGAATTGTCCACCAACAACTTGCTCTTAAATATCATCTTGTCGATGCAGAAGTACCGTATTATAAGTATGTACCCGACCCGGTTCTCGAAAATAGTAGTGTTACATTATATTGGGACCGATCTATCATCACTGACCGGACTATTGTTGCCAATAAGCCAGATATTGTGGTGATAGATCGGTCAGAACGCCGTGCAATGATAATCGATATCACCATTCCTCATGACGAGAACCTTGTTAAAGCAGAAAAAGACAAACAAACTAAATATTTGGACTTGGCTCACGAGGTTGTCGACATGTGGCATGTTGATTCGGCGATCATTGTTCCGATAGTACTTTCGGTCAATGGACTTATTCCAAAGAGTCTCTATCAACATCTACGGAGACTCTCGCTTGACAGTTGGATCATAGGTCTGATGCAGAAGGCAGTACTGCTTGACACGGCACGTATTGTGAGGAGGTTCCTCTCTCTGGAGCCCTAACCACCGGTAGCTTGGTCCCTGTACCCGATGCCGGTGGGTCTACCTTTTTTTTATATTTTTAAATGTTTTTATTTTTTATATCTATATTTAAAAATGTAATTAAATGTGATTAATGTAAATAAAGAAACATAATAATAATAACACTCACACATCACTGGGCGTATCATATTGTGCGTTCAGAGATGGTATCTGCCCTGTGTATCCAATACCAGATTAAATATCTCTTAAAGGGCCTCTTCGTCTTGGCTTCGGCCCGATGTATGCCTTCCAAAGAACCGGATCTCCAATAGACCCGAGTATTATGGAAAAGAGAAACATAATAATACTAAGTGCGGCCGTTTTGTGGGGCCCACTCAACGAGGTGGCAAGTCACTACCTGTCTTTTTATAATATAGAGACTGATTATCACGACAGGTATCCGGTAGTCTCCTTCCATAGCCCAATAACTTATCCACCGAACATACTCATCCATAGACTATTATTTAAATTTCCATCGCATCCTTAGAGATGCACTACAATAGTTTTTGCACTCGGCAGGGACCATCTCTGGATGTATCATATTGTGCGTTCAGAGATGGTATCTGCCCTGTGTATCCATTACCAGATTAAATATCTCTTAAAGGGCCTCTTCGTCTTGGCTTCGGCCCGATGTATGCCTTCCAAAGAACCGGGTCTCCAATAGACCCGAGTATTATGGAAAAGAGAAACATAATAATAATCTTCACACATTCACACAACGCCATTTAGTCCCAAACTAAGCAAAGCTTGTACTATGAGTACTAGACAACGGATAAACATACTTAAATACTTTTTTTTTTTTTGTAAATACATACATATTATACATAGAAAACACCCAGACCAATGCAAACAATCATGTTCATGCACACAAAGATTTGCATTGAGCGGGAATCGAACCCGAGACCTCTGCGTAGCAGCCATGTAATATACCGACTGCGCCATAGTGGTCGCATAGCATGAAAACTTTACGAAACTTGACACAAACATGATCTGATGATGAAGAAGACTGAGGGTCGAGGGAACTCCTCAACGGTATGTAGCAGCTACCTAGTGTTTGGGCTTATTTTATTCGTATTGATGAAAGCTTTACACAACTTTACATAAACATGATCTCATGATGAAGACGACTTAGGGGCGAGGGAACTCCTCAACGGTATACAGCAGCTACCTCATGTTTTGGCTTATTATATTCGTATTGATGAAAACTTTACACAAACATGATCTGATGATGAAGAAGACTGAGGGTCGAGGGATTTCCTTAACTGTATATAGCAGCTACCTTGGGTTTGGGCTTATTTTATTCACAACTCACTATTCAATGTCGCATTTCCTGTTCCGTTTCACAAATTTTTGTGTAGACTATTGGTTTTACGTAGCCCCACAAATATAAGTCTAACGGAGGCCTGAGAAGAGCCTACCTTCCCACTGACGCTGCCGGTGGCCTAAACGTAATTATTCGTCTCGTCTAGTCAGACATTGTTTCTTCGTTATACAGATGCTTTTACAGTTAACAAGTCATAAAGATGCTTAGGTACACAGTTAACACATCATACAGATGTTTGCACAGTTAACAACAGAGATGCGCAATCTAATAAATAGAATGAATCAGATATTTATAAATCTTTTATACATATATTAGTAATTTTAGTGACAGCCGAACGTAGACGCATTCTGAATGTTAAAATCTATAAACTCTTCAAACACGACGTAGGAAAGAAATATTATTTTGACTAGTTTGTTTACATTGTACTGTGAAGCTTGGTTGATTTGTTTACCTTTTCAGGAATACAATATTAGTCATTCTTGAGTTCTCTCTACTTACCTACATATTTATATAAGTACATTGGAATTATGCTTTAAAAGTAATGTAAAATAAAATGCAGATTAGATAAATAAATAGATATAAAATGCAATAGAGTCATAATGTTGTAATGTATCTATCCTGATTTTCCTTCATACTTGACAGGCTTAGGACTGTCAACCTAGTTGTAAATAATTATATATCTTCTTAGGTAATTTTAAAATTAAATACTTTATTCACATCAAAGACTAGGTTGGCGTATTTAAAAATCAGCATATATACATAATTGAATTATTGAAAGAACACAGTATTCAATTCGTCATACAGATGCTTACACAGTTACCGAGGCTTATGTTGTTGTAATAATAAAAAAGAGTTTACAATTTGTTAAAGAAATACTTAGACAGTTAACAAGGCTTAAGTTGTTGTTACAGTCGAAAAGAGTACCTATTTAGTTAACACAGCATAAGTTGTTGTAATGGAAGAAAACAATATTCAAGTCGTCATATTTTGTTGTTATAGTAGAAAATAGTATGTATTTAATTCGTCATATAGATGCTTACACAGATTCAGAACACAGTATTCAATTCGTCATACATTGTTGTTATAGTAAAAAAGAGTATTAAATTGGACATACAGATGCTTACACGTGGGTATTGGAAGGTGAACCAGTCATAGAGATGCTTACACACCTCACAAGTCATAGAAATACTTAAAGTTTCACAAGTCATAGAGTTGCTTACTCAGTTAACAAGGCTTAAGTTGTCATAATAAAAAAAGTATTCAATTCGTCATAGAGATGCTTACACAGTTAACAAGTCATAGAAATACTTACACAGTTAATAAGTTTTACAGATGTTTACACAGTTAACAAGGCTTAAGTTGTTGTTATAGAAGAAAAGAGTACCTATTCAGTTGACGAGGCTTATGTTGTTAAAAAAATAGGCAAAAAATGTTTATAGCCGGTCCCACAGACCGACGCGTGGGTATTGGAAGGTGAACAAGTCATAGAGACGCTTACACAGTTTACAAGTCATAGAAATACTTACACAGTTCACAAGTCATAAAAATACTTACACAAAACCTACTTAAAAATATTAACCGACTTCAAAAAAAGGAGGAGGTTCTCAAGTCGGTTGTATTTCTTTTTTTTTTGTGTTTGTTACCTGATTTCTCGAAAACGGCTAGACCGATTTGAAAAACTTTTTTTTTTGTTCGTATGGGTATGCTTCCCATTTGGTCCATCTGGATGACGGGATCCCAGAGAAATCGAGGGCATCTCTTGAAAATTGTAGGGACGCATTGTGTAAAATCTTGTCATACATGTGCATCTCTGTCGTCACTACCAAATAATCAAGAGTTAGAACTGGTCAGATCCTGGAGACCACCGAGAGTCGAGGGAACACCTCAACGGCATATAGCAGCTACCTTGTGTTTGGGCTTATTTTAATTGTATTGATGAAAACTTTACACAACTTTACACAAACATGATCTGATAATGAAGACGACTGAGGGTCGAGGAAACTTTTCAACGGTATATAGCAGCTACCTAGTGTTTGGGCTTATTTTATTCGTATTAATGAAAACTTTACACAAACATGATCTTATGATGAAGACAACTGCAGAAATTTATGTAATACTAATCTTAGAAATTGTTATCAGCATGGTTTTTAACCGACTCCTGTTGAAGTCGGTTTTTTAATTAGAAAATTATTACAATTATACATAAATTACTTTGTCTTTCATTTGATGTCTTAAATGACATCATGTCGCCCGGCTCAACAGAAGTTTGTTTCTGCTTTCATTGCTCAATAATTAAAACAACTAATTTGAGCATTTTTGACCTCCCACCCATAGCCCATTTGTAGTAAACAGCCAAAGTAAGTAATTCGACCGCATGTATGACGTCATACATTCGGTCGAATCACTCACTTCAACTGTTTACCACAAATAAACTATAAGTAGGAAAGCAAAAATACTCAAATTAGTTGTTTATAATTAATAAACCTTTAAAATAGAAATTTAAAAAAAAATATCAAAAAAAATCTTTACATACCGAATTGCTCATCATTCAACACTTTTAAGCTAGCTGCATTAAAATTAAACTCATGTCTATGTTGTTTAAAACAATACTTATTTTTATAAAACATACGCATTTAACAGGTAGGTATATAGCAAATTGAAAAGAAAATTATTCGTATGTTTTTTTATTATGAAGACATGTCAACGACAAATACATTAATATTACAAATTAGATATGAATTCCAGGAATTTTTGCAATCGTTCGGTCAAAGTTTGTAATGTGATTCGAGACTATCTCAAATACCTTAATCTTATTAAGTAGGTATACGTTATTTAAAGTTCACTGAAGTAACTAAAATTGTAAAAATTAAATTGGTAGTTACTTTTACACATGAGCGCTAATTTTGTTAGTATGGTGACTGACTGAATGAGTAATGAATGAGTGATACCACTTAATCTCCCGAGGATTTAGTATTTAGGACAAAGATACTTACATTTAACGGGAAATATTTCAGGCAAAAGGGTGAAATTACAGGGCTAAAGGGCTTAACAGCTGGCTACGCTCTGGTGTTGTTGTACGCCCCTAAGCGGCGCTTACCACTTGTTATCAGATAGGGTACTTGCTCGTCTGCAAAAGCAATAGAAAATAATAAAAAAAGCATAATTTTCTTACACAATTGTATAAAGTCTTTTAGCTATTTATGTTCATACGAATCGTCATTTTATTCTTTGTATAAAGTCTTTGTGTAGTCTGAATAGAATTAATTATATTTTAAAGTACTTACATAGCTACGTACGAGTACGCAATTTGATATTGATTACATTTATTTCGTAGCTAACGTTATGGTGTTCTGTTACTTGTGAGTAAAGGCGTTTGAATATGTTGTCTTTGTCAGAAAATAAACACATTTCCCTAATGGTTTCGATACGAGAGATAGTGATACTCAATATGGCTGCCGTAATGTATTAAAACTTTGTGATGATGATGGATGGGGACAATAATAGACATGTATTTTGTTCTTTGTGTTCTGAACTATATGTTTTTAGACAAAGAGACAACTTAGTATAGTAACTAACGACTAGGGCCACCACTACTTCCGTGGTATAGAAATAAAAATAATAACTAAAAGAATAATAATAAGAAATTAATAAATAAAATATCCGTATTATTATCCTAGTTCTAGTCTTGCCGATTGCATTTTTGTTGTAGGGAAGTAAAATAAAATACTAGAATATGCAAGGCAAAAATAAATAATTTCACAGATGTATTGAAAGGCAGCCTAATATAGTTATGTAGCTACAGTTATGTAGCTAAAACAAACTTAAAGAGTAACACTATTAAAGAACATAACCTACTATTTAAAAGCTAAAAATTTAATTTACTTATTGTAAAGTTTAGCATACCAACATAATTTGGCTACGTAACATAGTAAAACAAAGAGCTCTTAAAATAATGTAGCTACTGAATAGTTCGAAAGTGTAATTATGCCAAATTTAAGTGACCAGTGCCGCCTACAACCTACGCTACAGTTGGACAATAGGCACTCCATTTTGTAGTGAATTAGATTGAAATTTAAATGGGGTTGTTACAAAGTAGTTCACAATTTTATATGACAATAATTTATGTCTCTGTATTAAATGTACTTAAAACGGAATCCTTCTTCTAACGTAATAGTAATAACTTAGTTGATACTGTATATTGAATTTAATTACAGAATAATCATTGTTTTTCACAATTCACAACTTTTACAAGTCGTAAAAACGCCTAAAAATTACTATTACCTAAACAATATAAGAAAACTTTAAAACCCATAGAAATCTTCTGGTCCGCGAAGTACCAGTAAGCAAAGTTTTCCTTCGTCACCTAGAAAAGGTAAAACCTGCTTTATGATATTAGGAAACTGTCAAAAGTGAAGCCTATTGAACTATTTATCTTTATCTTTTTTTTTTTTTTTTTAAAGTTTTTTTTATTTCGAAATGTGTCAAATATTAATATGTTGGTATACCTTTAAATATACCTTCTATAAAGTACATTTCTATTTAACTTAAATACCTCTATGTGAAAGTAGACAATGAATTTGTTAAATACAATATATAAATTTTAAAATTCTATGTCAGACTTTTACCTTTTCAGTGGATAACATAGACTATACGAACATGCCAGGCATAATAGACGTAAGACCTACCTTTTCGGTAATCATGTAATGCGCCCTCTGTACTCGTACCTACGCATTCGATATTTGAATGCAGCACACTTAACATGTCATAGTTTGACGTCAGACATGCGTAAGCGAGTCAAATGTACACGCATTACGTGGTGCGAAACGTAGGACGTGATTCACTGTACGTGTTAACAAGAACTTAGAGTGATGCAAAATCCTAACGCTCTGATCTGTTTGAAGTGATATAGTTACAATATGAATATGTTATAACATTAGTGTAATGCACTAGTTACTACGAGATGTTTTCTGGATTTATTTCGACCATTATCTTCCTACGGACGCGACGGATCTAAATAAGCGTTTGATATTGTTTATGCATCTATCACCGCTTTTCCTTGACTTGGTCTTGGCTAGCAGCTACACTTTTTTTCCCATTCCGAAAAAAAGAAAATCAAGTGAAATCATTATTATACCCTTTCCACTATATTTAACAACATTTGACAGATTGACGTTAGTTACGTTCAGCAGCATCTCGAATGTAATGCCATTCGATTGTAAGCGATTTCGCGATTTTTCAAATTACTTTATTTTACACATTTGGATCCTTACATTATCATTTTATTAGTGGTTCTTTCTTCTATGATAAGAGAATTAGCCTATAGCTTAAAATGATAAAATTATAGTTAGCTTAGGTATTATTTAAAATACATAATTTATCGTGACACATTCGCGGGTTATAGCTAATCTAAAATATCATCATTACATTTTATAAACGTATTATGAAGAGTTCAGGTTTATTCAAAGCATTTATTTCTACCGATTATTTTGTAATTTGTTTCATAATGGTGGTAATCGTTATGAGTGTCCATCACTAAGTAACCATGGTAACTGAAAAAAACATGGGTACATCCATGAAATACAATATAATTTGTTCGAAAATTAAGCGGAAGTATTACGAAACTTCATGGACGTGAACTGTCAAAAAGCTAAACTTACGCTGGAAGGGGTATAGTCATGGCTTTTTTCATTTGGAATGAAATCAGAACATCACATTTACAAGAGGATGGTACATACCATCACTAATATACTGTTCTTATGTATTATTAAGAAGCAGATTATAATATTAAGTAACAAACTGAACAATGTATTTTCGGAGAAAATATTACTTTTCCTATTTCCGCGAACTAAGGAGAATAATATAAAATTTATACTTTTGTGGGTAAGGGTAAAGAGTTCTCGTATATATTCATTTGAAAGGTGTGAATTCTAATACCTCAGATATTCCATTTTCATAAAGATTGGGTTCGTCTATAAAAATTTGGTCGTTGAGTATTTTATAGGTTTCAACAATTTCTATTTCGTTTTGCTTTTACTTGTGGTTGAAAGACTACCTATACGTAAATTTTACGATTCTATTCTACCAAGGAGATTTCAACGGTACAAGAAAACGAATATTTGGCACCAAACCGGTCAATTTTATATGCTTAAAATTGGTTTTTGCATGCCATGATTCCCCCGAGGTATCCGTGTGGTGACGGAGTGAGAATACAGTGTGTCACCACCCCATCTCATCCCATGGGTGTCGTAAAAGCCGACTAAGGAACTATCCGTGAATATTATCTTTACGCAAAAAAAAGAAGGAAAACTTGAAATTAAACCCTATACCAATCCATATGGCCAGCGTGGTATTAGTAGGCCAAGTAACCCTCCGTCATGGGAGGAAGCCCGTCCCTACAGTGGGACATTAGTGGGCTGTTATGATGATATGATGATTCCTCCTAGGCATCCTTCCAAGTGACAATACTGTATCTAACACGTAGTTGATGAAACTGTCAGTAATTTGATGCTTATATTGTTTGTAGAGGTATACTATTTCTAGGTGGCAAGTCATTTCTTTAAGAAGCTATCTAGAACGGTATTCTGCTTTGATCATTTAATCCATTTTCAAGCAGTTTTGTGCATATGTACTGTTTTTACGTGGAAGGTTACAGTTGCTAGCTATTTAAAACACCTTGTGTTCCAGTTTAGGCCACTGTCTACCCTTATCTATGTCCTGGAATTGTAGACGTCTGCCACTACAAAGCAATAAAAAACAATTCTTAGAAATGCGAATAAAAGTATATTCGTCGATAAACCGTTCGTTCATTCGTTCTTCGACACGGATTGTTAGCAGTTGTTTCAATGTTCACTTTGTTCATTTGAGCGGGACACGTGACAATGACACTCGAGATTGTACGGCAACATGGCCATTGTCGCTGCAACAAAAACGACGTTCGACGTTCAAGATAGCGAGGAAAGCTTTTTCTAATAACATGTCAAATGTTGCTTTTGTTTATTCTTGATTTTATTGTGCTTTTATGTAAGGATATGTTGGCTCCTCTATTTCATTACAAAGTTATCTTAAAATAGCTATTAAAGAAAAAACAAAAAATACCTGAATTGATTTTATGTAACTGTAAGTATAACTACCGTGCATCACGACGACAGATTTTAATACTGTTTGTAACAAGGGTTATGTTGTAACGTTAATTATAGGCGTAAGTTTATATCATCAACATCTGACCAATTATTGAAATTGAAATGTATTTGTTAATTACTCTTAGTTAATAGCAAACACGGTACATTACTTTAAGTATCATTTTTTATTGTAAAAATTAATAAACATATATATTATCACTACGTAAATAAAATCTACAACTAACAAAAACTTAATCTCTACAAAACAACCGAACTCTCGCATAGAATTATGACAGGAAAAACAAAGATTAACATCACGTCCCAAGGGTTCTGGCTGAAGGACTACTCGGGAAATGAAGGTTGTCTGTAGGGCGATGCCATTTCCGGCCGGTCCGGACGCGAGCTCGCTAAACAGGGAGCTATTATCGTTGTTCTGTCATCTGCGATGCGCTCTCACATCTCACTTCCATTGTGATCTCGCCTTTTGTCTGTACTTTACTCATGTCCCCGGTTCATGTGGTGTAAACAGACGTTTCCGTACTCCTTGCTGTACCGATCTTTGTGGCGTGTTTGCGCCATTGAACGAAATCACTCGGCCGTGTAATTGCTGCCACAGCTACGAATGTATTCTAATCAAAAAAATGTTGTAATATGAATATAGAACGGATATTAAATTGCGAGTAAAAGGTTAATATTTATTAAAATAAAACATCAAAATTTATGAATCAGGTTCGTGTATGTCAATCATATGTCACAGTTCAGAGTCAGTGGTTTGTTCAAAATTAATTAACCACAGTACTAAAAATAACTAAAGTGTCTGCTTCAGCACGCTAAAGTTATGAGTTCAATTTGTATTGTTTTCCTGTTTTGCTATTTTTAAGGTATAATATATATAATTTGATTTATAAAGCAATAACAATTAACTGGCTAATACGTGGAATGAAGCATAGATGTATCGATAGCATAGAAAAAAAAATAATTTTGATTAAATAAATAAATAAATTAAATAAATAAATACATTTTTAAATGTATCCTTGATCCTTGCCTCCTCAAACTTTTTAGGCTGCTGCCATGAATTCTGTGAGCAGTGGGCGGGATCTAAGTAAGTCTTTATGGATTTTCCAATATCTTCAACGATTCCGATCAATATGTCGTAAGTGACCATTGCTTAAAATATATTCTTTTAAATGTAAAGAATATTTAAAACCGTTAAACCGCGCAGGGTGGAAACGTTTGGAGGAGGCCTATGTCTAGCAGTGGGCATCTATATGCTGATATGATGATGATGATTTAATTATCTGCTCCATCTAGTACGTAAAAAAAACCGAATGATTGTAATAAGCCTATACATTTGACAATGAGTTCTTATCAGGCTAGTCATATAGCAAAAATATATCGAATTAAATAAGCCGGCAATCGTTGTGTATAATCGGTCGCACTAGGGCCGAGTAGCGGTGCGAGACGGATACAAGTGGGCTTATCTTCGTCGTCGGATGTAAGCCATGTCCCGAGCCTTTCCGAGCCTCGTCGAACCTTGCCGAACCACACTGATACTGGGTATTAGGTATAGAGCCAAGATTTACCTAATATAAGAATAATGTACAGATTTAGTTATACCTAGCTATCGGTTAGACTTGCGGTTACTTTCTTCAGCTTTTAGGTTTCTGCGTAATAAATAAACATTAATGTCGAGAAAAAATTATATACCTACTTAAACATAAAATGTAATATGTTTTTTCCAATTTACAAAACCGTGGAAATAATGTGTGCTTGTAGGAAAGACTTTTCTTCATTCTTTATTACTTCAAAAAATGTATTAAACATAACAGAATTAAAATAAAAGAAACCACAAATTTATTCTAACCAAAGAATAAATGAAGAATAATTAAATGCAAGTACGTACTTAATCACATTTAATAAAATAATCATTGCAATTTGAAACAATGTTTCAGCATCTAAATCAAAATTGTAAATTTGGAACACTATGATACACTATTAAGGCAACTTGGAACGAAACAGCAACACTAACTAGAACTCGTATATTTTCATTTAGCTGTCTTGCCCCAATACCGTGCAGTGCTCAGGTAACGGAAGCTTATATCGAATAATTGGCTTTACACCGCTTTGTTTCATGTGTACCGAATATTGTTATATGTTGCCTATATTAAGGCAATTAGTTGCGTCCTATCGGGGTTCTGTTTCATATTTTGGTACAATTTTGTTTATGTAGATATATTAAACAGAAAACCTATAACAAGTTTTTAGATAACACACACATTCAAAATAATAAACAGACACAGATACATATTATAAAATCATACATAGGTATCTACACTACTTTCTCTAAAAGGGTTATTCTTAGCCGAATGCTAATAAAATAAATACTTGGATTGAAATAACTTGAAAGATATATCAAATTAATTTTCAATAAAGCTAGGTGATGTAAGTAAAATAACGGTCACATTGCTAAGGATTACCTGATTAAAATGGCAATGCGTATTATGATTCTGAAATGGCGACCGCCTAACGAAAGACCTGGGCTAGGTAAACATTTTGAAATGGATCAACCACCTATTGAGGATAAATATCGTTACTATATGGTTTTAGTTCATCATTATCATTAGTACATCATCATCATTACTATAATGGTCGTTACTATTGAGTCATCAGGTATCGTAAATACATATTATACAGAATGTGTAACATATTATATAATATAAATGTAATATATATGTATATTTACAGAATTAATACTGTAAATATAATATGTGAGTTATACTTTCTTTACATATCAGCAAATAAAAATACTTTTTCTTCAACCTTCTTATTACGTAATTACATAATACATTTCATAATATCAGCACGGACAAAGTAACTGACGTCTTTCCATTTATAAAGAGAGTTACGCGCCACAAAACAATTTTATTTTTAATTTTACCACAAAAAATGTTAAATACTTTCAAAAAGTTAATAATGTAAATGCATTTCAGAACTCGTTCGTATAAGTTAGACATGACACTAGCGAGCAACGTGTAATACTTCACGTCGCAACTATGGTAGCTCGTCACAAAATGCGCTGCAACCGAGTTAAACTTAAGTTCTTTCAATGTGGAAGCAGTTTAGTAAGTTTCGGCCTGCAATCATGTTCCATGTAAATTTACAAGTTGCACTTTTGCAAACTTTGTAACATACAAGATGTTATAGAATACTTTTTAGGAAGTTTTATTTCAATTTTTGTCATTTGCTTCTGTATGGTGAGGAAGTAGGAATACAATATTTCGTTACTCCAGAACATTAAATGGGTATGGGAAAAGCCGATTAAAGAATAGCACATAGAAATTATGGGATCCTGCCGTTTGGCAAAATACGTTTTGTCAAATTTCACTTCCCAAAAAACTTATCGCAAAGTTTCATTTCCCAAAAAAATGCTTAGCAAATTTACATTTCGCATTTGATTTACTTGGTCAAATATTCGTTTGGCAAATTTTTACTTGCTCAAATTTTGGGTCTATGTTGTTTCATCAAAAAGATATTGACAAATTATTACTTCCCAAAAAATGTTTCGCATAATTTAATTTGCCAAATAATTACTTAGCAAATAAACTCTTCGCAAGTAATGGTTACGCAAACCTAATGTTTTCCAAGTGAATGTTTGAACAATAGCTCGTTTACCAAGTAGTACTTTTGACCAATTTTTATTTAGTCAAAGTTAGTTAGTAGTACATAATATATTTTACGCAAAATAAAATAAACCAAATAATTTAACTCGTTATTTGTTCATGTCCATTGCCTATAACTTAAAATTATAAGCTTAGATAATGTACTTACCTATAATTATTATCTATAGTTATTATTATTATTACCTATAGGGTTCTCTATTTTGTGTCATATTTTTTTTTCCATTATCTTTTTGTGTCCAAATCATCATGTGTCCGAATGGTAATACGATTTCGTATCGCGAAAGTTATGGTAAGTGATGATTTTAGTGTACTTGCTATAAACATCACAATCTATAATATTTAAAAACATACGTACTATATACTAGTTATACATTAAAAAAAAACGTTTCTGGCACTCGCCGGCCGCTGCCGCGGCACGCTCGCTTCGCACGCTCGGCTCGTGCGCGTTGTGGTCACCATACTAACCTAACCTAACCAACTGTTTTTGACTTTTGTCTAAATTTTATCTTAGGACATGTGACTTTATAGCAAGATAAATTAGGATATCTTAAAATTGTAAGTAGTACCTCTTTTTATGATACACAAGTATTATAAGTAAACACGATTACGTAATACGATTTCGTATACGCGAACGTTATGGAAAGTGATGATTATAGTAAACTTGTTAGGGATTAGGATTTTCGGACGCTCGATATTCGGAGAAGAAAGGGACTACCTTACCTATAGTTATCTATTACTATTAACGTATTAAAGTACTGTTTCCTTTGTTTAAATATTTAGTTAGTTTTGGTTAAAAATAAGGATGTCTAAACAAATCATTTGATGAAACGTTATTTGTCTAAAGATTGTTTGCTAAAATAAAACACTTGTTAAAAGACCAAATGACTAAATAATATTTTCCTTAGCATACTCAATACTCTGCCAAGTAAAAATTTGTCCAAATGAAAATATGCGTATTAAAATAATTCATAATGATACATTGGTGTAAAAAAAGTTTGGTAGAATTTCTTTGGGTAATGAAATTTTGTCAAAATCTTTTTGGCAAAACGGCAGGGACCCCAAATTTTATTTAGTCAAATATACAATAAGCAAATGTTTTATTTTGTCAAAAATATATTCCTTAAGGAAGTTCGTTTAAAAGAGATTGGGCAAAATTTACCCAGAACCAACAGGAACAAAATATATGCCGGGTTATTAGTCTTGCTATGAGAAACATTTTAATAAAAAAAAATCTCCCCTAGGTGCTGTCCAACTGTAATTACACACAATTAAAAAATAGATTTTTTCTATTTCATAACTCTAATCAAAACAAAGAAATACATGTAACGTTATCTCATTGATATTAACAGACCGACCCAACTATTCTATCGTCTTTAATCGCTACAAAAAAATACATAAGCCTGCGTCATGCGCAGATTATACAGTATATAGTATTATTTTACTTTTTCACTCTTACACCACATGTATTACGGGGTGTCCTACGTGGGCGAGGAAAGCGACACGATGCGACGCGATGCTACATGTGGCAAGTGTTCTACATGATTACGTCGCGTCGCGTCGCAGACCGTCACATAGGACACAAGTAGGGTACACCGTTGATTTGATGGCGTACGTCGCGTTTGCCGACCACGTAGGACACCGCGTTAGACAGAGATGACACTTTGTTAAATTAAATCATTTAGGAGAATATGTCGTACAGAATCGTGTAACCACGGTATGCGTTACTTTAGGGAGCTGTTCTCATATGATAAGTGTAATATATTATTTAGGTCACGCTAGACATGTAGGCATAGAACAGCCTGCAAGTACAATGGATTTCTTTTTTTTTTCTTATTAAAAAAGACAACTCCCGCACTAGGGCTCATGCCCTGTGTCGCAGGGACTGTTTACAAACATCAATTAACGAACACAAAGAACACCCAGACTCAGGACAATAATTTGTGGATCTATTCTATTCTATTCTATTAAAAAAGACAACTCCCGCACTAGGGATCATGCCCTGTGTCGCGGGGACTTTTACAAACATCAATTAACGGACACATATAACACCCAGACTCAGGACAATAATTTGTGGATCTCACAAATAATTGTCCTAAGGGGGGATCGAACCCACAACCTCGTGCACGGCAGCCGCTTGCGCTGCCGTCGCGCCACCGAGGTCGTTGGTCGATTTCGTGATTGTTGACTTATAGATGGTTATCCGCGTGGTGATGGAGTAAGAATACAATATGGGGTGGTGACTCCTTCTCATCCCATGGGTGTCGTAAAACCCGACAAAGGGACTATCCGTGAATATTATCTTTACGAAATAAAAAGAAGGAAAGTTGAAATTACGCCCTATACCAATCCGTCAGGCCAGCGTGGAATTAGTAGGCCAAGTATCCCTTCGTCACGGGAGGAGGCCCGTCCCTGCAGCGGGACAAAAATGATGTATTATTAAACATTAAAACACATAACGTAGTTTTCATTCCTAGCGGTTATGAGCCTCATATCTCTCATACCCCATACATATTCAATAAACAAATAATGGAAATTATATAAGTTTAACATGTGTAATAATGAGGGATACATATTAGTTCTGTTGGTCCTGGGTTTTTTTTGTATGAAATTTGCCCAATGTCCTTTTAATATGGGTGAAAAAATTAGGTTAGATTCGAACTGCTAGAAAAGTAGGTTAGGTTAGGTTTGAACTGTGACCCCACCCTACACTGTGCCAGAATTAATTTTTATTGTCAGTGCAAATTAGACAAAGTTTTTAATATCCGTGTGGTGACGGAGTAAGAATACAATATGTCACCACCCCATCTCATCCTATGGGTGTCGTAGAAACCGGCTAAGGGACTATCTGTAAATATTACCTTTACATAGGAAGAAGGAAAACTTGAAATTAAACCCTATACCAATCGTCTGGCCAGCGTGGTATTAGTGGGCCAAGTATCCCTCTTTCACGGGAGGAGGCCCGTCCCTGCAGAGGGACATTAATGGGCTGTTATAATGAATTTAGACTCAGAACATCTTAATGATATTTGATATTTATATTTTGAATATTTTGGAATAAATATATTCGCCAAACCATATTTGGTAAAATTAAACATTGCTATGCATTAATTAATATTTGCTAAACAAGAATTGGCTAAAAATAGTTTTGCTATCTGTAAAATTCCGAAAAGATGGTTTTGCCAAAAGTTTTTTTGCCAAATGATAATTTGGGAAACATACTTTGGTAAGTGTCACTTTGGGAAACGTTTTTAGCCAAACGTCAGTAATCCAGAAATTATCTTTACGCAATTAAAAGAAGACAAACTTGTCATAAAATCGTATACCGATTGACTTGGTTTGAACATAGTGCACGTTAGTCAATGAATTGAAATTCTCTCTACCTTTTTCTTGTGTTTACCTTAACTACATGTAAATAATATGATTCTATTTATATATACCCATAAAAATATAATTAAGCAACTGTTGGTAAGTAAAAGTAGTAACGTTTTAACTGTAGCTAACAAAATACAAGAGATTCAAGTATATTTCCGACGTGCATTCGAATCCATTAGTCTCACAACATCGTCAATTCTCTTTATAGTTAACAGTTGCTACATATCAGACTGCATATTCTAGCTATAGAATCTAAGTTTCCAGTTTCTAACCGAGCCACTAGACGCTAGAAGTAGTCCACAACTCTTAGTGTCGAACACTTGCATAACTTTCCTCAGTCAAAGGGCAGACAGCTAAGAGGTTCGTGGTGTATTGAAGATATTGACATCAGTGAACTTTGTAGATATAATAGTACCTATCAAATGTTTTAGAATTTAAATCTTTTAAGTATTATGTTACTCATTGTATTTTAGTACAGCTTACGATTAAACCGCGTAAGTATTTTGAGACAATTAAAAAAAATATGACATATTAACCAATTTATATTAAAGGAAGTGTTCCTAATTTTATTATCTTCTTTATATTATGTATATAATTCTGCTGTACGTGTATTTTGTCATTGAACTTCTCTTATACGGGTTGACCGATTTAAATTGTTTTTTCTCTATGCGTTTGAGTGGCGCCCTGGATGATTTAGATTCACAAATCAGCCCGGCAGATGGCGCTGAATATCACTGTGGTGGATTGAATGGAATGGAGGACAACGTCTGTCAGGTCCGCTAGTTAATTATATTATATATTCTCATGGTACGAGTTGTCGATATTTTGTATCCTTATTCCGTCACCACATTGTAATAATAGTCTTAACTTTTAATCTAGCTTGTGCGATTATTTATCGTTTTTTTTTCTATAACAGTTCTTATTTAGTAGCTGTAAAGTTGTGATTAACGAGTAGTTACGATTCATCAGATATTGATTAAAATAAATAAATGAAAATTACCTGTCATATCAATAAAATAACTACTACTTAACCTACATATACCTATACTTATTTAATAAACAGATAAAACAGAAAATATATTTTCCAATAAATAATGAAATAACGTCGTACATTAAACATGCGAAGCTTTTAAAAAGTAATTACTACCTGTAACCAAACTGTAAAAAAGTTCACCTAGCTGTACATAACTTGCAGTAACTTTAAATTCTATCGAGTTAATTGGGTCACTGCTGGTTTACGGAAATAATGAGTTTTAAACCCAATATAAAATACAAAGCAAGGACAAAATACAAAATACATATATTATGTTTTAGGCAAGATAACAAAATATGTTTTTAATATTATGTATAACGTAAAAAAAACAAAGTTCCTTAAATAAAGAAAAAAAAATATTATGTATTATTATTTCATTAATAAATGAGAATGATATAATATTTACACATTCACCTTAGGAGGAACACTACTTCAACCTAAATTCAATTCAATTCATTTATTGATCAGACTTCATAGGTCCATAGGTTAGTTACAAAAATACTTATAATATACTATGTTAGTAAACACATACAAATATTACAATACATGGATAAAATAAACAATAAAATAAAAGACCAGTAGTTACTCGCATTAAGTGTCGCTAATGAAAGTAATTTGAAAACTAAAGTAGTAGGTATGAAGTTTACAAATTTTAAATTGTCTGCGCCAAAAACCCAATTTTCTTATTTCATGTACCTAAAATAAAGAAAATCTTAAGGCAAGGTCGAAATATTATTGCCCCGTTATTCTTGTGATAACGGAGTTAAATTACATAACAGTACCATCTCATCCTACGTAGGTGTTTTTAAAGCTGTATAACAAAGAATAATAAACAATTTTTGCAAATTGAATTGCAAATTGAATAAACATATTATTTCTATAAAAATTAAAGCAAGTGAGTCGTTTAATATTCATATAAAATACTGTAACTAACGCATTTTAGTCCATTGTATAGTCCGATGTTAATTATAAAAGTCTGCTATTAAATTTTCACTAACGTAAATCTCCTCTGTCATAGAACAAAAGGAGCCTCATAAAACCAAGAAGTGAAAGTAGCAGCCTGTTAATAATACTGTGCACAAAGAATTTACGCCTTTGTAAAAGTACGATCAATATTTTATTCCAAGTTTATTTTCAGTGGTCCGGGAGTAAATTATGTCGTTGAAGTACACAGTGGCCGCTCGCAGCTGCTTACCAACTTAAGAATAACGATACTACAGTTTTGGCACAAGAACTTTTGCATAAACCTGAACTTAACGTCGCCGACGACCGACTTGACTCTTACATAATAAACTTTAATGGACTTTTGGTCATTTTAGTTAACTGTTATTTTTTTAAGCATATGAAAAGACACAGGCTTCTGAAAATTTGATGTAATCTTACGTGAGCAACGAGTTGAAGTTGTAACGACCGCAATTTTTTGCATAAAAATGGAAGACTTGACAATTTACATCCTCAGGAAACTCTGAATTACTTTGTGAAGTACCTAATATCTAAATTACCTGTTTTAGGAGAGAAAAATGTTATTTTACTAAACAATTATTTGTTGTATTAAGGATTTTTGGTGCAACATACGTACACACTACGTAGTAAAAAAAATATAAAGGAACCCACTCCATCCATGAAGTTTGGCTTTACTCAACCGTCCATCAACTACAACGTTATCTCAAGAACACAGTATTTATATCATATTATAAATGTAACTAAAAGCCCAAAATTTATGATTTATTACGGAAACGTTGTAGGAAAGAAATATTCTCTGGTATGTCACCTTAACTTTTTACACAGGATTTAATATCATCTTCTGCCCTATTACTTCCTGTCCTGTTTATACCCTTGCATAAAAGAATAATTCGAATTGTCCTATTTGCAATATTAACAACGAACACAATGTAATTACAATTAAAATAGAAATCGCCAGCATCAGAACAACAAATCATACATTATTATCAAACATGTAATCAAAATGCGCCTGTCATTATGTTATTCCTAATGCATAATGTCCTCAAATGTTGGTGGTATTTATTCGGTATTAACGGTGGCGTGCAATTTTGGTGTGCGATGCTGAAACTGTTCGCAAATACGTTTGTTTCATCACGCGTTCTGCTAAATTACGCCGTGTTAACAACATTGCACGCTAAGGCTGAAATACGATGAGCGTATACTGGTTTACTGTTAGAGATGACGGATGTATCACACTTAGGCTTAGTTTATATGGTAGAAAAGTTTAACTGCTATTCCTTAGTTCTTAAGTGTTGCTCAACTATGTTATGAATATGATTTCAAATATTTTTAGAAAACAGTACACAGGTATGTGTTCACCTACTTAAAAGTAGAACAAAAACAACATGCAAATTGCTTGAGAACAAGACTATTGTGTTAATAATATAGAAATAACAAATAAATACGTATATTAAGGCGTTGTAGGAGTACCGCGCGCATACGCGCCGTATTTGAAGTGATAATGACTACTAAAACTGTTAAGTGTTCGAATTGTAACATTGTTATCTGTGAAGTGTTAGCTTTTATACAAAACAAAGCGGATGTTATGGACGAGGAGAGCTTATCTGCCCTGTGCCACAGTACGTTTTCGGAAAATGAAATATTATATGCTAAAAACCTATTATTTGATTCCTGTGCAAATAAAACTATGAAAATTAAGATAAGAAAAGGATCAGGCAAGTCAAAGCGTGACATAGATGATATTATCGCGTTCATTAAACAGGTGGATCCAGAAACTATGCCGATTTTTGTGGCTCGTGAACTTCATAAATTACCGCCTATTTGTTTTGACCATATTGACGTGACAAACTTATTAAAGAAACTTTTAATTTTAGAAAGTGATATGTTAAAAGTTAAAGAGAATTATGTTGACTTAAAACAGTTTGATAATTTGAAAAAGGAGGTAACAGACATGAGAAATGCATCGATTGTTAATAATTTTGAATACACTAACATTAACTCGAAGCGGGGTGCCTATCAAACAGATTCACATTGTGATAGTGGTCCAATAGGGCTACCACACATTACATTATCCCCTAAAAGCCCCATCGGCTCAGATCTACGAGATACAGAAAATAAATTATGTTTAGTACCGCCACAACATTGTTTAATCGATGTAACTGAGGAGCAAAACAGGCGCGTGGAGGCCGCTACCGCGGTTTCGCTCACCCCTTCTACCCCGCATCATATGTCGAACACCAGCAGCGCGGACGCAGGTGCAACAGGTGACGGCCTCGGTACCGTGGTTTCGAACATAGCAACATGCGTCAGCGCGCCCCTCAACAATGATAATATTAATAATCCGACCGCTTCGGCATCTAATATTGTAAACAGACGATCATATGCTGATACTGTTATTGATAGTGAATGGAAGGGGACGAAACCAGACGAGAAATGGACTCTTGTGCAGAAACGAAGACTGCAGAATAGGTTTATTGGGATGAAAGGGAAAGCAAATAAACAGTCATCGGATAGTTTTAAAGCGGCAGACATTAAAATACCTTTGTTTATCAACAACGTTGACAAAGAAACGTCGTCGGATGACATAATAAATTATATATATACGAGAACACAAGTAAAGGTATCTTTAGAGAAGATAAATATGAAGTATGAACGAGAATATAATGCCTTTAAGGTTTATGTACCGAGACTTAAGATGGATGTTTTTCTCGACAGCAGCCTGTGGCCTGAAGGAATTTCGTTTCGAAAATATATTAATTTCAGAAACCGTTCAACTGTAACAGGTAAAACCCACAGTAATCGTGTTGCGTCACCCAAATAAGAATAATAATGAATAGTAAGTACATAAAAGCTATTTCCTTTAATTGTAAGTCAGTCACAAGATCAGTAGAGGGGATACGAGAGCTGTGTGCGTCTACGGATATCATAGCGTTGCAGGAGACATGGTTGCTTCCGCATGATACAGCCTACATCGCGGGTATACATCCAGAGTTTGACGGTTTCAGTAAGTCTGCGGTCGACACCGGTGAAGGATTGTTAAAAGGTCGCCCTTACGGTGGGGTGGCAATAATGTGGCGTAAAACTTTGTTTACATCAGTGTCCGTTGTGCAGTGTAGTTCAGTGCGTCTGGCCGCGGTAAAAACTGTCGTGAATGACAGAACTACGTTGTTTATTAACGTGTATATGCCCTGTGACTCGCGGGACAATCTATCCGATTTTACAAGCTGTCTTAGTGAAATAAACGCTATAGTAGAATGTAATAATATAAATTCTGTCTTTATATTAGGAGATTTTAATGCGCATCCTGGTGAATTGTTTTTTAACGAACTGACTAATTTTTCTTGCGATCAAATGTGGGACATAATAGACTATAATTTTTTAACAATAAATGATACATTTACATATGTTAGTGAGATAAATGGCTCTCATCGCTGGCTTGACCATTGCATTACCACGAAGTCAGCCACAAAATCAATTGTAAATATTAGAGTACTTTATGATGTTTTCTGGTCTGATCATTTTCCACTAGAGGTAACTATTGATATGGGTCAATTAAGTTGTAAAATTCAAAACTTTGATTACTATTCTGATAAAGTGTTGTGGGGTGAAAGAAATAAAAGTCAAATATATAAATATTCTGAGATTTGTTGCGAAAGGCTTAGAAGTATAGATTTTCCTGTAGAATTTAGATCTTGTAGCAATCACCGCTGTTCACATCTTGAACATAAATTAGTTATTGATAAAATGTATGATAGCATTGTTTGTACTCTGAGAGAGGCAGCAATAGCGACTAATAATCTTAAGATGCGAAGTAATAAATATATTGTTGGTTGGAATAAATATGTTAAACCACTTCACAGTGACGCTCGACTTTGTTTTCAAATGTGGGTTTTAAATGGAAAAAGTAAAAATGGATTTTACTACGAAAAAATGAAAGAGAGTAGAAAATTATTTAAATCAAAAATAAAATGGTGTCAGGATAATAAACAAAGAATAAAAATGGATATTTTGGCTACACACGTTAAGACTAAAGACTTTTCAAAATTTTGGAAACAAACTAACAAGTTGAATCCAAGGCCGAGCGTCCCTGCGAGTGTGGATGGCGAAAGTGACGCGGAAAAGGTGGTGAGTGTTTTTAAAAGTCATTTTAAATCTACCCAGCAATGTTTATCGCAGAGTTTCGATGCTGGTATCCGGGAGGGAGAGGAAACCACAGCCTTTACAACTAAACAGGTTAAAGAAATAATAACAAACATGTCGCGTGGTAAATCTCCAGGTCATGACGGTATCAGTATCGAACACCTGCAGCACGCTGGTGTCCACCTGCCGCGTGTCCTAGCAATGTTGTTCACTTTTTGTGTAGGGCACTCGTACTTACCTGCAGACTTTATGAAAACGGTTGTCGTACCAATACTGAAAAATAAAACAGGAGATCCTTCGGACAAGAACAACTATAGACCAATCTCACTGGCTACTACTATAGCAAAGGTAATGGATGGTCTGCTTGAGAGAAAGTTACAGGCCTCCCTAAATATATGTGATGCTCAATTTGGTTTTAGACCGCAGCTGTCCACAGAAAGCGCTGTACTTTGTCTTAAGCACACCGTCCGTTACTACACAGAACGTAAAACCCCCGTTATAGCTTGTTTTTTAGACCTTTCTAAGGCGTTTGATACGGTTAGATATGACATACTCTGGAAGAAACTGGCGTCAGAAACTAATGACTTTCCCATCGAGTTAATAAGTCTGTTTCAGTATTGGTACGATAACCAGCAGAACCAGGTGAAGTGGGGGGGGGGTACTTTCGGAGGCATATGGGCTGGGGTGCGGGGTAAGACAGGGTGGTTTGTCTTCTCCTGCACTTTTTAATCTGTATGTTAACAGTTTGATTAGTGAGCTCAGTAGTAGTGGAGTCGGCTGCTCTATCGATAATGTTTCGTACAATAACATAAGTTATGCCGATGACATGGTCCTGATGGCTCCGTCAGTTGGGGGGCTTGGAAAACTCCTCAGAATCTGCGAGAGGTATGCATTGGCCCATGGCCTCAGGTACAATGTTAAAAAGTGTGAAATATTAGTATTTAGATCAAAAAATAAAAGCTATAACTTTCCTGATGTAGCTATTGAAGGCACTCCACTAAAGAAAGTGACAAGCTTTAAGTACCTGGGGCACTGGGTTACTGAAAATATGTCAGATGAGGCTGACATAGAAAGAGAGCGCAGGGCTCTAGCGAGGAGAGCGAATATGCTCGCCCGTAGATTTGCACGATGTAGTAGTGAAGTTAAACACATTCTTTTTAGAGCTTATTGTCTATCCTTCTACACCTGTAGTCTATGGGTTGAGTATACGCAGAGGTCGCTTACAGCCCTACGCGTACAATATAATAACAGTTTCAGGATGCTGATGGGGCTGTCTCGGTACTGCAGCGCGTCAACAATGTTTGCTGAGGCTCGAATCGATAGCTTTCAAGCTATCATGCGCAAGCGGGTTAGTTCTGTGTGGCGCCGCGTCCGAGACAGCTCCAACAGTCTCCTGGCTGCGATAGGGAGTCGCTATTGCTGTCCAATACTGAGACATTGGAACAGAGTTCATGTAGGTTCGAGACCTGCTCTAGTTAATGTAAGATAGATTTAATTGTTAATGTTTTACTAACCCTAGCTTTAAGTTATTTTTAAGTATCAATGTAATAGCTAACCCAATGTATGGAAAACTTTTTTTCTGAAATAAAAGTATAATAATAATAATAATATGGCTTCGGCCCGATGTATGCCTTCCAAAGAACCGGGTCTCCAATAGACCCGAGTATTATGGAAAAGAGAAACATAATAATAATAATAAATAAAAAAAATAGGTCAAATAAAAATAGGTTTAATATTATAGGAAAGGTGTTAAATCAAATTTGGGCATAGAGATTTATTACAATGGACTAGAAATATTTATTTATTATCTTTGGCTGAGAGGTTTTCAATAGCACTTGGACCCCAGCTTTCTTTAGTTTCTTTTATGCCTTAAATGTTTTGAATTTATACCCTTGCCGCTAGCAGACAGTGCAAATAAACTGTTTAATGGTACACTGCTCCAAGAAAGAGTTCTTTACGCAAAGTAAAGTAGTAATAAAATGTAGTCAGTGTTTATGCATAATTTAGTATAATATAAAAGTATTATAATTAACATTATTACTGTATTAGTTGTTTTAATTGTTATAAAAAAATGACATTATAGGATCTTCTACGAACCTTTAATAATACCTAGTAATTTCATGTCCGTTTTTTTTTTTTATATATTTATTGGACATAAAAGGGCTTATTCACTTTGTGAACATGTCCGATTGTATTTTGATTTTAGTCACTCGTGCTTTAACATAAATGAACGCAGATTATATAAAAAGGAGAGAAAAGTACTAGCTGTAAAAGACTTCTTGGTTTACATACAAATAAAACGAGACTTACGAAATACTTCGATTTTATCCACAGAATAAAATAAGTGATAGAGCAAAATTATTTGCGCCACTCACGTTGCCAATGAGAACCTTTTGCGCCCGCATTGAAAGTAGATTTAACGTACCGATGTTCGCTGACTCAACTCGGAACGGATTCAGTGTCTACTCACGAGAACGAATATCTACTCTGAATATTGGCGCTAAATTAAACCTCTGATGACCTAGATCTCTTACGGCATACCTGGGCTGATTTATAATGCCTTTATTAGCTTAATACTTCTTGATTTATATTTTTTAGAGTATCTGTTAGTAAACGCTAGTCTATGTTTAAGTTAAAGATGTAAAAAAGTTTCATTCTTTTTTTATTAATTGATTTCCTTGAAAACAAATTAACCATAGATATAATTCATGCCAGACACAGATTGTCCTTTTTCGTTTATGTGGAAAATGTAATAATTATTCCTAATTAAAAGAAAGTTCTGGCACATGAAAAATATAATAAAATTTTCTTAAACCATAAATATACATATTGTTCTGAACACAAACAACAATAATTAAATTAGATTTACAATTTTAGTGAGGTACTTATACAGTTGGTAGTTCGCAACGTGTCATCCTATCATACACATGATTACATTTCCCGGTAACGTCTACTCACTCCTTAGAAATGCTGTGAACTCATTGGTACACAATTTCGTTTGTACTTCTAACTGCCTTACTTCCTTCTTCATGGGTTGATTGACAGCTTTGATGTTCAAATGTTTTTGGGACACTGTTTTCGTCTGATTGTTTAACTAACACTTCTGTTTATTCGTTGTCGTTGACACACTTAATTTAATTTTATGTACGCCTTACTTATGTAGCGTACATTATTTTGTGTTAAGAAAACATAGATTTGCGAAAATTTCTATTTTTAATTTGATCAGATCTGGACATTTCAATAAAAGACGTGTATGCACGAATGAATAAGTACGTAGAGCAATGTGTGAAAGGTAAATAATACTTCTTCAAAAGTTTGTAGTAGTTCTCGACTTTATAAAATATGGCAATTCCAACGCTGATGGTTTTCCTCCTTGATGAAAATTAAGTACACTTACCTAAAAACTAAAAACAAATGTCTACACTTTTTTTCGAAAGATATTTCACACATATAATGTGCTTTTTGGCATTGATGCAAGGTTGAAAAGAAAAGCTGGTATGTTTTTTCCTGAGCAAAATAAAAGCTCTCATCCATTACCTACCCAAAAGTACATGTAAGTGTTATAAAAGATATTCTCTTTACACGCTCCGTATTATAACAGGTTGGATGTTATCTGTGAATACGGATAACGCATTAGGAGAATTAATGTTACGCTTTTGAACTTCGTCCATCCGCTTCGTGAGAATTGGAGCGATTCGAATAGGAGGTACATTATGAATCAATATTTTTCGGGCACTTTCAACGTTATTTAAATATTTTAATCAACTAACTGGTTCATTTATACTTTAAATAAATTTCTTTTTACATGTTATTCAATGTATGTTTAATTACAGAGTAAATTACAAAAATAATCCTAAACCATCTCTAGACAGTTTTAAACAAAGTATAACTAATCGTATTAAACTTTATAGAATTGCACCAGGGTTTGTAAAAGGATCTTACATTCATTCTTTCATTCTTCTGTACTTCTTCTCCTTTTTACCTTTGCTTTTCCAGCGATGTAAAAATACTAATACAGAACGAACCCTGAAATAAATGAACGTGACAATTTTATTTCAGCAATTTTATCAAACAATATTTAAATTTATTTAGGTAAGGGACTTCCTTGAATTAAATAAAGTAATCTTTCATTGAAATTGGGTCCGATAAATTAATGCGCGCCGACGACAGGGGCGATCATCGTGTCAACGAACACTTTTAATAGAATTAATCTATTTTAGAAAAGGCTTTAATAGCCTCCATTAATTCTAAAGTAATTTGAATATATTTCACGAGTTCATTTGCTAAAGGGTGGCTCAGCTGTGATAGATAGATATCAATTAATTGGATGGATATATGTTTTGAAAAAGTTAATGTTGCTGTTACAAATTTTAATTAGCTTTTATACTCTTCTGCTTATGAAGGTATTGACCTAATTAAATATGAGTAAAATGTCTTAAATTAAATAAAACGCAACAACTTTATTGTGCATGAAGTTTGAATTAATAAATATTTTAAAAGGTCACCTCTTAACAAATTTAAAAGGTAAACTCTCAACAATCTTTATGTGTCAGTTATCTTTCTGAGAAGTCCGATTTGCCCCATCCGACCATCATAATATGTATCTGTATATATTCTATATCGCCAGCATGTATCTTGATCACATAATAATATGTAGACTGCTGATGATTCTCGTAACATACAAGGCGTATTACGCGTGCGATCATTATACGCCTCGCACGAGTTTATAGAAGTTTTCTTCTTTGCCAGGCATTTCCTTATCTCATTTACTTACTTAAGGTTAGTACAAAAAGGTTTTCGCTTCCATACTCATATACTCTCTTACACAGTTACTTACTCTTCCTCTTTATCCATACTAATATTATAAATGGGAAAGTGTGTATGTTTGTCTTTCTTTTACGTCAAAACGGAGCGACGAATTGAAGTGATTTTTAAGTGGAGATAGTTGAAAGGATGGAGAGTAACATAGGCTACTTTTTTTTCCTGTCCTGGAAAGGGGAACAGTGGTATCCCGAATTTAACGCGAGCGAAGACGCGGGCAAAAGCTATTCTATAATATAATCAATGTAATATCTGATAAATGCAGAAGCGCACTACTGCATAGTCATACTCGTACATTTACTTATATATTAGTTCCCATTTACTATCAGGTTGCAACCTCTAAGAGCTCTAGTTCAGTAATAACCGGTATAAGGCGATTTGAATGCGGATGATCGCTGCCCGTTTGCAATTAAATGTTTCCATTTCAATAGTGCTCAGGAATAAGACAAATATTTGTATAAATTGTAAAGGATTATGGACAGTCTTTAGCTTCTTCAGATAGTATTAAGTAAGGATCTACGTAGAATATTAATAGGATCCGTTTAGCTGTAAATGTAGTCAATAAAATTTTAGGATGGCAACATTATTTTGTAATGCGTAAATACGGCGACGAATTTGTTATACAAAAGGTCAACTCTATATAATTCTATAACGATATTGCTTAGAATTACTTCAGTGAATTGGTAGGAGATAAGACACAAAGCACGGAAACGGAACGACCTTTGGGGAAGAAAGGTCCTGCATTGGCAAACTTCTACTGGAAGAGGTGAAAAAAGCAGTTTTCCTTTTAAAAGACAAGGATGATACAGATAACGATAAGAACTATCAAATAAATAAAGGTAGAATCTCTACGACGGAGTAAAATTACACAGTCATTCCATGGGTATCGTATAAGCTGGCTAAAAAAACACAAACAAAAGAAGGTAAAGTTTAGCAGTTAGATGGGAAAGGGGTTTGTTATTTGTTTCTACACGGTCTATAGATCTAATATTCGTTAGATATAAAACCAAGTTACATAATCTGATACAAACAAAAATCAGAACAACAATGCTGTAAATCACATAGATTTGTCGATTTGAGCGTTCCAAATACAATTAAAATGTTATGTCATCTAACTATTTCTGGTGTGCGCAATCAACATGTTTACTGTTAGTTAACATACAACTGCTGAATGGGCATCACGTAACAGCTCTATTTAATTGTGCCTATCCTGTACACTATGGCCTTTTTTTTTTTTTTTTTTTTTTTTTGTCCCAGGGGAATCCATGAAATTGGATACCATGGAGACTCGAGGGAGTCTTCCATGTCATGCGGGGATCTCCCCCCCAGAAGGGGAGGGCCTACCCGCTAAACCCCTGGGCTATTCCCCACGCGCCTTTAAATTAGGGGACAGGCCGGATCGCTCCGGGCACTCACAGCCTGCCCCCCAGCGCATTGTGCCTTCGCACATACGGGCCCGCTTATGCGCAAGCCCTGACGGCACAAGGAGGCGCCCCCAGGAATAGTTGGAGACGCCCCCTTACTGAGGACGCAGCGACCCCCTCGGATCGCCACATCCTCGTCCTCAGTTAGGTGGTCGGAGGGGGAAGCGGCAGCAGGTCAGCGTACCTGCGCCGCCTCACCCCTCTCCTGCATCGGCGGAGAGGGGCCGCAAGGGGATCGTCTTCGCGGACCCTCTCCGCAGCCTCTTTTTGGCTCATGACCGCCTCGCAAAAGGCGGTCATGGCCCCCCAATTGGTGTCGCTGCCGACCGCCTGACGAACGATAGCCGGCAGCGACAAATCACCCCCAAATACCGCCACTAGGGCTCTCCTCTGTGTGTCCCATGTGGGGCACTCCTCTACCGTGTGGCGCACCGTGTCAGCCGGTGCGCCGCAGTGGTGGCAGGCCGGCGTCTCCTCTCGCCGGGCCACCTTGTGCAGGTACTCACCGAAGCAACCGTGTCCGGTGAGCACCCGACACGTCCGGTAGGTGAGGGTCCCCCTTCCCCGGGAGACCCACTCATCCAGCACGGGGCGGATCGCTTCGATGGTATTGCGACCCGCACCCGGCTGTTCTAGGGCCGACCCCCAGTCGCGGAGCAGAGCAGTCTGGCAGTCAGCCCTTACTCTGCCCGCGACGAAGTCGGCCCCGGAGGCCCGCGCCTGTACACTATGGCCTAGTCTAGTTAAATTAATTGTACTTAACATATTCTATTTTTACCGCTGCCCTAAAAATCACCGTTTACTAGGATAATTAGTTTGTGTAATTATTATAGCTAAAAGAGAATATAATAACATCTCCTTTATATATTTACATAACACACACAAGTACTACTCATAAGTACTACACAGCTGATTCTTTCGTTTAGGGCCTTTTGAAGAGTATTTTAAGCTTGTAATATCGAGCACATATTATAAAACAAATGTAAAATATTTGTATTTAGTCTAGACAAATCCAACTCTAGGGATCGTACGTCGTGGGAACTTTTATCAATTTATATCTTCTATAAATTCTAGGCGACTAGGCTCAGATTTATTTTTAGAGTACTGACCTGTGCCCACTTCATTGGGTGGCGAAAAGAAAGCGTCCCTTTTTTAAACATATTTCATTACTGCTCCACTTCTATTAGTTATAGCGTAAAATTATATAGCCTATGACACTCCCCGATAAATGGTCTATTCAACACAGAAGAATTCTTAAAATCGGTTCAGTAGATCCAGAGATTACCCCTACAACGTCACAAACACACAAACTTTACCTGCTTATACTATTAGTATAAATTGCTCAAAGTCAAGTTTTGCGTAGGAGTAGAAACCTCTTAAACCATAGCGGTATTTCTTTGGATAATAAACAAAAATTCACAACATGCTTAGAAATCCCTTTGTAGTCTAAAAATAATACGTTGTACTTAGTAATAATTTAATTGAAAAACGAAATCAAAGCATTTTATAAATTGATTTATTTCTGTATTATCTAAAGTTTAGTATAATGTTAAGTTATAATTATAACAAACATCGGTAGTATACATATTATTATGAATTTAAACTTATAAATAAGTTATCATAACGGCCTATTTTATAACTTACTCAAGACTCAAATCACTGCAAGAACAGGGCTCCTCAGAGGCATATAATACTATGTCTTTCCAGACTGAATAGGATAGGGTTCTGTCAGCGATAGGGTTGCATTTCCATTGAGTGATTTCTGGGAACCTTTCCTTAGTCGGCTTTTACAATAACTATAACATGAGAAGTGATGGCGACACTTTACTTAGTATACCGTCTTCTTGTGCATAATGTTATAAAAATATCAGGAAAATAAAATAGAAGCTACACTATTTTTTGCTGAACATATTTTGAATGTTCTTTTCTTATTCTTTTCTTTATTCGGGGTTTTTACGCACAATACAAAATATTGGCTTACTCAGACCGCACGCACTCATTTTTTCTTTTCATCATTAAAACACCTTTTATCTTCTTTTTATTACCGTTCGATATATTTTTTAATTTAAATAAATAATTTTGAATGTAAGAAGTATTTTAATGTAAGTAATGACATTTAAATGGGGTACGCAAATTTACAACATAAGCAAAATACAAAAGCTACAATACATTAAGTACCTAGTAATTTTCAACTAACATAATTAATGATAAAAGTAAGCAACCTACTCAATTCTCTAAGCTGGGATAATTGGGCAACCGCAACTGACCGAGAGGACGTTCCTATTCTCACATAAAATCAAACTTAAGTCGCTATTAACTTGGACGAGGGGCTGCATATCAGTAGAAGTTGAATAGTCGTGGGCGGGCTTGAGAGCCGTGCGCCAGTCTGCGTTCGAACGCGGTCGGAGATATACGTGTCGATCCTCTCTACAATTTTGGAGGGAAAACTTAGAACGAATCGTGTGCGAACAATGCTTGGCTAGATTAGGGAAATATGTTTGATGTGTAAATTAATATGGAACTGCAGTGTATGTAAAGTATGTGGATTTTGGTACTGTGTTAAAATGACTTAGATGAATAGTTTGTGGAGAGGTGTATTGTGATTGCGGAATGATGAAAGGTAGGTTTTCTTCTGGATACATTTTTATTATGTTTAGAAAACAAAAATGTCTTCGTAAAATAAAGTTCTTTTTGTAACATCGAGTTTAGGAATCTGGTTTTATGCTAGTATAAAAGAAAATGTACATTAACAATTATAATGATCCTAATATTTTATATATTAAACGTTCAAAATGATTTATTAAATTGGAAATGAATTAAGCTTTTAAGGACTTTTTTAGGCTAAAGTAAATAATGAGTTATTATTCTAATCGTGGTAATGGTTATATAAAAACTAATTATACAAATATTAATTGTCTAAAGAATATAAGGTTAAAATTTAATTATCATTTATTTATCATCTTCACTCGTGGCCTGGTTGGAGGGTGTAGTAACAGAGGGAAAACTCGCGAAAACTCGGGCAAACAGAGGGAAAAAGTTTTCATAATTTTGCTTACATTAGCTTACTACCTGTAAAATTAGGGGAATAATTAGGGGGAAAAAAAGAATTAGGAGGGTTGGAAACTATTCTAACTCTATCACCAGCGATAGAGATCACTGACAAATAGCGTTGACGGGTATTTTAAGATTGTTGATGTATCAATAAATTAACATAATAATATTATTATTTTCTACTAAACATGAGGTTGCCCGTCGGTAACAAGAAAAAAAACGATAATTTTATTAATCATAATACGTCACTACAAATGCCTTAAAAAATCGTAGAATATTTACATTTACGTTATTATTATTTAAGTCCTTACACTAAGCTGGTCTATATTAAGGGGTATCGACAACGTATTAAAAAGCGTAAAAATAACAGTGCACTAATGCACTTTAATCACAACGCCACAAAGGTTGTTTCCTCCCTGTAGGGTCAAATCTGTTAACCCTACAGACTACAGAGAGCCCTTCCCATTCAGATAGTCAAAGTAGCAAAACGTCAAACAAGGCGAAATTGCTTAAAAGTTCGTAAGTTGACTGTAAAGTCAACTTTCAAATATTACGCATAACAAACAGTTATCATTTCTTAATGTTTAAAATACACACATCAAAAAAGTCTAAGCAACATGCATGATATTACAAATTTACCATTTATATTAATTAATTTCTAAGTATTTACTCACTCAAAGTGTATAGGTAAGTAAACTTCAAGTGTATAGGTAAAAAAATTTCTATTATGTTTTGTTTTTTTTCATAAAATTCAAATGACTGCGAATTTGTTTGAATTTGAGTGCATGTTAATTGCTACGTTTTAGTCTTGATTTTATAATTTTACCAACCATTTAAATACAGTTGGCGACAAAATTGAATTGTTAGATATTCTTTACGTCATGGAGCGACGTCATTTGACGGCAGATGAAATGCAAAGAGCTGTAGGGATGTTGCAAGCGGGAAGTAGTCAATCTCAGGTATCTCGACATTTTGGTATTCATAGAAGTGTTATTTGTCGTCTTTGGCAGCGCTACAATAATACAGGGGAACCCGCTGAACAGCATCCAGGCCGTAAAAGGAGTACAACCACTCGGCAAGACCGGTACATACAACTGACTGCAAGACGCCAGCCGATGTTAACCGCTCGAGAGATAAGTTTGAGGCTACAAAATTCAAGTGGTGTTGATGTAAGTCCCCAAACTGTGCGAAATCGACTGCATGAGTACGGCCTACGAGCTCGACGCCCTATCAGGTGCCCACCGATACGTCACGGGAATCGCGCTCGTCGAAATGAATGGTGTAGAGAACGCATAACATGGACCCAGGAACAATGGGATAAAATTATGTTTTCCGATGAGTCGCGATTCGGGTTTAGGCCTGATACAAGAAGGGTGCGAGTGTACCGTCGACCCGGAAATACTGAAAGACTCAGGTGCGTTCAGGAAGTTCATCCATACAGCGGCTCAACAGTTATGGTATGGGCGGGTATTATGAAGAACAGGCGAACTGAGCTCGTTTTTGTAAATGGAAACATGAACGCTGAAAATTACGTTGAGGATATTCTCAGACCTTATGTCCATCCATTTGCACAAACCTTTGGCTCCGATTTTACGTTAATGCATGACAATGCGCGTTCACATACAGCTCGGCGAACCAGTGAATACTTGGCAACGGAGAACATCCAGGTATTGCCCTGGCCTGCACAATCGCCAGACCTCAACCCCATCGAGCACGCATGGGACATGCTCCAGAGACGTGTTTTGAAGGACTTGGACGGAGTGACAACAACCCAACAGCTGAAGGATTTGCTACAATTCCATTGGGAGCGAATACCGCAAGATGACATAAACAGTCTCATTAATTCAATGAATAATCGTTGCCGACAAGTTCTGAATAGCAGAGGAGGCTATACTTTGTATTAAATTGTCCTATTCTTTCACAATAAATTCATTTTCTTAAGAAATTTCAATTTGTAAAAAAAAAGTTTAGTTTCTTATGTACCTGTATATTCTAATATTGTTAATTTCTGTTATTAAAAGAACTTATAAAGAAAACAGCTGTTATTTTTACATCATAGAACCCTAAAAATATTATTTTAAAAATAAAATACAACGTTATAATTAAAATAAATGGTAAAATAAATTAATATAAATGGTAAATTTGTAATATCATGCATGTTGCTTAGACTTTTTTGATGTGTGTAGTATAAAATAAATATGTTTCAAGTATACTAAAAGTTATATCTCAAGGGAATAGTTTAAAAGCTAAGTAGTCTTTAGTCTAACTTTCTCGATACCTTTGGGATAAGATTTCGGCCCATGATATATTTACGCGAACTCAATAAAACCTTTTTAAATGACTGTAGAGACAGTTCTTCGAGTCTCTGAGATTATTCCCGTGCCTTTAGACCATGACATTATTCATTACTTGTTTACTCTGTGGAAAAACTGTCAACAGGAATTATAAAAAAACATCATGGTTACAATTTCTGCTTAACCACTAATAAGACTTTCAAAAAATTTAAAAACAACTGCCGGTCGAGGCATGATTAGAACCTTCATATTTTCTGTGTGAGTGCCCCAGACGCCTTTGACCGCTAAGTTTTCCGAGTTTTTTTGCTGCTCAGATTTGTCCATTACCTTTCGGACAAATCTTTTAATTATAAAGGTTCGAATTAAAAGATTTTGTTTTTTAGTTTATCTTTATTTCGAAAACTTTTGAAGGTAAATATTTGTGATGATTTATTCTGACACAAATATAAATACTCTGAGAATAATTTAATACTCAAAAGGAGGACACCTACCATTCTTTACGCGGTGTCCTGCGTGGGCGACGAACGCGACGACGTAGAGCTACGCAACGCGAAGCGACACGATGATACACGCGACAAGTGTCTTGCGTGATTTTGGTCATTATCCCTCGAATCATAAAGAAGTACAGTACAAGTGCGTCTCGTCGCATACGGTCACATAGGACACAAGTAGGGTACGCCGTTGATTTGATCGCGTACGTCGCATTCGTCGCGTCGCGTTCGTCGCCTAAGCAGGACTCCACGTTAGTTAGAAGTTTAATTTTTTTTGTTTAATTCTTTCATTAATGATGAAAGCTCCAGCTTTACAATGTGGTACATATACCTGATAATATGATTCCAACAAACCAATAATAAATATTCATTAGCGACATTAATAAAATACATGCACTCTCGTAATGCCTGAAACGTGCTGAGTTATCAGTATCACACTCGGTATAATTAATTTACTCAATCCAGACCAACTATATTTGCATTTAAAACGTAGTGTAAACGAAATTTTGAATTTAAAAGCTGAGCAATATTCCGGGCAAATGGGTCGCACTCAACTCTCAGCAGTAAATAAACCGTCAGCCTGAACGATAGACGTTCACTCTTACTGATTTATGCTATGACCCACTATCAACGACACCGCGCTTTATTTGCACAAAGTAATACTATACCTACTTATTTCTATATCATTTATATACATATATTTATTATGTATATTTGTTTGTTAGGGAACGGGATAATCATAGAAATCTGTTTTTTTTTTGTTGTGGTTGTTTAGTTTATAATTCGCAATATCAGCATTGCGCTTCTGACTTTTCAACCGCCATACATAGCAAATGTAAAAATGTCTCAATATTATTTTATTATTGTTCTGTTTTTATTTATATAGACTTTCTATTTATGAAATGATTCTACTTACATTTTAAATTTTACCGCGGTAATTTAGGCGCGATCCAATTTTACAATTAATTATTAAAACGTTTACTTTAGTACCGACTGATGGTAACTGAATAGAATTCTGATAGCAAGTCTAATAACTACGCCATAAGCGAGCGACGAGTGGTTGAGGTAGTTTATCATAATAAGGTACAATTTTATTCTCTGCGTGGTCAGAAAGTCAGAAAAAGGAAATTTTCCAACTATATTCTTTACGATAGCAAAAAAAAAATGTATTCCTACCAATCTGCTCGGGCTAAAAATAAGCTGTTAAAAATATTAATCTTAAAAATAATAAATAGTTTTCTAGTTTTTCTTCATTGTTTGTTAAGCATAACTTAATACCAAATAACTATTTTATGAAACTAGTTAAGTACCTATATTGTAAGATTTTCACGCACAACTATGTAAAGTTTAATTACAGTTCTGATAAGTTAGAATTATATTAGCAGCATTACGAGATCTAAGTTTTAGTAAACGTAATAAGTTAGTACAATTTATTTGTCTGTAGTTATCTGGAAAATATTTTACTGAAGATAAGAGAATTAGATATAAATATTCTTTTATTTTATTTGCGCTCTTCGGATTATTATCGGCCAGTCCTTTGATTACTTCCTCTGCAGCTTTGTTTGATTGTAAACATAGAAGATATTTCCATGAAAACTTATTAGACCAACCTTTTTATTGGTATTTCTGATAAGTTAACAAAACACTAAGTACTTTGTTCAGCTAACAAACAAACACACTTTTGTTTAAATTTATTTTGTACTATTTTTTTAATTAAATCATGACTTATGTAACAATAATTTGGTTCATTATTTTATAAGTTTTTAAAAGTCTTATTTAATTACCGAAATATTGTTCTTGTCATGAAAAGACCACGCATAATTAACGCCCAATGTAAATCTTTTACTCTAACATTAAATTTTCAAGTTCAAAATAACAATATAATAGTTATAAATAGATGATCGAGTGCCTAAAAGTACAGAAAGTCGAACACTTAAGTGGGAAAGTGCGCCACATCAAAACACATAGTTTAGAATGTTTCCATTTCCATACACCTTAGTACGAAAATATCTAAAAATTGTAGAAATGTTAGGTTAAGTTAGAATGTCGGCCCTGCGACCCTTAAAAAAATTATTACATTTTAATTAGAAATTAGCAGGTACTGCAATAAATAAACTACCTTCGACTATATTTAGATGGAAGGGTACTGCAGTTGGTAAAACATGGATATGTGACATAATTGCTGACATAATACGGCATGATGGCTTGCGGTCCCCGGGTAGCCAGCGGCTTAGAGCTACGCTGTGGAATAACTGACGTCCCTGAACGAACGCCACTTACCATCAGATGGGGCCTATGCTTTTCTGTCAACTTAAGGGATGAGCAAAAAATCGTGACGGAGTAAGAATACAATTGTCAACATCCCATCTCATCCCATGGGTGTCGTAAAAACCGACTAAGGGACTATCCGTGAATATTATCTTTGTGAAATAAAAAGAAGGAAAACTTGAAATTAGACCCTATACCAATCCGTCTGGCCAGCGTGGTATTAGTAGGCCAAGTATCTCTCCGTCACACGGGAGGAGGCCCGTCCCTGCAGTGGGACATTAATGGGCTGTTATAATTATGATAATATCAAAATTCATAAACCCAATTTCATTCACAGAATCCACACTGCAATGGGTGGTAATAACACTAGCAGTACTAGAAGTGGGAGCGAGCGACAAGCGACCGCGTTTCATACAAGAGCCACCAGCAAGAGTGCTTTGGCCATCAACTCGCGGGGCACACGCAATCTGCCGAGCGACGGGACATCCACCACCTGATGTCCACTGGGTCACGACTGAAGGACAAATAGTTTCCACAATACCTGGTTTAAGGTGAGTTTACTTGACTTTTTGAATTGTACACACAGCAACACATCAAGTTAAACATTTTCATTTGAAATTGCGTCTTATTTCACGGTATTCAGGTACATGAGTGTCTAGGTTGATTAGTTGCTGTGTGTACCATTAAGATATGGAACTCGATAACCGGTCATGTTTTTCCCACCTCTTTTGATTCTGGGTCTTTTTAGCGAGGCGTGGCAATGTTTTTTATTAGATGTCAAGAAAAAGGCCGTCTCTGTAATGTTTTTCTTATCGCACCTCACTGTTCGATTTCCATCAGCTAGCATGGGGTCAATCTGATTGGCATTAATAAAAAATAAAAAACCCGGAATCTTCGATAATTGTTATTAATTATTTGTCAAAGTCAATTGTTGGATTCTTCTTCAAGTGCACTAAAATAAATATTTTCTTTATAACAATATTAAAACAGGTAACTATAATACTTTTCGTTTAATCATTAGTATCGTTTTTTGGCATCGAAAACACACATCTTGTTTTTTATTTGGTACAATTCTATAATAAATACGTGTGCCAATGAGTAGAGTAAATTCTTTGGACTTTATGTGTTGTTCAAAATTTGAACATACCGATCAAGTACAACAAATAAATACAGAAATATTTTGTGACACCATTCAAAAGGAAACAAACTGATTTTCCACGAATGGAAAAGAAAATGTCACCTGTATTGTGTGAATGTGTTACAAACTTGCAATTGACATGTTTGTAATGGATCTTTTATGTGCCATTTGAGGAACGAACCTTCTTTAGTGATTGACGAAATGTTGTACTAATCAGGGCACGCGGATTGATACTGATTTATGTAAAGTTTATCTGCTTATTACCCTAACGTGTAGTTAGGCTCTTACTATAATCAAGGAATGGAATAGTGTGTTTACACTGTTCTTATCTAAAAAAAAAACAATCAGTGAATATGAAAATAAACAAAACATGTTATTTATAAAAAAACCGTATCATATATGTAAAATATTTAACAATCTCGCTATACCATTATGGATATCATATTTTTCTACTACAGTTTATTAAAATATAATTTACTCTCGACGATGTTTATAGAGAAATCAGATTAGAGATTCGATTAGGTGTAAAACGGGGTCAAAAGTCGGCGACGGTTCCATTAAATAAACTACTCAAACTTAAACTATATTTTACAAGAAGCGATACGGGAATGAGCAACTTAATATTTACTGCGATAACCCGAGGCGAAATACCTTTAAAACGTTTTGAAACACGCGTAAATTCTGTGTTTTGCCGTAAATCTTTCTGAGATAAGAAATTAAATAATCTTTATTAAAGATACAAAAGGCTATATAGATAAAGTGTACACAAAATTGAATGAAAATATCTCCATCATCATAACAGCCCATTTATATCCCACTGCAGGGACGGGCCTCCTCCCATGACGGAGGGATACTTGGCCTACTAATACCACGCTGCTGGCCAGACGGATTGGTATAGGGCTTAATTTCAAGTTTTCCTTCTTTTTGTTTCGTAAAGATAATATTCAAGGATAGTCCCTTAGTCGGTTTTTACGACACCTATGGGATGAGATGGGGTGGTGACATACTGTATTCTTACTCCGTCACCACACGGAATGTAAATATTTATATTTATAAAATAATAACAACTGCGCTATGGTAAAAATAAATCACTTATCCATGAACGCTCTTGACAAAGTTGCGTCAATTAATCTCAGCTTTTACCAGAAAAAAATTATCTACATTGAATAAGCACCGGGTGTCCTGAAGTTTTTGCTTCAAGAGCGTCTAATGACTAACGGCAAGCGACTCGCCGAGTTTTGTATTTTTAATAAGGCCTTGTGTAAGTGTACCGGCGACTTCACAAACTTTGCCAAGGAGACATTTAAAACTTTGCTGCGAAACTTTTCAAGCATTTTACTAAATTCTTACCTTACCTGAAGTATTAGACAGTGTTTTATACGTATATTGGTTACAGTGAAATTGTGATTGTAGAGTTATAGAAAATTGATTTCTATTCGAATTTGTGACGAAATAATTTGTACTTTTTATTTTGCTTACTTACGTCAATGACAATTATCCTCATACATCCCATCATCATGTAAATCCAAGCAAGTAAGAAAACCTTCAAACGATAGGAAAAATCTAAAATACTTTTTTTTGGCAGTAAATGTCAGAAATATGTATTTTCAAGCCAACCATGCATAAATACAAACAAACAAACAATCTGTTTTAGAATTACATAAAACGGTTAAATACAAATCACATTATAAAATTGTAAGTAAGATGTGATGGATGTAGTTGTTGTACAGTCACGAGCATAAAATATATTACTATGGGCAGGTTGGCAATAACATCTGACATTTCAATGAGTTTAATAATAACTCTCTGCACGAACGCAGCATAAATATCTGATCACTGATCACTCATTGACAACATAATATAATTCTGACAGACTAAAAAAAGTATTACACTTCTACTACACACTCTCCCACATGTTTTAAATAAACTCATCTTTGATACTTTGTATTTTCGTTTAGAATTGATCGATGAACGAATACATAATATTAAAATACAACTCCAATTTTGCCGCTATCATAATACACTAGGAAATGATGTGTAGAGTAATTTTAGTTTCACACACAGTAGGGTGCTGCTAATAAATTGGCTGAGTTTCCGATCATAGTACGTTATGGGCAACTTGTGAACAAGTACGTGTTGGTTCGATGTGTTGAGTTTGAAACTTTATCCCTCTACGATACACTCCGAGGGCGCAATCACTAGTCTTCGTTGTTCGCAAACTCAACACTGCTTCAAATTCCCTGTCATGTTGACACTAGCGGAGTGAATAATGATAGGAACTAATTAAATTTATTTTAAACATACGCAGACTTTTACATTACTATCTAAGCTTACACACTGTTTTATAATTGATTTAATACTATCGTGTACCTCTTCTATATATTTTCTTTTTAAATGTATCTTGTATTTGTAAAGCTGACTGCCTCAGTGACACAATAAGTAAAATTATCTGCGACGCAGGGCGAAACCTGCATACTTAAGAGTACTCTATGCTGCGTTTGTCGTGGCCAGGAGCTTTTCTGTTTTTCAGTCCGTTGTCCTGGTGTACATTTGCCAGGTAAGTATAATTTTTTATTTATAATTACCAAACCTTTCTCTTTGTAATACAATAAATAAATTATTTATTTTCCTCTAAATTCTTTGTTATATTTTGTATGGTTTGTAATTTTGTCGCAACAATAGGAAACTATCAGTCACATTTTTTAACTATGGGTGTGGTAATACACAGCTGTAGTTTAGTCATAAAACTCCTTTGGTTTTGATAACATAGCAAATACAGACTTCAGATATAAAAAAAATTATGTAAGAAATTTTAACATACTCGTACGAATCAGACGCGAGTAAGACAAAGTTTTTCCCTTCCCAGACCTTAGTAAAAGGTTGCAACATAGCACTGAATATAACGGCTGACTTTGCAACGTCTTAACTAAGTTGAATGTATTGTGAACTCGTACGTAGCCTTGCTTGCCAAGACTTCGGAGTATTAAATGAATAAATTTGTAGTATTTGTTTCAATGTTTTTAGGAAATCTTTTTATTAACATTAAGCTGAGACTTTATTGATGATTATTTCGAGCGATTAAAAATGATTTATCACTGGCAATCAACACATAATGTATGTTGTCGTAAAAAAGCATGTACTTAGATCAAAAATGCAAAAAAAAACAGTAGAAACAAACAGCCAGTTCAGCGTGTTCTATAACTCGTTTGAAAAAATAGATTGTGTTTTTTTTATACTCTAATCCTCACATAACAAAAAGTAAAAATATATTTCTTTAATATTGCTTCAGATAGATAATAACAATAAAATGTCTAGATAAACAAAGGTCGCCTTCAAATTCAGAACGGAAGTTATTAGAGCTGATACAGTTTCTTTATTGATCTTTCTTGTAACATTTATATTTTATAACTTAATACTACTTCAGACATAAGAAAATATACAACAACAATGTACTAAATAAACCTTTGATCATTATTTTCTACAATATGTCTTGTTGAAACACAACAAGACGCGAGTACGGAGCCACGTGGAAGTAACTCTCAATTGCCATATACTCCACTTACGGTAGCGCAAACTGAGCATGAAATAAACGATTATGGTGACAGTTGACTTATAGCATGAAAACAGCGATAAACACTCTCGGCACGTTCACACACTTTCACCTTTATATTTTTTTTTTTGACATTCTTAAGGTGTCTTTGTTTTATCTACACACAGCCAATATAACAAAACTGCTTGTTCAGTACATTTCTTGCTTGTCAGCGTTCTAGATTAATGAACACGTTTTAAGCTCGGTTAAGTATTCTACCAAGGTTGGTTTAGTATAAATTTTCTGTTAATACTTTAGGTGTCAGTATCCCAATTGTTTAAGCGCTAATGGAATCTATTGTTTCAGAGGTGATAGTGAGTAGACAAGGGGATCTCGTTTAACGTGATTCGACGTCCCATTATCGACGTGATTATGTTTTGTCCCTTGATAACTGCGGGGATATTCGACATTGTTTAACAAAATTTGAAGGTCTCAATAAGGTCGAATTTCAAAAGAATACATTTCATATCTTTCATTTGAATGCGTTGCTGATAAAGTTTTGGCATACATAACAGAAGTGGCAAGTTGGTTCCAACTGTGAGTGGTGTAACTAACGTGCCGTAGTGAGGTTTTGTGTAAAGACATAAGGGTCGTTTTATATATTTCGTTGAGCAAAATATAGCTAGTTCGGGTTAGTTAGGTATCACGTCCAACTCGTGTCAGCAGTAAGTAGTAACAAGGCGTTGTTTACTCTCACCAAGTTGGGAACTTTGGACACCTGTGAACTTAGTTTGAGGTTTATTCGTAGAGACAGTTTGATGTAAGTGTTACATTCTCTTCTGCCACTGACTATAGAGGCTTACTCATACTTAACTTGATGTTGTTTTTCGTTAATCTTACTTAAAACTTTAATTCCATATTCTCGGTGTTTAGCTCATTGTTGATTGTATGATGTTATGTTTCTATGTATATCATTGTTTGAGCAATTGCTTTGCCCTTACTTTTAAGTTTTTGTTTATATGTAGAGACTAGATCATTAAGAGATTTAAACTATTTATAGCTTTAAGAACTTCCCAAAATATTGAAAAAGTAATATTATTTATAATTTTAATGGGAAATAATCCAACCAAGTCATTAGTCTGTAGATAAACATCGAGTGTATTCGTAAACAAAATACCGACCATTAACGAAAATCTATTTTGTAAAACATAAATACAGAGCAGACATTCCATTATTATAGAATGTCCAAGAATATTTTGTAACGTCACAAACCTTCCGAATGTCAAATTTATTTTATGAAGATGTCTACTGAATTGTAAGAGGTCGAGTTTTTGTAAAAAAAGGGAGCAGCCAATGGTGAACTTAAATCATAATCGTTCGAAATTGCGTCGTATTCGAAAACGGTCGCTCGAATAAATAATGATGGTGAAACTGAAAAGAGTAGAATTCCTTTTTTCGTGAACTTATATTGTTTTGAATATACCGGTTACTTTTTGTAGACCTTAGGAATCTCGTATTTTGCTTTATATAATAATTTACGTACTTCAGTTAATAAATAAATACAGTGTGTAAAAAAAACCCTGTCCGATCCGTGAAGGGGTGATACAGTATCGAAAGGTGGTCAGGTTGGCAGTGTTATTTTATGGAAATTAATTAAAAAAAAAATTTACAATATTTCGTGAGCTATAGGGAAATCGTAACAGTTACCATTAGGCACACCGGCTGGTAGTACATCAATACCTAGATAGATGTTCAATAGAATGCCGACGCGCGAGACACTTTTGCCTAATCCCTTTGATAAAAAGCCGCCAGCCCGCGCGGCCGTTGAACCTAACTACTTGCTAAAGACGGCTTGTAAACTTTACCTACGAGTAAGTCAGCTGTTATTTATACTTATACGGATTGTTGAATTGCATTTTATTTATTTTGAACTTATTAACAAATTCATAATGATAACGCTATGCACAATAAATTGGTATAATTTTTAATACGTTTATGAGTAGATATTTTAAATAAAATTACTTATCATATCTTATGCCTAAGTACTTACATACCTTTAGTTGATAAAAATATCAACTTGCTGTTGTAGGGTCTGTAGATCATGCTCCACATAGGCACATTCCCTTTGTTACACCACGTAAGGCACCTTTTTTTTAAGTTTTTGCGAGCACATAGTAACACGGTAGGGTTTGCCCTTATAGCTTCAAAAGCACTCACTATTCGATTTCGCATTTCCAGTTCCGTTTCACAATTATTGTTTAGATTATTTGTTTTACGTGGGGCCCCTCAAATAAAAGTCTACCGGAGTCGAGAGTTGGCGATCTGTTATAGTTGCGGGCGGCGCGGCGGCGGGGTCTCCCGGCGGCGTCTATGCAATGGCCTACCACCTCACTGACACTGCCGGTGGTGTACCTACACGCGGTGTAGCCTCTGAAAGGCACGCACTGATGGTACTGACAAACCTTGAGGAATAGAGAACCTTTCCTCATACTCCCTACGTGCAGCTGCACTCACTTTTACCTAAACACATCAACATTTGAATATGGCACGGACATAATCGTAACGTAATACACGCATTATGCACCACAATCACAATCCCGGAACGTCTAAACTGTTGAAGTTATTTCGCGAGACTGCGACAAATAAATAATAAATAGTCCTCATTCAAAATATTAGGCAAGAACTATGAAGTAGGTTTTTAAAGGAATAGGGATGTGGCCGAAACTTTGTTGAAGTAACATTTTCATTAATATCGATAGTGAGTGCATGACAACCAATAATTATTTAAATACAACCATACAATGATAAAATCTGTTAACATTAATTAGCTATTTTAATTTTACAGTTTTATTAGTTTGTTTTTACAGTAACTGACGGACAAATTCGCAGTTTCGAGTAAATTTTTTATGAGAATAGTACACATTTCTAAATATCGTACTGTACGATATGTAGCCTTTCCTAAATTCAGGAAAGTTTAATAGGAAAAGAAATTGTAGATAAAGTAAGTAGGTTATTTTAAAAAATCGATATTTTTTTTGGTTCAACGTGTTTATTATAGCTACGTCACTAGGGCGGTGCATTGGTGTAGCACAGTGAAAGCGGTGTCCTTTGTCGGCACGGATAAAATTTGTCGGTGCATTATTTATTACCTTTATTCAAAGTCAAAGAAACCGCCTTTGACCTAAGTGTTCATGGCTCAAGAAAATTTCCCAATTTCAGGGTAAATTTTGCAGGGGAAAATGTATAAAATTTTTTTTTTTTAAGTATTTTTCATTTTTAAAATTATTTTTAGAATGTTTGTCAGGTATACAATGCCCCCGTTACGGATCGGACAGGGTTTTTTTTACACACTGTATAAAAGAAATTATTTAGCTTATTTTATTAGAACTCAACTTACTTGTTTGAGTTGTACATAAATATCCAGTTTACGCTACTATGTTTGGGATTTGAATAAGAGTTTTTTTGTTACTTTAGAACTACCTATTAATGTTTTAGCCACGGGTATTGTATAGGAGAAAACACTGAATAAATTGTTTTTGTTGAGCTAACTTACTTGGGAAAGTATTTTCAATTTAAAAGTCAATATCAATTAAGAGATGGGTATTAACCCATGGTATAAAATAGAGTACTTAGTTAATAAATACAATAAGACAGTGCAAAGGTCTGGATGTGGAAGGCGCAGGACCGAGTTCTGTGGCGCGAGTTGGGAGAGGCCTATGTCCAGCAATGGATTGCAATATGCTAGTTGATTGATTGATGCAAAGGTCAACTCTTCACAAACTTCAACAACTTTTCTATTCACTCACAGAATGTGACGTCAAATACAAAACAGCAAAATACAATTCACAGTCAATATTAAATTCTAAAGGAGAATGTTTTTTTTGGGCTAAAAAGTCAAAGTCTGTCCCCAGGTCACCAACTAGGTTCATTACAAAGATTGATACGTAAACAAAATGTTCTTCTAAGGAACCAACAAAATTCGTACCACAGAAATCTAGATATCAGCTGCTCAAAAAATTAAAAGCCCTGTGGCACTTCAAGCAGTTACAGTCTGTCCCCAGGTCACCAACTATGTTCATTACAAAGATTGATACGTAAACAACATTTTCTTCTATGGAACCAACAAAATTCGTCCCACAGAAATCTAGATATCAGCTGCTCAAAAAATTAAAAGCCCTGTGGCACTCCAAGCAGTTACAGTCTGTCCCCAGGTCACCAACTAGGTTCATTACAAAGATTGATACGTAAATAACATTTTCTTCTATGGAACCAACAAAATTCGTCCCACAGAAATCTAGATATCAGCTGCTCAAAAAATTAAAAGCCCTGTGGCACTCCAAGCAGTTACAGTGTGTCCCTAGGTCACCAACTAGGTTCATTACAAAGATTGATACATAAGCAACATTTTCTTCTAAGAAATCAACAAAATTCGCCCCACAGAAATCTAGATAATCAGCTGTTAAAAAAATTAAAAGCCCTGTGGCACTCCAAGTAGTTATCTACTAAAAATTCAGTCTGTCCTTAGGTCACCAACTAGGTTTATTACAAAGATTTATACATAAGCAATATTTTCTAACGATAATAACTGGCTGTTAAGAGGTAGGGTACAATCTAGGCATACCCGTAGTCGAACTAATTACACATATATATGTACTCATCAATGCAGACAACATTGGGTTAGAAGCCATATGTCATTATTAATGCTCCTGGAAGAGTGGCAGACGTACGTTGGGAACATGTGCTCATGTTATATCTATTGTATGGTTCTTGGCATGTGCACGATAAAGTATAGCAATAACCATCCAGCACAATCCATGAATAGTATTGTATCCTGGCAGGATCGCCATGTAAGGATGGGATTAGGGGGAGACAAGTGATACACACGAGTTACGTTATAAGACTCTTTTATTAATAACAGTGCATGTACTTATATTGTACATGCACACATACACCACTACAGTATCATGCCTAGATTGTACTCTACCTCTTAACAGCCAGTTATTACCGTTAGAAAATGTTGCTTACGTATCAATCTTTGTAATGAACCTAGTTGGTGACCTGGGGACAGACTGACTTTTTATTAGATAATTGCTTGGAGTGCCACAGGGCTTTTATTTTTTGAACAGCTGATATCAAGATTTCTGTGGGGCGAATTTTGTTAATTCCATAGAAGAAAATGTTGCTTACGTATCAATCTTTGTAATTAACCTAGTTGGTGACCTGGGGACAGACTGACTTTTTAGTAGATAACTGCTTGTAGTGCCTCAGGGCTTTTATTTCTTGAACAGCTGATATCTTGATTTCTGTGGGACGAATTTTGTTGATTCTTTAAACATGTAATAAGCTCAACGGTATAAGTCAATGTAGAATGATTACAAACGTGGGGGGAGCAATTTTATTTTAGCCCAAAGCTCCTAGTAAAAAAAACATTCTCCTTTATTCATTAGGCCATCAAACAGTGACCTAAATTTCATCGCTACATTTTTCTAAGAGCCCTACTAAATACCCCGAGAATATGGAATTAAAGTTTTAAGTAAGATTTCGTTATAATAGTTAAAAATATTATGAATACCTAATGATTTGAATTTAATATTAACATAAATCATAATGTTACATTTTATCCGTGTGGTGACGGAGTAAGAACACAATATGTCACCACCCAATCTCATACCATGGGTGTCGTAGAAACCGACAAAGGGACTATCCGTGAATATTATCTTTACAAAATAAAAAGAAGGTAAACTTGAAATTAAACCTAATACCGATCCGTCTGGCCAGCGTGGTATTAGTAGGCCAAGTATCCCTCCGTCCCGGGAGGAGGCCCGTCCCTGTAGTGGGAAATTAATGGGCTGTTTTGATGAGTATCATAAATCATAATGTTACATACCATATTAACAAAGTAATAAAGCGTTCTCAACATATTCTATTTATCACCCTATCGAGTTCTCATCTTATTTTGACAGGTTATAGGCACGCATATCTACTCTATTCGATCACGGCCAATTTTCATCTGACATTTACAGGCTGTGACAAACATTTGCATATTTATATTGACATGTTAATATACATATTTTTTTTTCTGTAGGTTCTTGATTGATTTTTGTACAAGTTCTTGATTTTTGTTCATAAATGTCAGTTTTAAAAAAATCTTGAATAATAACGCTAAACTATATTATTTAAAAAAATAAATCATTATATTCCTTAAACATACAAACCAAATAAAATTAAAAATAAACAAAAAAAAAATAACCGTAACATTTTACAAAACTATTACTGAATTCTGTCAGTTTCATAACTCCACTTAACCCACTAATAGACAAATACAATTTCGTCAAAAAAAAAAATCGTCAACATTCGCCAGGAATTGTATTTAGATAATTATTCTTCCTTCCTAGACCATATTTTTTTTAATTCTTACGTAGGTATTGACTAAAAATTAAATGAGTAAAATTAGGATTTTCGTCCTCATAATAAAATGGGGTGATAAAGTACCATTCGGTTTAGTTACGTCACAAACAATTATGTCAAGACAAATTATTACACATTCTAATTAAATTAATTATACGTACAAGTTAACAAAGTAGGTATAGAAGTAATTTGTTCCCCTACATTACCCACAATTTTACGGTCTATCGTTACAGCGACTCACAAATTAACTTAATATGAACTTCGTAACTTGATGCTACTAAGAGAGGTTGATATCTGAACCAGAATGTGTCTCGGCGTTATATTTGAGGGAGCGTTAGTGTTGTTTGGCTTACGTTTATGAAAGTGTTTTAGGTTTGATTTTTAATAAATTTTCTAGAGTTGACACTAAACATAACATAAGTATTATTAGAAAACGCACTACTTTAGTATTTTTTATTTCGACTGATTTAAAGAGCACGATTTTTTTGGATATTTTATGACACTTTGACTACTGTACAAAGAGCAGATTGTAAGTCACTTATGATAAAAAATAATTGTTGTTGTAAATTTATAATAGTCTAATTTACCTCGATCATCGTCATTTTATTTTTTCTCTAAGAAATTCAATTGATGTCACATTTAAACCAAATAAAACCGTAAAAGACATTAGTATTAAATAAATTGACCAAAAAAGCAATTTCCTTATGAAACCTAAGCGATAAACTTTTCTCTTTATTATTGTATTATCACGATTTACGACAATATGCGAGAGGTAAGAAGTTATAAAGAAGTTGACGCTTAACGAAATAGCTGTATCTAAAGCTTGTGAATGGCGATTACCGTCATAACGTACTTTTATACGAGCTAAGTTCTATCTAACGAGTGCGCCTGCTCCTGGCCGATACCGCCACGGTTAAAGTTTTGACGTGTCATAAACGAGAATATTACCGCGTGACAAATGAATGTGAATGAAACGGCGTGATAGCATTTATGAGAATGTAGTTCAGTTTAATTCTGGATAACTGCTAAATGTTTGTTGGCTGTGTAGGCAGTTTTATAATATATAATTAGTTTTATTTTCTTGATTGAAGCTTAAACAGTGTACTTTTTTATATTTAATATTGTTGTAACAGCCTATTAATATCCCAATGCAGGGATTATCTTATATCAAGCTTGTCAGATGGTTTGGTAAAACTATAATCAAAAACGTAGGTTAAGTAAGCACCACTGAGTTATTTTAGTTTTTAAATTATAAAATAATTCAAAGTATTAAATCCTACTAATATTATAAATGCAAAAGTTGGTGAGGATGTATGAATGAATATTTGTTACTCTTTGACGCAAAAACTACTGCACGGATTTTTATGAAATTTAGAATATAGGTAGCTTATGGTGTAGAATAACATTTAAGCTACCTATACCACGCGGAAAAAGTCGCGGGCATCAGCTAGTACAATAAAAAAAACTTAACATCAAATAGAATATTTGATCTAACTATGGAGGTCGCGGGATGACGCTACACAACTAAGAGGCTTGGCAGAAACACTTTTGTATCTTGGGAAATCTTTTGTACTTGTCGTCTACCCGTCTTAGACTCGCGCGTAGGTAGGTTTCTCGGAGTTCTGTACAAAGAAGGACGCGCTACGCTTTATGTACTAAAACCCGCAATATTTCTCTTGCCCCTAAAAAAAAACAAAAACGAAAAAAAAAGTCTTACTCATTCCGACATAAATCTTGTACTAAATAGTATATAATTTTCTAATTAAAAAACCGACTTCAACAGGAGTCGGTTAAAAACCATGCTGATAACAATTTCTAAGATTAGTATTAAATAAATTTCTGCAATCGTCTTCATCATAAGATCATGTTTGTGTAAAGTTTTCATCAATACGAATAAAATAAGCCCAAACACTAGGTAGCTGCTATATACCGTTGAGGATTTCCCTCGACCCTCAATCTTCTTCATCATCAGATCATGTCTGTGTAAAGTTTTGTAAAGTTTTCATCAATACAATTAAAATAAGCCCAAACACAAGGTAGCTGCTATATGCCGTTGAGGTGTTCCCTCGACTCTCGGTGGTCTCCAGGATCTGACCAGTTCTAACTCTTGATTATTTGGTAGTGACGTCAGAGATACACATGTATGACAAGATTTTACACAATGCGTCCCTACAATTTTCAAGAGATGCCCTCGATTTCTCTGGGATCCCGTCATCCAGATCCAGATCGGGTGACAATGGGACCAAATGGGAAGCATACCCATACGAACAAAAAAATTTTTCAAATCGGTCTAGCCGTTTTCGAGAAATCAGGTAACAAACACAAAAAAAATAATACAACCGAATTGAGAACCTCCTCCTTTTTTTGAAGTCGGTTAAAAATTACAATTTACTAGCTGACCCGTGCCGTTAGGCGGCGAAAAAATCGCGTCACTTTATAAACATATTTTATTACTGCTCCACTCCTATTAGTCATAGCGTGATACTATATAGCCTATGACACTCCCCAATAAATAGACTATTTTTAAAATTGGTTCAGTAGTTCCAGCTCCCCTACAACGTCACATACTTTACCTCTGTATAATATTAGTATAGATAGATATAATATAGATTTCAGTACACACAGTAATAATGTATGTATTTTTGTTACAGGCATGTGATGAACGATGGTCGACTAGTAGTAGGTGCGAGACGGTCACTTATGGATGCAGGTAGCAGTGGAGGCGCTATGCTTCGGTGTCGAGCGTCCAACCGAGTTGGAACAGTATTGTCTAGGCCAGTCATGTTACAACCTGGTTAGTTTACATTTTGTAATAATATACAGATAACATTACTTTTTTAATTAGATTCCATTTTGTCCACGGTTGTAGGAAATTTTATACTTTTGCTTCACAAAAGTCCACAAGAGTTTTGTTTCAGGCTATTACTATAAAATTTATTTGTAAGCAACTGCCTGTTTTCAGTGTATATCTTAATAATTATGTTAAAAATATATAAAAAAAAATATAATATTCGTTTAAATTACGTAACCATAGTGTTTATAAGTAAAACATTTATTTACTTTAATATGTTTCAATATTTTCGTGGAACAAGCGAGTTAAACAAACCGGTATCCAGTAACTACATAAGCTATTTCCGAGTTACTCGTACAGCAATTAAAAATTTAAGTCATTTTAATAACCAGTATAATAAAACTCATCCAGCAACATGAATAGTTTCCAATTTAATATTTGTATCACGAAAAAGGTCAACACGTCTAAGGCAGGTAATCCATTTGACGTTAGTGTTTCATAATACCATAATTTAAATACAAAATTACACAGCACGAGTGGTAACAAATGGATTTAAATACAAAATTACACAGCACGAGTGAAAACAAAGAGATTTATTCGAAGGTTTCCATTCATAAAGCAAAATTTGTAATGAATAAATAATTGCGATCCCAAAATATTTATTATTTTGATTATCGCCGTTTGTAGGCACCTATTGTATAAATTTTGCCTCAATTACTGAAGCTATAATGGAAATTATAAAAACTGTAAACAACAGGCTTGTGTAATAAACAGATGTACAGCAACAGGGCAAAACAAATTACAACTTCGAGTCGAGTTGGACCAATTAACTTTCCGTTACAACGAGGGAAATATGAAATAAAATGAAAAACAGCCCACGGCTCCGCGAGTTTTTTCAGAGAAAACTTTTAATTAAGGGATTAAAAATGACATTAGAGTGAGTTTGCAGTATCGTAAGTTTTCTTTTGTTTCCTGAATGTACAGTCATGGTATTTAAAGGTCCGCCACCTTAAGGCCTATTTTCGCGTGCTTATGCAGTATGAGCGATACTCTGCTTTACCAATTGAATATGACATAATATTGCAGTCAATGGTCGCCTGTCACTAGTAGGGATGACAATACAATATCGGTTACCTAGGATACAAAATGAGTCCTTCGTGACAGCTCGTGAATCGGAAATAATATTTATTATTATTTAATATTACTTATTTAATATTCAAGTTTTATATTCTGTGGCTATAGGTATAATAAATTATTATTTAAACAGTAATAAATAAACAGTAATAGACATTGACAATGAAACAGAGGATAACACAGCAAATTAAAAGTTTGTAATGACTAAACAGGCCTGTTGGCAGAGTTATCGATTAACTTAGGAGCCATTATAAAAAAATAGAACAGAACAGACTAAATAGTTTATTAAAAAGGATTGATGTTGACATGTAACTAGACGTAGACCAAAGGTGAAAATGAATTTGACCCTAATTATCATACTGTGTGAGTATAGTTTTATGTGTTTTGTCTATACAATGCTTTAGTTTCAAAAGGTACTAAGAGTTTTAGGCTTCACAAACGAATGAAAAAGAAAACTGGCGGACGTTTTCGGTCACCCACTGTACTCAAGGCGAATCGCAACTCCTATTAAAATTTGAATAATGTTCGATAAATTAGAAGTTGTATTGATGCTACATGCCAAAATTTTAAGTAAGCTAGTATTTTCTGGTCTTAATATACGACATTAATGTTTTGTGTAAGTCTAACCTCCAGACATTTACAAATATAACGACTGTAAGGAGTACACTATACTCAATGGACGTTAAAGATACGATTGTAAAATACGAAGAGGTCTTGGTCACATCACACCACAGCAACACACGCAACGGATGCAAAAAGAGAATTGGATGACTTGTTCTAATCTAATAACACAGTCCATACTTTATTCAAAACTTGGATGGCACCATTAAATATATTTTTTGAGCAGGCAGCTAAAAGAAATATTTTGTCAAAAATTTACATACAATAAATGAACTTAAGAATGTAAATTTATAGAAGACATAACTAGTTCCACTCGATACTAAAACCCGAAGACTTAATCTTGACAGAGTGACAATCTATCAAAGACTTTTTCTTGAATAAACAACTTTTCGTAAGACTTTTTCTAATTGGTTTTAAATTGATTTTGTCACTAAAATACATTTAGTATTTTATTTAAAAGGAACCGTAATTTGTAATTCAAAACATTTACCATCTATTCCACTTGGTTTCAAACCTTAACATTAGGTATTTAAAAAGATGAATATTTTTCACTCCAATTACTTTTTTTCACCGAGAGACGAGGAAAGTTTTAATTAAAGATTGAACGACATTATGTCCCTCATCTCGGAAAAATAACCTCGTTATTACGAAGTCGACATTTCGTTATTGAAAATAATTTTATTTGTACAAGGCCCTGTATATTTTTTGTGTGCGTAGTTAGAAAGTTCGACGCGAGTTGGCAAATTAGCTAATTGATCATTCCCAGGACCATAAGGTCATGTTTCCGCAGTAGATAAAGAGTGTAATTCGCACCTTCGGTGCAACAAAGTCACATCAGCTCATTTTGTTATTTTACAGGAGAGTACATTTGAATATTTTTTTGGGTTTGTTACCTTGTTACTGAATTTCATTATATAGGAGGTTTTATATCGGAATAAAATTATGTTGTTTATTTCTTTTGCTACGTTTTGTAGAAAAAGAAAATTTTAAAATTACTAAAAGAACGTGAAATAAAAGCGAAACAAAATAAAATGCCCTCAATTGTGACTATGTTGCACCAGACCTTGAGGTTTAAATAATAGATGAGCTTTTGTTGTTCCAATATGCGAGAATAACAAAGGTCATAAATACTTTAATGCGGTTGTAGTTCCAAGACACAACAAACCGTCGCCGAAGCGGGGGCACTACTAACTAATCAGACGCTGTAGACCCAAAGTTTTAGAAAACAGCAGTAGTAACCACAAAGGCACTTACGCCATCTAGTAGAATTTTGAGAACTTATCACGGGTGTTTTTGTTTCTCCAAATGAAGGCACGGTTTTTAGATAATTTGGCGTACTTAACTCAATTTTGGCTATTTAGCTAATTGTGACTTTGTTGTACCGAAGGTGCGGTATGTTGTGTAGAGGAAAATTTACAATAAATACAGGGTACGTATGTTTAATGGTTTGTTTGTTTTGATTTTAGAAAGAGAAATGTTTGCCTACTGATATATATTTACGTAGAACCGGTCGGTGGAGTTTTCTATGAAAGAGCAACAATTTAAGCAACCTTTGATAACACACATTAACATTAGAGGCATTTTGTGCCCTAAACTGTATCTAAGCATGGTTAAGAAGGAATTAGGATACTCACCGTACTTAAAGTATTATTTATAAGGCTTTTTAAACCACGTCGTCGTATAAAGCATTTTCTGAAGTGCGATTCTGAGAATACTAAATAAGTAGCTTACGAGTTGTAGGTATTCGTTGAGCATACACAACTTAACATTCTTGATGTAAATTGGCAACAGAAGTATGGTCTTAAAATAGTTTCATCTTGAGTATTATACTGTCCTTATTTAACATCCTTCTACATAATAAATTATGTTCTTTCATATTTAATAGATAAGGTTTCTCAATATATTTTAAGACTGTCAGTAGTAAATATTTTCAAACAAATACCCTACTAAGCTTTTTGGCTTAGATGAGCTATATAAAACAGGGTATATAAGAAGAGAGTTATGGAAGACCTCGATCATAATAAAAATCCAACGTTCACGTTTACGTTAACGAGTTCCTCAATCAACTATCGAGTGTAATAGCAAGAACATACTTCCAGAACTTATAAACTATCTCTCGAGTTACAGAGTTAACTTAACATATTTTAATATTTTCCTCTTCAATAAAGCTGACTACAAAGAGAAAATTGAATGGGTACAAATGGGGGCGCAGTAGAAGCTTATTCTCATTCAAATGAGTTTCGAAGAAAGTATTCAACACTTTGATGTTGTGATATTTACTTACCTTGTTTTGTTGCGGTTTTTTTTGTTTAACAATGGACTAATCTTGTAGTAATAGTATAAATGATAAATATTTATCACTTTGTCATCATAAATATCAGCCTATAGACGCCCACTGCTGGACATAGGCCTCCTCCAAACCTTTTCACTCTGCGCGGTCTTGTGCCTCCCTCATCCGTCGGCTTCCCGCCGTCCCAACCAGGTCGTCGGTCCATCGTTTGAGGGGTCTCCACTTTGTACCTCTGTTGTAATACAGATTCGATAAAAGACAATATAAATTATCTTGTTGGCATACTGTAGAGTAATTAAGACACTCACTCATAATAAACTGTTGTTTGTACTAACTTTACTTCTATCATCATCATCATAACAGCCCATTAATATCCCACTGCAGGGATGGGCTTCCTCCCGGGACGAAGGGATACTTGGCCTACTAATATCACGCTGGCCAGACGGATTTTTATGGGGTTTAATTTCAAGTTTTCCTTCTTTTTACATCTATGTACCTGCACAATTTTATTTAGGTTATCTTTATGGGAATACAGGAGCAAGCCTTTTCTGAAGGAAAGCCTTTATAATGAACAACGTGGGTTGATACAAAGTACCGTTTAATAAATTATTCTTGTTCATAGTTACCTACTTTGTTCCTAGAAAATTGATAGAAAATGTTACAATGTGCACAATTTCATAAAAGTTTTCGATTTGTAGAATAAAATTTAATGATATAAATAATTTAATTTAATTTTTATTACTTCTAATAAATAAATACAAAATATGTTTAGAGTTCTTTAGAATAGAATATACTTACTTTATTTGCCTGAAATATGATATTTTACATTTGGTAATAATATAGCTCAACATATTTCGCCTAGTACAGCATGCAAATATACATTAAGGTCAGTTCAGTCAGATTGCGATACTGATCCTATGTTTCTTGAAGCGGTTCTAAATAAATATGTGAAACGCTATTTTAATTATATTTTACTTTCAAGTAGTTTATAAGCAAATAATTATTGGTGTCGTTCAAAAACTTAATATGTCATACATTCTAAAGAAAAGTTCAAGCTGTGTAATAGTGTACATCTTTACATATAAAATACAAAGTGACGATATATTCCTATTCCATTCAATTATCATTTTTACATATATAAATGATATGTCTGATAGCCGTCAATCTTACAAAAGCTATTGAATGAAATGGTTCTTTACGGGCAGACACATACAGAATGACAACAGGGGGAACCCTTGTCAATGTGTCGTATCCTCCTGTCTATATCAGTTTGTCTGTTTATATAAATTAAACATCATATGTCAAGTTCCATGCTCGATTAATTTATTGGAAGTTATTTCCCTATGTATTTAAATGTACAGAAATATTTCCATCTCTGGATAAGTATTTCATTGCCATTTTTAGGGTTTCGTAGCAAAAACAAAAACCTAATAGATTCGTATATAATGTCTGTCGTATATCACAGTTGTCTGAACCCTGTAACTTAAAAAATAGAGAATGATAACACTTAAAAAGTTATTATGATGAACCTTATGATGCAAACTTCTACCAAGAACTAGTTTGAACAAGATGTAGTAACTAGTTTTTGTTTACCCTTTAGGCCGCGTTTCCACTGACGCGGAGGTGGTCGGAGAGGAGCTTAGCGGTGCACCAATTGACCAATCACCATGCTCGAAATCTCTGCTCCGCTTCAATGGAAACAGCACGAGCGGAGTGGAGCAGAGTTGAGCGGATATTCATATAAAATATACAGCGAGGCAATACAGTGCGGAGCAGAACGAGTATTGAGATACAGAGCGGAGGATAGCGGGGCGGTGCCATGCGGAAGACAGCAGGGCGGGGCGGAGAATAGCGTGGTGGTGCGGTGCGGAGGACAGCGAGGATTATGTAGACGAGCCGAAGAGCAAAGCGGGATGAGGGAGGGAGGGGGGCTGCATACGACGGCCGCCGCGCCGCGTGACTCGCGCGCAATGCTTCAGTCATCGTTGTTACGTCATTCTGTGCATACGTATCAAAATGGATGAGAAGAATGAATGGATGACAATGTAATTCATAGAAAAGTTTTCTTGATACCCTATATGAAGTTTCGAACATTTCATCATCACAGGTCTGAAAATATGTTGAAAATTCTCCATGCATAGAATGGTACTTTATATGTTGTCGAATCCAGAATCTATGTTTTCTCTTCGAATCCAAAAAAGTCGCAACAGTTAATTCTACTTCATCTGATTCGTTATCTTCGTCTTCAAGTAGAGAAAGATATAAAATTATTGCTTTTTTCTTTTTCAACGACAACATGACGTACGGTCTTTCTGAGAGATTGACTGTAACTGAGTGCAAAAATGCACTATTCCAAAAGTATGCACTATCCGCCCCGCCCCGCTCCGCTCCTTTCCAACCCACTCCGCACCGCTTTAGAAACACAAAACTCCTTTTCTCCGCTCCTCTCCGCCCCGCTCCGCGTCAGTGGAAACACTGACCCCTTTTCACCGCTCTTCTCCGCTCCTCTCCGCCCCGCTCCGCGTCAGTGGAAACGCGGCCTTATGCGCGACTCTGACTCGCATTCCGCCGAACTATTTATAAGTATATAATATATGCATAAATTTTAATAAGCTGTACTTTAAATGTAATAAATTTTTCTTTAAATATTTTTTTATTTGAATTAATTTGTGTAAAATGATTGGTGGCCTGAAAATATGATACATACTTACTGACATATGGAATTCCATTTCTGCAGATATTTTCATACCACAAGGCTACGTATATGATATGTCAGTCAGTAATTAACTGATAGGTAGTTATTATTGTAACAGTTTTGGGCATTTCACTTATTTTAAAACTTTGCCACATATTTTTATTCAATTTAGAAACAATCAACTCACTGATTACCGAGGATTTGGAGAAACTAGTCTTATTCAGGTACCTTAAATTCAGAGAGCTTTTCTGTGTTCTTTACTCTCTATTTTGACTTATTTGTATTTAATTTTAAGACAATGCATGGAAGAAAATACATGCCTATAATATTATAATGAAAGTTACATTACATAAATATTTAATGTCTTACCATAAAAAAGTGCTGATCGATGACAAAAAAGTGATCCTTAATGTTTCTACTTGTCAAACTGAAATGAACTATGTTATTATAAAGATCAAACAAAAGGCCATGGCGAGTATGGTTTGAAATTGACGGCGACAAACACAAGATGGCTTCACAAACAAAGCCATGTCGGACGTAATTATTCCTTTATTTATTATTCCATTTTGTTTTTGTTTCGTTATTTCTTTTGACAAGTTATAAAAGAAGTCTCGAGTTACGCATTATTATAATGAAAGCGGACTTTTTCATTTTTAAACCAAATTTTATTGAAATACGCACCTTTTGCCCTTAAAGTTGATTGCCAGTAATTCCATATTTCTTGGTGATTACGCTTTATATATATATTTTTTTATTCAGAGTAATTGGAATACAAGTCACTAAAGTACTTACACTGCATAATAATGACTAGTTAGTATTTTTAGCATTACAAACAGCCCAAGAGTAGACTACACGTAAGTACTCGTTTGGTTAAACGTTCGTTCAACCAATCGTCGTTGAAGAGTGTTTTTAGCGAACCGTTCCATCGGCATAGGATTCATTCGCACTACCAATCGTCGATAAACGATATTTTCGGCGAAACATTTCATCGGCCAATCATTATTTCGTTCGGAGTAGAGTGTTATCGGAAAACCGTCCTTTCGGTAAGGGGTATTTCGAAAGAGGTACCATACGGACTTCGTAAACTTTTAAAGGTTGCCATAAGCAGACTGCATCCTCAGTATTTCAATACAAGAGACACAGCTAACCTGATCTAGCCTAGTGACCGCTAGACACTCAAGGCCTCTAATGTGCCTTTAGAATTGCTCTAACATCGTGAGCAATAGGTATCGACTATGTGTGTATCAATTTATAACATACACAAGAGTGGCGTAAGAGGATACAAAAATGCTGCTTCTCTGCAAGACAAACGTTAAATGCATTGCCGCGTCGTTGGAGTGATTGCAATAATAAAAATACAGTAAGTAATTCTACGTCGATTTTTACATCACGGTAAAGTTTTGCTGAGCATTGGTAAATTGAAAGATTTTCATATTATATTATTGATCAACGATACATAGAATTTTCTTTTTGTATATTGTTCCATTTGAATATCAACAAGAAAGAGTATTAGGTCTTAAGAGGCTTTGAGTCGTTCTTTACTAAAATTCGTGGTAAACTCATTTTTATAATATCCTTTTAACATTAAGTTCCCTTCCAAGAATATATTCCAATTTACTTTTTTGTAGGTAAATTCATAGCGAAATATGCCATTTCCCTAATCATGTCACGTAAACGAAAGATTTAGTATTGATACCGTAATATTAAGTTTATCGTTTTTATAATACAGTTTCTTTGCAAGGAATACCTTTGACTGTACTGTATATCTACTGATACAGTATAAAATATTATCAAGGCTTACGCAAGTAGAAGCTCTGTTGTAAGATATTATTATACTAGCTGCTGTGCCCGCGACTTCGTTCGCGTGGCGGATGTTACTTACTTCGCAATTCGATTTAATACTGAAAAATCGTTTTTTAAACCTTATAACAAACAGATATACCTACACACGAATTGTAAAATTAACGAACGAATCAAAACCTTTTCAAAAACAGATCTTTACAAAGACAGATCTATGAAGACTGTGTCTAAACTTATACTGAAAGACATGAGCGAACGTCATTCTTTCAAGTAAAATCTTAATACCGCGATACTGAAAATGACGTCACAGGCACAATGCCATCTGTTGTCAAATTTGTAAGTTAAAATAAATGACATCGCTTTTTTCATCATAACAGCCCATTAATGACCCACTGCAAGGACGCGCCTCCTCCCGTGACGGAGGGATACTTGGCCTACTAATACCACGTTGGCCAGTCTGATTGGTATAGGGTTTAATTTCAAGTTTTCCTTCATTTTTATTTCGTAAAGATAATATTCACCGATAGTCCCTTAGTCGGTTTTACGCCACCCATGGGATGAGATGGGGAGGTGACATATTGTATTCTTGCTCCGTCACCACACGGATAATCGCTAATTAATTATGAATGAATACATTTGCACGCCACGTTATGGTGCGGCAGAATTACCTGCCTCGGTGGCGCGGCGGTCGCATTACATGGCTGGCGTGCATGAGGTCGGGGGTTCGATTCCCATGGAGGACAATTGTGATACACAAACTATTGTCCTTAGTCTGGATGTTCTTTGTGTCCGTTAAATTGATATTTTTAAAGGCTATTGTGAAGACTTATAATTGATATTACACATACGATTCATGGTTAATTTTATTAACATTTAAAAGGAATAACTTATTAATAGCACTTAATAATAAAATAGTTATATATTATTTAAAACCTCTTTTATTTTATGATTACTACTGGTAACGCCATCTCGTGAACAAAAGAAACGAAATTTAAATTCATTCAACATTGAACCAAATCCATTTTTCATGACCCCTGATTTGTATTGGACTGTTCTAATAAAGAGATCTAGCGATATCTCGAGTATTACTTATCCGATTCCGATTCCTAGCTGATGCCCGCGGTATTACCCGCTTAATTGTTATTTTACACCATAAACTACCTATATTCCAAATTTCATCAAAATCCATTTAGTAGTTTTTGCATGAAAGGGTAACAAACATCCATACATCCTCACAAACTTGCATTTATAATATTAGTAGGATAGGATAAGCAAAGGTGTGTCACTTTAGTGCCTAACAAATAAGGTGAATATTATCTTCACTAAATAAAACGAAGGAAAACTTGAAATTAAACCCTATACCAATCCGTCTGCAAGCGTGGTATTAGTAGGCCAAGTATCCCTCCGTCAAGGAAGGAGGCCCGTCCCTGTAGTGGGACATTAATGGGCTGTTATGATGAAATAAGTTGACAATTACGAATTTAAGCTCTCTAGATATATCAGACCCACAGCTAAAAAACCGGTCAAGTGCGGGTCTGACTCGCGCACCGAGGGTCCTGTACAAACCTATTTTTTTTCCCGCCAAATTGTGATAACGTCAGGATTCAGCTGTTTAAATACTATTTTTCCCGCCAAAATTCAATGACGTCACGACTTAGCTGTCAAAATATATTTTCCTGAAAAAATTCTGTGACGTCACGACTCATCTGTCAAAAATTCTATGACGTCACGCCTATCTGTCAAAATTGACAGCTGTCAAAAGTGACAGAGGTATAAAATATTTTCCCGCCAAAATAATATGACGTCACAAATCATCTGTCAAAAATTCTGTGACGTCACGACTCATCTGTCAAAAATTCAATGACGTCACGACCCAACTGTCAAAAAATATTTTCCCGCCAAAATTCTGTGACGTCACGACTCATCTGTCAAAATTCTATGACGTCACGGGTCACGTGACCTATGACGTCACAGGTCACGTGACACAGCTTTCCCGCCAAAATTCTATGAAATCAAAATATAATATGATTGCTAATAAAAAGTAGCCTATGTTCTTTCTCAGGGTCTAAAGATTGTCTGTACCAAATTTCATCGAAATCCGTTCAGCCGTTTAGGCGTGAAAGAGTAACAGACAGACAGACAGACAGACAGACAGACAGACAGACAGAGTTACTTTCGCATTTATAATATTAGTATGGATGGTATGGTATGGAATCACAAAATCATATATAGCAATAATAAAGAATAAAAAAAATAAAAACATATAAAAATAAAATAAATAGTATTCAAAATAAAATAAAGAAATAACATGTCAAAAACATTGAATTATAAAGTCACTTTTACAAATAAAAAAACAAAAAGAAAATATAAATAAATAAAAATATAAAAGAAAAAAAAATAGCATTCAAAATCAAATACAAAAATAATAATAAGAAATAACATGTCAAAAACATTGAATTATAAAGTCACTTTTACAAATAAAAAAACAAAAAGAAAATATAAATAAATAAAAATATAAAAGAAAACAAAAAAAAATAGCATTCAAAATCAAATACAAAAATAATAATAAGAAAAAACATGTCAAAAACATTCAATTATAAAGTCACTTTTACAAATAAAAAAAAAAAAGAAAATATAATTATATAAAAAAATAAAATCAAAAATATAAAAACATAAAAAAATAAAAATAAGAAAATAAAATAAATAGCATTCAAAATCAAATACAAAAATAACAATAAGAAATAACGTGTCAAAAACATTGAATTATAAAGTCACTTTTACAAATTAAAAAACAAAAAGAAAATATAAATAAATAAAAACATAAAAAAATAAAAAAAAATAAATAGCATTCAAAATAAAATACAAAAATAATAATAAGAAATAACATGTCAAAAACATTGACTTATAAAGTAACTTTTACAAATAAAAAAACAAAAAGAAAATATAAATACAAAAATATTTTTTAATGACCTACATACATACTAATTTAAATGTGAATTATGACTAATTTAAAACATTTTTGTAAACAACATTTGCAGTTTTTTTATCATAATTTATTAAAATGTAGAGATTGCTTGGATTCGACACTCGCGAGCAGGCCACGTACAGTTGGCCATGTGAAAAACAGTTTTTCTCTAAATGGACACCTGCTACTTTGAGGGTTTGGCCTTGCGCTTTATTAATGGTCATTGCGAAGGCTGGTTTGAGGGGAAACTGGATTCTTTTAAATTGAAACGGTATATCTGTAGGGATCATGGGGATGCGTGGAATCAAAATTTCTTGATTTTTAGCTATACCTGTCATTATATTTGCTCTAATAATATTGCGTCCTAGGTGCGTAATTTGCAATCGAGTCCCGTTGCATAGTCTAGGTGCTTCGAGATTTCTCATTAATAAAACTGGAACCCCAACTTTCAGTCTCAGCTTATGAGACGGCACTCCTGACAGCTCTAAAGAATTTAGAAACTCAGTAGGATAAGACGTCACCTGTTCACTGTCCATGACAATATCTACTGACAAATATTCGACAACATCGCCTTGCACATGTGACATCATTCTTTCATTGATCTGTCCCACGATTTCATTAGTCGGTGCCAATATTGCCCTTTCACACAGCCATTCTCTATTCCTCATGTTATATTCTAAACCGGGATAGACGTTGTTTTTAAGATCTTCCAAGTTGTGGACAGCATTACAGAATTCTTGATTTAATGTAATCATACCGTTAGCGTCTGTAGTCATTCGACCTTCACCGATTTTCAATAGAGCAGCTGCATATTGCCCCGATTGCGTATCATTATGTAGTTGTACTCGCATGTTTTTAGTGAGACAAATTTTTTTTACATGTATCCATAATGTAGACGCTCGAACGCTGACGCTGTGACGTCACGAATCATCTGTCAAAAATTCTGTGACGTCACGACTCATCTGTCAAAAATTAAAAAACGTCACGGCTCTGCCGTCAATATTTAATTCTGTGACGTCACGACTCAGCGTACCAAAATTCAATGACGTCACGACTCAACTGTCAAAAAGTATTTTCCCGCCAAAATTCTGTGACGTCACGACTCAACTGTCAAAAAATATTTTCCCGCCAAAATTCTGTGACGTCACGACTCATCTGTCAAAATTCTATGACGTCACAGGTCACGTGACCAGAATTCTATGACGTCACAGGTCACGTGACCTATGACGTCACAGGTCACGTGACCTATGACGTCACATGTCACGTGACACAGCTTTCCCGCCAAAATTCTATGAAATCAAAATATAATATGATTGCTAATAAAAAGTAGCCTATGTTCTTTCTCAGGGTCTAAAGATTGTCTGTACCAAATTTCATCGAAATCCGTTCAGCCGTTTAGGCGTGAAAGAGTAACAGACAGACAGACAGACAGACAGACAGACAGACAGAGCGACAGACAGACAGACAGACAGACAGACAGACAGACAGAGTTACTTTCGCATTTATAATATTAGTATAGATAAATGGTTTGATCATTTCAACTAATGTTGAAGTCGGTTTAGGGTCGTAGCACATAAACGTAACGTAAACGGATCGTCACCGTATCAACTCGAGCCGTTCAGTATTATTTGTATGAAACTCCTTACTGCAACGCACACTAATTGTAATCGTAACGTAATCGGATTTTTGACGTTTAACACCAAGGAAAAAGGCGAGGCGGTGCCGATCCGTTTACGTTACGTTATATCTGCTACGACATTTAAGCTCTATTTTAATCCACAAAGATCAAACTTTTTTGTAAGAGTTAATAAAACTATTTGCGTAGATTTAAGAAGTAGAGTGTTGTGGATGCAGCAGACTAGCATACAATAATAACTTTAAGTTATACATCTGCCCTTTTTAACTATTCCGCGTGAGAGTTGTCATGTTATTTTGCTGTCGTGCACGATAATCGCAATTCAGAATCCTCCGAAAAAATATATTTTAGCGATCCAGACATTACAATGATTACAATGATCTTGAACCTGAGTGGTCGTTGTGTCTATTAAACTTATATAATTATGTAAAAGTCACCTCGGGCATTGTACCTAATGTCCCTAGTAATCGAGATTGGTATTTTACATTAAAAATTTATTCAACTTTATTTTATATTCTTAGTTGACGACAACGTGTTATCACATACGGGGCGGCAGCTGACGCCAGCTAAAATTGGTGGCTCCGTAGTCCTGCGGTGTGAGCTGTCTCCTCAAATTGGCCTCGCAGACATCACGTGGTTGCAAGATGGATTACCCCTTTCATCTGGATACTTAAGCGGAGGTAAGTTTTAGCAATTTACAAATTTTGTAAGTAAAAGTAGTCCTTATTAAATTTAACCAAATATGTTATAATGCTCAGTTGTTTCTCTACCTTTAGAAAAAAAACATTTTTGTTGGAAAAGGCAAAATTTCTTACTAGTTAGTAAGTAGCTATTATAATAGGTATTAACACTTTGTAGTCTGATTTTAATGAGAAAAATAAATCATCATTAAATAATTCTTTATTGATATTTAAATACATAGTATAGGTAAACTATGAGTGCTGAATCGAATCAAAAGATGCATAATTTTCCCTTAATGGATTTCTTCGTACTCTGTCATTAAATTAAAAGGCTTTAAAATCATGTTCGTCATGTTACCTTAAAAATATCAAGGCGCTTTTATGGTTTTTAATAAAAAGTACTGACAGAAATTTCAGTTCATATTATATCATATTTTATTAACTTCATTTCCTTTTAACTCAGTAAAGAGATTACAGTTGAGCGAATTTGGAACATTGTGGAAGCAGTAAAATAACTTTAATAACTATTCACATACAAACCAAATGTGATATTAGTTAAATCATGTAATAACTTTCATTAATTACTTCTCCGTAAGGTGATACTCGTAGAGTCAGCTATGTCATCCATGGCGTAAAAGCCTTTAAGAGGAAAGTTTGGAAAAATTATCTTTAAGAGCGTTTATAGGGCTCACTAGCGCCGCCAATAGAAAAAAAAAACATAATTCGCAAATAGGATCAATAATGTAAAATGTTGATAACAAAGTCTTGAGAAAAGGCAATAAACTATTTGTATAACACACTCTCAAGACTTTAAATGTTTTTCAATTAAGTAGTTTTTCTCATTCGAAAAAAAAAAACAGCCGTTTTTAACAAGTGTAATTTATTCAACGTTCATATGAGTCACTGTAACTAAAATAAAGTTACTCCCATAAATTCAATGTTATTCTCTCGTACAAAACTAGGTTTACTAAAACGTTTTTAGATAAAAACCAAGAGAAAAAAGAACTGTTCGAGGTAGGACCCAAATTTGAATCTTCTGTGCTTTGCCCACAGCCCCCTCCTCTTTGTCCAAATGTCGGTGCAGAACTCTGAAAGGAATAGTAAACTAGAAGTTAAGAAGGCTTACTTGCAAAACTTCTAGTCATTTTCAGAAGGAAATAGAATATTTACATTTTAAAAACTTACCCCCTTACATATAAACGTCTCTTAAATTTTTGTCAATTGATTAGCTTAAATTCTAACGGTTTTGTTTGGTATAAGGTTGGTTTTCCTAGTAAAAATCTCGCTAAACAGTGGTTATATTTAAGAGGCGTTTATGAGTAGAGAGAGTAGGGTTAGTTAATAATCGTGGTTAAAATATAAATTTTACACATTGAATGTTGTTGCAGAATCACGATGGATATCCGGCGCTAACGGTCTGCTCCTTGGCTTAGATTTGACGCAAGCCGACATACAGGCAGAATACTCTTGCGTGGCTCTAGACACTCCGAGCCCGCCTTTAAAACTTACCACTGACGGTTAGTTTCTTTCATATTGTTAAATGTATAAATTGTATTTGTAAAAGAAAATAAAAGTCAAGTTATTCTCCCCTACTTTAAGTATTATGTACCTATTGCATCTTAGGTTTTCGCTACATACGTTATTTAAATTTGAAGTACAGAATAAGTAAAAATAAGCCTCAATTAATAAAAGAGGTAAAATAACTCAAAATGTTGTAATCTTTTGTGTAGATAGTAGCTGGTTGGAGAACATAGAACTAAATTCAGTAGAAGCACGGACTGGTGATACCGTGGTATTGCCTTGTATATTGCGACATGTAAGCGGACACTCAATTAGGTAAGTAATGGTTTATCAGTATTTTAGAGCAGAACCGATAAACGTCCGATTGCAGCAATTAAGCTTTTTAAGCGCTTCAAGCGTTGAAGGGATTTGTAATTTACTGATCACGCGGCAGTCAATAAATTTTCGGTCGCGGCGGTTAAACGCCGCTGTCATAGATGCGTTTGATTACTTCAAGCTGTCGTTTTGAGCTGCTCCTGTAAGCGTAACTGGGCAAGCCTCTCACCTAACCCCTGGCCTGAGTGGTCATAAAGACCAGATATGCTAACCATTACCCTTTATTGACTGAACAGGAACTATAATCAATATTTTACATTACGTTACTAAAAGAAAAACAGTCTGGAAAAAGATTACCAAAATAAAAGTTACAAATTCAGCTTTACTTTCCTGTAGTATATTTTAAATATGAAATAGAAAAGCTATCAGTTTTTTAACTATTCGATTGAGCAATCAACTAAAATAAATTCGTTATGAATATTTTGCTGTTCTGGCTCAAATCAGAATCATAGATTTAACAATAACGCGTTGTGAATTTGGTCTTGAATAACCAATCTCGCAGTCCTACGGTTCGCCGTACCCGTAACTAGCCATTGACCCCGGAATATTGGGCATTTCTGAATACACCGCATTTTTGTAATGTTTTAATATTGTTTCCGTAAGAGTTATAGTGCATTTTGTAGAAAGAGCCATTGAAACTATGATAAAAATTTAATGTGTTTAATGTGTTAACTTTTCTGTATTTATGGTTTAATATACAGGGTGTTTGGTACATCGTTAGCCAAATTGAAATAGCTGATAGAAGAGGTCATTAACCGTCTTTCCTCACTCACCTAGCTGGTTTTAACCTCAACATATTTTAGATATCGATGTAAAGCTATTTTTAAAAGAAAAACCCAATATTTACCATGAACACTTAAATTTAAAAAAAAATTCTTCCGTGAGTCCTCTTAATTATGTTTTGTTTTAAAGTTTAATACTAGGAGCATCAAATAAATTCATAATAGCTCACCAAAAACGTCAACTTTTTGTTTATTGACTTATTATAACTATAGAGACAGGTAAAATTTAAAGATATGATCAACTTCACAGTACAGTAAAAAAATAAATAAAAGAGATAAAGTTCTTCCATTTTCTGAATAAATGCCTTACTTTATCCTCTTTCCATTGGTATACAACATGTTATAAAATAGTAAATAGTTTTTCTACAAAATATGTGTAATACATAATTCGAAGTAAAGAAAACACGTTTGATGCATAACATTAATCGTAATTATTGACGCTATAGAAAATGATGAAATTTGTTTTTCTTTTATTATATTAAAATTAACTCAAATGTGATAAGGTAGACCCACTGCAGTGACAAAAAAAGCTAAAGTAACTTGGTAAGTACGCTAGAATGAATCAATTATAGCTAGTAAATTTACCTTTGCTTATTCATCAAACGTGTTTTTCTTTACTTCGAATTATGTATTACACATGTTTTGTAGAAAAACTATTTACTATTTTATAACATGTTGTATACCAATGGAAAGAGGATAAAGTAAGGCATTTATTCAGAAAATGGAAGAACTTTCTCTCTTTTATTTATTTTTTTATTGTACTGTGAAGTTGATCATATCTTTAAATTTTACCTGTCTCTATAGTTATAATAAGTCAATAAACAAAAAGTTGACGTTTTTGGTGAGCTATTATGAATTTATTTGATGCTCCTATAGTGTGACCACAGGAGCTGTGCACCTCCTGAGGTATGCGCGCGGCGAGAGGGGGGTGGACATATAGAGTACATGTTATATACTGGTATAGAATAAACAGTCTATGATGTAGCTACTAGCGACATCTGACGCAATATACTTAAGTTATTTGGCTGGTACGGGTCGCTACACGAGCGGCTGTAGCAGATTTCTATTAAAAGACAGTCATTTTTAAAAACTTCTAGAAAGTATTTACATTATTGTATAGTTTTAAGCGTAAATACCTACTGAACTGTCCAAGGTGCCCAGATAGCTGCACAGAAAAAGACCTCATAGACGCCACTGACAATGCAATCAACGTGGCCAAGTTCTGGGCTGATTGCATTTGACCACCGATGGTACTGCATTGTGTGCCTTTACGACTCGAAAGAAGAAGAAGAAGCGTAAATAGGAACATTATTTGTGTTTTTATAATGTAACTTTGAGAAAAATGACATCTAGCGGAATGTATCAAATACTCTAAGAACATGAAATTCTTAAAGAAAAATATAATGTTCGAATTGTTATGACACTGCCGTCAAAACTCGTGACGGCAGGTAGGTGTCCGTTATGGTAGCATACACAAGAGCTATATCGAGTTGTTTACTATGCCAAAAAACTCGGCATAAATAAAAATAAAAAAAATCCAATTGTTAAGATTAATGATGAGGAATTAGAAATCATTAACAGTACAGTATTCCTAGGAATTACTTTATACAGATTACCCCCTTACTCATAAACGCCTCTTAAATTTTAGTTAATTGATTACCTTAAATTCTTACGGTTTTTTTTGGTATAAGTTTGATTTTACAAATAATAATCTCGCTTAACAGTCATTAAATTTAAGAGGCGTTTATGAGTAAGGGGTGGGTTCTTATTTATCATCTGCATATTTTTAATAAAATATGAGTATATTTGGGTTGCATTGTGATCAACTAAGTAAGTGTAATATATTACAGATAATGTCTATAAAGTCGTCAAATGTGTGATTTTTATTAGTTCACTAATCTACTATATGGGTGATTCTTCGAGCCCAACATTTTCGATGTCTGGAGGTTTTTCTTTGTAACTAACAGACCAACCAAACTGCAATTATTTTTAAAACATAGTATAGACAGTTACCTATCTTGCACACGTTATTGTTTTTTAATAATAGTTTTTTATATATTTAAAAAAAATTATTAAAAAGCGTTCTTCTGATTAATATGGTGTGTCCGTACCCCAGTTTCTTGAACGTTAGTAACAGTAACATTTTTTCTTATTAACGAATCGATGTGCGTTATAAATATTACGATAGAATATTAGTTGTTTCTTTACACGAAAAAAAATTGTACTAATATTTGCGATAGGGTTTTAATAAAAAAATAAATTGTGAGTGTCCGGCACAAAAGTCTGATTCATATTCGCGCGCTTTACTCGAACGTACCTAGCTAAGTACGAAACATCAGGAGATCCCTTCTAGTGCTGGTGGTAGCCAGGGACTCTGCTGACATGGTCACGACGTTACATGCGGCTGGTTCGTGTTGTTGCGGAGTTATAAATGTAAATATCTGATTCATATTACTTTGGTTCACCTGTGTTTCTGATTACTATGTTGGCTGTTATAATTAACTTAAATGGTTTTCAAACTTGAATCTGTTGGAAATATAATTCAATTGGGGACTAAAAGCCTATGTATAAATAGCAATCCTTAATTGTATACGTGTAGTGATTAACCGATGTTAAAAGGCAAAATTTTGATTTATATGTACCTGATTCATACGGTAAAAATACTATATTAATCAGAATTTCACACATATTGTTAATATGGCGGCACGGATAATGATTGATATTGTCAAGTTGTCAATGCTTCTAATAACTAGATTTAGGTGTGGTGATAATCATTGTGATTATCAAATGTAATTTTTAATAAATAAATGACTGATTTTTATAACTAGAATTTCATTTTTGTTCCTAATTCTGATTTATATGACCTCAAAAAATTTTAAGTTATTTATCTCGAAAACCATTTCATAAAAAAGTGTGCCTTTTTCAGACATTGTATATTAGGTTATCATCTTTGACAAAAACATGTTTTATAAGCCAAAATGTGAAAAAAAAATTAGACCATATGAATCAGACAAAGAACCGAATTACGAAGAAACACCCATATACAAAAGTGGTAAGCACGACGATTGTAATAACTACCGTCCTATCACTATATTATCATGCATTGACAAGATAGTTAAGAGGTACATAGGCGATAAACTTAGCCATTATCTAACCAGTAATAATATAATACATAATAAACACGGGTTTCAGAAAGGGAAAAGTACATCTCAACTATTGTGTCAATTTACCAACGAGGTTAACGAGCACCTGAATGAAAAACGTCATGTGCTGGTTATCTTCGTTGATTTTAGCAAAGCGTTTGATATGTTAAAATATAACGTACTGTATGACAGGCTCGAGCAGACTGGAATACGGGGACCACTGCTGGAACTCTTCAAAAAATATCACCAGGGCAGATTTACGAAAGTTAAAGTGGGAGATAAGTTTAGTAACAGTATATGTACAGAACAGGGCACCGCTCAAGGTTCTATAATCGGTCCAAATGAATACCTTATATACGTAAATCAAATGTGTAACATATTCCAGCATGGTACCGTGTACCTGTTTGCCGATGATACCTGCTTGGTGGCTGCGGACAAAGATATAAAAACTGCCGAAGCTAAACTGCAGGATAACTTTAATGTAATGTGCCAATGGGCTCATGACGTAGGCTTGGTAATAAATGCTCGAAAAACAAAATTTATGTGTATAGAGTCATCGCATAATAGGGACAGCTACACTCCTAACATTAGTATGTTAGGTATGTAAATTTGTTGTGTAGACATTCGTGATCGTGCGCTAGTGCGCACGATCACGAATGTCTACACAACAAATTTGAATGCAATAACAATAGCACTTGCAGTAACTTGGACAAAGTAAGGGCGCATGGGACTAATTATAGACAATCGTTTTAACTGGGGCGCACACATAGAACATGTTTGTAAAAAGCTGAGGGCTCTTCTAAGTAAATTGTATACACTAAAGTATAAAATGACATATAAAACGTTGCGATTGTTATACTTTGCACTGGCAGACTCGGTAATTAATTACGGTCTGAGTAGTTACGGCCGCACATTTAAAACTTACATTGATAAAATATACAAACTGCAATTAAAGATGTTAAAGACTATTGTTCCACACCATGTAAAATCAATGCATACAAATGATTACAATGAATTATTCAACTTCTGTAAAATATTGCCAATACAATGTCTGATTAAAATAGCTGTACTGAAAGAACAAATTGTAAACATAGATCAACTTTGTTTAAATACTAGAAATAATAACCTAAGACAACTGTCAAATATTAATAAATACGTTGTACCAAACTACAATAACTTGTATGGAACGAGAATTTCTCGTTTCTTGTTGCCTAAAATACTAAATACAATTCCGGAAGAAATACTAGCCAAATACATAGAAAACCGGCCCTACCAGGGATCCTTAAAGGTTTTACTTCTGGAAACCTTCATAGATGTAATAATTTGTGTCTATAATAGTAATATATTGTGAAGCTATCTATTTGTTTAAGTGTAGGTATGTATATAATATCAAAAACTGTAAATTATTAAATTATGAACTCCCACTCACAAATTAAACCGTAGTGGTTTAAGTGAGTGGTTTTTAACAAAGATATATAATGTGATTATGTTTTGTACAATGAAGAAAAAAAATAAAAAAAATAAACTAATACTGACTTACGAAGAACAATGTAAACAATGAGTAGAGTAAATCAAAGTGGCACGCGGGAAGTGCTTTTTAAAGTTATAAGGCGATGTTTAGCGGAGCATGATTCTGGTCAACTTTTATGCGATTTGGATGATGTTTATTGCAACTGCAACTTTGATGGGTATGTCATCGTGTTACTGTTTTTTGAAATCTGTCTCGAGTAATAAATTCACTTCATTTGAGATCTAGAGACCAAAAACAGGCATTGTGTACATAGCACATTTTTAGGTTAGATATTTATTGTAAGTAAGAAAAATCGTAGTACGACCATTTCTGTTGATACATTATCAGTTGCATTAGTATAATTCAGTCAAGATTTATCCTAATTTGAATTTAAATTCATTGTTTTATGTCTATATTACGGTTGATATTGATAACTAAACTATGTCACTTTCGCATCGACTGGTCTGTCTACAAAAAATAATTAATTGCAATATTTTATTAAATTTATGGTCTATATATATATCATTTAGGTCTTAGTCAATTCATGTTAAATGATATCTTGTTGGTTAATATTTAACACTGAATAAATTTTAGTTAGGTATTGTAGTTATTCTTTCCATTCCATTAGAATTATTAAATTTAAAAATAACAGATTTAAAAATAATGAAAAGCTTGAAACTCCTGGTAAACACAGCCAAGGCCAAAGAAAGAAATGTATGTTTCTATATTTCTGCTCTCCCCCACAAAATACAATTATGTTCTACAGTAAAAAAGAGGTATATAACATTTCTCTTCTTTTACCTGTATTTTGTTTCTAGTTATACCTAAATTTATTGTAGGTATAATCAAATGTTCAATTTACATAACTTTTGTAAAATTTCGAGTTCCAACCCTCAGAAAATTGCAGATGATAGCTAGAACTGAGATGGATTTTAATTGTAGTCTTGAAGTTCTACGCAAAACTTTAAATGCAATAGGCTTAACTACAAGAAATGCCCTAGTATTATAAGTGCTCTAATAGTGTAGTGTTATTTGAACATAATTGTTTTGAAAACTATTTTGTCAGACTAAATAGGGTTGCTACGTGTACAGTGGCGCCCTATTTTTTTGTCAGGACTTTATAGACAGACTGTACCTACATTTTAAAAAAATAGTTGTTGTAGTTTTAATATTATAGCGTAATGAAATAACTCCAGCCCGGCCCCTAAGAACCGTTAATATCTCCGATAATATTGAATTTTGTATTGAAATAAAGTGTTACACAGGCGTTATTTCAGGGTTACATTTCTACTGCATTTTTGCACATGTTTTGTAGTTTTTGAGATATTCAAATCACTTGTGAGCATATTATCTGTACCAGTGCTATGAACATAAATTAACATGGATTTTTGACATATTCCACTGTGAATTCGCATAAAGCATTTACCTACTATAATTCAGTCAGAATTTCACGGATTATTTTTACATAAAGAATTCAAACGAAAAGTTCCCTTTCTATCAGAACTATCACGTGTACGCTACCATAACGGACACCTATTTTTTCTTCGTCCCCCACCTCGCCGCGCATACCTCAGGGGGTGCACAGCTCCTGTGGTCACACTATAGTATTAAACTTTAAAACAAAACATAATTATGAGGACTCACGGAAGAATTTTTTTTTTAAATTTAAGTGTTCATGGTAAATATTGGGTTTTTCTTTTAAAAATAGCTTTACATCGATATCTAAAATATGTTAAGGTTAAAACCGGCTAGGTGAATGAGGAAAGACGGGTAATGACTTCTTCTATTAGCTATTTCAATTTGGCAAACGATGTACCAAACACCCTGTATATTGCATTTCATGTGCTTATACGTAAAGTGGTAGTACTTAATGTGTAATAAATTATTGACGGAATAGAATCATAATTTCACTTATCATAAAGAGGGTTTTCAATTTAGGTTGAATAAACTTAAAAGAAAGACACACATTTATGGTGATAGTTCTTTATAATTGGCAATATTATTTCATTAAAAATAGAGGCGATACGTTTTTAAGCCATATCCACAAGTTGTTTTCCGAGAATTGTACGTATTATATCAAAGGATCGCTTGCAATGAATGTGGTATGTTAAGCAGCGGTCACCCTTGGATGACAAGGGTTTTAACCTGCTTGGATATAATGTAACGTGTAGGTTTATTAACCCTAGTTTTTGCTGCTACAGATTTACCGACTACACTAGTAGTTGTATCCAATATAGCCAGTAGGTACGTAGAGGGCTCTGGCTAGATTATTGTTCAATGAAAATCTTTATGTAAATTTGATTATGTATCCATCGCGCAAATTAATATCATTCACATTTAAGATCCTAATTACAGTTGTGAATTACTGAATTGTAAGCAGTAAAGATTGATCTGGTACAGTACATTTTTAAAACGTTTCAAGCGAACATATTCTTGCATACTTCTTGAGCAATTTATTTGTGAAACATATTATATTATTATTTTTAATCAAAACTGTATTGTCCATAACTTACATTGCGCTGCCAACTCTATTGTAGTATTACAAACATGTCATTATAGAATCAGACCCGTTATACATCGTCAATCTGTGTCTAGAACGCAAGTAGAATCCAATTTCAATTCTAATACAACCCTTGGATGCTTTGTGGTGCACGATAAGATAGGTATCTATTGCTTTACAATCTTACATTACATTTATGTAGGTACTTAATACATTTATAACACACAATGTTGTTTAAATTAATGGAAAATAATCAGGTTATCATAGTTTATTTGTACTTAAAAACTTTTTGAACCAACTCATTTTTTGCGTTATTCTTAATTTATTATTGATGTAAAGTTTTACATCAATATCAAAAACTTAGTTCTTCTGGAGAAATCTAAATGAGCTATCTTAAGTACAATAATTTCGTGGTTCACATACATAATTGTATGTACAACAATATGCTATGATAAAAAGCATATCACATCTCATGAGCGTCATAAAAGCCGATGAAGGGAAAACTCGCTGAAATCATTCCTATGAAAACAAAAGATGGAATAATTGCCACAAAACCCTTTGCGAAGTCCCTTCAATGGGACATTGGGTTCGTATATTGTAATGTCCATAATTAGGTTTGTAGTGTTCTGAAGTTACAAATACTGTTAATGCTTCATCATAACAGCCCATTAATGTCCCACTGCAGGGACGGGCCTCCTTACGTGACGGAGGGATACTTGGCCTACTAATACCACGCTGGCCAGACGGATTGGTATAGGGTTTAATTTCAAGTTTTCCTTCTTTTTATTTCGTAAAGATAATATTCAGGGATAGTCCCTTAGACGACACCCATGGGATGAGATGGGGTGGTGACATATTGTATTCTTACTCACTCCGTGTGGTGACGGAGTAAGAATACCCGGAGTGTTAATGCTTATTAGTTATCAAATCAGCATAGAACATTTTCAAGTCACCTTTTTATTTTCGTAATTAGTTGGCAACGTCAAGATGCCAGTGGTACATGGGCAGCAATCACTTCAGAAGGCATAGTGAGGGGAGGATCACTCGTCATATCCAGCGCTCGAATACATCATGCATCAAGATACGCGTGCTCTTCCAACCCCGATTCACCTTCAAGGGTGCTTGTAAAGCTAGTCATATTTGAGCCTTTGACTGTAACTGTGGCACCGAATCCTTTGGTGAGTGATTTAGTTAGAATTTGCTTAGTAGTTGGTTCAAAATGGTAATAAAAGTTTTCTAATGCTTTTTGGTGGTGATATATGGACGTAAATTAAAAACATGAATGTATATCATAACAAACAGACGTTTTTTTTTCTTTGTTTTGATCAACTGTTTGTCTGAACTATAGAAATTATAATTAAACATTATTAACCAGTCAAATTAAATTAAATATAAATTAGAAAATTTTGCACAAATCACTGTTCTAAAACACTTTTGCTAGTACTTTTCGATACACTTTTAAGATATTATTAAAGGTTGCTTATTGTAGATGGTAGGCACTGGGGGATCTGGCCACTTCAACTGCACAGTTCAAGGCGGGCGCGGCGGCGGCACTACAATGAGCTGGCAGCACGAAGGTCGACCCCTTCACGCACCACAATCACGCCTCTCTATAGGACCTGTTCGATCACACCACGCAGGCCTTTACCAGTGCACTGCCCACGATCACACTGATTCTGCTGTAGCTGGCGCCGAGTTAGTCATTGCTGGTAAAAATAGTGTATATCTGAAATAACCATTATGTTGTTTTATATTGTGTCTTAGTGTACTCTAAATACAGTTGTTTGTCGTGTGTCCTTTGTATTTTTTTTGTATTTTTTATCACGTAGTACCAACATTTGTAAGACATTGTTAGTAATTTCGTTTTATGATAGTTCTAGAAGTTTATTGATAGTAAATTGTTTTGTTAGAGCAGCCATCGATGATAAAACAATGTTTTAGACAGGCCGCCGAGATTGGTGTCAACATTCAGTGGAGCAGTAGCTAGAATTGGTCAAAGTATTGTTATAAGATGCGCAGCTACTGGTGTTCCGTCTCCACGAATACTTTGGACATTAGATGATAGACCATTACCCGCAGCACCAGATAAGTAAGATTTTTAAAAATATCGCATTATGCCACCAGGTTTTTTTAATCCAAAACTACCTATATTAGGTAATATTTTGAAGATAACGTACGATTTCAAAATATTTATTTCTATTTCTATTTTTATTACCTGCTAGTGTTTTATCACGATCGTTGGCATTGATTGATATTAGAATTAATGAGTCAACTTCAATCAATATAATGGGAAAATTGAATTAATGCGACAACTCAAATTGATTTACCTCCATAAACGAAGATCGATGCAATCGGTTGATATTCGATCTATTGGTGTAGTACCCTGATACAAATAAGTAGTGTAATTGCATGGACGCATAATTTAGAATACGTAAATAAATGTGAAAAAGCGATATTTACAAAATATGCTCTTTTTAGGTACAGTGCAAATACTAGAGCTGAAGCAGTACCGGGAACTGAAGAAGGAACCATTGTATCGACTTTAAGTGTAACAATAAGAACTGCTGACGAAGGTGGCAGATATGGTTGTAATGCTACTAACTCGCAAGGTTCACACGCACATCAAGCTCGATTGAATGTTTATGGTTAGTGTTTACTGTTATAATAATTAAAACAATCATGTATTTTAGAAATTAATAAGACAGTTAAAATTTTCGTCGAATCCATTTTTAAAATACTGTTCATCTCTATTAATGAAACATCTTTATAACTGTTTAAGGGCTAGCTTTTATTATTGTTTACTTCCACAGTTTACTTCCATAACACCATAACAAACTTTTGGTAGATTTGAAAAAAAATCTTATATTAACAATTAATTTTGTCACCAGGTCCGCCAAATATAAGATATTTACCAACACTACATGTTAAGACTGATACAGATGTGACAATACACTGTCCTTACTCGGGATATCCTATAAAGTAAGTTAAATGAAATGCAATACATTCATTCATCAGCCTTTTTCTGCCCACTGCTAGAGTTAGGCCTTCCTCATAAGACGCGACAAATCGCGGTCTTGAGCCACCTGCATTCAATGGTTTTCCACGACTTGGGGGCCATCGAAATGTTGTTCGCCATTTTGGGAGTATTTGCTTTAATCGCCACGCTTGGCAAGACATTTTAGAAAGAAATCTAACAATTTGCAACTATCGTCTTTTGCTTAACACTAAAATTATTTTTGGCTTTTTAGAGAAGTAGTATGGAAAAGAGATGATGGCTCAATAGTTGAAAGTGGTATAGAGTCAAGCGACGAAAGAGGTGTTTTAAGACTGAGTTCGGTTAGGAGTTCTGCCGCTGGAAGTTATACTTGTGAAGTGAAGGCGGAGAGTGGGGAACTTGCTAGAAGAACAGTACAGATTGAAGTCCATAGTAAGTAAATATACTTTAATGATAAAGAGTCTTTAATCAATCGTACTTAATTTCTATTCTAAGACTAGCGGTCCAACCCGGCTTCGCACGGGCATTATTGTCCCGCTTTTCTGTTAAATTTTTTCCTGAATTTTCTTTGCTATAAACCTTACGGAGCCCGAGACCTTTCCAACGAATGCAATACCGTGGAAACCGGTTCGTGCGTTCTGGAGTTATAGCGTCAGGAAGGAAAACCCGACTTATTTTTATATGGTAGATCCATTGATTTATAAAAAACCCTAGATGCACATTTTCAAACAAAACTAACAGCCAAAAGTGTCACCAAATTAAACATACGCAATAAATACGTATAGTAATATCGTAAACATATTTCATTTTTCAAATTCAATCTTACACGCATGACATAAAGTTGTATTTAAAAAGTAATGCACATAAAGCAATAAAATTTAATGATTGACGTTTGCCGGTAGAACAACGCGATACTAATTTAAAAAAAGTGCACAATGCGCCCATTTGTTGCGGACGTTTTTGGGAAGTGGAGTGTGTATCTTTGGTTTTTTGTAAATCAATGGGTAGATCACAAAAAAATGCTATAATTAGCATACTTTTTATGTACTTAAATTGTTTTATTTCACGGATACTTAAAAAACAATAGATTTTCGCAATAAATAGACGTTTTTAACAAGGAGAAAACAAAATATGTTTCCGAAACTATTGATTAATGTAATTAAAGTATTAAGGATCTTATTTAGGTACTAAACAAACATAATTACAGTAATATGTTTGACTGAAATTAATTTATAAAGACTATTTATATTTTTCCAATTTAATAAAGCAATGTCATTGCCAACAGAGCCGCCAAAAATAGCTCCGTTCCAATTTCCCGAGGAACTTGAAGTGGGCGGTAGTACTCAAGCAACCTGTAGCTTAGTATCTGGAGACAAACCTATACAATTCACTTGGCACAAGGACAATTTACCTATTCCTTCCATGCTCAAGGTATACAATATATTTTGCACATGTGTTTTCATTCGTATGTAGTTTAAATAGTGTTCTATATTTAAAGTTTTAAAATAATATTTTTGTTTAGATATTGTTTGTATTATGTGTCAAATAAATATATAAACTTTTTCTTGCGTTGTTGCATCTTTTGATCGATACATCTTTAGTATAATTTTAATTTAAATTGCCTGAACATTGTAGGTATTTTATGGAACTATAAAATATTTGATTGAGTAAAATTCTTGAATTTATACTTAAATTAAATTATGATTAGTCATTATACTGATTTAAGATAGAAAAGTTAGTAATTTAGGATTTTATAAATACTCTTTATGACCGGGGAATTTATCTTTAATATGTGATTTCTTAAGTGATAAATTTTTAACAGGTTGAGCAAAAGAATATGGATTTCTTTTCTCTGTTGATAATCCAAGACTTGACTTCGTCTCACAGCGGAGAGTATACGTGTAGAGCAACTAACGACTTTGGAACAGTTAGTCATAGCGCTCCGTTGATTGTCAAAGGTATTTATTGTCTAACTATAGGTTTATTTGAGTCTGTTTGAATTGTTTCAAACTAAATTGTTAACTGTGTGCTCTCTGTACAATATAAGTATTTTATACTGTTGAAATAAAATTTCAATAGATACGAGTAGGTACCTACATAGAATAGATCATAATAATTATGTGTTGAAAGCGAGTTTACTTGTAGTTTTCGAGCAGAAATAAATTTAAAACAAAAAATTGTAAGCTCAATGAAAGGCGTGATCTGGATTGTATGTTCTGGCTAACATGTTTACATGATAATCTTTCTGACGGAATGTAATGTTTATATGTCTGTATCATTAGGTAATTCGAAAACCTAAGCTTTTTAAACGATTTTGAAGTTTAATTTACCATAAAGGATTCGTATTTTCTCGGAATGTAATGGCCAGAGTGTCAAAAATTGCTTAACGGTTTTTCGTGGGTATTATTTGACTTTGGAAATAAGTTAGAGAGAAAACTTGTTTATCGTTTTAATTTATTGTTGTATAAGATTTTATCTACGATGTATCTATGTATTACGTAAATAATGCTTTGAGAGCCATTAAAAGTAGACTACATCCTTATTCAAGCTTAAGTCTATCTTCTTACAAACCTCAACAATATAAGCTTAGTAATTTATGTTATGTATGTAATCGTAATTGTAATGTAGTTAAAATGTATTGTAGTGTTTGTATTCTTTTAGTGGTCTTTCCTTGAAGGGAACAGCGTAACATATAAAACAGTCTTTCCGCGCAGAACCACCAACGTGGGTGTGGCGAGCGCAGAATACATCGGTGTCGGCCGGAGCAGCGTTGCTATTGCCATGCTCGGCTAAAGGTCAACCAACGCCAAGAATATCTTGGGAATATTCAACAGGTAAGAAATAGTATTAAAACTTTTCCGTCCCGTGTAGCATATCATCATCATATCAGCCAATCGACGTCCACTGCTGGGCATAGGCCTTCTCCAAGTATTGACACCCTGTGCGGTCCTGTGCTTCTCTCATCGATTGGCCTCCCTTCATCCTCATAATCTCTGTGTAGCATTTCATACTTCTATTGTTGTCTTCTAGCAGAAAAGGCAACCTGTTAGTGTCTGTATTTACCCTATGCATTATTATCATAATATCAACAATAAACTGCAGGTACACTGCTGAACACAGCCCAAACATTATCATCATCTTCATTCCCCTGCCCTTATCCCAATTTTTTTTTGGTGTCGGCGCAGCATGTCTTTTTCTTTCACATGCTGCTAATAGTTTGGCTATATTTTACGGCCGGCCGCCTGTCTGCCGTCAATCCTCCTTGGAAATAAACATTAAACTAAATAAAAATATAAGTATTGGTTTTAACTATTATGAAACCAGACCCAGAAACAATAACGAGTTTAAAATAAACTTCTAAGAAACATTAAATGATTTGTCTCAACTAAGAATTTTAGAATAATCTAAAACAAATTTCACTGGAAATAGAAATTAAAACAACTTTCTTGTTTGAAGTTAGAAAATGAAAATTACGAGCCACGAGCGTTCAAGTCATTGAAATCAAACAAAAACTTTTTAATGTTCATTTTAAACATTACCTTTCTTATAATATTTATTATTAAGACATAAAAAAAATAGTTCCACAATGTTTGACAAGAAAAGAGTGGGAGGATGAATTTTCTTAACAATATTAACAGGTTTATGACTTGATTACCACGTGTTTAGTCTTAAAGTAAAAATATTAATAGCTGATATTAACTTCAAAAAACCATGAGTTATATTTTCATCAACATCATTAAATCAACCAAACGACGCGACGTTTCTGGGTATAACCTTCTTCGTTCTCATCGCGAGCTTTTGTGGCTCTTAATTATTAGTAAGAATACAATATGTCACCACCCCATCTCATCCCATGGGTTTCGTAAAAACCGACTAAGGGACTATCCGTGAATATTATCTTTACGAAATAAAAAGAAGAAAAACTTGAAATAAAACCCTATACCAATCCGTATGGCCAGCGTGGAATTAGTAGGCCAAGTATCGCTCCGTCACGGGAGGAGGCCCGTCCCTGGAATGGGCTGTTATGATTATGACAAAATTCAGAAATCAACAAATTCCACTTAAACCTTTATTTTTACAAGTATTGACAATGCATTATTTAGATGGTGATAATTGGCGTCACGTCCTCTGGGGTCAGTCAGAAGCGACGGATACAAGCGGCGGTTCAATACTACTAGATGGTACGGTGTGGTTAAGAGCAGCTAGCCCGGAACATGAAGGCTGGTATAGATGCACGGCGAGAGTTCAGCATTCATTCCTACATCACTCTTTTTACCTTGATGTTAGAGGTGAGTTTAGCAAAGCATACTATCAACATAGCACTGAATTCTAGATAGTTTTTTTGGTACATGTTATTTCCATGTACTAAGTTCTAAATATCTTTTGTAGTACTTATGTGAGGATGTGTGAGGGATTTTACATTATTATTCGAACGTTTTCTCCGTGTGGTGACGGAGTAAGAATACAATAATGTCACCATCCCATCTCATCCCATGGGTGTTGTAAAATCAGACTAAGGGACTAGTCGTGAATTTACGAAATAAAAATAAGGAAAACTTGAAATTAAACCCTATACCAATCCGTCTGGCCAGCGTGGTATTAGAAGGCCTAGTATCCCTCCGTCATGGGAGGAGGCCCGTCCCTGCAGATGGACATTAATGGGCTGTTATGATGATATGATTCGAATGTTTACTATAATAATCTGTAGCCGAGACATTTTCCTGACTTCATGTTTATTGTATAAAAATAATAAAACGTTGACCCAAAAGTTCATTCAAGATTTATTATCTATTTGGGTCGCAGAACATTGCGAATAAATTTGTCAGTCAGCTTTAGTAAGATAGACATACAGATTTAGAAATCAACTTCTTTTTTTGTAAGGTACTAGAAAACAAACCTATCATTCCTTTTAGCAAATACATACGAAGATATACAGAGATGATGCTCTACGAAGCCGAAATTGGCCGATTGTCTCTTTACAAAAGTCGATGAGTAATATTTACGCCCGGGTACTGTACATATTATTTAAAGAGAACACCTAGACCAATGAATGTTCAAACATACAACGAGTTGCATTAACCGGGAATCCAGCCCGTCACATTATCGTTGCAGTCATGTGCAGTACGCCAAATTATCGTATAATTTATCGTCGTATAATATGAACTATATTTTAATTTTAAATATAGAACCACCGCGGTTAAGCAGAAGTGGAAGTGGTGAAACACGATGGGTAGTGAGAGGGTCTACAGCAAGATTGTCGTGCACTGTACGAGGGGAACCAGAAATACATGTTCACTGGACCCATGACTCCAGACCTTTAGCCTTACAGTAAGTTAATTCATAAATTTCAATATTTCATAATAGATTTTAAATTATCGCGGTTTGTATATGTCGCAGGGAAATGAGGAAATCAGGGATTTCACGAAATCCCTAGGGATATGACGAAATCCCATTTGTACTAGAAAAGAAATGCTCATATTTTTGTTTGTAGGTTAAAAAACACAAAAATTCTATCGTCTGTGGGTTAGGTTAGGTTAGAACTGTGACCATAATGCACGAGGCGAGCGAGCGAAGCGAGCGTGCCGCGGCAGCGGCCGCCGAAGTGCAAGGCATTTCGACATTTACCGGGATTTCGTGATATCCCTAGTGATTTCGTGAAATCCCTGGTTTCCTCATTTCCCTGCGACATATACATAATACTATTTTGTACAGGTCTTACTCGCGGTATATACTAATTAGCCTAGATACTAGTAACATAAATACCTAGGTTTTTCTCTGAGTCAGAGTCACTCCGCGACCACGGCCCTTGCAAGTCGGAGAAAAACCTAGGTATTTGTTACTAGTATCTAGAGTAATTAGTATATACCACGAGTTGTAAAAAAAAGGTATTATCAATATGTCATATTTTTTTATTATGTTTTATTTCAGAATAATAATAAATAATCAAAGCTAACTAAATAATCGTTTGAACTGTTGATGCCAATCTCTAGTACATTAAAACTCTTAGTCTTTATATAAAAATAAGTTGTTTTGGTAGTTTCTCATAATAATCCTACTTACAGTATTAACATAAGGTACTACCTATCTATATATCTCGAAAGTACACCATAGACATTGGTGTGTCAATATGGTGCCTTTTTTGCGGCTTCGTCTGCATGGAGGTATTCCATCAAAAAAAAAGTTGTGCTCGCAGCGCTGCTGTTTTGTTTTTTTGTTAGTTGGGAACCCTTAAGTAGCTAATTAAAACCTCGTCTGCAGTTATTCTATTTTTTTATTACTTTACCTCGTATTCCTTTATAAGGTTTTAATTTAATTTGAAAGAAAATGTTATTCAAAAGATTTTATTTAATATTTTCAAGAGCTTCTATGTTGTATTATTTCCTTCCTAAAGTTTCTTGTTACGTAGTTTCCTATCAACCATACATCTAAAGTTGGCATAATAAGCAAAGTTATGTTATTAAGAGTTTGCATTTAGAATATACGAGTATATACGACATAAATACTTCAAGGTTGGAGATGCGAATAAATTTAAGTACAGGCAAGTATGATTGATTTAACTTTATTGAAATTATATCAATTTGTGTGAAGACTTGACAATTTAATTTCCTGTTTCGATATTGAAATTTAGGCGTGCTAAAATATCAATACAACAGCTTTATGTTACTTGGCTGTCAGTACCGTAATGAGTGAATGTTACTTGTTTTGTATTTAAATATTTTGATTTGATATAGTTGTAACTAGACTTAGAAAATTGGCCTTCTAATACTAAGTTAACCAGGTTGTATGTTACTTTAGGGGTCCTTAAGGGTGGGCACCTGCCATGGGATTAAAGTATTGCAGTCGCCACTTAATTTAGACCAATATTTGACCAAGGAACACTGGATATTATAGTCGGTACACCGTGTTTCCTTTTCGAGGCTCCGACACCCCAACCGCCTGGGCCAAAGGCTGGACAACTTCTAAAGGTTTCTCATGTTAAAATTAATGTGATACGAGGTTTTCTTCCTTTTTTTGTCATCTTGCAACTTTTTTTTAGTAAGCTTTTATGACACTCATGTCATTCAATCGCCTCTCATCCCATGGGTGTCGTAAAAACCGACTAAGGGACTATCCGTAAATATTATCTTTACGTAATAAAAAGAAGGAAAACTTGAAATTAAACCCTATACCAATTCGTTTGGCCAGCGTGGTATTAGTAGGTCAAGTATCCCTCCGACAAGAGAGGAGGCCCGTCCTTGCAGTGGGACATTAGCGAGCTGTTATGATTTATGACACTCATGATATGAAATAGAAAAGCTAGTATATAAGCAAAAGCTCATCATTATCTTTTTTCCTAGTGGTTCCGGAGGAGTGGAGAACAGAGAAACAGTATCAGGTGTTATGCTATCAGAAGTGACTATACCTCATGCGGGACCTGAACACGCTGGCGAGTACCGATGTCTAGCAAGAAATCTGTACGGTAGTGATGAGCTAATCTACCGGCTGTTTGTTAAAGGTAAGTGATGTAGAAATGGATAGAATTATAATTATTTCTTTTATACGAAATAATTCAAAGATAGTATACACTACTTTTTATATTATTTCAAAATAAAATGTTTAATGTGTTTTAATTTTATGCATTTTAAGCTGTAATAAATTGTGATTTTATAGTTGTAATTTGACGTGTTGCAGACATTTAAACTGATTTATTACAATTATTTAATACACACTTAACTACTTTTTTTAGACTGAACTACTTCTTGAGGTCTCCTTGTATACTTTCATAATATTTATGACGTCACTTTACAAATTAAAGTAAAATTTATCAACTACGAAAATAAAAGTTTAACTTTCATAGTGAGAACTGACAGATTTGTTCATTGGTCATGTTGATATTGTTCCGACGCATCGCTTTGTTGTATCGTTGGAGGCTATTTGTCTGTCCGTATTTGATCGACCCGTATCAATAAACGGTACATTTACCTGAACAGGCTTTGTATCTCAGTGTTAATTGGCGACAAGTAGTTTAATTATATTCTTTATATACTTTTTTTCTCAATTAATTACATTTTTAAATATAGATAAAACTCATTTAAAAATATAAAAAAAGGTAGACCCACCAGCATCGGGTACAAGGACCAAGCTACTGGTGGTTAGGGCCCAGAGATGTGTGATTATTACAGTGGGTAGTTTTATTATATTTTTTTTCAGTAATACTTCTCGATTTGTAAAATTTAGTAAATGCAACTGAAAACCATATTATATTTATTGTCTCTAATATTTATTGTGAAACAAAACAAAAGCTCTTATTCCTGTCAAACTTGTAGTTGTTATCTGTTAAAGCAGTAACTAGTCAGAAGGGACTGAAAATTTTAAGCGTGAAACAAAAGGATTTAAGATTGTGTGATTTATTACATTGTATTTAGTGTCGTTATTAAAATTACTAGTAATTATGTTTTCAGAAAGATATGTTACCGTACCTATAATAGAAACTCAGTGGTAAAAAAACTTTCATGTGTAAAATATTTTTACACAACTGCACTTACTCCCTGATGAGAGAAATAAAATGTTTCTAGACCGCAGCCTGTGATCATGGCACTCAACGAAGGTCATAAACTATAATGTAGGGTCGAGATAATACGCGAGTGCAGCGGCCTTTCCGACCCTTATCCTCATTTTACGACATACTATAAAATGAGTATTTTGTAAAATAGTAAACATATTAAGATATGAGTAGAACCGATAGAAGACTAAGCAGAAAGGTTGTGGACGGCCTTCACGGAAAACATAGGGTAGGCAGACCTCTTAACGCGATCTGACAAGGATGATGGGAAGTCGATATGTCGGAGGTACAGGATAGCAGATTTGTATAGGTTTCGATTGAGTTTCCTTTACTGAAAATTATATTATGCTGGTTCTATTTCAACAGACTATTAAGTAACTCGTAGGACAGAAAAGTGAGCTTACATTTTGTATTCATACTTCGTCACTACAAGGTCTTTTACTTTTTAGTTTAATTTTAACAGTTGATTAAGTTTGTATTATACTCTTAACAGCCCGTTATTGCCTCTTACTACTCTAAGGACAGGGATTAAATATTCCTCACACATTCACACAACGCTATCTAGTCCCAAACTAAGTAAAACTTGTACAATGGGTACTAGACAACGGATAAACATACTTAATTCGAGTAAGTTGTTCAAAGTGGACGACTATGGTAAAGATGAACAACACATAATATCACACATAAAACTGTTTTAAATCTGCTTATAATGATCAGAAAAAATGTTAACTAATAATTTATTTCATACCTTAGCTTAAATTTTTTGAATGGTTAAGCTACACTCACTTTTCTACTTCAGAGTCTCTTATAATTACGTGACTATGCAAAAGCACTAAACTTTATATGCGATAAGTCCTAAAATAACAATAACTTTGTGGCAATTAATAGGAAAAATTAGGTCACACCTATTTAGAATATGCAAAAACTACCTAATTATTTAATCGTGTGAGATATAATATAATATATCAATACCTCATGCTGTGAAATACATTTTTTTATATTTCAGTAGACTAATACATATTTTCCTTTCACAGAACGCCCAAGCATTCCAGAAGAAGTACGTATATCAGATGTATGGTCTCGCAAAGCTCGAGTAACATGGCGCGTAGCAAGGGGGGCGCTAGTGTCGCACTACTCGCTTCAATACAGAGCACTTACGAGGGACTTATCGCTCACACCACTAGACGCACCCCTTCCTCCTCTACTCGACAACTGGGACACTCAAGTTGTCCTTAACCTCACATTGGCCAACTCGGATTTACTCCACATCGCGTAAGTTTCAAATCATTAACTGTAAACTAATTTTCAAGCTCACGTTACAGAGTTCTGATTCGTAGTTTATATTCATTAAATTAGCATAACGTAATGACACAAAGCAACTTTGTCGATACGAATCTATAACTAGTTTGTTATTAAATCTGAACTTAGTCTAGACTAATTTAGTTCCTAAGTTAACATTGTCAATTTGCGTTGACACCGAGTTATATATTGAATACCCTTTTCAGTTAATCGTGGTCTACGGGTAGGGTGATAAAGCATTCACAACAGCCCATTATTGGTTAAATATTATTAAAAGTTGAATACGATTTCATTATGTTTGATCTGACTTTTATCTATTGTCTACTCTAAACTCTATATTTAAACATGAGGGCAACGATTGTATGTCACAGGACGAACGAGGTCACAAAGTTATGTTAAAGATTGTTTTCTCAACCTTGCTTGGCTATGGCTTTCACATGTATGTATAACATTAATCCTTTATTTTGTTACCCACTACATTATAAAAATGTATACTGGATAGCAAAACTAAAATTCTGGTTGAATTTGTTTTTAGTAATAATCAATAATAGTGCTTAAATCAAGGCTTGGCATCTTTTTGTAATTATGGTACTGTGGTCTGTATTAAAAACCCCATTTCAGGATTGTTATAGCGTTTGCGGCTATAATAGGCCGGAAAGGGGTGGTGATGTTTTGCATTCTTAGGTTCTCACTATATCTTAAAAGCTTAATGACATGCCTACGGTAGATCCGTAGATACTATTAAAAATACAAATGTCTCTTTTCTGAATTAAAGTATCATTTTACTATAATAAAAAATAAAAATTAAAGTAAATTAAGTTCTAATGAATAAGTACGGTGCTCGACATAAACGATTTCTTTGAATTTAAACTTTAATGAGTTTTAAGTCAGCGGGGAATACTGAAATTTTATAACTCTTTGTATAACTTTCTGTAGAAAAAAAATCATGGCTACCCAATTAAAGTTACTTTATAAGTTCCAGTTTATTAAAAGCAGCTAGAAGTTAATCGTTAGTCGTATTTATATAAGAATAATTTGTTTAGTATAAAAAGACTAAAACGTGAAGAAAATTGAACTTTTGTAATCCGGTTTTAATATTTACGTCAATTTCTAATGTCGTAAGATTACGGTTTCTGAAATATTTTTTTAGTGTCTAGGGTATTAAGGTCAGAAAACATATTTCTCTTTTGGATAATTACTTCTTTATTTTGAATAGGATCTCTAGTGCTAACTGAAGTTTCCTTATTCCGACCAACTACCTCACTCACCTAAAATAACACCGATCTCATTAATTCCAAATCAATCCAGAAAGAAGTAGAGCTCTAAAATATTGGATTGTTTTCAGATTTGTTATTATTATATTATGTTGTTTTTATTATTCGTAGGTCAGAAGGGCCAGGTCGTGCCGGGGCATCAGTGGGAGGCCTGTCACCTGACACAAGATACGCGTTGCGCATAGCTGCTTTCAATGATGTTGGTGCTTCACCATTTACTACACCACTACATTTCACAACTAGAGAAGAAGGTTAGTTCTTTTTTGCAGTTAAACAGGAAAACTACTACTATGAAACTGATGCTAAGCAGTCCAAGAACAAGTGGAAATTGAATGTTTTCCCACTATACGAAATGGTCCTCTTAAATGCAAGGCAATTAAAGAATAAGCATTGCATTGTGAATCGTGCTCCAGCGAGGTATTTAATGTATAATTGAGACAAATGCCCAAATACCAAAATTCATGTCAATTACTAATACATAATATAAGTTAACCTTTAAATATCGTTAGTCATTATATTATTTTTTTATGGACATTTTAATAAATAAAAGCAAAAAGTACTTTCATAATAAGAACGACTTAAAGTACTTTCCTGTCCATTAAAAAACAGTCGTGTGCAATTTCCGCTGGAAGCTTTATAAAATGCGCTTGTTGGTTAAAAGTGTGAAAATGATATAATGTAATTTTAACTTTATGTTACTAGTTTTAAGGCTTATAATAAGATTATGTTTAGTCTGTTCCCTGTAGTTAGTACAAGTATTGTTTTTCTATACAGCGCCTGGAGGAATTCCACGGGACATCACCGTAAGAGCCCTTAGAGCTCGTGAGCTGCACATCACTTGGCAGGTACGCATAATATTACAAAATATTACTATTTAGTATTTCTTTAACGTTTACGCACTAAGGGTTAAATTTTAATGGGGTAGAGTTCAATATAAATGTTTAGCTGTTTGTGCTATTTAATTTATATTGTTTCATAAGTAATTGTAGGTATACCTTTTCAGAGTCTTTACGTTATGTTAAGTTTACCATTATTTACGCAAGTTTCAAGATTAAGACTTAATTGCTTGTCGCATCGAATAAATTTTCATAGTTTCTGTAGTGGCCTAATATTTTTGTATTTAATTTAGGCATTCAGTCAAGTCTCGTATGGTCTGGTCTTAACATGACAACAATATTTATAATATTACATTTTATATTATTACAAAAAAAGTATAAATTCAGGATGTACTGGATTTTTTCTAAATTGCTTTGTATTTACATGAAAAAGTAACTAATCTAAACGTACATACGAGTGTATGTACGTTTAGCAAACTATCGCATGCTCGTAGTTTGTAATTATTAGGGTTTCGAAATCTGATTCAAAATAACTCCCTTTGTTGAAATTATTAGGTACAAAGTTATTCGATATGCTTTGTACGAAATTTACTTATTCATTTTTGAACTATCATTTATCAAAATAAGTCAAATCATGCTATTACTTATTGTTGTTTTTGTTTTGAAGTTTTAGATCAGAAGATACGAAATATGCCTGATATGAAACTATTCAAATGAATCCCTTCCTTTTAGTAAAAGCGTTGTATCATGATATTGTCCACTAGTTATACATAGGACGATGGACGCCTACAACTTGGGGTACTAGATACTACATAGCCCGGATAGGTTACGTAATTTTAAAAAAAATATAAAGTTACGTTGTTGCCTACAAAAACATTTTTATTAACCTTTACTAAATACATTACCAATAAATAAAAGTATGTTAAAATGTCAAAGCTTCATTAAAATCAGCGACAGCGACGCTACAGTGACCCTACGATTATTAAAGACTGAGAGACTTGACGCTGTATACCTAATTGAACAATAAGGTACATCTTTGATAAAAAAATGTATATAGTAAATGAAGTAGAATACATTTTCCTAGGTGGTCGGTATTAGACTATACTGTAAGCAGCTATTTAGCCCAGCCCTAACTCCAAAGGACGAATCTATTTTATTTTATGTTTAGCCTCCGCCTAGAGAAACCTGGCACGGTACTCTACTAGGATACACTATCCGCTGGTGGGAAGTCTCAGACGAGGGTAAAGGCACATTAAGCGATAGTCCTGGATCAGAAAGCGGTGCCAGTGCCGATGCCACTAGTACTACTCTTAGAGGACTGAAGGCGGCAACCAGATACGGAGTGACAGTTCGTGCTTACAACGCTGCTGGCACTGGTCCACTATCGCCACCGCATTATCGACATACATTGGAATCACGTAAGTTTAATATACTTACCTAACAAAAATCATAATATTGTTTTAAAAAGTGACTACTCCCGCACTAGGGATCTTGTCCTGAGTCGCGGGGACTTTCTACAAACATCAATTAACGGACACAAAGAACACTTAGACTCAGGACAATAATTTGTGGATCTCACAAATTATTGTCCTGAGTGGGGATTGAACCCACAACCTCGTGCACGGCAGCCGCTTGCGCTAATTTAGCGAAGTGCAAAGCTTAGCATAAGACGTGATAAGTTTGCCTGTCTTCTCGCAGGCTTTTCTCTATCTGGGTGAGAGAAGAACACCTTGCATTTAAGTCGAAACACTAAATACGACCAACGTCTAATAAGTTTCCTACGTTAAGAAATAAAGGCCTCGAGACCGTTGGCAGTGAAATAGCTTAAACATAATATTATGTAAAATGTAATTCAGTAAATTATACCCATGTCGTCGGAATCTACGTGTTTGGCCGTTTGACACTGTACGAGTTTACATTAATTAACTACAGTGTGACTGGTGGTCAAAGGTTTACAGAATAATAATAATGTGTTGACATACATTTTGATGTTGTGATACGAGGAAACCCAGATAGCATTGGAGTTATCAACTGTACATACCATACTGAAATTCACAAATAGTGTGTGTTATTTTTATGTTAATCGTTAGGTTTTATTGTAATGCTTTAGCTAAAATGCAATAAGGTGACGGTCTGCCAGGTGGTAATTGGCAAACCATGACTCATAGAGGTTAGCAATGCTAGAGTACAAACAAACTGATTACTACCTAGACAGAAGTTGTTAAGTCTCATAGTCCAAAATTTAATTAGCATCAATTAGATTTTTAGAGTTAATTTCAATGTCTGTCAAAGATTCTTAGAATCGAATAACATGCGTATTAAAACACGCTACTCTTTGTTTTCTTTGAAATAATGAATAAATTACAAGCAACGACTATATTTTATGAATCAAAAAAAAATACTATAACTGGAACGTAAAGAACTTCGATGACTTTATTATTCTTCATGTTTCATTGGGTCTCTGTACAGTCAGCACTAAAATAGTTTAAATATTTAAAAAAAGTAATTCAACAAAGTTTTTTACAAGATTACTTTTTATTATTCATTGATCAACGACATTCAAAGGGGATTTTGACTTTACCGACATTCAATGAAATAAAGCTTAGTGGAATTAAATATTTGTCCGTTTTTACGCGAACGTTTATTTATCATCATTATTAAAACAGTAAGCTTATTTCGTGCCTGACTGTACACCGTCCACCAAGATAAGTTTAGCACTAGTATATCGTAAATAACTAAGTACTGCTATCGACGTGAAGCGACGATCGTAAATTTTCCCATCAAAATGCAAAATGGCTTAATTGGACTGTGGCCTTCTCGATCTAGGTCAAACGATTCAGTACAAATTGATGGCACTTTTGTATTCAGCGTTTGTTTCATTTTTATTCCTTCATTCGAAAATAGAAATTGGAATGAATTCCCTTTTTTAAGGTTACATTTATCTGAAAGGAGAATGGGCGGTTTCGTCCCATGTGTTGTAACACTTTGTGACCTATATCATTTGAAAGATCTCAGCGAGTGCTATGTTTTATTGTATGGGCATAACTCCGTATCTCGTGCAGGGAAACTGTTATAGGGTTTTAAAAAAATAAAAAAAATAATTAAAAATGTCTTAACTAATTGGTCTTTTAATAACTACTACTAAAGAGAATTAAAGGTAGAGCCTATTTTGACCCAACACTCTCTCTGCCACTATTGTAAGCGCAGCGTTGAGAAGATTGCAGACATGTAAAATGAGATTTACGGCGGTCCTTCTGGGTAGAAGAGTTCTCAAGCTTTCAGAAACGTTTGCGCAATTACATGGATAAAGAAAAAGCAGCTCCCTATGCTCCCCGCCATTTTGTTCCAAATATGACATCTGCTCAGTCAGTTGCAACAACTTCAGGTCGGTCAAATAAGTTTGCGCTTAGTGTAGATGCCATAATTAACTTACTGGGGTAGTGTTGCAGTCTCTCCAACGATGCCAAGTACACCAACGATATATCATAATACTGCAGTGCTTAAGTATACGGAAACGCCATTATGTTGGTTTGTCTCGAGGATGGATTATCAAGAACTATGAATTTGCAGCGAGGTATACGACAAGGTGATTAAATATCTCCGAAATTGTTTACCGCTGCACTGGAAGATTCTTTTAGGCTCTTAGACTGGAACAGAAATGGCATCAATATATTATGGCGAGTATATCACGCACGCACCTTCATTTGCTAACAAAAATGGTGTCATGTCATAGACCAAGGGGGACCTCAATATAATGCTCGATGACCCTAATATTATCTCTCAATAAGTGGGTCTTAAAATGGACACGGACAAGACCAAGATCATGGCAAATGTTCATGTTGTACCCACTTCAATCACGGTTGGAGGCGCTACACTCAAAGTTGTCCACGAATATATTTACCTGGGACAATCAGGCCAGATAAGTCCAATTTCGAGAAGGGGGACTCGTCAAATCACAAGGCTTTTGGTCATCTACAGTGGAATGGAGAGAGCTTTATTGGGAGTTGACCTGCGTAATTGAATCAGAAGTGAGATAATCCGCAGGAGAACTAAAGTGACCGATAGAGCACTCAGGATTGCCCGTTAAAGGGGCGACATAGCACGAAGAACTTACAAATGACGATGAGGCAGAAAAGTTTTCGAAAAGCGACCGCGTATATCGCGTGATATCGGGGTGGCGCCAAGTGATAAGGTAGTCACAGGATCGGCAAAGTAAAGATATTTGTAGGAGGCCCATCTCCAGCAATGGACGCCTATTGGCTGAGGGCTGGAAGCATGGTGTAGTGTTGTTGCTGAGCTGTACTTCCGTGTTTTAAATGGATTGGACTATTTAAAGGAGTTCATCGTCATTATAAATATGACAACCTTATCAACATCAACAGCTATGTAGAGAAAAATGCGATGAGGATTTTTATTTTCTCAACCTCAACTCTATAACGTATCTTTACATTTACGTAAGAGATTTATTTAGCGATAACTTTACCATTTGCACTTACATATTTTTAACTGTGTACTTATTAATAACGGTCTAAACTAACGATTACTGTCTGTAAATTGTCTACAGTTATTATAAGTGGAATAAGTATTATGTGTTTCCGTGTCACAAAATGTAAAAAAGTATGATTAAAGCCTTATTTGATACAAAAATTATTTTATCGTAAACAGCTCAGTTTCGACACAGTCACTTTTGACCTGCACACAATTTTAATAAAATATGAATATATATTTATAGAAAAAAAATCTAGGTGAACATGTTTATGCTAGTCGCAACATGTTACAAAGGTTGGGACGCAGAGAGCAGATGTCATATTTAGAACAAAATGGCGGGGAGCATAGGGAGCTGTTTTTTCTTTGTCCATGTAATTGCGCAAACGTTTCTGAAAGCTTGAGAACTCTTCTACCCAGAATGACCGCCGTATATCACATTTTACATGTCTGCAATCTTCTCAACGCTGCGCTTACAATGGTGGCTGAGAGGGTGTTGGGTCAAAGTAGGCTCTACCTTTAAATCTCTTTAGTAGTAGTTATTAAAAGACCAATTAGTTAAGACATTTTTAATTTTTTTTTTATTTTTTAAAAACCCTATAACAGTTTCCCTGCACGAGATACGGAGTTATGCCCATACAATAAAACATAGCACTCGCTGAGATCTTTCAAATGATATAGGTCACAAAGTGTTACAACATATGGGACGCACCCCATATAAAACTGCCCATTCTTCTTTGAAAAGATATATAGTTTCAATTGTTTCACTGACCGTTCTTTATTTCAATGGGTCTGAAAGGGTTTAGTGAGTGTTTTCGGTTGACTAAAATATTTTGATATTTTACTTCGGACACTCTTTTTCATGTAGCGTTTTACGCCGATTTTAATGGATATTAATAAAATTATTTCTTTCAATGAGTCTTTATTGTTAATTAATTGTTATTGTTAACTATTAACTGACGCTACGATATGTTTAAATTAGTCTAGTTATATTTTGTTGTTTAAAAAACTTACATCATATAAAATATTTTTGTCCGGTGTTCAATGATTTGCTGTTGTTAATTACAAATCGTTTTTTCAGATTTCATAGGCCATACGTAGAAACATTCTAAGTTCTTATCATAAAAATAAACAGACTAACTAACTTTTAACTAATTTAATCTAATTATTTTTTGATATTGTTATTAACATTCATTAAACCATTACTATACTAATAGTCATTAATATAAGAAACAATTTTCCGTGTAGCACCAACGGGCAGTCCAGAAGGAGTATCTTGCATATCGAGTGGTTCAACTTCATTGCGAGTACAATGGCGTCCACCATCAACGGACACACGAGGAGGTCTTATTACTCATTATACGTTACAATACACACGCCGTGATGCTGACCCTATGCTACCTGCGCAGGATGCTTTCCTTAGATTACAGGTTAGTGGAATTTTACAAGGTTTGCAGGTATTTTTTAGTATTTTGACTATTTGTAACTTTACCTCTTTAAAATAATAGTATAGATTTATATTGTTTTTATTGTCAATATTTAAATGGAAAAGTGAAGTCACGACAATACTATAGTTCCATTTTATGTTGACATTGCGACGAATCAAGAATCCGACTAAACAAGAATATGACGAATAAGGACAAATTCTCTTTAATTTTGTTTGGCAAAATACATTGTCAACTGAAGAATTCGTTCACTTAAAGGTTCTTCAGATAATGATAATAATTCTCAAAATAACGATGACAACCAAACATATATATCGATCTAATGTATGTGATTCTTAGTGTTGAAAAACATTGATAAAGTATAATAATACACAAACAGTAATGTAAAAGATTTATGTTAATAGTTTAGGAACATAAATTTTATAGAAGATATTTCTTACTTTCTTGCCATTAAAAGTTTTACTGTGTAGACGACTCCAGTCTTCAAAATAAGTATAATAATTAGCCTAGTGACGATTTGGTGGACGTAGACTTAGGTTATTTAGAGCTTTCTTTCTCCTGTCATGTTATTACTCTTATCAGATCTCATTAATTTATACCCAAGTTCATCCTTTGAGTTATTTCATAATTTTATTATTACTCAATATTTAGAAAATATTCTGAGGAAATCAATATTAGGAATAATCTAAAACTGAAAAGTATAAAACCATGAGTTTACAAAAACCTTTTGTTGTTAGGGAGAAGAAGCTACGCTATCAAGATTAACTCCTTACGCTGAATACGAAATTCGTGTGCGAGCTCACAATGCGGCTGGAGACGGACCACTATCCGCTCCTCAAGTTTGCAGAACTGATGAAGATGGTAAGTAAAAATAGTTTTCTATAACCTGATTTTTCGTAAAATCATCGTCTTAATTTGATGTTAATTTGGTCTGTCAAAATACTGCATTTAAACGTCCATATATTACGCAAAACCCAAGCAGCTAGGGTAGCTCATTGGTCATTTGGTCTTCTCTTGATTTCAATTTTTTATTTATTGAGAGAGTTTACCACCTCTAATCTTTCACGAACTATTTAACGAAGTGTGCATAGTTAGCCTTACGATTGCCTGAATTGTAGAATAAACAAAGTAATAAGAAATATTCGAGCAATTGTAGATTGTAAGTTCAAAGAAGATATTTAAATCCGATTTCATTATACTCGTAAAAAAATATTTGCGGTATTGTTTTTATCAACTAATAATAGAATAATTCCAATATTATTATCATGAACGTAGTTACTTATTTTAGAACAAGGCTTGTCTGCCGAAACAATACAATAATTTACCGCACCTATTGTTGTTTTCTCCTTAGGCCCATTGTTCTGAACTCAAAAAATATTAATAATTATATTGTATTTTGTATACCTTTATTTTATACATATAACTAAAGACAACGTTTTCTTATTTTTATGTTTAGGTCTTCCTTTTTTAGTGTTATAAAATGTTTGAAGAACTTTGGTGTTTGTATTTGTAATTATGCTATTTTATTAGGCCACAGCAGTAACTTTACCACCCTTGAATGTAAACTACAAAAATAAATAGTGAAAGTGCAGAAGGGACAATTAGAAAATAAAAAAAAAACTTGATATTACGCTCTTTTTTGCTACTGGCCGAAGACTGAAATGTAACTCTTTCATTAAAATACACTTTTACTCTGTTGTTAGAAAGAAAAACATTATAATTTACTCAACAAAGTTCACACAGCAAATAAATTATTACCTTAAAACATAAATAAATAAAAAAATAGTTTATTTATCCTTTTCTACTATTGCAATACTAGAAGAAATTTTTAATATCTCGCTGTTAGTACAAATCTCCTGATGAGCTGAAATTCAACAAACTATACTACCTCGCTGCCTAGTTAGAGAGTAGGCAGTATAAATTTTGTTCGTTTAGAAAGATATATTTGTAATGTAAATTTCATTTCCCTTTGTCAGGTTTTACTAAACCCATAGAACAAAATGGGTTTATGGTCAAAATGTATTATTATTTTGTCATCACAATGAAAGTACAAAACCTAAAACGGTATAAAATGAATAAAAACTATAAGTAGAATATACTCTTTTGTTTCTGCTGTCTGGCCAGTATTCCGGTCGAAAAACTTTTATAATATGGTTTAAAACTCAAATAAGTACTATCCGATTGAAGTATACTACTGAGGGTATCCGGCGAAACTTATAAACTTTTACTTTTCTTTTTTGTTAACAAGATAATGCTAAGTTTTTTAATCATCTTCATTAGTTCGGATGTTTTAGTACGAGTAATAAAATGTTAAAGTTATGGATCATACTTGGTTTAGGACTTTTTTATTACTGAAAAAGTTCGAAGTACTTGTTTTTATAAGAATCGGAGGTTTTCCGACACGAATGTCCAAAAATATTAAATTAATGATTATATCTTTGTTGTTTGCTGTTTCAATAAACTTAATGGTTCAAGCTTAGCACAAATATTTTTATAGGACAGCAATACATACACGTTTTGTTGTCATATGGCTATGCAAAGACTACGAAATACCATGTACGATCTTTAAGTTAAATGGTTAATTTCATTATCAAGTTTGTAAAACAAAGCAGGGCCTCCAGAATTACATACTAACGATAATAAAATAAACTCTCAAGCACAGTGCATCGTTGTTCTGGGAAAACCCAGTAAGTAAATCGATAGTTTACAATTTTCAGTTATAGGTAAATGAAAACTAAGATCAGAATATTATAAATAAGAGATTGTTTAAATTATAATTGTGTATAATTTAACAATTCTTGCTTTCATATTTTGATAAAACCATTTATTTTGATAACATTTTACTTTCATAATGTATCTCCGAAAGTACCCAACTGTCACTCTAATGTGTTATCGCAGACAAAAGAGAATAAAAAACTGAGTCAATAGGTAGTGGCAGTGTTAACTCATTTTGTGAAAAACAGTGATTTACTGGGTTTTCCCAGAAAAACGACGAGTGTTAGCATAGCTTGCTTACCACAAATCTCAACGCCTTTAACTGAACACATACACTATTTGTACTTACAAACATTATTTGATGCGAAAATTATTCGAAACACATTACCCAAACATTAAGCAGCTAGGTAATTTGTTCTCCTGTTGATTATGGTCTTGATATCGGCAGTGCCAAGCGCCCCGGGTGGTATGAAACTAATAGCTCTTGGTGAACGCTCGCTCCGGGCGTCGTGGTTGCCGCCGCCAGAGCCCAACGGTAAACTTACGCACTACACGCTTTATGTCAAGGATTTGTCCGGGTGAGTGAACATTATGTGCTGTTATTGTATTTATTGTAGTGAATATAAAAAGCGAAACGATTTTGTGTAATGCTGTAGAATCATAAAAACCTTTTATGATTTGAATGTTAATGGCTTCTTCGCACTAGATTGTTAATTCTGAGTGTTTGGGTATCTTTTATCTTTAGGGTGTGCATGACTTCTTTTTATGTTTTTTTACTAATTATTATTTCTAATTTAAATAACCTAATTAAGTTTTACATTTATTTTATTTTACATCAATATTTTTATGTGTAAAAATAAACCTATGCAATGTGAGTACGATTTACTTGGAAATTCCGATATATTTAGTCTATATTATACACTTCTCATCAAAAAAATCGAAACAGTTGCAAGTTTGTGTTTTGTAAGGATTATCTGAAAAGTATGTATATTTAGGAATATGTGTTATATATCATTTAATAGGGAATTTAATGAGGTTTTCAAATAATAATGTTAATGTTCTAAATTCAAATTAAATTTTCATAGATTTCGTATTTTGTTTAACAAGTCGTATCTACCCTGTGCGTAGTTTGACGGAAATTAACAAAATTAGGCACGTAAATGAAAAAAAAAGCTGACAACGTTTATTTAATAACCCGTATCGCGCACTTAGAGTTCCTCGCTCCTCTTATTACTGCGTCCACGCGATGTTTACCCGCAAAAACCGCCAAGTGGTGGCATTGCTGAATTCTGGACTTAGTCAGGTTATTATGGCTGACAGATTGCATCTAAGCTTGTCGTCTTTTCATAGAATCTGCAAACGCTATCAGGAGACTGGTTTGCTCACGCGCCGTTAGAGATCTGGCAGAAAACAGGTAACTTCTGACCGAGTAGATCGATTTATAGTAACACCTTTCTTACAAAATCTACGCCTTAATGTCTTTCAACCGCAGCAGCAGCTTCATGATGAACCTATAGTGGATGTAAGTGACTCTACAAATAGAAGAAGGTTGAAGAAACGTCGACTAGTACTCCCCAAGCCAACAAATAAGGAGAAATCAACTGCAGATCATCGAAAAGTGCGTCTTAACTTTTCACGTAATTACCTAAATTGGTCATACATCAAGTGGAACAAGTTCCTCCTTTTTGATGAGTGCTAAATTGTATTGTATGGTAACGATGGAAGGACTAAGGTCTACAGAAGTGATGGAGAACGCTTTGCACCATGCAGGATTAAAGAAAAGGCCATCCATGGTGGCGGTTCATATACTGTATGAGGAGAAATTAGTGGCAACGACAAGACAGAGTTTGTCTTCGTGTTTGGGTCACGTCTGCCCTTTCTTAACAGTCATAGATACATCGAACAGTATCTTGAACCTCGTGTGATGCCCTATGCACATTTATTTGACCCCGGTTTGACATTTATGTACGAGGATGCTAGGACAAACACCGCGAGCGTCGTAAGAGATTATGTTACTGAAGTCGATATCTTTATTATTGATTGGCCAGCAAGAAGCCCGGACATGAATCCGACTAAACATCTTTGAGATGAATAGAAATGACGAATTAGTGTTAGAAATCATGCCTCAAAAACACTAAGCCCGCTTTAAAATGCAATCCAAGAGGAATGGAATAGAACGCCACTATATTTGATCGTGACTCTCATCCTATTGATGAAGAACCGTACAGAAGCAGTAATGAGTGCTAGGAAAGGACATACGAGTTATTAAATAGACATTTCCTAGCTTTTTTTTTATTTACGTGCCTAATTTTGTCAATTTCCGTCAAACTACGTACAGGGTAAAAACGACTTGTTAAACAAAATCCGAAATCTATGAAAATTTAATTTGAATTTAGAACATTACGATTGTTATTTAAAAACGTCATTAAATTCCCTATTAAATGACATATAACACATAATCCTAAATATACACATTTTTCAGATAATCCTTACAAAACACTAACTTGCACACCGTTTCGATTTTTTTGATGAGAAGTGTATATGTCGCAGGGAAATGAGGAAATCAGGGATTTCACGAAATCCCTAGGGATATGACGAAATCCTATTTGTACTAGAAAAGAAATGCTCATATTTTTGTTTGTAGGTTAAAAAACACAAAAATTCTATCGTCTGTGGGTTAGGTTAGGTTAGAACTGTGACCATAATGCACAAGGCGAGCGAGCGAAGCGAGCGTGCCGCGGTAGCGGCCGCCGAAGTGCAAGGCATTTCGTGATATCCCTAGTGATTTCGTGAAATCCCTGGTTTCCTCATTTCCCTGCGACATATATAAGTTAAACAATTGGGTCAATAATGAACAACTGAGTTGCCGGGCACACTCGACACTTCAACAACAATCATAAAACTTCATGCCTTGTCAATGTTCTAAACAAAATTTGAAACTCAATATTAATCTGAGATTAAAATTTAAATTAAACAAACGAAAGATAAAGATTTTCCTTGTTTTGACATGTCCGGGGATCTATTGTAATATATTTATTACTATGATTAATTATATTTTCTCCTTCAAACCCAAATCTATTTGGTTCTAAAAAGCAATTATGTAGTTTAGCCGCAGCGGTGCCCAAGTTAATAATTGAAACAGTACCCATCTATCTGACAGGGGAATAGGCAAAGTTACTGATTCGTAATCCAAGTTAAATACCGCTTAAATTGAGCTATTTCTGACCGTATCTACCCTTACTAGTTTCTTCTTCCTGTTAATAGCCAATACTGTTATATTGTTTTGATCAGATGGGACTTAGAATTGGGAAATAGAACAACTTGTTATTCGAGTAATTGAATTGTAGATAAATAGATATTGAGTTGTAAACAAAGCATAAGATTTTCGTTTGTTATTAATAATATTGTTAATACTCGTAGTTTCTTACAACTAATTTGAAAGTAAAACTTTAATGTCAGTTGCTTATCAAATATAATTAAATATTAAAACGGCGATTGCTATTTCCAAATTAATCCATCCAAATCATCATTCGAAACGCGTTCCATACAATTAAAGCCCGTAGAAGCGTTGTTTAACTACCTCGACTTTGGTGATGGGATTGCAATTACTTAGGTGCACTATCTCATTTACCTTAGCTCGGAATGGTATTTTACAAGGGCTTACCAAGAATTGATGTGTTAATTCAAGTACGTCATAAACATACAATAACACAGATAGCTATGATTGTTGTAAAATACATTTATGCGATTTCTGATGTTTAAAAATATGTAATATATTTATCTTTATTATAAACGTATCTTTATCATAAATAGTACTGAACGGTTTAGAGCTTAGGTAATAGGCTTGTTGGAGTATACCGAAAAACTTATTGAGGACAACAAACACTATTTTTAAGCTAAATCTTTAGTGACGTGCACTTTGTAGGCGCCAATATTCTGAAATAACGTTATTGCTCCTTTTATATTCAAAGTAAGTGCCCGGGATGTTTAAATTTAAAGTTTAAACAGCATGTCAATTCTCGTACCTAAAATTCGGTTAAGTTAACTTTTAGTTGACATGTTTTTGCTATTGCAATTGTAACCTTTTATGGTCGTGTTAAAGTTTTATTTAGAGTGTGACAATTTGACAAGTACAAGTTAACTTAACCGAATTTTAGGTACGAGAATTGACATGCTGGCCTTATTAATTTTTTTATAATCAGTCTCCAAATATAATTTACTAAATAATAATAATATGAAAAAAATCGAACAGCACCAAAATACGTCTGATGCATGTTTTTAAAGTACACGTATTAAATTTTAGGTCTCTTTTGTATTTTTATAGTACTTAGTTACATAATTCGTTATAAAACCATTTGAATACATTAGTATTCTGTCTCTAACTTAAATAAACTTCTAATACCTAGTTATTAAACTATTAGAAGTTTATTTAAGCTAATAACATACAAAAAAGAAGCGTAGTATAAGAATGATTAATTTTTACTGGTACGTAAATTAGTATGAACTTCTCATGTATAGATCTCAAGAACCAAACGCAACTCGTGTGAACGCCTGCATAGAAACTGAAGGTAGTACGACTGAATGCACGCGACCACTTCGTGGATTACGCGCCGGTCGGACGTATGAGGCGTGGGTGCGAGCGGCTACCCTTGCTGGAGAAGGACCGCCTTCAGCTTCTGTTGCCTGCCAGACTAGTGCCTTAGGTGAGTGTGACTGCATCATATCAGCCGGTGTCCAGCATTTACGTCCTCCAAAATATTTCCATCTTGCGCGGTCTTGTCCTTCACTCATCCATTGATCCTATCTAACTCTGTTAACTGTGTTTTTCTATGAAAGATAAATTATTCTGCTTTGTTTATGCTGTTAGTGTAAATTATAATAATGAGGATAATACTTTGATAATAATTCTCGCATAGAAAAGTTTTGACTGTGTACTATCGTGACTTCAGGAAGTCATATCTTATTGATGTGATGATTCGAAGTTAATATGTGATTTTTAGATACTGTGTTATTAAAATTATGCATAAATTTCAAAAAGTACGAATCAAAGTACCTACTACTCCATTGCTGGAAAAAAAAAATCAAATATGTTCGACATTGAAGTTGTAAGAAACCACTTCAATATAGCAAGTCATATCAAAAGTACATTACACGCAGCGCCTGCTCGCATATCGTCATTTGGCGGTACGGCGATGGGCGCGGCTGGAGGATCGTTGTCGCTTCGATGCGTGGTCGGCGGCGCTCCGCCCCCAGCCAAACGTTGGCTTCGAGGTGGTACTCCATTGCATCCACGCCCGCCATTTCATCTCGACGGAGATGCGCTACTTATAAGAGGTAATCGATATGCTTAAATTCGTTTCCTGTATCTCAGATATCATAATAATATATTTAAAATACATTTCTGTGATAGCGAGAATGTATATTGTATACCTACTGTGCATTTCATCATTTTAATGTTTATCTACTCTTTTATAAATTACTCATTGGAAATATCAAGGGATGATAATAAATAGAACAAAACAAGTGTTTGCTTTTCTCATGACAGGTCTTGAATTATCACACGCCGACAACTATACATGTGTAGCTGAAAATCCTCATGGATCAGACTCTGCAACATGGCGCGTTATAGTACTTCGACCACCTGCGCCCCCAGGGCTAGCATTACTAGAAGCGAGATCGAGAGAACTGGAGTTAGAATTACGACCGGCCACCAGAGCTCCAGGCCACGCTATTTCTAGAACATACAGCTTACATTGGAGACTGGCTTCACCAGAGGTAAAATAAATACAAAATAATTCAAATTATTCAACAAAACATTTCCCCGAGATAAAAAATGTAATACAATATTATTACAAAGTCTGTTTTTCCGTTTCCTTGTTTTTCAATTATCCCTTAATAATCCTGTAAGGCAAAATTTATCAATAATCCATTTAAAAGAACCTTCGCTTTTGTAACATTGTTGAAATGTACATCTTTTTACCTTTTTATGAAATTATTTTATTTTGCTCATGGCGGACATTTCTACGTATTCTTTTGTAGGGTGAATGGCGTATACAATCAGCTAATCCAGGTCCCGTGACTTTAACTGGTCTTCGTTGTGGATCGGCATACCGTGCCTATGGTTCTGCTGGCGGAGCACCGGGATCTGAGTTAGCTGTAAGAACTTCTGGAGGGCCCCCTACTGCGCCTCCCGATGCTAGATGGATAAGGACAAATGCTACCCATGCAAGGTTCGATACAAGTGCGTGGACTGACGGTGGATGTGGTCCGGTGGCGTTGAAACTTGAATGGGCTGCATCAGGAGTAGCTGGTGCAAGGGACGTGCCTGTCGGTGGTGAAGTTATATTAGGAGGTGAGTGACTGCAATTGAATTTTTATCTTTTGATTTTATTTTTACCTCTACTTACGTTATATTTGCAGTAAGCTATACTTTTAAGAATCAATTTCCAAAATAAATTATTTAAGAACAACGCTAAGACTACAAAACGATCATTCGTTTTGTTGATTATCATATGGTAAGTTGGTAGAGTAGGTACTCTAAATTATCATTTTTATTGTCTTAGGCTTAACTCCTGGATCTCGATATCGTTTAGCGGCTCGAGCATCAAATGAGGCAGGGTGGACGCGCGAGGTCTATGATTTCACAACTGGTGCCGCAGACGGCTTGGCAGAAGAAGTAGATGCACCTTTTCCTGCAACTGCTGGAGAATTAGCACTACTACTAGCATTGTGTGCAGCACTTTCGCTCGCTGCGTTAACTATACTTGCGATATTACTACGGAGGAAACGGTAAGTTTAGTTTGCCGAAATTTGCCGAAAAATTAGAGCGAAACTCGAATCTAAAACATTAAAACCATGCCTCAAATTTTAGTGCATCGTTTTTCGATTTATTTCGATAAGTAATAACAAGCCTAAACTTTATAGGTTATTTCATTTGCAAATATGTTTGAAGTTAGTTTTTGCAGAAAGTTCTGTCGTGTGTGATGACAAGGTCGATGACAAGATTTTTTTTTTTTTAAATAAAGCTTTAATTATTTATTGGATTTTGGTAATCGAATAATCATTACATAATTTAAAGGTTTTCTAAAGTTAAATTTGTACATGAAATATTTCAGCTTACATAAAGTAAAATTCGATACCATAAGCATTGGTTAATTAAATATAATTTCAGAAATTCGTTTCAATAACAAATATTGAACAAGCATATTTCGTGGTAATTTGTTTTATATCACGGAAACGTCAGCAGATAATTACAAATAAGTATTGTATACGTTTTATTAATTTTATTCAATTAATTTAATGTCATCCGCAAAGCATTACGTTATAAATATATTACCTGTGTTCACTTTATGATCTTTCTATAATATTAATGTTTTACACATATAATTGTACTATAAATCCGCGTGGTGACGGAATAAAATTGAATTTATTTGCTGCAACATACATAAGTGTTTGATACCTAATAACAATAACTCAGTTAAGGTTAACTTAAAAATACTTAATCTAGACAGTTTGCAACGTTGACACTTGTACTAGTAAGGAACACTGTATCACAAGTGTCAGCGCCTTCCAAGCTCGGAAAAACAATACATGAACTTTAGGTACATAATTATTTTTACAATAATGTTGTACACTTCAATATTAATTATAAAAAATTGTTCCAACAGAGTCGGATCTTATTCCATGGTTAAAAAACGACTAATAGTTATGCTTGGCACATGTTAAGACTGCAAAGAAAAGAAGAAAAAACTACCACAAAATACTTTAACAATCCGCTAGTTCAACACGGTATTAGTACTACGCCCTTTAAAAGCTGATTACTTGCTTTTGTTTTTAACTAGACTCATTTATTGTAAACATATTGGTTAAAAAAGATCCTCTAAAAAGAGGTTTAAGAGGTATTCTCACTACTTTTATATAATATTGTAAAGGCTAAAGTTTTTGGGTGACCACGTAGTTATCACTTGGTCATGTATCTACGGACCATTTGTGGATACTCATAAAGACTGGAGTTATTATACGGACCCTGTGAATTTAATATTAGCAACATCAAATTATAGGACACGTCTAAGTTTTAGCTATAAAATATTGTCCTCCGTAAGATTCAAAACTCCAAATTCTTGCATGGCGTCCAATACGGCGAACACCACGCCATTTGTTCCCATGAGATAAACAGGAAATTTAAATATATAGCCGCGTCTATTTCAGCTATACTCTCGATATGAATATGATTAAATATTTCATATGACTAGTTTCCTAGAAATATTAATTGAAAATATATAATACAACTCGTATTTTTTTTCAAAGAAAGGTTTTTTTTATTTACTTATGTTCAGCTCTACCTTTATTTCAATGAACAAAGACTTCAAAGGGATTAACATCGACTAATGAATGTTCTTAGTTCTCTGATTCATTAAATGGAGTGCAGGAAAGCATTACTGATAATAAAGCTGAATCGTTAGCAGTGATCTGTGCATGACAGTGCTGACACAACGGATCCATCGACCCTTTTCAACACTTAAGCTTGGTTTGACATTTAAATGTCCTTCTCTTTAGGGTTTTTCCTTATGTCATTTCATTAAAAATCAAACCGTCGCGTCCGTCGTTCTGAAATATTATTATGATCTTATATTTTATTTTATTTTATTGTAGTATAATTTTTTATTGGAAACTTTTAGTATTAATGTTCTTTTAGTTCGTTGGCTCATTGCCCACATTAGTAGACGCCGTTTTATATCACTGGAAGATGTATCCATTTCATGGTATTGCACATTATTATTTTATTAAATGCCAATTACGATAACTCCATTCATCGATTTGCTTTAAAATACTCTATGGAATTTAAAACGTTCTCGTAAAATAATCGAAAGAGCTGTTTGTGAAATCAATAGTACAGTTGTAAACGTATTTTACGATGTTCTCGTATAAAATCTATACATTGTATCAATATTGTAACTGTATTCAACATAGACGATTGAATTCACAACTAAACGCGACCTACATACGATGTTCAAACATTTGCGTTTCGTGCACATATCAATATCCATTTTGTTAATGAAAACTTCAGTTTGACAAGAAGTTGCCTCAAACTCATTTCATCATTTCCTATGAGCCTATTAATGTTCTTCTCCAGAAACACAGGGATACTTTCTATAACATGGGGATTCTACTGGCAACTAACAACTAAACAAAAAAACATTACATCAGAATGCGGGACAAGCGAAAACAGATTGTAGAACATACAATTTCTCATTCAAGTCTTAGAGCTCTTTCAATTTAGGCGTTTCGTGCTGTACGTTAGCAGTGCGTTTGTCAAACGGCAGGCAAAGCACTTAGCCTACTAGATTTCAAAAACAGCTTTTACTGTTCATCAATGTTGATCATTGATGAGTAGCTATTTTCAACTTTAAAATTTCCTTTAGATATTTTTCCATCAAAACATTTTTAACAAATTGACTCATGTATTTTTTCGGTTATACAAAAGATTCTTAAATAAATAATGGAACAGGTAAAATATCTTCTGCTTGCCACTGAATAAATAGTACCCTATTTTTTTATCATGAAAAGTATAAAATACACTTAGCGTATGTACTTATGTGTACCTACATACGTTCTTCCTTTAAGAATATTTTATAAACATGTTATATTTAATATTAGACTTGGTTTGTTAGACAAAAAGGTTTTAGCCTTGTGTTGCACAAAGTGCTTCAGAGTTCAATTTTGCTTCAGAGTAATATGTTTTAATAGGTCGTGAATTATATAGTAGATATTGTTACTTATAGAAATATTGTTAGAAATAATGTATAGAAAACTCCTTTGACAAACCGGGAAAGCTTACTATATTGTGTTCAGAGTTAAATATTGTATTCTGCACCAATTTTTGTTTTCAAAACACAAACAAGTTTGATTGCGCGTATTATTTGACTTGTTTTTTTGGTTTTCTGTAGTATTTTCTAATAGATATACGAGAAGGGTATAGGAATAATAAATTAAGCAAATGTTGATGTCAGACGTACTACTAAGTCAACATTTAATACACATCTCCAAGACCTGCATAACCCGAAATCCAAAGTTATTTCTAAGTTTATTTATAACTCAAAACATTTATTCAAACAGTACTGATGGCGCTGTTCCCCGCGTATCAACAAGTGCTGAGAAGCCCCCATGTGGTACATACAGAGCACCACAACATCAAAGTGCTAAATTACCTCCGGACCCACCAGGTAAGGAATATCTTAATGTAACATTGAAAAACCGTCGGAAGAGGTTCTTTATTTTGTCTATTTAAGACGTAAGAGAGTGTTCTGTGCCGCATGTTGGGAGAGGCCAATGTCCAAAAGCGGACTGCGATAGGCTAGTTGATTAATTTGTGATAAACAGGTTGCCTGTTCCGACAGTAGCTATACTACTAAATTAATGTATCATATTATATAATACATGGGATAGGGCAAGGGTTAAATAATAAACTAATAATAAACCACCTACATTATGAAAGTCCTTTCCCATTTTCTGCACAATTTTTATGTCTGTCCATAATTTTACTAAATACATGCTTTAAAAATTCTCATTCACTTTTCGGAACATGAAAGTAAGTCACAGAGCCATTGAAGAAACTTCAAGTGAGGTCGAGCGAGAAAAAGGGATGCCTCATTAACTTTTTGCTCCTCGAATGAAAACTATAAAGTTTTATAGTTATGAATACTTTTGATGTCTTTTATTAAGTACTTTTTTGTTTTGAACTCAACTGGCAGGACTTAATTTCTAAACGGGAACTTTTGACACTGAAATTAAGACATTAAATGGGTTAATGCCAAGCGTCTAAGAAGAGACACTGAGCTTTAATCGACAGTAATTTTATTATGAAATGTCCTGGAAAACGGAATAACATTTTATTAAGACAAACAATTATAAGTTAGTAAGTCGGCCATTAAGACTACACAAATAACAAATTAGGGAAATAAAAATGATTTCGTAATCGTACACCCATTGTCTTGAAGAGGTGTTCGTGACGCTGTCTTTATCTAGAACGACTAGTTGAGTAAGATTGCGACAGTAATTAATCCTGCCCGAACATCGAAGTTAAATACTTTTGTAATGCGTTTAGAATGGAAAGGCCTAAATAATATATCCTCCAATCTTAGTTTTATTGTTACATATGACATTTTTCCATGACTACATCTCTCGCGATCCAAGTAGCAAGTATATTTTGTAGTAGGTTCACAGATTTGGACTGACTAGCCAACTCTTGTTTGACTTAATATTCCTTATACAAGCGGCGTAACAGTTCATTTTATTACCACTGTAATGCCGCTCATCCAACAGTTTACTTGCCCAATTACTTACTTTTATTTATGGATCGGTCTATGACTCTCATATATCATAAAACATGTAATTTATGCATGGTACTTATTTGTTTAGATGTGTATGAAATAAGTCCATACGCAACATTCGCTGGAGGCGTGGGTGCGGTGGGTGCCGGCAGTGGTGCTAGAGCATACACGCTGCAACTTCGAGCGCTCGCTAGACATGATGACGATGCGGCACCGCCTCAGCATGCTGCTTGCTGCGATGGTAATAACTCAACCCTTATTAGATTTACTACTTTTTAACTTATGTAAACTATTTAAAATAAATTTAAAAAAATCTCTACAGAAAAATTCCCTTTTTTTTTTTTTAAATTGGCCTACCAGAATGAGTCTATGGTGCCTGATGTTAAGCATCCATTAGAGTCCAAGAATGGCGAGCACCATGCCAGCTACAATATTTGTAGAGGTCTCCACTATGGCGGACTTACTTACTTTAAAGTGTAAATTTTTACCTATTTTGGAATGTTTTAAAATTCTACAAGCGTAAAAATAGCATAACATTTAAATATTTTTGTATTGTTTTAATTTTGTTCTAATATACTTTCGTCTTTACAGAAGAAACCTGCGTCGACGCATGTGACGCACAAAGACGAAGGAGACGTCGACGACATTATTGCCCAGATCACGGTAAATATCATATTATATTTTATACCTAATTATGTATTAATAATTATACATTTCTTTATGTACATTTAAAATAACATATATCAACGAATGTAGTTTGTTTCTCGGAAAACAAAATAAAGAAGACTAGACTTAATTATTAAACCGTGTATTAATCCGCCTGCCTAACGTGTATTCAAGTATGCCTCAGTCATTGTAGAAGACCCTTCGCTGCAGTTACCTATTAAAGAGCCATTTTGATTATGAATTGCGAATTGAATTGAATTATAAGAATAAAATACTATGATTAATAATACTTTTTCTTTGTTCACAGGCTGTTCACAAGATTCAGGAAGTTGAGAAAAAATAAATGCCAAAGATTTATTAAAAAGTAACTAGTCAACGTAATAACATAGTTAATTCGGTTATACATATTAATATGTATACAAAAATTTATACAATAATATTGTCTATTTATATTAAGATGTTTTACTTTATTCTGCCTTTTTCCCATTTTGAATATATAAATATAATGTTATACATTAAACGAAAATTTTATTTAAAATACTCATTTCAGTTGTAATTTTTATTTAGTTCCTTGAAGGTGGACACAACAGTATAATATCCAAGTTCATCATAATCGGCTGTAGACAACAAAAATGAACTGCGTGGGATTAGAGTCCACGATAGTGTTGTACACATCGATTCCTTTTTTCATAACTCCAGTATTGGATGCCCTGTGTTGCCGCGACCTTACAAACAACAGACTGTTTAATGGATGCAAAGAACATTCCGACTCAAAACATTATTTTTGGATCGGACAAGCAAATTTCAGGATTCAAACGATCATGATCATGATCCACGACTTCATGGCCGCCAGCAGCTTCTGCAACCGCTGCACTACTAACGCAATTTTAACTTTTTTTTTCCATTGTGTCATGGTTATCTCTATTGCAGTCCATGCACGGTTAGGGCGAAAGAATAATAACAAGTATTTTAAGAATAATAAGTATTTTTTGTCGTGAGTCATACGAAAATTAAATAACCTCGTAAATGAATCTCGTTTCATAAACAGTGTTCACGAGAACACTGATTTCAACCACCGTATTCACTAAGCGCACTTAGTTAACTTTCACAGAACTAGGTCGGGACAGGATTGTGCATGACAATTTATACTAAATATTATTTAAGTATGACGAAAAGCTCACTAGCTGATTAGTGTTGCGACTCTATTGTCATATGAAAATAAGTTGTACTTATTGTTCCAAGAAATATTTTCGGATCTATATAACTTTTATGCGTGTTGGGAGAGGCCTACGTCCAGCAGTCAGTGGACTGCGACAGGCTAGATAATGATGATGAAAATGATGTAACCGTTACCTACTTGACTTTGATTTAAAACATTTTGCATTCACAACGAAAAAAGTCATAAAACGACTTTCTCTATCTATCTTGAAACTTACTTTTTGAAGTTTTCGTCTCCGAGGGCGTCGATATGCTTCTTCATAGTTCACTTTTACACATGGAACATATTTTAAATGTAAATACTTGTATTTTGTTTGCCAAAACATATTCATGTGGGTATAGAGTAATGGACGACTCTACAGAAATAATGACAACAAGAAGCAGATATTATTTAATATCCTGTAGGAATCCATCTGACTAGCGTGGAACTATTACTAAACAAATTTTTCATCCAACATCTTGTTCTCACTGATGGTTAAAGTTTAGTGGTTTTTTACACTGATTGATGTTCCAGCAGGCATAGTTCCAGTTAATAATATTATTTAAATTACCATTCATTAAGAAAAAATTGATCAGAATTGCCCAGTTAAAGTGGCGGTGGGCAGGGCAGGGCACATAGCGCGGAGAACCGACAGCCGTTGGGGCAGAAGGTTCTGGAATGGCGACCACGTACCGGAAAGCGCAGGGTGGGGAGACCCCTTATGGCTCATTTACATTAGGTCGGTTTGAGGTCGGTCACCGAAGGCGGCGGCTACCAGACGTAGGTTCCAACATTTGAAATAAGGTTATTTTTCAGTGCTCAAAAAGGACGCACGATACGAAAATGCTTCTTGTTTTCCAGTAAAAAAGGGTATGCTACGTAGAAAATATACGTATTTATAGTAAACATGTCAACTATAAAATGGTGAGTAAAGTATGTAGATACAACTACAAAATCAAAATATTCTTTTTGTTACAAAATAGAAGATTTTGGGCTGTAAATAGTAAGCACTGAAAAGTACCTATTTATTCGTGACTTCGCCAACAAAAAATAAAACTTGGAAAAATGTCAAAATTAAAAAAAAAAATTTTTTTAAATCTTTATTTTGAAGGGGGTTTACTGAGTATGTCACCCCAATTAAAAAAAAATTGTTATTACATAAGTGGGTAATAAAAACCTTATCAAAACAGACTACCTACATAAAAACCGATTTTAAGATGACAAGTAGAAATTGTCGAGTATCACTGGACGTTCACAAAACCTGATTGAACTCACCTAAATTCAGTCCTATTGGACATCACAAATTGCAAATTCGATCCCTATCAGTGCAAATATTTGTTCAAGTACTACCTTTTCATCCTATTACGAATTCAACTATAGACAAACTTTTAGGTATACCTACTCATAGAACGTATGCATCATCAGGGGTTTTCGATTAGAACTTCTCATCCCTTTGTCTAAAGCCCGATTTATACATCGACAAGCACAGTAGCGAGGTAAGTAGTAAGTTGTTGATTAAATTGATTTAAATAGATCTCCATCCTATTTTTTGGCGAGTTAAGTACGAAGTAGTCCCCTCTCTCGCGTCTAGCCAACTTACCTCGCTTAACTACTTAACTCGCTACTGTACTTGTCCATGTGTAAATCGGGCTTAAGTGAGAGTCCGATAGATAATCACATGAAGGATTTCTGGATATAATTGAGATGGGTGGTACACATTATTTACAGAAACAGTGGCCAAGGAGGCCGTAATTATAATGATGTGTCGATAGCAAATTATTATATCAGGCACATTGTTATTGTCACTGGTTATAAATCAATGGCATATTGTAGTCTTTTAGAACCTACTACACAAACTAAATATTAGGTTTAGAGATTTTATTGAATAATCTTGTTCATGTGGCGACGGACTTTTATTACCCATTCAGCCACATTCGAAACCATGTTTCGAAACCGGTTTCTAAAACCGAACAATATTTCTTCTTCCCAAACTAGTTTCGATAAAAGAATAATTCAAAGTTTTATCTGCCTCTACAAATTCGTAAGTATCTTATAAGTGAATTAATGCAAATTACCAAACGACAAACCATTAGAAGTAAAGGGCAACTTAAACCCTATATATCGATTCTCTTAGACAGTATGCCCCTCCATTATTGCCGTCCTTGCAGTGTTACATTTGAGAGTTGGTATGAAGAGTAAGTATACTCAGAATCATGAGATAAATGGGGATGGGCAGCACATTATGTACTACTAAAAAAAAACTATACCTAATGTTATAAAGAGATAAAGCTTGCGTGTTTGTTATGTTGTAGGGGGTGATCTCTGGATCTAATGAACAAATTTGAAATTTTTTTTGTGTTGAATAGTCCATTTATCCGTGAGTGTTATAGGCTATATAGCATAACGCTATGACGAATAGGAGAGGAGGCAGTAATGAAATATGTTTAAAAAAGGGGAGGCGTTTTTTTCACCGCCTAACGAAGTGGGCACGGGTCAGCTAGTTAGTGAATAAAAGTATAAAAATTGGTAAAAAATCTTGCGTCCTCTGCGAGCCTATTTGCAACCATATACTATAACCACTACTATATAAATAATAATAGCTCTACGTTTGTAATAACATTAATATACATTAGAAAACACACATCAGTAGATTCGATAGTAATACATAATAACAATTAATCTCGGATCACGGCAGTCAATGTTCGTCTTAACTGAGGGAAATCAATTAGTCAATAATCCTCTTACCAATATTAACAGTTAGGTTTACAGACACTGATTCTAAAACTTTACATAGGCTTTTAACTGAATTGTCTAAATTTTCTGTGCTGTTTACATCCCGAAAGGGATGGTCAGTACTACCTTGCACTTATATAGTGACAGTTATTCAAAGAATGGTAAATTTGAGAATCCCTCTTCATTCCTCACAATCCCTCCTCATCCTCTCACCCTCGTAATATTGTATTACAGATCTAGTAGTGAAGTATATCTTCTAAAAGTATCGTCATAAGACATACTCCGAAAAACTTATAAGTACCAGAATGAAGACCATAATACCAGTTGTAATACATACAAACATATAGAGGCTTCCTCTAGAGTTGCCTTAGCTTGCATGTACAAACCAGGATCCTAAAGAGTAGGTCTAACGTGTGCTGGTAGCGATTACCCAAGTTTATATTACCTACGTAGTAGAACGACACCCTGAGGCCATCCAGCATTACTAGATTTATTTTTACTATTTCAAATGAGATCAGAACTAAAACCACAATAAAAACTTATTAAAACCTCTTTTTCCGATCCGACCAACTAAATGGATCAACTATAAGTTGTGCCGTTAGGATAAAAAAGAGTTGGTCCGTTTATTTACTAACGAATCAACTAAATTTTAATGTTATAACCTTTGTTTACCTTGTACATTACTTTATTTGCATGCTGTGGTCTTCTATAATTGAGGGAGTACACAGAATGTTATAATTGTGTCACATTTAGATAAGATTTTTTTGTCGTGTATATCCTTTGTTGAAGATCCATACAATAAATAAATAAAAATAAAATAAAAATAAATAGTTGATCCGTTAGGAATAGAAATAGTTGATTAGTCATAGTTTATCAGTTTTAGTTGGTCGCATCGGAAAAAGTGATTTAAACTCATACTATCTTTTTTTAGAACCAGTGGAATACACTTATAAAGTTACAGACGCACCGCAACTGATAGGAAACTCAGCCGAAGTAATAATTAAACTATCGATGTAAGTGCGTATAATCTTGATATTGTGAGGCGGGATTATGGTAGCTACCTAAATTATTGGATTATAGTTAATATCTTAATGTAATTAAAATAGGGATATTGTTGCTAAGACTAAAATAGGCCTTTCGTTAGAGTTAATTTGGTTTAATTTTAAGAGAAAAAATATAAGAATTTGACTACTAGAAACTTTGTAACTCCAATGCTTATGAATGTAGAAGAAGAGAAAAAATACTCGTAATATTTAAACGTTGGGATTGACTAAACCTTGTGGTTAATGACATTGGTGGACTATTTTGCCCTAAAGGACAGAGATTAAACAAAGAGAATCTAAAATATAGAGGTCGGTATAGGGGTTAATGCCTTTTTCTTCCTTACCAATGTAAATGACTTTAACTTCCCTGCTTGTATTTTTTACGACACCTCCTCCATAATAATATACTAAAACACCACAGTATTACCTCTACTCAGTCTACAAACATCTATAAAAAAGACAATAGACTTTCGCATTAAAACCAGTAAGGATTTAATGACTTACCCGTAGAATGTACAGCCTGTCAGTTAAACAGTATCTACTCAACAAATCTCACTCCATATTAAATAACCTCCCACTAAGTCAATATTGCATCACAGAGCTGAACTAATTCACACAGAGTTGTCTGTGAATTATTTCACCGCAGTGCAATCTACAATCCGCACGAGGGTTCCGACACTGGCAATTAAGAACGCCGCACTCAACATATGGCGGTCACACAAAAATGTACTATGTTTGTAACACTTGTTCAAGAATATTTGTTCCATGATCATTTTCTGGACGAAACTTTTATTTTTATACCTTCTATTGTGTATTGTAAGTGTTAAGTGGTCCGAGGAGCTTTCATATTAGGCACACATTGCTACCAAGTGTTTCTCTTATGTAATATTATATTTTTTGTATGATAATTATGTACTAGACTGTAAGTGTTGCAGGAAATGAACTTCCTTAATATTAACCCATAAAAGAAACCCTTGTGCATGGCTAATAGAAGATAGCATGTTATACAATATGCCTAATCATAAGTCACCGACTGAAAGTTGCAGCGCAGATGTAATTTTTACTAAATAGGTAAGTGGGGAGCGGGTCTTTTCTTAGCCCTTTTCATTATGTTATTTATGTACAATAATGTTTCAGCATCCTTATACCAGCAAGTGCACGTTTACTGTAGCACATAGGTTCCTCCCTTATTCATCGGTTTACTGTTGCTCTTCCTTTGTCGCTTGATGTTTATTATAAAAATTAATATATTTGCAAAAGTTTCTGTAAATAAGCAGCTTTAAATTTTCGTTAGTGGTTTTAATGAGGTATCATCATTAAAACAACTTGGTCTGCATATTCTACAATGCATGAGAAATTCTCACTTGTTTTTATAATAAAATTCTAGTTGTTTGTTAAAATTATATAAGTTTGTTGAAATTATGATTTTTTTATATGAATATAATATAAAAAACTATAATTTACTATCCTTAAAGTAAAATTTATCAATTTTCAATTATAAATACATTATTTTTACTTGATCAAGCTTTTTGATGTGAAAACTTTTTGAAACATCACTAGTCTTCTTGATTAAGTAAAAAATATTTTTACTTGATCAAGCTTTTTATTGCGGGTACATTTTGAAACATCACTGGAAAGGGCACAAAGGACATGAATGACGGCTCGGAACATTTCAATGGTAAATTGCACAAACAATTCGCACTCCCCACCGAATAAAGTCGTAAGATGAAAATATCAACTTTTCAGGAAAAACAAAAAACCGTTTTTATTGAATAACTTAAGAACTACACGTCCTATAAACATGATTGACATGTCAATTAAAAGTTAATTTTTTTTCTGTTTAGTTTGAATATTTTTAAAATAAATATTGATTAAGTTCTATTAGATATTAAATAAAACGTGTAATACCACAAATTAATAGGATTATTTTGGTGGTAAACATCTATTACCACTGTATTCGTGGCAAAAAGTACTCCTCGCGATCAGCGTATTAACCTATAGTGTATATTCGGTAAAACTTGCTGGTTTATAACTTACACTAATGTATTATTACAATTTTATTTGAAGAAAAAACAAAGCAGGTTTTGGAAGTTACGGTTAACAACGCCTTATTTTCGTTATTTCGTATTTTGAAGTCGTTTTTTTAGAAGCGGTGTTCATTTCTTCACGCGAATAAAGTGGTAAACGCGCCTTACAAGTTAACATGGTTTATTTTATTCCGATGTATACAGTCGCAATGGCGTATTACAAGTTCGTTCAATACTTTTCCGAAATGTGAGTGAGTTACTAAGTCTTTATTTGACGGTGGAACGTATTTTTTTATGCGATGAATAAAGAATTTTTGTTAATATTATTAACAATATGTTAAAAAGAAATCTAAAACAAATCTGGGAGGTGTATATTTTGACCTTAAAGATCACGAAAATGAAAAAACATAAAAAGGTGGTAACCGCGTTTACGACTTTATCCGGTGGGGGGTGCGAATTGTTCTGCGTGATTCAAAACTGCAACTTTGTGCTTGGCATTTACTCTTCGCGACAATATTTTACATTGAAGCATTGGAAGATGTTTTCAAGCTTTATATGATCGTAACAAAAAGCGCTATTTTTGGGATTTATAGGGGTTTTAAATCTCATTGTAATATTCTTATTACAATAGGTACAACAAAAAAAACCAATTTTATAAATCAAATAAATGAAATAGTACCGATCTGAGAATAGTATTGATAGTCGTATTGAGTTGATGTAGTTTCAAAACGAGTCTCAGTATATTACCCTATATAACACGTTTGTATGCAAATTTTATTCCCTAAATCCGTCCTGATGGAAAACGGTCCCTCCAAGTAGGTACTATCAGACGCGCGGGACAGACCCAGCCGAACTTTTGGGTCGTTTTGATAACACACATTCTGAATACAGCACCCACTGTGTCCATTACCTTATCATACAAACCGAATTATTTGAACCTCAGTATTTACATAAAATATTGTCGTATTATTTCGTTTAACGTTTGCTTTAATTCTTTTTGTAAGTATTTCTTTTATCGGATATATATTCTGATATTAGATACTTAAATTATGTATAACGATTGAACATTAACGTATTTCTTATTTGACGGTTTTTTTTATTTAAGTAACCTTTTTCGTAGGACTATAATATTGATATTTATCACTCGATGCCACACAACGCTATTAAGTTCCAAACTAAGCTAAGTAGCTTGTACTGTAAAGGTAACAAGGTGACTAATAAACATACTCAAGTCTGTTTTCTTTATATATTTTCTTTACATTGAAATTGGTATCTAAGCTTGTTAATTGATTGATTGATACATAGAAAATAATCTGGCAAAAATATTTACGTGATATAAATTGTAATGACCGTGTTTATACAAATCCTTGACTATTAAAACATAAGTTTATTAAGAGAGTAAGCAAACTTAGTTTTAAAATAAGTTATTGTTCTTCGCTTAATAGTTAAATTAAGGGTATAAATTCAGTCTAAAGTTTTGTGTACATTTGTAAAAGCATTTGTTAGCTTTAGGTAACGTTATATAATAGGAGATAATCCCGTCTTGTGTGTCCTATTAATCATAGGTTTGGAAACTTACACCTATCTCAAGGGTTTGTGTATGCGGGCTGAATATGAGATATGGTTATCTTGCCATAGTAAATTAAACATTGTGTTAAGTCTAATGATCGTAAGCGGCATGATCTTTTTGGGGAGTTTTGTCATTGTAAAATGGTTTAGACTTTGAAAAAATAATAAGTATTAAAAGAAATATAATATATAGTATCATCATCATAACAGCCCATTATTTTCCCACTGCAGGGACGAGCCACCTCCCGTGACGGAGGGGTACTTGGCCTACTAATATCACGCTGGCCAGACGGATTGGTATAGGGTTAAATTTCAATTTTCCTTCTTTTTATTTCGTTAAGATTATAGTCCCTTAGTCGGTTTTTAAAATACCCATGGGATGAGATGGGGTGGTGGCATATTGTATTCTTACTCCGTTACCACACGGAGAATGTATGTAAATATACCTATAGTACTAGCTGACCCGTGGCCCGTGCCCACTTCGTTGGGCGACGAATTTTTAATATTTTCTGTAAATCCTATTCCATTTGGTGATGAATTAAGAATATTATGCTGTCATCATACTAATTTGTCTTATAGGTTTACCAAAAGCACATTTAGTTTTGTAAAGAAACACTCAAATATGCGAATATGTTTTAAAAATCATAACTTATTCTATATTTATGAAATGCTGAACTTGCTTATTTCCGACTACTGTCAGTGTCGAATATATTACAAGCATATAAGATTTGAGAGATTTTATGAAAATTATATTTCTTTGAACTAGTTTTCATGAAATCGCAGTAGCGTAGTGGTCGGCATTTGGACGGTGAAGCCTTTTCATATTTAATACTGGTGTTGCGGTGAAAAGCAGCATTCAGGTTTTAATAATTTTGGTTTGTAGAACGAGCCTTTTGGTTCAGTACACGTACATAAAACTCGTTCATGTGACGTTGAATTTCAATTTCGAATTTAAATCTTAATTTACCTGTTATGAATAGTGTAAAGACCAGTAATTTTAATTTTATTTAACAATGTATCTGCTTAAAAATTTACTTCCCACTTCACTAGAGATTGTTTCACTTTTAAATTATTTCCCCTAAGGGTGAAAATTACAAAGCTCCTCTCTTAGGCCTAGTTTTTACCATAAAATGCACTTATAGTTTAAATTTTGTGTTTCTTTCCTTACAGATTTAGACAGTCTAGACAAGACGGTAAAAAACATTGATTAAGCAGTCAGAACAATCATTAATACAATATGTAACTGATATAGTGATTAATAACATTCCCAACAAATACACTAAAACGTAAAAAAAAACTCGGGAGCGTATCTACAATAGTGTTATTAATCTTGGCGGTGATCGTCATACTCAGTCGCAACGTCATGCCAGCGCAGTGCCGAGATGACACCGTAATTAGATAGACGGCCCGGTGTGGTTCCAGGGATGTCACCTAACAACCTAGTTATACATTTACTTATATAAAAACGAGGGGAAAGTCCTTATTTTTAATTAAGTTCGGTAATGATATAAAACGGTGGTTCGTTAACTTAAACTGCTTAAGGTAAAGTTATTAGTTAAATATAGATTAGGAAGGAGGTTTTAGAACGTTTTTAGAATGTTTTGATTACGTTTTGAAGTTGATAAAATACATGGTATACATACTGTTTTCTTGATAACCTGTTTAGCGCTGCAGGTCTATTGAAAATATTAATTTTTGAAAGTCTGATGAAAAAGTCGGTTAAAGTACAATAAATAAACACTTCACGAGAATTCGGTCTTCCTACATGTAAGGAAAATATTTCAATTATATTACATTTTGTGCCTTTTTAAATTCTTGGAAGACAGAAAACAAGGGACGTGCTTTAGATAAGTCTGATTGGTAAACTAATAAAGAAAAAAAGATAAATAGCAAAAAAGAAGTCTTGATGTAGACTGATGTACTTACGTTATAAGTTTGTGTGTTATTGTACACAGACCAAATCAATGAGCCATGTTATACACACAAATATATTTTTACTTGTGCGTATATCAAAATTGCGATCTTTGGCGCGGCAGGCAGTAACTAACTACTACGTTAACTGTTCATTAAATTTAGTAATTGGACATTAAGTATATCAATAAAATTAAAGTCTATGTAATAAAAGTACAAAGGCAACCCTGTGAGTGCACCCGTTGCACGACGAATAGCAACTCTCAATCAATTTGTCCTCTTTTATGTCTTTTATCCGGTGCTCGGTAGCAAGCCACCCGTTCTTCTACCCGCACCATTTTATTTTAATATAACCCTATTGTATTATATCAGTCGATAAAAGCTTTTTAATACTGAGAGACGTTGTTTAAATAAATTTAAGAGCTCCTTTTTAGTACTCGAAAATTTATTTGGCACTTAGTACCTTTTCATAAAATGAATAATTTAAAATCTATTTTTGATTCATAAATCTTTTAAGTGCCATTATTTTTCGAGTTATTTATCCGCGAATCGGCAGTTCATTAACGCTTTTTTATAAGGAAAGGTACCTTCTGGTAATGAAAATCAATTTGACCTATCATTATAACACCAGTACTTGTGTTATAGTTTATAACTATAAGCCGACCGTTTAACTCGCGTATCGCCTGCGGTATGAAAGGGACGAGGGGGCGGGTTAGCGGTGTCCGTTATGGTCGCGTACACAAGAGCTATATCGAGTTGGTTACTATGATATGATTAATTATATTTTAAATATGATAAAAATATTTATTTAATATTTGTTTAATTATTAAACCAATCCATAAACAATCATAATCAATCTAACTATGGGCCTATGTTGGGAGAGAGCTATGTTGGGAGTTTCCCTGCGTGATCGAATCAGAAATGAGGAGATCCGCAGGAGAATAGACCGACATAGCGCTCAGAATTGCCCGGTTAAAGTGGCGGTGGGCAGGGCACATAGCGCGGAGAACCGACAGCCGTTGGGGCAGAAAGGTTCTGGAATGGCGACCGCGTACCGGAAAGCGCAGGGTGGGGAGACCCCTCACACGGTGGACTGACGACCTAGTTAGGACGACGGGAAGCTGATGGATGAGGGAGGCACAGGACCGCGCAAGGTGGCAATACTTGGAGGAGGCGATTGGCTGATATGATGATGATAATGATGATATACATTAAAACAGGTCTTATTATCTAGAAACATCTTAGAAAATATTTACAGATAATAGAACAATAAGAGCTTTTTTTATTTTCCACGCTACCATAACGGACACATAGTCAGTATGTCAGTATGACACTAGTGCAGTATACTAGTCCGTCTTCTATACAATTTACAAATTTCAAAGATGGTGGCGTCATCTTGCCACTAAAATTCGTACTTTCTTAGAAAAAATATGCAATCTAAATTATTACACAATTTAAAGCCTGACCAGAAAAATAAAAAAACCTCTCCAGGTATTTCGATTGGTTTAGGGTATAATTTCAATTTTTCTTTCTTTTTATTTCATAAAAATAAGCTAGCTAAAAATTAGAGCTGTGTTGTGATGTGATGTAGTTCGGGTCACAGTATCTAGATGGCGCCGTTTTGACAAAAAATCAAGAGATAGCTCTCTCCTTTGTCCTCGCCCCCCGCGCACCCCTATTACCGCAGGCGAGTTCTGAGTTAAACGGTCAACCTATACATCAATTTTGTTCTTTTTATACACTTATGACATCAATGTACGCATACTTTTATAAGAATGTTTTGCGGGAGAAGGTAAATTTGTTACATATTCGTTTTTTTGAAAAAAAGCTCCACGCTAGATATTGGAGATTTGAGTCGCGCGGACTTTTACAGACATGACAAATTAACGGACACAAAGTCCATTAGTAGATTTAATTTCATTACATGTAAATTTTTACCTATAAAGAGTCATGGCGCTGGACGCGTATAGTCCAGAGACGCAGCGCGGGTTCTAGTCGCGCCTCTAGTACAATTTATTTCCATTCTCTTTCTTCTTTTCAGATTTAATTTAATCTTGTTATTAAAAAATAGCAAAAATATTTATTTTACGATACGATGCCGCCATCCTTATGAACAGTATTTGTATAGATTTACGAACGACACGATGAATAACTACTTATTATTATTGTTGTGTAATAAATAGACGTTAACCGATAGTGTTATTTTTGTAATAAAATAATAATAATGTGCAAGTATTGATAATGTTACTCACGCATATAAATAGGTAGGTACCTATTTTTACGCAAGGTCCCCTTCCTCGGCGAAGAGATTAATTACTGAATCGGCAGTTTTAATTAGTTTTGTAATTAACAGCCGCATAACTAATATAAATTATCGTTTAATACAATCACTGCGTAGTATTAAATGAGCAATGATGGCTAAGAAAATATTTTAAAGGTTATGGTTTCTAATAAAGTTAATTTATTATTTAGCGTTCGCACTTCGTTGGGCGGCGAAAAAACGTTATTAAGCGTCCCCTTTTAAACATATTTAATTACTGCTCTACTCCTATTAGTCATACGTGATACTATATAGCCTATGACACTCCCCGATAAGTACACGTTTCAAGACAAAAATAATTTTTAAAATCGGTTAATTAGATCCAGAGATTACCCCCTACAACGTCACAAACACACAAACTTCACCTCTTTCTAATATTAGTATAAACAAGGCATTAAGCTTCAAACTGCACTCTCTCCCAGTGAAAGAGGGAAAGTTACTGCTTGGGTTTTAAAACCTATGGGATAAAATGAATAGTGAGACCAAGTGAAACTGTCACCTTACGGAGAATACAAAATTTTATAATTTACGATACTTATTTTTTTTTACCCGAGCATAATGTCTACCGTGATGTATTGTCAATTAAAAATACGAATTACAAAATGTTAAATTCTATTTCTGTAAAATGTAATTAATTGAATACAATAGTTGTTGAAGCGAAAAACTTTACCTAAAGCAAATGAAAAATACTACCAAATTAATGTGATTATATGATTTTCTATAAAACGAAATTCTACGAAACTTCCCTCAACGAATAAAGTAGGAGAGTTTTCTTTAAATATCAATATTTATTTTATCTTGAATATATTGATATTTAAAAGTAATTTATTTTCATTTCGCTACACTATTTTATATTAATTTAAAATTAAAATTGCCAAATAAAAAAATAAAGGTTTTATTCCTTACGTTAATACTTTCATAATCCGTAAGCCACGCCCCTATTAGGGAATTATCGTATTAGTTTAATGGATTTCACAAGTCAACCTTGAGTTTATACGTCTTATCCGGATAATGGAACACTACAATAGACACAAGGATAAACTTGACTAGCTTTTTAACCGACGAAAAAAAAGAGAGCAGGTTATCAATTTGACACGTATGTTTTTTTATATATTATTATGTTTTACAATTTTTTTAAAGAGTATGTCTATAACAGCCCTTGAATCCCTGTGCAGGGGTTAATCTCCTCCAAGCATAGTGAAAAAAAATTTGAACCGTTCTGTTTTGTACTTATTTTTGTTTTTAAAGAGATTGACTATAGCCCCAATAGCTTTTGAAACATTCTAGGAGCGAGATAGTTAGTGAAGAGTATTTATTCATCGTGCGTCACAACGAAGTTGAGAAAATTACAACCAAATATTGTACCAAAAAATATTACAATATTTTAATAATGATACAGATCGAAAAATTTCTATTATCCTGCGAAATGAGATATTGAGAATTTAACTTTTTTTAACAAGTACAAAGTGTTTTCGATTAATATCGTCGCTGTTAGAATAGTCGTTAAGTTCTATTTTATTTAATAAAAAAAAAGAACACGCCACATTGTTCTCAGCGTAATTCGTCACAATCGGAATTGTGACAATTCCCTCGGGAGAGCTTTGAGAAAAATTGTCGCTAACGAGCTCGCACCCCGCACCTCTTCGTACACCAGTCCCTCGCCACTCTCCCCTCTCGCCCCTCCACTTTTAATCCCCACCACCCCCTTTATCCATAGCACTTTAAAACCCTTTTGCGATTTTCCGCACGGAGGAATTGTCAAGAAAAAGGGAACATTTTATTCATTGTCTCTACCTTTTAATAATCACTATTCGTTATTATCTATTACTTACATAATTCTTAATGAAACTTTTTGTATCGTGCGTTTAGTCGATAGATGGATTTTTCGTAAATTAATTCCATATAATCTATATGCAACGGCTGATTTAAAACAATGTTAAACTTATTTTAAAAAGAAAAGGTATGTGATGAACAGTAATACCAAAAAAGATAAGTTTGAAACGAACTATTGAAATATTACTAGATAAATTAGGAAAATCTAAATACGTAAATTAGAAATGAAATGTTAAAGCAAAAAACAAAACAAACTAGACCTTGATAGTAAAAGAACATTTTAAAAAAACTTAGCTATATAATATATTTATTATAATTATGAATAAAATAAAAAGGCACAAATCAATTCACACAAATTGACATCAGGAATAACTTCACAGTTCTACATGACCTCATCAATTCTATACGCATAATGAGCGTATAACACATTATGACTATTATAATTGCCAAACAAATAGTATTTTAAACATAAATTATGTTTAACATTTAAACATTCAATTATCAAAGAAATAATGGAATTTATAATAAAAGAAATATTTGAATTGAGCCGAAATAGGCAAATTTGTTCTGAGAGTGTCCCCTTTGAGTAGCGTTCAGCCTCATTAGCGATTTTCCATTTGAACGACTCGTAAAAAGACGTTGGAAACTCTTATTCTTATAATAAAACAAGGTATGATGCCCGGGTGCGTTTGAATAGATTATCTTATAGCTTTGAAAAAGGCAATACGATAATAATGCCAATTTTCGTATCGTATCTTTCAGTTTACGTTCATATACAAAATGCAAACCAACTTTGTGAACTTTCTCACTGTTAGGAATGAGATGGAGTAGTAGCAGAAGGGTTAATAGTCTGCCATCACACTGACAATAATGCATTTTTATTTTGTGATATGTTTTTATTCTGTTACTACTTATTTGATAGACTACATTCCAGCATTAGACCTGAAATTCACCTCCATTAATTAAAACACATATTTATTATTATGATTTTTAATTAAAAAAGGGGTACCAAATTAAAACTATGGATCTATTCTTACACCAATTAGTAGGTCAAGGATCCCTCCGTCATGAGAGGAGGCCCGTCCCTTCAGTGGAGCATTAATGGGCTGTTATGATTATTACACCATTACAATTTACTTGGACGTTTTATTATGTATGTATTTGTATATATGAATATATCGCCGTCCCCAACGAACAAAACCGTAATAGGAAAATGACAATTTTACAGGAGGGCATAAAAACTAAATATCATAAAAACTAATAAACTTAAGAAAAACTTTCTGGTACAGTCACGAGCAATAATATGTACACATTTTCACATTTTGTAAAACATTTATCTAAAGTTCTGCTAATCCAAAATTGAATATTCGAAGATTAGTTCAAAACTGTACGAAACCTCTTCGAAATTATGAAATAATTTTATTATTCTAATGTCTAGATAAACGTGCAGATGGTTTAGAAAATTTGACAATGTGTACATATTATTGCTCGTGACTGTACCAAAAATTGGGTGTTTTTTTTATGCATCCGATTATGAGTTATTTATTATGAAAAATGTTTATTTATTATAAGAAAAGTAAGAAAATGTCTATTACCGACTCATATAAAGGAGAATGTTAACGCAAACTAACTTTACCATAGTGTTCGACTGAAATCACAAAATGGTCTTGCTATAGTTATAGTGCATTGTGATATTGTTGAAGGGAAATATAAATGTACTTTGTATTCGTAAAATGTCTTATCAATTTTATTCGATGATTTAACTGAGCTCAAAATTACGGTAAAGATATATAACGCGCTTCTTCGATAATCCTTTTTCAGACGTTAAGGAAGGTAAGCGTTAATTACATACAAAAAAAAATGCGAATGAAAGGAAGACAATGGATAATTATTATATTTATTCTTATTATACCATATTTATTATTATACCAATAATTTGTCAGTATTATCTACTCCAAAGTAGATAACACCCAACAAAAAACAAAGCGTATTTTAGCGATCGTTCTAGCTTTTAGCGTCAAGATCTAGATCAGGGAAAATTCTGTCATTTGAGTGCTTACATTTTAGGGCCGAGGGAAACGCCACCGTAGTGATGAACACAACTGATTATTACGGTAAAATAGGGGTACTACTAAGTGATGATAAGGTATACAAACTTGTATCATACAATCCCACGGCCAGAGTGCCACGAAAAATACGCTCACTAATCCAAGATCATGGACTTTTTCACAGAAGACGAGTACGAACGATTAAATAAACCAAAATCGCAAAGGCTCCGTGTTGAGAAACTTCTCTATACACACTATATTCACCCCGGAGGCCAAGGTTAATAGTATAGTACGTTCAGTAAAGGATGTCCTTCTTCTGCAATGTCCTGGATTGTACAAGATTGACTGTAGCTGTGGCAGCTCTATTATTGGGCAAACAAAGCGGAAGCAAAGAACCGACAGACCAACAAGTCAGCAATCGCCGAACACCTGGTTAACGCTGGCGCTATTCACTAGATAGAATTTCATAAACCTCGGGTAATCTCCACCGATTGCCACTATTATACTTGAGACTTGTGCGCGAGGCCATCGAAATCAAAAAGTCCCCTAGGAGCTTTAACCGGAATGACGGTTTCTAATTGTCAGCAATGTGGAATCCAGTGATTTCAAACACAAAACTTCCCTTTTTTGAACGGTCGGGTAACGTACAGAACAGCTATTCGGTCAGTGTTATGTGTAGAACCATTAAAGTAACATCTCAAGATACGACGGTAGATGATAATAATCTAATCGCATCACCAGTCAGCTTGCGACCACGGCCAGGGCAACCTGTGCCGAAACGTCAAGTTAAATAAAATGCGCGTTAATATCCCTTTTATATAATATTTATAATAATGAAACGCGTAGTAGCATAGTTTAAACGTTATAATTAGTATATAAAATTAAAACACGTATACTAATCATACTCTTTTGCATTGTACTAACTTCTTGAGCAGGGTAGAAACCATAACAACAGTAAATAACTGTCTGGTATGTGCCGGTACTTAGTTAAAAATCAAAAATAACATCAAAATAAAAACAAATATACCTACTCTGATTTACCTCTTTACCTGTTATTGTTATTAACGCTTCTTTTCTTCAACATTACGATTAAAGGACGAAGCATGCCTAATGCTTCGTCCTTCAATCGTAATGTAATAAAACTGTCTGTCACGTAGGGTGTGAGAGAGAGCAATAACACATTGCGATAAATATGAATGCGAGTTCTCATCCGAACGATATTTTGTTGGCGATTACTGGCCACGGCGTTGTCATTTTTCCCTTGAGCAATATGGTAATAGTAGCTTACTCTACAACTTTGATTCAAAAGATTTGGTAATATGCTTTTGCGGTAATAATCGTTTCAAATTGTCTACTAAGTGTTCCTGGAACAATAACTTAAAGATCATTACTTTTTTAATTATCTTAGAAAGTATTTATCGCAGGGCCCTAAAAAAAATTTGAGTAATGTAATACAGTCTGTGGATAGCGAATATGCAATAATAAAAAAAAATGGTTATAGCTATTACCATAGTGTTCGTTGGGGACGGCGATATTTGGATAAAACCTAAATTTCTAAATCACTTTTGGTGTAATTTCTATGGGACCAACTTAGAAATAGTCTTTCAAATTTTTCTACTAGTCTACTATCGACCGAGTTTGAAAGGTAAAAGTTGGGCAAAATACATAAAAAAAAAAACGAAAAAAGAATTTTTTTTTTCGACACATTTTTTCGCGTTATTTGTAAGATCTTTGAAATATGGAAGTTATAAAAGATAGTCATTCGAAGTTATTCATTTGTAAAATTTATTGTCTGCTCTTTGTCTTACAAGATCACGGTTCAAAAAATCGAACATGGCATCACAATAATTCTACGCAAAGTTGATACGAGATCCGTGACGCTTATATTGTGAAGCTTACAAGGTTGGATACACATTTTCAGATGTTCAAGTTGATACACAAATTGTGAAAACTAACTACGTAAGCATAAAACAAAACACGCTTTTTATGAAAATATTAGTAAGGTATGCGTGTGGTGACGGAGTAAGAATACAATATGTTACCACCCCATCTCATCCCATGGGTGTCGTAAAAACCGACTAAGGGTCTATCCGTGAATGTTATCTTTACGAAATAAAAAGAAGGAAAACTTAAAATTAAACCCTATACCAATCCGTCTGCCCAGCGTAGTATTAGTAGGCCAAGTATCCCTCCTTCACAGAAGGAGGCCCGTCCCTGCAGCAATGTCTCAACATTAATGGGTTGTTATGATGATTAGTAAGGTTAATCGGTGAAATCAGTCCTGAGTTAATTTCAAGATACTAACGTACTCGTAGTAACGTACTCGTCCTCATAATATACCCGATAGACTTATTCAGCGATTACTAGAAACAAAACAGACATACAAAAAATATCTGTAAAGTTATTTTTTGTGTTGATGTTATTGTAATATACACAGTCATAGTTATATAATGTTTTAATATTCCTGTTTTTTTTTTCGTTAATTTATCTTTTTTTTTACTGTTTTTATAGTAGTGTATGTAAATGCAATTGGTTTGATAAACCGTATTAACATACTTAAATAAAATTAATAAAAATCTAGATATAAATAGGAACGAGATAAAAATCGAATACAAGAATACAAAAAACAAAGCCACTAACTACTTTTAAAGTTTACACTTTTTCTTCCAACAGAAGAATTTACAAGTATAACTTAAAGTCTCATTATGTATTAAAGAAAAATAAAAGTGTATAAGTAACAATTTATGAAACTTTCGTTTTATTCGTTTTAATTAGTGTAAATTGTAAAAGCTGGTTTTAATGGCACTTTGTAATGAATGGATTTATTTTGATTAGAAGTGATTTAACTAAGGCGACGACGACACCCTAGAGACAAGTTTCAAGCGGTAGGCCGTAGGGTGATACAATACGGCCTTGACACCATTCTTGTTAAATTTAACTACAATTACTTGTGAAAATGACGATAAAATCGGGATTCCTTTAACGACGAAAAGAAAATTGACTACGTAATACCATGGTAGCGTCAGTTTTCTTTATTTTGTTCTCGTTGTAATGTCTGTGAACTATCTTTTAATTGGTTATTATAATACCCGTACCCAATCTAAAAGTACGGTCAAATGTTCTAAGACTATAAAATTATATTTGTTACTTAATGTTTATAACTCGTTCACATAGCGCCATCTAGTACCATACTTTTTAAAGATTATGCTATGGGTACTGCGCGGGCTCTACTAAACTAATGAATAAAGTTCTTGAATAAATACATAGAAAGATATATTACACACCTCAACAAAGTCTAGGGATATTTTGTATAAAGTTGTGAAACTCAAAAAATTTGGATTGTAATTTTGTTTTTTTTTAAATTCTTTTGATGAAAACTTACTTTGTTAACCTTTTTCAACCATTCTAAATTTGAATTTGGAAAATAAAATTAAAAATAAAAGATTTACGCGGCTTAAACGTAGTCAAGTTCGAAAATGTAATTTACCAATAGTAAGTTTTGACTGCTTTTTTGTGTAAAATTTAAGTTTTATAACAATTTAAACGTTTATTTCGAATGAATGATATTGTGTGCATCAAGCAGCGGCGCCATTTCATCAGATAGAAAATGTTATGGGCAGTAGGCATGCTCCCAGCAGCGGGTACTAAGCGGAGAATTGCTGAAGAGATTAGAACAATACAAAATATGAAATCAGGGTTATGGTCACGTTATCGTGCTGCTGGTGAAGTGGCTGAAAGATACCACAGCAAAAAGTCTATCACCACTTAACGACATGATCGATTTTTGCAAGTTCCCGCGAAAAGACACCCAAATGTTACTACCATGCAGCTGGTGTAGAGGCTCCAGCTCTTGGTGGAGCCTCTTGCGGGTGACCAAACTGTCAGAAGAAGTCGGCATGAAGCCCACCTTTATGCTCGCATACCGCTTTATACTCCAGCACTACGCCGAGCGAATCGCGCACGACGACTAGACTGGGGTCGTGAACATTTGCTCTGCAAAGATAACCTGTGATCTGTAGTAGTGTTTACACATGAGTCCCGGTTCGGTTTCCACTCGGATTCACGCAGAGAACGTGCTTGGCGAGTTCCTGGTTGTGATAGCCGTCTACAACATCCTCAGGAAATCTATTCATACCACGATAGAACAAATTATGGTTTGGACGGGAATTCGTGTCGGTCGAAGAACAGAGCGCGTTTTGATCAGAAACACCATGACCGCTGAAAAATAATTTAACGAGGTGCTAGTACTAATAATCTAACCCCGTAGACTACAATTGGGCCAAATGTTCAAGTTCATGGACAATAACACCCGTTCGCATAAAGCGAGAGTGGTGACGAGCTGGTTGCAGGAGCACGACGTATCGATTTTATGCTGAACCACTCAATCCCCTATCCTCAAAACCATAAAATACGCGTAGGACATGTTCAAAAGAAGGGTTTTGGTGATTTTTCCTGCATAAAATTGCGATGGAAGGGCAACTTATTTTGCATCCTAGCCGGACCTGGAACAATATACAGCACCAAGACCTGGATAACATAATAAAAGCATGAAAAACCATTGCAGGACCGTTATATACGGTTTTTTTAATGTGCTGACTACTGATTTCTCACATAACAGTTAAAAACAGATTAATTTTTGCTTATTTTCACTTTTGCTTAAGAAACACATTCATTGTTAGTTTTACTAATTTTCCAACTTTTTTATTTATTTGAATAAAAAATTATTTATGCAAAAATAATTCTTTTATTTAATTCTGGATTGTAGTCTGATAAATTGTCTTTATAAAAATATAAACATCTGGTATGCTATCTTCAATAATTTTGAAGTTAATTGAGTAAATACCAAATATCCCTAGACTTTGTTGAGGTGTGTATATGCTTATAATCGTACATGACTTTCGACTAGTAGTTTTAGTGCTTACCAGTAGTAAGCACTAAAACGCACAAGGCAACAATAGCAAAAAGCTGTAACTTTTTTTAGCTAATCAAAGTTATTAAACACCTAATTGTATTGTAATAATAAGAACAATTTCCTTTCTCATTAAGACCTAACAAAATTGCCTTAAAAAGAAACAATAATCTAAACTAATCACAAAATGAAACGCAAATATAAGCTTAACTAGCTTTTAAAGGATATCTAAGGTTTCTTAAAACTCCAGCAAAATGACATCTCCAGGCGACTCGTAGTCCGTACTAGTGGCGAAGTGTCCATATAACTCGATTCCTACCGGCTTACCTTTGCAAAAACCGCTTAGCATTGTCTATTAATCAATTATAAATCAATGATGCAACATCCACTCAATACAAAATAATATAAAACAAAAAAGTATTCTCTTACGTAAATCGCAATAATAATACAAAATTATAGTAATAATAATTTTCAATATGATTATTTACGTACTCATAACGCCATCTAGTAATTAAAGGTTGTCAACTAACCACTTGTTTGTTATGGGTCAGTCAGAGAGTACCTAAAGCGCGCATGCGCGGGGCGCGGTAAGCCGGTCGCGAAATTAGGAATCCAGTACAACAATACGTACGGAAATCGTACGGCCACGTGACACTTTGTCTTCGTCGATCTAAGGTACCATATAAGCCGATGGCCACCGGCTTATGACAAGGATAAAAGATACAACTACAACATTGCGAGAGCGAGAAAGCACTATTGCAACCAGTGGACCGACCAATTGTAACGAAGTTTCATTTCATTTTACGCTAAGTACTTAATTTGCCATTGACATTCCTTTTTGTTTTTATCAATTATTTAAATCTATACGATGTATGGCTATCTTTAAATAAATGAGATTTAAAAAAAAAAAAATTAAATCTGCTAGAAATCAGTCTTTCTTCTGAATTTTCAGCTTTTAATTATATTTATTTGTTTTTATTTTTTTATTCTCTCCATCTTGACTTTGGCAGAATCATCGGTAAACGATAGGACCATTAGAAGAAAAAACAGAATTATTTATTTTCTGCAATTATGTTATAAAATTCGCTTTCTTGTTTAAAGTCATTGAGGTAATTATGTACTACGTACCTACTTTAAAGTAGTAAAATTTGTATGTTTAATTATTTATGATTGTGTATTATGTGTTATGCATTGGTTGACTTTATTTTTGTCGTAGTGCGTTGGGATCCTATGGAATATTTTTGTAAGTACTTGTTTGTATTATTTATCAGCAAATTTAATAGTTTGTTGTTATAAGGGACACGTTAATAGTGTTAGATTATATTGTCTATCCATAATAATGTGTTGTGTGATAAAACATCGTGAAATTAAATTATAAATATAAGAAACGCCGGCGCACTTTGGGGCGCCTACGAATACCTATGAACGACAGAATAATAGTAATATAAAGTAGAACGAAAGTCCACGGAATCTTCGGCTTCCCTTTTATAAAAATCCACCCTTCGCCACTGGTCCGTACTAAAGAATAAACAAGGACATCGTAACTTATTTTAACGTTAAAACTCGTAAATCTTCCATTAGAACTTCTATGCAAAAGTTAAGAAAACTGGGAGGTATTAAAGGTAAAGCTTAACACATTTAGACCTCTAAGTTTATAGCATAAAAGCTCAACTTTCCACTTGTTGGGTCGTAATTGTAATCGACTACTTTTCCTCCATTAGCAGGGTGAATGGTCCGGCCACTTTGTTCAAGTCATGGGTGGTCGGGGTACAGTTAAAGTCAATAGTAATGGTAGCCTATACGAGTGTATTACGCGTCCGCACTCATTATCTGAGCTATACTCTATCTTGTGTAACATCTTGCTTGAATTTTATGTATGTGTAGGGAAATATTTAGGTACGAAATGTAGTAAATTTTATTTTAAATATAAAGTAGTTATCTTTCCTAGGTTATAATAATATTTTGTTAAATATAACCTAGCTCTCGCGATGAAGTAGAGGAAAGTAGTGAAATTCAACTACCATAATATCATTCCAAGAGAAGACAAACAGGTAATAAACTCAGAGCGTTAGGTTTTTCCATACAAATTCAGTCCTTGCAGTGGACAATATTTGAAACTACAATAGTTACGTAAATAAAGGGGTCACAGCTAGTTTAACCCTTTGATAAACACCAGTAGTCAAAGGTACATAAAGGCTGTACTTTATAATAGTACATTAACTGCAGTATTTTATGATGGTTCCACATTGACGATACGCTACGGCAAGCGTGACAACATGGTGCAACGCGGCACGGCTTTTCATGCACATGTAACTAATGTGTCGTTATCATGGAGCGCTCGCCGCATTGTGGTGACAAGGATTTAGAATTTTGATGGATATCTCTTAATGAAATTCCTAAATCTTAAATACATCAGTCATACCGAGGGGAACAGATTGGTGACAACGCCCCATCACGAGGGTTTCAAGCCAGTACGAACACGAAAATGAATAAGACATACATTAACCAGTAAAAACCAAAGCAAACTGGTCTAGCCGGAATTGAACCTGTAAAACAAATTTCTCTTCAAATATGTAAAAAAGGCACGTCTTTAACAATAATTTGTGTATTATACAAATGGGGCCCTAAAAACCAGCGCAATTTTCAAGGATATACATATTTCTACAAAGACTCCAGCCTATATTTCTGGACTCTTGTTATGCGAAATATATTTTTAAATTACATTCTATAAATTATTAAGTGCTTTTATCCTGTTAATTTCATTGCATTGCTGGTAAACGTAGCGATCCTGTAGCGGCGTAGCACATTCGTAGCACTTGTAGCTTGTGCCTGCTACGCTAGTATAATTGCGCTAATACCTACGCTACGCTCATCTGTCCCACACGTTGTTTCTTGCTTTACCAGAGATAAAGATATAAACCTTTATTGTAAATGATATACGTTTAGTTTAAGAAATTTAAACGCAGCGCTTTACAACTACTTATTTTGTTGAAATTAGTAAAAACTGAGTAAAAAAAATTCATATTCATACATTTTTACGTTGCATTTTACACAATTAGCACAATTGATGATAACACCTTTTCCTCACACATACACATTACATAATAACAGATATTCCTTTATTTCACATAAAGATGTGAAATAAAGGAATATGACTGACTGAGACTGATGAACATTTTTAATACTAAACCAAAACAAATGGAAATTATTACTTGAGTAGCTATAGCAATACAAAAGTCTTACTTTTTAATAAGAAAATTAAGACTTAAATAACAAAAATCCGTCGGACACTTTAATATCCATTACCGCATTACAGTCAACTGCAGTGTTTTGCAAACAGCCAAGGCAAAACAGAGTCAGCATAGTATGTGGTACAAGAAAACGACTTCACCATGTATTTCGTTACTGACTTAAACCCTTTAACCTCTAGGCATGATATACTTACTTGCATATTTTTGTCCACTCCTAAGCGGTAGTTACACTCCTTAAGAAATTGCATCGAAATTTTTGTAATTTGAATCTTACATTCATAATTATTCGGTTATACACTGGGCCGCAATGAAAACGGGTCACTTACATAAACCTTAATAACTTCCAAAATATTGGAGCTAGCTTTATGAAATAAACACTAAAATAAAGATAATTTAACAGTCCTTAAATGGAAGTGATAAAAATTACAGATTGTTAAATGTCTTTTTGACAATAGTAAGTTAAATAAAAATTGACACTTTCATTACATGTCGAAAACAGGTGAAAGGTATCAGAAATGCAATTTTCACTCATTTATTACGCTGTATTATTATCAGAAGCTGTTAATACAGCTTACATCTGGTTTTGGATGCTTTCCATTTGGTTTTTAATTGAATTCTGAGGAAAATACACCCATTTCTCTATCACTGCTTCTTTGAGTTCACAAAGGGTGATTAGAGGGAAATATTGATGTCCTACTCATCGATCCAATACGTCCCAAGCATGCTGGATCGGTTTTAAGTCTGGGTTGCGTGCTGGCCACTTCATACGTGTGATAGCGATATCTTTACGGAACTTTAACACTATTAAATCTGTATGAAGAAGAGTGTTGAGTTCCATAAAGGTGCCTTTTTCGCCGATGTTTGCTAAAAATGAGCCATCATACTCATTAATGATTTCATTCAAGTACCTCTCTGCAGTTAAAGTACCATTTTCTATCACTACTAGCTCGGTGCGACTTTCAGAAGAAGTTCCAGCTCACACGTGTACAGTGCCTCCGACATAAGGTACTTTCTCTTCAATGTAAGCTTGGTTATACAGGTTACCTGTACTTTTCCAGGCTCTTAGACCTTCATCGTGCTTGTATAATGTAAATCTCGACTCATCGGAAACATTTTCCTTAACTAATCAGCCATGAGTGCTATTCACGAGTTTTTTATCATCACTTTATCTTGAATTTTGATGTTGTCTTTCAAGTGCAGATCTAGGACTGTAATTTTGCTTCACCTAGACACTGCCTCACTATACAAGTGCTTGGATTGCTTTCTCGAGCACGTTGCAAGTCATTTTTGACTACAACAGCCGTTTGAAATCGATTTCTTAACATTCTCGACACCATGTAACGATCCTCTAGTGTTTTTGTGCACGCTGTTGGTTCAGATCTTGGTCTGCATGCATTGGATACAGTATCTTCTACTGGCTGGATTACTTTGCAAACGTTTGAGAGCTATAAACTACCAGTTCTCGCTGTATAACGATGACTACGTCATTTTTCTAGCATTTCTGGAATCCCTGTAGACTCTTCAGGGGTTAGAGGCATGTTTTTATGCTAATTTGATCAGAATATCAAATTTCTGTATATAAAATGCGTCTTTTTTCATGATACAGCAGAAAAAAAGTAAAAAACATGGTTTCGAAACTGTTGTTAAAATATCAAAATTTTGTCTTTATTTTTAATTTATGTATTTAATATAATAATCAAAATAACTTGAAAGATTTTACTTGCAGCATTATTTGTAATTAAATTATTTATCATTTAGTCTTTATTTTATAAAGCTAGCTCCAATATTTTGGAAGTTATTAAGGTTTTTGTAAGCGACCCGTTTTCATTGCGGCCCAGTGTATTTTCTCCATCAGTAAAAGATGTCCATTCCTACAGTAAATTATATTTTAGGTAGGTACGTGTTTGGATACAGCTTACGATTCATATCAACCCATTAATATCCCACTGCAGGGACAAGCCTCCTCCAGTGAAGGAGGGATACTTGGCTATACCACGCTGGACAAACGGATTGGTATAGGGTTTAATTTCAAGTTTTCCTTCTTTTTATTTTCTAAAGATAATATTGACGGATAGTCCCTTAGTAGGTTTTTACGACACCTATGGGATGAGATGGGGTGGTGACTGTATTTTTACTCCGTCACTACACTGATCTTTAGCTTACGATAAACTTTATTTAATTGCGCTTATAATTTGGACCACAAGACGACACGACAGTAGAACTGCAATGAGATACAATTTTTTATTGCTTTGCTTCGACTGACGAGCAAATAATTCACCTGAAATCAGTTGTAACCGCCTCAAATTAATGTCAGTAAGTAATACCAGACCACAACTGATTACCCTATAGTTACAGAGTTATAGTATACGGTAGTGAAGTCTATAACTCTGTAATTTTATAAGCTACTATACCCTTCCACTTATACACAGTAACACTTTCTTTCATCCTACTGCTTAGAGGTACATTTACCGGTCATAGCAGTTCACATTTCTAGGCGGTTTCTTATTGAAGATACATACTACTTGGTACATACATACATACATAAACTCACGCCTTATCCCGTCCGGGGTAGGCAGAGACGACAAAACACTACTTGTCACGATCCCGGCAAACAGATTGGGCCTCGTCCACATTCATTAAGCGAGTCATACACGCGCGTCGGTTACGAGTGCTCTTCATTTCATTTGGCCCTTTACTACTTATCATCACCAATAACTAATATTTCATTAATTTCAGTTTATTAATTACAATTAAGTATTATTTTTGTCGTCTTCTTGTTTGTTTAAAAAGGAAAACACATTTCCTTACAAACACATCACATCAATCATTAAGTACGACGTAGACGTTTAAAGTTAATTACTTTAAAAGCATACAATGTGTTCGATAATGGTATTAACATAATCTAATTCAGTACAAGTTGAAAACAGTCTAACAGTTATACGAAGAAATGAATTTTAGAACTGTAAAATATCTGGTTTATATGGAAAATTTTGTTTGCATCTTCAGAAATTTTATATGTTACAGAAAAATTACTAAAATATTCATTATCTTATGGGTTGCCCTTGAATGTGTATTCATGATAGCAAGCCTTGACTACGATGGTCTTATAACGCATAAACATACATATGTCAAAGATCAAATAATATATATGGTCACGATAATAGCATTTAGTATTTCAGTTTTAATACTATCTGTTTATCATTCGAAGGATTTTTGCAATCTTACAAAGAATATAGATGCGTTTAACTATTTTATTAACGATGAATGTTACAAAAGAAAACTAGATAAATTACAAAAAGTTTGTACTTTTGTAGCAATGTTCTTTTGTTTACTTATATTTGCATCTACAGCCTATGGTATTACACTCTATCATGGCAGCGACCTAGATGTGGATATAACTATTTTGATTATGCGTTACTACATTATATTTTTAAGTATCTTTCGATTCACATTCGAATATTTTATACTGTTCTGCATTTTATTTGTGCTCTCTGAACAATTAAATACGATTACCAAATTTATAAATAATATTGGTAGTGAAAGAAATAAATTGTTCTTAACAAAAGATACGAAGATTATAAATGGTATTTCAAATAAATTCGATTTATGGACATCTGTTTATAAAAATGTTAATCATAGTTCTAAGATTTGTAATAGAATCTTCAGTAATCAGGTATGTAGAACTTATATTATTCATATTTGTTTAAATAAGAGCAGGTAAATACACCATCAAGTTGGCTTTTGGGCTAATTAAGCTAGTGACGGAGAAATGCTGTTGCTTGTGTTGTAGTCAAACCAATTTCTATAAAGTTGGTGTTTTGGTGCAAGACATCCATGTGGAAATATATTATGGTTGTGTAACCATTATTAATACACTCGAGAGCAAAAGTTCCGGGTCACTAGCATTTACTTCAATATCTTGAAAACGAATAAAGCTATCGTATTGAAATAAATTGAACTTTATAGACAATTTAATGTTACTAAAATAAAATGCATTACATTTACTACTGACCATTTATTTTATTATGTTTAAAAGGACAAATTAAAAATGGCGTCATTTTGCTTGTAAAACCAAAACTGAAAATATTGAATTTTTTATATTTACAAGTAGTTTTAACACGGTTTAGTACTTGGTATTACCCCCACGTGCTGTCTGGACTGCTGCAATGCGATTTGGCATGCTGTACACCAAGTTTCTGAAACACTGTTGGGGAATGTTCTCCCATTCCTCTACCAATGCATGTTTCAAGTCACTAAGCGTAATTAAAGGAGGATCTTGTTGTCTTACCCGTCGTCCGAGCTCGTCCCAGGCGTGCTCGATTGGGTTGAGGTCGGGGCTACGTGCTGGCCACACCATGGGACGAATATTCACCTCATCAAGGTAGTCTTGCACTACACGAGCAGTGTGGGGACGGGCGTTATCCTGCATAAAGATGGCATTCTCACCAAGTCTTGCCATAAATGGACCGACGTGCTCGTTGAGGATTTCATCCACGTATCTTACGCCATTAAGAGTACCGTTTTCGATCAGTACAAGCTCTGTTCGGCTTTCCGCAGAAATTCCAGCCCACACGAGTACCGAACCACCACCGTATGACACCTTTTCTTCAATACAGGCTTGCATAAATCTTTCTCCTGGTCTTCTGTACACCTTTGCCCTTCCGTCGTGTGTATACAGCATAAATTTTGATTCGTCCGAGAATATGACATTTGACCAATTTTCAATCGTCCAATTCGAGTGTTCGCGTGCATAAATTCGTCTTGCTATACGATGGTGTCTCTCGAGTTTCGGACCATTTGCGGGTCTAAATGGTTTCAAATTACCTTCAGCAAGTCGCCGTCTTACAGTCCAAGCAGAAGGGCTGCTTCCACCAAGTCCTAAAAAATGATGAGTCAGTGCTGTTCCCGTAAGAAACCGATTTCGTAGCATAGAGTTCACTAAATATCGATCTTCCCGTGCCGTCGTACACCTGGGTCTGCCTGTTGTTGGTCTGCGTAGGTTCAAACCAGTTTCTAGAAACCGCTGGCGAACACGCTGAACTGTAGACAACGATACACCGACTATTCTTGCTGTTTCTCGCTGACTGCTCCCATTTTCCAGGATCGTGAGGATTCTCGAACATTCCTCAGGTGTGAGTGACATACTCGTAATTACCACTTTAATAATGACTATTGGATACCTGGATGACTCCTTATCCACTTGAACGACAATTGGTATGATTTATCCACTGACAAAATGGCGGGACTTACGTCATATGGTATAAAAGTACCAAAAAAAAATTCGTTCTCCAACGCGCAATATTTTATAAAAACATGATTCTACCGCTTAAACTCTGCGGTTAAAAAAGTCTGTGGGACAATTGTCGATAGTTTCCGAACGGATTACACCAAAATAAACAGCTGTAAAAAATAATCTGTGGTCGCAATGTCAAACAGAAGTTTGCTTCATTTCGTTTGTCCTTGTATGAAATTTACTGTTTATTTATGTGTGAAATACATTTGATTAATTAAATATTGTTGGAAGTGTAATATATTACAATTTTCTAGAAAATGTGTGCTTTCTAATGGTCGTAATATTATGTTATAAAAGTTAAGTAACTTTTAAAATTTAATAAAAGAAAAGTCAAAGACTAAAACTTAGCCTTGAGTTTAACAATAATGGCGGTTTAATTACGCTTTCCTCAATAAAAGTTTATTGAAATCGTTTAAAGTTTATTGAAATCGTTTAATTCTAGAAGATAAACTAATAAACAATAATTAAATTTAGAAAACAAACCTACTACGTTCTTATTTTTATGTTCTTATTGGCTAAACAAAAATATGGTATGCACGTACAAAACGCCGAGATGGCCGAGTCAGCTAAAAAAGGTATTTATTTCAAAAATAATTTAAAATACTTTAACCTTATCCACTTGAACGTTAACTGCGCGAATCGCTTTCGCGAGTCCAACGTTCAAGTGGCAACGCTCGCAGTTTTTTATGTGTTTATAAAAAACTGCGAGTTTTCCGTCTTGATAAAAACGGCTAACACGAGAAAATTACTGCATCAATTTGAAAATGAAAAACATCGTCGTGTTCGTAAAAGTATAGGAAATAAACTTAAATTACAATACATTAACCTTACGAATATCTAAATACAATGAATAGTTGATAAACCTGAGAAATTGCGAAAAATTGTTGACATTTTCCGCGATTTTCCGGGAATTATATTATTTGTGAAAAAAATTAGCAACCCAAATTGAAGGATTTTATTTTTAAAATATAATTAACTATATTTCTTTTAAAATAAAATAAATATATTAGTAATTCATAAATACATTTTATGACAGAACAAAAACAAAAGCAAAAACAGTAGTGAAAATTAGAAGTTCTGATTTTAAAAAAATGGATCTTTTTTTTTATAACTTTTTTAATGCCATTACTTACCGCCAATCAATAAGTTTTTATATGTTTAATGAAAGATTATTAAATTGTCTATAAAGTTCAATTTATTTCAATACGATAGCTTTATTCGTTTTCAAGATATTGAAGTAAATGCTAGTGACCCGGAACTTTTGCTCTCGAGTGTATATTCTTACTCGTTCCCCACACTAAGAACAAATTTTAATTTGTTTCAGCTGACTACTATGGTAGTGATAATGACAACCTATTCTTTCATGGTGCTCTACATAGCTGCGACTGCTTTATCGGTAAATAAACTTTGACATTAAACTAGAAAAAAATGTTATGGTACATGAACCTAATTAAGAGAAGTCAAAGATTATATATTAGACACTTTAGTGAACGAAGTATATTTTGTAGTTTTCTTTAAAAATATGATAAATAGAAACATATTGTTACTTTCGTTTTTCTTGAAAAAGATATCTATTAACCCTACAGTGGTCGCGCGGACTACATATGTAGTCCACTAACATAAAAGTAAAAATATCACGAAAACAGTAAACGCCAGTTTCATGTGCTGCTAGGTACTTTCAAAATGAACTATCGAGACACATACTTAGTGCAGCGAATGTGTCCGGTCGCTTGAGCACGTGTTACAGTAACTCCGCAAAACTCTTGGACGCACTGTAATGTAGAACAGAGCAGGCAATAAAAACATCAGAAAGTCGTGCACAGCGTGCAAAAAATTATCATTACAAAATAACTTGTCTTTCCTGCACAGAAAATATTATTAGTAATTAATTTTTATCTATTTTTTTATTGTGAGTAATACCTGTGATATTTATGCCAATTTATATAAGGTTTTTTTAATATTTTTGTTATTAAGACTAAGAGTTTGTGATTTAGTTTCATTATTATATCTACTTATGGAAAGGGCACTGATTATATTTCAATAATTAAAATAATGAAAAATAGCTTAAATATATGTTTTATTTAATTTTAAAAATGGAACACAAGTGTAGTCCGCGCGACCACTGGGGTCTCATTTAGATGCGCGACCACCGTAGGGTTAAAACTATAATAAATAAATAGTAATTTCTTCAATAATAAAACTGCTCAACAATGATTGAACTATACTTTTGTAGGTATTGTTTTACAAACAAGATACATTTTTATATATTTTTTTCTTAGACCAAGAAGAGTTTATCCATGTTCCTGACGAATTTGTTCGCAATGTGGGTGTATGTGATCGCCATGCTTGTTATATGTCAAGCAGGACAACGTGTGAAATATAGTTCAATTACTCTTAGCCGAAAACTTTGTGGACTCTTGCTATATTCGTTTAATGGTTGGTATTTACATAAATCTTATTTCGGTTGTTTTTTTCTGTATATTAAAACATAAAGGATAGCATTATTATTTTGTATACAAAATTCTCGCATAAGTTTTATTAAAAAGAGGTAAATACACAAACTAAATGTATTAGACTTCCTTGTTTTAAGTGATTGCGCAAGGTCGCGGTTTCCAAATCCTCGCACTTTTTTATGCGATCCGTAAACGAGTATCTTTCTAAATCTAAAGACTTTTTGTAATCGTTATTTTTTTATATTGAATAGTACAGATGTAGCCGTTTAGAATACTTACTTAAAAGAAAATAAATAGTATAAATTTATAATTTCATAAAAGTATAAAAAACTTTTAACATAGCGTAAGATGACAATAAACTAATTTATATTTTTTCAGATGAAACTTCACGCAAAAGAACTAAGGATTTGTTACGATACTGTAACACTCATCCTGTACAAATGAATTTAATAAGCTCTATGAATGTCGACATGTCTTTGCTGCCCTTCTGGGTCACTTTCGTCTCAACTAATACTGTCATTTTGTTACAATTTAATAATGTTCTATAAATAAAATACTTCATAATTAAAAAGATGTCTTAACAATAAATTTTCTTTTCAAGTACAAGACATAACTCTTTTACAAAGAAACTTAGTTATTTAGCCAGACTTTTATATAATAAGCCTTATTATACTCTGCTAAAATTATTTTGGAGTTCTAGCTGAAGCCAAATACATGAAACTTGGTTTATAGAATAAAAGTCTTATTTGGCTCGTAAATTACTTTTCATATAAAAATACTTATAAAGTTTAAGTTTGCTATTGTTTACAGAAATACATTTAATGACAATGTACAATATTTTTAATCCTCAATATTTATGAATTATATAATATTTCTTACACATTAACACAACGAATCTAGTCCCAAACTAAGCTGACCTTGTAATATGGGCACTAGTTAAATTTGACTAAGTTATAATTTGTTTCATAATATAAAACAAATTATAACTTACCTTACTTACTATACATATTAACTTACTTACTATATTTTTATAATAAATAATACGTATGTAATTACATCATACCGACGGGTCCTACGTATACTGGTGTATCCCGCAAATTGACGAAAATGACTTTTTTGCTTGAATGGCCTTAAATCAGTAAGAAAAAAATTAAAATTTCTTTTAGTTTCGGCGATACAAACTCGTAAACTGATGTAAGTAACACAATTTAATGCAAGGAGACGGTCAAAACTGATATAAGTTACTTGCATTAGTTTACGTAGTTACGATCTAAGTGACGCGTGAGTGTAAGTGACCGTTGCACCAGTATACGCGCGGCGACGATACAGCACGTACGTACGATACGGGTGTAACTGCAACAAACTTTACTTTAGGTATGGAATTTCTAAAAATTATTCATATTTTTAAGACGTTTTGAGTGTTTAAGATCAGTGAAAATAAAAATAATAATAAGTATGAAGCGTTCTCGGAGTCAATTAACCCAGTTACTCCTAAAACTATTAGGGGCTCAGATCTTTAAAAAAAATTGATATGTTGGTATTTGTGTCACTAACGTTTTAGAATAACTACATAAAAAAGTAATCCTGGTCCTCTGGGAAATCTGGAAAATATATAAATATAACACCTGGTAGGAGAATGGGTAGCATATTGCTAGTAGAGAACTATGGGGAATATTTTGAATAAAATTTTACACTTTATTGATTTTTAAATCTTTTTTATATATTTAAATAAATTGTGGGTAAATGAATAAATAAGCAGCTAAAATTTACGTTAGTTGTGCAATGAAAGAACTCTTAGGTAGCAAATAAACTTAACATTTCTAACATAAAAAAGTTAGTTTTTGCATTATTTACAAGTTAGGGCTTAAATTGCTTGCAGCTATAGCTACCACAATAAGGCAACGTTACTTTATAGATAATATAATTCTACAGAGCCATATTGCTAGGACATTTTTGTTCAATACATAAAAAAAAATCTCACTTTCAATAATTTGTCATCACTTGTAACCACTTGTGTATTAGCACAGCCGTGAATAATACGTGACATTATGCAATTCAATCGATCTTGTGAAAGAGTGAGAAGTTATCACGGGAGAATTAGTATCTGACAACTTTTCCCAGTACATCCACTTGAAGGGACAACAATGTTTCCACTAAACAAAAAAAAGGCCATCCTGCACGCCTTCTTGTTAATAAATAAAACGTTAGAACGTTTTATATATACGTAAACGTATCTGACTAGGTTTTTATTTTAATAGAAGTCTAATTTTTTTAAGTTATTTTTACCGCTTGGTAGATTGTTGTTGTGGTACAAAATTAATTGTGCAATGTATATTTTATTTTGATGAGTCTGTAAGACAACTATTTAATTAGTCTTAGTAGTCGTACACTTCTTACCTAAAAATAATCGAACATTTTGTTATAGATACATATTATTTTATTAACATGGTAAAGAAAGCACTGATTACTTTAACTAATTATTATTACTAAAAAGACGAAGCCAAGTATATAATATTTTATTAAAGTTTATAGCTTGTTAAAGACTGATTTAATAATTTAATATCTCTTTAACCTATTAAAGATGATATTTACTATCAGAGCGAGAATCATGTTAAATTTTAACATGTTAAAATGTTAAAATTTAATTGATTATTTTTTTGATTAATTTTAACATGTTAAATTTTAACATGTTAAAATTAACCCTAGATAACTAAACATTCGTCCAGGCGACTACGCCCTACTCCGAGAAAGTTAGGTGCACCTACTTCCCCGTGTCCTGCTCCCGCAAATCTTTGTTTACCTTCCTAATTCGTGCAATTAGTCTATTATGGGACATAATTGCAATAAACCGATTATTAGGGACTGGCCTAGGATCATGTCGTCGTCTGGCTGACGAAAGATTAGTAACTATGCCAGTTTATTTCAACGGTATGTATGGATATTATTTATGTTTTCTATAATGTATACACACGTTATATAAAATGTTTCTTTGCATATTACATTATTTAGAAAATATTATTTTATGAAATATTTTAATTTTTTCTGATTTTTTAAGGTACATTATATGACATGATTTTTGCCTGATATGATTTATATTATAATTTTTGGTGAATTTGATAAATGACAAACAACAAATACGTTAGTGGCTTAGTTAATAAATAGAAGAGAGTTTAAATAATTCAGGGTCGCAGAAAGAGGATTAGGTGGAAGAGGAAATACATCGTGACAACGACAGCGATACTAATTTTTCAAACGAATTTTTAGATTCAGGGAATGATAACAAAGGACACAAATTATAGACTCTAACTACTCTGTTGATAAGGATAATGTTACTACTACTTTTCTTTAAACTTCAAACCAGGATATTCAATGAGAGCTTCAAATAACTGCCCGATCTCTTGATGAAAAAAACAAACATAAGTGGTTGTCTTCACTTTTCTCTTATGTATCTTTTATTAAAATATTAAACCTAAATTCAATGAATGTCTTTGCTTTCTATGACTCATATAGCATAAAAAAGAAAAATCAATCTATATTACAAGATGGGAAACCAGCAGGTCGAGCCTTGATTACGGGTGCGGATACATAAACTGACTTTGAGGCGTGATATCAAGGTCATGATAAACGATATTCTTAGTAATTCTTCTGATCCTGAAACTCCTATTCCTACTGATAAAAACGTGCAAAAAATATGTTATTTATGTCAATCAAAATCTAGCAGAATGACTAAGCTAAGAATTGATGCGAGTCATGAAAAATGCCATGTTTGGGCCTCACGATAACGACACATATAGTTACTACGCCGAAAGGTTTTTGTTGTTGATTTTTACTAATAGTTCTTATTATTGAACTAAATAATCGTGCTATGTAACAAATTCCTCTTTTTAATAAATACTTTTTATAAATTCCATGTTTTATTGCGTAGTCCGCCTGACGAAAGTTTAGTTACAACGTAACTACAAATATAGTTTAGTTATCTAGGGTTGAATGAAAAAGACTTCAAAATTTGAAGTCATTATAAAAATAGTAAATACGTTTATTTTTACACATTTACCTCTCTTAAAGTTTAGTTATTTGATTAGCTTAAATCCTTACGGTTTTGTTTGACATAAGGTTGGTTTTGCTAATAAAAATCTCGCTAAACAGTGTTTAAATTTAACCCTAGATAACTAAACATTCGTCCAGGCGCCCTACGGCGACTACGCCCTACTCCGAGAAAGTTAAGTGCACCTACTTCCCCGTGTCCTGCCCCCGCCAATCTTTGTTTACCTTCCTAATTCGTGCAATTAGTCTATTATGTGACATAATTGCAATTAACCGGTTATTAGGGACTGACCTAGGACCATGTCGTCGTCTGGCTGACGAAAGATTAGTAACTACGCTAGTTTATTTCAACGGTATGTATGGAAATTATTTATGTTTTCTATAATGTATACACACGTTATATAAAATGTTTCTTTTTATTTTTGCTTTTGATTATACACTACATTATTTAGAAGTAGAAATTGTAATAAAAATTAATATTTTTTGAATTTTTTTTAATTTTTTCTGATTTTTAAAGGTACATTATATGACATGATTTTTGCCTGATATGATTTATATTAATATTTTAGGTGAATTTGATAAATAACAAACAACAAAGCGTTAGTGGCTTACTTAATAAATAGAAAAGAATTCAAATAATTCAGGCTCGCAGACAGAGGATTAGGTGGAAGAGGAAATACATCGTGACTACGACAGCGATGCTAATTTTTCAAACGATTTTTTAGATTCAGGGAATGATGACAAAGGACACCAATTATAGACTCTAATTTCTCTGTTGATAAGGATAATGTTACTATTACTTTTTTTCAAACTTCAAACCAGGATATTCAATGAGAGCTTCAAATAACCGCCCGATCCCTTGATGAAAAAAACAAACATAAGTGGTTGTCTTCACTTCTCTCTTATGTATCTTTTATAATAATATGAAACCTAAATTCAATGAATTCTTATGCTTTCTATGACTCATATAGCTTGAGAAATAAAAAGCAATCTATATTACAACGCTATTTTGTCAGGAAGATAGGAAACCAGCAGGTCGAGCCTTGGTTACGGGTGCGAATACATATACTGACTTTGAGGCGTGATATCAAGGTCATGATAAGCAATATTCTTAGTGATTCTTCTGATCCTGAACCTCCTATTCCTACTAATAAAAACGTGTGGAAAATATGTTATTTATGTCTATCAAATTCTAGCAGAATGACTAACCATTGATGCGAGTCATGAAAAATGACATTTTTGGGCCTCACAATAACGAGGCATATAGTTACTGTGCCGAAAGGTTTTTAACGTTGATTTTTACTAATAATACTTATTATTGAACTAAATAATTGTGGTATGTAACAAATTCCTCTTTTTAATAAATACTTTTTATGAATTTCATGTTTTATTGCGTAGTCCGCCTGACGAAAGTTTAGTTACAACGTAACTACAAATATAGTTTAGTTATCTAGGGTTAAGAGGCCTTTATGAGTAATTTTCTTTAATTTCAATTTCTTTATTTATTTCTCTCAATAAGGTAAATACAGTGTAAGAATAAAACAAGTACATGATAGAAAATGTGAAGGAACCTTAGTGAGAGCTGGAGTTTATACTAGGTTCGAGACCTGTGTGACAAATCTCCAGGCTCCCTCATAAGAGATACATTTAAGTTGAAGTGAGAGCATACTACAAGTACTTAGTGGTAGGTAGAAACAGAATTTCTTATTAAGAGTAAAACAAAAATAAGTTGCGTGTGTGTGTATGTGTGTGTGTGTGTGTGAGTGTGTGTGTGTATGTATGTGTGTGTGTATGTGTGTATGCTTATGTGTGTGTCCCTTCGCTTGTTTGGGTGCTGTTCATTTTAATATGAGGATGATTTTTTCCGTTTGCTCGTAATCTAAACTTTTTAGCCAATCTGTAACTGACTTTTTACAATTTATTTTGGTCATTGGGTGTATATTTAATATCTTATTCACCTTGTTGTACGTGTAGTTTCCCAGGAAATAAAAAGATCTTTGGGCCATTCTTGTCTTGACTGATATAGACGAACATACTTGGTGTTTTCTACGTACGGAAACTGTGTTAACGGGGTCATAAGGAGTTAGTGAATGAGTGATGAGAATTATATTAAGAAGAAATAATTTGCGAACAGAGAGAACATCGCAAATTCTGTAAACGTCGGTCGTGGGGTGACGATACGGCAGCCGCCATCCCACTTTTAGGACAGCTCGCTGGGCACGTTCTAGCTTTAGTAGATATGTTTTATTTGCTCCACCCCAGACTGCGATACAGTATTGCGTAAGGGATTGACAGAGGGCGAGATAAGTAAGCTTGAGGACGTGGTTATCAACAGAATTACGGAGGTCTTTGAAAATGTAGATTAATTTTCGTAATCTGGAGGCAAGCGCATCTATGTGTGTGTGGAATGTAAGCATGTCATCAATTTGTACCCCAAGGTATTTAACGGAGCTTGATTGAGACAGAATAGAGCAGTTACAGGCAGATGGGGGAATAATTTCACAAGTGTGTGCAGTGAGTGAATAGGAGAGGGAAGGGATTTTACCAGGTGAAGTAAGTGAGAAAGTGAGGTAGGTTGATTTGTTAACGTTGAGGCTCAGTCTGTTGTTAGTTAGCCATTGAGTAACTGAGTTGAGGCTGGATTGTGCGCTACCGAATGTGGATTCCCACGAGTTACCATAAGAAATAAGGGCAGTATCATCGGCGTAGGTAAAAATACATGTGTTCTCCAGCTGTAATTGACAAAGGTCATTTATGTATAACAGAAACAAGGAAGGACCGAGAATACTACCTTGCGGAACACCATTTTTAACAGTAAGTTGATCGCTGTAGTGGTCATTAATCTTTACATACTGTCTTCTATTCGAGAGGTAACTTTTAAAAAGAGATAACTGTATTCCTCTGATTCCGATTTTTTCAAGTTTTTTACAAAGGATTTGGACAGAAATTGTATCGAAAGCCTTTGATATGTCAAGAAAAACACCGATGACTTTCTGTTTCTGATCAAGTTTTGCAGTTATTTTGTTAGATAAATCTAGTACTGCTTTGTTTGTTGATAAGCCAGAGCGAAAGCCATATTGGTTCGGAGAAAGTATTTGTTCTCTCTCAAGAAATTTTGTAAGCCTGTTATTCATAATTCTCTCTAGCAGTTTAGAAAGGGTAGGAAGTACTGATATGGGTCGGTAGTTGCTAGGTTTATCTCTATCTCCTCCCTTGTAGATTGGGTGAACCACGGCAATTTTAAAAGCATCTGGGAATGTTCCAGTAGTAAGTGCTTTATTACAGATGAAGGAAATTGGGGGAATTAAAATATTTTTAAACTTTTTAAGGAATTTGGCAGAGATGTTATCACTTCCTACAGAAGAGTCATTTTTTAGGTTCGATATGAGAATTTCCAGTTCAGCCTCATCGGTTTCCAAAACCGTGAAGGTGTGATGGTGATAGGGGAGAGTATCCGCTGGCTTTTGGTGGGAGTTATTGCTAGTAGATGACGAGGAGACTGATTGTCCTATGTTTGCAAAATAGGTGTTGACGTCATTAATGGATTGTCTTGGGTTTGACAAGGAGAGGAGTTCCAGTGGTCTCGTCTTATCTTTTGTAGTGTGTGTGATTGTTTTAATTGCCTCCCAAACTTTTTTAGTATTGCCCTTGGCGCTGTCAAATTGGTTTTTGTTATACTTTAGTTTGGTGTCTCTGAGTAAATTAGTACAATAGTTTCGATATCTTTTAAAGGTTAATTTAAGGATTTCGTTACTAGGATTGTTTTTAAGCTTTAGATGTAAGTTATCCCTATTTCGTAGGCATTTCAATAAACCTGGTGTCATCCAATGTTTTTGAAATCTTTTTCGGTTTGGGACAGTTTTCAATATAGTATTTGCTGTTAAGTAAGGGGGTTAATGTTACACAATAAACGTGTTTTACTATTTTGGACGTGTGTTTGTTTCATTTTTCCATAAAAAAATCAAGTTCATGACCACAAAACTACAAAAAAAACTGGTACAACTAGTTTCTTAGTAGCTTGTAAAGTAGTGCAAGTGCTAAAAGTAGATAAATGAAATTATTTTCCCATATTTCGAGGTTTCATGATTTACAAATTACACTCATACGTATGACTAATAATGCGTATTTCTTTTATTTTCATTATTTAAAAATATATTTATTCCGGTTTTTTCCTTTCATTTTCAAATTTTGATAGGTAATACTATCAAAATTTCAGTAATTTCTGTAGAACTTTGACAAAGTTATAAGCTTTTGAACCTTTGAATTGCTCTCCTGTAAACTTGTGTTTTTGCACTTATACTAGTCTACGTAGGACCCGTCGATATGATATAATACTCATTTTCAAAAAATGTCCTTGACATTAATTCATATTTCCGGTATCGAATTATAGCGCTTTTTATACTTTTCTTCATGTCAACATGAACATAATTATTTTTCAACAACTGCCATAACGGAACCATCTGTTCTATTTCTGTATTGTTATTCTAATTAATATCAATTATATTATATGTTATAATAATAGCTAAAATAGTCGGAACAATAAGACATACATAGTAAGTTAATCTAAATAACTTTTGAAAAGGCAATTATTTTTTTAATTCCGTTTATTTAATTGAAAAATAAATTTATTGATTGTTGCTTTGTTTTATTGATCTCGTAGAACTCATTAACTTTATTATATTTGAGTAGGTAAACCTCAATCTCTATCTGGATAAAAAAAACTTTTTACCTATAATTTTATATTTATAGCTATGACCACATTACATTATGGTGCCGTTAATTACCTACGGTCACCAAAACTATAGCTCTTGATAAATTAAGTAGATATTTCGTCTTTAATTTATTAAGGGCCATGTTCAAAGTAATCGAAAGCAAATTATTGAAGCTACCTTTCGAACAGTACGTAGTTTTAATTGTACGGACCCAGTGTGTTGTGTTAGTTTCTAATATTAAATTAACATATGAAATGAATTACACTCCTATAAAATATCTTTTATACATTGAAAATGTTTTCTGTATCTTTAGAAATTTCCAATATTACAATAAACGTGGTCAAATTTTTATTATTTTTTGCATCATTACAGACAATACAATTACGGTGACAAACTTTTTTTACAGTATTATTAATGTGAAAAAAGGTGGATTGATGAAGGATGGATTATTTTATTACTCTTCATTACTTATATTCAGTGTAGTCATTTTAATATACGCATTAATCCGGTCGAAAGATTTTCAACGTCTCATGAAAAACTTGGAGTCATACGAAAACATTATTGACGAGCCAATTTACAAAGTTGTATTAAAACGTATTCAGAAGTTTACAACCTTAAAAGCATTTTTATATAGTAGTGTTATATTTTGCATAACAATCTTTGGTTTTTTTCAAGAGAAATACATTAATCCTAAATTGAATAAATTGATATTATTTGCTCGTTATTACGTCTTGCCGGTTGGTATTTTCCGGTTTATATTTGAATATTTTATAGTAAATTGTATTTTAAGCGTAATTACTGAGCAGCTAGATGCGATGACTCGAATAGTTTCTGATTGGATACTAGAGCAGAAAAATGGAGAAGTACACTTAAAGAATATTTCCGTGGCTGACAAAGACTTATTGATGACTGCGTATAAAAATATTTATCGTAGTTCTAAGTATTGTAACGGAATATTTAGTGATCAGGTGAGAATTATTAAGCGTTGATTCTGATTTATTTTGGGGTACTTATACAGAGTGGCCCAAAACCCAACGCCAGCTCGAAACCGGGCGTTATCAGAAAAATAAAAAAAAATTAAGTTGCATGGTTTTAAAGTTATAAATAGCCGGAAAGATCATCATATCAAGTGAAAAGTAGTACAAACTGTAGTATTAGTTGAAAGTACCAAAAATTACAGCCCATTGTATTTTAAAAAGCCATTAATGACACCTTCAGATCACATCAGGGTGTGAAATTTTGCGGTTTTTTTAAATGCCTATAACTTTAAAACAATGCAACTTAGATTTTTATTTTTATTTTTCTGATAACCAACATGACTTGTCTTATCACCCGGTTTCGGATTAGCGTCGGGTTTTGGGACACCCTGTATTTTAATTGCTCGTGTATTTTTTGTAATTGTTTCAGTGTACTTTAATGATGATAATTACGACAGTCTACTCAATATCAGTCTTATATTTATCTGGAACAGCTATCGCGGTAAGTATTACTGTCAGTTCAGAAATAATATTTAAGTAAAGTTAATTTAAAACAAATATAATATTTCCTTTGTGTGTAGCATATAGCTTTCTGAAAAATTATTAGATTTAGATTTCAATTGAATTTTGATTTACATGCTTTTTTGTTTCATAGAATAAGGAACCCATGTCAATTTTAATCATGACTATGACAACCATGTTGGTTTATCTGGTTGCTATGGTGGTTATATCGCATTGCGGACAACGTGTAGAGGTTGCGTCTAACAAACTCAAACAAAAACTTTGTGAACTACACGTTCACTCGTTAAAAAGTAAGTATACAATACGAATATATTTTATTCTTTTAAAAAGCTTAGAGCATTTATTTCAGGTGATGTGTGGTGACAGAGTAAGAATACAATCTGTCACCACCCCATCTCATCCCATGGGTGTCGTAAAAACCGACTAAGGTACTATCCTTGAATATAATCTTTACTAAATAAAAAAAAGGAAAACTTGAAATTAAACCCTATAACAATGCGTCTGGCCAGCGTGGTATTAGTAGGCCAAGTATCCCTTTGTCCTGGGAGGAGGCCTGTCCCTGCAGCGGGACATTGATGGGCTGTTACGATGATGATAATTTATTTAAGTCTTATAATAAGTGCTGGATAAAACTAAACCTTACTGAGAGGTGGACCTCTAACTACGGTGTAGTCAAAATTTTCAGATTTTAGAAGGTTCGAAACCTCAGGCTCTTTCCTTTAGTGTATAAACAGTGTAGATACGAAAAAAGTAGCACATACACTAAATAATTATAACATTAAGTATAAGTTATACAAACGCAAAGTATCCCTGAAGCAAGAGGGTTCTACTAAGAAAGGAGATGCGTTATGGATGAGTCTTCTGGTGTAACAAATTAAAACTGGCAAGGCCTTGACGAAGACCATTCTAGAGCCAGCTTAAGTCTAGCGAGACTTAAAGAAGTTGTACTATCGCTCCAATATTATACGATGATAATGATACTAAGATGTAATTTTCCAGGTGAAACAGAGACCAAGTTAACGAAAGATGTACTACTGTACTGTTGCACGCACCCAGTAAGGATGTATGTTTTGGGTTCCATGACCATGAACATGGCAATTGTTCCTGATTGGATTGGCTTCGTCACTACTAACGCTGTTATCATGCTACAATTTAACAACATTCTTTAATTCTTGACTGCGAATTCTCCTCCCAAAATATAGGTGGGTCATCTACCGTCCTGATCCTTGCGCCCTAATACCTGCATCGTAGAAAATCTAAGAGATGCTACGTATTTAGCCATACGAGTAGCTGAATTCTGAACTGGTACCTTGTAATAAAGAAGAAGCACGACATTCTCTATTTGTATCATATTTTGCTTAAACCGATTGATTAAGAACAAAGTGTTTTTTATTAAACCTTTTCTAATTCAAGTACAACACGCTTCGGAGGGATCAACAGACCATTTAACATCTTTTGGGCTTAGTCCGCTTTGATAGCGATCGCCTTACAGTCAAGCTAAAAGGCCCCTAAACAGTTTGCTTAATTATATTCGGGCATGACAAGCCGGCGTACACCAGACACGATGATGGCATAGAGCTTCATTACTACTGTATAATAATATGATGCCGTGCCGGTGCCGTGTAGCGACGGTTGAAGAATACAATGTGTCGCTACCCCTTACGTCCTATGGGTGTCGTAAAAGTCGACAAATGGAGAAAACTTTATAAGCAGACAACACCACTGCCAGAGAAGGAAAACTTGAAAGCAAACCCTGTACCAACCCGTCTTGCCAGCGTGGTCCAGTAAGGCAAACCCCTCCCAAATGATAGCACGCCCAAATAAACGGCCCCCAGTTCCCGGTAGTCCTGCTGTCCGTTGCTACGGTAGCGGTCGCGGTAAGAGTGGGACGGGGGGTGCGAAGAATCTCCGGGCTACGGAAAACGGCTACCATAACAAAATGACCCTGGCAACCTATAACGGACGCTCTCTACGGCTGGACCAACATCTCACCGAACTGGAGGTAGAACTAGGACGTATAAACTGGCACATTTTGGGGTTATGTGAAGTCCGAAGACAGGGGGAGGACACGATAACCCTCGAGTCAGGTCACCTGTTCTACTTTCGGGAAGGTGATCGGCCCTCTCAAGGCGGTGTTGGTTTCCTGGTCAACAAAGTCCTAACCGGCAACGTTGTGGAAGTCAGCAGTGTGTCGACACGGGTAGCGTACCTCATAATTTAAGTCACCGACAGGTATTCCCTGAAGGTGGTACAAGTGTACGCACCGACCTCGACATACAGCGATGACATAGCCGAAGCCATGTACGAAGAAATTGCTAAGGCACTACATGGTACCACCAAGGCTCACTACAATGTTGTTACGGGGGACTTCAATGCCAAAGTGGGAGTACAAAAATACGGCGAAACGAAAATCGGATCCTACGGTGTGGGGCGCCGAAACCACAGGGGGCAGATGCTGGTCAACTTCCTGGAGTCGCAGGGGCTCTTCTTGATGAACTCCTTCTTTAAGAAAAAGCCACATAGGAAGTGGACATGGCAAAGCCCCGATACTGTGACGAGGCGTTCCTCGTCACAGTATCGGGGCTTTTCCGTACTTTGCAGTATCGGTCATGATGAAGTCTATCTCGTTAGATAGACTTCATCATGACCGATAGAAAGTACATATTTAGAGATGTCTCTGTGATTAACAGGTTTAATACAGGGAGTGATCACCGACTTGTTCGAGGCACTCTAAATATGAATTTTAGAGCCGAGAGGCGCCGCATGGTGAGGTCTACTCTTAGACCTACTGCGCCCCAAATAGCTCTGGGATTCGACAAGTTCCAACTGGAGCTTCAAAATCGTTTCGACCTGTTGGAAACTGATGGCAACGTTGACCAGTAAACCGACGCAGTGGTCAAAACGCTACAGGATGTGTCTCGAAAGGTGTTTCCCGGAAAAGGCAAAGTCAGGCAGCCTAAGCTCTCCCCCGAGACTCTCGAACTTATGAGGCAAAGACGCGAGATGTCACCTGCGCGGTCCTCTTCGTTGGATGGGAGAAACCTCAACCGGAAGATCCGGAAGCTGGTGCGACGTGACCTCCGATGTTCCAACACCCGCGCCATTGTGGCTGCGATCGAACAGAATAGAGGCACCAAAGTATTCGCGCGCCAGCTTGGTAGAACCCATATAACGAAACTAAATACTGCGGACGGCAGAACTGTGACCTCCAAGTTCGAGATACTCGAGGAAATAGAGAGCTTCTACAAGGACCTGTACGCATCACGGATGACTAAACCCTTAAGACCTAGCGAGGATGACCACAGAGCCCCACTCACGCGCCATTATACGGAGGACATCCCCGATGTCAACCGGGGCGAGGTCAGAGCTGCTCTCGAGCAACTTAAGAACAATAAGTGTCCAGGTGATGACGGAATCACTACAGAGCTGTTAAAAGCTGGCGGAACACCTGTCCTAAAAGAGCTCACAAAGCTTTTTAACTCCGTCATTCACCAGGGCCTAACACCTCAGGCGTGGAGCGGGAGTGCGGTGGTCCTGTTCTTCAAAAAAGGTGATAAATCCTTACTGAAGAACTATAGGCCCATATCACTCCTGAGCCACATCTACAAGTTGTTCTCGAGAGTACTCACAAACCGCCTCGCCAGAAGACTCGACGACTTCCAACCACCGGAACAAGCCGGGTTTCGAAAAGGCTACAGCACCGTGGACCACATCCATGTTGTTCGGCAAATTGTACAGAAGACTGAGGAGTACAATCAGCCGCTGTGCATGGCTTTCGTGGACTACGAAAAAGCTTTCGACTCAATTGAAACCTGGGCGGTTCTGGATGCTCTGCAGCGATGTCGCATCGATTGGCGGTACATCGAGGTGTTGAGATCTCTATATGAAACTGCCACTATGACCGTCCAGCTCCATGACAAAAAGACTCCACCTATTGAGTTGCGTAGAGGGGTGAGGCAAGGGGATGTAATTTCCCCTAAGCTCTTTACCAACGCGCTCGAAGACGTCTTTAAGACGTTGGACTGGACTGGACGGGGCATCAACATCAACGGCGAGTATATCTCGCATCTCCGGTTTGCTGACGACATCGTCATCGTGGCAGAGTCACTGGAACAGCTTGACGGGATGCTGCAGGGCCTAAATGGAGCCTCTCGACGGGTCGGACTCGGCATGAACCTAAACAAAACGAAGATCATGTTTAACAAACATGTAACGCCGAGGCCGATCTATGTCGACGGATTGATGCTCGAAGTTGTTCAAGAATATGTTTACCTCGGACAGGTTGTCCAGCTTGGTAGAAACAACTTCGAGAAAGAAATCGATCGCAGGATCCAGTTGGGTTGGGCAGCATTCAGCAAGCTACGTCGGGTCTTCTCTTTGCCTTTACCGCAATGCATGAAGACCAAAGTCTTCAACCAATGCGTCCTACCAGTAATGACATACGGTGCCGAGACGTGGACACTCACAGTAGGGCTAGTCCACAAACTTAAAGTCGCGCAGCGAGCAATGGAACGAGCTATGCTCGGCGTCTCCTTGAAGGATAAAATCCGGAACGAGGTTATCCGACAAAGAACCAAAGTAACCGACATAGCTCGTAGTATTAGCAAGCTAAAGTGGCAATGGGCTGGTCATATCTGTCGAAGGACCGATGGCCGTTGGAGCAAACGTGTCCTAGAGTGGAGACCGCGACTCGGAAAACGTAGTGTAGGACGCCCCCCAGTTAGGTGGACCGACGACCTCATAAAGGTCTCTGGGTCGGACTGGATGCGGAAGGCGCAGGACCGAGTTCTGTGGCGTATATTGGGAGAGGCATATGTCCAGCAGTGGACTGCAATAGGCTAGTTGATTGATTGATTGATTGAATAATATGATAAATGATTGTAATATACTTTTATACAATACAAAAACAAACAATTTCATCATTATTGGACTTAGTTAAATATTCTTTAATTATTTTAACATCATCGGCAATTTCCACAAGTACATAAAGCTTCAATTACTTAACTAAAAGTAAACGATTATAAATGAATAAGTACATACTTTCAAAGTAAACAAATAGACCATAAAATAACACTGTTTATTTACAAAACTTACTAACTACTTCAGTTTTAGACACATTGTTTATAAAGTAGCGGTAACACAAGTTATTAAGTACAAAAATGTCTATAACGCCCTTCAAAATCCTTGTAAATGTTCAGAATGCTACTGGTATTTATAGAAACTTTTGTCTTTTTAATAAATGCACTCGAGTGCTAATTGTTTTTTGGGTTGCCTTTGAAACAACCGTGACGGTGGCAAACATCCTTTTTAGATTTCTTTTTAATGACATACATTTATTAAGAAAAGAACAAGTATTTTATATTACCTCTTTTTGCTCGTACAGTGTTTGCATTTATTATATTATATCAATCAAAAGATTTTAATTACTTAATGATAAATATAAAAGATTTTCAAACGTTAAATTTGCTGATGTAATTTATAAAGAAAAGTTATTGCAAATACATAAAAAAATATTAAAAATAATTATTATGTTTTTGATATTCACTTTCGCATTGACTTTTTATGGACACTAGTTAGCTTCCCAAGGGAGTTTATATCGTAGTGCTTCGATAAAGTCGGTTTCAGTTGCGATAGAGGATATAGAGGAACAGTCATTAGCCTAAAAATCGCTAGATGGCTGATTAGCCACTGACCGAACGATAAAAAAAACAAACCATGATATATTTTTTTAAGATTTAATTTTGTTCGTGTTCTATAGTTATCTATGATGCAGTTCGCAACGACGTTGTACTTCATAATGATTTTGTATTCCATCGTTTCAAGTCTCGGAGTAAGTATCGTACTTAAATTTGTTTAAATTCGTAATATTTTTTGTGCTGTAACAAATACAAATAAGTATTAATAAAAAAGTATAATATAATGTTTATCAGTTGTCTAGTGCCTACAGTACAAGCTCTGCTTTGTTTGGTAATAGATGGCAATGTGTGAGGAGTTTTAAAGGGCCTTAGCCTATGGAGACTTTTTGTAGTGAGGCAGTTGCGCATTTACTAACAGCATCGCTACTAACGCGCGTTAGTCGCATTTGCAAGGCGCTACTGCATCGCAACTGCATCGATGCAAACGCGCAACCATGCCGGACGTCATCAGGGCGAGAACTGAGGAAGGGCGGCGCGGGAGTGTCCGCCATTTCGGAATCGCAACTGTATCGGGTTTGCATCGCGACTGTATCGCGTTTGCATAGTGGGCGAGGGTACACAACTAGCGACTGCATCGCGACTGTATCGATGCAGAAATGTGACTGCATCGCTACAAAAAGTCGCTGTGGGCGAGGGCTTAAAGGCGGGTCCAGATAATAATATATATCATTTGAGCGATCCGTACACATATCTGGAACTGCCTTAACTCATGCTACGCGTTTCATCAAAACTGCTTAAAAGAAATTACAATTGAATAACTTTAAAGCCATTTTCATATTTATTTATTTTCACAGAGTATTAACGCAATATCAATGATATTATTTAATGGTACCTCTATGGGACTATTTTTCCTGGTGATGTTCGTGATATCACGGGCTGGGCAAACGGTGGAGGACAGTTCATCTACTCTCAGGCGAAAGCTTTGCGAGCTTCACATCCACTGCATTGAGAGTAAGTTATTAGTTGATACACCACTTTAACTAGACAGCAATGAATTTGTATACACGGCGTTCTTTCAATAGGCTTAAAAACATCTAAACCTGCGACTTTTCTTTCGAAGGTATTAGGTAGATTTTGTAGGTATTAGGTATTTTAATAATGTGTCACTACTATAAGGGGCTCCCTTAGCATGGGTGCGTAATTAGACATACTAAGGCCAGGCAGACCAAGTTTTTCTGATTTCAGAGTTGAACAGAAGCTTTTAGATAATTATTATATAAATGCAATGCAATTTTGTTTTCTGAGTACACACTTACAACTACAATAACATTCGTGATTTTTAATTGCAATTAGGCTAAATTACGTTAGAACATCAAACTTATATTAAATATTTGCGAGAGAACTCTATACAAAATTATTCCGCCGATCTGGATAGCGTAGATGGAAAAAAAAATCTTTTAATATGGAGTCAAGCAAGGCTTCTTTATCTAAGCATGAGATGACAAAACCAAATGTTAGGGGAATTATATACCCAATCATAAAAATAACAATAATTGGCGTGTTTTGTACATTAAAAGTATAGGAATTTCGTCCGTTATAATAGTGCATCAATTTAACCCAAATTGTAGCCACACTAATTAAGATTTTTTTTCAACTAAATTTAACTCAATAGCTGCTTCCACACCAAACGATCCATCTTGGATCCATCGACGACGGATCGCTCGCGGCTAAAAGCGAGCTATACTGCCCCGCACTTTGGATCGCGCGAGGCAAGTTCACATCAAACGCTTCTATCAAGCGCTCCTGCCGCGCGCGATGGGATCGCGCTGGATCGTTTGGTGTGGATCCGGCTAATGAGTCTATAAGTCAGTTAGTTTAAGCATGATAATTGACTAAATACTACTAAGCTACAAAACAACAAATACATTATTTTTCAGATAAGAAACAAAGCAACTCAACTAAAGACTTACTCCGGTGCTGCTGTACTCAACCGCTTCACGTGTTAGGCTTGCTTAACGTAAACATGTCTTTGTTACCGTCCTGGATTGCTTACGTTACCACTAATGCTGTTATCGCTCTTCAATTTAACAATGTGCTTTGAATTTGTTAAATCATAATGTTTTGTTGGTGTTGTTTTGTATTAAAAGTTTTCTTTCTGGTTATTAGTGACTGTTCTTTTGTAATATGTATCATTCATATTGATAATGCTTATTATAATAGTTATCAATCTCTAAATCTTTATAATAGGTAGCATTTTAAGAAATAATATTACAAGCTATTTCATAAACAAGAACAAATCTATTTTTATACATTACCTCAGTCAGTTAGTTGCTTAACGAATTTACTAAAGGAACTAAAAAAAGTTACAAAATGTTACGGTTCCCTTAGCAATAAAGTTATTACTTATTTATTAAAGTTAGCTTTCACAGTTAAGAAATTGACCAACACAGTTTCGTAAAAATGAAGAAAGTATTTATAACAGGCTTATAAAAATATGATTTGACAGTTCGAACATAACATTAGTAAAAATTGATATTTTTGAACATATTAAATTTGTACGCGAAGCAGCTCATAAAGTCGAAGCTAACACATTTTCATTCGAAATTATGATTTATTATAAGGGATTAAGATATAGGGGAATCAAGTATGATATTAAATTTATGTTACGATATGTGTTTGTACAAACCATATATTTTGTTATAATAAAAATAATATTTACGTATTAAGTACAGAAATACATTTCAATTATGAATTAAATTCCTAATTTTGTTGGTAGGCCGCCTACTATCTTGCTGCATTCGTCAGATATAGTTGTCATTTTTTTTCAAAATAAATTACGCTCCGCTAACATACTTTTTATATATTCAAAACCTTAATGGCGTTTTTAGAAACTATAAATTTTACAAAAACAGCGGTAAAGTATTTATAATCATTTGGGTCTTCGTTGACATCGTTGCAATGACAATCAATATCATTTACAACATGTTATATTCAGATCTAGTTCAGATTCATAACTATAAATTATACATCGTTTCTGTCACTTCATTTGGCATCATAGTAATGTTATTAGCTTTATACCACTCAAAGAACTTTGAGCTACTATTAAAAAACTTTAACTCATACCATGACTTTTTTGACTTAAAGATGTATTCTGAAAAAGTAACAAAATCTCAGAGATCACTTACTTTGCTTGTTACTATGTTTTCATGCACGAAAGTATCCTTATACGTATTATACACTGTGAGGACAGGAAACGACAATTTTCCCCATGGAAGAGGCAGCTTAACTTCAATCATATACAACTATTCCCTATTCATGTGTGACTTCAGGTATCTCTTTGAATATTTCATGCTACACAGTATTTTCTATGTGATTTCTCTTCAAATAAATGCCCTCGCACAATCAGTTGAGAACGAAATTTCAAGAAAGTGTATTAGAAAATTTAAAAAGTGTGATGTAGAAAATATAACTGAAGGGCATGATAATGTCAAGAAATTTAACGTATGGATATCGGCATATAAAAATATAACAAGCAGTTCAAAGTTGTGTAATGACATATTTAGTATGCAGGTAAGTATTTTCTACCTACTACATAGTTTGTAGACATTCCTTTTTGGGCCATAAAATGTTAGTTTATAACAAAATCAAGCAAATGTATGACTTCCGACTAATTTCAACTTTGTTGCCGCCTGATCACGACAATATTCTAGCCCTAAGGAATTGCTAACATCAAATTAGAACTTATTAGTCACTACTAATAAGGTCTAATTTAATTAAATAAATTATAATCAATATTAAAATTTATTTCAGTTGACCATAATGTTGATGATACTAACAATGTATTTCATAATGCTGTTATATACCATCTGCACTACAGTTACGGTAAGTAAAAACTGTACTAAGAACATTTTGTGTTTGTTAATAATTTTTGACACAAAATATTTAATAGGAATAAAGATAGAATAAAGGCATTGTAAAGGTATTAAAAATTAAGTAAGTGTTTGTAGTTGAACACAGTGAGATGAGAGGATTAATCAGGATCAAAATCTATTTTTCGTCAAAATTCTAAAAAAGCAATCGTTATATCGATAATAAGTAGGTCTGATTTTATCCACTCGTCTTGGTAGATAATATATTTTTTCGTATACTGGAGGTATACGAAAAAAAAATCCATAATTTCATTAGTACTAATATTGTTTGCCATAATCGTCCTTAGCCAAGAAGTAGGAGTCTCCGTCGAGCTGTTTTTGCCGTTAAGTCTAATAAAATTATGGCAAAAGAAATTCGGAAATAAGAATATTATGGCATATAATTTTCGGGCAAACAATAGATAACCTTTTTATCATTTCTTCATATTACGGCCTGTATCATCCCACTGCTGTGCAAAGGCCCTTTGACTTCTACATGTAAAAACGATGTGTCCTACGTATAAGGGCAAAACTAACAATTTGACAATTTTGACTTTTTTATGGTAAACGCATCCTATCGATATGATTAATCGTGTGAGCTATTAAAACTAAAAAATATCTGCACGGAAACACGACTTTTTATTAAAGTATAACGGCATATGTAGCGTGAATTGAAACGTATAAGGTTCAAAGAGCTATTTTGAGACTTACACGCGGGGAATTTCCGCGCGTCTGTTTACTTTTTGGGTCAATCTGATACTTTCTGTCTAATACTTTTGATTTGCAAAAAGTGTTGTTGTCCCGAAGTGGTGATATTAGTCTATTTTATTACAGTCATATGTTGAAGGTATATAACTTATCAGTTTTTAGGAACTTAATTGGTACCTGCTCCTTATGGAACGAACAAATTGACGATAAACGAATAACTAATGTAAATAGCGAGCTGTGTTTATAATATATAATTAAATTAAAAAGTCAAGAAGGTTGTAACGACTTCAGATTTTGGTCGGACAACTGCACCGGCCAAAACCGAAACAGGATTATGTTTTAGCTGTGAACGCGACTTCGTCCGCGATTAAATTTGAAAAGATATAAAAAAAAGCTTGTTTGAGTAATTCATAGAAAGTTTATTCATCATCATCATATCAGCCAATCGACGTCAACTGCTGCACATAGGCCACCTCCAAGTATTGCCACCTTGTGCGGTCCTGTGCCTCCCTCATCTATCGGCTTCCAGCCATCCACACCAGCGCTTTCCGGTACACGGTCGCCCTTCCAGAATCGTTCTGCCCAAACAGCTGTCGGTTATCCGCGCTATATTGCTGCCCTGCTTGCCTTTCTTTTGCGGAGCTCCTCATTTTTGATTCGATCACGCAAGGAAACTCCCAATAAAGCTCTCTCCAATGCCCTGAGTGACCATGAGCCTTCTGAGTAAGCCCATTGGTCAGGCTACAACATAGGTCTCTCCATTGCCCTCTAAGTGACCATGAACCTTCTGGGTAGGCCCATAGGTTAGGCTACAACATAGGTCTCTCCATTGCCCTCTGAGTGACCATGAACCTTCTTAGTAGGGCCCATAGGCCCTCTAAATTTGATTTTTTTTATCATAGCGTGATGTTATATAGCCTATAGCCTTCCTCGATAAATGGTCTATCCAAAACTGAAAACTAAATTCAATTCAAAGAAGTAGTTCCTGAGATTAGCGCGTTCAAACAAACAAACAAACTACGACTATAGATACAACCCAACTGAAAACACAGTTACTAGGTTAGCAGATTCTAAAACGTATAAATGTCAATGTGATTTAATTATCGAAATATCCGAATGTCTTTCATTATAACTAATTAATTATCAACTACTTCAGTCTTAAATTGATTTCATGAGCAAAAATATTTAAAAATACTTCTTTTTTGCAAATTTTGATTGATACATTGGCCCTTTTATGGTGGTTTTAAATACAAATAATTTAAACAAAAACTAACGTAAAAGGGCCAATATGCAGTAAAAAAAAACTGCTTAAAATATATATACAATAGTTTAGTATATATGAGTAGGACAATTGTCTCAGTAAACCAGCAAAGTTTCATAAATTTCAGTTTTATCAATCTTAAGTTACAGCAAGTTTAAACTTTGGAAGCCTCTCCTGTAAAGTTGTCATTTTGCATTTTGGCCCTTATTCGTAGGACCCATCGATATATTAGTTCTCCGAGTAAATAATCTAATGAAATTTATTCGTAGAACCATGAATCAATATCGGTACTCTTCATGAATGTGCAATCAATGCTGGTATTTCTGATTGCCATGTTTGTGTTATCAAGAGGAGGACAAAGAATTCAGGACAGCTCAAGTATGCTCAGACGCAAGCTTTGTAAACTTTATATTATGTCAATTGAGGGTAAGTATTATGTTTAATGGCAAACAGTTACCTATTATGTTTTATGATTATATCCCATACCTACAGAACAACCGATAAGATTAGTTTTTTTTTACTTTTCAAATAAGACATTTTGTGTAGTTTACCAAATGCATCCAATTATAAATTAAAAAGATTCAAAATGCTTCATGCCCGTTTATATAATATTTATAAAAAAAAAATCTTATTAATAATATAGTAATATTTTTTCAGATGAAAAATACTACAAATTAATAGTAGCCATGCTCCGATGCTACGATACATATCCTACCGGTGTTCGAATTATGAGTTTTGAGAACGTAAGGATGTGTATGCTGCCATCTTGTCTTGCCTTTGTCATGACTAATACTGTCATTGCTCTGCAATTTAACAATGTCGTTTAAAATATTCTTTGTATCTCTAAGTTTTTCAAAAAGGTCATCTTTGCGTGCTTATACTAAGGGTCAACGATGTTTTATAATAATATATATAAATAGATTCAGTTTTATCATTGTAATATCATTGTAGTTTAAATAAAGCATTGTCTTATTTTACCATACAGCAATTCACAAAAATTGACTTTTCTAAATTACAAAAAAGCATTTAGTAAAATTTGGTTTCAAATTGTCGACTATTATTTTTTAAGGTTTACTAAAAAAAAGAGTGAGAAACTTAAAAAAAGATTTAAAATGAAATTGTGTTGTAAATTCTAATCGGTACCTAACAAAAGTAAAAGATTAGTACATGTTATAAAATACCTTGTTGTCCTCAACATTCTTAGACTGCAATCCTGTGATACTTTAGATGCATTTAAGATTAGATAAGTCTCGTAAAAACCGACTAAAGAACTATCCGTGAATATTATTTATGAAATGAAAAGAAAGAAAACTTGAAATTAAACGCTATACCAATCCGTCTGGCCAGCGTGGTATTAGTAGGCCAACTATCCCTCCGTCATGGTAGGAGGCCCGTCCCTCCAGTGGGACATTAATGGTCTGTTATGATGATTTAATTTTATTTTGAGTGTATTTCCTGTTTATTTCTATGTAGACTTAATGGATTTAATGTTAGATTGGTAATATTAATATTAATTTATATTTCTTTTTCCAAAGTACATTTTTATATAGTAGTGTTATATTTTGCATAACAATCTTTGGTTTTTTTCAAGAGAAATACATTAATCCTAAACTGAATAAATTGATTTTATTTTCTCGTTATTACGTCATGAGGTTAGTATTTTCCGGTTTATATTTGAATATTTTATAGTAAATTGTATTTTAAGCGTAATTACTGAGCAGCTAGATGCGATGACTAGAATAGTTTCTGATTGGATACTAGAGCAGAAAAATGGAGGAATACACATAAAGAATATTTCCGTGGCTGACAAAGACTTATTGATGACTGCGTATAAAAATATTTATCGTAGTTCTAAGTATTGTAACGGAATATTTAGTGATCAGGTGAGAACTATTAAGCGTTGATTCTGATTTATTTTGGTGTACTTATACAGGGTGACCCAAAACGCGACGCCAACTCAAAACTGGGTGATAAGGCAAGTCACGCTGGTTATCAGAAAAATATAAAAAAAATCTAAGTTGCATGATTTTAAAGTTAGGCATACCTAGCATTTAAAAATTTAAAAATAACTTGCATAATTTTACACCCTGGGACAGTCTTTTCACTCCTGTTGCCACAAATCTTAAATTTTTCCAACTTTTTTTGTCCTGTGTTACCTTGAATAATGCCACTTTAAACACTAGTAAAATAATTAAAACCTGCTGCTCTAGCTTTCATTACAATAGGACTTATTTCTTAGAATAATCAACATGACTTGCCTTATCACCCGGTTTCGGGTTGGCGTCGGGTTTTGGGACATCCTGTATTTTAATTGCTCGTGTATTTTTTTTTAATTGTTTCAGTGTACTCTCATGATGATAATTACGACAGTCTACTCAATATCAGTCTTATATTTATCTGGAACAGCTATCGCGGTAAGTATTACTGTCAGTTCAGAAATAATATTTAAGTAAAGTTAGTTTAAAGCAAACTCATTTCCTTTATGTACAATAAACTAGCTTTTGCCTGCGGCTACGCTCGCGTTAAATTCGATGTAGCACTGTTCCCCTTTCCTGGACACAGAAGAAAAAAAAACAAAAAAAGGCCTAAGTTACTCTCCATCCCTTCAACTATCTCCCCTTAAAAAATCACGTCAATTCGTCGCTCCGTTTTGCCGTGTAAGAAAGACAAACAGACACACTTTCCCATTTATAATTATTAGTATGGATTATAGCTTTCTAAAAAAATATAAATATGGTAATTTTGATTCACATGTTTCCTTGTTTTATAGAATAAGGAACCCACGTCAATTTTAATCATGACTATGACAACCATGTTGGTATATCTGGTTGCTACGGTAGTTATATCGAATTGCGGACAACGTGTAGAGGTCGCTTCAAACAAACTCAAACAAAAACTTTGTGAACTACACGTTCACTCGTTAAAAAGTAAGTATACAATAAGAATATTTTTTTTTTTAAAGTTTAGACCATTTATTTAAGTCTTATAATAAGAGCTGGATAAAACTAAACCTTACTGAGAAGTGGACCTCTAACTACGGTGTAGTCAAAATTTTCAGATTTTAGAAGGTTCGAAACCTCAGGCTCTTTCCTTTAGTGTATAAACAGTGTAGATACGAAAAAAGTAGCACATACACTAAATAATTATAACATTAAGTATAAGTTATACAAACGCAAAGTATCCCTGAAGCAAGAGGGTTCTACTAAGAAAGGAGATGCGTTATGGATGAGTCTTCTGGTGTAACAAATTAAAACTGGCAAGGCCTTGACGAAGACCATTCTAGAGCCAGCTTAAGACGACGCTTTGAAAATTTTCGAGTTGAATTCGGCCGTGGCCAGAGGGGCGCGCCCCTCGGCGCGCGAATGAGACGGATATACTCGCTCACGCGCCGCCGCGCCGTGTGCGCCGTCGTCGTCCCGCCGGCCCTCAAGGACACGTTATCGCTCTGTGCCATAGTACAAATATATACAGTATTTCAATTTCATAGAAACGGACGAAACGTGAGTTTATACCTACAAGCTCACGATCGCGGAGGGAACAGTCGCTACTGTGCCGCAGTAACGAGCGGACTGTGTGTTATAATTTGAAACTAAAAATATTATTTATGTCAATTTCAAACAAACATGGCTGATATAAATACCTACCTTACTAAATGACTTAGGTATTTATTTAATACTATAATATAGTATTTTGTGTATATTACGAAAACGGTTTGTTGTACTTAGGTCAATAATAATGAAAATTTAGCCCCCCTTTATGAAATCCCCCATGCGTGTCTTTCACTTTGATCTAGGTAAATTTAAGCAATGACATCGATGTCATTTTTTGATTGGATTGGTCACCCATCCATAAAGTGACCTCGATGCCTTTATTTTGACATTAAATAGATCTAATAGACCTGTTTAAAGTTTGGTTTTGGTTATCGATAAATTCAATTTCAAACAAACATGGCCAATATAATAAATAAGTACAGTACCCGGCCGTAAATATTACACACCGTCTTTTTCTCTGACGCTCTACGAAGCCGAAATTGACCGATTGTATTTTTCTACAGGTTACGAAACGGCCCGGTACTGTACCTACTTTACTGAATGACTTGTTAAGTACCTTCTTAATATTATAATTTAGTATTTTATTTATATCACAAACATGGTGGATATAAATACAAACATATACATGTTTCTTTAAATTAAATGTATCAATCATAAAACAACACGTTTTTTTACAGAACACTTCCTATTTATTTAAATATAAAATAGAAAAATGAAAAGTATTAATTTACAATTACAAAACTAAATGGAAACACAAAGTAGATCGCATGTATACTATTGTTTACGTACTGCGCACCCGTAGGCATTTATAATAAATATTCGGCCCAGTTAGACTACTGGTTATACTGTGACGTCAGTCCGCGGTAGGTAACAGAAAATTCTGTTACAGAAAAACCTACTATCTACCGGTCTATTATGTCTATATAAGTAGCCCCCATTTTTTTAAAATTTACTCCCGCACAAGGTATTATGAAGGCACAAAGCACATCCAGATTCAGGACAATAATTTGGGGATCACAAAAATAGTTTGACCGCCTCGGGGTAGCGGTCGCAGTGCACGAGGTCGCGGGTTTGAATCTCACGCAAAATAATAGAACTTTAAAAAAAATACAATAGCCTCACTATGTATTGTCCTGTGTCGCGGGGTATTTACAAACATTTACTGAGCTGACACAAAGAACATTCAGACTCAGGACAATAATTAGTGGATCGCACAAATAAAATTGTCTTACGTGAGATTTGAACTCTAGGTGATTTTCCACCAGAGGGGCGAGACGAGGCAAAAATTGAAATCTTTATGTAAAAATGAACCGTATTGCTTAGGAAATAGAGTATATATTAACTTTGTAACAAAAACACTCGCTTCTCGCGATAGGCCTATTTATGTTTGTTGCTACGTTTTGTTTGTGTAAAAATGAACCGTATTATTTCTCGTATAGAGTTCAAAATACATTAACATGAAACACGCATGTCGCGATATCAATTTTTGGTTCTGAGCTGAGTCTGGACTTTCTTTGTGTACGTTTCTTTCATGTCTGTAAACGTTCCCGCAGTGGAGTGCATGAGAGTTCAAATCTCACTTATGACATTTTTTTTGTGTAATCCACAAATAACTGTTCTGAGTCTGGATGTTCTTTGTGCCTGCTAAATTGATGTTATGTTCGTTTATTTCATGTCTGTAAAAGTTCCCGCGAAAGTAAAAAGTATTATTTAGATCTTATTAGTAAGTACCTAAGGTAGGTACTTATTTTTTTGAGTTTCACACAACTCCTAGGTATTGTCGCGGAGACTTTTACAAAAAACATCCGAACTTAGGACAGTAATTTGTGGATCGCTCAAACAACTTTGTTGGATTCGAGCCCGCAACCTCGTGCACGCAAGCCACTACCGCGACCGCGTCACACTGCCCGCGCCACTGAGGCCGTTTCAATTACGTGATCTTGACGAAAACGGTAATAAAACTTATTACACTTGAGCATATAGTCTAAAATCGCTTATAAACAAACGCTTGCATTATCAAAAGGGTCAACAATAACTAGGTAGTTGAGTTAGGCGAACTTTACCTAAGTTTTGTAAATGACATAACTACGAAAATATTTTACCAAACAATGTTATAAAATAATACTATTATTTATTTATAAAAGAGAACAAAGTATTAATAAAAACTTAGGTATTAATATTTTAAATCTAACCTATAATATTATATACCTACGATTAAAAAATACGCGATAATATTTAGTACGAACGTTGAGTCGACATGCACAGGTCCGACGTCGAAGAGGGCCATCGCCCGACTGATTCGTCGACCGTATTCATTCTGTATCGATCGTTAACTAATCGGTATAAGGTCTAAAATTACGATGCGCCCGCAACGATCCAGAGCGCTTTGATATTGCTAAAATCTTATTTTCTTAATTAAGGTTGTAAGGTTGTAGTTATGTAAATGATATTCTACAGTAAGACTAATATTGATGTTACGAATGTATTTGAGTAATTCCTAAGCATAATGATAGTGTACTTTCCGTGTTATATGTAAAAAGCTGTTTTTTTAGAGGTGTTTTCAAAATTAAATATGATCGAGCCAAAATCAAGCTATCGCGTTTTCGTAACTACAAAAGGCTAGTTAAAGGTATCAATTTACCTATATCAAAATTCTAGATTAATAGGTCTTTTCATATTCCTGTAGTAGTTGATGAAAGATAGTGCATTTTGTCAATGAGTCCTCTTAAGTCTAGCGAGACTTAAAGAAGTTGTACTATCGCTCCAATATTATACGATGATAATGATACTAAGATGTAATTTTCCAGGTGAAACAGAGACCAAGTTAACTAAAGATGTACTACTGTACTGTTGCACGCACCCAGTAAGGATGTATGTTTTGGGTTCCATGACCATGAACATGGCAATTGTTCCTGATTGGATCGGATTCGTCACTACTAACGCTGTTATCATGCTACAATTTAACAACATTCTTTAATTCTTGACTGCGAATTCTCCTCCCAAAATATGGGTCATCTACCGTCCTGATCCTTGCGCCCTAATACCTGCATCGTAGAAAATCTAAGAGATGCTACGTATTTAGCCATACGAGTAGCTGAATTCTGAACTGGTACCTTGTAATAAAGAAGAAGCACGACATTCTCTATTTGTATCATATTTTGCTTAAATCGATTGATTAAGAACAAAGTGTTTTTTATTAAACCTTTTCTAATTCAAGTACAACACGTTCCGGAGGGATCAACAGACCATTTAACATCTTTTGGGCTTAGTCCGCTTTGATAGCGATCACCTTACAGTCAAGCTAAAAGGCCCCTAAACAGTTTGCTTAATTATATTCGGGCATGACAAGCCGGCGTTACACCACACACGATGATGGCATAGAGCTTCATTACTCCTGTATAATAATATGATAAATGATTGTAATATACTTTTATACAATACAAAAACAAACAATTTCATCATTATTGGACTTAGTTAAATATACTTTAATTATTTTAACATCATCGGCAATTTCCACAAGTATATAAAGCTTCAATTACTTAACTAAAAGTAAACGATTATAAATGAATAAGTACTTTCAAAGTAAACAAATAGACCATAAAATAACACTGTTTATTTACAAAACTTACTAACTTTTTCAGTTTTAACCGATTGAGACACATTGTTTATAAAGTAGCGGTAACACAAGTTATTAAGTACAAAAATGTCTATAACGCCCTTCAAAATCCTTGTAAATGTTCAGAATGCTACTGGTATTTATAGAAACTTTTGTCTTTTTAATAAATGCACTCGAGTGCTAATTGTTTTTTGGGTTGCCTTTGAAACAACCGTGACGGTGGCAAACATCCTTTTTAGATTTCTTTTTAATGACATACATTTATTAAGAAAAGAACAAGTATTTTATATTACCTCTTTTTGCTCGTACAGTGTTTGCATTTTAATATTAGCATTATATCAATCAAAAGATTTTAATTACTTAATGATAAATATAAAAGATTTTCAAACGTTAAATTTGCTGATGTAATTTATAAAGAAAAGTTATTGCAAATACATAAAAAAATATTAAAAATAATTATTATGTTTTTGATATTCACTTTCGCATTGACTTTTTATGGACACTAGTTAGCTTCCCAAGGGAGTTTATATCGTAGAGCTAATATTTATTTCTTGCTATTGCATCATTACGTCATGACAGTTAGTATAATACGTTTGATCATCGAATACTTTATGGTTCATAGTATTTTGTATGTAATATCCGAACAAGTGGAATCAATCATACGTTCAATTGATTTTTACATATCTCTACAAAAATTTCAAATTAAGTATAAAGGTTTGAATAATATACGAACAGATGTTGAATCAAAATTTGAATTATGGATGTATTCATACAAAAATATTTGTAATACTTCAAATCTATATAATAAAATTTTCGGTATACAGGTAATTATCATTTTGATACTATAACATTAAAGCTTCGAGGCACTTACAGACAGTTGCAATCACTGATTAAAGACGATAACGTTGTTTAAGCAATGTCGATGAAGTAATTTCTGTATAGGTTACGCCTCATTGGTGTTTCATTTGAACGTCTCCTTGCTTCGATAAAGTCGGTTTCAGTTGCGATAGAGGATATAGAGGAACAGTCATTAGCCTAAAAATCGCTAGATGGCTGATTAGCCACTGACCGAACGATAAAAAAAACAAACCATGATATATTTTTTTAAGATTTAATTTTGTTCGTGTTCTATAGTTATCTATGATGCAGTTCGCAACGACGTTGTACTTCATAATGATTTTGTATTCCATCGTTTCAAGTCTCGGAGTAAGTATCGTACTTAAATTTGTTTAAATTCGTAATATTTTTTGTGCTGTAACAAATACAAATAAGTATTAATAAAAAAGTATAATATAATGTTTATCAGTTGTCTAGTGCCTACAGTACAAGCTCTGCTTTGTTTGGTAATAGATGGCAATGTGTGAGGAGTTTTAAAGGGCCTTCGCCTATGGAGACTTTTTGTAGTGAGGCAGTTGCGCATTTACTAACAGCATCGCTACTAACGCGCGTTAGTCGCATTTGCAAGGCGCTACTGCATCGCAACTGCATCGATGCAAACGCGCAACCATGCCGGACGTCATCAGGGTGAGAACTGAGGAAGGGCGGCGCGGGAGTGTCCGCCATTTCGGAATCGCAACTGTATCGGGTTTGCATCGCGACTGTATCGCGTTTGCATAGTGGGCGAGGGTACACAACTAGCGACTGCATCGCGACTGTATCGATGCAGAAATGTGACTGCATCGCTACAAAAAGTCGCTGTGGGCGAGGGCTTAAAGGCGGGTCCAGATAATAATATATATCATTTGAGCGATCCGTACACATATCTGGAACTGCCTTAACTCATGCTACGCGTTTCATCAAAACTGCTTAAAAGAAATTACAATTGAATAACTTTAAAGCCATTTTCATATTTATTTATTTTCACAGAGTATTAACGCAATATCAATGATATTATTTAATGGTACCTCTATGGGACTATTTTTCCTGGTGATGTTCGTGATATCACGGGCTGGGCAAGCGGTGGAGGACAGTTCATCTACTCTCAGGCGAAAGCTTTGCGAGCTTCACATCCACTGCATTGAGAGTAAGTTATTAGTTGATACACCACTTTAACTAGACAGCAATGAATTTGTATACACGGCGTTCTTTCAATAGGCTTAAAAACATCTAAACCTGCGACTTTTCTTTCGAAGGTATTAGGTAGATTTTGTAGGTATTAGGTATTTTAATAATGTGTCACTACTATAAGGGGCTCCCTTAGCATGGGTGCGTAATTAGACATACTAAGGCCAGGCAGACCAAGTTTTTCTGATTTCAGAGTTGAACAGAAGCTTTTAGATAATTATTATATAAATGCAATGCAATTTTGTTTTCTGAGTACACACTTACAACTACAATAACATTCGTGATTTTTAATTGCAATTAGGCTAAATTACGTTAGAACATCAAACTTATATTAAATATTTGCGAGAGAACTCTATACAAAATTATTCCGCCGATCTGGATAGCGTAGATGGAAAAAAAAATCTTTTAATATGGAGTCAAGCAAGGCTTCTTTATCTAAGCATGAGATGACAAAACCAAATGTTAGGGGAATTATATACCCAATCATAAAAATAACAATAATTGGCGTGTTTTGTACATTAAAAGTATAGGAATTTCGTCCGTTATAATAGTGCATCAATTTAACCCAAATTGTAGCCACACTAATTAAGATTTTTTTTCAACTAAATTTAACTCAATAGCCGCTTCCACACCAAACGATCCATCTTGGATCCATCGACGACGGATCGCTCGCGGCTAAAAGCGAGCTATACTGCCCCGCACTTTGGATCGCGCGAGGCAAGTTCACATCAAACGCTTCTATCAAGCGCTCCTGCCGCGCGCGATGGGATCGCGCTGGATCGTTTGGTGTGGATCCGGCTAATGAGTCTATAAGTCAGTTAGTTTAAGCATGATAATTGACTAAATACTACTAAGCTACAAAACAACAAATACATTATTTTTCAGATAAGAAACAAAGCAACTCAACTAAAGACTTACTCCGGTGCTGCTGTACTCAACCGCTTCACGTGTTAGGCTTGCTTAACGTAAACATGTCTTTGTTACCGTCCTGGATTGCTTACGTTACCACTAATGCTGTTATCGCTCTTCAATTTAACAATGTGCTTTGAATTTGTTAAATCATAATGTTTTGTTGGTGTTGTTTTGTATTAAAAGTTTTCTTTCTGGTTATTAGTGACTGTTCTTTTGTAATATGTATCATTCATATTGATAATGCTTATTATAATAGTTATCAATCTCTAAATCTTTATAATAGGTAGCATTTTAAGAAATAATATTACAAGCTATTTCATAAACAAGAACAAATCTATTTTTATACATTACCTCAGTCAGTTAGTTGCTTAACGAATTTACTAAAGGAACTAAAAAAAGTTACAAAATGTTACGGTTCCCTTAGCAATAAAGTTATTACTTATTTATTAAAGTTAGCTTTCACAGTTAAGAAATTGACCAACACAGTTTCGTAAAAATGAAGAAAGTATTTATAACAGGCTTATAAAAATATGATTTGACAGTTCGAACATAACATTAGTAAAAATTGATATTTTTGAACATATTAAATTTGTACGCGAAGCAGCTCATAAAGTCGAAGCTAACACATTTTCATTCGAAATTATGTTTTATTATAAGGGATTAAGATATAGGGGAATCAAGTATGATATTAAATTTATGTTACGATATGTGTTTGTACAAACCATATATTTTGTTATAATAAAAATAATATTTACGTATTAAGTACAGAAATACATTTCAATTATGAATTAAATTCCTAATTTTGTTGGTAGGCCGCCTACTATCTTGCTGCATTCGTCAGATATAGTTGTCATTTTTTTTCAAAATAAATTACGCTCCGCTAACATACTTTTTATATATTATTCAAAACCTTAATGGCGTTTTTAGAAACTATAAATTTTACAAAAACAGCGGTAAAGTATTTATAATCATTTGGGTCTTCGTTGACATCGTTGCAATGACAATCAATATCATTTACAACATGTTATATTCAGATCTAGTTCAGATTCATAACTATAAATTATACATCGTTTCTGTCACTTCATTTGGCATCATAGTAATGTTATTAGCTTTATACCACTCAAAGAACTTTGAGCTACTATTAAAAAACTTTAACTCATACCATGACTTTTTTGACTTAAAGATGTATTCTGAAAAAGTAACAAAATCTCAGAGATCACTTACTTTGCTTGTTACTATGTTTTCATGCACGAAAGTATCCTTATACGTATTATACACTGTGAGGACAGGAAACGACAATTTTCCCCATGGAGGCAGCTTTACTTCAATCATATACAACTATTCCCTATTCATGTGTGACTTCAGGTATCTCTTTGAATATTTCATGCTACACAGTATTTTCTATGTGATTTCTCTTCAAATAAATGCCCTCGCACAATCAGTTGAGAACGAAATTTCAAGAAAGTGTATTAGAAAATTTAAAAAGTGTGATGTAGAAAATATAACTGAAGGGCATGATAATGTCAAGAAATTTAATGTATGGATATCGGCATATAAAAATATAACAAGCAGTTCAAAGTTTTGTAATGACATATTTAGTATGCAGGTAAGTATTTTCTAACTACATCATTTGTAGACATTCCTTTTTGGGCCATAAAATGTTAGTTTATAACAAAATCAAGCAAATGTATGACTTCCGACTAATTTCAACTTTGTTGCCGCCTGATCACGACAATATTCTAGCCCTAAGGAATTGCTAACATCAAATTAGAACTTATTAGTCACTACTAATAAGGTCTAATTTAATTAAATAAATTATAATCAATATTAAAATTTTATTTCAGTTGACCATAATGTTGATGATACTAACAATGTATTTCATAATGCTGTTATATACCATCTGCACTACAGTTACGGTAAGTAAAAACTGTACTAAGAACATTTTGTGTTTGTTAATAATTTTTGACACAAAATATTTAATAGGAATAAAGATAGAATAAAGGCATTGTAAAGGTATTAAAAATTAAGTAAGTGTTTGTAGTTGAACACAGTGAGATGAGAGGATTAATCAGTATCAAAATCTATTTTTCGTCAAAATTCTAAAAAAGCAATCGTTATATCGATAATAAGTAGATCTGATTTTATCCACTCGTCTTGGTAGATAATATATTTTTTCGTATACTGGAGGTATACGAAAAAAAAAACCATAATTTCATTAGTACTAATATTGTTTGCCATAATCGTCCTTAGCCAAGAAGTAGGAGTCTCCGTCGAGCTGTTTTTGCCGTTAAGTCTAATAAAATTATGGCAAAAGAAATTCGGAAATAAGAATATTATGGCATATAATTTTCGGGCAAACAATAGATAACCTTTTTATCATTTCTTCATATTACGGCCTGTATCATCCCACTGCTGTGCAAAGGCCCTTTGACTTCTACATGTAAAAACGATGTGTCCTACGTATAAGGGCAAAACTAACAATTTGACAATTTTGACTTTTTTATGGTAAACGCATCCTATCGATATGATTAATCGTGTGAGCTATTAAAACTAAAAAATATCTGCACGGAAACACGACTTTTTATTAAAGTATAACGGCATATGTAGCGTGAATTGAAACGTATAAGGTTCAAAGAGCTATTTTGAGACTTACACGCGGGGAATTTCCGCGCGTCTGTTTACTTTTTGGGTCAATCTGATACTTTCTGTCTAATACTTTTGATTTGCAAAAAGTGTTGTTGTCCCGAAGTGGTGATATTAGTCTATTTTATTACAGTCATATGTTGAAGGTATATAACTTATCAGTTTTTAGGAACTTAATTGGTACCTGCTCCTTATGGAACGAACAAATTGACGATAAACGAATAACTAATGTAAATAGCGAGCTGTGTTTATAATATATAATTAAATTAAAAAGTCAAGAAGGTTGTAACGACTTCAGATTTTGGTCGGACAACTGCACCGGCCAAAACCGAAACAGGATTATGTTTTAGCTGTGAACGCGACTTCGTCCGCGATTAAATTTGAAAAGATATAAAAAAAAGCTTGTTTGAGTAATTCATAGAAAGTTTATTCATCATCATCATATCAGCCAATCGACGTCAACTGCTGCACATAGGCCACCTCCAAGTATTGCCACCTTGTGCGGTCCTGTGCCTCCCTCATCTATCGGCTTCCAGCCATCCACACCAGCGCTTTCCGGTACACGGTCGCCCTTCCAGAATCGTTCTGCCCAAACAGCTGTCGGTTATCCGCGCTATATTGCTGCCCTGCTTGCCTTTCTTTTGCGGAGCTCCTCATTTTTGATTCGATCACGCAAGGAAACTCCCAATAAAGCTCTCTCCAATGCCCTGAGTGACCATGAGCCTTCTGAGTAAGCCCATTGGTCAGGCTACAACATAGGTCTCTCCATTGCCCTCTAAGTGACCATGAACCTTCTGGGTAGGCCCATAGGTTAGGCTACAACATAGGTCTCTCCATTGCCCTCTGAGTGACCATGAACCTTCTTAGTAGGGCCCATAGGCCCTCTAAATTTGATTTTTTTTATCATAGCGTGATGTTATATAGCCTATAGCCTTCCTCGATAAATGGTCTATCCAAAACTGAAAACTAAATTCAATTCAAAGAAGTAGTTCCTGAGATTAGCGCGTTCAAACAAACAAACAAACTACGACTATAGATACAACCCAACTGAAAACACAGTTACTAGGTTAGCAGATTCTAAAACGTATAAATGTCAATGTGATTTAATTATCGAAATATCCGAATGTCTTTCATTATAACTAATTAATTATCAACTACTTCAGTCTTAAATTGATTTCATGAGCAAAAATATTTAAAAATACTTCTTTTTTGCAAATTTTGATTGATACATTGGCCCTTTTATGGTGGTTTTAAATACAAATAATTTAAACAAAAACTAACGTAAAAGGGCCAATATGCAGTAAAAAAAAACTGCTTAAAATATATATACAATAGTTTAGTATATATGAGTAGGACAATTGTCTCAGTAAACCAGCAAAGTTTCATAAATTTCAGTTTTATCAATCTTAAGTTACAGCAAGTTTAAACTTTGGAAGCCTCTCCTGTAAAGTTGTCATTTTGCATTTTGGCCCTTATTCGTAGGACCCATCGATATATTAGTTCTCCGAGTAAATAATCTAATGAAATTTATTCGTAGAACCATGAATCAATATCGGTACTCTTCATGAATGTGCAATCAATGCTGGTATTTCTGATTGCCATGTTTGTGTTATCAAGAGGAGGACAAAGAATTCAGGACAGCTCAAGTATGCTCAGACGCAAGCTTTGTAAACTTTATATTATGTCAATTGAGGGTAAGTATTATGTTTAATGGCAAACAGTTACCTATTATGTTTTATGATTATATCCCATACCTACAGAACAACCGATAAGATTAGTTTTTTTTTACTTTTCAAATAAGACATTTTGTGTAGTTTACCAAATGCATCCAATTATAAATTAAAAAGATTCAAAATGCATAATGCCCGTTTATATAATATTTATAAAAAAAAATCTTATTAATAATATAGTAATATTTTTTCAGATGAAAAATACTACAAATTAATAGTAGCCATGCTCCGATGCTACGATACATATCCTACCGGTGTTCGAATTATGAGTTTTGAGAACGTAAGGATGTGTATGCTGCCATCTTGTCTTGCCTTTGTCATGACTAATACTGTCATTGCTCTGCAATTTAACAATGTCGTTTAAAATATTCTTTGTATCTCTAAGTTTTTCAAAAAGGTCATCTTTGCGTGCTTATACTAAGGGTCAACGATGTTTTATAATAATATATATAAATAGATTCAGTTTTATCATTGTAATATCATTGTAGTTTAAATAAAGCATTGTCTTATTTTACCATACAGCAATTCACAAAAATTGACTTTTCTAAATTGCAAAAAAGCATTTAGTAAAATTTTTCAAATTGTCGACTATTATTTTTTAAGGTTTACTAAAAAAAGAGTGACAAACTTAAAAAAAGATTTAAAATGAAATTGTGTTGTAAATTCTAATCGGTACCTAACAAAAGTAAAAGATTAGTACATGTTATAAAATACCTTGTTGTCCTCAACATTCTTAGACTGCATTCCTGTGATACTTTAGATGCATTTAAGATTAGATAAGTCTCGTAAAAACCGACTAAAGAACTATCCGTGAATATTATTTATGAAATGAAAAGAAAGAAAACTTGAAATTAAACGCTATACCAATCCGTCTGGCCAGCGTGGTATTAGTAGGCCAACTATCCCTCCGTCATGGTAGGAGGCCCGTCCCTCCAGTGGGACATTAATGGTCTGTTATGATGATTTAATTTTATTTTGAGTGTATTTCCTGTTTATTTCTATGTAGACTTAATGGATTTAATGTTAGATTGGTAATATAAATATTAATATTAATTTATATTTCTTTTTCCAAAGTACATTTTTATATAGTAGTGTTATATTTTGCATAATAATCTTTGGTTTTTTTCAAGAGAAATACATTAATCCTAAACTGAATAAATTGATTTTATTTGCTCGTTATTACGTCTTGCCGGTTGGTATTTTCCGGTTTATATTTGAATATTTTATAGTAAATTGTATTTTAAGCGTAATTACTGAGCAGCTAGATGCGATGACTAGAATAGTTTTTCATTGGATACTAGAGCAGAAAAATGGAGGAATACACTTAAAGAATATTTCCGTGGCTGACAAAGACTTATTGATGACTGCGTATAAAAATATTTATCGTAGTTCTAAGTATTGTAACGGAATATTTAGTGATCAGGTGAGAACTATTAAGCGTTGATTCTGATTTATTTTGGTGTACTTATACAGGGTGACCCAAAACGCGACGCCAACTCGAAACTGGGTGATAAGGCAAGCCACGCTGGTTATCAGAAAAATATAAAAAAAATCTAAGTTGCATGATTTTAAAGTTAGGCATACCTAGCATTTAAAAATTTAAAAATAACTTGCATAATTTTACACCCTGGGACAGTCTTTTCACTCCTGTTGCCACAAATCTTAAATTTTTCCAACTTTTTTTGTCCTGTGTTACCTTGAATAATGCCTCTTTAAACACTAGTATAAAAATTAAAACCTGCTGCTCTAGCTTTCATTACAATAAGACTTATTTCTTAGAATAATCAACATGACTTGCCTTATCACCCGGTTTCGGGTTGGCGTCGGGTTTTGGGACATTCTGTATTTTAATTGCTCGTGTTTTTTTTTTTTATTGTTTCAGTGTACTCTCATGATGATAATAACGACAGTCTACTCAATATCAGTCTTATATTTATCTGGAACAGCTATCGCGGTAAGTATTACTGTCAGTTCAGAAATAATATTTAAGTAAAGTTAGTTTAAAGCAAACTCATTTCCTTTATGTACAATAAACTAGCTTTTGCCTGCGGCTACGCTCGCGTTAAATTCGAGGTAGCACTGTTCCCCTTTCCTGGACACAGAAGAAAAAAAACAAAAAAAGGCCTAAGTTACTCTCCATCCCTTCAACTATCTCCCCTTAAAAAATCACGTCAATTCGTCGCTCCGTTTTGCCGTGTAAGAAAGACAAACAGACACACTTTCCCATTTATAATTATTAGTATGGATTATAGCTTTCTAAAAAAATATAAATATGGTAATTTTGATTCACATGTTTCCTTGTTTTATAGAATAAGGAACCCACGTCAATTTTAATCATGACTATGACAACCATGTTGGTATATCTGGTTGCGACGGTAGTTATATCGAATTGCGGACAACGTGTAGAGGTCGCTTCAAACAAACTCAAACAAAAACTTTGTGAACTACACGTTCACTCGTTAAAAAGTAAGTATACAATAAGAATATATTTTTTTTTAAAGTTTAGACCATTTATTTAAGTCTTATAATAAGAGCTGGATAAAACTAAACCTTACTGAGAAGTGGACCTCTAACTACGGTGTAGTCAAAATTTTCAGATTTTAGAAGGTTCGAAACCTCAGGCTCTTTCCTTTAGTGTATAAACAGTGTAGATACGAAAAAAGTAGCACATACACTTAATAATTATAACATTAAGTATAAGTTATACAAACGCAAAGTATCCCTGAAGCAAGAGGGTTCTACTAAGAAAGGAGATGCGTTATGGATGAGTCTTCCGGTGTAACAAATTAAAACTGGCAAGGCCTTGACGAAGACCATTCTAGAGCCAGCTTAAGACTAGCGAGACTTAAAGAAGTTGTACTATCGCTCCAATATTATACGATGATAATGATACTAAGATGTAATTTTCCAGGTGAAACAGAGACCAAGTTAACTAAAGATGTACTACTGTACTGTTGCACGCACCCAGTAAGGATGTATGATTTGGGTTCAAAACATACATCCTTACTGGGCGCGTGCACATGGCAATTGTTCCTGATTGGATCGGCTTCGTCACTACTGACGCTGTTATCATGCTACAATTTAACAACATTCTTTAATTCTTGACTGCGAATTCTCCTCCCAAAATATGGGTCATCTACCCTCCTGATCCTTGCGCCCTAATACCTGCATCGTAGAAAATCTAAGAGATGCTACGTATTTAGTCATACGAGTAGCTGAATTCTGAACTGGTACCTTGTAATAAAGAAGAAGCACGACATTCTCTATTTGTATCATATTTTGCTTAAACCGATTGATTAAGATCAAAGTGTTTTTTATTAAACCTTTTCTAATACAAGTACAACACGCTTCGGAGGGATCAACAGACCATTTAACATCTTTTGGGCTTAGTCCGCTTTGATAGCGATCACCTTACAGTCAAGCTAAAAGGCCCCTAAACAGTTTGCTTAATTATATTCGGGCATGACAAGCCGGCGTACACCAGACACGATGATGGCATAGAGCTTCATTACTCCTGTATAATAATATGATAAATGATTGTAATATACTTTTATACAATACAAAAACAAACATCTTCATAATTATCGGACTGAATAATCTTTAATTATTTTAACATCATCGGCAATTTCCACAAGTACATTAAGCTTCAATTACTTAACTAAAAGTAAACGATTATAAATGAATAAGTACTTTCAAAGTAAACAAATAGACCATAAAATAACACTGTTTATTTACAAAACTTACTAACTACTTCAGTTTTAGACACATTTCTATAAAGTAGCAGTAAAACAAGTTATTAAGTACAAAAATGACTATAACGCCATTTAAAGTCCTTGTAAATGTTCAGAATGCTACTGGTATTTATAGAAACTTTTGTCTTTTTAATAAATGCATTCGAGTGCTAATTGTTTTTTGGGTTGCCTTTGAAACAACAGTGACGGTGGCAAACATTCTTTTTAAATTTCTCTTTAATGACATACATTTATTAAGAAAAGAACAAGTATTTTATATTACCTCTTTTTGCTCGTACAGTGTTTGCATTTTAATGTTAGCATTATATCAATCAAAAGATTTTAATTACTTAATGATAAATATAAAAGATTTTCAAACGTCATTTGCAGATGTTATTTATAAAGAAAAGTTATTGCAAATACATAAAAAAATAATAACAATAGTTATTATATTCTTGATATTTACTTTTGCATTGACTTTTTATGGGCACTGGTTAGCTTCCCAAGGAAGTTTATATCGTAGTGCTAATATTTATTTCTTGCTATTGCATCATTACGTCATGACAGTTAGTATAATACGTTTCATCATCGAATACTTTATGGTTCATAGTATTTTGTATGTAATATCCGAACAAGTGAAATCAATCATACGTTCAATTGATTTTTACATATCTCTACAAAAATTTCAAATTCAGTATAAAGGTTTGAATAATATACAAACAGATGTTGAATCAAAGTTTGAATTATGGATGTATTCATACAAAAATATTTGTATTACTTCAAATCTATATAATAAAATTTTCGGTATACAGGTAATTATCATTTTGATACTATAACATTAAAGCTTTGAGGCGCTTACAAACAGTTGCAATCACTGAATAAAAATAATAATAATTAAAAGAATATAATTTAATAATTAATATAATTTAAAAACGATAACGCTGTTTAAGCAATGTCGATGAAATAATTCCAGTATAGGTTACGGCTCATTGGTGTTTCATTTGAACGTCTCCTTGTTTCCAAAAAGTCAGTTTCAGTTGCCTACAAGGAACAGTCATTAGACTACATAAAACGCTGCCCGTAAGCCTAAACATCGCTCGATGCCTGATGGTCACTGACCTAACGATAAAGAAAAACCATGATATATTTTTTTAATGATTTTATTTTGTTCGTGTTTTATAGTTATCTATGATGCAGTTCGCAACAACGTTGTACTTCATAATGATTTTGTATTCTATCGTTTCAAGTCTCGGAGTAAGTATCGTATTTAAATTATTTCTGTAGACTTTATCTTTCATGACCTCTGTGTTATACAGTTTTTTTAAATTCGTATTTTTTTGTGCTTTAACAAATACAAATAAGTATTAATAAAACAGTATATTAGAATGTTTATCCAGTACAAGCTCTGCTTTGTTTGGTACTAGATGGCATTATGTAAATGTGTGAGGAGTTTTAAACGGTTAATTATAACCAATACAAAGGCCCATGGAGACTTTTTGTAGCGATGCATTTGCGCATTTATTAACAGCATCGCTACTAACGCGCGTTAGTCGCACTTGCAACGCCTTACTGCATCGCGACTGCATCGATGCAAACGCGCAACCATCATTAGGGTGAGAACGGAAGGAGGGTGGCACGGGAGTATCCGCCATTTCGAAATCGCGACTAAATCGCGTTTGCATAGTGGGCGAGGGTACACAACTAGCGACTGTATCGAAGCAGAAATGCGACTGCATCGCTACAAAAAGTCGCTGTGGGCGAGGGTCTAAAGGTGGGTCCAGATATGTATCATTTTAGTGATCTGTACACATATCTGGACCTGCCTTAACTCATGCTACGCGTTTAATCAAAACTGCTTAAAAGAAATTAGTTAATTATTATTAAAGCCATATTCATATATATTTATTTTCACAGAGTATTAACGCAATATCAATGATATTATTTAATGGTACCTCTATGGGACTATTTTTCCTGGTGATGTTCGTGATATCACAGGCTGGGCAAGCGGTGGAGGACAGTTCATCTACTCTCAGACGAAAGCTTTGCGAACTTCATATCCACTGCATTGAGAGTAAGTTAATAGTTGTTACACCACTGTAACTAGGCTGCAATGAATTTGTATACACGGCGTTCTTTCAATAGGCTTAAATACATCTATACCTGCGACTTTGCTTTCGTAGGTATTAGGTAGTTTTCGTAGGTATTATAGGGGTAACTATACCCCTTATAGTTCTATAGGGGTAACTATACTTCCTTAGTATGGGTGGGTAAAAGAAGTTCAGATTTCAGAGTTGAACAGAAGCCTTTAGATAATTATTATATAAATACAATGCAATTTTGTGTTCAGAGTTCTCACTCACAACTACAATAACATTTGTGATTTTTAATTGCAATTATGTTAATAATTACGTTAGAACGTCAAACTTACCTACATTTGCTATACAAAATTATTCCGCCGATCTGGATAGCGTAGATGGAAAAACTTCTTTAATATAGTTAAGCAAGGCTTCTTTATAATCTACGCATGAGATATCAAAACCAAATGTTAGGGGAATTATATACCCAATCATAAAAATAACAATAATTGGCGTGTTTTGTACATTAAAAGTATAGGAATGTCATCCGTTATAATTGTGCATCAATTTAATCCAAATTGTAGCCACACTAATTAAGATTTTATTTCAACTAAATTTAATTCAATAGCCGCATTCACACCAAACGATCCATCTTGGATCGGCGATCCCGTGATACGCGATCCATCGACGACGGATCGCTGGCGGCTAACAGCGAGCTATCCTGCCGCGCAGTTTGGATCGTGCGAAGCAAGTCCACATCAAACGCTCCTGTGGAGCGCGCTCCTGCCGCGCGCGATGGGATCGCGCTGGATCGTTTGGTGTAGATCGGGCTAATGAGTCTATAAGTCAGTTAGTTTAATCATGATAATTGACTAAATACTACTAAGCTACAAAACAACAAATACATTATTTTTTTTGATAAGAAACAAAGCAAGTCAACTAAAGACTTACTCCGGTGCTGCTGTACTGAACCGCTTCACGTGTTAGGCTTGCTTAACGTAAACATGTCTTTGTTACCGTCCTGGATTGCTTACGTTACCACTAATGCTGTTATCGCTCTTCAATTTAACAATGTGCTTTGAATTTGTTAAGTCAGAATGTTTTGTTGGTGTTGTTTTGTATTAAATGTTTTCTTTCTGGTTATTAATGAGTGTTCTTTTGTAATATCATTCATATTAATAAAGCTTATTATAATAGTTATCAATCTCTAAATCCTTATGATAGGTAGCACTTAAGAAATAGCATTACAAGCTATTTCATAAACAAGAACAAATCTATTTATACTTTACCTCAGTCAGTTAGTTACGTAACGAATTTACTTATGGAACTAAAAAACAGTTACAAAATGTTACGCTTCCCTCAGCAATGTATTATTTATTAAAGTTAGCTTTCACAGTTAAGAAATTGACTAAAACAGTTTCATAAAAATGAAAAAAGTATTTATAACCGACTTATAAAAATATGATTTGACACTCACGAAGGTAACATTAGTAAAAATTGTTATTTTTGAACATACTAGATTTGTACACGGGGCAACTCATAAAGCCGAAGCTTTTTATTCGAAATTATGTTTTATTATAAGGGATTAAGGTATAGGGGAATCAAGTATGATCATAAAATTATGTTGCGATATGTGTTTGTACGAACCATTATATTTTGTTATAATAAAAATAATATTTACGTTTTAAGTACAGAAATACTTTTAGAGGGGTGTTTTATTTTGGATTAAATTCCTAATTTCGTTGTTAGGGCGCTACTTTGAGTAATCTTGCTGCGTTCGTCAGATATAGTTGTTATTTTTTTCAAAATGAATTACGCTCCGTTAACATACTTTTTATATATTCAAAATCTTAATGGCGTTTTTAGAAACTATCAGTTCTACAAAAACAGCAGTAAAGTATTTATAATAATTTGGATCTTCGCTGACATCGTTGCAATGACAATCAATATCATTTACAACATGTTATATTCAGATCTAGTTCAGATTCATAACTATAAATTATACATCGTTTCTGTCACTTCATTTGGCATCATAGTAATGTTATTAGCTTTATACCACTCAAAGAACTTTGAGCTACTATTAAAAAACTTTAACTCATACCATAACTTTTTTGACTTAAAAATGTATTCTGAAAAAGTAATAAAATCTCAGAGATCACTTACTTTACTTGTTACTATGTTTTCATGTACTAAAGTATCCTTATACGTACTTTACACTGTGAGGACAGGAAACGACAATTTTCCCCATGGAGCCAGTTTTACTTCAATCATATACAACTATTCCCTATTCATGTGTGACTTCAGGTATCTCTTTGAATATTTTATGCTACACAGTATTTTCTATGTGATTTCTCTACAAATAAATGCCCTCGCACAATCAGTTGAGAACGAAATTTCAAGAAAGTGTATTAGAAAATTTAAAAAGTGTGATGTAGTAAATATATATGAAGAGCATGATAATGTCAAGAAATTTAACGTATGGATATCGGCATATAAAAATATAACAAGCAGTTCAAAGTTGTGTAATGACATATTTAGTATGCAGGTAAGTATTTTAGACCTACTAGTTTGTAGACATTACTTTTTGTGCAATAGAATATTATTTAAGTTTATAATTATAATAAAATCAAGCTTCTAACTGTATGACTTCCGACTAATTTCAACTTCGTTGCCGCCCCATCACGACAATATTCTAGCCCTAAGGAATTGCTAACATACTCTCTCTCTCTCTCTTTTCCCAGCTATGTATCCCACATTATAGACTTCGCTCTATCCTCGACATCTTCGTCAGTTACGTCGCATTCCCTCTTGTCCTTTAGCACTGCATCCCTCCGCCTAATCTTAGATCGTCCTCTAGGAATTGCTTACATACAATTTAATATAATATTTATAATGATTATAATTTATTTCAGTTGACCATAATGTTGATGATACTAACAATGTATTTCATAATGCTGTTATATACAATCTGCACTACAGTTACGGTAAGTAAAAACTGTACTAATAACATTAATTTAAGAATAAATAATTTTTGACACAAATATTTAATACTTCGGGACAAAGATCGAATACAGGAATAGTAAAGGTATTTAAATTAAGTAAGTGTCTGTAGTTGAGCACAGTAAATTGAGAGGATCAATCAGGATCAAAACCTATCCTTATATCAATAATTAGTAGATCTTATTATTGATATGATGACCTCTGTGGCGCTTTCGGTATATTACATAGCTGCTACGCAAAGGTCCCGGGTTCGATTCCCGCTCAATGCAAATCTTTGTGAGCATGAACATGATTGCTTGCATTGGTCTGTATGTTTTCTATGTATAATATGTATGTATTTCCAAAAAAAAAGTAATGTATGTTTATCCGTTATCTAGTACCCATAGTATAGTACAAGCTTTGCTTAGTTTGGGACTAGGTGGCGATGTGTGAATGTGTGAGGAATATTTATTTATTTATCTGATTCTATCCGCTCGTCTTGGTAGATAATATCTTTTAATTATTTGTTCATATTACTGCTGGCATGTAACATGCCACTGCTGTGCAAAGGCCTCTCCCTTTGACTTTCATGTGAAAACATTACAATATATTAGTTCTCCGAGTAAATACTCCAATGAAATTTATGGTAGTCCCTTTCTTCTCCGAATATCGATCGTCCGAAAATCATAATCCCAAACAGGTTTACTATAATCATCACTTTCCATAATATTCGCGTATACGAAATCGTATATTACCTAATCGTCTTTACCCATAATACTTGTGTGTCATAAAATGGGGTACTATAATTATCACATATCCTATTTTTTCTTGCTTTAAAATCACATGTCCTAAAATAAAATATTAAGGCAAAAGTCAGAAACAGTTGGTTAGGTTAGGTTAGTATGGTGACCACAACGCGCACGAGCCGAGCGAGCGAAGCGAGCGTGCCGCGGCAGCGGCCGGCGAGTGCCAGAAACAATTTTTTTATGTAAAACTAGAATATAGTATTTATGTTTTTTAAATATTATAGATTGTGATGGTTATAGCAAAAAAAATTAGGTCATGTTATGTTTAGAGATTTAGGTTTTCGGACAAGTGATATTATAAGTCATGAATTTAGGGCTAGCTACCATTCGGACACATGATGATTCGGACACAAAATGTTATGACACCTTAGATTATGGATAAAAAAATTATGAGACAAAATAGAGAACCGAAATTTATTCGTAGAACCATGAATCAATATCAGTACTCTTCATGAATGTGCAATCAATGCTGGTATTTCTGATTGCCATGTTTGTGTTATCAAGAGGAGGACAAAGAATTCAGGACAGTTCAAGTATGCTCAGGCGCAAGCTTTGTAAACTTTATATTATGTCAATTGAGGGTAAGTATTATGTTTAATGGTAAACAGTTATTATATTATTACATCGATTATATCCCTTACCTACAGAACAACCGATAAGTTTTGTTTTTTTTTTTACTTTTCAAATAAGACCTTTTTTGTAGTTTACTAAATGAATCCAAATAAAAATTAAAAAGCTTGAAAATGTTTCGGAGACGACAGCAAAAATATTCGGCACAAAGTATGTTAGCACGAAAGTAAGACAAATACAAATGTCACTAGTCACGGGTACGGTACTCGTTGTGCTAATACAAGTATTACAACTTTGTAATGTAACGTTTGTTTTATAACCAATATTTTTAATGAACATATTTTTTTCATATAAGTAATAGCAACTATAGCAAGCTGAAATGCCAATGGGCTGGTCATATTTATCGAAGGACCGATGGCCGTTGGAGCAAACGTGTCCTAGAATGGGGACCGCGACTCGGCAAACATAGTGTAGGACGCCCCCAGCTAGGTGAACCGACGACCTCATAAAGATCTCTGGGTCGGACTAGTAACGGGTAGTTGATTGATTGATTGATTTTTTTGATTATTTTTTTTTTCATTTTTAACATTGTAATATATTTTCAGATGAAAAATACTACAAATTAATAGTAGCCATGCTCCGATGCTACGATACTTATCCTACCGGTGTTCGAATCATGAGTTTTGAGAACGTAAGGATGTGTATGCTGCCGTCTTGTCTCGCCTTTGTCATGACTAATACTGTCATTGCTCTGCAATTTAACAATGTCGTTTAAAATATTCTTTGTATCTCTACGTTTATCAAAAATCTGCACTTTGCAATAACGTGCTTATACTAATGATCAACGATGTTTTATAATAAAATATATTAAATAGATTCAGTTTTATCATTATAGTTTAAATAAAGCATTGTCTTATTTAGCAATTTACAATACAGCAATAATTTTACTGAATTTATTTGCAAGAAATAATATTTAGTAATATTTATTTTCAAATTGTCGACTATTATTTTTTATGGTTTACTAAACAAAACGTGTGACTAACTTAAAAAAATAAATAAAATGAACATTGAGATCACTCAATGTTCATTTTATTTATTTGAGACTTACTTATATGAGACTTACGGAGATCACTCCGTAAGTCTCCGTGTGGTGAGGAGGTAAGAATACAATATGTCACCACCCCATCTCATCCCATGGGTGTCGTAAAAACCGACTAAGGGACTATCCGTGAATATTATCTTTATTAATAAAAAGAAGGACTACTTGAAGTTAAACCCTATACCAATCCGTCTCGCCAGCGAGGTATTAGTAGGCCAACTATCCCTCCGTCATGGGAGGAGGCCCGTCCCTGCAGTGGGACATTAATGGGCTGTTATAATGATTTATTTTGAGTGTATTTCCTGTTTATTTCTCTGTAGGGTTAATGGATTTAATGTTAGATTGGTAATATTAATTTATATTTCTTTTTCCAAAGTAATTTTTATTAAGTAACAATACAATATGTAGCAACATAATCAAGTAAGTTTTATAATACATTACGTTTCACGTTAATAATGCATGAACAAGAACCAATTATATTTATCACTGTACCTCTGTAATACGGAACTAGTTATCGTTCTAAGTATTTTATATATTGTGTATCTAAAATAATGACTATAAACCCTTTAAAACATCTTTTATATATTCAAAATGTTACTTTCGTCTTTAGGAACTTTTATCTATACAAAAAATGCAGTCGAATAATAATCAGTATTTTAATCATAATTGAATTATCAGTAATAGTAACAAATATGTCATTTATTTTTACAATTATGGATTTATTAGCACTTTCAGGAAAATATGTGCTGAAATAATTTTTTTCTGCTCTGTATCGATAGTTAGCATTCTAATTTTATTATCAGCTCTATATTATTCCAAAGCTTTTCAATATCTACTGGAAAATATTAATTCATTTCATCATTTACTTAATTGCAAGGTCTATTCTACTAAAATAATACAAGCACAGAAATAAATGAACATAATCTCATTTCTGTTCTGTGCTTTTAAAATCTTCTAATTCGAATAAAAAGTCCAACTTCTTTTCCTCGTTTGATTTTATTGGGCATATCGTTGTGTCATTTTAATGTAGCGTTGTGCATTTTCCGTTTCATATTCGAGTTTTTTGTACTTCATAGTATTTTGTATATAATTTCTGAGCAACTAAATGTTATCACTTTATCTATTGATGAAGAAATATCGAAGAACAAGTTTAATGGCGAATCCATTGAAGGTAATCTTTGTGGAAAGCAGCCGTATTCAGTAGAGACGTTTTACCTGTGGATGTCGGCATATAAGAATATTAATGAAAGCTCTAGGACCTGTAACATGATTTATGGCGTTCAGGTTCGTTTTGTTTTGTCTTATCTTTCCTTTGTATAACAACATTCCAAAGTAAAATATTTTTAAGAAACTATCGTTTTTAGTGCAATTTGAATTAAAATGACTTAAAAAGATACTTCGCATATTATTATTTAACATGTACTTTATCTTTCAGTTCTTTTTTATGGTGATGACGATTACATTATACCTCATTATTTTATTATATTCTATTGTTACTGTTGTTGCGGTGAGTGATAATATTTTTCGTAATTTTTAATTATTCTTTGTATCATAGTACCTGCTTTTGGACATAAGTTTGGACATATAAATTATCAAATTCTAGTTTATTCCAAACTATACCCCTTCCAGCGTAAGTTTAGCTTTTTGACAGTTCACGTCCATGAAGTTTCGTAATACTTCCGCTTATTTTTCGAACAACTTATATTGTATTTCATAGACGTACCCATGTTTTTTTCAGTTACCATGGTTACTTAGTGATGGACACTCATAACGATTACCACCATTATGAAACAAATTACAAATAATCGGTAGAAATAAATGCTATGAATAAACCTGAACTCTTCATAATACGTTTATATAATGTAATATGATATTTTAGATTACCTATAACCCGCGAATGTGTCACGATAAATTATGTATTTTAAATAATACCTAAGCTAACTATAATTGTATCATTTTAAGCTATAGGCTAATTCTCTTAACATAGAAGAAAGAAACAATAATAAAATGATAATGTAAGTTGATGTAAGGATCCAAATGTGTAAAATAAAGTAATTTGAAAAATCGCGAAATCGCTTACAATCGAATGGGATTACATTCGAGATACTGCTGAACGTCACTAACGTCAATCTGTCAAATGTTGTTAAATATAGTGGAAGGGGTATAATGTAACGAAACTAAATAATATTGAAATAAAATAAATAAAAAGTTAGCAGGTGTTTTATCATAATAATTCAAAATATATTTTTATTTTACTAAGTACCTATATTAAAAGTAAAGTTGAAACTTTTTTTTTTCAGAATCATTTGCCATTAACTCAACTTCTAATAAACATAGGATCGATGGCAACCCTCGTATTATCCATGGTTCTGTTTTCAAAAGCTGGACAATTGGTAGAAGACAGTTCGCTGGCTTTAAGGCGTAAGCTTTGTGAACTTTACATTTACACAATTCAAGGTAAGTGGGAAATGGAAATAGTTTGACGCCTATGTCTAGCAGTGGACATCAATAGGGTTATATGATGATGGTGCAAAATGCAAGTGCAATGTACGTAAATATTGTACCTTTGACCCCTGCGGCGGGCGTAGTGGTTATATAACATGACTGCTACGCTGAGGTCTCGGGTTCGATTCCCGCTCAATGCATATCTTTGTGTGATGAACATGTTTGTTTGCATTGGTCTGGGGTGTTTTCCATGTATGATATGTATGTACGTATTTACAAAAAAACCAAATGTATGTTTTCCAGTCTAGTACCCATAGTACAAGCTCAGTTTAGTTTGCGACTAGATGGCGTTGTGAGAATGTGTGAGGAATATTTATTTATTTATTTTACACCAAGTTTCTCTGAATACTGTGTTCTGTATCACTTTTTATCTTAACTGCAATGTGTTTTTTAACACTATAGTTAGGTTAATATAAATCACATTTAATGAGCTCATCCCATGATACTGTTTCGAAAATTTCTATAATATATATAATACTTTTTTATACTATAGTACTTTTGAAGTTTGTTGCTACGCTCAAATTTATTGAGACAATACTTAAGTCATTTGCTTATAAGACTAAACTAAACTAAATTGTAAAGTATCAACTTTTTTACTATTTCAGATCAAAAATATGCAAAGCCTACAAAGGATTTACTACGTTACTGTGAGACCCATCCTGTACACATGCATATAATAGGTTTTGCGCATGTCAACATGTCTATGTTACCTTCATGCATCGCTTTTGTCATGACTAATACAGTAATCGCTCTACAATTTAATAATATACTCTAATTTATATGCAATAAGGTTCTTTGTAGAATAACTTTTGTAATAGTACACATATCAAAGTATTAAATGTATTAAAATAATGTAATAAATTCTGGTTAGAAATAAAAGATTAAAGTGTAAATTAAAAAAAGAAAAAGATTTTCAAAGACTTCGAGGATGACGACAAAGTCATTCGGCACAAAATATTTCCGCAACCGAAGGAAGAAGAATACAAAGCTCTAGACGCATACTCGACTCCTAAGTCTTATAACCTAAAAAGAGAGAATATTCAAGATTTAGGGCACCTGGGTAAATCTATTTAAATAACCTCGTTATTTTGATCTATCATCATCATAACAGCCCATTAATGTCCCACTGCAGGGACGGGCCTCCTCCCGTGACGGAGGGATACTTGGCCTACTAATACCACGCTGGCCAGACGGATTGGTATAGGGTTTAATTTTAGGTATTCCTTCTTTTTATTTCGTAAAGATAATATTCACGGATAGTCCCTTAGTGGGTTTTTACGAGACCCATGGGATCAGATGGGGAGGTGACATATTGTATTCTTACTCCGTCACCACACAGAAAAATTATACATGTAGTCTGTAATAACTAATAACGTAAGAATATGAGAGAAAGAGATATAAGAAATTTCATGATATGTAATTAACGGTGTTTCTATGGTAACGTTAGCAAACTTTGACTTACAGTATTGTTACTTTTTACCGGTAAATCATCGGTAGCTCTAAGTCAGTTTACCGGTAAAAGTCCACCCAATTAACAATACCTAGCATAACGTTATCTCCACAAGTAACGTTACTATAGTATGTTGAAGGTATCGATACCTCATTTTTAACGGTATTCAGAGCTCTGGTAGCCACGCGCCATTGCTATGATACTTTTCCTACAGGCTGATATTTTGACTGTTTATGTCAAAGTAAGGTTAATGGAATTGGTGTTACCTAGTATTGGACACATTAACATAAATATAAAGTAATTTTAATTAAGTAATATTACAACATTGTCCTTCAAAGTTCTTATAATGAATTACGTTTGACGTTAATAATGCATGAACAAGAATCGAAAATATTCATCATTGTAGACTCTTATTGTCGAATCTTACTTATGTAGACTCAATAATATAATGTAACTAGCTATCGTTCTAACAATATTACATGTATATTTAAAATAATGGCTGTAAACCCTTTAAAACATCTTTTATGTATTCAAAATATTACTTTCGTCTTTAGAAACTTTTATGTATATACAAAATGCAGTCGAATTCTAATTAGTATTTTGATCTTCATTGAATTATTTGCTACAGTAACAAACATGACAATCAATTTGATAGTTTCGGATTTATTACGTTTAAATGCTGAAATAATATATTTCTACTCTGTATCCATAGTTAGCATGCTTATTTTATTTTCAGCCGTATATTATTCCAAAACTTTTCAGTATCTACTAGAAAATATTAATGCATTTCATTATTTACTCAATTGCAAGCTCTATTCTACTAAAATAATAAAAGCACAGAAACAAATGAAAATAACCTCAGCTCTCTTCTGTGCTTTTAAAATCTTTGAGTTTATTTTCATTCGATTAAGAGGTCCAACTTCGTTTCCTAATTTGATTTTATTGGTCGTATCTTTGTGTCATTTTAATGTAGCGATGTGCATTTTCCGGTTCGTATTCGAGTTTTTTGTGCTTCATAGTATTTTGTATATAATTTCTGAGCAACTAAATGTTATCACTTTATCTATTGATGAAGAAATATCGAAGAACAAGTTTAATAGCGAATCCATTGAAGGTAATCTTTGTGGAAAGCAGCCGTATTCTGTAGAGACGTTTAACCTGTGGATGGCGGCATACAAGAATATTAATGAAAGTTCTAGAACTTGTAACATGGTTTATGGCGTTCAGGTTTGTTTTGTTTCGCTAGACCTTACCTTCGTAGACCAACATTCCGAAATAAAAGAATTTGTTTTTCGTTCTTAGTGCGATTTCAATTAAAATGATGCAATTATTTGATTAAAAGGTACTTTTCATATTTCACTTGTACTTTATTTTTCAGTTCTTTTTTATGGTAATGACGATTACATTATACCTCATTATTTTATTATATACAATCGTTACTGTTGTTGCGGTAAGTAATTTTAATAAAAATGTCATATTCATAATTTGTATCGTAGTTAAAATAATTGTACCTACTAGGTATTATTTTGTGTAAACATTTAAAGTTTATATGTAGCCCCATTATTAATTTCCTATGTGTTTTATCATAATAATATTTTAAATACATTGTAATTTTTGTAAGTAGATTACTTACAAAAATTACAATGTTTAAGTTACAACTTAATTTAAAACCTTTTTATCTCAGAATCATTTGCCATTTACCGAACTTCTAATTAACACGGCATCAATGTCAACCCTCTTATTATCCGTGACTATGTTTTCAAGAGCTGGACAATTGGTAGAAGACAGTTCGCTGGCTTTAAAGCGTAAGCTTTGTGAACTTTACATTTACACAATTCAAGGTAAGTGCAAAGTCGAAATATTTGAAGGTATATAGTGTACCACGGAATTCCGAAACCTGTTTTGTCGATTCACTGGAAGTCGAAAACACGTTTTGTCATTTTGCGTGAGACCGAACAAACGATTTACTAATTTACGATTGTTCGAAACTACTTTGGACTTTTTTATCACCGATCTAAAAAACGAAGGTCCGGTTAACGTTTGGTCGAATAAATGTTATAATATCTTTTATTATGTTACCGTAAAAATTTAATCCCGAAATACGTTTGATTAATTTATATTAAGTCGAATTAATGCTTGATTGACTGACTCATAACGGAAATAATAAAACTACTTATTATCAATAAGAAAAAAATCCTTTAATGCATGTTTAATGCAGTTAACAAAACAATTTCTTTTAAACATTACCAAACTTCTATTTTATTAATAGCAAATAGGTAACAAATAGAAAAACTTTGTTTAATTTTAACTGAAATTAAACTGAATACAAAATAATGGTAACAAAAACAAAAAAACAGCAACAAGAATGATTTTATTGCAACTCATCATTATGAGGTTTTAATTAATAATTTTGATTGATCTTATTAGTATATTTATGTTACATAGACATAATACTCGTACTCGTATTTCATAGATATTCACACACAAGCCTCTAAATAAATAAAGACAATAAAAAATAAAAACGGTCAAGTGCGAGTCTGACTCGCGCACCGAGGGTTCCGTACAAACCTATTTGCCAAATTGTGATAACGTCACGGCTCAGCTGTTACTATTTTTCCCGCCAAAATTCAATGACGGCACGACTCAGATCTATTAAAAAATATTTTCCCGCCAAAATACTATGACGTCACAACTCATCTGTCAAAAATTCTATGACGTCACGCCCATCTGTCAAAATTGACAGCTGTCAAAGTGACGGGTGTCTAAATTTTTTTTCCGCCAAAATAATATGACGTCACAACTCATCTGTCAAAAATTCTGTGACGTCACAACTCATCTGTCAAAACTATTGACGTGTCTAAAATATTTTCCCGCCAAAATGATATGACGTCACAAAACCAATCTAAATTAGTTTTTTGGTTTTTATCACTTCACATTAAGTCATAGCACTTCGGACTCTGGCAGAATTGTCGACATCGGCATACTTTGCCATATAAAAGAAAGAAGAAAGAACTCATATGTCAAAAATTCTGTGACGTCACGACTCATCTGTCAAAAATTATGTGACGTCGCGCCTCAACTGTCAAAAAAAATTTCCCGCCAAAATTCTGTGACGTCACGACTCATCTGTCAAAAATTCTTTGACGTCACGTCCCATATGTCAAAAGTGACAGCTGTCACTTAAAAATAAAATGTCGAAAAAATTTTTCCCGCAAAAATTCTGTGACGTCACGACTCATCTGTCAAAAATTGTATGACGTCACGTCCCATCTGTCAAAAGTGACAGCTGTCACTTTGACAGCAGTCAAAATTCTATGACGTCACTGGTCACGTGACCCAGTTTTCCCGCCAAAATTCTATGAAATCAAAATATAATGTGATTAAAGTAAAAATTTAAGGTTTTCGGAACTTTTCCATTACATGTACTATAAGACATTGCTTCATGCCAAATTTCAAGTTTGTAGGTAGACTGGAAGTACCCTGTAGGTTTTTGCCCTTACCCCTCTAAATTTGCGACAAAAACGGCTATATCTCTTGATTGCGTTGGATTAGAAGTTTGAATTTTTTAGAGCACTAAGAGGCAACAAGCTTTAGTATTTGGTGAAAATTAAAGCTTGATACCTCCACGCGTTCCTGAGATAAATGGTCTTGACAGACAGACGGACAGACGGAGAGACGGACAACCAAGTGATCCTATAACCTACGGACTTAACTTGTACGGAACCCTAAAAATACAATGATGTTTAGAAATGAATATCTATGATATACGAGTACGAGTATATGTCTATGTAACATAAATATACTAATAAGATCAATCAAAATTATTAATTAAAACCTCATAATGATGAGTTGCAATAAAATCATTCTTGTTGCTGTTTTTTTGTTTTTGTTACCATTATTTTGTATTCAGTTTAATTTCAGTTAAAATTAAACAAAGTTTTTCTATTTGTTATCTATTTGCTATTAATAAAATAGAAGTTTGGTTATGTTTACGAGAAATCGTTTTGTTAACTGTTTACTAAACATGCATTAAACGATTGTTTTCTTATTGATAATAAGTAGTTTTATTATTTCCGTTATGCGTCAGTCAATCAAGCATTAATTCGACTTAATATTAATTAATCAAACGTATTTCGGGATTACATTTTTACGGTAAGATAATAAAAGATAATATAACATTTATTCGACCAAACGTTAACCGGACCTTCGTTCTTTAAATCGGTGATAAAAAGGTCTAAAGTAGTTTCGAACACTCGTAAATTAGTAAATCGTTTGTTCGGTCTCACGCAGAATAACAAAACGTGTTTTCGACTTCCAGTGAATCGACAAAACAGGTTTTGGAATTCCGTGGTACACTCATGTCCAGCAGTGGACGTCAATTATGATGATGATGATGATGATATTAAACAGAAGAAAGATCCTTTCAGTAAATATTGTAACTTTGAGCAACACACAATTTTATTTATGTAGCATTCTAAATATCTTCTATATTATTATATTTGCTACAATCTGTTTTATTAACTAAGTACGTTTAACAGTTTATCATTATAGAATAGTTTCATAAACAAGAAATTACAAAGCACACTTAATTTTATTGAGATATTTAAGTACAAATAGAATTTTCTGTGTATTTTAAATTATTTTCCAAGTATTACACACTTTTAACTATTTCAGATCAAAAATACGCGAAGCCTACGAAGGATTTACTACGTTACTGTGAGACACATCCTGTGCACATGCATATAACTGGTTTCGTAAATGTCAACATGTCTATGTTACCTACATGCATCGCTTTTGTCATGACCAACACAGTAATTGCTTTGCAATTCAACAATGTTCTCTAAGTTCTAAGCAATAAGCTTCTTTGTTGAACTTGTATTTAAATACTTAATAAGTATGTAACGTTAAATTTAAGAATATTTAACTTAGAAAATGAGTTGTTCTTTTATTTGTGATTCTAATAAATGGCACCTTAAGTGGTGTAATGGTACCATAAACTAGAAATTAAACTCTTATTAAATAATGTAATGTTTTATTTTATTTCTAAAACAATGCTGTATCCGTTAGTAAGTAGATATCCTCTAAATTCCTATTAAAAAAAAAAAAATTACAAAAAAAAAGAACCGACTTCAAAGACAAAAATTGCACTAAAAAGTAATAAATAATTACTTGTATTTTGATTTTACAACATTAAATCAGCCATTCTTTCTACTTAATTTTAATTTAAAGAATATGTTCTTTTCATTATTGTAAAAGTATTGTTAAGAATATTTCTTGAATAGTCTGTAAATATATTTATTTGTAGATTCTTTAAAAGATAATCAAATTATTACAAATAATGTAATATTATTGTTATTTTTGGAGTCGGTGTCAGCCACGATAGTTATTATTATACTTAACATTTTTTATTTCTGACTGAAAACTTAAACAAATATTATGGCGTCGTGTTATAGGTACAAAGACTAACAATTACTTAAAATCCACATTCGAAAATGAAACGGCCGTTTTTGTTTTAAATGCAATATTTATCTAATTAGAAATCATTTAAAGTGATGAGAGTGTGTTATTCAAAACTTTATTGCCTATTCTAACGACGTTGTAGACAACATTTTGCATTATTGATCCTATTCGCGAATTATTTCTTTAAATCTAATCTATTTTAAGTTCTGGAAAGCTTTAATCAGTTATTAAATATAATATTAAAACGTTTAAATGAGATACGGGTATTTTAAAATATATTTATTTAAATATGATAAGAATAGTTGTTTAATGTTTGTTTAATTTTTAAACTAATCCATAAACAATCAACCACTATAATGTCGAAGTCATATATTACAATCTGTAATTCATGGCCGTCATTCCGGTTGCTTAGGTATTATCGTACTTATTTCGTTGGCTGACACCGACTCCAAAAATAACAATAATATTACATTATTTGTAATAATTTGATTATCTTTTAAAGAATCTACAAATAAATAAATTTACAGACTATTCAAGAAATATCCTTAACAATACTTTTACAATAATGAAAAGAACATATTCTTTAGATTTAAATTAAGTAGAAAGAATGGCTGATTTAATTTTGTAAAATCAAAATACAAGTAATTATTTATTACTTTTTAGTGCAATTTTTGTCTTTGAAGTCGGTTCTTTTTTTTTGTAAAAATTAATTTTATTTCTAAATTTTTAGTGAATAGCAATTCTATAAATCCGTGTGGTGACGGAGTGAGAACACAGTATGTCACCACCTCATCTCATCCCATGGGTGTCGTAAAAACCGACTAAGGGAGTATCCGTGTAGTATAATATTATCTTTGAGAAATAAAAAGAAGGAAAACTTGAAATTAAACCCTATACCAATCCGCCTTGGTATTAATAGGCCAAGTATCTCTCCGTCACAGGAGGAGGCCCGTCCCTGCAGTGGGACATTACTTTGTCTGAATATGGGTAGACCTACAAAACGCGCTGCTTATATGAGACAGCGCTGATTGAATGAAACAAACGAAGAAAGGGAGAAACCCCTTTTAATGTAGGAAATCTACCTCCAATGTCATTTCAAAAGAGACTAGTGAACAACGTATAAATCAAGTTTCACAAAAAAGGACCTACATGCAAAAAGTTTTAAATACAGAGAACATCGAAAAGCGTAGCCACCGTCTCGGCGTGGTTAATTGGTAACAATAATTAAGTAAATAAAAATAAAAATAAATCAAATAAATATAATAATTATTATTATTAATTTGTTATATCTAAAGAATAAGTTTAAAATAAATTAAATGCAATTCAACAATTTGTTTGTCTATTTATAATCCGTTATTAATTCCTATTTTAATTTTAAATAAAAACTTCATTCAAGTCTTAAACCATACCTGCTATTACATTCATAATGTTAGTGTTAAGTTTTTATCAATTTAATAAAATAAGCGAATAATACAAGGTAGCTGCTATATACCGTTGAGGAGTTCCCTCTACTCTCTGTCATCTCCATCATCAAATCACGTTTGTGTAAAGTATTCATCAATACTAATATAATAAGCCCAAATACAAGGTAGCTGCTATATACCGTTGAGGAGTTCCCTCGACCCTCAATCTTCCTTATCATCAGTTCATGTTTGTGTAAAATTTTCATCAATACAATTAAAATAAGCCCAAATACAAGATAGCTGCTATATACCGTTGAGGAGTTCCCTCAACCCTCAGTCTTCTTCATCATGAGATCATGTTTATGTAAAGTTGTGTACAGTTTTCATCATACGAATAAAATAAGCCCAAACACTAGGTAGCTGCTATATACCGTTGAGGAGTTGCCTCGACCCTCAATCTTCTTCATCATCAGATCATGTATGTGTAAAGTTTTGTAAAGTTTTCATCAATACAATTAAAATAAGCCCAAACACAAGGTAGTTGCTATATTTATGCCGTTGAGGTATTCCCTCGACTTTCTGTGGTCTCCAGGATCTGACCAGTTCTAACTCTTGACTATTTGGTAGTGACGTCAGAGATGCACATGTATGTTAAGATTTTACATAATGCGTTCCTACAACTTTCAAGAGATGCCCTCGATTTCTCTGGGATCCCGTCATCCAGATCCAGATCTGGTGACAATGGGACCAAATGGGAAGCATAGCCATACGAACAAAAAAAAAAATTTTCAAATCGGTCGAGCCGTTTTCGAGAAATCAGGTAGCAAACACAAAATAAAAAAAAAAGTAAAAAAAAAATACAACCGAATTGAGAACCTCCTCTTTTTTGAAGTCGGTTGAAAAGAATAGTACGGTCAAGGAATTTAATTGTTTAGCAGGTACACAACCTACGTAATTTAGTCGTATTATATACCAAAATAATCCTAGCGAATTTGAAAGATATTACACCTCAAAATTGACATAATATAATATATAACCAATAAGTATGAATTGCACTTCAAACTTCTTTGTTTACAAACTTCCACCATTCTGTCCAAAGAGTAAAAAATAAAATTTTGACAGTATTATCAATACAATGCATTGAACCAATCAGAACAGCGAATGCTACTCGATATACTTTATTGATAATAGTGACACAAACTCGGACTAAGGATACTGTTTGATGGAGATGGTAGATAAGGTCTAGTTTAGTTTGACTTAACTTTGGTCTGTCAACAATATAAAATTGAAGAATTTTATTTTAACACAAAATACCTGTCTGTCATAGATAGACAAGGCTAGGTATATATACCTTGTCTAATTAATTTTACGACTCCCAAGACGTCGGGGTTCGTCATCCGTCGTCTGTAGTCGGTAAATAGTAACCTGACCGATTTCAAAATTAAGCAAATTGCTAAACAATTAAATTCCTTGAGTGTACATTATTATAAAGTATGAAATAGACCTATGAAATGAATTATGTAATAAACAGATTGAAGTAAAAAAGCACTGGATAATTGTTTTCAATGTCAAAAATATTTTAGACAGCGTTCACATGTCAAATCGTCTCTCCGAACTTTTCAACAAATTGATCTATGAACAAAAACCCAAGTTGCTTGTCTTCTCTTTTAATCATTAAGTCTATTTTATGGCAGAGCATCACAGATAACGAAATATTATTTAATCTCTGACATACTCTATGTTCACTAAAGCTTGCCTTACTTTAATATACATACATACATACATAGACACACGCCTTATCCCGTCCGGGGTAGGCAGAGACGACAGAACTTAATATATCGGTACTTTATAATGCTAAACTTTTTTTTGCTAGATTTTCATTAAATATAAGCCTTCAGATGTCATTATCTTGCAATAAAATCTAAACACACTTATTCCAATGATCGTATTTAATCAAGGATCATATAACATACATATTATTCCATAAAGTTGTAATACTTTTTTAAAATATGGTTTCCGTAACATAATTATTATTATTTGCTAATATTTTTAACTAAAGATTGTTTACTTTTTTTTTTATAACTGCATGTCAATTCTCGTACCTAAAATTCGGTTAAGTTAACTTTTAGTTGTCAAATTGTCACACTCTAAATAAAACTTTAACACGACCACAAAAGATTACAATTGCAATAGCAAAAACATGACAACTAAAAGTTAACTTAACCGAATTTTAGGAACGAGAATTGACATGCAGGCCAAAATGCCTTAAAAGCGTTAATTTTTATACAAAACAATAAACAGACAGTTCTAAAGTATTTTAAATGTGAGTGAACTATCAAGTAATTATGTAATGTATTCTAAAGGAAACTATTGATTTTTAGATGATTACAATGTAACAAGGACATGGTATTAATCAATTAATCAAAATACAAGTAATATTAGAAGTAACTTTGTATGAGGTGTTCTGAAAATAAAGCGACTTCAAGAAATATTAATTAGTTATTGTATTGTTTGCTTGTTATTCGAACTTACGGCTTGTGAGCTTAATAGAAATTCAGCCACACAAAAAATAAATATGACTGTTAAACCTTTTACGTACCTACTTTATATACAAAATGTAACTTGCGTGTTCCGAAATTTTTTCAGTTACAGTAAATACACTCGAGTGTTGTTAAGTATTTATATTGTTGTTGAGCTAAGTGCCACGTTATCAAACACATTCTATAGTCTCTTTATAAAAGAGTTCACATTCACAAAATCACAAATAGTTTTTCTGGTATCTGAGTGTTTCTTTTCTTTTATTTTAATAATATTAGCTGTCAGTCACTCTAAAAATTTTCAGCTTCTAATGAAAAACTTTGAAGATTATCACTATTTAGTTGAAGACACAATATTTTCAGTAAACGTATTAAAAGCACAAAAAATATGTACAAAGATGGCAAGCTTGTTCTGTTGTTTTAAAATAATGTCCTTTTTCCATCTTTCATTCATCTATGGGTACAATTTTTTATCAGGTCAATTAGTGCTAGTAACGATTTTTGTTTATTATTTGTCACTATACGACTTTCGTTTCATGTTTGAATTTTTTATATTGAATATTATTCTCTACGAAATTTCTGAACAGTTAAACTCGATTTCGAGATCCATTAATACATATTTGTTGGTTTCAAATTCTATAAAAGTAAATAACGAAATAACTGTGGATGTCAAAGAAGATGATCGTATAAAGAAATTTGACTTATGGATGACAGCGTACAAAAATATCAGCAGTAGTTACAAGTTGTTTATCGAAATTTTTGGCTCGCAGGTACATAACTAAAACTTTTTACTTAATACTTTTTAAATGCTGCTGTAATATGACAGCAGCGATTTTTTATAAAAAATATACTGTAATATTTCACTGACCTGATGGTCAGAGTAGTCACAAAGAATGGTAATCATGATATGACTGCACTGCGTAGCTTTTCTGACTTAGTTGATTTGGCCAAATGCTTCTTTACTTGTTTTCTTACAACATAATGGTTCTGCATAGGAAGGAGTTCTGTAAACTTATAGTGCAGATCGGAAGGGGTGATAAAGGCAACATATCAAAAAAGCTTTTTAGGATCACCCTTCGTGGTATTTGTAATAGAACAAAAAGACAAACGACATTAAACCTGCTTTAGGTCGTTTTCAATAATGCTAAATAAATTGCGCTTCAGTTGATCTAGGGCTCACTCTGATGCAAACATTACTTCATGTTGCTCTGTACGAAACGACATTGACTAACATATTGTGTTAACTCTTAATATTTTGATTATAGCTAACACTAATGTTGATGATGATAACAATACATTGCATAATAGTACTATGTGTCGTGGCTACATCAAAGATGGTAAGTATTATAGTCTAACAAGATCTTTTTACTTGTCAAATAGAGATAAAGGCACTAATCATCTAAATAGGACAAAGGTATAAAAACACAGAGACTTATAGTAATTGGAGAAGTAGTTATGTTCATGTCTTTATTATCCCTGTATCCCACAGCTGAATGTTTATTCAAGCGATTTGCATGTGTTAATTTTATTAACAAACAATACCCTAACAAAATAGACACGCTTACATTTGTGGCTGACTGTTGAATGTTCTAGAGTTAACGTGGTGGTAATAATAAACGAATGGTCATGATCACACATGCATATACTGGAGAAAATGATCATACCTAGAAATACAAAACTAAAATTAAATCTATGAGTATTACTTTTGCCATAATTGTCAAATCTTTTACATTTTCAGATACATTTACCAATATCAATGATAATTACAAATATAATTTGGATACTCTTTTTTGTTATTGCTGTATTTTATCTATCTCGTGCGGGACAATCGGTGCTTGATAGTTCTAACACACTTAGGCATAAGCTTTGTGAGCTTTATTTATCTAGTATTGAGAGTAAGTACATTTATTTTTCTTTTCATCGTTTTTTCATTTTTCACGTATATAGCTTGATAACTGTTTATTAAAGCTGACTATCAGGATGAAAGTTCTTAGTAAATCGATCAACGACCAAAAGCAAAGATAACGAGAAACATTAGCCCTATCAAGCGCCCCGACAGATGTTTATTTAATTTTATTTTCATGTTTAGAAATTAAACAATGTGTGACAAAATTATGTTTAAGTTAAGGCCACTTACAAGCTTACACCAATATGATACACTTTTATTGTTAAAATACAAAATGGACAGTAAACAAGATCAAAATAACCTAAATAAAAACATCTAAATATAAGTTTCAACATCCAGAAAACACACACATAAATAATTTATTAAGATTATATAAGCAAATTTCAACAACCTAAAGCCACTGCTACACAAAATTAAAAGAAAAGCTCATGAGTAAAACTTATGGCATCATCTTAGCCTTCTAAATCTGCCTTTATAATACATATTTTGAAATAATATTTAAAATACCTAATGAGAATTATATTTTTCTTGATTGTATTTCAGATAAGCAACATAACAAGTTAACAAAGGATCTCATTCGATATTGTAAGACACACCCGGTGATCATTCACGCAAAGGGATCTGTTGTTATTGACATGTCCATGCTACCGTCATGCGTCGCTCTAGTCATGGCTAATACTATCATTGCACTTCAGTTTAATAATGTATTATAAGTTATATGTACAGTATGTTTAGGTTTATTTTAATTTTTAATTAATTTTAGTTTAATTTTTTTCTTATATTATGACATTATGTTAATTACTTTTTCTTTACTAAAGAAGGTGTTCGCCATTTAAAATAAAACAATGTATTGATTGTTAATATTTGTAGTTTTAGATAAAATAAGATTACAAGTGTTCATATTTATTTAATGACTGTTTAGAAGTTATGTAAGGGCCTTTACGTGGCTCACTCAATGTTTTTCAATTAGATAAATATTGCATTCAAAACACAACACTAACTAATTTTAAAACATTTTAAGTGTTGAGAGTGTGTTATACAAATACTTTATTGCATTTTCTCAAGACTTAGTAAACATCATTTTGCATTAATAATCCTATTTGCGAATTATGACTTTTTTCAATTGGCGGCGCTAATGAGCCCTATAAACGCTCTTAAATAGTAATATTCTTGTACTTATAAAATCAATTGTGTAATAAGTATATTATGTGCAATAAATATAACGTTTTTTTTTGGGTTAACTGAAAGAGATTATTGTAAATATCAGGAAACTTGATACCTTCCGGGCGCTTGTACACGCTAAGAAAATTTGCCGTGTCTACGCCAGACAAGACAAATCTTCGTGTAGACGTCAAGAATTTTGTCTTTTTCGCACACGAAAACATTTCGTGTCTTCCGCAGACAAGACCAATCGAAACGTGTACACGATAGGATTTTTTTCGTGCAGTCGTCAGACAGGCGTAGGGTGCGCAAGTAATAACAGTGTGATAATCAGTGTGAGCTTCCTTTAGTAAAAATGTTAACTAGAAAGCAAAAAAGTATGATACCCTACTACACCGCTCCCCGCCCCTCCGCAACAACGTTCGCCGTGTCTTGTCTTGCGCAGACAAGAATATTTTCTTATTCATCGCCGACGCTGTGTACAGGTCGTGCTTAGAAACGACACGAATTCTTGTGTAGGCCCGGCGATTTCTCGAGTTATTTTCCGTAGTCCCATCTTTCGTCCCATCGATGGGACGACGGAAAATAACCATTAACCGTAGTCCCATTATCTAATGGGACTACGGAAAATAGTTTTTACTTCACGATCGCTTTTCTGTGATCCCATTAAACAATAGAGTTGTGCAGGATCGCCATCATAACACTGATACTATTTCTGTTGTTACTTTACATACTTTTTGATTATTAAATAAGTTATGAAATCTCTTTAACACTAAAGTAACACAATAAAATAACACTAAAGTATAATTCACACATTTAAAATACCAAATAGTCACTTGCTATGTGTTAGCTTAGTAAGTAGTTATGGTTTTCTTTTTTTTTAGTTAACAATTTGCATACTTAATATCCGTGTGGGGACGGAGTATATCCGTGTGGTGACGGAGTAAGAATACAATATGTCACCACCCCATCTCATCCCATGGGTGTCGTATAAACCGACTAAGGGACTAACCGTAAATATTAAATATTGTCTTTACGAAGTAAAAAGAAGGAAAACTTGAAATTAAACCCTATAACAATCCATCTGTCCAGCGTGGTATTAGTAGGCCAAGTATCCCTCCGTCACGGGAGGAGGCCCGTCCCTGCTGTGGGACAACAACATGTACCCACACAACGGTATTTTCTCATTATGTTCAACATCCTGACTCAGAGTACCACGACTCGTACAGGTTAGATTTGAATCATATTTTTTTTCATATGGTTACATCTCTATTAATGGGATCACGGAAAAGCGATCGTGAAGTAAAAACGATTTTCCATAGTCCCATTAGATAATGGGACTACGGTTAATTGTTATTTTCCGTCGTCCCATCGATGGGACGACCAATGGGACTACGGAAAATAACCGGATTTCTCTTACCGTGTACAAGCGCCGTCCCTCTCTAAAATCAGACTCATGCCCGTGCTCTTCCTAAATTTCGTTTCTGACTTGCCTTTTTAAATCAGTGCATAAACCAAGTTTCATCGGTTAACCCATCTGTAAACAAAATTTATCCAGGAAGAAGTGTAAAATTATGGTTTTGAATCGATAAAATTGAATTTAATTGTGTTAGCACAGAAAACAAACGCAAGCAATTAGTATAAAATGTCCTTGAAAAACTTATTGCTTAATAGTCTATTAATTGATGATTAAAAAAGTTGATAATCAACCCTGAATTATTTAGGTTATCATAATGGATATTAAATGAAAATTAAAACAAAGAGCTATTATGTTAGAAGTATTTTGTTAAGAGATTCCTTGTCACCAGTGTTAAATTCAATCCAATTAAGTCAACTTACTAATAAATATGAACGTGACTCCTTTCAAATATTTACCATTTTTTCAAAATGTTACATGTGTATTCAAAAATTTTTCCTGCTACAAAAAGTGCAGTAAAGTGTTGATATTAATTTGGGTAACTCTGGAACTAACAATAATAGTGGCAAATATTATAACAATTGTTATAATGGAGAGAATGATTGCTATGCGGCCCTGTTACGACAAAACACTGCAACCCGGGTTACAGCGTTTTGTCGTAACATGATTTAAAATAATCTGCTGCATGTCAACTTGCTACTAGTTCAATCAAAATTTCAATATCACTTTTTCTAACTGAAATATTCGTAATAACATTTTACTGCAACCCAAAATTTTAACTAAAAATCTTGACAAAACGCTGCATACTAGACTGCAGTGTTCTACCGAAATCGTAGCGAGCGGCGAACCTCTTATTATTTCAACAAACCGCTGCAAACTCGGGTTGCCGCGTTTTGTCAAAATAATATACGATAACTTACTAAATAATTGATTTGAAGTTAATTACACAGTTTAATTTACAAATGGTTTTCGGTTTCGGTTTTTCGGTACGTTTGGAAATTGGCTTATTTACTGTAGATATGCAGAAATGTATTACCATGCCAAAATTATATATTATATTATGTAATAAAGATTTCTTCTTTAGCAGAAAATTAAATTTGGTTAATGAAACCTTTGGCAGAATAGGTAAAGGAAATAAAGTGGTGACGACTATATTGTGGCACGAAGGCGAATCTGGGCGTAAAGCATTTGACTAGGCAACAGTATGTTTTATTCATAAAAAAAACTCTGTAGAGATTATAAAGGGGTAGTTTTATACGCAGACAATTGCAACACCCAAACATTTGACATGATCTTGGTATTGTCCATGTTTATTTTAAGACCCACTTGTTGAGAGACTCTGAGGTCCCCGAGCATTGTGTTTAGGTCTTCCACGGTCTCGGCCATGACCACAATGACATCGGCATTTGTAGACGTGTCTCAGAAGACTGATGTGTCTGTAATTCTGAAGGAGCGTTCTATCGCCGTTTTTCATGATCAGTACCACCACACCTCTCTCTCCTACGCCTTTGGCTTTTTTTCAGCTGGTTGTGTTGGAGTGTATAACTGCCCGAAAAATTTCCAAATCTCTTCTAGAAGTTCAGGCTTTGATGACATTATTCTGCCACACCGAGTGAGCCACCTTGAGCCTAGATAGTTGGCTCTTGCAAACACTTTTGAGTCCTTGTTTCGCTCAATGGTTTTTTTAATACAAACTATATTAAAATTCCGAAAGTCGCTAGTTAGTGACTTTGAGATCTGCCGATAGAGCCGCCTATACTGTTCAGCGTCGTCTGGAGACAGCAGTGCCATCTTAGGCCTTTGTTCCAGGAGCGACAGAGTGTGGTCGAAGATCTTTTTTGATCTTCTCCGGTGCTGGGTTTTTATGCACCAAAACGAATGTACGGAGAGCTTCCACAAACCGTTCGTGATATTCATCCAAACCCACGCTCTCGCTGAGCCTATTGAAGTGGTTGTGCCTCTCACCATCCAGTGATCACTACCAGTTTTCACCGAATTGATCACTGTTTTGTCAACATGATGAAGTCTATCTCAGTTTTTGTGACACCATCAGGACTAAGCTGGGTCCACTTACGGTAGTTACGCTTCTTGAAGAAGAGGTTCATCATAATAAGTCCCTCCCTCTCCATGAAGTTTGCAAGCATTTGGCCCTGTGGATTTCTTTGCCCATACCCAAAAAACCTACTCTCAACTCATTTTCACTTCTAAACCCCAGCTTCGCGTTAAAGTCCCCCATGACAATGGTGTAATGGGTCTTAAAGGTATGTATGTATGGCTTAGGAAATATCCTTATACATTTCTTCCACCTCATTGTCGGCATGAGCTGATGTGGGATCGTAAACTGGTTTACGATACTACCTCAGCTTTCATACCTTCAACATACCAGCATTACCTTCAACGAATATCGTTTGGTAATTCTGCCGAGAAGGTATGCTACCCTTGAAGACACACTTTCGATCTTCACCACGTTATTTACGATTACGATTTATGGACGAAAAGCCCAACACCACACTGGAACTGTTGGTCGCCCCCCGGAAATAGCAGGTTACCGGACTTCAGGATTATCGAATCCTCCCCTTGTCTCCGAACTTCCGATAAGCCGACGATATCCCACCGTAACCTGCTCAATTCTTCCTCCAATTCTACGACCTTCTCATCGGTACGCAGTGTGGTGTGTTGTATATTGCCAGGGCCAAAGGTCGGTTGTTTTGGTAGCCTGACCTCCCCCGGAGATTCTTCGCTCCCCCTACTTTTTGTGTGTTATCATTTTGAGGGGTTTGTTGGCCTACTAAGAAGAACACACCAAAAGGTATTTCTCAAAAAAATAATGATGATTTAAAAGATTTATTAAAATTTATGGCCACGTCCAGGCACCACTTTTATTATAATTTAACAGTCAATGTTAACATAACTAAAGATTTAGATGAGACTTCAGAAATATTTAAATTTGAAACACCAGTAAGCTCAGTGTTTTTATTTTAATTTTATCCTAACTTATTATATTCTTCCTATACTTATCACAACAAAACGCGGTAAGCTTAGGTTGCATCGTTATATGACAATACTGTCGCTTACTGGCCAATACATGTTATCGTAACAAGTCAATTTTTCTTAAATTGTGAGGTTTCTAATCAAAATTTGATAATGTTATGTTCTAATGAAAGTTAGCAAACACTATTAACAATAATTTAAAAAAAAAATCAAACGCCTATCTATACTTGATGTAATTTGGTAACGAGTTGAATATTAAAACTTAAAACCGCGTTTTCTGAAACTTGGCACTTCAAAGCTTACAGCATTTTGTCGTAACAGGGCCGTATGGCTAAACTTGAAAAGTTATTTGTAGTATCGTTATCTTTATTTACCACCATTATAATATTTAGTGCTTTAATTCATCATCGGAAATATCGACAAATGATGAAAAACTTTTTAATTTTTCGTAATTTAATTAATGATGAAATTTATAAAGAAAATCTACGGAAAATGCAGAAAAATTTAACTATAATCTCGTCTATATATGCTGGGTATAGAGTCACGGGGTTTTTATACACTTTTTTTTCTTATCTTGATCTGAATGCCAAAGGAATTGATATTATATTCACAATTACATACATGTATGAAATGTCGAAATGTCGATGTTCGATTTGCGCTTTACATTCGAATACTGCGTTATGCATGGTTTACTTTATGTAATATCTGAACAACTATCAGCCTTAGGAAGGTCTGTTGATGACGAAGTGTTAAAACAAAAGACACAAGAGAGACATAATTCAGAAGCTATAATATATTCAAAATCCGCAGACAGTTGTTCCAAGAAATATGATTTATGGATTACTGTATACAAGAATGTAAACGCCAGTACAATTTTATTTAACGAAACCTTCAAAATAGTGGTATTTTAAATTTTCCTTATATCCTATTAAGTACTCAGACTAACATAAATCATAATATTATATATAATAATACTAATCATACGACTAATAAAAATTAGTATAGCAAGATTTTGTTTAATTGTAAAAATAAAGCGAATCAAGTTAATTCGCGTTATTTGTAAAAAAATAAAACTACCAATTCCTAATTATTACGTGATTTTGTTTTATTTAAGGTCACCAAAATGATAATTGTCATGACACTGTATACGATGTTAGTACTGTTCACCATGATTACAGCAATTACGGTAAGTGTTTTATATTGTTATTTATAAATATTTTAATTTTCTGCTTTTGTAGCACATAGGTCATTATTACGTAATAATTCATCATTATTATTTGTCCGTGTGGTGACGGAGTAAGAATAAAATATGTCACCACCCCATCTCATCCCATGGGTGTCGTAAAAACAGACTAAGGGAATATCCGTGAATATCAATCAATCAATCAATTAACTAGCCTATTGCAGTCCACTGCTGGACATAGGCCTCTCCCAATATACGCCACAGAACTCGGTCCTGCGCCTTCCGCATCCAGTCCGACCCAGAGACCTTTATGAGGTCGTCGGTCCACCTAGCTGGGGGGCGTCCTACACTACGTTTGCCGAGCCGCGGTCTCCACTCTAGGACACGTTTGCTCCAACGGCCATCGGTCCTTCGACAGATATGACCAGCCCATTGCCACTTTAGCTTGCTAATACTACGAGCTATGTCGGTTACTTTGGTTCTTTGTCGGATAACCTCGTTCCGGATTTTATCCTTCAAGGAGACGCCGAGCATAGCTCGTTCCATTGCTCGCTGCGCGACTTTAAGTTTGTGGACTAGCCCTACTGTGAGTGTCCACGTCTCGGCACCGTATGTCATTACTGGTAGGACGCATTGGTTGAAGACTTTGGTCTTCAGGCATTGCGGTAAAGGCGAAGAGAAGACCCGACGTAGCTTGCTGAATGCTGCCCAACCCAACTGGATCCTGCGATCGATTTCTTTCTCGAAGTTGTTTCTACCAAGCTGGACAACCTGTCCGAGGTAAACATATTCTTGAACAACTTCGAGCATCAATCCGTCGACATAGATCGGCCTCGGCGTTACATGTTTGTTAAACATGATCTTCGTTTTGTTTAGGTTCATGCCGAGTCCGACCCGTCGAGAGGCTCCATTTAGGCCCTGCAGCAAGTCAAGCTGTTCCAGTGACTCTGCCACGATGACGATGTCGTCAGCAAACCGGAGGTGTGAGATATACTCGCCGTTGATGTTGATGCCCCGTCCAGTCCAGTCCAACGTCTTAAAGACGTCTTCGAGCGCGTTAGTAAAGAGCTTAGGGGAAATTACATCCCCTTGCCTCACCCCTCTACGCAACTCAATAGGTGGAGTCTTTTTGTCCTGGAGCTGGACGGTCATAGTGGCAGTTTCATATAGAGATCTCAACACCTCGATGTACCGCCAATCGATGCGACATCGCTGCAGAGCATCCAGAACCGCCCAGGTTTCGATTGAGTCGAAGGCTTTTTCGTAGTCCACGAAAGCCATGCACAGCGGCTGATTGTACTCCTCAGTCTTCTGTACAATTTGCCGAACAACATGAATGTGGTCCACGGTGCTGTAGCCTTTTCGAAACCCGGCTTGTTCCGGTGGTTGGAAGTCGTCGAGTCTTCTGGCGAGGCGGTTTGTGAGTACTCTCGAGAACAACTTGTAGATGTGGCTCAGGAGTGATATGGGCCTATAGTTCTTCAGTAAGGATTTATCACCTTTTTTGAAGAACAGGACCACCGCACTCCCGCTCCACGCCTGAGGTGTTAGGCCCTGGTGAATGACGGAGTTATAAAGCTTTGTGAGCTCTTTTAGGACAGGTGTTCCGCCAGCTTTTAATAGCTCTGTAGTGATTCCGTCATCACCTGGACACTTATTGTGCTTAAGTTGCTCGAGAGCAGCTCTGACCTCGCCCCGGTTGACATCGGGGATGTCCTCCGTATAATGGCGCGTGAGTGGGGCTCTGTGGTCATCCTCGCTAGGTCCCAAGGGTTTAGTCATCCGTGATGCGTACAGGTCCTTGTAGAAGCTCTCTATTTCCTCGAGTATCTCGAACTTGGAGGTCACAGTTCTGCCGTCGGCAGTATTTAGTTTCGTTAGATGGGTTCTACCAAGCTGGCGCGCGAATACTTTGGTGCCTCTATTCTGTTCGATTGCAGCCACAATGGCGCGGGTGTTGGAACATCGGAGGTCACGTCGCACCAGCTTCCGGATCTTCCGGTTGAGGTTTCTCCCATCCAACGAAGAGGACCGTGCAGGTGACATCTCGCGTCTTTGCCTCATAAGTTCGAGAGTCTCGGGGGAGAGCTTAAGCTGCCTGACTTTGCCTTTTTCGGGAAACACCTTTCGAGACACATCCTGTAGCGTTTTGACCACTGCGTCGGTTTTCTGGTCAACGTTGCCATCGGTTTCCAACAGGTCGAAACGATTTTGAAGCTCCAGTTGGAACTTGTCGAATCCCAGAGCTATTTGGGGCGCAGTAGGTCTAAGAGTAGACCTCACAATGCGACGCCTCTCGGCTCTAAAATTCATATTTAGAGTGCCTCGAACAAGTCGGTGATCACTCCCTGTATTAAACCTGTTAATCACAGAGACATCTCTAAATATGTACTTTCTATCGGTCATGATGAAGTCTATCTCGTTCCTCGTCACAGTATCGGGGCTTTGCCATGTCCACTTCCTATGTGGCTTTTTCTTAAAGAAGGAGTTCATCAAGAAGAGCCCCTGCGACTCCAGGAAGTTGACCAGCATCTGCCCCCTGTGGTTTCGGCGCCCCACACCGTAGGATCCGATTTTCGTTTCGCCGTATTTTTGTACTCCCACTTTGGCATTGAAGTCCCCCATAACAACATTGTAGTGAGCCTTGGTGGTACCATGTAGCGCCTTAGCAATGTCTTCGTACATGGCTTCGGCTATGTCATCGCTGTATGTCGAGGTCGGTGCGTACACTTGTACCACCTTCAGGGAATACCTGTCGGTGACTTTAAATATGAGGTACGCTACCCGTGTCGACACACTGCTGACTTCCAAAACGTTGCCGGTTAGGACTTTGTTGACCAGGAAACCAACACCGCCTTGAGAGGGCCGATCACCTTCCCGAAAGTAGAACAGGTGACCTGACTCGAGGGTTATCGTGTCCTCCCCCTGTCTTCGGACTTCAGATAACCCCAAAATGTGCCAGTTTATACGTCCTAGTTCTACCTCGAGTTCGGTGAGATGTTGGTCCAGCCGTAGAGAGCGTCCGTTATAGGTTGCCAGGGTCATTTTCTTATGGTAGCCGTTTTCCGTAGCCCGGAGATTCTTCGCACCCCCCGTCCCACTGTTACCGCGACCGCTACCGTAGCAACGGACAGCAGGACTACCGGGAACTGGGGGCCGTTTATTTAGGCGTGCTATCATTTGGGAGGGGATTGCCTTACTGGACCACGCTGGCAAGACGGGTTGGTACAGGGTTTGCTTTCGAGTTTTCCTTCTCTGGCAGTGGTATTGTCTGCTTATAAAGTTTTCTCCATTTGTCGACTTTTACGACACCCATAGGACGTAGGGGGTAGCGACACATTGTATTCTTCAGCCGTCGCTACACGGCCGTGAATATTATCTTTACGAAATAAAAAGAAGGAAAACTTGAAATTAAACCCTATACCAATCCGTCTGGCCAGCGTGTGTACTAATACATATAGTAGGCCAAGTATCCCTCCGTCCCGGGAGGAGGCCCGACGCTGCAGTGGGACATTAATGGGCTGTTATGATGAATTCATTATTTATTTATAATTATCCTTAGAAACAATGGTCCATGGAATTGCTTCTTGTGAACATGATATCAGTGTCAAGTTTTATGCTTGGTTTATACGTAATTACAAAATCTGGACAAAGCGTACAAGATTCTTGGAACACACTCAAAAGAAAACTTTGTGTACTGAACGCCTACACGATTCATAGTAAGTTGTCATCTTGGTGTGATTTCTAATATTCATTTTTTATTTTGCAAGGATTATTGACTTAACGTGGAACACTTAGTATTCTTAGTCTGTTACATATAACTTTGTGCTTAACAAAACATTATTTCGAATACATCACAAAATTACTTTATTTTATTTTAAAAAATCAGCTAAAAGACTTCAATAGCTGCTGGACATGAACCTCGCCTAAATTTTTGCACACCTGTTAAATATTTTTTTATATTTCTGGTTGTTTTGTCTAATTATAGACTAAGAATACAAAGTTTATTGTCATTAATGCTTACGATGAAGAAATGACGCAGATGTTTTTTCTTAATAACTAAAAATATCTTTAGTGAAACATTGGAAGCCTGGGAATATAATTGTCAAAACTTATAAGAATTCATACTTAAAGCTAATCAACCCTGTTTTACAGATCGAAACAAAGGCAAGCATATGATAGATGTGCTTCGATGCTGTCGCACTCGACCGGTACTTATACAATCTATTGGGCATACGAACATCAACATGGCTCTTTTACCGTCCTGCGTTACTATCATCACCACGTATACTGTCATTGCATTACAGTTTAATAATGTTCTCTAAATCTTAGATTGTATTAATAACACATATGAGTAAGCAAAAATGTATTTTCCTAATCGTTCTCCTGTACCTGAACACCGTGGACCAACTAATCGTCTTGTCAATTTAATGAACCATCATACATTTTTGAAAATATACCTTAAATACGTAGATAAATTAATATTTAAGAGCTTATGAACTTTGTGGTAAATTTTACCCGGTAGCGCATGTCGCCGGGTTGAATTATACTATCTAGTGTGGTATCATACAATGGAACGACTTAATTCAAGAGGTACATATTGAAGTTCATGTACAAAGGGCTAAACGGTCAATTTTCTTGATGGAAAAACTTTGTTTGTCTAAAAATTACGATCAAGTTTAAGCTCGCGATAAGGTGTGACAACAATAATTATTAAAATTGATGTTCAAAGACCATAAGTGGTTATAAAAAATATTTTATAACATTGGTAACAGTTATCTACTAAAATCAAATTAATTAATGAAATACGACTTCTTTATTGTAAACGTTTCATTTACTTTCAGTACTCATAACAGTGACCAGTGCTTTCAGATGTTACTAAATAAAATATAATACCATGAGTAACGCACCTTTAAAATATTTAACATACTTTCAAAACGCGACTTGTGTTTTCAGACATTTTACTTGTTACAATAAGTGGGTTCAGCTATTACTCAGTATTTGGATATTTGTTGAGATAGCTGTAGTTGTGATAAATCTTGTGGTCATTTTCTTTATATCGAATATAAACTTTACAAAAGTCGAAACCTTATATATGATATCAGTATCTATATTTACCTGTAGTATTACAGTTTGTGCTGTCTACTTCTCTAAAACGTATCAAAAATTAATGATAAATTTCGAAGTGTATCATGACTTAATCAACGATAATATGTATTCTAAAATATTACTGAAAAAGCAAAAACATATGACAGTAACGGCATTTTTATACCTAGGCTATAGATTAACAGTATTTCTCTGTGCAGGTAGCTATTATTATCAAGCTCGCAACGACAACGATCCGATCATTACAGTAGTATTCACTTACCAAATGTCTATGTACGATCTTCGATTTACATACGAATTCTTTGTAATACATTGCTTGTATTTTATAATATCGGAGCAAATTGATGCAATTGTGCGGTCTATCAATAGCGAAATATTAATTAGGTTGAAGAATCGTTTAGCTCATAACGATCATGTAATGACCTCAATTCTAGTAGATAGCAATTTAAATAAAATTGATTTATGGATGACAGCATATGAAAACATAATCCATAGCACGACGTTCCTTAGAGTCATATTTAAACAACAGGTAAAGCTTAATAAAAAGTTTATTTAAATAAAAACAGATAGGTACGTATGTAATTTTAATTTTGAATGATATATTTTCAGCTAACTAAAATGTTGACTGTTATGACTGTATACACGATCATAATACTTTATTTAATAGTAAATTTAGTAAAGGTAAGTATATTTTTAATTTCTTTAGCTTTGTTGGTCATAAATGAAGTGCAAAATTAAAAGTTTTTTTTATAACAATAATATGTTTGCTCTGATACTGCGCAGCTCCTATTAGTGTAAACACTCTAATTTTAGAAAGTACAGTTTTTGAGACAAAGCAAATTGCTAAGTAATGAAAAATTTTATGCAAATTTTTGTTGTATTTCTGTACAGAAATGATTATTAGTTAATTTTAAATCATTTATTGTTGTAGGATCATGAATCAGTGACCGAGTTTTTTCTGAATTTGTCTACAATGATTCAATTTGTAATTGCAATTTATGTAGTATCAAGGGCTGGCCAGCGCATACAAGACCGTTATACTACTCTCAGACGAAAGCTTTGCAAACTTAGTGCTCATACTATTGAGGGTATGTATAAAATTTTACTTTTTTTAATCAGTAAAGGATATTTGAAAAACATAATTATATCTTTAACCTATTCCCTGTCCCATGTATCATATATGATACATACCTATTGTTTTACTATTGTGTCTACAGGCGGGACAGGAGAACTGTTAAAGATGGAAAACTTGGTGCAAGCACTTGAGTAACCTTCCTGATCCGAGTGATAACGTGGATCACATAAATGAAAAAAGAGTTTGTCTATGCAGTGTGGACTTATATAGCATTTGTATTTTTCCCGATTGACTTAAAAATTAACTAAGCATTGTACTTAATACATAAGTGATATTGTAGAAAATAAGTATTATTTCTTGCTGTTTTTAACGATAATTAAAGACCTATTTCAAATAGTTTGACTGTGTGACTGTACAGTCAGCTGCAAAGAAATCTAACCCATTTAGCGCGCTGTTATATTCTTAAAGGGGGTGAGATTACTTTGCAGCTGACCGTACCTTCAAAATAAGTAAAACAATGAACAAAAAAAAAAAATAATGTCAATTTGACTTATATTGTTGTTGCAGATGAAACCTACAACAAGTACATAAAGGATCTAATTCGCTGTTGCAGTACACAGCCGGTACTGACACAAGTGGCAGGATCAGTCGATCTCAACATGTCTCTGTTGCCATCTTTCGTAGCCGTCGTTACTACGCATACTGTCATTGCATTGCAAATCAATAACGTCATATAAATATTAAAAGCTATTTATATTAAAACTATACTTTGAACCTACTTTGAATATAATTTATTTTAAAAGGGCTTTTTAACCGTACTTACCATTCTGAAAAGATATATGGTCACATATGTCAGTACTGACATTAATATTTATGTAAATAATTTTTAAAGTAAAAGTTATGTACTCGGTAAATTCTATATTAAATGCTGTAGTTTTATTTATTTTATTATAAATTATGTCAACAAAACTTTGTATTAATATACATGACGCTTACACGTCATAACGATGTAGATTAAAAAAATCTAAGCTTTGTACTAGATGATTTCAATCATACCCAACGGGGGACGTAAAATCTAACTACTACGTACATGTTTCAAATAAGAGTGTGCATGAGCTTGCGCCATATTGTGACGTCATCCAAAGAAATTCGTAAATACATCCTGTACTTTTAAATCGAACTTTGACAAATGAAGGACATTGACGCGTCCATTCTTATTTGAAACGCATAGTAAGGGAAAGTTTGCAAATAAGTGTCTTTACAAAAACATAAAACACTATTAAAGTTACTGACACTATATGAAGTGCATGATGTAAGGTTAAGTTTTCCCGATATCGCTGAATAAGTCTCGTCCTCGCAGTGGCATATTAAAAGACAATAATAGTAATGAAACCTTTATTTATTTTATACCTAATAAAAACAATAATAATGATACAAAATTAGATGAAGAACACGATCAGGATCATATTCACAACGAGGATCCCGTGTTCACACACAATACACCACTAAGATACTTTTTGGTTACCTATTTTAATACTAAGTGTGTAAAAGAATGATGAGGTAACCATTGTAAATAACAAACATACAGTTATATGTGAACCTAGGAAAGTTTCAGAAAGTAAGCGACTATGAAAAAATTTTGTTATAAGTAAAAATGTTGGAAATTTAAATAGTCAACTATTTATACTAATATGCATAATTTAAGTTTATGATAAACGTCTAAGTATTTTTTTTTATTTAATAATAATGCGTAGTTCAAGATATTGTAACTGAACCCTGATATCATCCATGATACCTGCCTACTTTAGGGCAGATTGTGCAAACCCCTCACGCAAAGACTGACAAGTTGGCAAATTGTGAGAGGCATAGAACGTTGGTGACGATTGAAAAAAGTTCAAAAGTCTTATAACGACAAACAAAATTATACATTTGATATAGAAGTTAACTAATAAAAGTGACAAGTGTTGAAAAAAAATAAACAATGACACAGAAAAAGCATAAAAGCAAATAAATTTATTATTAATACATTCATTATCACACTGTAACTACAAAAACATGAAAAATGTGTAAGCTTAATGTACTTTGTTAATTATAATTTAAGTAATTATTATTTGAAGATCTACAGAGAGTTGTTGAAACAATTGACAATTTTACAAAATGGTTACATTAACATCAATCATTAAAGTACTATGTTCATAATTAAGTGATTACAAGTGAGTGAGGTACTAAAAATACTTATTGTTTTATCATGTCTACAAAACCTTTGAAGTATTTATCGTATTTACAAAACGCTACTTGCGTATTTAAGCACTTCTCATGTTATAATAGGCGGAATCAAATATTAATATGTTTATGGATATTTGTTGAAATCATTCTTATGATTTTAAATGCGTTTTGCTGTGCTTATGTATCACATATTTACCTTACAAAAGTTCAATTATTGTATTTCGTATTTGTATCAGTGTTTACTTGCAGTATAATGACATGTGCAGTTTTCTACTCTAAGCAATATCAGAAGTTAATGCTAAATTTCGAACTGTTTCATGAATTAATCGAAGATAAAGTTTATTCCGAAATATTATCAAAGAAACAAAAGAGTATTACAATTATAGCAAGCATATATCTAATGTATAGAGTTACGCAGCTGATGTTAGCCACTTTATATTTTTTTCCTGATTATTTTGGAAACACGACTCTGATAGCAATGGTACTATTTATGTATCAGTTATTTATGTACGATCTTCGGTTATCATTTGATTTATTTGTAATACACAGCTTGCTATTTGTCATTTCGGAACAAATTTATGCCATTAGTCGATCTATTAATGGTGATATAAAAACGTTTAAAGACAAGGTATATCATAAAAGATTTGTTAAGATGACTATAATGCCAGAAAACATCTTTAACATAATTGATTTATGGATGATTGCATATAAAAACGTATTCGAAAGCACTACTTTATTTAGTGGCATATTTAAACCACAGGTAAAACTAAAATGTATTTTTCTTTGTATTATGAAATTGAACACAGAATTAGAAGCAAACAAAATTTTAAAAAATAACTATTAATAAATATAACATAAGCTCATGTACAATGCTCTCATATTTATATTTAAGTTTAGTAAGTTAGTTTCTTACTAGAGAAGGTCTGCATCTGTACTGCTATAAGACAGACTTTCACAGGTCCAAATCTGGTTTCCATTTTGGGAGGAGTCCTGTCTACATTGTCAGGGGTCTCTCAAGCCTGCGTCTGCCAGGACACGATTTCCTTTCCAAAACCATTCTTCTCCTACGGCTCTAGGTTTTTACGCTATGTACCCTATCCAACCACCACTTGATTCGAGTCGTTCTGAAGCCCGATTACACATCGACAAGTACAGTAGCGAGTTAAGTAGTAAGTTGCTGATTATGTTGATTTAAATAGATCTCCATCCTATTTTTTGGCAAGTTAAGTTGGCGAGACGCGAGAGAGAGGGCTACTTCGTACTTAACTCGTCAAAAAATAGGATAGAGATCTATTTAAATCAACTTAATCTTAAAATACTACTTAACTCGCCACTGTACTTGTCGATGTGTAAATCGGGCATGAGCGCTATAAAAACATTTTGTTATTAACTACTTATCTTTGTTCACAATTTCAGCTGACTAAACTGTTATTCGTGATGACTCTTTATACCATCACAATATTTTATATCATTGTTCATTTAGTAAAGGTAAGTATTATTATTTACATTTTTATTTGTTTAATGCGATTTTATATAGTTGGGGTGATGGACTTTGAGTAGAAAATCTCTTACCCTAATAACCCGTCGATGTCATAAAGGTCAATGTAGTACGACATAAAGACTCGAGCAACTTTAAACCAGGCAGAGGACAATAAGAACAAAGAGAGAAAAAAAAGCGGTTATGCAATTCCAGATATAGCAATAACTAGATAAAGGAGACGGCTGCTCGATGTATAAAGTAGATTCGCTAATCCCTACAGGTTTTAACCTGCAGGTATTACAGCGGACGTTGTCTTTTGACTGGTGTAAAGGTGGTATGATAATAATATGATGATAATAAACTTGAAGTCCAAACCCAATACCTGAACTATCTTTAATGTGTACACCTATATTAAATTAGCGTTTTCTCATTAGACTCTCTCTATATAGAATACTCAATGATAATTTATCGTAATACGAAAATTAATATATTTTTTTTCTAGAATCAAGGTCCTACAACGGATCTCCTATTGAATATGTCTTCATTGATCAATTTCCTATTCCCTGTTTATGTAGTATCAAGAGCTGGACAACGTCTACGGGAACATTTTATTACACTTAAGCGTAAGCTCTGTGAGCTTAATGTATATACGGTCGAAAGTAAGTACTTACATATTTAACATCCTAAGATCTAATTAACGGAATCCTGCCGTTTTGCCAAAAAGATTTTACCGTTTGCCAACAGAATTTTTATACACAAAGAAATTTCACCAAACTTTTTTTACACAATTAATATTATATTAACTGTAGACTGCAGTCAGTAATCGTTAATTTAGCCAGTTATTACTTAATAGGAACACGGTTAAAAATAATTTAAGTGAATATGGTAAAAAAACGTTGAATAAATCTCTTAAAGATATACGCGGTCGCTTTTCGAGAACTTTTCTGTCCCATCGTCATTTGTCAGTTCTTCGTATTATGTCGCCACTATAACCGTGCAATCCTAAGTGCTCTATCGGTCACAAGTTAGTTTAGGTCTCATTTCTGGTCCCAAGTAAATATACTCGTCGACCACTTCGAGAGTAGCACCTCCAACCGTAATTGAAGAGGGTGCGTCATGGACATTTGCCATGATCTTGGTCTTTGTCTACGTTCATTTAAAGACCCACTTATTGGGAGATACTACTAAGGTCATCGAGAATTGTATTGAGGTCCGCGTTGGTCTCAGACATGACTGCGATACCGTAAGCAAATTAATGAAGGTGCGTTATATACTCGCCATATTATGTTGATGCCATTTCCGTTTAACTCTAAGAGCCTGAAAGCATCTTCCAGTGCAGCGGTAAACAATTTCGGAGATTAAATCACATTCGCTGCAACTGAATAGTTCTTGATAATCCATCCTCGAGACGGACCAACATTATAGCATTTTCCTTCTCTTCCCTTGGCGACATCTTCCCGCTCTTCCCACGGGGCCCTATTCCCACGGGATCCTATTCCCGGAATTCCCTCGGGAACCACATTTCGGGAAACTCTTCCTGCGGGGAACTATTCCTAGTCATCCCGGTATTCCCTAGCTAAGCTCTTCCCGGAATTCCCTCGGGATCCTATTCCTGGTCTTCCCGGTATTCCCTCGGGAACCACATTTCGGAATTTCCTCGGGCTCCTTTTCGCGGAATTCCCGGTACTTCCTAGGGACCCTTTTCTCGGTGTTCCCGGAATTCCCTCTGGACCCTATTCCTGGTCTTCCCGGAATTCCTTCGGGACCCTATTCTAGGAATTCCGTCGAGAACCTCTTTCCGGTCTTCCTGGAATTCCTCGGGAGCCTATTCCGATCTTCCCGGAATTCCCTAGGGAACCTCTTTTCAGGAAGAACTCCCTAGGGACGCTCTTTCCGGAATTCCCGGTATTTAATTGGGACCCTCTTCCCGGTCTTCCCACGGGAACTTCTTTTCGGAATTCCCTCGAGACCCTATTCCCGGTCTTCCCGGTATACCCTCGGGAACCTTTTCGCGGACTTCTGGCTTTTGCCTCCTATTCCCTCCGGATCTTGTTCCCGGTATTCCCTAGGGAACCTCTTTTCAGGATTTCCATAACTCCCTAGGTACCCTCTTCCCCGGTCTTCCCGAAGTTCCTTCGGGACCCTATTCCCGGTCTTCCTGGAATTCCCTTCGGATCCTGTTCCCGGTATTCCTTTAGGAGCCTTGTCCCTGTCTTCCCTCGGGAACTTCCTCCCGGAATTCCTTCGGGAACCTTATCCCGGACTTCTGGCTATTCCCTCCGGAACCTGTTCCCGGTATTCCTTTGGGAGCATATTCCCTGTCTTTCCTCGGGAGCATTGCCCCGGTCTTCCCACGGGAACTTCTTCTCGGAATTCCTTCAGGAATCTTTGATCAGGAAACTTCTGACTATTCCCTCCGGATCCGGTTCCCGGTATTCCTTTGGGAGCATATTCCCGGTCTTCCCTCGGGAACCTCTACCCGGTCTTCCCACGGGAACTTCTTCCCGGAATTCCCTCGGGACCCTATTTCCAGTCTTCCCGGTCTTCCTGGTATTCCTAGGTCTTCCCGGAATTCCTCGTGACACCATTCCAGGTCTTCCCGGAATTCCTTCGGCACCCTATTCCCGGTCTTCCCGGAATTCCCTCAGGAACCTTTTCCCGAACTTCTGGCTATTCCCTCCGGATTCTGTTCCCTTTATTCCCTTGGGAGCCTATTCCCTGTCTTCCCTCGGGAGCCTTTTCCCGGTCTTCTCGCGTGTCCAGGTAAGCGGGAAGCGTGGCCTGTCCAGGAGGGAGGGGCCGTGTCCAGGTGGGCGTGTCCAAGTAGGCGGGGGCGTGTCCAGCTGGGCAAGGGGCGTGGCCTGTCCAATAGGGTGGAGGCGTGTTTAGGTGGGCGGGAGGCGTGTCCAGGTGGGTGAGAGGCGTGTCTAAGTGGGTGGGAGGCGTGTCTAAGTGGGCGGGAGGCGTGTATAAGTGGGCGGTAGGCGTGTCTAAGTGTGCGGGAGGCTTGTCTAAGTGGGTGGGGGCGTGTCCAGGAGGGCGGGAGGCGTATCTAAGAGGCTGAGGGCGTGTCCAGGAGGGAGGGAGGCGTGTCTAAGTGGGCGGGGCGTGTTCAAGTGGGCCTTGGATAGGTCTAAGCGGGTGGGGGCGTGTCCAGCAGGCCGCGAAGCGTGTCTTAGAGGGCGAATGCGTGTCCAGGTGGGCGGGAGGCGTGTCCAGGAAAGCGAGGTCGTGTCCAGGATGGCGAGAGCGTGTCCAGGAGGGCACTGGGCGTGTCCAGGATGGCAATGGGCGTGTCCAGGCACTGTATAGAACGTTAACTGTGTATTCCACTTATAATAACTGTATTACAGTCAGTTATCGTCAGTTTAGACAGTTAGTAATAAGAACACGGTCGCTTTTCGAGAGTTTTCGTTTCGTCGTTTGATCGACCTGAAGTTGTTGCAAATGGCTGACCAGGTGTAATTTTTGGAACAAAATGGCGGGAAGTTTGGGAACCGGGTGTTTTTTCTTTGTCTACTTGCGCAAACGTTTCTGAAAGCTAACTTCATGCCAGCCTAGTAAGAGTTTTCTTTCTGTAGAAGGACCGCTGGAAATCACTTTTTATATTATGTCTGCTATCTGTTAAGCGAAACGCTTACAATGGCAGAGAGGGTGTCGGTTCAAAGTATGCACTACCTCTTAATCTCTTTGGTAGTAAGTATTAAAAAACAAATTAGGTAAGACATGTTTAAGTTATTTTTATTATTAAAACCCCTATAACAATTTCTCTGCAGGTGATACGGAGTTGTGCCCATACAATAAAACATCTATAGCACTCACTGAGATCTTTCAATTGATTTAGGTAGATAAGTGTTACAATACATAGGACGAAACCGCCCATTCTCCTTTTAATATTTAACATATTCTTTGGCAAGTGTAGGGTTTGTTAATAAATTAGTTGCTAAGCGAGTTTTTGTAAAATATTACTTTTGTCAAATGTTTGCCAAAAGTATTATTTTACAAATGTTCATTTGGCAAAATTTGTTTGACACATTTGGTGAAACGTTGTTTGTCAAATGACCATTTGTCAAACATTAGTACTCTATTTATTTAAGAACTTTTTGACGGCATCAGTTAAAACTGTGCTAAAAACTGATGCACTGCCTTCAACCCATAAGTATGTAGCGAATTATCTTAAAATTTAATTGCTAAAATAATTAAACTACAAAAACAATGTTAGCAAAAGTTCTTTTAAGAACAACAATTCTAAGTATCCATTAGGATGAATAAAGAGAAACGTAAAACAATAATACTCATTTTCTATACATTGTAACACATATTGTTGTTACAGATGAAACCTACAACAAGTACATAAAGGATCTAATTCGTTGTTGCAGTACACAGCCGGTACTGATACAAGTGGCAGGATCAGTCGATCTCAACATGACATTCATGCCTGCGTTCTTTGCCGTCGTCACTACCCACACTGTCATAGCTTTGCAATTCTATAACGTCATATAAATAATAAAATAATGAAAAAAAAATAAAAAAAATAACAAAAACTTTTTAATTTAACCCTTTTCTTGGCAAGACTTTTTATGTTCGATTTTATTATTTTTTTTTTTGCATATTTTTTCCTACGGGTACTAAAACAGGGTAGAAAAATATTTAAAAAATCCATAACAGTTCGAAATAAGTTTTTTTTAATGTGTGTCCATAAATGCACATTGCCTAGTCGACAAAAAATAACCTTCGAAATCGAGCGTAACCTTAAAGACACATTGCCGTAATCACATTTAATATAAAATAACAACTCTTGCGTAAATAATAACAAAAAGTTTTTTTAAAAAGTAATTTTACGTCGCATTATTTAACAAAAGTAGGTAATCATATAGAATGATTGTAGGTAATTAGTAATAAAAATTTACTTAGTCGAGAAATAAATTTTTAAATTCCCCTGATGATATGACCTGGTAAACTGTATAGATTACCAACGAGGCTCAGCACGGCCTGCGGAGAATTTTGGAGATTTTGGCCACATTGCCACCTCGGGTCAACCTCCTGGTGGGGGAGTAAACCACCAACAACAGCATTCTCAAGGAGGGTTGGCGACAGAGAGACGGCCGACCGTAAAATATAGCCAAAACTTTTAGCAACATCAGGAAGAAGAAGACATGCTGCGCCGACCCCAGATAAAATTGGAATAAGGGCATGATGAATAATTTTAGCCTTGGTTTTTTTGATCGAGTAACTGCTGAAGAAGAAAGAACATTTAAATTTAAAGCCACTGGCGATAGGACACATTATACTGATACTTAACGGAGATAGTAAAGATTAAGAAGTTACAGCCAGAGGAAAAACTGGGTTATCAGCTGAATTATATGAAAATGATTTAGGTGACTGCAGACAGTTTTCTGTAGGATGTTGCCAAAGAAATTATGGATACTGAGATAGAATTGACGGCGATGCAGCAAAAGTTGATGGTGATTGATGGGAGCATCTTATAGAATAACTTGCGTTTCTAATGGGTAATGTAATGGTAAATAAATAAATATCTCAGTATCACTATTACACAACAGGTGGAGATTTTCAAAGGAAGCTGGTAAAAACGGTGGTGTTGAACTGCTATCAGATCGATTGCGTGGCACATGAGTTTTTAGCTCATCTTCGGCAGATTCACTGCTGTCAATTTATGATCTAGCTCCTGGCTTGGGGATTAGAGCCATTAGCATGCGTATATGTATGTATGTTGTCTGTATGTTTAGCTATGGTAATATTTTATATTTCTGGTCAAGCTATAATTATAATTTTAGTTATTAATATTTGAAGACCTTGTATAAACAATTACAACTTAAAAAAATGATTACATTAGATATGCTCAACATTAAGGTACTACGAGAGAATTAAGTGATTACAAGTGAGTACTAAAATTGCTCATTGTTTTATCATGTCTACAAAACCTTTGAAGTATTTATCGTATTTACAAAACGCTACTTGCGTATTTAAACACTTCTCATGTTATAATAGGCGGAATCAAATATTAATATGTTTATGGATATTTGTCGAAATCATTCTTATGATTTTAAATGCGTTCTTCTGTGCTTATATATCACATATGACCCTCACACAGGTTGAATTGGTATATTTCATATTTATATCAGTGTTTGCTTGTAGTATAATGACATGTGCGGTTTTCTACTCTAACCAATATCAGAAGTTAATGCAAAATTTTGAATTGTTTCATGACTTAATCGAAGATAAAGTTTATTCCGAAATATTATCAAAGAAACAAAAAAGCATTACAATTTTGGCAATCATATATCTAACGTTTAGAATTACGCAGCTGATGTTAGCTACTTTATATTTTTTTCCTGATTATTTTGAAAACACGAATATAATAGTAGCAGTATTGTTTATGTATCAATTATTATTTATGTACGATCTTCGCTTAACATTTTATTTTTTTGTAATACACACCTTGCTTTTTGTCATTTCGGAACAAATTTATGCTATTAGTCGGTCTATTAGTGAAATAAAAATATTTAAGGCCAAGATATATCATAACGGATCTTTTAAGGTGACAATGATGTCAGAAATCTACTTAAACAAAATTGATTTATGGATGAATGCATATAAAAACGTAATCGAAAGCACTAGTTTATTTAGTGGGATATTTAAACCACAGGTAAAACTAAAATATATTTTCTTTGTTATATAAAATTGACTTCAGAATACCTAATTTTCTGTTTAATTAATTACTAATTATTTGAATCTTAATTTAAATTTTGACCAGTGCGATTACGAGAAGATCAAGAGACCAAGTAAGTTTTTCACTAGAAGAGGTCTGTACTGTTGTAAAGACTGGTTTTACTGGATTTTTCCAAATCTGGTGCCCTTTTATCTGTCCACCTTGTAAGAGATCCTCACACCATGTGTCTCCAAGAACGCGATTTTCGTTACAAAACGTCTTTGCCCTAACGGCTCCCGGATTTTTCACTTTATTTGAGTCATTCTGAGCGCTATAAAACATATTAATATAACTAGAACAATTTGTGTACAATTTCAGTTAACTTTTTTTATTTATCTTTATTGTTACACAAACTTAATACAAAAAAATACATACTTGTAAGATACCGCACAAACTCATTCGAGTTTTTCCGTGTATCAGCGTCGTCGACTATTCACTATATCACTATATTTAGATAATATACCTATATATATGTGTAAAGAGTATATATATATATACGAGTACGAGAGTATATATAAGAGTATATGTATATAGATATATATATATATATGTGTAAAGAGTCATCACAAATAACTAAAATGTTATTTGTGATGACTCTTTACACAGTATTTTATATCATGGCCCATATAATTAAGGTAAGTTTTTTTAAAATAAATCTATTGCTTAGTGCGTTTTTGTATAGTTGGTGTGTATTAAATAGAAAATCCCTAATATTTATAATCTTAATCTTGACCAGTTCCAAACCAGGCAAAGTATAATGAAAATGAAAAGCTGATAGTCGTTCCTGAAGCTGAATAATAACAGGGCGTAATAGGAATTTACGCTCCGTTATTTTTTAGCTTTCTATTTATAGGCATTATTAATATTTTTTAAATAATATTTATTTTTCTAGAATCAAGATCCAACAACAGATTTACTACTGCATATGTCTGCATTGATAAATTTTCTATTCCCTATTCATGTAATATCAAGAGCTGGACAACGTATACGGGAACATTCCATTACACTCAAGCGTAAACTTTGTGAGCTTAATGTATATGTTACGGCTAAAAACCGAAGCGCGGCTGCACCTAGTTTTAGCCGGTTAGAACTAGGTGTAGCCACATAATCTTGGTTAAAACTAGTATTAGCCTATTGTTTTCGGGTAAAACTAGGTCTAGCCTTCATCATGCCGGCTACAACTAGTTCCAGCCATTCACTGTTGGATAAAACTAGGGCTATCCGATATCATTCCGGCTAGAACTAGTTCCAGACAATCCCTGTTGGATAAAACTAGATGCAAACAATGAACAGACGCCTGGCTCACGCGAGTCGCGACCCCCTGCCTTGCTTTATAATAGTGTGATTTATAATTATAATAATATTCTTTAAAATTTTAATATGCAACTATTGTTTGTTGTTAAAAAATGTCCCTATTATACTAAAACTTGTACTCCTAACAATTTGTGTTAATTATTACAATTTGATTTAAAAGAATACAAAACTATCTACGTTCCTAAAGATTGGATGTTTTTTTTTAAATATTTTTATTTTATTTTATTGGTATAAAAACAGATGACAGATTAACAAATTAAATATAATTTTTAATTTAATTAAATTTATTTATTGATTTAATAAATAAATTAAAATTTAAATATAGGTAATAAATTAATAATTATTAATTTATTATATTTAAATATAATTAAATTAATTTATTATCTGAAAAAGCTCTGCTGATAGCATGGCGGCTACAACTATGTACAGACGCTATGAGTCATACTCGCTAGTAGACCTGCAGTAGATCAGCAGCACTTGGCGCTCACAACATGCAGAGGCGCGTATCTCGCTACGCCCTCCACCCCGCGCATGTCATGAGTGTGACGCGGAAGACGTGGCGGGACACGCATCTAAGTTTTATCCAACAGGGATTCTCTGAACCTAATTCTAGCCGGAATGGTATCAGATAGACCTAGTTTTATCTAACGGGGATAGTCTGAAACTAGTTCTAGCCGGAATAAGATCGGATAGCCCTAGTTTTATCCAACAGTGAATGGCTAGAACTAGTTGTAGCCGGCTTGATGAAGGCTAGACCCAGCTTACCCAAAAACAATCGGCTAATACTAGTTTTAACTAAGAGTATGTGGCTACACCTAGTTCTAACCGGCTAAAACTAGGTGTAGCCGCACTTCGGGTATTAGCCGTAACATATATACGATCGACAGTGAGTACATACATTACTCTTAAGATCTGATTAATACTGATTGTAACTAATAAATAGTGAGTAATTTTCTCCGTGTGATGACGGAGTAAGAATACAATATGTCACCACCCCATTTCATCCCATGGGTGTCGTAAAAACCGACTAAGGGACTATCCGTGAATACTATCTTTACGAAATAAAAAGAAGGAAAACTTGAAATTAAACCCTATACCAATCCGTCTGGCAAGCGTGGTATTAGTAGGCCAACTATCCCTCCGTCATGGGAGGAGGCCCATCCCTGGGGTTATTCGTTAAATGGCAGATTCTTAAAACGGCAGATTCGGTAAATGGCAGATTCTTTAAACGACAGATTCTGAAAACGGCAGAAGTACAGTACCAAACAACGTCGAAATTAATTCTATACATTATGTATTAAGGGTAATATTTAAAATTAAATTAAATCAAATTAAAAAATTCATAAACTTAAAAAATTATCCAGTCCATCCTTTATTATTTTTTACAATTATCAAATTAACTTTTTTTTACACGACATAATCGTTTTAATCAGCATGTCAATTCTCGTACCGGTAAGATTCGGTTAAGTTAACTTTTAGTTGTCAAATTGTCACATTCTAAATAAAGCTTTAACACGACCACAAAAGATTACAATTGCAATAGCAAATAGAAGACAATTTGACAACTAAAAGTTAAGTTAACCGAATTTTTAACGACTTTAAGGTACGAGAATTGACATGCAAAAAAAAAAAAGGGTAAAGTTGAAATCTCACCATTCAACGTTAATTAAAAACAAAGAAAAAGTTTTTCCTCTTATCTTCGAGGGCGCCAGCAGTCAGTTTGCGTAGATGAAACTAGTTCTAGTTGGGGTAATCTCGACTCAGGCGTCCCTCAAGTCGGTATACTTTCTCCTCTTCTATTTTCATTATTTCTATATCCACTTGAACGTTAACTGCGCGAATCGCTTTCGCGAGTCCAACGTTCAAGTGGCAACGCTCGCAGTTTTTTATGTATTTATAAAAAACTGCGAGTTTTCCGTCTTGATAAAAACGGCTAACACGAGAAAATTACTGCATCAATTTGAAAATGAAAAACATCGTCGTGTTCGTAAAAGTATAGGGAATAAACTTAAATTAAAATACATTAACCTTATGAATATCTAAATACAATGAATAGTTGATAAACCTGAGAAATTGCGAAAAATTGTTGACATTTTCCGCGATTTTCCGGGAATTATATTATTTGAGTGTTACACCCACTTTGAGATGTAGACAAATTGCTTTAAAACTAATAAATGAAGTATGATCCTATCCATCCAATAGGAATTATTAAATTAGTGTCATAATGTAATAATAGCATATTTCTAATAGTTATATACCTAAATAATTTCAGTTAAGACTGACATTACATATTTTCCAGTACGAGTAACTTAAAATCGAGAGACATCAGTTTTAGATTTATCTTTTTTCATTAAGTTCATGTTTCTCCTATTTTCATTTTATTCGGTAACTTTGGAATTGTAATAAAAAGTTCGAACACGAAAAAGTTGATAACCATGATAAGAATGCTTGTTGACTTAAAAGAGAAATGCAAAATAATAATACTCGTTTTGTATACCTACATAGTAATATACGTTGTTGTTACAGATGAAACCTACAACAAGTACATAAAGGATCTAATTCGCTGTTGCAGCACACAGCCGGTACCTACTAATACAAGTGGCAGGATCAGTCGATCTCAACATGACATTTTTGCCTACGTTCTTTGCTGTCGTCACGTCACACACTGTTATAGCTTTACAATTCAGTAACGTTATTTAAATATAAATGTTTACCTAAATAGATAAGTCACCTGATTTATATCAATTAATTAGCCTATTGCAGTCCACTGTCTATTACAGTCCGACCCAGAGACCCCGATTTCTATACTTGTACTTTATTTCTCGTGGAGACGGATAAAGAATTGTTGTTGCCTGCCCGTCTCTTCCCAACGTGTCGGCCGTAAACGTAAAAAGGCCGGCTAAATAGCTGCTTAAAAGGAAAACTTCGAATTCAACCCTATACCAACTTAAACAGCCAGCGTGGTGTAGTAGGCCAGTAACTTAAAAAAAAACATGAACCTGAAATATAAAACCTGGTAAAATGGTAGGGGGTGCCATAAAAATTGGATGTTTTTTTAATATCTAAAAAAGCTCTGCTGATATAGCACCCGGCTTCAACTATGTACAGACGCTATAAGTCATACTCTCTAGTAGACCTGCAGTAGATCAGCAGCACTTGGCGCTCACAACCTGTAGAGGCGCGTGTTTCGCTACGCCCTCCACCCTGCGCCGCTGCTGCAGATGCTGTGAGTCATGAGTGTGACGCGGGGGGGAAGACGTGGCGGGACACGCATCTAAGTTTTATCCAACAGGGATTGTCTGAACCTAATTCTAGCCGTAATGGTATCGGATAGACCTAGTTTTATACAACAGGGATAGTCTGAAACTAGTTCTAGCCGGAATGATATCGGATAGCCCTAGTTTTATCCAACAGCGTATGGCTGGAACTAGTTGTAGACGGCTTGATTAAGGCTAGACCTAGTTTTACCCGAAAACAATCGGCTAATACTAGTTTTAACCAAGAGTAAATGACTACACCAAAAATCACTTTATTAAATTATATATTTATTAACAGTTTACGTAAGGCTTATTCCTCCTGTCTTTGGACTTCAAATATACCGATAATGTACCGCCGTAAACAGCTAAATTATTTTTCCGGCTCTGGTCTCTTCTTGTCGGTCCGCAGTGCGTTGTTTATAGCCAGGTCCCAATATCAATTGTATTGGTAGCCTGACCTCTGTAGGAACTTCATGGCACAGTTTTGTATTCTTTTAAATCAAATTGTAATAATTAACACAAATTGTTAGGAGTACAAGTTTTAGTATAATAGGGACAATCAGGAACATTTTTTAACAAGAGACAATAGTTGCATATTATTATTTTAAAGAATATTATTATAATTATAAATTACACCTTTATAAGTAGGGCAGGGAGGCGCGACTCGCGTGTGCCAGGCGTCTGATACTTGTTTGCATCTAGTTTTATCCAACAGGGATAGTCTGGAACTAGTTCTAGCCGGCATGATGAACGCTAGACCTAGTTTTACCCGAAAACAATCGGCTAGTACTAGTTTTAACCAAGAGTATGTGGCTACACCTAGTTCTAACCGGCTAAAACTAGGTGCAGCCGCGCTTCGGGTTTTAGCCGTAACATATACATATAAAAGCTAGTATCGAATGTAATAGTATTTATAGTTTTTTTATACTTATATTAGACATCTGCAGTAGAGTAGTTTTACAAAAAATCATTGGGTAGTATATTTTGAAACCGTCACCTATAACCTTCCCACTTCAGATAACAACCAGACCCAGAACAACAAACAGCAAAACAAAATATAAAAATGAATAAGTAAAACATTTTACCAAAGTACGAAAGTTAATTTTATTAATAGCTTTAACTCTCCGTGTAGTGACGGAGTAAGAATACAGTCATCATCCCATCTCATCCCATGGGTGTCGTAAAAACCGACTATCCGTGATTATTATCTTTACGAAATAAAAAGAAGGAAAACTTGAAATTAAAACCTATACCAATCCGTCTGGCTAGCGTGACAGGTGTTAGTAGGCCAAGTATCCCTTCATCACGGACGGAGGCCCGTCCCTGCAGTAAGACACTAATGGGCTTTTATGATTATGATAACAAGTTCTAAGTTTCCTGTAACGCGTGCACACTATAATTAAAGTAATGAATGTATTTGATGACCTTATACAGTTAAAAAGCAATTTGTTTACAAAATTGATGACTTTATATAATGATTACAACGTGTCCATCCTTACAATTTAATAGCTCAATATGACGTAATAACAAGTAGTGTGTTCTATAACTTAACTCACTTTTGGTTTAATCATGACTCCTAAGCCTTTAAAGTACTTATCGTATTTACAAAACTCTACTTGCGTTTTTAAGCATTTTTCATGTTATAGTAAGCGAAATCAAATAATAATATGTATCTGGATATTTATCGAAATCATTTTATCGACAACAAATGTTATTTTTTGTGTATTTTTATGGTATATTCTACTTACAAAGGTTCAAGTTATGTATATTGTTTCTGTAGCTGTATTTACTTGCAGTATAATGATATATTCAGTATTTAACTCTAACCAATATTCGAAGTTAATGCAAAATATTGAACGGTTTCATGACTTAATCGAAGATAACAATTATAGTGAAATATTAACAAAAAAACAAAAGTGTATTACAATTATGGCAAGCTTATATCTTACGTACATAATTACGCAGATGATAATTGCTTCTTTATATTATTCTCCTACTTATATTGGACACGCGAATCTGATAATAATTTTATTGTATATTTACCAGATGTATATGTACGATTTTCGCTTAGTGTTTGAATTTTTCCTAATACATAGTTTGTTATTTGTGATTTCGGAACAAATTTCTGCTATAAGTCGATCTATTGATAGTGATATAAATATATTTAAAGGCAAGATATATCGTGGAAGTGATGTTAAGATATTTATGATGAGAAAAAGCAGCTTCAATAAAATTGATTTATGTATAAAAGCTTATAAAAATGTAATACAGAGCTCGAACGTATTTAGTGACATATTTAAACCACAGGTAAAACTAAAATTTAGTTAGCCACCTGATTTCCACGTGTCTCGGTTTATGGTCAGAAGAAGGCCTATTTGTGCACTGTCTAGTTCATATTGCCACCTCTTGCGACGTATGCTGCGACGCCGATTTGCTGATTGGTGGCACCACTGTTGTACATTACAGAGGCTTATGAGAACTTAACACACCTCTTAAGTAGTGGTATCTTACTGTGACTGTGTCAAGGTGGAATAGCACAGTGTAACGAGACCATAAATATACATACCAAAGCGCTTGGATCCTAATGCGTTCTCGCTCGCACAGGCACTATCTGTTTCACTCACTTAGATGCGCGACGACCGTAGTGCGTTCCTACTCGCACAGCGACTATCTGTCTCGCTCACACCACCTCCCACTAGGATCTGCACACGGCACTCAAGACCACATATGAATATAAAGCGATGCACGGACCTTATTATTTTCATACACATTCCGCTCTGTCACTCCGCGTGAGACGCACGTCTCCGCGATCGACTTTTTCCGTTGCCTCCGCTACGACTCCGTCGCGCCACTGCGCGCGGTAAGTACATCGCCAGACTACATTACGTGTGTTATTATTGTTCTGTTTTCGCTTAGAAAAGTCCTGAAAAGGGCTTGGACGAGTGTAAACAATCTAATAATAAACTATACGTAGTGTTTTGACCCCTTCAGGGTAATCGGTTGATACCTAACGGTGCAAACGAAGCCGATTGAGCTTTCAGGTAGCTCGTTTCCGCGACCTCGCGGAGAAGCGTATTCAATTCACTAGCGCCACCAACGCAGGGGTGTCGATTAAAATAAAAGTCCCTTCCGTTGACGACTTCCGTCGTCTAACTAAACACCTGTCAGACTTCCGCATCCCTTACCACACCTACGCCCTCCCAGAGGAGCGTAAGGTGAGGGCTGTGCTTCGCGGAATACCGCATGAAATCAGTAATGAGGCCATCCTAAATGACCTCAAGAGTCAGGGCTTCCCAGTCGAGGCGGTACATAAAATGTACAGCCGTATCGGCAAGCAGTTCCCCCTAGCCATGGTCATTCTGACCTATGCGCCAGGCTCCGCGGCAAGAGACATCTTCCGCCAAACATCACTTGTCGTGTGTGGTCTCTCCGGCCTCAAGGTCGAGCCGCCACACCGACGTCGCTTCCCAGGACAGTGCCACCGCTGTCAGTTATACGGCCACGCCGCCCGTAACTGTACAGCCTCTCCCCGGTGTGTGAAGTGCCTAACACCTCACCTCACCTCAGAGTGCTCCCGTACAAGGGACGCCCCGTCACCCCCAGCCTGTGTGCTGTGTGGCCAAACCGGCCACACAGCCAACTATAAGGGCTGTCCTAAAGCGCCACGGCGCCCCCCTCCTCCTAAACAGGTACCTCAAATACCTAAACGTTATGTCCCGCCTCCCACTGAGGAGAACTTCCCCTCTCTGCCCCATAAGGGCCCAGTCACTGTGCCCACTAAGGGCCCAGTCGCACCTCAATCCCGCCCCGTATGGGGCCCGAGGAAGGCGGCCCCCGTGCCACCTAAGCCCTCAACCTTCCCCACTCCGTCTCAAGCCGACGACTTTGCTATCATCGACTCGGTGATGCAAGGTGTCGACCTTAACGAAGTCGCCTTACTCGCGAGCAAACTCCGCGAAGCTAAGAGCCCCATCGACCGCCTCATGGCGATAAACAACCACCGCACTCTTCTAGCCGCTTTAGGCTATTAAAATATACATTCCCCACACACTCCTACGTAGGTACACTACACATATCATAACACTATACATGTACTCACATACACAATAAAAAACACTTAGTTGTTGTTGTTCTTATCATTCTTATCTTTTGTATTTTCCTTATAAAGGAATCTTATTAATATTTTAGTTTAATTGCCCAATTAATTAATTATTTCAATTAATTAATCCCGAAAGGAAGTTACTTAGCGACTTCTAAAGCTAAGTAACGCATACCCCATTAGCTAGTCATGCCCTGAGCACATAGCTCACAGTCTTTTTCATAGGGAAAGTTATAGCGGTTACTCTATTATATAATAGGGTGACGCTTATCAACTTCATAACTGCTTCCCGGACGCTAGTCCCGAGAAGACGTTTCGATACTGTCTAATAGCCTCTAAGGAAACATGACACCAAAGGCGGGTTTAGTCAGTAAGAGTCTGACATAACCAGTTCAGCAATAGGCTGGGCTGGTACTCATGAGAGTTCCCGACCTCCTCTCCCATTAGAGTCCGAGAGGTTTGTTTGTGTTAATCATACAAACAAAAAAAAAAAAAAAAAAAAAAACCTTATTATTTTAATTAGCTAGTGATCGGTGTTACAGCGATAGCGTCCCAGCAGTCCTGTGACATTGGTTTAAGGTTAAGAGTGCGATAGCGTCCTAGCAGTCCGCTCCTATACCAAGTTGAGACCTAAGGTTCGATAGTGTCACCGCACCAGCCTAAGTCTCTAGACTAGATACCTATAATTGTGTAACTTAGTGTTAAAAGTAATCTTGCCAATACAAGTTGAGACATAAGGTTCGATAGTGTCACCGCAGTCAGCCTAAGTCTCTAGACTAGATACCTATAATTGTGTAACTTAGTGTTAAAAGTAATCTTGCCAATACAAGTTACGAGACCTACATTAGTGTTTCATTATTTATCTCCCCACATCTGGCGCCCAACGAAAGATGAACCGAGATAGTGAAAAACCAAAAGGAGAAGAAGAAGAAGTGAAGACGTCTGTGAGTCTTACACAAGAACAATTAATGGGAATATTAAGTCGTAGTAATATGCCATTGGAGAACTTCACCCGCTGCAACTCAATTTTTCACGGTGAACGAAGTCACAGTAAGGTAGATGAATTTATAACGGCTATCAAGATATTCAAGGAGATCGAACACATAACAGATGAAGACGCTCTGAAGGGATTGCCGTTGCTGTTAAAAGATACTGCAAGTGTTTGGTGGCAAGGTGTCAAAGCAGACATTAAAACATGGTCTGCAGCGCTGAAACAAATAAGATCAGCATTTGCCCCTCAGCGCCAGCCGCCTGATGTATATTTGGAATTTTTTGCTACAGCCCAAGGGAAAAATGAAAACATTGATGCATTTCTTTGTAGAAAACGTGCCTTGCTGGGAACGTTGCCGCCAAAGAGACATAAAGAAGAGGAGCAGCTTGATTTTGTCTACGCATTACTAAGAGTAGAACTAAAGGGAAAAATATCCCGTCAAGACATAAAAACTTTTGATGAATTGTTGGAGCGAGCGCGACACCATGAGTCCCTAGAACAAGCCGAAGACAAGAATAAGTTCCATGATACTCCTGCAGCAAACCTCAAACCCCAAAAAGGCAACATACGGTGCACCTTTTGCGCAAAAAGAGGTCACAAGTACGAAGAGTGCCGTAAACGTCAGGCAAAAATAAGCAAGGAGAAGGATACGGCAATGACGGAAGAATTAAAAATTGAGAAGCCAGCAGTGACTTGCTACGGTTGTGGTGCACCAGGCGTTTTTAGAGCGAATTGCCAAAATTGTAAAAGCAAGGAGACGCCTCCGAAACCGGTAGCCTTTTACAAAGTACAGGCAACTATGGAGGGTGACGTTAAAATACCAACCATAGAAATCAATATCAATGGACAGCCAGGATACGCATATATTGATACGGCAGCACGTACAAGTATCGCAGGAAGTCACCTGTACAAGATGCTGAAAAGAACGAACGTGCCATTTTATGAAAAATCGGCAGAAATAAGCTTTGCAGACGGAACATCGAAACACATGAAATTGCAGATAACTACAGTAAATATAGGTATGGGAGACCGTGTATTGCCAATCACACTATCGGTAATGCCTGAAGCAAGCGACAATAGAACCTTGCTAGGAATTGATTTCCTCGAGCAGGCGGGAATTGTGCTCAACTTAGCGCAACGATATTGGTGCTACGCGAACAGCCCAAACAAAACATTCAGCTTCTCGTCTGTCAAAAATGAGAGGCCGAAGATATTACAAGCTGCAAGGAAGATGGACTTCATGGAGGAAGGGCCAGACGAACTTGTCAAGACGCACGGTTTTGTTGCAGATTTGCTGAAATGGTCAAATGAGTTGGCAATGCTCTCCCCTATAGAGAGTATTCCTTCGCCACTTAAAGAACAACAATCTCCATCCCCGACTAAAAAGCGTCGTTGGCAGCTAATAAAAATGGACACTCCGCCGCCAATTGTTCATCCCCGTGAACCCGCAGAACTTAAAGAATTTGTTGACCCTAGAATTAATTACTTACCAATAAATCCATTACCTTTGTACTCGTTAGATATTTTATTACACCCTGATGAAGGTCATTTATTAAATACGACCGAAAGAGATCAGTTTAACCAGTTATTGACAGAATACTCAGATGTTTTTACAAACAACACAGAACCGTGTTCGTTTACAGAACATTACATTGAAACTGGAGGCCATAGTCCTATAGCAGTAAAACCGTATAGGTTATCCCCGGTAAGACAAACACAGCTGAAAATTAAGTTGGAGGAGATGCTGAATAATGGAATAATAGAAGAGTGTAATTCACCTTGGTCAGCACCAGTAGTTTTAGTTCCAAAAGGTAACGATGATGTACGAGTATGCATTGATTACAGACGACTAAACGAAATTACAAAGCCTGACCGTTATCCTTTACCACGTATCGATGATATATTACAACAGGCTAAATCCATGCCTTATATGACAACAATAGATCTTCAATCTGGCTATTTTCAGATAAAAGTACATCCAGACGATCAGGATAAAACAGCTTTTATTTCACCATTCGGAATGTATAAATTCAAACGTATGCCTTTCGGGTTACGTAACGCTCCAGCTACCTTTCAAAGATTGATGGATAAATTCATACATGGACTGCATGCTCAGTCTACGCTATGCTACTTAGACGATTTGATTTTGAGATCCAGCATGCCGAGCCAGCACTTACACGATCTTAGAGAAATATTTAATAAATTGAGAATTTTCAAACTAAAAGCCAATAGAAAGAAATGCAGATTTGGTTGCAACGAAATCAGATATTTAGGCCATCTTATAGTCCCAGAGGGTATAAAAACTGATCCAGGGAAAATTATAGCTGTGACAGGACGAGCAGAACCTAAAAACTTGAAGCAACTAATATCGTTTTTACAAACTGCATCTTGGTATAGAAGATTTATAAGGAATTTTGCTGAGGTAGCAAGACCACTAACAAATTTAACAAAGAAAAGTACTCCATGGCAATGGAAGGAAGCTCAACAAACGTCGTATGATGCCTTAAAAGAAGCATTGACTACTGCACCTGTGTTAAGACAAGCAGATTATGATGCACCGTTCACTATAAAAACAGATGCAAGTAACTATGCTATCGGAGCAGCCTTAGTACAGGGGGAGGGTGACAACGAACACCCTGTCGAATATGCGAGTAGATTACTTAATTCAGCTGAACAAAATTATACTGTTACTGAAAAGGAAGCTTTGGCTATAGTATGGGCCGTAGCTCGTTTTCGAGGGTACATCGAAGGTAACAAGTTTCTGACGATCACAGATCACCAACCTTTGAAATGGTTATTGAATCTCAAATCACCAACAGGTCGTCTAGCAAGGTGGGCTTTACAATTACAGCCTTATAACCTGGAAATTAAATATAGTCCAGAAAAGACGAATCTAGTGTCAGATAGTTTATCAAGGCCTCCGTGCAATAATCATTCCGACAAAGAACCATGCGAAATATGTGAGGTTGAAATAGACTTGCCACGCCGTAGTGAGCAAAATATTCGGAGTGAGCAAGAAAAGGATGAGGATTTAGTTCATATAATAACTATTTTAGAAGATAAACACGAGTCAGAAGATTATATGCAATGGTCAAAAAGAGGGTACTTTATTCATAAAAGGGTACTCTATCGATTTACCCCAAACCAAGATCAAGACAATCCCAAACTTTTAATACCTCGACATGAAATAAATAATGTACTGAAATCATTCCATGACTCACCTATGGCTGGACATTTAGGATTTGATAGAACAGTAAAACGTATTGAAAATAACTTTTATTGGAAAGGATTAAGGAAAGACGTCAAGAAATATATAAAATCCTGCACTGAATGTCAAAAGTACAAACCATGCAACCAAAAACCAGCAGGATTATATCAATCCACTGCAAACAATCAACGCTTCGAAGTATTATCCATAGATTTATTTGGACCACTACCGAAGGGTTCTTTAGGAGAAACATGGATTTTCATTGTAGAAGACACAGCAACTAGATGGGTTGAACTGTTTGCATTAAAAGAAGCAACAGCTCAGCAATGTGCTTTAACATTACTAAATGAGGTGTTCCTACGCTACGGATTGCCTCGACGAATCACAAGTGACAATGGTACTCAATTCATTTCTGGGGTGATGCAACAACTGATGTTTTGTTTAGATATAGAACAATTTTTAAGCCCAGTGTATCACCCAGAACCTAACGTTGTAGAAAGGAAGAATAGAGACATGAAAAGCCAACTTGCAATAATGGTAAAAAACAACCACAGCCGATGGCCTGAAACGCTACCAGCAATACGATTTTCAATGAATTCAGCTTACAACCAAAGCACCGAATTCACAGCAGCTTATCTAACTTTTGGAAGAAACATGAGAACACCTTATGAAATATCTCATAATCTTAGCAACATAGTTCAAACAGAAAATTTTATACCAGAAATAACACCATACTTGAGAAACTTGTCTAGAGATCTAAATACTGCTAAAGAAAATGTAGAAAATATGCAGGATAAAAATAGAACCAGAATTAATCAGAAACGTCGCTCAAGCCCAGAATATAATATCGGAGACTTAGTTTTGGTTGATACACATCCAATAAGTAGTAAAGACAAACAATTCTCCTCAAAGTTGGCTCCAAGGCGAGATGGCCCGTATACTATTATAAAGAAACATAGCAGCTCTATTTACGAAATAGGAAAAGTTAATAATCCTGGCGAGTCCGTTGGAAGATATCATACTACAAATATAACAAAATACGAAAAACGAGACGATATTACTCCAGAACCGATTATTCCTATTCGACGCCGAGGACGCCCAAAGATGACTTCTGCTCAAGATCCTGGTACTCTCACGGGACGTTAACGAGTACCAGAGGGGGAGACTGTAACGAGACCATAAATATACATAACAAAGCGCTTGGATCCTAATGCGTTCTCGCTCGCACAGGCACTATCTGTTTCACTCACTTAGATGCGCGACGACCGTAGTGCGTTCCTACTCGCACAGCGACTATCTGTCTCGCTCACACCACCTCCCACTAGGATCTGCACACGGCACTCAAGACCACATATGAATATAAAGCGATGCACGGACCTTATTATTTTAATTAGCTAGTGATCGGTGTTACAGCGATAGCGTCCCAGCAGTCCTGTGACATTGGTTTAAGGTTAAGAGTGCGATAGCGTCCTAGCAGTCCGCTCCTATACCAAGTTGAGACCTAAGGTTCGATAGTGTCACCGCACCAGCCTAAGTCTCTAGACTAGATACCTATAATTGTGTAACTTAGTGTTAAAAGTAATCTTGCCAATACAAGTTGAGACCTAAGGTTCGATAGTGTCACCGCAGTCAGCCTAAGTCTCTAGACTAGATACCTATAATTGTGTAACTTAGTGTTAAAAGTAATCTTGCCAATACAAGTTACGAGACCTACATTAGTGTTTCATTATTTATCTCCCCACAACAGTAGTTTGTGATATTAGGCAAGCTTATGAAAATGCACATCTAAGAAATATTGTGCTAATCTTACTATATTTAGATAAATAATGGTTTTCAGATATTTTATAATGTAACTTTGTGAACAATTTCAGCTAACTAAAATGGTAATTGTGATGACTATGTATACCATTATAATATTTTATATGATAGTCATTACAATTAAGGTAAGTAATTGTATTTTTCTATCATATTACCTTCCTATAAAACTATTGTTTCCTGTGCTTTTACAAGGGTGCTGGTCCATCGGGGCAGAGTGTGGCGGAGATGCGGAGAAATACAAACTAATAAAATTGCAGAAAATATTAAAATAAAGAAACGATACCTACATCCCTTAACTATTGGTTAAAAATTATTTGGTTTAGATTAGAACCTACCTTTTCTTTTGTCCAATCGTTAAGGGATGTATCGTTTCTTTGGCCAATAATCGAATAACATAGTTCCTTCAATCGGTAGTTAATCGACAAGTTGAATTTCGATGTCTTAGGGGCGGGTAATATTTTCCGTGCACGCGGCGTGAGCGTAGATGGGTAATGATATGAAAATTAATATTTTAGGACTATTTATTTCAGAATCAAGAACCTACACTAGAATTAATAGTGAATATGGTCTTCATTGATCAATTTCCTTTTGCCTATTTATGTAGTATCAAGAACTGGACAACGTATAGGGGAACACTGCAATACGCTTTACTCACGTTCATCCCCTTCCAACTTATAATTGTATTTTCCTTTGTTATGTATTAAATATAAATAGATTAAGATTAAGAGATTAAGGGCGCCTTCAAATTTGCCGCTAAGTGTCGCGCGGAGGCAGCGCGACTGCAGCGCTGCGGTCGCGCTGCCGTCGCTAGGTTTGAGAATGGTAGTGTTGTGTTTTAGTTTTACGATGGACTCAGACGAAAAAACACTGCTCTTAGTGTTACTATTAAAAAGAAAAAGTAGGCTAAACAACACTAGTCGATCGATGAACGAATGCGGGGACGCAGCGCGGGCGTAGCGCTGCAGTCGCGCGTTTTTTATCTCTATGAATTTACAAAACAGCGCGACCGCAGCGCTGCAGTCGCGCTGCCTCCGCGCGACACTTAGCGGCAAATTTGAAGGCGCCCTAAACCAGTCATATACAAGCATCAATCTTCGTCTTATTTCACTCCTCCAACATATATAGCAAATAAGCTATACCGACGTCCCCGGGCAATAACCACGTAATCGCAAAAATCAAATTTTACAGGAAAAAATATTTAGTGATTTTTAACCATATCTCTTTAACAAAACATTATTATACCATGTTCAATGTATCAAATGAAAGCTAATTTTTTAAAGAATCAATTTACAGTATTACAGTTACATTATATATTCAAAGGTTTATGTAATACATAAAAGTAACTGTTACATAAAATACTTTTGTAACGTTTTAACAGTAATTGTATCTTACCGTTTAAAATAATAAAGATGAAGCCAGTAATATCAACTTACAAGATTATTGCGGTATTTTTTTCAAATTGAATAGTACAATAATGACTATTTACTGTGTTCTCTAACCAACTTTTTCAATGAACATAGAAATGGTAACGTTCTATTACTGGCTTATTGCCGTGAAATCTAAAGCGTCTCTAAACAGTAAATATCTAGTACCGCAATAAACTTTTTGTATTTGAACTGTATCTTATGTATACTGATATATTTTGACAAGTCTTTTTTGAAACAAAACTACACATAACCACAAAACTATGGCAGTTTTTTTAAAAAAAAAACAATACACATCAAACATAATAATACAAACAGTCTTCTGTATTAGTTATAGTTAGTAAAATCAAATAAAAAATATAATATGGCATTAAAAATATAAAATTAAAATTGAATGTTGTCAATCTTCCGACGTTTCTTCAGTAAGTAAGTTGCTAATATTATCTTGAGAATACGTCAGATGATTTGTAATAATATAGTAGTGTCTTGCAATTCCTCCACTATTGCACATGGAATGTAAATCTGTATGGAGTGCATTGCTAATTGGAAAAGGTTGATGATAAGGCGGTTCTAACGCAATATCTTCAATCGGTGAGCCTGGTTTAGATTTTCGTCCCCGTAGTCTAATTTGAGTTAAGTACGTGTTAGGTGTCTAACTCCAAATATTCTTTATCAAAATCGTATTTAAAATAAATCTTACCTGGTTGTGTAGGCGGTACATGAAATCAGATCAACGAATAACATTTCCATATGAACTCCGACGCCAATGGATAGGAGTAACTAATTTTTTGATGTCTACTATTCCTACAGTTGTGTACCTATTTTTATTCTCCCCGTAGCACACATCAGAGTAGTTCGATTTTGTAATTAATTATTTTAACAACAAACAACTACCAATTTCTATACAGCCTTTTTTTGCCACATTCTAATGCCATACATAGCAGTACTCTATACTATATTTACTCGTAATATGAGTAAAAAAGGGTACCCATATTATGGGTATCAAGTAAAAGATCCCATCGAGAATAATTTGAAAAATATTATATCATGTCGAAATAGTTTTTTTATACTCTTCTGCAATATGGGTATATCAAATGAAACGGTTTGCCGAGAATTTTGAGATGTTAGAAGATATTTACACCTGTTAATTATCTAGGATGCGATCCAAAAGTTAAGTTAACTCGACACCCTAATGATAAAATCACGGTCGTCAATTTGCATTAGATTAATAATACTCTCCGACAACTTAAGGACGACAAGGTTTTATTACTGAAAGCCGGCGCAGAACTCGTTCTAGGCTCATTAGAATTACAGACCCATGACTCTTTCTTCTGCCTAACGTCTACAAATCGTACCTGAAAGTTATTACGAAAATTCTCGAACGCAGACTGGATGACTTCCAGCCTTCCGAACAAGCCGGTTTGGTAAAAAAACTATACTATATAATATACCACAAGCATACGCTGCGGCAGGTTATGCAAAAATATTATACCTCTGTCGTGGTTTATAAAGACTTCCTGAGGATGTTGCAGATAGCTAACACGACTAAGAACTCGCGAAACACATCCTCTACGTGAATCCGAGTAAAAATCGAACAGGGACTCATCTGTAAACACCATTACCGAACACCAGAACAGCTTATCTTTCCAGAGCAAATGTTTACGAGCCCACTATAGTCATCTCTTTTGCAATAAATACTCCGCTCAGTAGCCGCAGGCAGGAGCATGCCTAGCCTACTACTCTTAACATTTCCTCTCTGATTAAAAAGCGCCGCTGCTTGATGCACACAATAACATTTTAACGTGGTCGCTAACTATGGGCCTTCTCGGAAAGCTCATGGTCACTCAAAGGGCAATTAAGAGAGCAATTGTTAGTTTACCTGCGTGATTAAATCAGAAATGAGGAGATCCGCAAGAGAACCAAAGTGACCGATATAGCGCTCAAAATTGCCCGGCCTACAGCTGTTGGAGCAGAAAGGTTCTGGCGTGGCGACCGCGTACTGAAAGCTCAGGATGGGGAGACCACTCACAAGGTAGACCGACGACCTGGAGGCACAGGACCGCACAAGGTGGCAATAAGTGGAGGAGGCCTATTTCCAGCAGTGGACAATAACATTTAATCGAAATGAATCCTTAAATTGTTTTATAACAATTAAGTTTAATAACTTAAATTTGACACGAAAAAAAACAGTCTACTCGGGTCATTATACCGCGTAAATCTTTTGTATATAGTTTTTTTTTAAATTCAAATTTAGAATCGTTAATAAAGTTTAACATTATAAGATTTTTCATCAAATAATTTTCAAATCGCCTACGTAATGTGCGATACAGGTAAAAAAGGGTTTGTGATGAGCCAGTACAAACGTTTTATCGTGTATTTCAATTCGTATAAATACTGCTACCAACCATTACCGAAAACATCTGCCTCATATTTCACGGCAATAAACTTGTAATCGCGATAACCAAAACTTTACAAGAATTATTTTCCAGTATTACTATAATACCAAATAACAGTTATAAAATTTATAAAGTTATATTGTATTAATTGATTTTTGCCGTATAAAAATGCGATGAAAGTTCCATGCAATAAAACTGTCATTGATCATAATTTCGTAATTAACCGCAGAAAAAATCTATAAAAAATTACATACATGAGTTCTAACCTACAGGTGCTAAATATCAAATAAAAAAAATTTCCAGTAATATACTATTACTGGGTTATTGCCCGGGGACGTCTGTGGAGTGGGCACCGGAACTCGTCAGATGGTGTAGAAGTGGGGTAGTAAATGATACTATGATGACATGTTGAATGCTCCTTTAATTACATCTTACCACGATTTATATACTTAATATCTACGTGTCTTATAGCTATATTACTATCTTAATGTCTTATCTTAGTATCTTATGATAGTTATAGTACAACCGTAATCTATTCCTTGTTATCGGATGATGTATGTGACCAGCTCACACTACATCACCCTTCCAGAGAAAAAAAATAAAATTAAATCTAAGTTAATTTTATTGTTTTGATTATAACTATTATAATTAATTTTAACTATCATAATACAATTTGGTTCTATTTTTATGTACAGTTTCTATTTTATTTTTATACTTTATTTTTACATTTGGTGACTCATCTTTTATTACATAAAATGGTCCATTGTACACATTATCTAACTTACTTGCATTCTCATTTTTCAACAATATTAAATCACCTTCCTTATATGTTACAGGGTTACTATTTTTATCATAAACAATTTTCCTGGCCAATTTACTAGTTATCAAGTTTTCTCTAGCATCCGCTTGAGCTTTCTGTAAACGAAACTTAAACTCTAAAGGATAATCATCGAAATTATATATAGGTTCAACACTCCCATTATTTAAATTACTTGGTAAGTTGCATAATTTTCCGAACACTAACTCATATGGAGTATATTTAGTTACAGTATTTACTGTTGTGTTGTATGAAAAACACCAATAAGGGATCCAAGAACTCCATGATGACGAGTTGTTATTTGTCTGAATTCTTAAATACGCACCCAAAGTTTTATGAGCATTTTCTAGCGAACCAATACTTTCATGATGATACGACGTTGCTAATATTTTATTTATGCCTAAAATTTTGAATAATTCTACCATGACTTTGGAAATAAACTCACTTCCCCTATCTGTAGCAATGTTTTGCGGTATCCCATATCTCAAAATGAAATTTTCCCCTAACGCTTTTGCTACCTCATTGGTTGATTTGTTTTTTAAAGGATAAGCTTCCACAAATTTTGTTAACTCACACTGTAATGTTAAAATATATATATTTCCATTCGTATCCTTATCGAATGGTCCTACTATATCCAAGTAAATTTTCTCAAAAGCTGTTGACGCAGTCGTCGTAATTGTCATTGGTTCCCTAATATTTTTCTGAAATTTTTGTTTCTGACACTTATCACATTTTTGGACGTATTCTACTACATCTTTTTCGATACCTGGCCAGTAAAAAGATTTCTTTATATTATTAATCATCCTTCGTATCCCTGCATGACCACTAGTTGGTAATATATGAAAATCGTTCATGACTACCTTCTTTTCTTCCCTGTCCTCTATCCTACGTGCATCTTTCACTATACATACTTTAAAGTTCTTTTGTAATGAACTATTGTTTTCCTTTAAATACCGTGCCATTCCTTTTATCAAATACTCGTTATCATTATTTTTTAACATAATAATATGTTCCAAGTTTTGTTCAAAACAAAACTTTACTATGTCTTTCAGCAACTCGTCTAGGGAAGAAGCTGATAAAGATTCATAGTTAATATAAACACTTAAGTGTTCTGGCACGTACATCAATTTATTTCGTGACTTCGACATAATTATTTTACAATTTTTGTCACGTATCAATTTTCCCCATTTATTTGCATTTATTCTGCGTAATTCCACATCATTCCCTTGTTTCTTCAGTACTTCTACTATTCTGGGATGCCCTATCCTAGAATCTATTATATTATCCTTCCGAATATCCTGTTCTTTACCCAATTCCTGCAACCGCCTATTCTGCATTCTCGTCATTACTGATATACTATTATTTCCCATATCTTTTAAATCGTTAATGGAGATTTTTATTCTAGATAATGCGTCCGCTAGCACATTGTCCTTCCCTTTCACATATTCGACCTCAAAATCGTATTCCTCTAAATACAGACGAAACTTCATTAACCGACTTGATGGGTCCGTCATATTAAATAAATATATTAATGGCTTATGATCTGTTTTTACGATAAATTTCCTACCATATAGATATGTCCTAAAATGTTTAATTGACCAAACTATAGCCAATAATTCTTTTTCTATAATAGGATAATTTAACTCGCTTTTCCCTAAAATTCTACTCGCGTACGCGATGGGTTTGCCGTTTCCATTACTCAAGACACTTCCTATCGCAAAACCTGAACTGTCTGTTTGCAGTACAAACGTGTTTTTTTCGGAAAAATCGGGAAAATCTAAAATTGGTGGTGATATTAATGCCTCCTTAAGTATTAAAAATGCTTTCTCGCATTCTTCTGACCAATTAAATACAGCATTTTTCTTACACATTTTATTCATTGGTGCAACTATTTTAGCGAACTTAGGGATGAATTTTCTGTAATAATTCGCAAAAGCTATAAACCGTTTTATTTCATCACTATTAGCGGGACGTGGGTAATTTCTTACTACTTCAATTTTTCCCGGATCTGGAGAGATACCGTCATTTGATATAACGTGTCCTAAATAAAGTATTTGCTTCCTTAAAAACTCGCATTTAGATGGATTTAGTTTAAGATTAGTTTTTCTTAATCGTGTAAAAATTGACATTAAATTTCGGTTATGTATTTCTAAATTTTGCCCAAAGATAACCAAATCGTCCTGGTATATTAAACATTTATTATAATTTAATCCGGACATCGCCACAGTCATCATTCTACTAAATGAACTCGGACTAATTTTTAAACCCATTGGTAATCTGTTCATTTGATATTGTCCTTTGTCTGTCGTAAATGCTGTATACTGTTTACTTTTTTCGTCTAATTGACATTGATAATATGATTGCGACAAATCACAGTGACTAAAATACATAGCTCCTGATAATGAATCTAAAATTTCATTAATATTTGGTAAAGGAAACTTATCGTCTTGAATTTTTTCGTTTAATTGCCTATAATCTATTACAAGCCGCCATTTTTTATCCCCGTCCCGGTCTGCTTTTTTAGGGACAATTAACACAGGACTAGACCACTCACTAACCGTCTCTTCAATAATTCCATTTTTTAACATTTCTTGTACTTGCCTATCGACCTCTTTCTTTTGAGCAATTGGTATCCTGTACTGTTTTTTATATCCCGGTGATACATTGTCTTTTAATTTTATAGATTGCTCATATATATTAGTTACAGTCAACTTATCTCCCGGTAAATGAAATATATCTGGATATTTCGCACAGATCTGTTCAATCATTAATCGTTCCTCATTGTTTAAATAGTCTAATATTAAAATTATACGTTTGTAATTACGATACTTTCTACTTTATTTTAATCTATAAAGAATAGGTTCTTTTATTTATTGTAAAAGTATTGTTATGGATATTTCTTGAAGAGTCTGTAAATAGGTATATTTATTTGTAGATTATTTAAAAGATAAACAAATTATTACAAATAATGTAATATTATTGTTATTTTTGGAGTCGGTGTCAGCCACGATAGTTATATACCATTTTTTATTTCTGACTTAAAACTTAAACAACTATTATGGCGTCGTGTTTTACACAGACTAATGACTAACAATTATTTAAAATTCTCATTCGAAAATGAAACGGCCGTTTTTGTTTTAGATGCAATATTTATCTAATTAAAAACCATTTAAAGTGATGAGAGTGTGTTATACAAAACTTTATTGCCTTTTCTAACGACTTTGTAGACAACATTTTTCATTATTGATCCTATTCGCGAATTATGTTTTTTTTTCAATTGACGGTGCTGGTCCATAAACGCCCTTAAGTTCTGGAATGTTTTAATCAGTTATTAAAACGTTTGAAATGTGATACGGGTATTTTAAAATATATTTATTTAAGTATGATAAAAATAGTTATTTAATATTTGTTTAATTTTTAAACTAATTCTTAAACAATCATCAACTATAAGTCATAATGTCGAAGTCATTATATAATCTGTAATTCATGGCCGTTTGCTTAGGTATTATCGTAATTATTTCGTTAGCTGAAACCGACTCCAAAAATAACAATAATATTACATTATTTGTAATAATTTGTTTATCTTTTAAATAATCTACAAATAAATATACCTATTTACAGACTCTTCAAGAAATATCCATAACAATACTTTTACAATAATTAAAAGAACCTATTCTTTATAGATTAAAATTAGGTAGAAAGAATGGCTGATTTAATGTTGTAAAACCAAAATACAAGTAATTATTTTTTACTTTTTAGTGCAATTTTTGTCTTTGAAGTCAGTTCTTTTTTTAGTGAAAATTAATTTTATTTTAAAATTTTTAGTGAATACCAATTCTATAAACCCGTGTGGTGACGGAGTGATAACACAATATGTCACCACCTCATCTCATCCTATGGGTGTCGTAAAAACCGACTAAGGGACTATCCGTGAAAGATAACAAACAATCTTTGAGAAATAAAAAGAAGGAAAAGACCAATCCGTCTGGCCAGCGTGGTATTAGTAGGCCAAGTATCCCTCCGTCACGGGAGGAGGCCCGTCCCTGCAGTGGGACATTATTTTGTCTGAATATGGGTAGACCTACGAAACGCGCTGCTTATATGAGATAGCGCCGATTGATAGAGACAAACGAAGAAAGGGAGAAACGCCTTTCTTAATGTAGAAAATCTACCTCCAAAGCCATTTCAAAAGAGACTAGTGAACAACCTAAAAATCAGCTTTCATAAAAAAGGACCTACATGAAAAAAGTTTTAAATAGGTAGAACGAAAAGCGTAGCCACCGTCTCGGCGTAGTTAATTGATAATAATAATTAAATAAATTGAAATAAAAATAAATCCAATAAATATATGTAATAGTTATTATTATCAATTTGTTATATCTAAACAATAAGTTTAAAATAAATGAAATGCAATTCAACAATTTGTTAGTCTATATTTCAAATCAGAACTTCATTCAAGTCTTAAACCATACCTGCGATTACATTCATAATGTTAGTGTTAAGTTTTTATCAATTTAATAAAATAAGCGAATAACACAAGGTAGCTACTAACCGTTGAGTAGTTCCCTCGACTCTCTGTCGTCTCCATCATCAAATCACGTTGGTGTAAAGTTTTCATCAATACGAATATAATAAGGCCAAACACAAGGTAGCTGCTATATACCGTTGAGTAGTTCCCTCGACTCTCTGTCGTCTCCATCATCAAATCACGTTGGTGTAAAGTTTTCATCAATACGAATATAATAAGGCCAAACACAAGGAAGCTGCTATATACCGTTGAGTAGTTCCCTCGACTCTCTGTCGTCTCCATCATCAAATCACGTTGGTGTAAAGTTTTCATCAATACGAATATAATAAGCCCAAACACAAAGGTAGCTGCTATATACCGTTGAGGAGTTGCCTCGATCCTCAGTCTTCTTCATCATCAGATCATGTTTGTGTGAAGTTGTGTAAAGTTTTCATCAATATTATTTATTTATTTATGGTTTACAAACAATTGTTACACTTACACATTGTCAAAGTAAAATAGTTCTTAATTTTATCCTAGAGCACAATATCAAGTAGTAAACCACAATACGAATATAATAAGCGCAAACACAAGGAAGCTGCTATATACCGTTGAGGAGTTACCTCGCTCCTCAGTCTTCTTCATCATGAGATCATGTTTGTGTAAAGTTGTGTAAAGTTTTCATCAATACGAATATAATAAGCCCAAACATAAGGTAGCTGCTATACATACCGTTGAGGAGTTCCCTCGATGCTCAGTCGTCTTCATCATGAGATCATGTTTGTGTAAAGTTGTGTAAAGTTTTCATCAATACGAATATAATAAGCCCAAACATAAGGTAGCTGCTATATACCGTTGAGGAGTTCCCTCGACCCTCAGTCGTCTTCATCATGAGATCATGTTTGTGTAAAGTTGAGTAAAGCTTTCATCAATACGAATAAAATAAGCCCAAACATAAGGTAGCTGCTATATACCGTTGAGGAGTTCCCTCGACCCTCAGTCGTCTTCATCATGAGATCATGTTTGTGTAAAGTTGAGTAAAGCTTTCATCAATACGAATAAAATAAGCCCAAACACAAGGTAGCTGCTATATGCCGTTGAGTTGTTCCCTCGACTCTCTGTGGTCTCCAGCATCAGACCAGTTCTGTCTCTTAACTATTTGGTAGTGACGTCAGAGATGCACGTGTATGACAACATTTTACACAATGCGTCCCTACAATTTTCAAGAGATGCCATCGATTTCTCTGGGATCCCGTCATCCAGATCCAGATCTGGTGACAATGGGACCAAATGGGAAGTATACCCATTCGAACAAAAAATAAATTATTTAAATCGGTCTAGCCATTTTAGAGAAATCAGGTAACAAACACAAAAAAAAAAATACAACCGAATTGAGAACCTCCTCCGTTTTTTGAAGTCGGTTGAAAAGAGAAATGCAAAATAATAATACACGTTGTTGTTACAGATGAAACCTACAACAAGTACTTAAAGGATCTAATTCGCTGTTGTAGTACGCAGCCCGTACTGATACAAGTCGTCGCCTGAATGCTTATTTGCTCAACGGACCATTTTGACGAATTTCACTTTTTAATGCAATTTTATTAAGGATCAAATTGCGGTTCGATTGGTATATAATACTTGCTGTTTGGACTTAAAATACATTATTTATAAGGAATTTAAGTTTTTGAAAACTAACACAAGAGAATTTAAGCTTAATGCTTAATTGCTCAAAGTCCGTAGAGAAACACCAAACGTGCATCCGAACATCGATTAAGTGCTTAAGTATTCAATCTCCTTACAGGTAACCAATCACGACATCGCATTTTGATGACGCAATACGCCGCCATTATTAATTTATTTTGTGACGAAGCTGGTGCTCGCACGCATTTGAGTTAAAACTAACGCGAAATATAGAAAAAACGTATTAATTTTAATAGAAAACAGTACCTGAAATGTCCGTGACGAAATATAAATCGGAAAATATAGTCACAACTATAGAAAAGAATCGGTAACTTGTATTTTTGTTAACATTTCTTTGCAGATTATCACTGCGTATCGTTAACTTATAGTACAGGATGTTTAAATTTAATTCTTATAATTTCAGATTTAATTTAATCTTTAAATCAAATTGTGACGTATCTATAAACGAACAGATTGTTTCGAACATTTCGTAAGGTTGTAAAATATAACTAATATAATAATAAAAAATATTGCTTTTGTGCGGTGACTGTCAAAATATACCTGCTACTTGCATGTTTGCTAATTGTTAAATGGGTAAATTTCTTAGCATTAAATGGGTAGTTTTGTGTTTACGTATACCTACGCTTTGTGTTCGCAATGATGTTAGATGCTAGATAAGAAGATTAATACTATTTTTTACTCGCCACAGATCCATTGCTCACATTGTAAATCTATTTTTATTATGTCCGTTGCTTTGCATTTTCTTCCCTATTTTGGATGAGAAATTCAGAACTAATTACGCCGTTGAGGAATGAATAGCCCATAAACTAAAGAATTCCTTATGAAAACATAAAGAATCGTCAAAAAAGGGTTAATTTTCTTTAAAAAAATCCAATCTAAATTGTTTAAATAGTGTCAGTATATTAATTATTTTTTATACGTATAGGTATGATCTTATCACCTTCTTATTTTTAATTTATGTCGTTTTAATTGTACATATTGAAATGAAGAAGTAGAGTCACGGTAATACCATAGTTCCATTTTATGTTGACATTACGTACGATGAATCAAGAATCCGACGAAAGAAGAATACGACGAATAAGGACTAATTCAAATCAGACACTAACCGAAAAGAAAATAAAATATATTAGAAGTACCTACAAATATATGAAAGCTGACGACAAAGCCTTTATGGAATCTCTAAGGTTTTGACAGGATCAGACAACATAAACAATACCAGGCGAAGTAAACGATCTTGTATCGGTACAAAAACAAAAAATATTGTATTTTTTATTTATACTCGTATTGTATTATGTAATTATGTGTTGGGAATTATTAATAATTACTACTAAAAGTAATAAATTTCGATAGATTAATCACGTTTACCAAAACATGTAATTATTATTAATAATAACAGGTAATTATTAATAATTTTCAATTAATCACATTTACCGTAACATATATATCAGTGTTTTATTTTTAATTCTGTGTTTTTTTTAATAATAAATAAATAGCCAGTTAACTAGTTACTTTTTTTTACCACGATACCCAAACACACTGTATTTGGTTATAGGGCACTTAAGTACTAAATATATTCGAATGCAAAATGCTCAACCTCCACTCCAGTAGTGGTCTATCTCCAATTGCATAATTTGTTTTGTGTTTATTTGCTCAACCTCCATAAAAAATTGTGAAAATAAACATAACTCTTTGACTTTTTAATGATTATTTGTAATATATCATTTCATAAACACGTTAACTATTTTTTTAATATAAAACTTTTATAAAATCATATTATTTGCTTAAACTAATCAATAAAACGTCTCTGGTGTAAAATGTTGCAAATGGAGGTTGGACACTTAAGTATTCGTGCGACGAAGTGGCAGGATCAGTCGATCTCAACATGACATTCTTGCCTACTGTCTATTTAAACAGACTTGCTCTAAAACGTAAACATATATGGCGTCGTGTCAACCACAGACTAAAGACTTTAGTCTTTAATCTTTGAAAAATGTATAGGAATCAAGGACAAAATTCTATAATCTACAAATGTCAAATCGTAAAAATAATTTTATCTGTGAAATTTTATGTTGGAAAAAAATACATTTATTTAAAATTTACAAAAGATAGTGGATAAATCAAAGTGATTTACGTGTTTTCTATTGCATAAACGTTTAATGCTACTTTCCAGAAATTTTCATCCATATCAAAGTGTGCTATTGATGTAAAAACTAGTGAATTTGCAATATGTGGTGTTTGTTTACTAAATAAATCAAGTAAGGATAAATACGGTATACGTTCTTTGGTGTCGTCACTTCACACACTGTTATAGCTTTACAATTTAGTAACGTTATTTAAATATAAATGTTTACCTAAATAGATAAGTCACCTGATTTATATACTTACCTGTACTTTATTTCTCGTGGCGACGGATGAAGAGTACTTGTTGTTGCCTGCCCGTCTCTTCCCAACGTGTCGTGTAAATCGAATTAAACCCTATACCAACTTATTTAGTCAGCGTGGTATAGAAGGTCAATAAACATACAAAAACACGAACCTATATAAAATCTGGTAAAATGGTAAAGGCAGATTAGGGGGTGCCATGAAGTTTCTATACGATGCATTGCGGACCGACAAAAAGAGACTAGAGCCGGAAAAAGAGTTAGCCGTTAATGGCGGTACATTATCAGTATATTTGAAGTCCAAAGACAGGAGGAATAAACCTTAAGTAAACTGTTAATAAAAGTATAATTCAATAAAGTAGTCTTTAATTATTATATTTTCGGGCATCTCCACTCAGCGCCATCTGTTCCCAAAGTAAGCTAGGCTTAACCAGCTGCATTATGGGTAACAGAACAACGGATATAATTTTTTTGTAAATACATACATAATTATTATACATAGAAACACCCAGACCAATGCAAATAATCATGTTCATGTACACAAAGATTTTCATTGAGCGTGAATCAAACGCGAGACGACTACGACTACGCCACAGAGGTCGTCATTATTATATAAACCATATTGTATACATATATAAGCTAGTATCGAATGTAATATTATAGTATTTATAGTTTTTTTGTACTTATTTTAGACATCTGCAGTAGAGTAGTTTAACAAAAAATCATTAGGTACTGTATTTTGAAACCGTCAACCATAACCTTCTTTCTTTAACATAACCTTCTTTACTTCAGTTATAGAACAAAGATCCAGAACAACAAACAGCAAAACAAAATATAAAAGTTACTAAAATATTTACCAAACTATTAATTTTATTATTTATTAATCCGCTAACAAGTTCTAAGTTTCCTGTAATGTTTGAAAACTACAATTATAGTAATGAATGTATAATGACCTTATACAGTTAAAAAGTAATTTGTTTACTAAATGGCTTTATAAAATGATTACAACGTGTCCATCCTTATAATTTAATAGTTCAATATAACATAATAACAAGTGTGCCCTATAACTAAACTTACTTAAGGTTTAATCATGACTCCTAAGCCTTTAAAGTACTTATCGTATTTACAAAACTCTACTTGCGTTTTTAAGCATTTTTCCTGTTATAGTAAGCGAAATCAAATACTAATATGTATCTGGATATTTGTCGAAATCATTTTAATGACATTAAATGTGGTATTATGTGTATTTTTATCGTATATTCGAATTACAAGGGTTCAAATAACGTATTTTGTTTCTGTAGCGATATTTACTTGCGGTATAATGTTATGTTCATTATTCAACTCTAACCAATATTCGAAGTTAATGCAAAATATTGAACAGTTTCATGACTTAATCGAAGATAACGTTTATTCTAAAATATTAACAAAAAAACAAAAGAGTATTACAATTATGGCAAGCTTATATCTTACGTACAGAATAACGCAGATGATAATAGTTTCTACATTTTTATCTCCTACTTATTTTGGAGACATAAATCTGATAGTAATTTTCTTGTATATTTACCAGTTGTATATGTACGATCTACGCTTAGTGTTTGAATTTCTCGTAATACAAAGCTTGTTATTCCTGATTTCGGAACAAATTTCTGCTATTAGTCGATCTGTTAATAGTGATATAAATATATTTAAACGCAAGATACATCGTGGAAGTGATGTTAAGATATTTATGATGACAGAAAGCAGCTTCAATAAAATTAATTTATGGATGAAAGCTTATAAAAATGTAATACGGAACACAAACTTATTTAATGAGATATTTAAACCACAGGTAAAACTAAAATTTAGCTAGTCCCCTGATTTCTACGTGTCTCGGTCCATGGTCAAAAGAAGGCTTATCTGTGCACTGTCTAGTTCATATTGTTACCTCTTGCGATGTATGCTGCGACGCCGAATTGCTGATTGGGGGCACTACTATTTGCTTATTTGGGTGTTAGGATAGCTAGTGACATTACAGAGGCTTAAAAGAAAGTAATACACCTCTTAAATAGTGGTGTCCTACTGTGACTGTGTCAAGGTGGAATATAACAGTAGTTTGTGATATTAGACAGGCTTATAAAAATGCACCTCTAATAAGTATTGTGCTCATGTTACTATGTTTACCAATATATGTGAAGTATTGTGCTCATGGTACTATGATTGTATAGGCATTTAATTATGCAATTATATAGGTACATAAATATATATATATGGCTCCCTTTACACAATTTAATAGTTTAAATAATGAAAACCATTAATGATAATGTAACTTTGTGTGCGATTTCAGCTAACTAAAATGGTAATTGTGATGACTATTATAATATTTTATATGATTGTCATTTCAATAAAGGTTAGTAATTTTATTTTTCTATTATTCTTACCTTTCTGTAAAACTATTGTATCCTGTGTTTTTACAAAGGTGCTGGTCCTTCGGGACTGAGTGTGGCGGAGGAGCGGAGGAATAAAAACTATTAAAATTGCACAAAATATTTAAACGAAGAAATGCTACATCCTTGAGCGATTGTTCAGCCGTTCAGGGATGTATCGTTTCTTCGGCCAATTACCTAATGAAACCATAGTTCTTTCGATCGGTAGTTAATCTACCACTTAAATTTCGATGTCTAGTACGGGATTCGTAATATTTTTCCGTGCTCGCGACGACGTGCACGCGGGGTGAGCGTCGCTAACACGCCCGAGGTACGCCCACGTCTAATGTGGGAGAGGTCTAAGATAACGATAATGATATTGTTGTTGATGATGAAGCATAATCTGTCACTGAACGAAGGCCATCCCGCAATAGGATGGTGGATGATGTTACGTCGCGGTACGAAAATTAATATTTTATGACCATTTTATTTTAGAATGAAGATTCTACCCCAGAATTAATATTGAATATGTCTTCATTGATCAATTTCCTTTTGCCTATTTATATCGTATCAAGATCTGGACAACGCATACGGGAAAACTGCAATTCTCTTAAACGTAAGCTCTGTATGCTCAATGTGTATACTATTGATAGTAAGTATGTCCAACCTTTTTAGATTAATTTGAGGTTCTTACGAAATTGCTTTACCAGCTTACTTCATCTTTTCTACAAATAAAATTTGTGTTATTTTTTATATTAATGTAACACTATTATTTTAATAATGTTATGTCTTTGAATCTCCTATTGAATTCAATAGAATGACAAAATAAACTATTAAGCATAGTTAAACCCTAAATAATGATACTGGTAAATATAATTAATACCTAACCTGTTGTAAGTAAAGTTGAGTAATTTCAAATGTGTAATTTCTTATGAATGGCATATGTAATAAATAATGTGTACGTAAACAATTCAATAAAAATGATGAAGAAGATGAAACCTAAAACAAATGACTATCCTCAATAGCGAAGAGTTAACACAGAGAGTGAAAGAGATAGTGATAAACTGACTTATATTGTTGTTACAGATGAAACGTACAACAAGTACATAAAGGATGTAATTCGTTGTTGCAGCACACAGCCGGTACTGATACAAGTGGCAGGATCAATGAATGTTAACATGGCAATATTGCCTACATTCGTATCCGCCGTCACTACATACTCTGTCATTGCTTTGCAATTCAATAATGTCATATAAATGTATATTTTCTTAAAAAATTAAATTAAGTACTTGAAATGATTCATGAATCTTCAAGAAAATAAAATTATTGTGAGTTTTGAGCTCGTTTGTTTGTTACTTCGTCATCATCAAATAGCTGGTTGATCACAAATTCGACAAATGACTTTTCCATATTTATCTCTACTAATTGCGATAAAACCTGTGTCGTTACACAATATCGCATTTCGTAATATTTTTTAATCAGTCAATCGATGGACCGCCGGTATCCCCAAAGAGAATATATTGAGTCCTAAGTATTCATCATAACAGCCCATTAATGTCCCACTGCAGGGACGGGCCTCCTCCCGTAACGGAGGGATACTTGGCCTACTAATACCACGCTGGCTAGACGGATTGGTATAGGGTTTAATTTCAAGTTTTCCTTCTTTTTATTTCGTAAAGATAATATTTACGGATAGTCCCTTAGTCAGTTTTTACGACACCCATGGGATGAGATGGGGTGGTGACATCGTCCCTTAGCTTACAACACCGCTTAAGTCATTTTTATAACTAATACTATAACTTTTATTCTATGACTTGAGCAGTGTTGACTGATATTTTATTAGATTTAGGCGGTGTTGTTTGGGGAAATGTAAGAGATGAAGGTATTAAAAAATGATCAAAATTTGGAAATAAAAGCTTTTAATTAAAAATATTTTAAGAAAATTATCATTCTTTACATTTATATTCATTTATTCGTATCGATATCTCTAGACTTACAGACGACTGTTCGGCTTCCACACCATCATGTGTTTTTAAGTGTTTAATAAACCAGGCTCTTCTTTTGTACGTTTTCCCGCACGTGGGGCATATCAAGTCCTTTTTCTCGCCTTTGTCGTTTTGAGAATCTATCTGTGGACAATTCTTTCGCCCCCCCCATTCGGACTGTCTTAGGGGTATTTTTCTTTTGTGGACTTTTAGCGCTCTTGAGCAAGGGCTTGCTAGGCCCTTGCTCTCGGCTGTCTTTCCAGTGGTCATCTGTCTATTGCAGCTGTCACCTGTCATTCCAGGGACATCCCGTCTCTCCGAGCAGTCGAGTTTTGATAAGACCTAATCTTAGCATTCCATGGATTCTCCGTGCGGGTGCCGGGTCCATCGCGTGATAGAGGACGGAACACTTGCATAACAGCGTCTGGGACTTACGACCCAGATGTAGGCTTAAGGAGGTCCCCTTACAACGCGTTAACCTATCCAAATTTGGTAGGAGCCTAACAATACCTTTTCGGACATTCGTGATAGTAGAGAGCTTACTGAAGTTCTCGGCAGTCCTAGTTCTTTTAATAGATTGTAGAGGGATTTAGCTGGTACCACTCGCACCTATTTCCACGGAATACAGAGTAACCCTATAGCCATTTCTGGTTATCTCATTTGTCAAGTCAAAGTATTTCTTTGTCTTAATTGCGTGATCTTTAGGGATGTTAGTTTCCCACGGTACCGTGAGCTCAATAAGTACTACACGCTTTTTCAATTTTGAGTAGAGAAATATGTCTGGTCTCAACGGCTACACGCAGATATCCTCCGGGATTTTGTAGTGTGTTTCATACGTGTCAACCAGTAGAGTCCAATCGTCTGCCGTACTCAGGCAGGACTGAAAAAGACTTGTAGGTGGTCTTTTTAGTAGTGCCTTCCTTAACTAATTGGATGTTTTGTCTTTTATTCGTAGTCAGTCCTTTTCTAGCTCTGGCAATTAATTCTAAATTAATACGAATAAATCAATAAACATTACTTTATTCTATAGCTTACCTCTTAATCTTCTATTTAAACTTCTTGCATAGACCTTTCAGCCATAAAATTCGCATACAAATTGAATAATCACGGAACGGGAAATATTTTCGTGCGAATAGTATGACAAACTAAGGACTTGTGCGGTGTTGCGACGCCAACCGACTTGAGCGCTGTCACTATTTTTTGAATAACGGCTTTTGATTGGCTGATATCTATTTCATGAGACCAATGGTTCGACGCGCAATGCGCAGCTTCATCCAATGGCATTAAAATGTAAAAACCACCAATTTTCGACTTGAGCGGTGTTGTTAGCTAAGGGACGATATTGTATTCTTACTCCGTCACCACACGGAGCTAAGTATTAGTACTTAATTATTTGGAAATGTAGCAATACGTTTAGTTCACCCATTATTGGGTCATAAATAAAGATGACCTTAAGTTTATTTTTGATTGTTGAATCATAGTATACTAATAACATATTCGAGTCTATTGTATTATTCTACACTATCGTACTTAAATATTATTATAAAGTAAGACATTTATTTCATTTTTTTTTTTTTTTTAGAGCGCATTATGATGAAATTTGTAATAAGGCTAACCGTATATTATCCTTTGTGCTCCGGATTGCTAAACCTTTTAAGCAAATCAGCTCACTGATTACTCTATACTATGCTCTTGTTAGAAGTATTCTAGAGTACTGTGCACCTGTGTGGGCTCCAATATATAAAATTCATATAGATCGTATAGAGTCTATACAGAGGCGGTTTGTTAGAACTTTATGCGTAAAATGCGGCTTAAGACGCAAAATACCAGAGTACGAGGAAAGACTAAGTTATTTTAAAATTCTTGGGTTAGATAAGAGGAGATGGATGAGCGATATGTCCACCTTATATAAAATTTTAAATAAATCATTCGACAGTAGTCTTCTTAGTCAGGTTAACTTTAAGGTTCCTACTCGTTCTGTGCGCACGCCACAACTGTTTGTCATACCAACATCCAATAATAATGTATCCCAAAACAACCCACTTTTTCGAATGTGTAGACAATATAATGAGATATGTTCTCAATCAAATGTTGATATATTTGTTGAAAGTCAAGGTGAATTCATGAAGTGTGTGTGTAAAATGATTTCACCTTAGGATTGGTATATTACCTATATACATACTATGTATTCATAACTAGTTTGTATACATGTTCGGTAGTGTTAATTCTGAGTTTAGTTTTATATTTAATATTAATTTTAAGAAATTGTTGAAGCTGTATTAGTTTAAATGTTGTGTACAGTAGTAATTGGAGTGTAGATTTATACTTGTACAATTTTGTAAATATTTTTAGTATGTAAGTCCTCAATCTGTACTCTGTAACTGTACCTTTTGAAATAAATAAATAAATAAATAAATAAATTTATAATGGATAGTAAAAGAACATGGTAACTTCAAATGGATAAAATAATTACTTAAATAGTAATCTACTTTATTACAGACTTGTACGCGTATAGGTAAACTAACTTAAATTGTCTAGTTAAAGTTTTTCCTTTATAGAAGTTAAAGTTATTTAGTAAGTTAGTTAGTGGTGAGCTTACAAATTGTAATAAAATCATTAAGTAATCTTAACATGAATATTATACCTTTGAAATATTTAGCGTACTTTCAAAATGCAACTTGCGTTTTCAAGTATTTTTCTCAGTACAATAAGCAACATAAAGCAATAATAATAATTTGGGTACTATTGGAACTAATATTCATGATTTCAAATCTTATATACAGTGTGTTTTTTTCAACTATCCAGCACACGAAAGTTCAAATAGTGAATTTGATATCTTTGGCATTATTTACTTCTGATATAATAGTCCGTGCTGTAGTTCAGTCCAACCAATATATGAAATTAATAAAAAAACTAAGTATTTATAATGAGATAATCGAAGATGGTATTTATGCTCAAAACTTAGTTAAAAAACAGAAAAATATAACAATAATCGCTAGTTTATATCTTTGCTATAGAACATCGCTGTATGTATTAGCTGGTATATATTTTACCAAATATTTCGATCATCATTACCCATTAATTGTAATGATTTTGTATTTTTACCAATTATGCGTATACGATCTACGTTTCACGTTTGAATTTTTTGTAATACACAGTTTGTTATATGTAATTTCGGAACAAATTTGTTCTATTTCACGTTTAATTAGTAGTGAGATATCAAAGCAGATTGAGAACATAACAAGTCATGGAGATAATAGAATATCTACTATTATGACAGAAGCAAGTTTAAATGAAATACATTTATGGACGGCTGCATATACAAACATAATACAAAGCAGCATGTTGTTTAAAGACATATTCAAAACGGAGGTAACAGTAAAAAAGTTAATTTATAGTTGTAGTTTATCAAAATATTAATTTTTATAATATAATCTTCATTGTATCTTCAGTCAAAAGACATTCGCTGCTAAAACATAGAATTTTATTAGCTGTTTTGTATTTACTGAATTTGGAACCAACCCTATCCATTTTCTCAAATTCCATCAGTCCTACCTGCTAAGGTCTTTTAACACTCTAGAACAGATAAACTAAATATTTTACTTACTTTGTAATTTTTTTCTTATTCCTTTTTTCAGAAACCTTCTATTTTTGTAGTTTTCTCTCTAAATAATTTAAGATTATGGTTGTTTAAAATACAATAAAGAAACGTACTTAATAATGATTGCTTTCTTATTCTCTTTTAGTTAACTAAAATGGTAATTGTAATAACTTTGTACACTATCATTATGTTTTATGGAACAAGTAATATTATAGCGGTTAGTGATACTTTTAATAACTTTAAATATCTATAATAAAATATTTTTCAATTAGTTAAATTTCGCATTCGAAAATTAAACGGTCGTTTGTGTATAATGCTGTATTTATCTAATTGAAAAACATTTAAAGTGTCGAGAGTGTGTTATACAAATACTTTACTGCCTTTTCTCAAGACTTCGTTACCAACGTTTTGCATTATTGATCCTATTTGCAAGTTATGATTTTTTTTCTATTGACGGCGCTAGTGAGCCACGTAAAGATTTTATGTTAAACAAGAAAATGTTATAAAAACTATGTACAGTACCCGGCGATAAATAATGCACATCGACCTTTGTAAAGAGACAATCGGCTAATTTCGGCTTCGTACAACTCTCAATATAATTTGAATGGTGTGCGTGTGCGAGAGAGATAACGCTCTACGGAACCAAAATTAACCAAATGTCTCGGCCGATTTGCAATATTTATTGCCGGGTATATACTGTACTGTTTCTCCGTGTGGTGACGGAGTAAGAATACAATATGTGACCACCCCATCTCATCCCATGGGTGTCGTAAAAACCGACAAAGGGACTATCCGTGAATATAATCTTTACGAAAGAAAAAGAAGGAAATATTGAAATTAAACCCTATACCAATCCGTCTGCCCAGCGTGGTATTAGTAGGCCAAGTATCCCTCTATCAAGGGAGGAGGTCCGTCCCTGCAGTGGGACATTAATGACTGTTATGATGATGATGATGTACTGTTCAGAAAAAACTCGAAGATTTTATTTAAAACTTATAATTTAATTCTTGTTATGTATTTCTGCAGGATCATCTTCCATTTACTGAGCTTCTGTTAAGTATGTCGTGCATGATCAATTTTCTTTTTGCTATTTATGTAATCTCCAGTTCCGGACAACGTGTACAAGACTGCTCAATGATTCTAAAACGCAAACTTTGTGAGCTTAGTGTTTATACTATTGAAAGTAAGTAACATAACCTAACCTAAAAAGTACCACCCTTTCCTCTTAAGATATAATATTATTATTATGTCCATTTCTGTTTTGTGAGTCAGAGTAAATGTTTAAGATTTTTGATCAATTTTTTAAGGTTTCAAAGATTTTTAATACATAAAAAATTATAAAATTGATGTATCTATTAGTGACATCACGGAACAAAAATGAGACATACATTTTTATATACTAACCAAAATACACCAGCACCAATCTAAAAATCTTCTGTGTAGGCAGACACAGAAGATTTCCAAGAAGAGTCTATAGTATAGATATAGAAACTATAGTATAGACTATAGTTTAAGAAACAGTAACATTTTTTAGAGAAAAATATTGCAGGCTATTGAAACCTTATTATTAGATTTAAAAGTGCTAACTATAATACATAAATTATTAAGTTCACAAAACATTAATTTGAGTTTTATGCGTCAGTCGCTATAATATAATTAGCTGCAGGCTAATTAGGTGTCATGATATAATGACAACTCATGTCGTAAATATAATGTAATATTGAATTCAAAATTAATTGTTGTAATATTCAATGAGTACATTAACTACAAAATTTTGTTTGTGATATGTTCCAATTATTATTATAATACGAAATAGTTTCCACACTTTTAAGTGAATGATTTTTCGATTTTCGTATTTGAATTTCGAATTTCCGAGGCTCAATCAAGACTTCCATGTTAATAAAAGCAGCGTGTCGATGCATCATCAGAAATAACCGTTGACACTTTTTAGCATTAAGTGCTTCTACATCAGAAAATTATTTTTATTAATTGCTAAATTGAAAGAAGATATATCTAAACCGGACAAAATAAAACCAAGAAGATCACTCCATAGCTGACAATTGTAAATTATTAGCATTCTTAGCTTGCTGTGCAAAGTGGCAAATCCATTTCTTGTCGGATAAAATTTGTACTCCTAGATCAAGTTTCTTTTAGTTCTTGCAATTTATTTCTAATAATGATTAATATTGTTGTTGCAGATGAAACTTACAACAAGTACATAAAGGATCTAATTCGTTGTTGCAGTACACAACCGGTACTGATACAAGTGGCAGGATCAGTCGATCTTAACATGTCTTTGTTGCCTACATTCGTTGCTATTGTTTCTACACACACTGTTATAGCTTTGCAATTTAATAACGTTTTATAAAAAAATAATAGTAAATAACCAAATAGCAGTTAAAATAGCTGTATAAATCCGACAGAAAATTGTTACAAGGCCTAATTATAAAATTTAATACGAATTATACCTGAGTTTCTAGTCCATAAAGTGGTGGTAGTTTGCAACATTTATAAATGTTGCCTTCGATTCAAAAATATAAAGATATTTATTTTCGTGAAAAGCCTTTAACATTGATATAATAATAATAATAATATAGAGACAGATTATCACGACAGGTATCCGGTAGTCTCCTTCCATAGCCCAATAACCGGTCCATTAAACATACTCATCCTTAGACTATTATTTAAATTTCTATTGCATCCTCACAGATGCACTACAATAGCTTTTGCACTCGGCAGGGACCATCTCTGGGTGTATCATATTGTGCGTTCAGAGATGGTATCGGCCCTGTGTATCCATTACCAGATTAAAAATCTCTTAAAGGGCCTCTTCGTCTTGGCTTCGGCCCGATGTATGCCTTCCAAAGAACCGGGTCTCCAATAGACCCGAGTATTATGGAAAAGAGAAACATAATAATAATAATATTTCTTTATTATCTCCCAAAAAGGTACAAAAATTTATCAAATACAATATGGCAAAAATCTTTAGAACATAAGTTGGACCTTAGAGAGAGCTGGAGTCTGAACTAGGTTCAAGACCTGTATGACAGATCTCCAGGCTCACTCCTCCCGGACAATTTTCTGTTTTCTTTTACTGTATATAAGTATCTTAAAACATTGACAGTTAGAGATATAATGAACATTTTAAAAACAACACTAAAACTAAATTAAGAATATAAAACTAAGAGGAATGTGTGGGTGTTTATGTAAGTATTTGTGTGAGTGTGTGTGTGTGTTAGTTTTGTGTGTGAGTGGGTGTTGTGGATGCATATATTTAGTAGTGTATACTAAACAATCTAAGTGATTGTTGTTATGATATTTTCCGTGTCAGAGTATTCTAAGGGCAAAAGCCAGTTCGTAACGGTGCTTTTACATTGATTTCTACACATTGAATATATGTGCAAAGTTTTATTTAATTTATTATAAACGAAGCTACTCAGGAATACGAAAGATCTTTTGGCAAGTGATGTAGAAACTGATACTGATTGACAGACTGCATACTTTCGTCGCTTGTTATCAAATTTTCCTGGATCAAAAGGTATGTTTTTGTGTGTGGTTAGCACTAGATTTAGTATGAAAAGTTTGCGTACTGAGAGAACCTTGCAGGTGTTGTATAGGTCGGAAGTGTGAAACAGACTGACAAAGAGCCAAATACACTAGTCTCAACACGTCTCTATCAGCAGCAGTCCGAAGATTTTTGAAAATGTAAATCATTTTCCGCATCCTACAGGAGGCTGTATCAATTTGGGGGTGAAAAGATAATTTGTTATCAATTTGAAAATATATAGAAAATATATATATATAAATATATATTTGAAAATATATATAGATATATTACATTACATTGCAGGTGATTTACAATAAAATCACATTCTAAATACTGTATATTCTAGATGTGATTAATTGAGTGTGATTAGTAGTTTGTAATCTACTTCAAATCATTGTAATACAGTACTTAGACTTACCTTTAATGACAATATTGTTAAGATGACTTAATTTTTGTTTAAGGGAGTCTGAACTATTTTGCAAACATTGTCCACTTTTATCTAGCACAAATAAACTAATTAAATAAACCGGCATTGTAATCATGTTCATGAGCAATAAACCCAGGGTCTCCTTATTCTGAAAAAAAAATATATCTTCGGTATGTTATCTATGGTTTATATTTTATTTATCAAGGCTATTTTGTAGAAAAAATGTGTATAAGTTGTGACGCAGAAAAGTTGGGTAAAGTTACTTTCTTACTTAAATAATATTACAAAGTAAGTTTCGATGTTAAAATAAATATTTTAAATGTAAATAAAATTGTACTAAATGAAATAACACTTACAGCAATGGATATTGCGATCATGTATAGCATAATTGTGGAGTACAAAGTCATTATCATCAACATAATTGATAGCTGAAACAAAATGAAATGCAGTTAAATAACATGCTTAGACTTCTTCTCCTTTTTTATCTACCGACTAGCTGACCCGTGCCTACTTAGCGGCGAAAAAACGCCCCTCTTTATAAACTTATTTCATTACTGCTCCACTCCTATAAGTCATAGCGTGATACTATATACCCTATGACACTCCCCGATAAATGGACTATTCAACGCAGAAATATTTTTTTAAATTCGTTCCTTAGGGCCAGAGATTACCCCCTACAACGTCACAAACTCACAAACTTTACCTCTTTATAATAACACAACTCTTTATATCCAGATCCAGATCTGGTGACAATGGGACCAAATGGGAAGCATACCCATACGAACAAAAAAAAATTTTCAAATCGGTCTAGCCGTTTTCGAGAAATCAGGTAACAAACACAAAAAAAAAAAAAAAAAAAATACAACCGAATTGAGAACCTCCTCTTTTTTGAAGTCGGTTGAAAATACTATATTGTTAAGGTACACAAATAAGGGGAAGAAATTGTTATCAGATGTTTAGGACAAAGCGCATGTAATGAAATTATGTTTAGATTAATTGGGACAGTTCGTGTATAAATTTTTGCTAAAATTCATCAGACGAGACATTAAAGTATCTATAGCCAGCTAGATTTTTGCCATGTAAGAACACCTGCTGCTTATTGTTTTTTCCTGACGTGGGCTGGATACGCCAAAGCCAATACCAAACAACCTTACGTTTTAATTAGTTCCCTAAATCCTACTAATACTATAAATGCGAAAGTTTGTGAGGATGAATGGATGTTTGTTACTCTTTCACACAAAAACTACTGAATCGATTTTTAATGAAATTTTAGAATATAGCTAGCTAGTTACATATAAATGTTTCTTTTAAAGCTTAGGTATAACTAGAAAAATCCAAATAGAAGAAAGAACATCATGGCGCTGGACGCGTATAATCCAGAGACACGGGTGTGAGTCCTGTATCGAATGCCAAATTTTTCCATTATCTCTCTTCTTTTCGGATTAATTAGTACCGTATCTAAGTTTACGGCATTATCCTGGCACACAGAAGGACTTTCTACTAATACAAAACAACACCTAAAAACCCAAAAACTGTTCACTAGTAAAAAGTACAACATGTTCAACGGCAGTTAATGCACTTGAATAAAAAAAGTTAAATCGTCCATAGAATTCGTAGCTCGTGAACCACACATACATACTGCAGCGATGAAAGAGCTCTCTAGGGGCAAACGTCGGACCTTTTAATGGTAACTGCTCGCTCGTCGTGTTTGAATGGGAAATAAGAAAAGCCCAACTGCGAGCAGGCAACAATGCAGCGATAGCGTCTCGTTGAAATTATAGAAGTAATGAATCAAAGTGAACAATAATAATATGATGTGTTCGTGCTTGAGTTTCTGACTAACATAATTTAATTTTTATTGTGAAATTCGAGTATCCGGATATAGCTTTCTGTTCTAACTTGATAACAGCCCATTAATGTCCCACTGCAGGGACAGACCTCCTTTCGTGACGGAGGGATACTTTGCCTACTAATACCACGCGCGCCAGACGGATTGGTAAGTATAGGGTTTCATTTCAAGTTTTCCATGTTTTTATTTCGTAAAGATAATATTTACGGATAGTCCCTTAGTCGATTTTTACGACACCCATGGGATGAGATGTGGTGATGACATATTGTATTCTTACTCCGTCACCACACGAAGAGAGTTTTGGACTAAAGTAACTTAATTTTTATTGTGAGATTCGAGTATCTGGACATACTTTTTTGTATGGGCTACTGTAGGTATTTATAAAAGTAGGCGAAAGCTGTTTGACTTATATGCACAGAAACAGTACAGATTAGATAGTGGTTTTAGTGAATACGTTAGGAATTACTCTAGGATATTCAGGAAAGTATGTGAGCAGGCAAAGGCCATTCACATCAAAAGGAAAATAATTAGAGCCCCTAATAAAATGAAGGAGACTTGGAAAGTTATTAATAAAGAGTCTGGTAAATGTAAAATGAGGGATAGTGTTACTCGAATTAAATTAGAAAATAAGAATATTACCTCTCCTAAAGATATTGTAAATGCTTTTGAAGATTATTTTGCCAGTATTCCTTTTAAACTGACTTCTTCAATCAATTCTTGCGCTCACAGTGCTGTAGCCCTTCTCGAGAATAATATTAGTTCTGCTTCTAAATTTAACTTTAAACATATAGATTTTGGTGACATCCTAGGAGCATATAAACATCTTAAAATGAAGAAGTCTGAGGATTACTGGGGCATGTCAGTTAGCTTACTTAGTCATGTTATTGATATCATTGCACCTGATTTGGCACTTATATTTAACGAATGTATAGACAATGGTACTTTTCCTGACTTAATGAAACATAGTAGACTTATACCATTATTTAAGAAGGGATCTAAGGCAGAACTTGGAAATTACCGCCCCATCTCTATTTTGCCAGCTTTGAGTAAGGTGTTTGAAAGAGTGATGCTCAATCAAATGCTACTGCACTTTAAGACCAATAATCTTTTCCATAGCCAACAATATGGCTTTACTGGCGGGAAATCTACCACCGATGCGGGAGTGGCTCTAGTTAGCCTGGTTTACGACGCTTGGGAGGGTTCGCAGGATGCTATTGGAGTATTCTGTGATCTTTCTAAGGCATTTGATTGTGTTGACCATCAAACACTTTTGCTCAAGCTACGTCGTTATGGTTTTGACCAAAAATCAATAGAATTGTTAAAATCATACTTAACACATAGGCTTCAAACGGTAGATGTAAAAGGCATTAAATCAAATGGATCAAACGTAAAAATAGGCGTACCGCAAGGATCAATTCTAGGGCCTTTTCTCTTCTTAGTTTATGTCAATGACTTGCCTTATATGATAGAAGCACAAGCTGGCATAGTTTTGTTTGCCGATGATACATCGATAATTTTCAAAGTGGCTAGGCGTACTGCAAATGTAGATAAAGTTAACAATATTCTGAATGCCATCTCAAATTGGTTTTCTGCAAACAATCTATTGTTGAATGCTGGAAAGACCAAATGTATAAGGTTTACACTTCCTAATGTAAGGCAAGCACATGTTGATGTCATGCTGGAGGGGCATAGGTTGGAATTTGTACAAAGTACTAATTTTCTAGGAATTACAATAGATTGTAAATTGCAATGGGGTGATCATATCACTGGTTTAGCCAATAAGCTTAGCTCTGCTGCTTTTGCTGTTAGACGGATTAGGCAGTTGACAGATGTAGGAACAGCAAGGTTGGTATACTTTAGTTACTTCCATAGTTTGATGTCCTATGGTATACTACTTTGGGGTAATGCAGCAGATTTAGAAACAATTTTTATATTACAGAAAAGGGCAATACGTGCTATTTATTGTTTAGGCAGGAAAGACTCTCTCAGGGAACGTTTTAAAGACATAAATATTTTAACTGTAGCCTCTCAATATATATTAGAAAACATACTGTATGTCAGGAAGAATATAAATAAATTCACAAAAGTAAGTGATATTACAGACAGAAATTTGCGTAATAAAAATAAACTGCTCCTTCCGAGCTATCGACTTAGTAAGGTTAGTGATTCTTTTAAAGGCGACTGTATACGCTTTTATAATAAGCTGCCTGAGTCGGTCCTTGGTATGCCTGACAATAAATTTAAAACCTATGTTAAGACCACTTTATGTAAAAAGGCATACTACAGGACAGACGATTACCTTAAGGATAAGAGTGTTTGGCTTGGTGCAGGTCTCCCATAATGTGCTATTAATAATAATGGCATAAGTTGTATTAGGTACATTACAATACGTTTTTTTTTCGTATGATATCTTAACTTAATGTTTTGTTTATATACTTATTTTAATTTTACACAAACAAATGTACACTCGTCCACATTTGATTTAAGAGTTAGGACTCGCAGAAATTTACTTTGGTCAATGTTAGGTAAGGGCGTCCCTCTGCTTGTGTTTCCCCAAATTGTATTTATTTTTCTTCTATTACTATTGTCAGGACTTGTCATGCTCACTATAATGTCATTGTTTGTGGTGGCGTGGAGGCCGGGTCAATCCCTTCCCTACGATATGGCGAGGGGGTTGATGGCTGGCCTTTGCGTTATACTCGTGAACGGGTGCTACTTGGGGTGACTGGTCGACCCTGACATTAGGTATTTTTCATTTTTGGTACACCACTTATTTATCTAGGGGATAATTTAGTTGAGCGACGTTTTTATTACTAGAAAACTTTGTAAGTGTGATTTGGTGCTCCCACTTTTGTGTACTACCTACAGGACGAATCTTCTAGTTTAAGATATTTAAAAATTTATATTGATCCTTTAGTGCAATCCTTAGTTTTTATATGGTATACAATGGTTGCAGCGCTTTGTTACGGTTACAAAATTGTTGTAAAATTATAGAGACGTCTAAAAAATGCTGCTTTAGAGTTTGTTACGCCGCTTCTTCTCTACTAGCGCCTTGGAAGCGGTGGTAAAGTTTGGAAAACTTTTAATATGTAAACTTAGACTAAGTAGTTTTAAACTGACGTCAATAAGCTGTTATTTTGTAACATTATGTTGAAAAATAAAGAAACTGAAACTGTTCTAACTTATAGAAACGAATTTTGCCTGGACGAACTTTTCGCTGTAATAAGCCGGGGACTTTAGGGAAACCATCAAAAGGATGATCCTAGAGATCTAGACATACTTATGAATAGTGAATTTACGACAAAGCTGGTTCAATGCTTGATATACCTACTTGACTTATTGACAAAACTAGTGATAGGTGTTATAAAATACTTTTTAAATTATATTTATATACTATACTGAGTATAGCCTCCAACATTAGCGCAGAGCCTAACGCTCAGTTTACTAATGATGATGATGTATCAAAGATACTTCATTATGTAAAAAAAATCCAAATAATGAATCCCTATTAAAACCAAACTAATTTCAATTAAACCCACACAACATAAGTAGTACAAGTGACAGTTTTTACAATAGGTACATTAACAGAAATGTTCAAAATAACATTACATTTACTAAACATATTTGTGAACTGTGACTATGACGTAGTTAAATTTTTAATTGAGTTATCCTAAAAGTCAATAATTTCCTCCGTTAAGGCCTGGTAAAAAGAATAATAAGAAAACAATTTAAAGTAACGGGCGCATTCGATAAAGCTCAAATAATAAAGAAGAACTCATATTGCGCGTTTTCATGACCGGAGATGGACAGGCAAAGTTTACAGTTTAAAATCTGCCTTATATTCCAAGATCTAGGGAGTGCCAGACATCACTTATTTTCTAACGAATCAAATATACACGAATGGATAGTGGTGGGGTGTACTATCATCGTATGGCTAATAGCTAACTTGCCCCGACGGCCACTTTTCTGGTATCCGTTGATAAAAGTACAAAAAAAAAGAGGTAACTTCACTTATTTTCTAATGGCTGGTTTTAACATATATTATACACAAGAACGTTAAGAATTCATAATCGAAACTGCCAGACACTTTGCGTCGGCCGTTTTGCGTAACAGACACTTCAAAGTTCTGAACGAAATTCAGGTAACTTATTTTCTAATGGCTGGTTTTAACATATATTATAAACAAGATCGTTAAGAATCCATAATCGACACTGCCAGACACTTTGGGTTATGTGTCTACAGCACCCCGAGTGAGTGATAGTGGGTTAAATTAAAATGACGGCAACTTTTTAAATGATTATTGGTATTATTATGATTTATTGGTAACGAACCTTAGATATAAAACCATAGAGAGATGATTTAAAATAAGAGCGTTATTGCTCTCTTTTTTTTCTTTTTTTGATTTACTCTTAGAGCCTGTTCCCATTATCGACTTTTCCAGCGATTCTTCTGCGATTTCACGGCGAGGTTAGATCGCGGTGTGCACGCGGAGCGCATGCTGTGAGTTGTTTGCTACCACGTAACACCTCGGGTCAACCTCCTGGTGGGGGAGTAAACCACCAACAACAGCATTCTCAAGGTGGGTTAGCGACAGGCAGACGGCCGGCCGTAAAATATAGTCAAAACCTTTAGCAGCAAGAGGAAGAAGAAAACTTGCTGCGCCGACCCCAAATAAAATTGGAATAAGGGCAGGGGAATGATGAATAATTAGCCTTGGTCTTTTGATCGAGTAACTGTTGAAGGAGAAAGAACATTTAAATATGAAGCCACTGGCCATAGGACTCTAATATAATAATCTAATATAAACGAATAAATAAAAATCTCAGTATCACTATCACACAACAGGTGGAGATTTTCAAAGGAAGATGGTATAAACGGTGGTGTTGAACTGCTATCAGATCGATTGCGTGGCACATGAATTTGTAGCTCATCTTCAGAAGATGCACTGCTGTCAATTTCTGATATAGCTCCTATTAGAGCCATTAACATGCGAGATCTATTTTTGCTGTATGTTGAGCTATGGTAGTATTTTATATTTCTGATCAAGCTATAATTATAATTTTAGTTATTAATATTTGAAAACCTTGCATAAACAATTACAACTTCAAAAAATGATTACATTAGATATTAACATTAAGGTAGTATATGTTCAGAATTAAGTGATTACAAGTGAGTAAGGTACTAAAATTACTTATTGTTTTATCATGTCTACAAAACCTTTGAAGTATTTATCGTATTTAAGCATTTTTCATGTTATAATAGGCGATATTTCTCGAAATCATTCTTATGATTTTAAATGCGTTTTGCTGTGCTCGTTCACATATGACCCTTACACAGGCTGAATTGGTATATTTCATATTTATATCATTGTTTGCTTGTAGTATCATTATACTACACACATATAGACTCAGAGTGGAGGGATCACTCACAAGGTGGACAGATAAAAGAGCACCAGACTTGGTGAAATTCAGTGAAACCAATCCTTACAACAGTACAGACCTCTTCTAGTAAAAAACTTACTGGGTCTCTTGATCTTCTCGTAAGAGTCAAATAATTAGTAATTAAACACAAAATTATTAATTAATGTTAATGAACATTAGGTATTCTGAAGACAATTTCATAAAACAAAGAAAATACAGTTTAGTTTTACCTGTGGTTTAAATATGCTACTAAATAAAGTAGTCCTTTCTATTACGTTTTTATATGCATTCATCCATAAATCAATTTTGTTGAAGTGGTTTTCTGTCATCATTGTCACCTTAACAGATCAGATCCGTTATGATATATCTTGGACTTAAATATTTTAATTTCACCACTAATAGATCGACTAATAGCATAAAGGTAAACGGGCGTTTTGTTTGGACATATGACCCATGGCATACACGAACGAAATATGGCGGAATATGTAGTTAAATATACCTAATACTTACTAGTATAGGTCCCACTGTTGTGGGGTATGGGAGAAAGGAGAAAAATAAAAATTTTGTTTATTGTTTTAAGGCATTAATTATAGGATTTTTCTAAATATTTCAGTAACCTATTGGGCTTACTTCGATAATACTTGGAGCAGTAGTCTGTTTAATACAACACTGTTCACATTATTACGCTTGTTACCAAATAGCAAAGAAATAAAATCACGTTTTATAAAAATGTTTTTTTTATTTTACTGGACACCTACAGTTTGAGCTTCCAAACTTGGTTGGGCTGAAGTTAGCTTTCAGAAAAGTTTGCGCACGTACAGGAAAAAATAAAAACACCCGTTCCCCACGTTCCCGGTCTTTTAGTTCCAAATATGACATCTGCGCAGCTGATTTGCAATAACTTCAAGCCGATTACCTTTTTGCCTGGTGTATGCGTGTTATTAAACCGTTATAATTGAAAACTGTCGCGTTAATTTCATTTTTGTACAAACTTAATAATGTTCAGTATTTGGTTCTTCCTACTCACATACAGCCAAATAACTTTTTTCTCCCGGTAGTTACATTAATTTTTTTTATATAATTAGAAAAGCGGTGTTATAGTCTACAATTTAAAACTAGTTTTGTGTTTGTACGCGAAAAATAACAAAGTGGGTCAAATTCGCCCTGTTACCTTTGTTCCGAAATTACAAAAAGCAAGAGAACAAAAAATTCAAATGTTAAGCGAAGATCGTACATAAATAATAATTGATACATAAACAATATAAGATAGATCTGCTACTATAAGATTCGTGTTTCCAAAATAATCAGGAAAAAAATATAAAGTAGCTAACATCAACTGCGTAATTCTAAACGTTAGATATAAGATTGCCAAAATTGTAATACTTACTCTTTTGTTTCTTTGATAATCGGAATAAACTTTATCTTCGATTAAGTCATGAAACAATTCAAAATTTTGCATTAACTTCTGATATTGGTTAGAGTAGAAAACCGCACATGTAATGACATGTGTGTAAACATTAGTCTGCATTTCATCGAATGGTTTAGATTAAGTTAGAGCAGTGGCCATTACAGCGCAAAGGCGAGCGAGCGAAGCGAGCCTGCTGCGGCAGCGGCCGCCGTCACATCCTCAATATAAAGAAATAAATTATTTACATTATAGATATCATTGCACCAGAATTAGCTTTTATTTTTAATAACAGTATAGACCTAGGTATATTTCCAGACCTTATAAAACCAAGTAAAATATCACCTCTTTTTAAATCAGGCAGTACTTTAGATCCTTCAAACTTTAGACCAATATCTGTGTTGCCTACGTTTAGTAAGATATTTGAAAAACTAATTCTTAATCAATTAATTAGTCACTTTAATAAGAATATATTACTTCACGATAAACAATTCGGATTTACACGTGGTCGTTCAACTACCGATGCCGGAGTAAATTTAGTAGAACACATATTTGAGGCTTGGGAAGAGTCACAGGATGCTTTTGGCGTTTTTTGCGATTTATCCAAAGCATTTGATTGTGTCGATCACGAGACTTTACTGAGGAAACTAGTTCACTATGGTGTTAGAGATTCTGCTTTAGGTATAATGAAATCATATTTAAGCGATAGAGTACAAAAAGTAGATGTAAATGGTAAGCGTTCGCCCGGATCAGTTGTCAAAATGGGAGTACCCCAAGGCTCAATACTAGGACCATTTCTATTTCTTATATATATAAACGATTTGCCATATTTAGTTAAAAAGAACCCCGAGATAATTTTGTTTGCCGATGATACATCCTTAATTTTTAAGATTAATAGACGACAACCTGCGGTAGACTACATAAATAATTCTCTTTTGGAAATAGTATATTGGTTCAGTTCAAATAATTTGTCTCTAAATAAAACAAAGACAAAATGCATTAAATTTACCATGCCAAACGTTCTTGATATAAAACCAGTCGTTAAAATCAATGATGAGGAACTTGAAATAATTAACACTACAGTATTCCTAGGCATTACTTTAGACAGTAAATTACAATGGGGCCCCCATATTAAAAAATTGTCAGGTAGGCTTTCCTCAGCAGCATACGCAGTAAAAAAAATACGTCAGTTAACAGATATAGACACAGCTAGGATAGTTTATTTTAGTTATTTTCATAGCATAATGTCGTATGGTATTCTGTTGTGGGGTAGTGCGGCTGATATTAACACTATATTTGTTTTGCAAAAAAAAGCGATACGTTGTATATATAATATGGGCCCAAGGGAGTCTCTTAGAGATAAATTTAAAATAATTAAGATTATGACTGTGCATTGCCAGTATATATTTGATAATTTAATGTACGTACACAAAAATATTAACAAATATAAAAAAATGAGTGATATACATAATGTTAACACTAGAAATAAAAATAAACTTGCTGTTCTCCACACTAGGCTTCATAAAATAAGTAATTCTTTCGCTGGTAATGGTATTCGTTTTTATAATAAGCTCCCTAGGGAAGTTGAAGAATTTTCAGTTAATAAATTTAAATCTTTTATTAAACAAAAGTTAATATCGAAATCATATTATAGTGTAAAGGATTACTTAAACGATAAAAATGCTTGGATCTGAATTGTCCTGTTTTCTAAATAAAATAATATTTGTGAAGTGATCACCAAAAGAGCGATAGGAACCCAGCAGAGTTTCTTGTGGGTGTCTGACATGGTCGTGTTCCGAACCCTCAGTAAACTTAGCCGTTAAGTTAGACGAGCATATTATGTGATCACTATAAAACGACTTTCACAAGCGGTACCGATATATCTTACGTGAATAAATGATTTTGATTTTGATTTTACACTTTCGACTTACATGTACACTTACAAATGTAAGTGTAAATGTAAGTTATATTTAATTAGCGCTATGGAACATTTTCTCCTACTAAACAAAGAAGGCAGCCTCTAAATAGAAAGCTGTAAGATAACGGGTCGTAATAGGAAGATTAATATTTTTAAGATAATATTTATTTTTCTAGAATCAAGATCCAACAACAGATTTGCTACTGAATATGTAATCTACAAATCAACTAATAAAATTGTCAATGTCCCCATACTGTACATACATTACTATTAACAATATTAAAGGGTATTAACGCGTATAGATTTTAGGTAAACACTTTAATTATTTAGCTTTTTTCCGTTTCGCAATCGGTAAAACATCAGAATAGGGACACGGTTAGTGCTGTGTGCAAAATGAGGGTAGAAAGAAAATCTTCTGCTTCGGAGACGGAGCTGTGACATCGCTGCATCAGTCTGCTCGTGACCATGGCTGGTGTAACCTGGCCGAAACGTCGAGCGGCTCAAGGTAAATAATTAAAGTGTTTCCCTTAAATCTCAAATTTCAAATTTAAAATAATTTATTTCTCTCAAAAAGGTGGGTACAAATAAAGTTGAGTAAATACTTATTTAACAGCAAGATTAAACCTTTTTGAGAGTTGGAGTCTGTACTAGGTTCCAGACCTGTATGACGGATCTCCAGGCTCTCCTTATGGCGTTATACATAACAGCTGATTGGTGCATAAAAATAAAGAACAAAGAAATTACTTTGGAGGGAACAATTATTTTGAAAGAATATTTATCTTAAAAACTGTGTATGTGAGTGAGAACTACGAGTATGTGTACGTGTGTGTGGTGTGTGTGCGGGTGTGTGTTTGTGAGTGGTGTGCTTGCGTGTGTGTTTGTGTGTATGTGATTGTATGTGTTAGTGTGAGCATATATAAAATAAAATAATTATTATTTTAAAGTGACAATGATGAGTTTTTCTGTCTCCTCATAGTTCAGAGCGAGACTCATATTAATGAGTTCTTTCTTGCATTCCTGTCTGGATTTGGGATATATATTTAGGGTTTTGTTAATTCTATTATAAATAAATGAGCTTAAAAAGTAAAAGTTTCGTTGTGCTAAACTTGTTTTTACTAAAACCGGGGAACATACTCTGTGTTTTATCCTTGATTTTCTAGTTTTTTCTGAGTCATACGGAGTTTTTGAATGCGTAGTTAGGACTATATTTAGAATGAAAATTTTAGGGACAGAGAGAACGTTGCACGTATTGTACAAATCAACAGTGGGGAATCGGTAAGGTAATTTCCAACCCACTTTTAGAATAGCCCTTTGGGCACTGTACTGGATAAGCGATTGAACTAGAGCTATACCATTCTTAGAACAGAGCTGTCAGCTACCTGCCTAAGCTTCCGAAAAACAAATATTAGCTTGCGCAATCTGCTAGCCAATGCATTTATATGGGGTTGGAAAGTAAAATGTTCATCGATTTCAATACCAAGATATTTAACACAGTGGCTCCGGCTGAGAGAAGAATATGCACACATCTTGTTGTCTAGACGACAACAGGAGTGAGCAGTCAGTGATAATGAAGAGTAGGGCTTAATGCCAGCATTTGATAATGAAAAAGTGAGATATTTCGTTTTATCAACGTTTAATGTAAGACGGTTTTGGCTTAGCCAGTTTGTGACAATATCAAGGCCGATTTGAGCGCTGCCAAAGACAGACTTCCAGGTGCTACCGTGAAATACTAGGGCAGTATCATCTGCATAGGTATAGATGGATCCATTAGGAATCTTCAATTGGCATAGGTGGTTAATATATAACAGAAATAATGTTGGGCCGAGGATACTACCCTATGGAACACCATGAGTTATAGGAAGCTCGTCACTAGTCCAGGCATCTATCTTCACATACTGCCGCCTACCCGTCATATAACTTTTAAACAGATCAAGTTGTGTGCCCCTGATGCCATAAACTTCAAGTTTAGCTATCAAGGCCGGGACAGAGACCATGTCGAAGGCTTTTGCCAGATCTAAGAAAATACCTATGACCTTTTTTTTTATCTAAGTTCTAAACCACGTTATTTGTTAGATCCAAAACTGCATCACTAGTGGAGATTCCTGAACGAAAACCGTACTGAGAAATTGATAAAAGCATATGTTGTTCTGAATATTTGGTTAATCTGTTGTTTAGAAGTTTTTCAAGAATCTTGGATAATGTAGGTAGAATAGAAATAGGTTTATAGCTGTTCGAACAATCACTATCCCCACCCTTATAAACCGGATGCACAATTGCCAATTTGTATTGATCGGGAAAAGTACCTGTACGAAATGCCAAATTACACAGGAATGTGAGATGCGGAATTAGCAAATTTTTGAGGCGTTTTATAAATGCTCCGGAAATGTTGTCTGAACCCATGGCACAGTCTGTCCTGAGATTTTTTATTATAATGTCCATCTCTGAGTCATCGGATTCCATTAAAACAAAGGTACAGGAGGGTGCGGGTGTGGTATTTGTCTGGGAGTGTGTAGTGCCTTGAATATTGGTGACCAAGGAGTGCCCTATGTTTACGAAGTAAGAATTTACTTCGTTTACAGATTTTAGGGGATCATTGGGTAATAACAGATCGTGTGCCGATTTTGTTTGCTTTACTGAGTAAGTGACAAATCTTTAAGAGTATAATCCTACTAATATTATAAATGCGAAAGTAACTCTGTCTGTTTGTCTGTCTGTCTGTCTGTCTGTTACTCTTTCACGCCTAAATGGCTGAACGGATTTTGATTAAATTTGGTACAGACAATCTTTAGACCCTGAGAAAGAACATAGGCTACTTTTTATTAACAAAAAAAATATTTTTTTTTTTACAAAAAAATCGTATGTTCTATCATTTTGAAATTTTTAACAGTGTGTGGGGTGAAATAGGGGTTGAATTGAAGATAAGACAATAAATCTTGGTACGTAGGCTTTTTCTACAAACGGAATTACAGAAATTCGAACTGTATGGATTCGGAACGGAAACTACAAAGCCAAACTCACATTCAATTCTCTCTCACTCACAACAAATTCTGATTCTGATTGACAAAAACTAATTTCACGCGGGCGAAGCCGCGGGCGGAAGCTAGTATTGTTATAATAATAAAAATGACAGGCGAAAGTTTTAAAATTAATGTTACTCTTAACATCTGATTAGTACTGATTGTAACTAATAAATAGTGACCTTTAAAATTTACTTAGAATTTGACCTATTTCATATTTATGTTTGTAAAATTATTTGACTTTTTAATCTATACTAATATTATAAAGAGGTAAAGTATGTTCTTTGTGACGTTATAGGGGGTAATCTCTGGATTTACTGAACCGATTTAAAAAATTCTTTCTGTGTTGAATAGTCCATTTATCGAGGAGTGTCATAGGCTATATAGTATCACGCTATGACTAATAGGAGTGGAGCAGTAATGAAATATGTATTTTTCTCCGCCCAACGAAGTGGGCACGGGTCAATTAGTATACAATAAAACTTTTTGAACATTTCTTGTTAATATATTCCTCGACGGTTGTACATTGGTTGTTAGCACACCCACTTAGATATGTAGACAAAATGCTTTATAAAAATGCAACTAATAAAAGTATGATCCTATACTTCCAATAGTAATTATTAAATTAGTGTCTTATTGTAATAATAGCATATTTCTAATAGTTATATAAATAATTTCGTTAAGGCCGACATTACCTATATTCTAGTACCTACTAGTAACTTAAAATCGAGAGACACCAATTATAGATTTATCTTTTTCCATTCAGTTAATTTTTCTCCTATTTTCATTTTATTCGGTTACTTTGGAATTGTTATAAAAGGTATCAGCAGCACGTCAATTCTCGTTCCTTAAAATCGTTTAAGTTTAATCGTTTTAGTTGTCAAATTGTCTTACCTATTGTGTGACAATTTGACAAGTAAAAGTTAACTTAGCTAAGTTAAAGTTGCTTGTTGACTTAATAGAATAAAAGAGAAATGCAAAATAATAATACACTTTGTTGTCACAGATGAAACCTACAACAAGTACTTAAAGGATCTAATTCGCTGTTGTAGTACACAGCCCGTACTGATACAAGTGGCAGGATCAGTCGATCTCAACATGACATTCTTGCCTACGTTCTTTGGTGTCGTCACTTCACACACTGTTATAGCTTAACAATTCAGTAACGTTATTTAACCCATATAGACCTACTGTACCCTATATGGTACAGTAACTTTGAAAAATTATTGTGATTTTCGTGTGGGTATATTCGTATTTTATTAAGTTATATAAATTAGTTCAGAGTGACAGTTGTACATTTATTATAATACAAATAAGTTAAATGCAAGTAATTTTGTGTTTTTATCGACATTTGCTAGCAGAAACGTAAGAAATTATTTACAATATCTTCAACAAGGCATTATTTACATTTTTTATAAAAAGTTGATTGTTTATTAGTATTTTTATATAGCTTAGAGTACAATATGTGCTATGACTATAAAAAACTTTGCCCTAGGATAAAGGAGTTAGGTTTATTCAATCCCAAGTAGGTGTACCGTATGTGGTACAGTAGGTTTATATGTAAGCAAAATGTAACATAACTATACTTATACAGATCTTAGAATTTTACAGTTCTAGACCGTTGATCTTTCATAATATTGCTACAAATCTAAAGAAAGATGATGATGCTTATTATCAAGGGCAAGATGTCGATATTTTTTTATTTCTACCCGATACTGCGAATGCCTGATCATGCCTTAGGCTGGTCATGCCTCTGGTGAAAAGGATGCCCCAGACATTTACCACCAAGTTTGCTACGAACACCAGCAGAAGTGGCTCCTATTAGTCGTTCTAAAGAGCCAGAAGACCTTCGTGAGTGAGACAACGAGACTTTTGACCTAAACGACTACGACTTGCCAACCAATGTATAACGTTTCTCTTGTAAGAAATCCAATAGAATGGTCTTCTGTGTACTTTTCTGAAAACGTGACTTGCTAACAACTGAAACAAATATGTATTTTGTGCAAAAGCTTCTTCCAGCTGACGATGATTGCGAACCAGCGTTCGTGGTTAAAAGTGGAACATGCCTCTAAATCTTCACTGAATTGATTTATTTTTACAAAATGGTTGGTTGTTTTATAGAAATGATGGCAGGCACATGAACTTGCTAAACATTCGACGTAGTATCGCAAACATAATCATCGACAGTAACAAGCTACGTGAAAACCTGGTCCTAGTCTGCCCTCGTCAATCAATAATACCTGATTCAGGATATGATGGCTGAGCAGGCTAAGCAGGAGAACCAAACCAGGTGTAGATAATGTCACAAGTAATGCCCTACAAGGTGTGTCAAGTGCAATATTTGAGTTCACATGGAATATTTTACTATGTATCACACAAAAAAGCGAATAAAAGTCTTTGGTAAAAATAAAGTATTTTGCATACGTATAAGCCTACTGTACCGTATATGGTACGCCCCCCCTATGCTTCCCCTTTTATTGGATATTTTTTTATATATTTTTTTTAGGTTGCTGAGGTGTCTTTTAGCAAGCTTTTGTTGAAAAATTATAAAATATTTACAAAAATTATTGTCGGTCTAAATGGGTTAAATATAAATGTTTACCTAAATAGATAATTCACCTGATTTATATACCTGTACTTTATTTCTCGTGGCGACGGATGAAGAGTACTTGTTGTTGCCTGCCCGTCTGTTCCCAACGTGTCGTGTAAATCGAATTAAACCCTATACCAACTTATTTAGTCAGCGTGGTATAGAAGGCCAATAAACATAAAAAACACGAACCTACATAAAACCTGGTAAAATGGTAAAGGCAGATTAGGGGGTGCCATGAAGTTTCTATACGATGCATTGCGGACCGACAAAAAGAGACTAGAGCCGGAAAAAGAGTTAGCCGTTAATGGCGGTACATTATCAGTATATTTGAAGTCCAAAGACAGGAGGAATAAACCTTAAGTAAACTGTTAATAAAAGTATAATTCAATAAAGTGGTCTTTAATTATTATATTTTCGGGCATCTCCACTCAGCGCCATCTGGTCCCAAAGTAAGCTAGGCTTAACCAGCTGCATTATGGGTAACAGAACAACGGATATAATTTTTTTGTAAATACATACATAATTATTATATATAGAAACACCCAGACCAATGCAAATAATCATGTTCATGTACACAAAGACTTTCATTGAGCTTGAAACAAACGCGAGACGACTACGACTACGCCACAGAGGTCGTCATTATTATATAAACCTTATTGTATACATATATAAGCTAGTATCGAATGTAATAGTATTTATAGTTTTTTTTACTTATTTTAGACATCTACAGTAAAGTAGTTTTACAAAAAATCATTAGGTACTGTATTTTGAAACCGTCAACCATAACCTTCTTTCTATAACATAACCTTCTTTACTTCAGTTATAGAACAAAGATCCAGAACAACAAACAGCAAAACAAAATATAAAAGTTACTAAAATATTTACCAAACTATTAATTTTATTATTTATTAATCCGCTAACAAGTTCTAAGTATCCTGTAATGTTTGAAAACTACAATTATAGTAATGAATGTAAAATGACCTTATACAGTTAAAAAGTAATTTGTTTACAAATTTGATGGCTTTATAAAATGATTACAACGTGTCCATCCTTACAATTTAATAGTTCAATATAACATAATAACAAGTGTGCCCTATGACTAAACTTACTAATGGTTTAATCATGACTCCTAAGCCTTTAAAGTATTTATCGTATTTACAAAACTCTACTTGTGTTTTTAAGCATTTTTCATGTTATAGTAAGCGAAATCAAATAATAATATGTATCTGGATATTTATCGAAATCATTTTATCGACAACAAATGTTATTTTTTGTGTATTTTTATGGTATATTCTACTTACAAAGGTTCAAGTTATGTATTTTGTTTCTGTAGCTGTATTTACTTGCGGTATAATGATATATTCAGTATTCAACTCTAACCAATATGTGAAGCTAATGCAAAATATTGAACGGTTTTATGACTTAATCGAAGATAACAATTATAGTGAAATATTAACAAAAAAACAAAAGTGCATTACAATTATGGCAAGCTTATATCTTACGTACAGAATTACGCAGATGATAATTGCTTCTTTATATTATTCTCCTACTTATATTGGACAAGCGAATCTGATAATAATTTTATTATAATATCTTTACCAGATGTATATGTGCGATCTTCGCTTAGTGTTTGAATTTTTCCTATTACATAGTTTGTTATTTGTGATTTCGGAACAAATTTCTGCTATAAGTCGATCTATTGATAATGATATAAATATATTTAAAGGCAAGATATATCGTGGAAGTGATGTTAAAATATTTATGATGACAAAAAGCAGCTTCAATAAAATTGATTTATGTATGAAAGCTTATAAAAATGTAATACAGAACACGAACTTATTTAGTGACATATTTAAACCACAGGTAAAACTAAAATTTAGTTATCCACCTGATTTCCACGTGTCTCGGTCCATGGTCAAAAGAAGGTCTATTTGTGCACTGTCTAGTTCATATTGCCACCTCTTGCGACGTATGCTGCGACGCCGATTTGCTGATTGGGGGCACCACTGTTGTACATTACAGAGGCTTATGAGAACTCAATACACCTCTTAAGTAGTGGTATCTTACTGTGGCTGTGTCAAGGTGGAATAGCACAGTAGCTTGTGATATTAGGCAGGCTTATGAAAATACACCTCTAAGAAATATTGTGCTAATTTTACTATATTTATATAAATAATGGTTTTCAGATATTTTATAATGTAACTATGTGTACAATTTCAGCTAACTAAAATGGTAATTGTGATGACTATGTATACCATTATAATATTTTATATGATTGTCATTACAATTAAGGTTAGTAATTTTATTTTTCTATCATATTACCTTTCTATAAAACTATTGTTTCCTGTGCTTTTACAAGAGTGGTAGAAGGCTGGTCCATCGGGGCAGAGTGTGGCGGAGGTGCGGAGGAATATAAACTAATAAAATTGCACAAAATATTAAAATAAAGAAACGATACCTTCATCCCTAAACTATTGGTTAAAAATTATTTGGTTTAGGTTAGAACCTACTTTTTCTTTTGTCCAATCGTTAAGCGATGTATCGTTTCTTTGGCCAATAATCGAATACCATAGTTCCTTCAATCGGTAGCTAATCGACAAGTTGAATTTCGATGTCTTAGGGGCGGGTAATATTTTCCGTGCTCGCGACGTGCATGCGGTGTGAGCGTGGATGGGTGATCATATGAAAATTAATATTTTATGACTATTTATTTCAGAATCAAGAACCTACACTAGAATTAATAGTGAATATGTCTTCATTGATCAATTTCCTTTTGCCTATTTATGTAGTATCAAGAACTGGACAACGTATAGGGGAACACTGCAATACTCTTAAGCGTAAGCTCTGTGTGCTTAATGCGTATACTATTGATGGTGAGTACAGACTCTACTCCGCCGTTTTTTAGCTCAATTTGAGATTCTTATGCCAATTCTTTACCAACATTCCTGACTGGTACGGAACCCTAAAAAGTAACACAAATTGTTACTTTTTAGGGTTCCGTACCAGTTTTGAAAAAACTTAACCCTTTTTGGATCACTTCGTTGTCCGTCTGTCCGTCTGTCTGTCAAGACCATTTATGTCAGGAACGCGTGGAGCTATCAAGCTGAAATTTTCACCAAATACTAAGGCTTGTAAAAAAATCAAACTGCTAATCCAAAGCAATCAAGAGATACAGCCGTTTTTGTCTCAAATTTTACAAAACCTTAAATTTTTACTTCAAGCATATTATATTTTGATTTCATAGAATTATGGCGGGAAAGCTGAGTCACGTGACCAGTGACGTCATAGAATTTTGACAGATGAGTCGTGACGTCATAGAATTTTGGTGGGAAAATATTTTTGACAGCTGAGTCGTGACGTCATAAATTTTATGACAGATGAGTCGTGACGTCACAGAATTTCTGAAAGCTGAGTCGTGACGTCATAGAATTTGGCGAGAAAATATTTTTTGACAGCTGAGTCGTGACGTCATAAATTTTATGACAGATGAGTCGTGACGTCACAGAATTTCTGAAAGCTGAGTCGTGACGTCATAGAATTTGGCGAGAAAATATTTTTTGACAGCTGAGACGTGACGTCATAGAATTTTTGACAGATGAGTCGTGACGTCACAGAATTTCTGAAAGCTGAGTCGTGACGTCATAGAATTTGGCGATAATATATTTTTTGACAGCTGAGACGTGACGTCATAAAATTTTTGCGGGATAATTTTGTTTTTGACAGCAACGTTGTGACGTCATTGAATTTTGACAGATTATTTGTGACGTCATAGATTTTTTGACAGCTGATCATGACGTCATAGAATTTTAGCGGGATAATTTTTTTTTTAAAGCTACATCGTGACGTCATAGTATTTTGTCAGATTATTCGTGACGTCATAGATTTTTGACAGCTGATCATGACGTCTTAGCATTTTGGCGGTAAAATATTTTGACAACTGAGTCGTGACGTCATATAATTTTTCACAGACGAGTCGTGACGTCTCAGAATTTTTGAAAGCAGAGTCGTGACGTCACGTCTCATCTGTCAAATTTGACATCTGTCACTTTTGATAGCTGTCAATTTTGACAGATGAGACGTGACGTCATAGAAAGTAATATTTCGTTTTAAAGTAATATTTAAATAGCTGAGTCCTGACGTTATCACAATTGGGCGGGAAAATAAATAGATTTGTACGGAACCCTCGGTGCGCGAGTGAGACTCGCACTTGACCGGTTTTTTTATATTTATGTATTATTACACCTAGTTGTTAGCACACCCACTTATAGATGTAGTCCAACTGCTTTATAAAAATGCAACTAATAAATGAAGTATGATCCTATACATCCAATAGTAATTATTAAATTAGTGTCTTATTGTAAAAATAGCATATTTCTAATGGTTATATACCTAAATAATTTCAGTTACAGCGACATTATCTATATTCTAGTACCTACTAGTAATTTAAAATCGAGAGACACCAAATTTATCTTTTTCCATTAAGTTAATGTTTCTTCTATTTTCATTTTATTCGCTAACTTTGGAATTGTTATAAAAAGGTTTTAGCAGCACGTCAATTCTCGTTCCTTAAAATCGTTTAAGTTAACTTTTAGTTGTCAAATTGTCTTACCTATTGTGTGACAATCTGACAACTAAAAGTTAACTTAGTAGGTCTCTTTACGTTTCGAACACGACAAAGTTGATACTAAGAATGCTTGTTGACTTAATAGAATAAAAGAGAAATGCAAAATAATAATACACGTTGTTGTTACAGATGAAACCTACAACAAGTACTTAAAGGATCTAATTCGCTGTTGTAGTACACAGCCCGTACTGATACAAGTGGCAGGATCAGTCGATCTCAACATGACATTCTTGCCTACATTCTTTGGTGTCGTCACTTCACACACTGTTATAGCTTTACAATTCAGTAACGTTATTTAAATATAAATGTTTACCTAAATAGATAAGTCACCTGATTTATATACTTACCTGTACTTTATTTCTCGTGGCGACGGATGAAGAGTACTTGTTGTTGCCTGCCCGTCTCTTTCCAACGTGTCGTGTAAACGTAAAGGCCGGCTAAATAGCTGCTTAAAAGGTAAACTTCGAATTAAACCCTATATCAACTTATTTAGTCAGCGTGGTATAGAAGGCCAATGAACTTAAAAAAACACGAACCTATTTATAACCTGGTAAAATGGTAAAGGCAGATTAGGGGGTGCCATGAAGTTTCTATACGATGCATTGCGGACCGACAAAAAGAGACTAGAGCCGGAAAAAGAGTTAGCCGTTAATGGCGGTACATTATCAGTATATTTGAAGTCCAAAGACAGGAGGAATAAACCTTAAGTAAACTGTTAATAAAGGTATAATTCAATAAAGTGGTCTTTAATTATTATATTTTCGGGCATCTCCACTCAGCGCCATCTGTTCCCAAAGTAAGCTAGGCTTAACCAGCTGCATTATGGGTAACAGAACAACGTATATAATTTTTTTGTAAATAGGTACATACATAATCTATATCTATACTAATATTATAAAGAGGTAAAGTTTGTGTGTTTGTGTGTTTGTGACGTTGTAGGGGTTAATCTCTGGATCTACTGAACCGATTTTGAAAATTCTTTCTGTGTTTGATAGTCCATTTATCGGGGAGTGTCATAGGCTATATAGTATCACGCTATGCCTAATATGAGTAGAGCAGTAATGAAATATGTTTGTATAAGGGACGCTTAAAAACGTTTATTTTGCTTCTGCTGCTTAAACGTCTGGAGCTATACTGAAATGATGTATTAGAGAATTCTACCTTTAAAAATGTTTTACAATTAAGTCAGCGGTAGCATATATCTATCTTCTAAGGTTGACTCACTACGACCTTTTTTATAATAATCAAATTTGATTTAAAGAAATGCATTGTTTGTAAAGGTATTTTGTGTATATGGTATTGACCCTTATCAAAATAAATACGTTAATCTTTATATTTATTTAATTTTAAACAAAATTCAAACTAATAATCGGATCTCATCGCTGTAAAGGTTTACAGCGATGAGATCCGATTATTAGTTTGAAAGATATCTCAGTTTTAAAATAATGCGCAACTAACGTACAATATCTGTCTAACGCGATGTTAGTAGGTATTGATGAATTTTCTGAGTATCAACATTTTGGTTGGAGTATGATCTTTACTTTAATTTTAAATACCTGTCATCATAAGAGCCCATTAATGTCCCACTGCAGGGACGGGCCTCCTCCGTGACGGAGGGTTACTTGGCCTACTAATACCACGCTGGCCAGACGGATTAGTATAGGGTTTAATTTCAAGTTTTCCTGCTTTTAATTTCGTAAAGATAGTAGTTACGGTTATTCCCTTAGTCGGTTTTTACGACACCCATGGGATGAGATGGGGTGGTGACATATTGTATTCTTACTCCGTCACCACACGGATAAAATACCTGTCCATCCATTCATCCATCTCAGCCAATTGACGTCCACTGCTGGACATAGGCCTCCTCTAAATACTGCCACCTTGTGCGGTCCTGCGCCTCCCTCATCCATCGGCTTCCCGCCGAAAAATAAAATACCTGTACTATAAATTAATTCTACCTCAAAAAGATCGCTCGGTCGGACTAAATTCGGAGGGCGGAGGACCCTGTTCTGTGTCGTTTGTTGGGAGAGGCATTTTGTCCAGCAGTGGACTGCGATAGGCTAATTGCTTTATTGATTAATACTATGTATTCTTAATCCATCGTTACATGGATAATACTCTATACTAATATTATAAAGAGGTAAAGTTTGTGTGTTTGTAAGTTTGTGACGTTGTAGGGGGTAATCTCTGGATCTACAGAACCGATTTTTAAAATTCTTTTAGTGTTGTATAGGTCATTTATCGAGGAGTGCCATAGGCTATATAGTATTACGCTATGATTAATAGGAGTGGAGCAGTAATGAAACATGTTTAAAAAAGGGAAGCGTTTTTTTCGCCGCCCAACGAAGTGGGCACGGGTCAGCTAGTTATTATATATAGAAACACCCAGACCAATGCAAATAATCATGTTCATGTACACAAAGATTTTCATTGAGCTTGAAACAAACGCGAGACGACTACGACTACGCCACAGAGGTCGTCATTGTTATATAAACCTTATTGTATACATATATAAGCTAGTATCGAATGTAATAGTATTTATGGTTTTTTTGTACTTATTTTAGACATCAGTCTGCAGTAGAGTAGTTTTACAAAAAATCATTAGGTACTGTATTTTGAAACCGTCAACCATAACCTTACTACTTCATATAAAGAATAAAGATCCAGAACAACAAACAGCAAAACAAAATACTTATAAAAGTTACTAAAATATTTACCAAACTATTAATTTTATTATTTGTAACAAGTTCTAAGTTTCCTGTAATGTTTGAATACTACAATTATAGTAATGAATGTATAACCTGATACAGTTAAAAAGTAATTTGTTTACAAAATTGATGACTTTATAAAATGATTACAACGTGTCCATCCTTACAATTTAATAGTTCAATATAACATAACCACAAGTGTGCCCTATAACTAAACTTACTTAAGGTTTAATCATGACTCCTAAGCCTATAAAGTATTTATCCTATTTACAAAACTCTACCTGTGTTTTTAAGCATTTTTCATGTTATAGTAAGCGAAATCAAATAATAATATGTATCTGGATATTTATCGAAATCATTTTATCGACTACAAATGCGATTTTTTGTTCTATTATACTTACAAAGGTTCAAGTTACGTATTTTGTTTCTGTAGCTGTATTTACTTGCGGTATAATGATATGTTCAGTATTCAACTCTAACCAATATTCGAAGTTAATGCAAAATATTGAACGGTTTCATGACTTAATCGAAGATAACGTTTATAGTGAAATATTAACAAAAAAACAAAAGTGTATTACAATTATGGCAAGCTTGTATCTTACGTACAGAATTACGCAGATGATAATTGCTTCTGTATATTATTCTCCTACTTATTTTGGACACGCGAATCTGATAATAATTGTATTGTATATTTACCAAATGTATATGTACGATTTTCGCTTAGTGTTTGAATTTTTTCTAATACATAGTTTGTTATTTGTGATTTCGGAACAAATTTCTGCTATTAGTCGATCTGATAATAGTGATATAAATATATTTAAACGCAAGATATATCGTGGAAGTAATGTTAAGATATTTATGATGACAGAAAGCAGCTTCAATAAAATTAATTTATGGATGAAAGCTTATAAAAATGTAATACAGAACACGAACTTATTTAATGACATATTTAAACCACAGGTAAAACAAAAATTTTGTTAACCTCCTGATTTCCACGTGTCTCGGTCCATGGTCAAAAGAACGCCTATCTGTGCAATGTCTAGTTCATATTGGCACCTCTTGCAAAGTATGCTGCGACGCCGATTTGCTGATTGGGGGCACTACTATTTGCTTATTTGGGTGTTAGGATAGCTAGTGACATTACAGAGGCTTAAAAGAACGTAATACACCTCTTAAATAGTGGTGTCCTACTGTGACTGTGTCAAGGTGGAATATAACAGTAGTTTGTGATATTAGACAGGCTTATAAAAATGCACCTCTAATAAGTATTGTGCTCATGTTACTATGTTTACCAATATATGTGAAGTATTGTGCTCATGGTACTATGATTGTATAGGCATTTAATTATGCAATTATATAGGTACATATATATATATATATATGGCTCCCTTTACACAATTTAATGGTTTAAATAATGAAAACCATTAATGATAATGTAACTTTGTGTGCGATTTCAGCTAACTAAAATGGTAATTGTGATGACTATGTATAGTATTATAATATTTTATATGATTGTCATTTCATTAAAGGTTAGTAATTTTATTTTTCTATTATTCTTACCTTTCTGTAAAACTATTGTATCCTGTGTTTTTACAAAGGTGCTGGTCCTTCGGGACTGAGTGTGGCGGAGGAGCGGAGGAATAAAAACTATTAAAATTGCACAAAATATTTAAACGAAGAAATGCTACATCCTTGAGCGATTGTTCAGCCGTTCAGGGATGTATCGTTTCTTCGGCCAATTACCTAATGAAACCATAGTTCTTTCGATCGGTAGTTAATCTACCACTTCAATTTCGATGTCTAGTACGGGATTCGTAATATTTTTCCGTGCTCGCGACGACGTGCACGCGGGGTGAGCGTCGCTAACACGCCCGAGGTACGCCCACGTCTAATGTGGGAGAGGTCTAAGATAACGATAATGATATTGTTGTTGATGATGAAGCATAATCTGTTACTGAACGAAGGCCGTCCCGCAATAGGATGGTGGATGATGTTACGTCGCGGTATGAAAATTAATATTTTATGACCATTTTATTTTAGAATGAAGATTCTACCCCAGAATTAATATTGAATATGTCTTCATTGATCAATTTCCTTTTGCCTATTTATATCGTATCAAGATCTGGACAACGCATACGGGAAAACTGCAATTCTCTTAAACGTAAGCTCTGTATGCTCAATGTGTATACTATTGATAGTAAGTATGTCCAACCTTTTTAGATTAATTTGAGATTCTTATGAAATTGCTTTACCAGCTTACTTCATCTTTTCTACAAATAAAATTTGTGTTATTTTTTATATTAATGTAAGACTATTATTTTAATAATGTTATGTCTTTGTATCTCCTATTGAATTCAATAGAATGACAAAATAAACTATTTAGTTAAACCCTAAATAATGATACTGGTAAATATAATTAATACCTAACCTGTTGTAAGTAAAGTTGAGTAATTTAAAATGTGTAATTTCTTATGAATGGCATATGTAATAAATAATGTGTACGTAAACAATTCAATAAAAATGATGAAGAAGATGAAACCTATAGGCAGACCGTTTAACTCAGACCCCGCCTGCGGTAATAGGGGTGCGCGGGGGGCGAGGACAAAGAAGAGAGCTATCTCTTGATTTTTTGTCAAAACGGCGCCATCTAGAGACTGTGACCCGAACTACATCATATCACAACACAGATCTAATTTCTAGCTAGCTTATTTTTATGAAATAAAAAGAAGGAAAAATTGAAATTATACCCTAAACCAATCGAAATACCTGGAGAGGTTTTTTTACTTTTCTGGTCAGGCTTTAAATTGTGTAATAATTTAGATTGCATATTTTCTCTAAGAAAGTACGAGATTTAGTGGCAAGATGACGCCACCATCTTTGAAATTTGTAAATTGTATAGAAGACGGACTAGCATACTGCACTAGTGTCATACTGACATACTGATTAGGTGTCCGTTATGGTAGCGTGTAAAAATAAAAAATGCTCTTATTATTGTTCTTATTATCTGTAAATATTTTCTAAGATTGATTCTTACAAAATAATAATAGAATGTCTAATTTGAAGGTTTTGCAACATTAAATTAGACATTCTTTTTACTTAATTATAATCTAGAGAATAGGTTATTTTCTTGTATTGTTCTTTTTTGCCATTCCAGAACCTTTCTGACCCAACGGCTGTCGGTTCTCCGCGCTATGTGCTCTGCCCACCGTTACTTTAACCGGGCAATTCTGAGCGCTATGTCGGTTACTTTGGTTCTCCTGCGGATCTCCACATTTCTGATTCGATCACGCAGGGAAACTCCCAACATAGCTCTCTCAACTGTTAATAAGTTTTAATATACCAATTTAGTAACTGATTAAAACTTTCCATAACTAATGGGCGTTTATGAGGCTAACCAGCATGGTCAATTGAAAAAAAACGTAATTCGCAAATAGGATCAATAATGCAAAATGTTTTTGAAATGAAATGAAATCATTTATTTTTAGAACATAGGAAAAATATGATGTTACAATTTACTTTTAGAGCGCCTCAATGGCATACAAATATTTTCCTTAAACTACTTATCCACTATTTATTGTTACTATTACTATAACCTATTGTGTGACAAAGACAATATTGAGGTATGAAAATTAAATTAAAATTAAATTACAACACTTAAACAACTACAGATTGTCAGCTAGATAATTATGTTATGTCTACAAAATCGTTAGAAAAGGCAATAAAGTTTTGTACACATTCTGATCACTTTAAATATATAAATATTGCATTTAAAACAAAAACGGCCGTTTCATTCCTAGTACTTATTTCTCATAATATTAGTCTTTGGTCTATGTATAACACGACGACATATTTCTTTAAATTTTAAGTCAGGAATAAAAAATAGAATATAACTATTGTGGCTGACACCGACTTCAAAAATAACAATAATATTACATTATTTGTAATAATTTGATTATATTTTAAACAATCTACAATTAAATATATTTGTAGACTCTTCAAGAAATATCCTTAACAATACTTTTTACAATAATTAAAAGAACCTATTCTTTAGATTATAATTAAGTAAAAAGAATGTCAGATTTAATGTTGCAAAACCAAAATACAACTAATTATTTACTTTTTAGTGAAATTTTTATCTTTGAAGTCGGTTTTTTTTGTAAAAACTTATTTTATTTGGCATAGTAACCAACTCGATATAGCTCTTGTGTACGCTACCATAACGGACACCGCTACCCCGCCCCCTCGTCCCTTTCATACCGCAGGCGGGGACTGAGATAAACGGTCGGCCTATAAAACAAATGACTATCCTCAATAGCGAAGAGTTAACACAGAGAGTGAAAGAGATAGTGATAAACTGACTTATATTGTTGTTACAGATGAAACGTACAACAAGTACATAAAGGATGTAATTCGTTGTTGCAGTACACAGCCGGTACTGATACAAGTGGCAGGATCAATGAATGTTAACATGGCAATATTGCCTACATTCGTTTCCGCCGTCACTACATACTCTGTCATTGCTTTGCAATTCAATAATGTCATATAAATGTATTTTATCTTAAAAATATTTAAATTAAGTACTTGAAATGATTCATGAATCTTCAAGAAAATAAAATTATTGTGAGTTTTGAGCTCGTTTGTTTGTTACTTCCTCATCATCAAATAGCTGGTTGATCACAAATTCGACAAATGACTTTTCCATATTTATCTCTACTAATTGCGATAAAACCTGTGTCGTTACACAATATCGCATTTCGTAATATTTTTTAATCAGTCAATCGATGGACCGCCGGTATCCCCAAAGAGAATATATTGAGTCCTAAGTATTCATCATAACAGCCCATTAATGTCCCACTGCAGGGACGGGCCTCCTCCCGTAACGGAGGGATACTTGGCCTACTAATACCACGCTGGCTAGACGGATTGGTATAGGGTTTAATTTCAAGTTTTCCTTCTTTTTATTTCGTAAAGATAATATTTACGGATAGTCCCTTAGTCGGTTTTTACGACACCCATGGGATGAGATGGGGTGGTGACATCGTCCCTTAGCTTACAACACCGCTTAAGTCATTTTTATAACTAATACTATAACTTTTATTCTATGACTTGAGCAGTGTTGACTGATATTTTATTAGATTTAGGCGGTGTTGTTTGGGGAAATGTAAGAGATGAAGGTATTAAAAAATGATCAAAATTTGGAAATAAAAGCTTTTAATTAAAAATATTTTAAGAAAATTATCATTCTTTACATTTATATTCATTTATTCGTATCGATATCTCTAGACTTACAGACGACTGTTCGGCTTCCACACCATCATGTGTTTTTAAGTGTTTAATAAACCAGGCTCTTCTTTTGTACGTTTTCCCGCACGTGGGGCATATCAAGTCCTTTTTCTCGCCTTTGTCGTTTTGAGAATCTATCTGTGGACAATTCTTTCGCCCCCCCCATTCGGACTGTCTTAGGGGTATTTTTCTTTTGTGGACTTTTAGCGCGTTAAGGGCGCCTTCAAATTTGCCGCTAAGTGTCGCGCGGAGGCAGCGCGACTGCAGCGCTGCGGTCGCGCTGCCGTCGCTAGGTTTGAGAATGGTAGTGTTGTGTTTTAGTTTTACGATGGACTCAGACGAAAATACACTGCTCGTAGTGTTACTATTAAAAAGAAAAAGTATTCTAAACAACACTAGTCGATCGATGAACGAATGCGGAGACGCAGCGCGGGCGTAGCGCTGCAGTCGCGCTGCAGTCGCGCGTTTTTTATCTCTATGAATTTACAAAACAGCGCGACCGCAGCGCTGCAGTCGCGCTACCTCCGCGCGACACTTAGCGGCAAATTTGAAGGCGCCCTTACTCTTGAGCAAGGGCTTGCTAGGCCCTTGCTCTCGGCTGTCTTTCCAGTGGTCATCTGTCTATTGCAGCTGTCACCTGTCATTCCAGGGACATCCCGTCTCTCCGAGCAGTCGAGTTTTGATAAGACCTAATCTTAGCATTCCATGGATTCTCCGTGCGGGTGCCGGGTCCATCGCGTGATAGAGGACGGAACACTTGCATAACAGCGTCTGGGACTTACGACCCAGATGTAGGCTTAAGGAGGTCCCCTTACAACGCGTTAACCTATCCAAATTTGGTAGGAGCCTAACAATACCTTTTCGGACATTCGTGATAGTAGAGAGCTTACTGAAGTTCTCGGCAGTCCTAGTTCTTTTAATAGATTGTAGAATGATTTAGCTGGTACCACTCGCACCTATTTCCACGGAATACAGAGTAACCCTATAGCCATTTCTGGTTATCTCATTTGTCAAGTCAAAGTATTTCTTTGTCTTAATTGCGTGATCTTTAGGGATGTTAGTTTCCCACGGTACCGTGAGCTCAATAAGTACTACACGCTTTTTCAATTTTGAGTAGAGAAATATGTCTGGTCTCAACGGCTACACGCAGATATCCTCCGGGATTTTGTAGTGTGTTTCATACGTGTCAACCAGTAGAGTCCAATCGTCTGCCGTACTCAGGCAGGACTGAAAAAGACTTGTAGGTGGTCTTTTTAGTAGTGCCTTCCTTAACTAATTGGATGTTTTGTCTTTTATTCGTAGTCAGTCCTTTTCTAGCTCTGGCAATTAATTCTAAATTAATACGAATAAATCAATAAACATTACTTTATTCTATAGCTTACCTCTTAATCTTCTATTTAAACTTCTTGCATAGACCTTTCAGCCATAAAATTCGCATACAAATTGAATAATCACGGAACGGGAAATATTTTCGTGCGAATAGTATGACAAACTAAGGACTTGTGCGGTGTTGCGACGCCAACCGACTTGAGCGCTGTCACTATTTTTTGAATAACGGCTTTTGATTGGCTGATATCTATTTCATGAGACCAATGGTTCGACGCGCAATGCGCAGCTTCATCCAATGGCATTAAAATGTAAAAACCACCAATTTTCGACTTGAGCGGTGTTGTTAGCTAAGGGACGATATTGTATTCTTACTCCGTCACCACACGGAGCTAAGTATTAGTACTTAATTATTTGGAAATGTAGCAATACGTTTAGTTCACCCATTATTGGGTCATAAATAAAGATGACCTTAAGTTTATTTTTGATTGTTGAATCATAGTATACTAATAACATATTCGAGTCTATTGTATTATTCTACACTATCGTACTTAAATATTATTATAAAGTAAGACATTTATAATGGATAGTAAAAGAACATGGTAACTTCAAATGGATAAAATAATTACTTAAATAGTAATCTACTTTATTACAGACTTGTACGAGTATAGGTAAACTAACTTAAATTGTCTAGTTAAAGTTTTTCCTTTATAGAAGTTAAAGTTATTTAGTAAGTTAGTTAGTGGTGAGCTTACAAATTATAATAAAATCATTAAGTAATCTTAACATGAATATTATACCTTTGAAATATTTAGCGTACTTTCAAAATGCAACTTGCGTTTTCAAGTATTTTTCTCAGTACAATAAGCAACATAAAGCAATAATAATAATTTGGGTACTATTGGAACTAATATTCATGATTTCAAATCTTATATACAGTGTGTTTTTTTCAACTATCCAGCACACGAAAGTTCAAATAGTGAATTTGATATCTTTGGCATTATTTACTTCTGATATAATAGTCCGTGCTGTAGTTCATTCCAACCAATATATGAAATTAATAAAAAAACTAAGTATTTATAATGAGATAATCGAAGATGGTATTTATGCTCAAAACTTAGTTAAAAAACAGAAAAATATAACAATAATCGCTAGTTTATATCTTTGCTATAGAACATCGCTGTATGTATTAGCTGGTATATATTTTACCAAATATTTCGATCATCATTACCCATTAATTGTAATGATTTTGTATTTTTACCAATTATGCGTATACGATCTACGTTTCACGTTTGAATTTTTTGTAATACACAGTTTGTTATATGTAATTTCGGAACAAATTTGTTCTATTTCACGTTTAATTAGTAGTGAGATATCAAAGCAGATTGAGAACATAACAAGTCATGGAGATAATAGAATATCTACTATTATGACAGAAGCAAGTTTAAATGAAATACATTTATGGACGGCTGCATATACAAACATAATACAAAGCAGCATGTTGTTTAAAGACATATTCAAAACGGAGGTAACAGTAAAAAAGTTAATTTATAGTTGTAGTTTATCAAAATATTAATTTTTATAATATAATCTTCATTGTATCTTCAGTCAAAAGACATTCGCTGCTAAAACATAGAATTTTATTAGCTGTTTTGTATTTACTGAATTTGGAACCAACCCTATCCATTTTCTCAAATTCCATCAGTCCTACCTGCTAAGGTCTTTTAACACTCTAGAACAGATAAACTAAATATTTTACTTACTTTGTAATTTTTTTCTTATTCCTTTTTTCAGAAACCTTCTATTTTTGTAGTTTTCTCTCTAAATAATTTAAGATTATGGTTGTTTAAAATACAATAAAGAAACGTACTTAATAATGATTGCTTTCTTATTCTCTTTTAGTTAACTAAAATGGTAATTGTAATAACTTTGTACACTATCATTATGTTTTATGGAACAAGTAATATTATAGCGGTTAGTGATACTTTTAATAACTTTAAATATCTATAATAAAATATTTTTCAATTAGTTAAATTTCGCATTCGAAAATTAAACGGTCGTTTGTGTATAATGCTGTATTTATCTAATTGAAAAACATTTAAAGTGTCGAGAGTGTGTTATACAAATACTTTACTGCCTTTTCTCAAGACTTCGTTACCAACGTTTTGCATTATTGATCCTATTTGCAAGTTATGATTTTTTTTCTATTGACGGCGCTAGTGAGCCACGTAAAGATTTTATGTTAAACAAGAAAATGTTATAAAAACTATGTACAGTACCCGGCGATAAATAATGCACATCGACCTTTGTAAAGAGACAATCGGCTAATTTCGGCTTCGTACAACTCTCAATATAATTTGAATGGTGTGCGTGTGCGAGAGAGATAACGCTCTACGGAACCAAAATTAACCAAATGTCTCGGCCGATTTGCAATATTTATTGCCGGGTATATACTGTACTGTTTCTCCGTGTGGTGACGGAGTAAGAATACAATATGTGACCACCCCATCTCATCCCATGGGTGTCGTAAAAACCGACAAAGGGACTATCCGTGAATATAATCTTTACGAAAGAAAAAGAAGGAAATATTGAAATTAAACCCTATACCAATCCGTCTGCCCAGCGTGGTATTAGTAGGCCAAGTATCCCTCTATCAAGGGAGGAGGTCCGTCCCTGCAGTGGGACATTAATGACTGTTATGATGATGATGATGTACTGTTCAGAAAAAACTCGAAGATTTTATTTAAAACTTATAATTTAATTCTTGTTATGTATTTCTGCAGGATCATCTTCCATTTACTGAGCTTCTGTTAAGTATGTCGTGCATGATCAATTTTCTTTTTGCTATTTATGTAATCTCCAGTTCCGGACAACGTGTACAAGACTGCTCAATGATTCTAAAACGCAAACTTTGTGAGCTTAGTGTTTATACTATTGAAAGTAAGTAACATAACCTAACCTAAAAAGTACCACCCTTTCCTCTTAAGATATAATATTATTATTATGTCCATTTCTGTTTTGTGAGTCAGAGTAAATGTTTAAGATTTTTGATCAATTTTTTAAGGTTTCAAAGATTTTTAATACATAAAAAATTATAAAATTGATGTATCTATTAGTGACATCACGGAACAAAAATGAGACATACATTTTTATATACTAACCAAAATACACCAGCACCAATCTAAAAATCTTCTGTGTAGGCAGACACAGAAGATTTCCAAGAAGAGTCTATAGTATAGATATAGAAACTATAGTATAGACTATAGTTTAAGAAACAGTAACATTTTTTAGAGAAAAATATTGCAGGCTATTGAAACCTTATTATTAGATTTAAAAGTGCTAACTATAATACATAAATTATTAAGTTCACAAAACATTAATTTGAGTTTTATGCGTCAGTCGCTATAATATAATTAGCTGCAGGCTAATTAGGTGTCATGATATAATGACAACTCATGTCGTAAATATAATGTAATATTGAATTCAAAATTAATTGTTGTAATATTCAATGAGTACATTAACTACAAAATTTTGTTTGTGATATGTTCCAATTATTATTATAATACGAAATAGTTTCCACACTTTTAAGTGAATGATTTTTCGATTTTCGTATTTGAATTTCGAATTTCCGAGGCTCAATCAAGACTTCCATGTTAATAAAAGCAGCGTGTCGATGCATCATCAGAAATAACCGTTGACACTTTTTAGCATTAAGTGCTTCTACATCAGAAAATTATTTTTATTAATTGCTAAATTGAAAGAAGATATATCTAAACCGGACAAAATAAAACCAAGAAGATCACTCCATAGCTGACAATTGTAAATTATTAGCATTCTTAGCTTGCTGTGCAAAGTGGCAAATCCATTTCTTGTCGGATAAAATTTGTACTCCTAGATCAAGTTTCTTTTAGTTCTTGCAATTTATTTCTAATAATGATTAATATTGTTGTTGCAGATGAAACTTACAACAAGTACATAAAGGATCTAATTCGTTGTTGCAGTACACAACCGGTACTGATACAAGTGGCAGGATCAGTCGATCTTAACATGTCTTTGTTGCCTACATTCGTTGCTATTGTTTCTACACACACTGTTATAGCTTTGCAATTTAATAACGTTTTATAAAAAAATAATAGTAAATAACCAAATAGCAGTTAAAATAGCTGTATAAATCCGACAGAAAATTGTTACAAGGCCTAATTATAAAATTTAATACGAATTATACCTGAGTTTCTAGTCCATAAAGTGGTGGTAGTTTGCAACATTTATAAATGTTGCCTTCGATTCAAAAATATAAAGATATTTATTTTCGTGAAAAGCCTTTAACATTGATATAATAATAATAATAATATAGAGACTGATTATCACGACAGGTATCCGGTAGTCTCCTTCCATAGCCCAATAACCGGTCCATTAAACATACTCATCCATAGACTATTATTTAAATTTCTATTGCATCCTCACAGATGCACTACAATAGCTTTTGCACTCAGCAGGGACCATCTCTGGGTGTATCATATTGTGCGTTCAGAGATGGTATCTGCCCTGTGTATCCATTACCAGATTAAAAATCTCTTAAAGGGCCTCTTCGTCTTAGCTTCGGCCCGATGTATGCCTTCCAAAGAACCGGGTCTCCAATAGACCCGAGTATTATGGAAAAGAGAAACATAATAATAATAATATTTCTTTATTATCTCCCAAAAAGGTACAAAAATGTATCAAATACAATATGGCAAAAATCTTTAGAACATAAGTTGGACCTTAGAGAGAGCGATCTTAGAGAGAGAGATCTCCAGGCTCACTCCTTCCGGACAATTTTCTGTTTTCTTTTACTGTATATAAGTATCTTAAAACATTGACAGTTAGAGATATAATGAACATTTTAAAAACAACACTAAAACTAAATTAAGAATATAAAACTAAGAGGAATGTGTGGGTGTTTATGTACAAATACAAATACAAATTCCTTTATTCACCTTCCTCCTCTATACTCCTCTTCCTATTCCTTTAGTAAGTATTTGTGTGAGTGTGTGTGTGTGTGTGTGTGTGTGTTAGTTTTGTGTGTGAGTGGGTGTTGTGGATGCATATATTTAGTAGTGTATACTAAACAATCTAAGTGATTGTTGTTATGATATTTTCCGTGTCAGAGTATTCTAAGGGCAAAAGCCAGTTCGTAACGGTGCTTTTACATTGATTTCTACACATTGAATATATGTGCAAAGTTTTATTTAATTTATTATAAACGAAGCTACTCAGGAATACGAAAGATCTTTTGGCAAGTGATGTAGAAACTGATACTGATTGACAGACTGCATACTTTCGTCGCTTGTTATCAAATTTTCCTGGATCAAAAGGTATGTTTTTGTGTGTGGTTAGCACTAGATTTAGTATGAAAAGTTTGCGTACTGAGAGAACCTTGCAGGTGTTGTATAGGTCGGAAGTGTGAAACAGACTGACAAAGAGCCAAATACACTAGTCTCAACACGTCTCTATCAGCAGCAGTCCGAAGATTTTTGAAAATGTAAATCATTTTCCGCATCCTACAGGAGGCTGTATCAATTTGGGGGTGAAAAGATAATTTGTTATCAATTTGAAAATATATAGAAAATATATATATATATAAATATATATTTGAAAATATATATAGATATAAAATATTTACTGCAGCTACTTAGTAACACAAAACCAAATAATTTTGAAGTCAACATAATGACAGAAAGGCAAACACAATTAACGAAGTGGAACGTTTCATGTTCTTAATCCACTAAAAGAAATAAACAAACTCGTGGTACTAAATTTATTGACTTCTTTTCCTTACAATCTAGTGTCTTGTTTGAAAAATAGTATCTACTTAAAAATATCATGAATATTAAACCTATAAAATATGTATTATATATTCAAAATATAGTTGGTATATCCAGAAATTTTAGCAGTTACAGAAAGTGCACCAAAATTTTAATAGTAATAATAAATTTTTATCATTTCATGCGTGACCTACGAACTTTTCTACGCACCGAAACTAATGGTAAAAATCGAAGTATTGTTAACACTGCCTGGAACGTTTTTTTCAACATATGTCATAATAATAGCTGTTTCAAACTCTAATAAAATACTGCTTTATTTCAAAAACATTGAGGCATACCAGACACATATCAGTGATACATTGTATTCAAATAAAACTTTGAAAACACAAGTAGTATTAACATTATTATTAAGCATTTACACTATTTGTAAAGTTTCGTTTTTCATTGACCTTATTGCTAAGGCGTTCAGCGTATTTTCCGTGAAAAAACTATTGTTTTCAATCATATTTATTTATGCTTTAACTTCGCATGATTTCCGCTTTATATTCGAATACTTTATTCTGCACAGTAATTTGTTTATTATATATGAACAGTTAAATACTATCATACGTTCAGTTGATAGAGAAATAAGCTTAAGACATACCAAAGAAACTAATAGTAGTCACAATAAATTTGATGCAAATAATCAAAAGAAAATATTTGAATTATGGATGAACGCGTACCAAAATATTAATATTTATTAATAGCTCAAAGTTATTTAATGAAATTTTTGGGTCACAGGTAAGAGCTTGGAACATCTTAAATTTAATAAACGGTTAAAGTATTTTGTCTCTGATTTTACAATAATTATAGATATTTTGAACTTAAATTGGTAGGTCGCCTAATTAGTAAAAAGACAAAGTTGACTAATTACTGGCATTGCTATATAAATCAATACTAATATTATAAAGAGGTACAGTTTGTGAGTTTGTGACGTTGTAGGGGGTAATCTCTGGATCTAAGGAACGAATTTAAAAAAATATTTCTGCGTTGAATAGTCCATTTATCGGGGAGTGTCATAGGGTATATAGTATCACGCTATGACTTATAGGAGTGGAGCAGTAATGAAATAAGTTTATAAAGAGGGGCGTTTTTTCGCCGCTAAGTAGGCACGGGTCAGCTAGTCGGTAGATAAAAAAGGAGAAGAAGTCTAAGCATGTTATTTAACTGCATTTCATTTTGTTTCAGCTATCAATTATGTTGATGATAATGACTTTGTACTCCACAATTATGCTATACATGATCGCAATATCCATTGCTGTAAGTGTTATTTCATTTAGTACAATTTTATTTACTTTTAAAATATTTATTTTAACATCGAAACTTACTTTGTAATATTATTTAAGTAAGAAAGTAACTTTACCCAACTTTTCTGCGTCACAACTTATACACATTTTTTCTACAAAATAGCCTTGATAAATAAAATATAAACCATAGATAACATACCGAAGATATTTTTTTTTTTTCAGAATAAGGAGACCCTGGGTTTATTGCTTATGAACATGATTACAATGCCGGTTTATTTAATTAGTTTATTTGTGCCAGATAAAAGTGGACAATGTTTGCAAAATAGTTCAGACTCCCTTAAACAAAAATTAAGTCATCTTAACAATATTGTCATTAAAGGTAAGTCTAAGTACTGTATTACAATGATTTGAAGTAGATTACAAACTACTAATCACACTCAATTAATCACATCTAGAATATACAGTATTTAGAATGTGATTTTATTGTAAATCACCTGCAATGAAATAAGATTTAACAAACGTCAAAACATTTACAGAACGTCGTTATATTGATAATGCTATTAAAACAAAATGGAATAGTCAAGTAGTATGTAGTAGAAAAAAATCTGTAAGGACTCTCTCCCATAGTGAGAGAGGAAACTTAACCAAGTGAAACGATGCTGATCACCGCCATACAGATTTTTTTTTTTTTTTTTTAATCTTTATTTAATAAAAGGACTTGGTTCACAAAACGAAGCGACCATGTCGTCCTCGTAATACTACGCTACCATACTACCGTATTTACATTTCACTTAATAACTATACTTACTACTACTTACTTAATACTTATCTAACTTTCAAGCCAAACTTAACTAATTTATACAAAGCCTTAGCAGGGCTTGAAACAGGATCAGACAATATTGTATTGCAGCTACCGACATTGAATGCCATCTCATTTATTGTATTAAATGTTTCTCGTCTTAATGTTTCATTTCGAACACACTCCACTAAAATATGATATATATCCTCTATAGTGTCACACTCAGTACAATTTGGAGACGTCACTTTCTTCATCAAGAATGCAAACTTGTTTAGTGGAATGTGACCGGAACGAATTCTAAACGCTGTTATCAATGTACTCCTATCCAAAGTACTAGTCTCAAACCACGGACAATGAAAAGGCTTAGATCTTATTGTTTTATACCACGCCCCTTTAGATGTTGATTCTTTATTTAAATACTCTTGCCATTTTAAATACATCTGTTCCTTTACCAAAGGTATTACATCAGTGTAATAGGGTACAACGCTGTATGGTATACCGTCTGTTATTGCGGTCTTTGCCAGTCGGTCCGCCTCTTCATTGCCATAAATGACCATACAGATTTGTAAGAGGTTTTTGTCAAAGATTTGTAAGAGGTTTTTGTCAAGTTTTACTTTTTTTATTTCAACAAATCTCTGAGAGTTCGTTATCTTTTCACACCGTCCTAACTTTTAAGATATAAGTTAATTTACCTCTAAGTTTTTTATACATACTAACATAAGTGCACCATTATTTGTTTACTGAATAAATACTATATAACATAACAGTTGTAATAAAAAAAACATCATGTACGCTATTTCTTAAATTGTTGCAGATGACAACTATAGAAAGCTTACAAAAGATATGTTACGTTATTGCCATACACATCCCGTTATTATACACGCGTGTGGAACACTTAATGTAAACATGTCCATGCTGCCAATATGTTTTGCTTTCATCATGAGCAACACAGTAACTGCGTTGCAGTTCAATAATGTCTTATAACTAAAACTATGAATATACACGATAAAAATGTTTTATTTTCAATTTGATCATCGGTTGTGTGCATATAAAATGTTTACTGCAACTCTAATTACAAATTCATTTACAGTATTAAGGTCAATTGGTTTGGTCATAAGTAATAACACTAAAAACACTTAATTACCTGTTAAATATAATGCATAACTACAGATAAGCAAACACTATTACCAATATGAAAATTTTATCATCATTTTGTAATCCACTTAAAGGACTTACTGAATTTATTAACTTCAATTCAATACATTCTAATGTCTTGTATTAGAAAACCATAATCGATCTACATAACATGAATATTACGCCAATAATATATGTATTATATTTATACTCAAATGTTACTGGTATATTCAGAAACTATAAAAATTACAGAAAATACAGCAAAATATTGGTAGGCGTTAGGATAATAGTGGAACTAAGTTTCATTTTCTTAAACGTGATTCTTAATCTATTTTACTCAAAATCATTGAGAAAACTCAAAATATTCTTCATGCTGTCTGAAATGCTTTTTTCAATATTTAGCATGATGACGTCTGTTGCAAATTCTGATAAGTTACTGCTTTATTTTAAAAATATTAAGGAGTACAAGACACATATCAATGATAAATTGTATTCAAAGAAAACTTTGAAAACACCAGTAATATTAACAACATTATTTAGTATTTACACAATTTGTAAAGTTACTTTATACATTACTTAACTGCCATGTTGTTTAACGAACTCGAATTTTCAATAAAGAGACTTTTTCTTGCGACAATATTTATGTATGGGTTAACAATGTGTGATTTCCGCTTTATATTGGAATACTTTATTCTGCATAGTAACTTGGTTATTATTTACGAACAATTAAATACTATCATACGTTCTATTGATGAAGAAATAAAAGAAACAAATAGTAAACATAATGAATTTGGCAAAAAGAATCCAAAGAAAACATTTGAATTATGGCTGAATGCGTACAAAAATATCAAACACAGCTCCAAGTTATGTAACGACATTTTTAGTTCACAGGTAAGGCCTTAGAACAACATCTTATATTCACTAATTTTTTTAAACTATTATTAAGTGTCTTATACTACATTTCTTATCTATCACATCAATAAAGCGAATATAGAGAGCAATAAATACATACATACGAGATAAAACATCTATAAACAATGAGATTCAAATCAAATTGATTTAATAACGATAATGCCATGCCATTCAGTACTTTTATTAGGGGAATACTTATATACGTCTTAGTATATTCAATGACTGTTTATTTTTTACAGCTCTTGATCACCTTGATGACAATGACTTTCTATTCCATAGCTGTTCTATACATGACTGTAACATCCATTGCGGTAAGTTACGTCTCGCTGTAAATCTTGATTTCTAAAATTGATATTTAAAAACGAAACAATTTCTATTAAAATAACAGACGTAAATGAGAAAGTTGGTATGTCTATCTCCTAAAATCGTAATAAAACTAAACTAAACACTTTTGCATGAAATTCAGTACAGGGAAAAGGAAGTTTCTAAAAGGAAAAAAAACTTCTTAATTTTAAATATGACACGTGGAAACGAACCGATGGAAAAAATTTGTTTTAAATATATCAATCCACTATTCATCCACTATTCGCTGCAAGTCTTCTTCTGCGAGTGTTTTCTTAAAACCTTCACTAAATTAGATCTATTTCTTGCTAAAATCATTCGAAGATACAATAAATACTTATCACTCCCAATCAACTGGATTTATTCACTCCAATCAACTTGATTGAAATTTAAATACTACATCCATTCAAAAATATTCAAGGCAGTCTAGATTAAGGTAATTTAACGAAGATATATATTTTTTTCAGATTAAGGAACCGATAGCCGTATTACTTATAAACATAACTTCAATGACGATTTATTTAATTACTTTATTTGTGCTAGCTAGAAGTGGACAATATTTGCAAGATAGTTCGGACACTCTCAAAAGAAAGTTGAGTCAGCTTAACAATATTGTGATTGAAGGTGAGTACTGTATGCAATGGTTTGACAATTATTACTAACTAGCTGCTGTGCCCGCGACTTCGTTCGCGTGGCGGATGTTACTTACTTCGCAATTCGATTTAATACTGAAAAATCGTTTTTAAACCTTATAACAAACAGATATACCTACACACGAATTGTAAAATTAACGAACGAACCAAAACCTTTTTAAAAACAGATCTTTACAAAGGCAGATCTATGAAGACTGTGTCTAAACTTATACTGAAAGACATGAGCGAACGTCATTCTTTCAAGTAAAATCTTAATACCGCCATACTGAAAATGACGTCACAGGCACAATGCCATCTGTTGTCAAATTTGTAAGTTAAAATAAATGACATCGCTTTTTTCATCATAACAGCCCATTAATGTCTCACTGCAAGGACGCGCCTCCTCCCGTGACGGAGGGATACTTGGCCTACTAATACCACGTTGGCCAGTCGGATTGGTATGGGGTTTAATTTCAAGTTTTCCTTCATTTTTATTTCGTAAAGATAATATTCACCGATAGTCCCTTAGTCGGTTTTACGCCACCCATGGGATGAGATGGGGAGGTGACATATTGTATTCTTGCTCCGTCACCACACGGATAATCGCTAATTAATTATGAATGAATACATTTGCACGCCACGTTATGGTGCGGCAGAATTACCTGCCTCGGTGGCGCGGCGGTCGCATTACATGGCTGGCGTGCATGAGGTCGCGGGTTCGATTCCCATGGAGGACAATTGTGATACACAAACTATTGTCCTTAGTCTGGATGTTCTTTGTGTCCGTTAAATTGATATTTTTAAAGGCTAGTGTGAAGACTTATAATAATTGATATTACACATACGATTCATGGTTAATTTTATTAACATTTAAAAGGAATAACTTATTAATAGCACTTAATAATAAAATAGTTATATATTATTTAAAAACTCATTTATTTTATGATTACTACTGGTAACGCCATCTCGTGAACAAAAGAAACGAAATTTAAATTCATTCAACATTGAACCAAATCCATTTTTCATGACCCTTGATTTGTATTGGACTGTTCTAATAAAGAGATCTAGCGATATCTCGAGTATTACTTATCCGATTCCGATTGTTTTATTATAGTATAGATAGATACCTACTTTAAACTTAATACCTAAAAACTTCGTATCTATGTATTTTAATATCTAAAGCTCGCTTATTCCGAGAAGAGTCAATAAGAACCACGTCCGTTCGCATTAAGAGTCAATGTGAATGAAATTATATAGATGCACCGGTTGGCCGTTTCGGACGTTAAACAAAAATCAACCGTACTGCCGTACTCATACTGGCGCGGCGACATTTGGAAATTTTATTTCATCTAAATCTTGTGTGTTTATAAACCGATTTCTATAATTTTTTTTTTATGAATAAGGTATTAAAGTGTACTTTTGAAATATGGGAGTTTGAAAAAGATATGTCTATGCAAATTACAATATATTTATGTATTTAATACACTTTGAAGAAAACCCTAACGATTAAACAGGTTATTGTGACTAATATATAAAAGATAGATATATACTATTCAGGACTTTTTTGTTCATCGTTTGAAGACCATTATTTTTGTAATACATATTTTTGGCGTATGATCAACGTATGCGATGATAAGAGCTCGAACGCGCTTTTTTTCAACCGACTTGCTTCAAATTTTTTGCCACTGCTCAGCTCCTATGTGTCTTAGCGTTATGTTATACAGCCTATAACCTGCCCGGGAGTATGGACTACAATTGTACCAAGTTTGGTTAAAATGCCTTCAGTAGTTTTTGACCCATGCGTGCACATACAGACAGACAGACAGACAGACAGACAGACAGACAGACAAAAAATTTATTGATTGCATTTTTGGCATTAGTATCGATCACCATTCATCCTCCAATATTAATTTTTAACATATATTCAATGTACAGAATTGATCTCTCTACAGTTTTATTATAAGTATAGATAACATAACATGTCACACAATAATCATGAGTACTGGAATCAAGAGCTAAATTTTATAGAAAAACACCGATTATGACATTCTTTTTATCCGACGCGACGTGACAACTAAAAAAACATTAAAACTTTTAAACAAAAACTTCATTAATACAAAATGGAGTTGCCACAGTAGAAGTAGAAATAGATTATTTTGATCAAAAAAGCTCTGTCCTATATTTTTAGGGCTTTTTATCTTTCTATATGAAGTATATATTAATTTTTATTTATTAATAATATTTATAATTATTATTTACATAACCATTAATAGAAAAATATCATATTATTTTAGTTTTAATACAAAAGTTGCCCGATACAGAAACAAATCTAGACTGAATCTTTCAATTGTTTCAGATGACGAATACAGTAAACTTACCAAGGATATGTTACGATATTGCCATACACATTCGGTGCTTATACAAGCGAGTGGATCTGTTAAAGTAAACATGTCCATGCTGCCAATATGTTTGCTTTCATCATGACGAACACTGTGACTGCGTTACAGTTCAATAATGTCGTATAATTAAAACTATGTACCTACTAGTATTTAAATGCCAGAAAAAAAAAACAACTTCTTAAGTTGTTCATAATAATTAAAAATTGTTTATGTAAGATTTTTAAGTGGTAAATAAATTTAATCGATAAAAAATATTGATACATTCTGTTTTGTTACATCGCTTAGAAAAGTGATCTATTATATAAACATAAAAATATTTGTTTACTGAATAAGAGATAAGAATAAGGGTAGTATATTTTGAAACCGTCACCTATAACCTTCCCACTTCAGATAACAACCAGACCCAGAACAACAAACAGCAAAACAAAATATAAAAATGAATAAGTAAAACATTTTACCAAAGTAAGAAAGTTAATTTTATTAATAGCTTTAACTCTCCGTGTACTGACGGAGTAAGAATACAGTCATCATCCCATCTCATCCCATCTCATCCCATGGGTGTCGTAAAAACCGACTAAAGGACTATCCGTGAATATTATCTTTACGAAATAAAAAGAAGGAAAACTTGAAATTAAAACCTATACCAATCCGTCTGGCTAGCGTGACAGGTGTTAGTAGGCCAAGTATCCCTTCATCACGGACGGAGGCCCGTCCCTGCAATAAGACACTAATGGGCTTTTATGATTATGATAACAAGTTCCAAGTTTCCTATAACGCGTGCACACTATAATTAAAGTAATGAATGTATTTGATGACCTTATACAGTTAAAAAGCAATTTGTTTACAAAATTGATGACTTTATATAATGATTACAACGTGTCCATCCTTACAATTTAATAGCTCAATATGACTTAATAACAAGTGTGTTCTATAACTTAACTCACTTTTGGTTTAATCATGACTCCTAAGCCTTTAAAGTACTTATCGTATTTACAAAACTCTACTTGCGTTTTTAAGCATTTTTCCTGTTATAGTAAGCGAAATCAAATACTAATATGTATCTGGATATTTATCGAAATCATTTTAATGACATTAAATGTGGTAATGTGTGTATTTTTATCGTATATTCGAATAACAAGGGTTCAAATAACGTATTTTGTTTCTGTAGCGATATTTACTTGCGGTATAATGATATGTTCAGTATTCAACTCTAACCAATATTCGAAGTTAATGACAAGTATTGAACGGTTTCATGACTTAATCGAAGATAACGTTTATTCTGAAATATTAACAAAAAAACAAAAGAGTATTACAATTATGGCAAGCTTATATCTTACGTACAGAATAACGCAGATGATAATAGTTTCTACATTTTTATCTCCTACTTATTTTGGAGACATAAATCTGATAGTAATTTTCTTGTATATTTACCAGTTGTATATGTACGATCTACGCTTAGTGTTTGAATTTCTCGTAATACAAAGCTTGTTATTTGTGATTTCGGAACAAATTTCTGCTATTAGTCGATCTGTTAATAGTGATATAAATATATTTAAACGCAAGATACATCGTGGAAGTGATGTTAAGATATTTATGATGACAGAAAGCAGCTTCGATAAAATTATTTTATGGATGAAAGCTTATAAAAATGTAATACGGAACACAAACTTATTTAATGACATATTTAAACCACAGGTAAAACAAAAATTTTGTTAACCTCCTGATTTCCACGTGTCTCGGTCCATGGTCAAAAGAACGCCTATCTGTGCAATGTCTAGTTCATATTGGCACCTCTTGCAAAGTATGCTGCGACGCCGATTTGCTGATTGGGGGCACTACTATTTGCTTATTTGGGTGTTAGGATAGCTAGTGACATTACAGAGGCTTAAAAGAACGTAATACACCTCTTAAATAGTGGTGTCCTACTGTGACTGTGTCAAGGTGGAATATAACAGTAGTTTGTGATATTAGACAGGCTTATAAAAATGCACCTCTGATAAGTATTGTGCTCATGTTACTAAGTTTACCAATATATGTGAAGTATTGTGCTCATGGTACTATGATTGTATAGGCATTTAATTATGCAATTATATAGGTACATATATATATATATATATATGGCTCCCTTTACACAATTTAATGGTTTAAATAATGAAAACCATTAATGATAATGTAACTTTGTGTGCGATTTCAGCTAACTAAAATGGTAATTGTGATGACTATGTATACTATTATAATATTTTATGTGATTGTCATTTCAATAAAGGTTAGTAATTTTATTTTTCTATTATTCTTACCTTTCTGTAAAACTATTGTATCCTGTGTTTTTACAAAGGTGCTGGTCCTTCGGGACTGAGTGTGGCGGAGGAGCGGAGGAATAAAAACTATTAAAATTGCACAAAATATTTAAACGAAGAAATGCTACATCCTTGAGCGATTGTTCAGCCGTTCAGGGATGTATCGTTTCTTCGGCCAATTACCTAATGAAACCATAGTTTTTTTGATCGGTAGTTAATCTACCGCTTGAATTTCGATGTCTACAAGATTCATAATATTTTTCGGAGCTCGCGACGTGCACGCAGGGTGAGCCTCGCTTACACGCCCGAGGTACGCCCACGTCTAATGTGGGAGAGGTCTAAGATACCGATAATGATATTGTTGTTGATGATGAAGCATAATCTGTCACTGAACGAAGGCCATCCCGCAATATGGATGATGTTATGTCGTGGTATGAAAATTAATATTTTATTACCATTTATTTTAGAATGAAGATTCTACCCCAGAATTAATATTGAATATGTCTTCATTGATCAATTTCCTTTTGCCTATTTATATCGTATCAAGAGCTGGACAACGTATACGGGAAAACTGCAATACTCTTAAGCGTATGCTTTGCATTCTCAATGTGTATACTATTGATAGTAAGTATGTCCAACCTTTTTAGGTTAATTTGAGATTCATAAGAAATTTCTTTACCAGCTTACTTCACCTTATTTGTGTTACTTTTTTATATTAATGTAAAATTATTATTTTATTAATTTAATGTCTTTCAATCTCCTATTGAATTTAATAGAATGACAAAAAAAAACTATTAAGCTTAGTTAAACCCTAAATAATAATACTGGTTAATATAATTAATACCCAACTTAAGTAAAGTTGAACAATGTAAAATGTGTAATTTATTATGAAACGCACAATGTAATAAATAATGTATACAATTCAATAAAAATGATGAAGAAGATTAAACCTAAACAAATGACAACAAATGAATGATAGTGAAAAACTGACTTATATTGTTGTTACAGATGAAACGTACAACAAGTACATAAAGGATGTAATTCGTTGTTGCAGCACACAGCCGGTACTGATACAAGTGGCAGGATCAATGAATGTTAACATGGCAATATTGCCTACATTCGTATCCGCCGTCACGACATACTCTGTCATTGCTTTGCAATTCAATAATGTCATATAAATGTATATTTTCTTAAAAAATTAAATTAAGTACTTGAAATGATTCATGAATCTTCAAGAAAATAAAATTATTGTGAGTTTTGAGCTCGTTTGTTTGTTACTTCCTCATCATCAAATAGCTGGTTGATCACAAATTCGACAAATGACTTTTCCATATTTATCTCTACTAATTGCGATAAAACCTGTGTCGTTACCACAGAAATCTAAATAAAAGGAGAAGTGGTATGACGGGGTTTTCTTGTCAACGCAATATGATTAGACCGATTATATAGCTAAAAATGGCTGTCACCTAGGTTTAGCTGTGTTTTGACAACGACCGAGATAACATATAAAATGCCGAGTTGTTCAGTGGTTGCCTGTAAAATTAAGAGCAATAAAAAAATCTTTATTACTAATGGAATCACTTACCGTATGCTAGTACATGTATTTTATTGTATTTACCTCTAAAATCATGAAAAAATAATCTTCAATGTCCTCACTATGTTATTTTCATGTTCGGACAATTAAGTACTATAATATTCTTGTAACATATACATTGCTTCTCTAATGCTGTCTAAACTAGTCATTCAATGATATATGAAGCAATGAACTATTCGCTCAACGATATTACGTATGACAAGTGGTTGCTAACCGTGATCGCTCTAACAACCAAACGATAGTGACGATCCGTTCATGACTACGACTATCTATCGTTTTCGATAAAAAGTCGTGTATTGTAGGAATTTTAAATTGTAAAAGTTTTATTAAGTTAAATGAGTTTTTTTTTTTAAATGTTGTGTTACGCTGTTTAAATTATGTAATTTCAATATAAGTATTACAATGTTGAAATAATATCCTAAATCAAAGGTGGAGTAAGTACTCTAGAACATAAAGGTTTAAAATGTTGATTAGAGTGGTTTTAAAAGTTTTTTTAAACGCTCATCCATTTATTAGCACACACGTGCTTTTAACTGGTTTTATCAGATTTGCTTAAAATCAGACTAAATGCTCATCTATCAATTCCTATATTCATGCTATTGTTTTAATTTTATCTAGGCGCAATATTGCTCGCGCATTTTGGCATGCGCATGCACATGCTTGAATAAATGAACTGTACACGCTGTTACCTGCTTCAAAAAATAATCTGTATACTTAGTCTTATATTATACAACTATCCAAAAATTTACACCTATAAGTTGTAATTGACTACAAAACAGTTTTGGCCCAAAGCTCAAAATATGGGCCACACAAGCTCACTCAAAGAAATTTAATGAACCATGATGTAATTAAACAAAGCGCTTTTTGAAGAGATTGATAATTGGCGATGAAAAGTAGATCATGCATGACAAGCACGTGCGGAAAAAGTCGTGTTTTAAAGTCGGCTAGGTTTTACCGACTGTGGCTAAATTATCGCTAGCTCTCCCTCATAGGTGCGTTACTTTTGTATGACAACAGTCAAAATGTTACAAGCTGCTGCGACAATAAGGACGCAAAAGAAGTATGACGCTTGAGTTCCTTCAACCTGCGATATTACGACATCAGTTCACGGATTAATTTGTTTCACGACATGTACGATCTTACACAAACTGTCGTGAATATTATTTTACAAAAGTATTGTATTATATAATACATATTTATATAAAAGTAATTATTATTTAAGTATATGATAAGTATTTAATTTTTAATAATATTATATAAGTCTTGTCTATCGATAAATTTTATTAATTATTTATCGATAAGGTCAACGCCTAGCATAAATGTAATTTTTTTGAATGTAGTAGTTTTAAATTGTAGTAGTTCTTCTATCTAAATTTTTTGAAGTTTGTTTTAGTTGTATATATATAGTAGCGCTGATTGGTTCGCTGTGACACCGTGTAAGGGAGATATTTCAAGGAAAAACGAGACAGAGTATTGCGTTCATTGATAATCTAGATGTAACTGAGAACAGTAGTCTATTCGTATATTCTATTGCTGTGTGTGTTAATAAAACTAGCGACATTAGGTTTCCATACAAAATGACATTCAGGGCACATCTCCTTTTTTCAGATATCTGTGGTCGTTACACAATATCGCATTTCGTAATATTTTTTAATCAGTCAATCGATGGACCGCCGGTATCCCCAAAAAGAATATATTGAGTCCTAAGTATTCATCATAACAGCCCATTAATGTCCCACTGCAGGGACGGGCCTCCTCCCGTAACGGAGGGATACTTGGCCTACTAATACCACGCTGGCTAGACGGATTGGTATAGGGTTTAATTTCAAGTTTTCCTTCTTTTTATTTCGTAAAGATAATATTTACGGATAGTCCCTTAGTCGGTTTTTACGACACCCATGGGATGAGATGGGGTGGTGACATATTGTATTCTTACTCCGTCACCACACGGAAGTATTAGTACTTAATTATTTGGAAATGTAGCAATACGTTTAGTTCACCCATTATTGGGTCATAAATAAAGATGACCTTAAGTTTATTTTTGATTGTTGAATCATAGTATACTAATAACATATTCGAGTCTATTGTATTATTCTACACTATCGTACTTAAATATTATTATAAAGTAAGATATTTATAATGGATAGTAAAAGAACATGGTAACTTCAAATGGATTAATTACTTTAATAGTAATTTACTTTATTACAGACTTGTACGCGTATAGGTAAACTAACTTAAATTGACTAGTTACAGTTTTTCCTTTATAGAAGTTAAAGTTATTTAGTAAGTTAGTTAGTGGTGAGCTTACAAATTGTAATAAAATCATTAAGTAATCTTAACATGAATATTATACCTTTGAAATATTTAGCGTACTTCCAAAATGCAACTTGCGTTTTCAAGTATTTTTCTAAGTACAATAAGCAACATAAAGCAATAATAATAATTTGGGTATTGTTGGAACTAATATTCATGATTTCAAATCTCATAAACAGTGTGTTTTTTTCAACTATTCAGCTTACGAAAGTTCAAATAGTGAATTTGATATCTTTGGCATTATTTACTTCTGATATAATAGTCCGTGCTGTAGTTCATTCCAACCAATATATGAAGTTATTAAAAAAACTAAGTATTTATAATGAGATAATCGAAGATGGAATTTATACTAAAAATTTGTTTAAAAAGCAGAAAAATATAACAATAATCACTATACCCCTTCCAGCGTAAGTTTAGCTTTTTGACAGTTCACGTCCATGAAGTTTCGTAATACTTCCGCTTATTTTTCGAATAAATTATATTGTATTTCATGGACGTACGCATGTTTTTTTCAGTTACCATGGTTACTTAGTGATGGACACTCATAACGATTACCACCATTATGAAACAAATTATAAATAATCGGTAGAAATAAATGCTATGAATAAACCTGAACTCTTCATAATATGTGTATAAAATGTAATAAATGATATTTTAGATTAGCTATAACCCGCGAAGGTGTCACGATAAATTATGTATTTTAAATAATACCTAAGCTAACTATAATTTTATCATTTTAAGCTATAGGCTAATTCTCTTAACATAGAAGAAATAATCACTAATAAAATGATAATGTAAGTTGATGTAAGGATCCAAATGTGTAAAACAAAGTAATTTGAAAAATCGCGAAATCGCTTACAATCGAATGGCATTACATTCGAGATACTACTGAACGTCACTAACATCAATCTGTCAAATGTCGTTAAATATAGTGGAAAGGGTATAGTTTATATTTTTGCTATAGAACATCGCTGTATGTATTAAGCTAGTATATATTTTACCAAATATTTCGATCATCATTACCCACTAATTGTAATGATTTTGTATTTTTACCAATTATGTGTATACGATCTACGTTTCACGTTTGAATTTTTTGTAATACACAGTTTGTTATATGTAATTTCGGAACAAATTTGTTCTATTTCACGTTTAATTAGTAGTGAGATATCAAAGCAGATTGAGAACATAACAAGTCATGGAGATAATAGAATATCTACTATTATGACAGAAGCAAGTTTAAATGAAATACATTTATGGACGGCTGCATATACAAACATAATACAAAGCAGCATGTTGTTTAAAGACATATTCAAAACGGAGGTAACAGTAAAAAAGTTAATTTATAGTTGTAGTTTATCAAAATATTATCTTTTATATAATCTTCATTGGATCTTCAGTCAAAAGACAGTCACTGCCAAAACATAGAATTTCATTAACTGTTTTGTATTTACTGAATTTGGAACCAACCCTATCCATTCTCTCAAATTTTATCAGTCCTACCTGCTAAGATCTTTATTAACATCTATATTAACTATCTATATAATATCTATATTAACTTCACTCTTTTAAATATTTATTATTGTTATTTAAGAGCGTTTATAGAGCTCACTAGCGCTGCCAATAGAAAAAATCATAATTCGCAAATAGGATCAATAATGCAAAATCTTGGTAACGAATTCTTGAGAAAAGGCAAGTTAAATTTCGCATTCGAAAAAAAACGGCCGATTTTGTTTATAACCCAATATTTAATTGAAAAGTATTTAATGTTGAGAGTGTGTTATACAAATACTTTATTGCCTTTTCTCAAGACTTCGTTACCAACATTTTGCATTATTGATCCTATTTGCAAATTATGATTTTTTTACTATTGACGGCGCTAGTGAGCCACGTAAAGGTCCCTAAGGATTTTATGCTAAACAAGAGAATGTTATAAAAACTATGTACAGTACCCGGCGATAAATAATGCACATCGACTTTTGTAAAGAGACAATTGGCTATATATTTCGGCTTCGTACAACTCTCAAAATATAATTTGAATGGTGTGCGTGTGCGAGAGAGATAACGCTCTACGGAACCAAAATTAACCAAATGTGATGTCGACGTGCAATATTTATCGCCAGGTATGTACTGTACAGAATAAACTCGAAGATTTTAATTAAAAACTTATAATTTAATTCTTCTTATGTATTTCTGCAGGATCATCAGCCATTTACTGAGCTTCTGTTAAGTATGTCGTGCATGATCAATTTTCTTTTTGCTATTTATGTAATCTCCAGTTCCGGACAACGTGTACAAGACTGCTCAATGATTCTAAGACGCAAACTTTGCGAGCTTAGTGTTTATACTGTTGAGAGTAAGTAACTTAACCTAATCTAAAAAGTAACGCCCTTTCCTCTTAAGATATAATATTATGTTCTTTTCTGTTTTGTGAGGCAGAGTAAATGTTTAAGATTTTTGATCAATTTTCAAAGGTTCTAAAGATTTTTGATACATTTTTGTGTATAATTTTAAATTTATTAAATTTATGTATCTATTAGTGACATACATTTTTATTTACTCACCAAAATACATCAGCACCAATCTAAAAATCTTCTGGGTTAGGCAGAAGATTTCTAAGAAGAGTCCTATACTTTAGTTAAAAAAAAAACAAAACAGTATCTTTTTTTAGAGAAAAATATTGCAGGCTGTTGAAACCTTATTATTCGATTTAAAAGTGCTAACTTTAGTACATAAATTATTAAGTTCACAAAACATAAATTGGAGTTTTATGCGTCAGTCGCAATAATATAATTAGCTGCAGGCTTGACTTGACTTCTTCGTGAATGGCCTCATGTGAAACGTCACATATTTTGCCAGTGTCTTGTCGAGGGGCTCGTAATGTCATTAATCAAGAAGTGTCATGATCCATGCTATTAACCAAATAAATGGTAAACCAAAACAAATCACAAACAATTGTTCAGGATGATTATTTTAAACAGAATAACATAATTATATACACGAAAATAAATAAATAAGATAACTAAATACAAAATTATTAAGCTAAAAGAAAAAACACAAACTTACATAACTATCTACAATTTAATTTTATTAAACGCTATATATTTACATAAACATAAAGCAATATTAGGACTAAAGATACGGGAAAGGAGACATTTTAAGGAAACAGGACGAGGGATATTAGAAGGAAGAAAGTCGAAGAGGGAAAATCTATAAACAGGGCAATTAAAAAAGATGTGATCTGCAGACCCTATGTCCAGACCACATTCGCACAATGAATTATCCCTAATCCTAAGTTTGGCCAGGTGGACTAGCTGCAGGCTAATTAGGTGTCATGATATAATGACAACTCATGTCGTAAATATAATGTAATATTGAATTCAAAATTAATTGTTGTAATATTCAATGAGTACATTAACTACAAAATTTTGTCAGTGATATGTTCCAATTATTATTGTAATATGAAATAGTTTCCACACTTTTAAGTGAATGATTTTTCGATTTTCGTATTTGAATTTCGAATTTCCGAGGCTCAATCAATACTTCCATGTTAAGAAAAGCAGCGTGTCGAGGCATCATCAGAAATAAACGTTGACACGTTTTAGCATTAAGTGCTTCTACATCAGACAATTAACTTATTAATTGATATTTTGAAGGAAGATATATCTAAACAGGACAAAATAAAACCAAGAAGATCACTCTATAGCTAACAATTGTAAATTATTAGCATTCTTAGCTTGCTGTGCAAAGTGACAAATCCATTTCTTGTCAGATAAAATTTGTACTCCTAGATCAAGTTTCTTTCAGTTCTTGTAATTTATTTCTAGTAACGATTAATATTGTTGTTGCAGATGAAACTTACAACAAGTACATAAAGGATCTAATTCGCTGTTGCAGTACACAGCCGGTACTGATACAAGTGGCAGGATCAGTCGATCTTAACATGTCTTTGTTGCCTACATTCGTTGCTATCGTCACTACGCACACTGTCATAGCTTTGCAATTCAATAACGTTTTATAAAAAAATAATAGTAAATAACCAAATAGCAGTTAAAATAGCTGTATTTGTACGAATATTACTGCATTTTCATCAAATCCAGCTGAAATTGTTACAAGGCCTAACTATAAAAATTTAATACGAATTATGCCTGAGTTTCTTGTCCATAAAGTAGTGGTAGTTTGCAACATTTATAAGTGTAACTTTTAATCCAAAAATATAAAGATTTTTATTTTCATAAAAAGCCTTTAACATTGATATAAAATATTTACTGCAGCTAGTAACACAAAACCAAATTATTTTGAAGTGAACATAATGACAGAAAGGCAAACACAATTAACAAAGTGGAACGTTTTATCTATTTTTAATCCACTAAAAGAAATAAACAAACTCGTGGTAGTAAATTTATTGACTTCTTTTCTTTACAATCTAATGTCTTGTTTGAAAAATATTATCTACTTAAAAATATCATGAATATTAAACCTATAAAATATGTATTATATATTCAAAATATAGTTGGTATATCCAGAAATTTTAGCAGTTACAGAAAGTGCACCAAAATTTTAATAGGATTCAGAATAATCGCTGAACTAATTTTTATCATTTCATGCGTGACCTACGATCTTTTCTACGCACCGAAACTAATGGGAAAAATCGAAGTATTGTTAACACTGCCTGGGACGTTTTTTTCAACATATGTAATAATAATAGCTGTTTTATACTCTGATAAAATACTGCTTTATTTAAAAAACATTGAGGCATACCAGACACATATCAGTGATACATTGTATTCAAATAAAACTTTGAAAACACAAGTAGTATTAACATTATTATTAAGCATTTACACTATTTGTAAAGTTTCGTTTTTCATTGACCTTATTGCTAAGGCGTTCAGCGTATTTTCCGTGAAAAAACTATTGTTTTCAATCATATTTATTTATGCCTTAACTTCGCATGATTTCCGCTTTATATTCGAATACTTTATTCTGCACAGTAATTTGTTTATTATTCATGAACAGTTAAATACTATCATACGTTCCGTTGATAGAGAAATAAGTTTAAGACATATCAAAGAAACTAATAGTAGTCACAATAAATTTGATGCAAATAATCAAAAGAAAATATTTGAATTATGGATGAACGCGTACCAAAATATTAAAAATAGCTCAAAGTTATTTAATGAAATTTTTGGGTCACAGGTAAGAGCTTGGAACATCTTAAATTTAATAAACGGTTAACGTTTTTGTCTTTGATTTTACAATAATTATAGATATTTTGAACTTAAGTTGGTAGTTCGCATAATTAGTAAAAAGATAAACTTGACTAATTACTGGCATTGCTATTTATATCTTTAGATAAAAAGAAGAAGACGTATAAGTATGTTATTTAACTGCATTTCATTTTGTTTCAGCTATCAATTATGTTGATGATAATGACTTTGTACTCCACAATTATGCTATACATGATCGCAATATCCATTGTTGTAAGTGTTATTTCATTTAGTACAATTTTATTTACTTTTAAAATATTTATTTTAACATCGAAACTTACTTTGTAATATTATATAACTAAGATCAACTTATATACATTTTTATTTTTTATTTTATTTTATTTTATTATTAGGTATGCCAACAGTAAACATATACAACATTTTAAAAATTCGGTTATACAATTTCGGTCTGATACATTTACCAATTACAGGCTTACCAGCATTCAAACAGTAAGAAATATAAAAACCATTAAAAAGAAAAACATTAATTTAAAATGACAGCACATTAGTTAGGTAACAAGGAATTAATCAAATTACAACACTTATTGGTATTTTACAAATTTGTGATTGTGAGTGACTGTGTAACATAGTTCCCATTGTTTGTGCAACTCTTGTTGTTGGAGATGCTAAATGAGTTTAGAATTTTGCCCTTAAATGTTTCTTTAGTGTCGAAATATATATCCACGTCGGGTACAGTTTTGGCAGTGTAATTGAATTCTTTGCAAATTCGAACTAAGGGTGCGTTCATACCTATATTTGTCCGGCACACTGGCGTGTGATAAATGTTGGTGATAGGATATCTAGGTATTGTTCGGGGAACATTAAGTGAAATGCGGGGTGTTAGTTCTTCACAATCTACTCTGCCTGTCATCAATGCGTGCAAAAAGGACAGGTCTTTGGCCAAACGCCGTTCACGAAGAGAGTGCAATTTAAAATGATGTAGACGCACTGATTAAGACGTACTTAATATGGCAGCATTTTTTGACGTTTAGGGTCATGTTATTATTTACACACCAAGTCGCTATCCTTAGGTATATTTAGGTCGTCTTGTAAGAGCGCAGAGTCGCTGGGATTTAACAAAGTTTTGTATATTTTGAGGTCGTCTGCGAACAGTAGGTGTTTACAGTGGTGGATGTGGGTTGTTAGGTCATTTATAAATAGTGTAAATAAGGTTGGTGCTAGGTGAGATCCTTGTGGAACTCCTGAAGCTGCGTAGTAAGGGTCGGATTCGTATCCATTGAGAGCTATAATTTGCGATCTGTTCTCTAAGTATGAGGCAAACCACCTCAGCAATGAACCATGAATGCCGCTGTGTTCCAACTTAGACAGGAGTATTAAGTGGTCTACTTTGTCAAATGCGCTGGAGAAATCTGTGTACACAGCGTCTACCTCAAGACCATTATCTATTGCCAGACTCAGATCAGACACAAACTGTACCAGATTAGTATCTATGCTTCGCCCGGCTTTGAAACCATGCTGATTTGCGGATATAATGGGGTCCATATGTCGAGCAATAACAGGGTGCACAAGGGACTCGAAAATTTTAGGGAAGCATGACAGAATCGATATTGGTCGATAATTCTTTACATCCGCTGGATCATCCTTTTTGTAGATAGGTATAATTCTTGCTTTTTTCCATAGGTCAGGGAAACAACCTTGTCTAATTGACTTGTTGAAAATTAAGGTCAAGGGTAATGCAAGGGCTTCGCTGCATTGCTTTATGAGTAGTGGCGGTATTGAGTCAGGACCAGCACTTTTTTTCGTGTCTAATTGTTTCAAGGTTTTTAGAACTTCGTTAACACTAAAATGTATCTGATTGAGAGTAAGGGTGCCGTTAAAGGTGGGTGTGGCATTAATAGTAACATAATTAGACATATTACTGTACACAGAGGAGAATTGATTAGCAAACAAATTAGCTATACTCGGACCGTCACTAGCTGTATCATCATTCATGTACATGGTTGAGGGAAATGACGACGATTCAGTTCGTCTAAGATTTTTAATATATTGCCAAAATAATTTGGGGTTTGTCTGTATGTTCGATTCCATCTTGTGCTTGTATTCCTTTTGGCAGTTTCGTATCAGTTTGTGACAGCGACTACGAAGAAGTTCATAGGTGATTTTATCGCGGGGGTTATGGTGTTTTTGGTATAAAGTAAGCATTTTTTTTAATGAACTGGTAAACCAGGGTGGGATCTTAGATTTTTTGTTTTTATGTTGCGGTACGTGTATTTCAATAGAATTTTTTAGAGCGTCATATAATATATCTAGACTATCGTTCACATCTAGGTCGGACGACAACTTGCTATTCCAGTCAACTTTGTTCAAATCTGATGTAATATTCCAGAATTTGGCCCTAAAAAAGTTGTAATCAGAACGTGGTTTAGGGATTAATCCTCTACATATTGGGGATGTATCATTTAAAGAGATCTGCAGGCATGGGTGATGTGGATCGGGTCTGCTAAGAATATCTAACGCCCGTGTGACTGTCAGTTCAGATAAATTACTTAAGACTTTATCTAGTATTCGAGTATTCGCGTTACCAACAGTGTTAAATTGCTGGAGTCCGTTGATATTCATAAAGTCTATTAAGAGCGTTCCTAGTGGGGTGTTGTAGTTAGAGGGGGAGGGGTATTTATTATTGTCTTTGTACGCCCATTGAATAAATCCGAGATTGAAATCTCCAACAATCACACAATCGTCAGCACAATTTAGGACCATGTTAACACAATTCAGATAGTGCGAAAATGCTTTCTGTCGGATAGGAGGGGGTAAGTATGTGACACACAACGCAATATTTTTAACTGAATTCTTATTTCCAACTTCTAATGTTATCCATACGTCCTCGTGGACACTTTCCCATTTACGAATCCTAGTCGATTTAATGTTTTTTAAAACAGCTATTAAGACCCCACCTCCATCCCTCTTGGAAGCACCTTGGCAAATTCTATCTCTACGATACACAACATATCTTGAGTCTATAAACTCACCATTACATATACAGGCCTTCAGCCACGTCTCAGTAAAAACTATTACATCATAATTGCAAGCCAATATGTTCCTATATACATCGTCTGTTTTAGTTCTAATACCACGGGTGTTTTGGTAGTAAATAAGAAGCATTTGTGAATTGGTCATACAAGGATCACTCTACAGGAACAATAAGTACAACACTATTATTATTATTTTTTTAGTAAGTTAAGACTATCTGTGTTACGTATCCATATTGCCTGGGACTCTATATCCTTACGCAGCAGGATTCTGCCGTTACGTATCCACACAAATTTATACGACATATCTTTAGCCAATTTACGGGTAGCCGCATGAAGTTGCTTATTAGTGGGACTAAGATGTTCACTTACGTAGATAGGAACTCTGTCGCCGGCGATGCCCAGATGATGTGAGCTAAGCTTGTCGTTGGGGTGTTTTTTGTTGAAGTTAGCTACTGATGCCAGGACTTCATTACGCTGTCGTGGGCTGCGGAGCTTGGCAATTACTGTACGGGGGCGGCCGCTATCTTTGTTTTTCCTGGCGACTCTGGTTACTTGTAGGATATCGCTATCTTGGAGACTGCTACCAGTGGTTTCAGCAAGTCGTTTAATCGTTGAAACAAGATTTTCAGATGCATATTCAGGTAAACAACTAATTTCGACGTTGCATTCACGCATAGTCTGCTCCACAACACACATGCGTGTCGATATATCAATAACGCTCTCGCGTAGTGATTGAACAATTTACGAATTTTTTCTACATTATAGCAAATAATATATAAATATTGATATTGACAAATATAAATATTGACAAATACAATATAAACCATAGGTAACATAACGAAGATATTTATTTTTTCAGAATAAGGAGCCCCTAGGTTTATTGCTCATGGACATGATTACAATGCCAGTTTATTTAATTAATTTATTTGTGCTAGCTAAAAGTGGACAATGTTTGCAGAATAGTTCAGACACCCTTAAACAAAAATTAAGTCAGCTTAACAATATTGTCATTAAAGGTAAGTACTGTATTACAATTATTTGACGTAGATAACAAACTATCACACTCAAATTTGAATAGTCAAGTAGTATCTAGTAGAAAAAAATCTGTAAGGACTCTCTCCCATAGTGAGAGAGAAAACTTAACCCAGTGAAACGATGCTGAACACCGCCATACAGATTTGTAAGGGGTTTCTTTCAAGTTATACGTTTTTGATTTCAACAAATCTCTGATAGTTCTTTATCTTCTTACACCGTCCCAACTTTTTAGAGATTAGTTAATTTACTTTTTACTTTTTTACACATACCTACTTACATTATTGCACCATTATGTTGTAATAAAAAAACCATCCTGTACGCTATTTCTTAAATTGTTGCAGATGACAACTATAGAAAGCTTACAAAAGATATGTTACGTTATTGCCATACACATCCCGTTATTATACACGCGTGTGGAACACTTAATGTAAACATGTCCATGCTGCCAATATGTTTTGCTTTCATCATGAGCAACACAGTAACTGCGTTGCAGTTCAATAATGTCTTATAATTAAAACTATGAATGTACAAGATAAATGTTATTACCTATCCTTTCATTCGTTTAATTGATTTTCAGTTTGATCATCGGTTGTGTGCATATAAAATGTTTACTGCAACTCTAATTACAAATTAATTTACAGTATTAAGGTGAATTGTTTTGGTCATAAATAATAACACTAAGTACACTTTATTACCTTTTAAATTAATATGATGCATAACGACAGATAAGCAAACACTTTTACCAATATGAAAAGTTTATCATCATTTTGTAATCCACTTAAAGGACTTACTCAATTTATTAACTTCAATTCAAACCATATTAATGTCTTGTATTAGAAAACCATAATCGATCTACAAAAACATGAATATTACGCCAATAATATATGTATTATATATTCAAAATGTTACTGGTATATTCAGAAATTATAAAAGTTACAAAAAATACAGCAAAATATTGGTAGGCATTAGGATAATAGTGGAACTAAGTTTAATTTTCTTAAACGTGATTCTTAATCTATTTTACTCAAAATCATTGAGAAAACTCGAAATATTCTTCATGCTGTCTGAAATGCTTTTTTCAATATTTACTATGATGACGTCTGTTGCAAATTCTGACATGTTACTGCTTTATTTTAAAAATATTAAGGCGTACAAGACACATATCAATGATAAATTGTATTCAAAGAAAACTTTGGAAACACCAGTAATATTAACAACATTATTTAGTATTTACACAATTTGTAAAGTTACTTTCTACATTTACTTAACTGCCATGTTGTTTAACGAACTCGAATTTTCAATAAAGAGACTTTTTCTTGCGACAATATTTATGTATGGGTTAACAATGTGTGATTTCCGCTTTATATTGGAATACTTTATTCTGCATAGTAACTTGGTTATTATTTACGAACAATTAAATACTATCATACGTTCTATTGATGAAGAAATAAAAGAAACAAATAGTAAACATAATGAATTTGGCAAAAAGAATCCAAAGAAAACATTTGAATTATGGCTGAATGCGTACAAAAATATCAAACACAGCTCCAAGTTATGTAACGACATTTTTAGTTCACAGGTAAGGCCTTAGAACAACATCTTATATTCACTAATTTTTTTAAACTTTTATTAAGTGTCTTATACTACATTTCTTATCTATCACATCAATACAGCGAATATAGAGAGCAATAAATACATACATACGAGATAAAATCATCTATAAACAATGAGATTCAAATCAAATTGATTTAATAACGATAATGCCATGCCATTCAGTACTTTTATTAGGGGAATACTTATATACGTCTTAGTATATTCAATGACTGTTTATTTTTTACAGCTCTTGATCACCTTGATGACAATGACTTTCTATTCCATAGCTGTTCTATACATGACAGTAACATCCATTGCGGTAAGTTATATCTCGCTGTAAATCTTGATTTCTAAAATTGATATTTAAAAACGAAACAATTTCTATTAAAATAACAGACGTAAATGAGAAAGTTGGTATGCCTATCTCCTAAAATCGTAATAAAACTAAACTAAACACTTTTGCATGAAATTCAGTACAGGGAAAAGGAAGTTTCTAAAAGGAAAAAAAAACTACTTAATTTTAAATATGACACGTGGAAACGAACCGATGGAAAAAATTTGTTTTAAATAATCAATCCACTATTCATCCACTATTCGATGCAAGTCTTCTTCTACGAGTGTTTTCTTAAAACCTTCACTAAATTAGATCTATTTCTTGCTAAAATCATTCGAAGATACAATAAATACTTATCACTCCCAATCAACTGGATTTATTCACTCCAATCAACTTGATTGAAATTTAAATACTACTTCCATTCAAAAATATTCGAGGCAGTCTAGATTAAGGTAATTTAACGAAGATATATATTTTCCCTTTTGAGCGAAGTACCTAAATTGCACGATGCCTGTGAAGCAAATTGCCTAAAACGCCAAATACCTGAAACTCGAAGTGCCTAAATTGCACAATGACTAAAAACTTTATTTGCCTACAAAGTACTTTAACAACAATGTTTAATGCCTAAGAATGGAAATGCCTAAAATGAAAGTTGCCAGCATAATTATACAAGGTATGGTGCATTCAGTACAGTCGTATGGGTTTACCACTTATGACAATACTTGTAATGTAGGTAGGTCTCGGATTATCTATTAATGTCTATAGTAGATAAAAGGACAAAAAAAGGAACTGAAAAGTTTATTGAAATTTTAAATAAATAAAACAAAAAGTGTATCCTTATATAGTAACTTAAAATTAAAAACGTACTAATTTAATCTATTATTATTTGTGACATAAAATTTATATTATAGCGATGCTTTTAGTTGTCTTTTAATTTAATAAATGCTTTTGAGTGCTTCAAATGGCGATAAGCTCCCTTCGCTTAGCTTTTTGAGCTCTTGTTTGTATTTTCGATTAAATATTATGTCCATTTTATTGCGGTTGTTAGTATTAAATAACATATATTTTATTTTATGGTTCTGCCAGTTTGCTTCTTGTAACAATTTTTGGAGAAATCTAATAAATGTTGAATTTGGAGGTACTCGGGCATTAAATCGTCTATGCCATCCTTCCAGACCGTTGTTTGTTCGTTGTGTCTCACTTGCACAGCATATCATTTCCGGTGTATATTTTAACCATTGCTTCTCGTAGTATATTATAAACTTTTGTAATTCTTCTGAATCCGTATAATTTTGTTTAATAGCATTCCACGCTTCCAATATACGATCTGCTGGCATAAGTGGTATGTTACTTGACAGAGCAATAATAATTCTACCTTCATTGGTTGCAGTTAAATTAATTTTCTCAGCATTTTTCCATAGTGCCTTAGTAAAATGGTAATAACAACCGGTAATATGTACACCAGGAAACACTAACTTCATTGCTTGTACTTGGGCTACTTCAAAATCACATTTAAATTTTGTGATTTCTATATTGAAATTCTGTTTTATAAGTTCATATAATCTGATGTAGGTATCCTGTTGTTTAATAGGAAGAAGTGCATATATGACTGGTACAATATTAACGGAATCCTCGTTGCTACCCAAGTCAACATGAATGGTATACAGTTGATAAAATAAAGGAATTCGCTTAAAAGTCCCATCGCCAAAGTATTGTAGTGATGTGTTACACACGTTTTTTAAGTATTTTCTTGTAAATGAAGTAGAAAAAACCAAAATCTTGGTGTCTCTCTCACCATCTTCACACACCAAAAAGTCAAGGCCAATAATATCTGGTACTAAAATAGTGCCCGGGTCAATATCACTCAATTTCCTATATTCAGTTTTTGCTGTTTTTAAAAAATTGCGTCTAGCTCGTAATAAACTGTCCTTTTTGGATTTAAAAATTGGCATTTTGTCAAAATCTTCATCCACAGCTGGTTCATTTTCGGAAAACACCCTTTCAAATATTTGCTGCACAGGTTTAAAACTTTTGCAAACCTTTTCTTTACACCTTTCTATCAGAACCTGCACTTCATTTTTGGCCAAATTTCTTTCACAGGCGTGTCGGGAGGGGCCACCTGTCAGCACTACATCTCTGGCGTTATTAAGCTTAATCGTAGCATTGCACTCTTTTCTGTTAGAACACCTCCAAAGGCTGCTGCCATCTTTATTTTCCTTATTCAAGGTGTACCGATAACCCGAGAATAGTAAGGTCCTTCCACCTTTATTGTTTGTGACAAATTGTATCACATCCATTTCGTAAAATATGATTAAGTAAACTACGCAAATGAATCCTTTTAGAGTCAAGAGCATAATGAAGCTGTCATACGTCAATTCGATTGTTATTCAATGATAATGAATTTGAAGTGTCCAGTAATAAAGTAATTACAACTAAAGAGTCGCAATACTTATGTATGAGTCAGAATTAAAATGAAAAATGATGTTTTGAAATGTTGTCAATTGGTTTCATGCTTTGTAGGCAATTAACTAGGACCGGCGTTATACTCTGTAGGCATTAAACAACATAGGCATTTTGCTTTGTAGGTATTTAAACCTTATAGACATTAAACTTTATAGGCATTCTGCGTTTTAGACATTGATTTTAGGCAATTTGCTTCACAGGCATCGTGCAATTTAGGTACTTCGCTCAAAAGGGTATATTTTTTTCAGATTAAGGAACCGATAGCCGTATTACTTATAAACATAACTTCAATGACGATTTATTTAATTACTTTATTTGTGCTAGCTAGAAGTGGACAATATTTGCAAGATAGTTCGGACACTCTCAAAAGAAAGTTGAGTCAGCTTAACAATATTGTGATTGAAGGTGAGTACTGTATGCAATGGTTTGACGTTTATTACTAATAACATAACATGTCACACAATAATCATGAGTACTGGAATCAAGAGCTAAATTTTATAGAAAAACACCGATTATGACATTCTTTTTATCCGACGCGACGTGACAACTAAAAAAACATTAAAACTTTTGAACAAAAACTTCATTAATACAAAATGGAGTTGCCACAGTAGAAGTAGAAATAGATTATTTTGATCAAAAAAGCTCTGTCCTATATTTTTAGGGCTTTTTATCTTTCTATATTAAGTATATATTAATTTTTATTTATTAATAATATTTATAATTATTATTTACATAACCATTAATAGAAAAATATCATATTATTTTAGTTTTAATACAAAAGTTGCCCGATACAGAAACAAATCTAAACTGAATCTTTCAATTGTTTCAGATGACGAATACAGTAAACTTACCAAGGATATGTTACGATATTGCCATACACATTCGGTGCTTATACAAGCGAGTGGATCTGTTAAAGTAAACATGTCCATGCTGCCAATATGTTTTGCTTTCATCATGACGAACACTGTGACTGCGTTGCAGTTCAATAATGTCGTATAATTAAAACTATATAGTACCTACTAGTATTTAAATGCCAGAAAAAAAACAACTTCTTAAGTTGTTCATAATAATTAAAAATTGTTTATGTAAGATTTTTAAGTGGTAAATAAATTTAATCGATAAAAAATATTGATACATTCTGTTTTGTTACATCGCTTAGAAAAGTGATCTATTATATGTATAAACATAAAAAAATAATAATATTATATAAAATAGCACTATATTCTCCAACTATAGTGAAAATTTAGCATACTAATACCAGAATTATATCTTAGATTTTTCTTGTTTGGACAGTGAAAATATCTGCACAATTTCTATTTTACTTGAATCGTATAACACTCCTGGTATTAATTTATCTTAGTTGGTTTTTGCAGTAGTAGGTATTATGTTCACTAATGAATCGGACGTGTCATTATCCAAACGGTAATTCTCAAATAGATATAACTTTATGTATTAAACTACAAAAAGTTTGATGTATCAATACGATTTGGATTAATTATGATATTCTTGGATATCAATTCTCATGCGGCTAAATGTTAAAACAAAGTCAAATTACTATGTTTTAATTGGCTGACTCGAGTATCTGGGCCTCATTCCTTTTAACATTTTGTTAGTCATCTGCAAAAGTGGTCCCTTACAAGTACAATTTACAAGTATTAGTTTCTCACCTAATTCTTCAAAGAAATAAAAGAATAATTACTACTAGGAAATTTAGATTCATAAGGTCAATTAATTGTTTTAGTCATCTATATACTATAATAAAACTGTAGAGGTCGAAATGTCTGTTCTTTTCGAGAATTCAGATAAAAATTATCTACAAAATCTAGAAAAAAGTCAAAAAGCACGAAACCACAATTTTTAGAATTAATGTCTGTCTGTCTGTCTGTTTGTTACCGCACATCTTTGAAACGAATTAATATAATCTTAAGACCAATACATTGTATTGTAGCCTTTTTTATTGGGCTTAAACTGAGGTATGTTTCATCAAAATCGGATAAGTATTATTTGAGATAATGCTTGATCTCTTTATTAGAACAGTCCAATACAAACTAGGGGTCAAGAAAAATGGTCAATGTTGAAAGGAATCTAAATTTCGTTTCTTTTGTTCACGAGATGGCGGTACCAGAAGTAATCTATCTATATCTATACTATAATAAAACAGTAGAGGTCGAAAGGTCTGTTCTTTTCGAAAATTTAGATAAAAATTATCTATAAAATCTAGAAAAAAGTCAAAAAGCACGAAACCACACATTTTAGAATTAATATCTGGCTGTCTATTTGTTACCGCACATCTTTAAAACGAATTAATATAATCTTAAGACCAATACATTGTATTGTATTATAAAATAAACATAATGTTGTATGAATTTACATTTCGTAGATTATTTTTATACACAACGATTAAGCGTAACTTGAAGTTACATTTAGTTTTTGTTTCATTGCAATCGGTTTCTTCTATTAAAAGATATTTGAATTGAATTAATTAATATTAAACAGCGCCATCTTTCGAACTTAGACTGTAGTACATCAAGAGTTAAACTGCGTGCTGTATTTTTAAATGTAAATAAACACAAATAACCTTTATTTGTTAATCACAGGTACAAAACATGTTACAAAAATAAATAGTCTTTCCTTGTTTTGCCAATACTGGCGTACAAACATCAATTTTTAAAGTTAAACTATTTAATTAATCACAAAAATAAATTTAATTTCAATAACATTCCTTTTCTCACAATCCTATTATAACTGCAATTATAACACACTTATATAATTATTTAATAAATAATATATGGGTATAATATAACAGACAACATAATAAGTAACACGCTTTTTCTTTATAAAATCATTTTACACATTATTGCTATTTGTCAACATTGAAAAAAAAATTGAAAATTGACATTATAATATAGAAATACAATCACAAAACATTAAATTATTGTTCAATGTGTTTGTGTTTATTTATTACTTAATAGTACCTAATTCAAAAATACTGCACGCAGTTTATCTATAGATAATAATATAGTCCAGTCTAAATTTAATCAAATATTTATTGCTTGAATAATATGGTAAAAAGGTGTTAGGTACAATAAATTTAGACAAATCAAAAGAACATCCAGACTTAGGAGAATAGTTTGTGGATCACAATGTCCTCCATGGGAATCGAACCCGCGACCTTATGCACGCCAGCCAGGTAATGCGACCGCCGCGCCCCATGCGCCACCGAGGCAAGTAATTCTGCCGCACCATAACGTGGCGTGCAAATTCATTCACAATAAATTAGCGATTATCCGTGTGGTGACGGAGTAAGAATACAATATGTCACCTGCCCATCTCATCCCATGGGTGGCGTAAAACCGACTAAGGGACTATCGTGAATATATTATCTTTACGAGATAAAAATGAAGGAAAACTTGAAATCAAACCCTAGCTAGTCGGATTGGTATAGACCAATCCGACTGGCCAGCGTAGTATTAGTAGGCCAAGTATCCCTTCCGTCACGAGAGGAGGCCCGTCCTTGCAGTGATGCAGCATTAATGGGCTGTTATGATGAAGTTTTAAAAAACGATATTTCAGTATAAAATTGAATTGCGAAGTAAGTATCATCCACCACGCGAACGAAGTCGCGGGCACAGCTAGTTAGTAATAACACTACTACACGTAATTACCTTTTAAATATCATACAAAACGACAGATAAGCAAACACTATTAATAAAATGAAAAGTTTATTACCTGTTTGTAAAAGGTAGTAAAAATAACAATCAACTTAAAGGACTGACTGAATTATTGACTTCCTTTCAATACAAACTAGTGCTTTGTATTAGAAAAACATAATCGATCTGGTGTTGGACCATGAATATTACGCCTATAAAATATGTATTATATATTCAAAATATTACTGGTATATTCAGAAACTATAGAAGTTACAGAAAGTATTGCAAAATGTTAATAGGCCTCAAGATAATTGTGGAACTAAGTTTCATCTTTTTAAACGTGATCTTTAATCTTTTGTACTCGAAATCTTTGAGAAAAATCGAAATATTTTTCATGGTGTCTGAAATGCTTTTCTCAATATTTATTATAATGACGTCTGTTGCAAAATCTGACAAGTTACTTCTTTATTTAAAAAATATTGAAGCCTACCAGACACGCATTAATGATAAATTGTATCCAAAGAAAACTTTGAAAACACAAGCAATATTAACAATATTACTAAGCATTTACACTCTTTGTAAAATTACTTTATTCATTTTCTTAACTGCCATGATGTTAAACGAGCTCGAATTTTCAATAAATAGACTATTTTTTGCGACAATATTTATTTATGGGTTAACTATGTGTGACTTCCGCTTTATATTAGAACACTTTATTCTGCACAGTAACATAGTTGTTATTTATGAGCAATTAAATACTATCATACGTTCCGTTGATGAAGAAATAAGTTTAAGACATGTAAAAGAAACAAATAGTAACCGTTATGAATTTAATGAAAAGAATTCAAAGAAAGTATTTGAAATATGGATGAATGCGTACAAAAATATCAAGCACAGCTCCAAGTTATGTAATGAAATTTTTGGCTTACAGGTAAGAGGTTAGAACAACATCTCATTTCACTAATTAATTGTTCTTGAACTAAATTATGTATTAAATTCTCATTTCAATAAAATGACTTTTTTCTTATCTTTGACTTTAAAGTTTCCTGGTAGACGTTGATAAATGTTTTCACAGTTTTACTTCATGTTTACATGCAATATTGATGTGACCATAATGTTGTTACGAGATAAAATCATCTACAATCGATAAAAGAGATCCAAAGCAAAATTGTTTAATTATGAGTATCGTCATACAATTGTATGTTCCACATAATATAATGTTGTATAATATAGAACAAGACGTCCCAGCATAATAAATTACGATTCTTTTTGTTTTAGCTCTCAGTCATGTTGATGATAATGAATTTTTATTCCATAGCTGTGCTATACATGATTGCAACATCCATTGCAGTAAGTTTTTTTCGTTGTAAATCTTGTTTTCTAACTAAACAATCGCTTTTAAAATTACAGACATAAATAAGAAAGTAGATATTATGTCTATCTCCTAAATTCGTAAAAACAACTAAGCACTTTTGTATGAAATTGAGTACAGGGAAAAAGTTAATTTAGAAAACGAAAAAAAAAATATGAGAAAATGGAAACGAACTAGTATGAAAATTTAGTTTAAAATCAATCTAGCTAAGGGTCATCTACTTCGAGATGCAGGTCATCAAGTGTTTTGTTTAAATCAAAACTCAATTAGAGCTCTTTCTTGCTAAAATCATTTGAAGATATTTTCATAAACATCTTTATTCTTTCCAATCAACTTGATTGAAAATTAAACTCTATTTTCATCAAAAAAGATTTGACAGTTAATAATTTATTCATTACTTTTAGACCATAGGTAGTTTACTGAAGATCCATTTTTTTTTCAGAATAAGGAGCCGATAGCCTTATTGCTCATAAACATTATTTCAATGATGATTTATTTCATTACTTTATTTGTGCTAGCTAGAAGTGGTCAATGTTTGCAGGATAGTTCGGATACTCTTAAACGTAAATTATGTCAGCATAACAATATTTTTATCAAAGGTGAGTACCTACTCTGCCGTCATACGGAAAAAAGACGCATCTACATAAACAGTGAAACCGAGAAAATAAATGTTTTATGTTTTTGAAAAGAAAACAAATGCTGTGACAAGAATAATTACAAAATATTTAATTTTGCTGGGCAAAATGGTACATTAGTACTTAATCTATGGGAATATTATATGCAAATTAAAATGAAAATAATATTTATTAAATAAATTACATTTAGTCTTTTCTTTGTAGTAAAAAAAATACTCTAAAATACGTTATACTACAATGAAAAGACGCATTTGGTCAGATACTGCCTTTCAACTTAGTAATTTATAAAACGTCTTTCTTACTTAGTAATAATGAGTTTCTGGGTTTCAGTTACCTACATTAAATAGTTAGCAGAGGTAGAGCGTTTTATTAAAAAAATACACGGATGTCGGTATATTAAAATCTATTAAGGCAGTACGAAATAGAATGCCTAAAAAACTGCGGTGACTAAGTTTCGAGTGTCTCAGGCTACTTTACAATTTCGGCATAACTGCTTGTTCGTAAAGTCTACGTACGTACTACTCAGGACCTAATTCAATCTTAACAGAACAAACATAAAATGCTCTAAAAAAGGATTTCCCAGAAGGAAAGAACATGTATTATTAAGTGTAGAACAATTTTAAATTAAAAATATTAGACTAAATTATTTTATCGATAGCAAACCTGGTGTAGGGAAACTAACGATAACAGCATCGTTTGTTTTTAAAACAATACCCAGAACTATCCATAAGGACTTCAGAAGCTGTTACAGCAGCAAGTACTAATGTTTCTGAAGCAAAGATAAAGCGGTGGTTCATTTAAATTGGACAAAACTTAACAGAAAATAACTTTTTCAACATTTTAGAAGACCCTTGCCGTGTATATAAGGGAGATGAGACTAACATTCAAGTTTTCCCCAAAAATACAAGAGTATTGGCAGAAGAAAGCAGCAAAAATGACTATGATCATGCACAGGGAAAGTCCTGTTTAACTGCTGTTATGTTTACGTTTTCGGCCAGTGGTGAAACTATCCCACCTATGATTATTTACCTAATCAAAAGAATGATTGCGGAGATCAGAGCATCATTTCCGTCGGATTGGGGTTTATTTATTTTTGCAGTATATGGTACCACAAGGTATTGTATGTATTGGTATTGTGCATTCTCCGTGTGGTGACGGAGTAAGAATACAATATGTCACCACCCCATCTCATCCCATGGGTGTCGTAAAAACCGACTAATGGACTACCCGTGAATATTATCTTTACAAAATAAAAAGAAGGAAAACTTAAAATTAAACCCTGTACCTATCCGCCTGACCAGCGTGGTATTAGTAGGCCAAGTATCCCTCCATTACGGGAGGAGGTCCGTCCCTGCAGTGGGCCATTAATGGGCTGTTATGATAAAAATGTTTTCAGAGGCTGCGGTTTTTGTCCTGACTTTTTAAAATGTCTAGTAACAACTCGTATTGAAAATTATCCATGATCCAGTTCTGATCATCAAAAACCTAGGATAAATCTAGGTGTATTCCAAAACATTGTAGGCCTTCTGTTATCAAAAATTGACAACAAAATTTAATTATACAAAATCTTTATCAAGGAGGTTTACTTAAAGTTTAGTTATTTACGCCTGATATTTTTTCTTGATACTAGGATGAAAAGGCACATCTACTCAGAACCGTCTTTTCTTCTTAGGATCAGTAGATAATTTTTACTGAGATGCGTCTTTTCAACTTATTATTAACTTTTCATAAGTTGAAAAGACGCATTTAAGTAGAAACGTCTTTCTTTCTTAGCAAATCTAACTTACTATTGCAAATGTGTCTAATTTAGTAGACAGTTTTAACGGCTGTGTTTGTTGAAACTGAAATATAAAAATACTGGTAGATGGGCCTTTTCTTACTGATGCCAAATATATAATTATCGCTATTTTGATAAAAATGTCAGATGCGTCTTTTTTCCTTATGACGGCAGTACTGTGTACAATAGTTTGACGTTTTACACAATGGAGTTGTCATAGTGGAAATAGAAATAGTTTCTTTTGATCAATACAGCTCCTTTTTCTCTTTTATTTTGTTATTTCCTGCAGTGATATTCTTACTCTGTCTTTGACTTTTTATCTTTCCGTAGAACATGTTTATTAATAATGTTGGTATAACTAATACGCTAATGGAATAATAACATATATTAATTTTAATTAAAAAATAACCCGTTACAATAATCTCTCCTAATTTTTGCTGTGCCCGACAGGGTCTACAATTGATACTATATATGATTTTGATATGTATAATTACTTACATCTATAATAAATATTGTGGAATGCAATAAATGATTGAGTATTGAGTATAACAAAACTAGCCTGTACGCTATTTCTTAAACTGTTTCAGATGACAAATACAGAAAGCTTACCAAGGGTGTATTACGTTATTGCCATACACATTCGGTGCTTATACAAGCGAGTGGATCTGTTAAAGTAAACATGTCTATGCTGCCAATATGTTTTGCTTTCATCATGACGAACACTGTGATTACGTTGCAATTCAATAATGTGTTATAATAAAATGGAAATACAAAAAAAAAAAAAAATTATTTCATTGTAATTAATTCTTTACGTAAGTTTTTTTTGTAGTATTATAATAATACTAAACATAAGTTTATTTGTTTATTTAACTATGTTATTAACGAAAACTATTTTATGTATAAAACTCTTTTTAAGTATTATTTTATTTTTGGATCATACCTCCAACAGTGAGAGACTGATATTTGGTGTACCAATGTTAACTCCTAAGTTTCGATTAAGGTTTTCCTTAATTACAGCGATAAAATCTGCCAAATTTCTCCTTTTCATACCCGTGGCATTACTTTTGTGATTACTTTACCTCTATCGGTTATAATATATGTTGACTGATCTTATCATCGTGGACACTTTATTAATCAAATTTTACTTTATATTTATTAAACAACAATTTTTTTGATTGATTGATTCGATTTCAATTAAATTATTTCTTATATTAAATTGTATTCTCATGCTAAATATCGTACCAATGTCAAATTATTGCGCTTGAGAATTTAAGTTTCCTGGCCAAATTCCTGATAAAGATTTATTAGAGTCATCTGCGAAAGTGAATAAAATGTCTAGTAGTAGTTTCTATTATGATTCTTTAAAGATATTTGATGTTGCTTTCAAGTTTGATCATCGGTTACGTGCAATTATGAAATATTCACAATAAAGTTATGTTTTATAGTCATTAGCAACAACACTACCATAGTTAATTATCTTTAAAATATCATGCATAACGACTCATAGGCAAATACTATTACCAAAATGAAAATTTGTCATTTGCTTGTAATCCACTTAAAGGACCGACTTAATTCACGACTTCATTTCTATACATACTAGCCTTATATTAGAAAAGCAAAATCGATCTTTAATAATATGAATATTACGCCTATAAAATATGTATTATATATTCAAAATATTACTGGTGTATTTAGAAACTACACAAGTTACAGAAAATATAGCAAAATATTGATAGGCCTTAAGATCATAGTGGAACTAGTTTTAATCATCTTAAACGTGATTCTTAATCTATTATACTCTACATCATTGGGGAAACTCGAAATATTCTTCATACTATCTGAAATGCTGTTTTCCATATTTGTGATAATTACAGCTGTTGCAGATTCTGACAAGCTACTGCTTTATTTTAAAAATATTGAAGCGTACAAGACACATATCAATGATACATTGTATTCAAAGGCAACTTTGAAGACACCAGTAATATTAACAATATTATTAAGTATTTACACAATTAGTAAAATTGTTTTATTCCTTGCCTTAACTGCCATGAAGTTAGACGAACTCGTATTTATAATAAATGAATTATGGCTTTTAACAATATTTCTTTATGGGTTAACTATGTGTGATTTCCGCTTTATATTTGAATATTTTAATCTGCATAGTAACATAGTTATTATTTATGAGCAATTAAATACTATCATACGTTCCGTTGATGAAGAAATAAGTTTAAGACATATAAAAGAAAAAAATAGTAAATGTAATGATTTGGACGAAAAGAACACAACGAAAAATTTTGAAATATGGATGAATTCGTACAAAAATATTAAACGCAGCTCCAAGTTATGTAACGAAATTTTTAGCTTACAGGTAAGACCATAAAACAACATCTTTATGATTCACCATTTTTTCTTGAACTATTGTTACGTGTCTTATACTACATTTCTTATCTATCACATCAATACGGCGAATAATGAGAGAAAAAAACACATAAAACTTTTGACCATAGGTCGATACGAGATAAAATCAAAACGATTGGATCCAACACCAATTAATTTAATTATGAATATTACCATGTTACCTACGTAGTGTAGGCCCCCCAGCTAGGTGGACCGACGAACTCATAAAGTTCTCTGGGTCGGACTAGATGCGGAAGGCACAGGACCGAGTTCTGTGGCGCGTGTTGGGAGAGGCCTTTGTCCAGCAATGGACTGAAACAGGCTAGTTGATTGTTTGATTGATTGCTATAATAAAGCAGTTAAAAGTTTTAAGCATATTCAATTACTAGTAATTTTTTTTCAGCTCTCAATCATGTTGCTGATAGTGACTTTTTATTCCATAGGCGTGCTATACATGACTGGAACATCGATAGCGGTAAGTTTTCTCTCGTTGAAAACCTCTAACATAATTTGTATAAGGTTTTTTATATTTATATTACAATTTTACTAACGTGAATGAGAAAGTAAGTCTATCCATCATTCACGTAAGTAAAAATAACTGAACTCTTTTGTATGAAGTTGAGTACATAGAATAGGTAAAATTAATAAAAGGAAAATATCTTCTAACTTAAACCTTTAAAATGAGCAAAATGTAATAGTGGCAAAATTTAGTTAGAAATATCAATCCAGCCAATGGGTATCCACTATTGGATGCAGGTCAAGTGTTGTTTTAAAACCATCACTCCATTAACCACCATTGAACAACCACACAAATAAACTCCTTCCTTGCAGAAAAATAATATTATAGGATACAATAAATATCACCATTGTCTCCCATTAACTCTATTGAGATTTTACTAATACTTTCATTAAAAAAAATATTCATTCATTATACGTTTTTGGGTAAATGTTGCTTTCAAAACTTTGATTTTGTACTAACAAATAATATAATTTATTTATTTTTAAAGACAACTCCTTACAAAAGTACACTGAACGAACATAAGCAGCATTTAGGTTAGGAATTATAATTAGAGACTCCGTCTGGTAAACTCCGTATCCGTATCCGTGACAGAGTAAAAACACAATATGTGTACACCACTCATCACATAGGTGTCATAAAAACTGACTAAGGGACTATCCGAGATTATTATTTTTACGAAATAAAAAGAAGGAAAACTTAAATTAAACCCTGTACCAATCCGTCTGGCCAGCGTGGTATTAGTAGGCCAAATATCCCTCCGTCACGGGAGGATGGGATGCCCGTCCCTGCAGTGGGATAATGGACTGTTATGATGATTCACAAAATATGTGTCCTCCGAAGGACACATCCACTGCATTAACGAGGCAGTCTATTGACAAATATACAAAAACATATACAATAAATAGACCTTAGGTAACTTACTGAAGATACAATTTTGTTTTCAGAATAAGGAACCGATGGTTGTATTGCTCATATACATAATTTCAATGATGATTTATTTCATTACTCTGTTTGCACTATCAAGAAGTGGACAATGTTTGCAGAATAGTTCGGACACTCTCAAACGAAAGTTATGTCAGCTTAACAATATTGTCATCAAAGGTGAGTACTGTATTAATCTTGAACACTACAAACAACGGGTTATCTATTGTTTGCCCAAAAATTATATGCCATAATATTCTTATGCTCGAATTTCATTTGCCCTAATTTTCATTTTCCATAATTTTAATTTCTACTTCTACTGTCAATTGTCACAGTTACAGTAGAAATAGTTTCTTTTGATCAATACAATTTTTTGTTAGGTCTTACCACAGAAATCTAAATAAAAGGAGAAGTGGTATGACGGGGTTTTCGTCAAAACGCAATATGATTAGAACGATTATATAGCTAAAAATGTCTGTCACCTAGGTTTAGCTGTGTTTTGACAACGACCGGGATAACATATAAAATGCCGAGTTGTTCAGTGGTTGCCTGTAAAATTAAGAGCAATAAAAAAAACTTTATTAATAATGGAATCACTAACCATATGTTAGTACATGTATTTTATTGTATTTACCTCTAAAATCATGAAAAAATAATCTTCGATGTCCTCACTATGTTATTTTCATGTTCGGACAATTAAGTACTATAATATTTTTGTAACATATACATTGATTCTCTAATGTTGTCTAAACTAATATGTGTCCGTTAATTGATGTTTGTAAAAGTCCCCGTGACACAGGGCATGATCCCTAGTGCGGGAGTTGTCTTTTAAAAAAAAAAAAAAAAACTAGTCATTCAATGAATATATTATTATAAAGCAATGAACTAGGCGCTCAACGATATTACGTATGACAAGTGGTTGCTAACCGTGATCGCTTTAACAACCAAACGATAGTGACGACCCGTTCATGACTACGACTATCTATCGTTTTCGATAAAAAGTCGTGTATTGTAGGAATTTTAAATTGTAAAAGATTTATAAAGTTTGGTAAAAAAAATAATGTTTTAATGTTAAATTATGTAATTTCAATATAAGTATTACAATGTTGAAATAATATCCTAAACAAAGGTGGAGTAAGTACTCTAGAACATAAAGGTTTAAAATGTTGATTACAGAGGTTTTGAAAGGTTTTTTAAACACTCATCCATTTATTAGCACACACATGGTTTTAACTGGTTTTATCAGATTTGCTTTAAATCAGTCTAAATGTTCATCTATCAATCCCTATATTCATGCTATTGTTTTAATTTTATCTAGGCGCAATATTGTTCGTGTATTTTGGCATGCGCATGCTCATGCTTGAATAAATGAACTGTACACGCTAAATTATAAATTATCGCTAGCTCTCCCTCACAGAGCGTTAATTTTGTATGACAACAGTCAAAATGTTACAAACTGCTGCGACAATAAGGACGAAAAAGAAGTATGACGCTTGAGTTCCTTCAATCTGCGATATTACGACATCAGTTCTCGGATTAATTTGTTTCACGACATGTACGCTCTTACACACAATATTATTTTACAAAAGTATTGTACAATTATATATTATTATATTATACATGTGTGCCAAGTTGACCAACGGTATATCGAAGTGTTGCGGTGCTTATACGAAAACGCCACCATGTCGGTTCGTCTTCAGGGTGGATTATCAGGCCCTATCCAGTTACAGCGAGGAGTAAGACAGGGTGATGTCATATCCCCGAAATTGTTTACCGCTGCACTGGAAGATGCTTTTAGGCTTTTAGACTGGGACGGATTCGGCATCAACATAAATGGCGAGTATATCACGCACCTTCGATTTGCTGACGATATCGTGGTCATGGCTGAGACCATGGAGGACCTCAACACAATGCTCGATGGCCTCAGTAGAGTCTCTCAACAAGTGGGTCTTAAAATGAACATGGACAAGACCAAGATCATGGCAAATGTCCATGTTGCACCCACTCCAATCACGGTTGGAGGCTCTACACTCGAAGTTGTCGACGAGTATATCTACCTGGGACAGTCAGTCCAGCTGGGTAGGTCCAACTTCGAGAAGGAGGTCACTCGTCGAATCCAACTCGGATGGGCAGCGTTCGGGAAGCTAAAACGTATCTTCTCGTCCACATTACCGCAGTGTCTGAAGACAAAGGTCTTCGATCAATGTGTGTTGCCAGTGATGACATATGGAGCTGAAACGTGGTCACTGACTATGGGCCTTCTCAGAAGGCTTACCGTCACTCAGAGGGCAATGGAGAGAGATATGTTGAGAGTTTCCCTGCGTGATCGTATCAGAAACGAAGAGATCCGCAGGAGAACTAAAGTGACCGACATAGCGCTCAGGATTGCCCGGTTAAAGTTGCGGTGGGCAGGGCACATAGCGCGGAGAACAGATAGCCGATGGGGCAGAAAAGTTTTCGAATGGCGACCACGCACTGGAAGGCGCAGGGTGGGGAGACCCCTCACACGGTGGACCGACGACCTGGTTAGGACGGCGGGAAGCCGATGGATGAGGGAGGCACAAGACCGCGCCGAGTGGAAACTTTTGGAGGAGGCCTATGTCCAGCAGTGAACGTCCATAGGCTGATATGGATGGATGGAATTATTATTTATATGATAAGTATTTAACTTTTAATAAAATATTAGTCTTGTCTATCGATAAATTTTATTAATTATTTATCGATAAGGTCAACGCCTAGCATAAATGTAATTTTTTTGAATGTAGTAGTTTTAAATTGTAGTAGTTCTTCTATCTAAACTTTTTGAAGTTTGTTTTATTTGTTTAAATATAGTAGCGCTGATTGGTTCGCTGTGACACCGTGTAAGGGAGATATTTCAAGGAAAAACGAGACAGAGTATTGCGTTCATTGATAATCTAGATGTAACTGAGAACAGTAGTCTATTCGTATATTCTATAGCTGTGTGTGTTAATAAAACTGGCGACATTAGGTTTCCATACAAAATGACATTCAGGGCACATCTCCTTTATTCAGATATCTGTGGGTCTTACAGTGATATCATATTACTTAAATTGTTTCAGATGACACATATAGAAAGCTTACCAAGGATGTATTACGTTACTGTCATGCTCATTCGGTGCTTATACACGCGTGCGGATCTGTTAAAGTAAACATGTCAATGCTGCCAATATGTTTTGCTTTCATCATGAGCAACACAGTGATCGCGTTGCAGTTTAATAATGTGTTATAATTAAAGCTATATTAACATTGTCTTTGTAATTAAAAAAAAGTTTAAGTATATAAGTTTTCTTAATTCTAGTAGGTATTAACTATTTTAAGCACGTAAACAATAAAATATTACAGATTAAATCATTTGTTTATTTTATCATAATAATATCGTTATGTATAATTATTATTTTTACCTTATATTGTAATACAACACTAAATAAGGATTACTTTACCTCTGTAAGTGTTGCTATAGTATTAACTGATCTGCCGTGTCATTCTTAACATTTTAACTATCAAATTTTAGTATGTATTATACAAGAAATAGTTCGATTAAACGAACGAAATCAAATTATGACATTAGCAATTGTCGTGCTGCTGGATATAGTAACAAAGTCAAATTATTATGCTGAAAAATACTGGCCAATTTTCTGGCCACATTCCTTCGAATTTTTTATTTTATTTTAGAGACCAAATGTAATAGTATATAATGATATTCCCCTTAGTCTGCGTTTATGTGCGTATAACGTATTCAATGAACCTCTAAATAGTACATACAGAATATTTTTCAGTGTTGACATCAAAATATTTTAATCAATAGCAACAACACTTCAGTTCCATTTTAATAATATGACATTACGACTGATAAGGAAAAACAATTACCAATATGAAACGTTTATCATCTGTTTGTAATGTACTAAAAGGTACTGAACCTGTAGACTTCATTTCATATTTACTAGTGCCTTTTATTAGAAAGCTCGAGTCGACAAAAATATCATGAATATTACGCCTATAAAATATTTCTTATACATACAAAATATTGCAAGTATATTCAGAAACTATAGTAGTTATAGGAAGTACAGCAAAATATTGATAGCCCTTAAGATCATCGTGGAACTAAGTTTTTTATTTACAATGTCATTTTTAATCTTTTGCACACGAATTCATTCAGAAAAATCGAACTACTTTTTATGATGTCTGAAACGCTGTTTTCAACATTTGTCATGATAACGGCTGTTGAGAATTCTGACAAGTTCCTTCTTTATTTAAAAAACATTCAGTCATACAAGACACATATCAATGATACATTGTATTCAAATAAAACTTTTAAAACACCTCTAATATTAACAATATTTCTAAGCATATACGCTATTGGTAAAGCTATTTATTTCAGTTTTTTAACAGCTATGACGTTAAACGTTAACGTATTTTCAGTAACGAAACTATTTTTATCAATAATATTTGTTTATGGTTTAGCTATGTGTGATTTCCGTTTTATATTCGAATATTTTAATGTGCACAGTAATTTGTTTATTATTCATGAACAGTTAAATACTATAATTCGCTCCGTTAATGAAGAAATAAGTTTTAGGCACATTAAAGAAAAACCTAGTAAACATTATAAATTTGGCGAAAGGAGTCCAAAGAAAATATTTGAATTATGGATAAATGCCTATAAAAATATCAAACACAGTTCCAAGTTGTTTAATGACATTTTTGGCTCACAGGTAAGGTCCCTATAACAACATCTTACATTAACCATTTCTTCTTGTAACGGCGCTTGTACACGCTACGCAAGAATTCGTGTCGTTTCTAAGCACGACCTGTGTACACAGCGCCGGCGATGCATAAGAAAATTTTCTTGTCTGCGCAAGACAAGACACGGCGAACGTTGTTGCGGAGGGGCGGGGAGCGGTGTAGTAGGGTATCATACTTGTTTGCTTTCTAGTTAACATTTTTACTAAAGGAAACTCACACTGATTATCACACTTGTTATTACTTGCGCGCCCTACGCCCGTCTGACGACTGTACGAAAAAAATCCTAGCGTGTACACGTTCCGTATTGTCTTGTCTGCGGAAGACAAGAAAGTTTTCGTGTACGAAAAAGACAAAATTCTTGACGTCTACACGAAGATTTGTCTTGTCTGGCGTAGACACGGCAAATTTTCTTAGCGTGTACAAGCGCCGTAAGTAAGTAGGTACTTTTATTTAATAAAGGCTAACATTTTTCTTGTCTTTAAATTTTCAGTATCGTGGCAGACAGTTTCGTGTTACATTTTATAGTTTTGTCTGTCTGTTTAAATAAACATTACTTATACGAAGAAATTTGATGATGATCAATTATCATGATACACAGTCATGAAAATTGTGAACTTAGGTCGTTACGAGAATATCATCTTAAATATTTAGAACTTAATAATATTTATGAATATTACTTTTAAAAGTTTTATTAATACTACGAAGTATATTAAATTGTAATTCATTTTGTTTTAGATCTCAATCATGTTGTTGATGATGACTTTCTATTCCATACTTGTGCTCTACATGGCTGCAACATCCATTGCGGTAAGTTTTGTTTCATTGTATAACTTTAATACATTTTTTTTGACCATTAAAATATGTACCTATTTGTATACCAAAACGAACTCAGTACCCTAGTATTACATACGTAAATGACTTAAACCAACAGATTCATAATTATGTTTTTGAATTTGTTGCTCCAAAACTCAAACACTTTGAACAATTTTATTTTGCAAAGACATATCCTCTTATAAAGTGCGTTTAACAGACAATTATGTTGATGGCTATAATTAGTGGATAATATACATAAACAATGAATTGCCCTCCGTAGGACTCGCCCACTGCACCAAAGAGGATAAGATCTAAGTTGACAAATATACTTATGACTATGGTCTTATAATATTTCTTTAGGTAACTTACCGATGATACATATTTATTTCAGAATAAGGAAACCATACTCGTATTGCTTATGAACATAATTATTATGCTGGTATATTTAATTACTTTATATGTGCTAGCACAAAGTGGACAACGTTTACAGAATAGTTCGGACACTCTCAGAAGAAAGTTATGTCAGCTTCAAAATATTGTCATTAAAGGTAAGTACTGTATAAAATGGTTTGACATGCATACATGACTTGTAGCTAATCTCGCACAATATTACACCATTTGAAATCATTATTCTAACTAGGATCAAGGGTGTAACTTTACAAAAAACACAGTTATTGACAATTAATTAGCAAACGTCTAAAAACATAAAACAGTTAAAAAAACCTCTTGAAGCAAGCAAAAGAATTTAATGTGTGAACCCTGTCCTTTATTTTTGGAGCTTTTTGAATTATTTTTGTAATCTTTAAGTGCAAAAATTTATGTGAGTTATCTCGACACCATGGCTGGTGCAACCTGGTCGAAACGTCGAGAGCCTCAAAGGTAAATAGGTAAATATTTACCACATTAAATCAGAATAAATGCACACAAACAGAAAAAGATAAAATAAATGCTAAAAAATACAATGGATCCAATTTGGACCCCTGCAGGATGCTATAGCATATATAACAAACGGCACTAATTCAAAACCTTCCAATGCTACCAATTGGAAGCGATTTATTATATAACTGACAAACTATTGTAAAAGACACCCATAAATGCCCAACCTTTCCAGCTTTAATGAAAGTATGGAATAATCAACACTATAAAACGCTATTGCAATATCCGTTTATACCGCATCCACTTCAAAAGAATTTGCAAAAAAGTCATGTAAATGAGTGATAGTAATCATTTTAGTAGTCATGTAAATATTTGATATTGTTGATCTATGAGCAACAAATCCATGCTGTCTATTACCTACTAATTATATGTCGTAAATCAAAATATACAGTATATTAGCGATATAATATAGACGTGAGATCACAGATATTTCATTAATTATAAAAATATGCAATAATGAAGTAAATAGTCCTGACTTGTTATCGTCCATTACCTTCAATGCACCACGTAAGCTAATGCGGTTTAACCCACCGCTTAATGTGCCATCTTCCTCAACAAACTACAGGCAAAATTCATTTATACTGCGTGCGAGCAAATGTGTAAACAAGACGTGTAAACAGTTTGACTTAGACGTTTTTACATCAAGTGTGTCTCAGGTGAGAAAGTGCTTAAGTTGCGATTTCTTTCTTTTTATGTGCAAACACTTTATATATTAATTAATAAGCTGATTGTTTTTGACCAAATGTTCACAATGTTTAATTTTTAAAATACTTGATCCTATACGTGAGGACTTGTAATTGGCTTAATGTTGAACTAAATTGTTAATTATACTGTACTAATAGCTGTAAGTCTTCCATAGATAATAAATAAATAAATAAATAATTAAAATGTGTGAGATTTACCGTAAATCCAGAAATGTTCTTTTTTTAAATTGTTATTTCTTCAATTGTTTCAGATGAGAAGTATAGAAAGCTTACAAAAGATGTGTTACGTTATTGCCAAAGTCATGGGGTGCTTATACAAGCGAAAGGATCTGTTAAAGTAAACATGTCCATGCTGCCAATATGTTTTGCTTTCATCATGACTAACACTGTAATTTTGTTGCAGTTTAATAATGTGTTATAATTGTAGCTATGGACATACAGAAGAAAAATTCGTTACTTAATTAGTTGTTAATGTATCTTTTTAAACTTAGTATATAGTTTTAGTTTGTTTTTTTTTATTATAGAAGATGATAGCTCCCTCTCTATAAATTGAGGTCGTATGGCGTGATATTTATCAGACATATAATTAAATATTATAAAGGACATAAAAACAATAACTTGTGGGTTGCACAAATAATTATCTTGCGTGGAATTCCAATCCATGAACACGCGTACTACAACCACATCCACGACAGTTTTGCCACTAACGGTGGATCCTAATATCGAATCCCTAATCGAAAGATTCTTCTAATCTAAGATAGACCTCAATCAGCCGATCGATCATCTATCTGCATCCCAATTACAAGAGAGAGCAATCGTCGATTGATTTTAGTAAAAGATTGGAGATCGATCCATTCCCTCTCTTGCGTTTCGTTTGAAGCAGTCTCTGTTATAAAACTTCTGTATTATAACTTACTTTGAGAGTAGGTAAAACATTAGTATAATATAGGTTTTATTGCATAGTAACATATTATTATCTTTAAAAATAAGATTTATTCACAAATAAATAAATAACGTTTTAAACATTATAATAATTACACCATACCACGTACCAACTTTATAAGAACGGAACACAATGTCATTGTCAACTGTCAAGGTGTCGCCCGCCAAACAAACAAGAAAGAAGACTTGAATATTTTTGTTTTGAATTGAAGTGCGTGAATGACGACCTCGGTGGCGCGACGGTAGCGCAAGCGGCTGCCGTGCAAGAGGTTGTGGGTTCGATCCCCACGCAGGATAGTAATTTGTGAGATCCACAAATTATTGTCCTGGTCTGGGTGTTCTTTGTGTCCGTTAATTGATGTTTGTAAAAGGTCCCCGCGACACAGGGCATGATACCTAGTGCTGGAGTTATCTTTTTTAAAATAAAAAAATAATAATTCAGAATCAGTGAGGCTTTGTGTATGGTTAACCCTGCAGTAAATGTTACGATGTGCCACTACATTCTCGTCGTCGGTATTCCAGTCGGAAAGTTGCTCCAAGGCTTCTAAATCACTGTCAAATATTATATTGCGACTCATTTTAGTACCTAGATACCTATTCTTTTTATCTATATTATAATAACAATACAATTTACTTTAAAAGATTGCACGTAATCGACCAATATTCTAGGATTGCCGAAACTAATCTAAGATTGATGTAAACAGATCTGTCAAAAACGTATAAACCGTTATTGAAACCCAGCTCTTGTCATTTTCAAAGAGAGGTCGATCAAAAGATCTCTAAAAATGGATTACACTCCTCCCACCGATCGATTAAATTTTTGGATTGATATTACGATCTTTGGATTGGTTATTGCAACACCTCTTGTCACAAATGGATTAAAATCTCGATCCAAGATCGGTCAAAATGGATTGAGATCGGATATTAGGACCGGCCGTAAGACTGTTCAAACGTTTATTCAGACGTTTTGTAAGTGTGGTATTTACTGTTTTATGTACGTAAGCTATATTTTATTCAATCAACTAGCCTATTGCAGTCGACTGCTGGACATAGGCCTCTCCCAATATACGCCACAGAACTCGGTCCTGCGCCTTCCGCATCCAGTCCGACCCAGAGACCTTTATGAGGTCGTCGGTCCACCTAGCTGGGGGGCGTCCTACACTACGTTTGCCGAGTCGCGGTCTCCACTCTAGGACACGTTTGCTCCAACGGCCATCGGTCCTTCGACAGATATGACCAGCCCATTGCCACTTTAGCTTGCTAATACTACGAGCTATGTCGGTTACTTTGGTTCTTTGTCGGATAACCTCGTTCCGGATTTTATCCTTCAAGGAAACGCCGAGCATAGCTCGTTCCATTGCTCGCTGCGTTACTTTAAGTTTGTGGACTAGCCCTACTGTGAGTGTCCACGTCTCGGCACCGTATGTCATTACTGGTAGGACGCATTGGTTGAAGACTTTGGTCTTCAGGCATTGCGGTAAAGGCGAAGAGAAGACCCGACGTAGCTTGCTGAATGCTGCCCAACCCAACTGGATCCTGCGATCGATTTCTTTCTCGAAGTTGTTTCTACCAAGCTGGACAACCTGTCCGAGGTAAACATATTCTTGAACAACTTCGAGCATCAATCCGTCGACATAGATCGGCCTCGGCGTTACATGTTTGTTAAACATGATCTTCGTTTTGTTTAGGTTCATGCCGAGTCCGACCCGTCGAGAGGCTCCATTTAGGCCCTGCAGCATCCCGTCAAGCTGTTCCAGTGACTCTGCCACGATGACGATGTCGTCAGCAAACCGGAGGTGTGAGATATACTCGCCGTTGATGTTGATGCCCCGTCCAGTCCAGTCCAACGTCTTAAAGACGTCTTCGAGCGCGTTGGTAAAGAGCTTAGGGGAAATTACATCCCCTTGCCTCACCCCTCTACGCAACTCAATAGGTGGAGTCTTTTTGTCCTGGAGCTGGACGGTCATAGTGGCAGTTTCATATAGAGATCTCAACACCTCGATGTACCGCCAATCGATGCGACATCGCTGCAGAGCATCCAGAACCGCCCAGGTTTCGATTGAGTCGAAGGCTTTTTCGTAGTCCACGAAAGCCATGCACAGCGGCTGATTGTACTCCTCAGTCTTCTGTACAATTTGCCGAACAACATGGATGTGGTCCACGGTGCTGTAGCCTTTTCGAAACCCGGCTTGTTCCGGTGGTTGGAAGTCGTCGAGTCTTCTAGCGAGGCGGTTTGTGAGTACTCTCGAGAACAACTTGTAGATGTGGCTCAGGAGTGATATGGGCCTATAGTTCTTCAGTAAGGATTTATCACCTTTTTTGAAGAACAGGACCACCGCACTCCCGCTCCACGCCTGAGGTGTTAGGCCCTGGTGAATGACGGAGTTAAAAGGCTTTGTGAGCTCTTTTAGGACAGGTGTTCCGCCAGCTTTTAATAGCTCTGTAGTGAATCCGTCATCACCTGGACACTTATTGTGCTTAAGTTGCTCGAGAGCAGCTCTGAGCTCGCCCCGGTTGACATCGGGGATGTCCTCCGTATAATGGCGCGTGAGTGGGGCTCTGTGGTCATCCTCGCTAGGTCCCAAAGGTTTAGTCATCCGTGATGCGTACAGGTCCTTGTAGAAGCTCTCTATTTCCTCGAGTATCTCGAACTTGGAGGTCACAGTTCTGCCGTCGGCAGTATTTAGTTTCGTTAGATGGGTTCTACCAAGCTGGCGCGCGAATACTTTGGTGCCTCTATTCTGTTCGATTGCAGCCACAATGGCGCGGGTGTTGGAACATCGGAGGTCACGTCGCACCAGCTTCCGGATCTTCCGGTTGAGGTTTCTCCCATCCAACGAAGAGGACCGTGCAGGTGACATCTCGCGTCTTTGCCTCATAAGTTCGAGAGTCTCGGGGGAGAGCTTAGGCTGCCTGACTTTGCCTTTTCCGGGAAACACCTTTCGAGACACATCCGTTTTGATTACTGCGTCGGTTTTCTGGTCAACGTTGCCATCGGTTTCCAACAGGTCGAAACGATTTTGAAGCTCCAGTTGGAACTTGTCGAATCCCAGAACTATTTGGGGCGCAGTAGGTCTAAGAGTAGACCTCACCATGCGACGCCTCTCGGCTCTAAAATTCATATTTAGATATTATATTACCGTTAATTTATTACCGTTAATTTATTTATTTGTTTTATTATGTAGTTAAGCAAATGAATGTGTAATACCATTAGAAAAATAACATTGTATTGGCTTGTTGCAATGATCTCTTCCAATAAAAAGGGATAAATACACAAGACACATATGAATAAAATTCGATCAAACCAGGATTGTCTCTTAAGCTTTTCTTCTAGTTTCAAAGGTCATCAATCTACTAAAATGTCCATTTCAAAATGAGAAGCTTGCGTCAACACAGAAGGCTTGCAGTGGGACAATAACGGGCTACAACAGTATTTTGTTATACATGCTTGTAAATCGAGCCCTTGATAAAAAAAATTCCAACACTGACATTAAGTTCACAAGACATTTAATTCAAAGCAGCGGCAGCGTTTAAACGAATCAATATAATGAAAATTGCTTCTCTATTGTATTTTTAAATTCTGAGCAAAAAATAAGGAATGACATTGAGTAACGATTTAGGGCTTTTCGATGATTAATTTATTACTACGTGATGTGAATAAAATACCTATATTTTGTAAAGGGACACCCTCCTATACCTATTAGGGTTTAAGATTATATTTTGCATTTTGACGCCCTTTGGCGTATTCCATGGCTGTTAGGAAGAAGTTCTAGGATTTGATTCTGTGAAAGTCTGTGATGTTTCTGTATATCTTTGGATTACAATACATAATAAACCACAGAACTTTGTTTTTTATTAAGCCAGAAGTAGAACTAAGACATATAACTGAAGAAAAAGTAGATGAATTTTTAATTTTGTTTTTATTACAATCTATCTAATTGACGCGTAGAAACGGAGTTTATGAGGTGCAATAAACAGGGTTTAGGTAGCCTATTTGCATAACATTAAATAAAACTTTGAACACTTTATCAATTTGTAATCACCTTCTGGACTACTTGTTATAAAAATCACAAATAATACAATAAAAACAAGAACAATAAAATAAAAACATTCGAAATTTCTCATTAGGATATTACAAAATGAGATACTTACCTTATGACAGTGGTGCAAAAGAACTGTAAATACTAGCCGTCGAGGGCGGCACGACGATAAAATGAAAATGAGGGGGCGGGGGGCTCGTTAGCGAGCTGCAACCCACGATTGTCACCACCTCAATATTCACTACAAACCATCAAGAAAACAAACTCTATATACAAAAAAATAAGGATCAGAATCCTTTAAACTATAATACTTTTTAAAAAGCCGTTGGAACAAAGAACGCATAAAATTCTGCAATACAAAGGATTTTCTGAAATGTTACAGACGTAATGTCTAATTAGATGATTCGTTCCTTGCTCTTGTAAGTGGATTCGAATTTTAAAAGCCTACAATTGATGTTGAGATCAGAGATTCAGTCTAAATTACTATTGTTTGGTTGGAAAAAGAACTGAACGAAAACGCGCTTCAAGTTGTTTGCTTGTTATTTTGAAATGAAATGATTTATTATTGTATTTATGTTGCAATACGAGTATAATATTGTTCACATATTCACGTCATTTTTTTGGTCTCTTAATAAGAAGAGCTTTTGCTATATGCTACTACATACCGCATTAATATAAGTAGGTACTTAATTTATTCATAGGAAAATACATAGAATACGAGAACCCCCAGACAAATACATACCATAATTGCATAAAAATTTACATTAAGTGAGTTTTGAACTCAAAACCTTTACGTAGCAGACATGCCTTAATACCACTATGCAACAGAATTCGTCATGCTTTAGAAACTCAGTCATAAGCAGTGCTATCTGTATGCCATCAGATGTAAACGCGTTGAATGAGTGAGTGCAAACAGTGAGCCGGATATCTTCAGGTGTCGCCTCACTCACACTACCAACGGATACGAGTTTCGTCACATCCTACATGCAGTTACGAAGTAGTAGACTGCTATTTTGAACAGCATTTAAGTTTGCTTTAAATTATGTAGTGAAACTACTATTGTGTGTTTAGTAGCTCTTTCGCTAGATGACTAATTAGTCTGATTAGTAAAATATACTACAATAAAATACTATATTGTTAAGGTACACAAATAAGGGGAACAAATTGTTATCAGATGTGTGGGATAAAGCGCAAGTTAATGAATAAATATGTTTACATTAGTTGTGACAGTTCGTGTATAAATTTTTGCTAAAATTTCTCAGACTAGAAATGAAAGTACCCAAGCCAGCTAGATTTTTGTCACGTAAGAACACCTGCTACTTATTGTTTTTTCTGACGTAGGCTGGATAAGCCAAAACCAATACCAAGAATTACAACCTTACGTTTTAATTTAATTAGTTCCTTAAATCCCACTAATATTATAAATGCAAAAGTTTGTGAGGATGGATGGATGGATGGATGGTAGAGGAGGTAGTCAAAAGTATAATAGATGTAGTAGCTCCTTATTTATCAGTTATTTTCAATAGGTGTGTAGATTCAGGTACATTTCCCGATTTAATGAAATGTAGTAAAGTTGTACCACTTTTTAAGACAGGTAGTACGACGGATCCTGGTAACTATAGGCCCATATCAATTTTACCGGCTTTTAGTAAAATATTTGAAAAAATCATGCTTAGACAATTATTGAAATATTTTAATCAGAATAGCCTACTGCATGAGGATCAGTATGGCTTTACAAAGGGTTTTTCCACGACTGATGCAGGCGTAGCTTTATTAAAACAAATTTATAATGCTTGGGAGAATTCTTGCAACGCTATAGGTGTATTCTGCGACCTTTCAAAAGCATTTGACTGCGTATGTCATGAAACACTTGTACATAAACTTAGACATTACGGTTTGAATGATTCTTCCTTAGCTCTTCTCTCATCCTACTTGAGTGGTCGGACTCAATATGTTGAAGTTAAAGATTCGAGGTCCTCAGGCTTGCCCGTAACGTTGGGTGTGCCGCAAGGTTCAATTTTGGGTCCATTTCTGTTTTTAGTGTACATTAATGATTTACCTTACCATTTAAAAAACATTTGTGACGTTGTACTGTTCGCTGATGATACATCTTTAATATTTAAAGTTGCTAGAAATAGGACGCATTTTGACGAAGTAAACAATGCACTCACAGAAGTAACTAAATGGTTTACTGCCAATAACCTTGTACTTAACCCAAAGAAAACGAAATGTATTAAGTTTGCATTACCAAATGTAAAAAACCTTGGCCCAAGTCTAATTCTAAATGGTGAACTGCTGGAAGCTGTTCAATCCACAATGTTCCTAGGTATAAAAATAGATGAGAAGTTACAATGGGGTGCGCACATACCTTATTTATCAGCGAGGCTCAGCTCAGCTGCTTACGCTGTTAGAAAAGTTAGAAATTTGACAGACGTAGACACAGCTAGATTAGTTTACTTCAGCTATTTTCACAGCGTTATGTCATATGGTATACTATTGTGGGGTAGAGCTGCCGATATACAAAGTGTATTTATTTTACAGAAAAGAGCTATCCGTGCCATTTATCGGCTTGGAGCACGAGAATCGCTTAGAGAATTATTTAAGGAAATAGGTATCTTAACCGTCGCTTCCCAATTTATTTATAACAGTATACTGCATGTAAGACAGAATATACATTTATATACCAAAAGAAGCGAAATTCATACGGTAAATACTAGAAATAAACATAAACTGTGTGTCCCTCATTACCGTTTACACAAAGTACATCAATCGTTTATGGCACTTAGTATACGCCTTTATAACAAAGTACCTGTAGAGATATTAGAATTACCGATTACTTCATTTAAAGATAAAATTAAAAGTTGTTTAGTAGCCAAAGGATATTACACTCTTGAGAATTATGTTAGTGACCGGAATGCCTGGATTTAAAATACGTCTATAAATTAGGACTCGCAGAAAAATTACTTTGGTCGATGTGAAGTAAGGGCGTCCCTCTGCCATTTGTATCTCCCCTAATTTTAGTTTCTTTTTTGCTGCTCTTATTGTCAGGACTCGTCATGCTCACTATAATGTCATTGCTTGTGGTGGCGTGGAGGCCGGGTCAATCCCTTCCCTACAATATGGCGAGGGGGTTGATGGCTGACCTTTGCGTTATACTCGTGAACGGGTGCTACTTGGGGTGCCTGGTCGACCCTGACATTAATAAATTTACATTTTAATACACTTCTGAGTTTTTATTTAAGGGGTAATTTGGCAGAGCGACGTCTTTATTACTGGATAGTTGTTTATGGATGTGATTTGGTGCCCACTTCTATGTACTACCTACATCACGACGCTACCTTTATAATTGAATAATCCTTGGTTATGGTTATGTATGGTATACAATGGTTGCAGCGCCTAATTACAGTTATCTCCTATGTCAAAAAATGACGTCAAGAAAATGCAGCAGTAGAGTTTGTTGCGCCGCTTCTTCTCTACTAGCGCTTTGGAGGCGGTGGTAAAGTTTTCAAAACTTTGAAATGTTAATAAACTTAGATTAAGTAGTGTTAGATGACGTCAAAAAGATACAATATATAACGCATAAAATTCTGCAATACAAAGGATTTTCTGAAATGTTACAGACGTAATGTCTAATTAGATGATTCGTTCCTTGCTCTTGTAAGTGGATTCGAATTTTAAAAGCCTACAATTGATGTTGAGATCAGAGATTCAGTCTAAATTACTATTGTTTGGTTGGAAAAAGAACTGAACGAAAACGCGCTTCAAGTTGTTTGCTTGTTATTTTGAAATGAAATGATTTATTATTGTATTTATGTTGCAATACGAGTATAATATTGTTCACATATTCACGTCATTTTTTTGGTCTCTTAATAAGAAGAGCTTTTGCTATATGCTACTACATACCGCATTAATATAAGTAGGTACTTAATTTATTCATAGGAAAATACATAGAATACGAGAACCCCCAGACAAATACATACCATAATTGCATAAAAATTTACATTAAGTGAGTTTTGAACTCAAAACCTTTACGTAGCAGACATGCCTTAATACCACTATGCAACAGAATTCGTCATGCTTTAGAAACTCAGTCATAAGCAGTGCTATCTGTATGCCATCAGATGTAAACGCGTTGAATGAGTGAGTGCAAACAGTGAGCCGGATATCTTCAGGTGTCGCCTCACTCACACTACCAACGGATACGAGTTTCGTCACATCCTACATGCAGTTACGAAGTAGTAGACTGCTATTTTGAACAGCATTTAAGTTTGCTTTAAATTATGTAGTGAAACTACTATTGTGTGTTTAGTAGCTCTTTCGCTAGATGACTAATTAGTCTGATTAGTAAAATATACTACAATAAAATACTATATTGTTAAGGTACACAAATAAGGGGAACAAATTGTTATCAGATGTGTGGGATAAAGCGCAAGTTAATGAATAAATATGTTTACATTAGTTGTGACAGTTCGTGTATAAATTTTTGCTAAAATTTCTCAGACTAGAAATGAAAGTACCCAAGCCAGCTAGATTTTTGTCACGTAAGAACACCTGCTACTTATTGTTTTTTCTGACGTAGGCTGGATAAGCCAAAACCAATACCAAGAATTACAACCTTACGTTTTAATTTAATTAGTTCCTTAAATCCCACTAATATTATAAATGCAAAAGTTTGTGAGGATGGATGGATGGATGGATGGTAGAGGAGGTAGTCAAAAGTATAATAGATGTAGTAGCTCCTTATTTATCAGTTATTTTCAATAGGTGTGTAGATTCAGGTACATTTCCCGATTTAATGAAATGTAGTAAAGTTGTACCACTTTTTAAGACAGGTAGTACGACGGATCCTGGTAACTATAGGCCCATATCAATTTTACCGGCTTTTAGTAAAATATTTGAAAAAATCATGCTTAGACAATTATTGAAATATTTTAATCAGAATAGCCTACTGCATGAGGATCAGTATGGCTTTACAAAGGGTTTTTCCACGACTGATGCAGGCGTAGCTTTATTAAAACAAATTTATAATGCTTGGGAGAATTCTTGCAACGCTATAGGTGTATTCTGCGACCTTTCAAAAGCATTTGACTGCGTATGTCATGAAACACTTGTACATAAACTTAGACATTACGGTTTGAATGATTCTTCCTTAGCTCTTCTCTCATCCTACTTGAGTGGTCGGACTCAATATGTTGAAGTTAAAGATTCGAGGTCCTCAGGCTTGCCCGTAACGTTGGGTGTGCCGCAAGGTTCAATTTTGGGTCCATTTCTGTTTTTAGTGTACATTAATGATTTACCTTACCATTTAAAAACATTTGTGACGTTGTACTGTTCGCTGATGATACATCTTTAATATTTAAAGTTGCTAGAAATAGGACGCATTTTGACGAAGTAAACAATGCACTCACAGAAGTAACTAAATGGTTTACTGCCAATAACCTTGTACTTAACCCAAAGAAAACGAAATGTATTAAGTTTGCATTACCAAATGTAAAAAACCTTGGCCCAAGTCTAATTCTAAATGGTGAACTGCTGGAAGCTGTTCAATCCACAATGTTCCTAGGTATAAAAATAGATGAGAAGTTACAATGGGGTGCGCACATACCTTATTTATCAGCGAGGCTCAGCTCAGCTGCTTACGCTGTTAGAAAAGTTAGAAATTTGACAGACGTAGACACAGCTAGATTAGTTTACTTCAGCTATTTTCACAGCGTTATGTCATATGGTATACTATTGTGGGGTAGAGCTGCCGATATACAAAGTGTATTTATTTTACAGAAAAGAGCTATCCGTGCCATTTATCGGCTTGGAGCACGAGAATCGCTTAGAGAATTATTTAAGGAAATAGGTATCTTAACCGTCGCTTCCCAATTTATTTATAACAGTATACTGCATGTAAGACAGAATATACATTTATATACCAAAAGAAGCGAAATTCATACGGTAAATACTAGAAATAAACATAAACTGTGTGTCCCTCATTACCGTTTACACAAAGTACATCAATCGTTTATGGCACTTAGTATACGCCTTTATAACAAAGTACCTGTAGAGATATTAGAATTACCGATTACTTCATTTAAAGATAAAATTAAAAGTTGTTTAGTAGCCAAAGGATATTACACTCTTGAGAATTATGTTAGTGACCGGAATGCCTGGATTTAAAATACGTCTATAAATTAGGACTCGCAGAAAAATTACTTTGGTCGATGTGAAGTAAGGGCGTCCCTCTGCCATTTGTATCTCCCCTAATTTTAGTTTCTTTTTTGCTGCTCTTATTGTCAGGACTCGTCATGCTCACTATAATGTCATTGCTTGTGGTGGCGTGGAGGCCGGGTCAATCCCTTCCCTACAATATGGCGAGGGGGTTGATGGCTGACCTTTGCGTTATACTCGTGAACGGGTGCTACTTGGGGTGACTGGTCGACCCTGACATTAATAAATTTACATTTTAATACACTTCTGAGTTTTTATTTAAGGGGTAATTTGGCAGAGCGACGTCTTTATTACTGGATAGTTGTTTATGGATGTGATTTGGTGCCCACTTCTATGTACTACCTACATCACGACGCTACCTTTATAATTGAATAATCCTTGGTTATGGTTATGTATGGTATACAATGGTTGCAGCGCCTAATTACAGTTATCTCCTATGTCAAAAAATGACGTCAAGAAAATGCAGCAGTAGAGTTTGTTGCGCCGCTTCTTCTCTACTAGCGCTTTGGAGGCGGTGGTAAAGTTTTCAAAACTTTGAAATGTTAATAAACTTAGATTAAGTAGTGTTAGATGACGTCAAAAAGATACAATATTATTGTACTACTTTGAATAAATAAATGAATAAATGAATAGATGTTTGTTACTCTTTCACGCAAACGTTTTTGATGAAATTTGGAATAAAGCTAGCTAGTACATATAAAGTTACCTATGAAGCTTAGGTATAACTATAAAAATCCGAAAAGAATAAAGATTATCTTGGCGCTGGACGCGTATAGTCCTGAGACGCGGGTTTGAGTCCCGTATCGAGTACCAATTTTATTCATTATCTTTCTTCTTTTCGGATTAATTAGTCTAGTCCCTATCCGAGTTTACGGCATTCTGGGAAAATGTGCGAGGACTGGCACACAGAAGGACTTTCTTCTAATACAATACAACACCTAAAAAACCCACAAACTGTTCACTAGTAAAAAGTACAACTTGTTCAACGGCAGTTAATGCACTTGAATAAAAAAAGTTAAATCGTCCATAGAATTCGTAGCTCGTGAACCACACATACATACTGCAGCGATGAAAGAGCTCTCTAGGGGCAAACGTCGGACCTTTTAATGGTAACTGCTCGCTCGTCGTGTTTGAATGGGAAATAAGAAAAGCCCAACTGCGAGCAGGCAACAATGCAGCGATAGCGTCTCGTTGAAATTATAGAAGTAATGGATCAAAGTGAACAATAATAATATGATGTGTTCGTGCTTGAGTTTCTGACTAACATAATTTAATTTTTATGGTGAAATTCGAGTATCCGGATATAGCTTTCTGTTCTAACTTCATAACAGCCCATTAATGTCCCACTGCAGGGACAGACCTCCTTTCGTGACGGAGGGATACTTTGCCTACTAATACCACGCGCGCCAGACGGATTGGTAAGTATAGGGTTTCATTTCAAGTTTTCCATGTATTTCGTAAAGATAATATTTACGGATAGTCCCTTAGTCGATTTTTACGACACCCATGGGATGAGATGTGGTGATGACATATTGTATTCTTACTCCGTCACCACACGAAGAGAGTTTTGGACTAAAGTAACTTAATTTTTATTGTGAGATTCGAGTATCTGGACATACTTTTTTGTTCTAACTTATAGAAACGAATTTTGCCTGGACGAACTTTTCGCTGTAATAAGCCGGGGACTTTAGGGAAACCATCAAAAGGATGATCCTAGAGATCTAGACATACTTATGAATAGTGAATTTACGACAAAGCTGGTTCAATGCTTGATATACCTACTTGACTTATTGACAAAACTAGTGATAATAGGTGTTATAAAATACTTTTTATATTATATTTATATACTATACTGAGTATAGCCTCCAACATTAGCGCAGGGCCTAACGCTCAGTTTACTAATGATGATGATGTATCAAAGATACTTCATTACTTATGCAAAAAATTCCAAATAATGAATCCCAATTAAAACCAAACTAATTTCAATTAAACCCACACAACATAAGTACATAGTACAAGTGACAGTTTTTACAATAGGTAAATCATTAACAGAAACGTTCAAAATAACATAACATTTACTAAACATAATTTGTGAACCGTGACTATGACGTAGTTAAATTTTTAATTGAGTTATCCTAAAAATTCAATATTAGAAGTCAATAATTTTCTCCGTTAAGGCCTGGTAAAAAGATTAATAAGAAAACAATTTAAAGTAACGGGCATTTTCGATAAAGCCCAAATAATACAGAGGAACTCATATTGCGCGTTTTTATGACCGGAGATGGACAGGCAAAGTTTACAGTTTGAAATCTGCCTTAAGGTATGCACTGTCGATAAAACTAAGCGACAGATGGCCAGGTGACCTTTAAAAACGGCTGGCGAGCCGCAACTGTTTAACTACCAGGATCAAAAAGTTATCCTAAAATTCTGTTTCATTTGATAAACATTGTTACAAGCTTGACATTGTTTTTAATAAAGAAATCCTTTTTATTAAGACCATTTTTATAATTAGAAATAAATAATCGTCACACATTCACACATCGCCACCTAGTCCCAAACTAAGCGAAGCGTGTACTATGAGTACTAGACAACGGATAAACATACTTACATACTTTTATTGTAAATACATACATAATATACATAGAAAACACTCAGACCAATACAAACACAAGTTCATGCACACAAAGATTTGCATTGAGCGGGAATCGAACCCGAGACGTCTGCGTATCAGCCATGTTATATACCGACTGCGCCACAGAGGTCATCTAAATAATTAAAAAGAATAAAAAAAACATAATTAGCATAAATAAAATATAAATAAGACAACAATGCCTATCAACGACAAAAGCAAATTCTTTAGACGCGAACAAACACCAACTATTTCATAATTGACATGAAAAGGTTAACAGTTTAACAGCAGACGTCGTTTTTACCGCTCGTTTGAACCCGTCAGTACAAATTAGGTTACCTAGCGATGCCCCGTGTGAACGAGTTATGTAAATCGAGTTATCTGTTTCCCAACGTCCAGTTAATTTAGTTCTTTCTCCCTGAGCCCCGGTGCAGCAACGAAATTGTGCTGTTTTGCATTTTGATGAAATATTTTGTCCACTCGCAGCGCAAATAGCATCGCCATCCGCTGAGATTGCCTCTAGTGCAAGTATTGTGAATAAATTCTTAATTAAATGGACTTTTTTATTATTTAGTTTAGATATTTTTTGGCAAAGAATAACAAATAAGTTACTAGATTATTTGGAACAAGATGACTTTGTGTAAAGAATAAGCACAGAAATGATGAATTTATTTTCCTTTTACTAAATATTTTATAAGAAATTCTGGTGTACGAATGCGACAAATTTAAAAGTAGCAAACATTTTAAACGAAATTTTCACTAAATGTTTTTAATTAGAATTCCTTTATTCGCTGAACATGATATTCTCAAAACATCATATTCGCAAAACATCATATTCTCAAAACATTCAATGAAAGAAAAATCTTTTGTTTTTAAATAAATACTTAGATATACAGAGTTGCCTATTCCAAAAACTCATTACGTAATTCTAAGTAAGAAAAAGTCAGACCTTATTCTAGGACTCGTTTAATTAACCCAACAATAACAAAAGTTCAGTTGAAAAATAACACAGTTAAGTTTGTAACTGGCCGACACGCTCACGACTCCTACCCACCGCTATAAAGTGGACCTCGTAAAAGCTCGCGGCTGGCAAGGCCATTACGTCCACAGATGTTATCACAACATAAAATGCCAAAATTAAAACCTATAAAATACCGAGCCTCGAAATGATTTATATCATACACGTCGGTATAACGCCGACAAATTTCTACTCCAGTTATTGGAAGTCGTAAAATGGATTTTTAGATTTTATCTCCCCAAGTGATCCCGATGACAAGTGGGTTTATGGATTTATGGAAATTAATCACGTCACCCTTCGGGATACTGTTATAAATAATAATTAATACCTTTTGAAAAATAAATTGAATGTTTGATCTAATTAAGATACGAGTATATTCAGTTGCAAAAAGCGGTCCTATCTTATTTCATGTTTGAAATATGCAGGTACCTAAAACTAATTATTAGAAAATTGGCTGTGACATACGGACGGACAGACAGACATGACGAATCTATAAGGGTTCCGTTTTTTGCTATTTGGGTACGGAACCCTAAAAATAGCATAATACTTTGTTTAACTTCTCAATGTCATGGCAGTCAAATAATGCAGCTGTTGTGCATCTGATATCTATCTTCTAAATAGGCTAGTCCTGAGGCTATTTATTCAGTTCTCACACAGCGAATATGTAGATACATAATAATGACTTAATTTAAAATAGGTACCTACTGTGTGAGAGCAAAAAGGTAACCCTTCTCAGCACTGTGCTATGGTTGCCCATAGCACACGCTGCAATTATGAAGGGCCCCAAGACTGGCGACATTGAAACTATTTGAAAAATAATCTATCTGAATGACCGTGATTACAAACAGTAATATTGAGAAGTATTCAATTCCATGAAATATTTTGTGAACACGCGTTCAATTTACCAATATAATCGCCTTTAATAACATTTTAAACTGATTAAAAATATGTCAATTTACACACGCACCATATTACGTTAATGAAATTGAGGTCCTAAAGGGTTTTTCAATTTAATAGTATCATTTAATATATTTACTTGTTTGATGAACAAATATAAAGAGGATCGATATACAAACGAATGTATAGTACGTAGGAACCTTACAACACTGCTCATTAAATTCCCAGTTTGTTATTTTATTCTATAAAGTCGTTCTCTATTTTACTTATTTTAGTTACCTATTTATTTTTTTGTTTTTAGTGTTTATAAGGACTCGACTGCATGTAGCCAGGTCAGGAAATTCGAAATATGTCGTGTCAAAAGAGTGACTTGGCAAATAGTGCTTAAAAGTGCCAGGCTTTGGCTTTGGAATACCGATCGAGTACCTAAAGGGTCGTAACACACATAACAAAACGGAAAGAGATAGTCGCCGTATGAACTCGAGCCGTTCAGTATTATTTGTATGAAACTCCTTACTGCAACGCACACTAATCGGAATCGTAACATAATCGCATCGCCACTGTTTTTGACACCAAGGAAAAATGAGAGGCGGTGACTATCCCTTTACATTTTAATATGTGTGCTACGATGCTATGACGTAGAATAAACAGACCCCTTACACAATCAAACCAATAAAACCAATCCACAGAGTATCTTTCTCAAGATAGCTGAAAACACCACGCGACGGCTGAATTTGTAGGAGGTTCAAGATCAGCTACGGGCGTGCCTTGCCGAATATCACAAAGACCAGCTGATCATCTGTCAGTCATAAATCATATAACATTACATTACCATTACCCATGTAATTACTGTAAAATTTTCAGTTTTTATAATTATATACTTCGTTTTAAGTGTGACACCCGCCTATAGCAATTCACATAAACTGTGTTAAGTGATTTTTAAAATTGCCCCGTTTTATTTATATTGCGCTTGATAAAGCATTTCAATGTAAATATAGTAAATCATATTGCTAATATACAACCGTTAGAAAAGCTCGGAAGTCTGCAAATTTTTGTAAGGAGACATAAAAAGAGCAAGTAAATAAAATGTCCGTGAGGTGTCCGTGTGGTGACGGAGTAAGAATACAATGTCACCACCCCATCTCATTCCAAGGATGTCGTAAAAACCGACTAAGGGACTAACCGTAAATATTATCTTTACGAAGTAAAATGAAGGAAAACTTGAAATTAAACCCTATACCAATCTATCTGGCCAGCGTGGTATTAGTAGGTCAAGTATGGCCCGTCACGGGAGGAGGCCCGTCCCTTCAGTGGGACGTCCCTGCAATGGGCTGTTATGATGAAATAAAAGGAGACGGTTTTTTTTGTTCGGCGAATAGGCCACCACCACAAATTGTGGCATTTAGCAATGAAATGCATATCGGTTTATTCCTTATAATCTGAAGTTAAACAGTCTGCACATATCAAAACTTTATCTTGAGGGAATACTCTGAAATACGACAATCAAAACATGACTCGTGATAACGTAAAATCTCACAACAGCTATTGTCTAATGAATATACACTAATAAGGCAACCAAGACCTCTCGAAATAACGCAGTTTTTGCTGGCTATTGCTTGTAGCTCTAAAATAATAAGGTAGTTAAAGAGAAACAATACACTATATATATGACACAAGAAATATTTATTACTGTTCACAATTATAATTAACACAGTCATCTCTTAAAGCAGTATTTCATCTTAGATAGACGCAGGTGGCTCAAGCTCACCTAAAAGCAGAGCCCAAGATAAAAACCACACTTTACACATCACAATGCACAGCAGCTAACAGTGACTGTACCTGTGCTCAATAAGCAATAACAACAGTATCCAGCAAGAGCAGCTTTAGTGTGTATTATGCACTCTATCTAAAGATCCCATTTTTATAAAATATAAAAGTACAAATAAATCATGCATTTATCTAATAAAATCTGAAATAATAACAACGTTGTCATGACAGTGTCAAACTGATTGAAACTGTACCACAGAGTATCTGCTATTGGCTATTATTTACGTTTCGTTCTACGATTATTTTTAAAGTACGTTACTTGATAATTTGTATTAACCATTAAAATAAACCTAAGAACGTTCCAAAACAATCCTTTTTTATTATTATTTCATTATTCCCTCATCGTTTAAGTATAATTTGTGTTAGGTTAACTATATTAAGATAATAACTATTTTTGTGAGTAATATGAATAATAAACATTACTGTTTAGGGTGGTGCGAAAAAAAACCGTCTCCTTTAACATGAAATGCACGTCAAAGTGTCGCTAATGCCCGATTTACACATCGACAAGTACAGTAGCGAGTTAAGTAGTATTTTAAAATTAAGTTGATTTAAATAGATCTCCTTCCTATTTTTTGGCGAGTTAAGTACGAAGTAGCCCCCTCTCTCGCGTCTCGCCAACTTAAATCGGCAAAAAATAGGATGGAGATCTATTTAAATCAACTTAATCAACAACTTACTACTTAACTCGCTACTGTACTTGTCGATGTGTAAATCGGGCTTAACAAAGAAGCTGTATACACTAGTGACGCGTTACAGATCGAATAGATTGGTCTTCTTGGAAGCGCTATAACAAGTTGGACCATACAAAAGCAAAGGGAAAATGACCGAGCGTTGAGTTGCATTTACCAGAAATACTGAAGTAAATAAATGCTGTCATATTTATTTACTTTCTGTTATGTTAGCACACATCTATAGACGCGTGTAGGGACATGTCACACATGTGTAATATGATATAAGATGTTTATGTGTGTAAGTACATAGGTAGTGGCGACTGCGTTCGCCTAATAAGTTTTCAGTCGTAATAAAGCACAAGAATGGTGAACACGTATTTGTTTATTTGAAATCCTATATTAACTATCCTACACATATATCATTCCCTAAATAACACATCCCTAAACTGGTGACCCCTGTGTCCTTTCTTGTGTTTTATCTCCTTTTTATTTTCCAAAATACCATGTCTATCGCGAATACATCACCTATACAGTTGAAACCCGAGCCACGCGCTGAGGACGTGTCAGCGCTGGCTAGTATAACAGTGTCGTCACGTATACCGGATTTTTGGGCGGACCAACCGCGACTCTGGTTCGTTCAATATGAGGCTGTGGTGGCAAACCAGAAACTCAGCGAGGCTGCGAAGCTGAATTTAGTAGTTACGAAGCTCAATAAAAGTGCAATTCAACAGGTTAGTGACCTACTTTTAGCACCTATCGAGACGCGTAAATATGATACGCTTAAGGAGAGGTTATTACAAGTCTTCGAGGAATCAGAGACTCGCCAGTTCCAGAAGTTACTAGGAGAAATGGAACTAGGTGCCCAGAAGCCTTCACAACTCCTAAGGCGCATGAGAGACTTGGCGCGTGGGAAGATACCAGACTCTACCTTGCAAATTATGTGGAATAGTCACCTGCCGGCGGCAGTCCAGGCTGTACTGGCGGTCACAGAGGTCAAAGAGCATATCAACATATGTTAGGATAACTTGGCCGTGGTAGCGGACAAGGTTATGGAAGCGACACGTACTGCGGAAATTGCAATGGTCACACCTAACGTCGTTCCCAAAGATACTTACGCAACGGCGGAATTGGTAGCTGCTTTAGAGAAACTTAGCGTCGAGGTTGCAGAGATGCGTCGTGAGCGGCAACCACAGCGCGGGAGAAAAAATTACAGGTATGGTCAATCAAGGTCGCGCACTAGAGATAGGAGTAGAGGTCGACGGGACCCCCACAAGCGGTTGTGTTACTATCATTACAAGTTCAGGTCAGATGCTACCAAGTGCGTACAACCGTGTAACTGGGAAGTGCCAAACAATGTTTCCCCGACGGAAAACTAGCGTCGATACAACCTGTGGCGGAGGTATGTATCAACCCGTCAAATCGCCTATGTGTATTAGATCGTAAAAGTGGACTAAAGTTTCTTATAGATACGGGTGCTAACGTGTCGGTCATTCCTATATCTAAAGTGAATTTAAAAAAAACCGCGAGTGACGGATACAAACTTTACGCAGCTAACGGTACTGAAATAGAAACGTATGGTGTGCGTACTTTAGTTTTAGATCTTAGTTTAAGGCGAGCTTTCCGATGGACATTCATAGTGGCGGCTGTTAAACAACCTATAATAGGGGCAGATTTTTTAACCCATTATAAGTTGTTAGTTGACTTAAGCGCACGTAGACTAGTAGATCAAATTACGCGTTTAAATGTTATTGCTTCAATCGTGTGCCATGGTGAGTGTGAGTCATCTATTAAAACAGTGTACAATAATAATATGTGGCATGATATACTGTGTAAATACCCTGAAATAACTAAGCCAGTCTCATATAAAGATATTCCTAAGCATTCGGTGTGCCATTATATCGAAACGACGGGCCCACCGGTGTATGCAAAAGCGAGACCGCTTCCACCGGATCGGTATAAAAAAGTTAAAGCGGAATTTCAACATATGTTAGACTTAGGAATCTGTAGACCATCCAAAAGTCCATGGGCAAGCCCACTGCATGTGGTACCTAAGAAAAATGGAGAATTACGTCCATGTGGAGACTATCGACGGCTAAATTCAATTACAAAGCCCGATCGTTATCCCATCCCACGTATAAACGATTTTAAATATTTATTAGCAGGAAATAAAACTATATTTAGTAAATTAGATTTAAATAGGGCATATCATTTTATACCTGTTTCGCAGGAGAGTATAGAGAAAACTGCAATCATAACGCCTTTTGGGTTGTTCGAATTCCCGCGAATGACGTTTGGCTTGCGTAATGCAGCACAGTCATTTCAAAGGTTTATGGACACAATAGTCCTACGCGGTTTTGATTTTGTTTTTAATTATATCGACGATTTGTGCATAGCCAGTGACTCAAAAGAAACCCACAAGGAGCACTTGAATGCAGTTTTTCAAAGGTTTAACGAATACGGCATTACAATTAATATTTCTAAATGTGTTTTCGGTGTTTCGAAACTAGATTTTTTAGGTTATGAAGTGTCAGCCGACGGTGTTCGTCCGCTAGACGATAAGGTACAAGCAATTGTAAAGTTCCCGAGACCTGAAAATATCGAGCAATTGCGTCGTTTTCTCGGTATGGTTAATTTTTATCGTACACACATTCCTAAGGCTGTAGAGTATCAAATAGAATTAAATACTTATTTACATAACACCAAAAAGCGTGATAAAACTATTATTAAATGGACTGATAAGGCCATCGAGGCATTCGAACAATGTAAGGAAAGCTTAAAAAGCGCGGTTACATTGTCATATCCATTATCAGACGCTAATTTATGCTTAATGACAGATGCTTCTAATATAAGTGTCGGTGGTGTTTTACAACAACAAATTAATAATAGTTGGAAACCTTTAGGATATTTTTCTAAGAAATTAACGCAAACGGAAATGAAATACTCTACTTATGATCGCGAACTTTTAGCTATATTTATGGCAATTAAATATTTTAAAAATTTAGTGGAAGGTCGAAACTTAACTATATTTACGGACCACAAGCCACTTATTTACGCTTTCAGTAAAATAAATAGCGATAAAGAAAGTCCCCGGCGTATACGGCAACTTTCATATATTAGTGAGTTTAGCACGAATATTAAGTATGTAAGTGGAAGTCAAAACGTAGTAGCAGATACTCTCTCACGAATAGAGACAATAAATTGTCCCACGGTTATAGATTATGCGACGTTAGCAGATAAGCAAGGCAGTGACGATTACCTACAGCAGGCGTTACGAGTGTCGGATTACAACTTACAGTTTAAACAATATCACCTACCGGGTTGCGATAAACAAATTTACTGTGAGATCTCAACTAATAAAGTAAGACCTTATTTAACCGAAGAGTTTAGGTTAATAGCCTTTCATGCAGTACACGATTTAAGCCATCCTGGTGTGAAATGTACTAGACAGTTGGTTAAACAAAAGTTTTTTTGGCCAAATATGGATAGAGATGTTACTAAGTGGGCCAGAGCGTGTGCAATATGCCAAAAAGTTAAGGTCAGCAGGCACACTATTTCAGGTTTAGGAAATATTGAACAGGCCGATCGTTTTCAACATGTCCATATAGACATAGTAGGGCCGTTAACGATTTCTGCTGAAGGCTATCGTTATTGTGTTACACTTATAGACCGCGCCACCGGCTGGGCAGAGGCAGTTCCTGTCCAAAGTATTACAGCAGAAGTTATTGCGAGAGTAGTGTTTGAGTGGTGGATTTCTCGTTTTGGCTGCCCTTCGAAGCTTACAAGCGACCAGGGTAGACAATTTGAAAGTGATTTATTTAATAAACTTATGAAATATTTAGGTATACATAAAATCAGGACCACCCCTTACCATCCACAAAGCAACGGCATGATAGAACGTTGGCATAGAGCACTAAAAGTGGCTCTTATGGCACGTTTACAATGCAACAAATCATGGGTAGATGAGCTTCCGATAGTGTTGTTAGGATTACGTACAGCTACTAGAAGCGACAGCGGTATAAGCGCAGCAGAATTAACATACGGTAAGACGATTCGATTGCCCGGTGATTTTTACGACGAAACCAAAGTATGTATGTCGGATTCGGAATATTTACAGTTGCTTAGGGATAGTATAAGTAAATTTAAACCTCGACCACCAAGCCATGGTAATTCACGATCGTTGTTTGTTTCTAGTGATTTAAATACGTGTCAAAGTGTTTTCGTGAGAAATGAGTTAATGCGAAAGTCACTTCAGCCACCATATGACGGTCCATACAATGTTGTAAAAAGACAAGGAAAGACTTTTATTATTAAGATAGATGGTAAAGAAAAATGTATTTCAATAGACAGACTGAAACCTGCCTATATTATTGATAGTAATAATTTTTGTACTAATTTAGACGTCACGAATAGTAATCATTATCATGTAAATAATAATCAGGAAACTTCTAGCAAAATTATTAATCATAAGACAACGCGAAGTGGCCGTGTTATCAAAACACCTTTGCGTTTTGCTTAATTAACAATCTTAACTATGTGACGCAAATGTACTTTGTATTAAGGTTATTTATCATTGCGAAATAATAATTTTGTAATGCAAATGTAGCATACCTAGAATTATAATACATTTTGTTAATTAATTTTTTAAACTATTTTTTTTTTGCACACAGACACATAACATAAAAGTAAATGGTAACAAAAACTTTCATCATTTCTATTTTTTTTTGTTTTTCTACACTTAAATAAGTACATACTTTTGCAGTTTTACACAATGGATACTATATACAATACTATTTAAGCTTTAACATATTTTTGTTACGAATAAATGGAAATTGCTTAAATGTTATATATGAAAAACTTTATTTTTTATGCAGTATACAGTACTTGCTTAATATAAATATTATTATGTATGTACCTAATTGAAATTTAGGAATACATATTGTTTTTAGTAAATTGTTTACAACATCTCTAGTTTTGATAAATGTATATTTTAAGACTCTTAAATTGTTTATTTAGTTGTAATATAAATATTGTGTCTCGCACACCTCTCATGGTGTTGAGTTTTGAGACTGTTATTGTAAGTCATTCGATCACGATAAGCAAAATTGTTATCGCTGCTCGCACACAGATATTGCATTGTTACACATTGTTTTTAGTTATGATTAGTTTTAAGAATTGTAGTTTATTTTAATTGCTCTAGTTGCTAGTTTATTTAGAGCTGTTCACACATCAGTTATTTGATCGTCGAGATCTTTTTCAGATTGTTATTCTATGTTATGAGTGGTTCATAACAATATAGTTATTGTGTAATATTTAACTAGGTAAATAAAATATTTTATAAAGAATAAGGTTCTTAATACTAATTGTAAATTAACTTAATAGTAAAACTATTATGGTCTTTCACAATTTCAGACAATCTCAGCCGTCTCAGAGTAGTGGTGTTTTAATAAATAAAAATAAATTTTTATTTTTTGTTAAGGGGGGAATGGTGTAGGGACATGTCACACATGTGTAATATGATATAAGATGTTTATGTGTGTAAGTACATAGGTAGTGGCGACTGCGTTCGCCTAATAAGTTTTCAGTCGTAATAAAGCACAAGAATGGTGAACACGTATTTGTTTATTTGAAATCCTATATTAACTATCCTACACATATATCATTCCCTAAATAACACATCCCTAAAACGCGTATTGTTCCTGTATTAACGGTGGCTTGTCTATGAAGTTTCTTAAAGTAGTTCTTATTACACGTATCACATTTTTTTAGACGCTTAACTGTTTTCTCTACGCCTTCCTTGGTATATCAACAAATTCTTGCTATGCTCGACTTTTGGGTAAAAGGTCTCAAAAAAATTGACCCTTTCAAAACTGCTTAATATTAATGCCACAGTCCCAAAAGGGACTTATTAAACTAATACCAAGAATTCACACATCAATTTGAATGAAAACAAGGAACTTAGCATGTCCTTATTAGTGAGTTAATGAAAAATTCATAGTTTTGATCTTGGTCGTGGCAAAAAGTTCCATAATAATATTTTGTACCTCGGTTAGGCTCAAAGAAAGGGACCACATAAATTTGCCTCCAACGTAATGGTAATTACTTTTGCTAATCTATATTTTTACCCTTTACTTTAAAATGGTGTTATGTTTTATCTCAAAGTATGATAATAAAAATGACAAAGAAACGGTCCCCCACATTGCGTACTTATAGGTATGCTTATATTTAAACAAAAAAAAAATATAGAATCGATTTTGAAACATGAGCTGAGATTATTCTGAATTTAAAAGTTAACTACGAGTATTACGTATTCGATAAATTGTTGTTGTAAGAACCAGGTGCAAATTAAACATTTAGTGTATACTTTAACAAGGCCCCTATGAGATTGCAAACTGAATACTGGCTGAGAATATAGATAATATTTTTTTCTATCTATTTTCTAGTGCGCACGCTGTAACCGAGGGGGTTTATGCTTGAATAACCGGCGCGGCGCGCCACTGTCCTTGGCATAAATACTGCCCCAGTACGAAGCTTTTTTGGAGTCATGGAGTTTCTATAACCAACGTAATCTTGTTGAAATACAGATCCTCAAATTCCTTTAAAAGACGAATTCTTCAACGAGCAAATTCTAGTAACACACCAGGCAAAAACGATACAAATTATTTATGTCCGGGAGTTCCGCGTTAATGCAGTGACTGTTATAATAACATTTTCGAACAAACCACTACACGGAATACATAAACAATGTGCAGAACAACAAAAATTTGCCATTTCGTCATCACGGTTTGTTGAGTGAGAGTTTGAAAAAAAAAATTTCACCGTTTTACTCGTTGCCGCTTTGGTTTTGATTTTGTTTTTCGTGAGTTAGCATAACCACCAGGGGAAGTTAACTGGACTGTAAATTCTACAGACCAAATAATAATTATATTGACCCATAAGTTTTATATTTTACTTTTTATATACTTTTTATACATAGGCAGGTAGGGCAAAGTAACTAACAAAAGGTACATCATAACAGCCCATTAATGTCCCACTGCAGGGACGGGCCTCCTCCCGTGACGGAGGGATACTTGGCCTACTAATACCACGCTGGCCAGACGGATTGGTATAGGGTTTAATTTTAAGTTTTCCTTCTTTTTATTTCGTAAAGATAATATTGACGGATAGTCCCTTAGTCGGTTTTTACGACACCCATGGGATGAGATGGGGTGGTGACATATTGTATTCTTACTCCGTCACCACACGGAGGGTACATACGGTTTGGTAAAGGGTAGAGACAGGCCTATGCCCAGTAATGGACGACGTGTCGTTACGGTGAGATGATGATGACTATACTTGATTACGACCAGAAATACTTTATCGAAGATTTAAACATTGCGCTCCTGTTTTATTTCCAAATATAAGCACTGTACATACTCCAGAGTATAGTATGGGTATTTTAATAAGAAATACAAAAGACACTGAAATTCAAGGATGTACTTAGTTGTACAAGGAAATGCCTAAGTGAACTCATTGCTCGGACAACTTAAATACTGTCTACTATCTCTGGCCGGCAGCGACACTGCGAAGTAATTACTGCATAGAAATGCAAGCGACGTACTTTGAATGCTCTTTTATTAATACAACTGTATATACCACCAGTTTGTACTATGTACCTGCAATAATAATATTAAGAATTTTATACCTACAGTTTATAAATATAAAATTATGTTTCTAAGCTTCTGGTAACTAATTTAATCAGTCTTAAAAATCCTAATTCATTTTTGGTCAAATTTATATGATATCATTTTGAAATATTTCTTTTTGAATTTCATAATCCTTAATGAATTTAGGTAAGTAGGGTCATACCACATAATAATGTAACGCAAACGGATCGGCATCGCCTCGCCTTTTTCCTCGGTGTCAAACGTCAAAAATCCGATTACGTTACGTATCCGATTAGTGTGCGGTGCAGTAAGGAGTTTCATACAAATAATACTGAACGGCTCGAGTTGATACGGTGACGATCCGTTTACGTTACGTTATATGTGCTACGACGCTTAATTGTTAGAACGGATATATAAACGTAGATCCAAAAACATAACCCTCTTTCTGTTATGCTTTTATTTTTATATACGTGTTATGTCATAAAATAATTTCACCCCAAGTTGCACAGTTTCATTATATGTCTTCAAGATCTTGTTAGCTTACTATTATGCAGGCTTATCGCGTCTAAAATAATCCTACATCATAGTTTTATAGCGTACGTTATTAAAAATATTATACGAGTATAATCATCATAACAGCATATTAATGTCCCACTGCTGGGACGGGCCTCCCCTCGTGACGGGCCTACTAATACCATGCTGGCCTGACGGATTGGATTGGGTTTAATTTCAAGTTTTCCTTCTTTTTACTTCGTATTTACGGTAAGTCCCTTAGTCGGTTTTTACGACACCCATGGGATGAGATGGGGTGGTGACATATTGTCACTTACTCCGTCACCACAGGGAATATGAGTATAATTTTAGTACCTACCTAATATAATTAGGAAGTTTAGTTGTTTCGTTGAACATACTATTAAAACTAGTACTGATTTGTAACAGGCTCCTAAAAGAGAATGAGGTTTTCAATTGAAGTCCTGAACGGTTTTAAATTAGTCTAATTTACTTTATGTATAATATAATATTATGTATTTACATAAGGGCTATTAACATTCAGAAAAGAAAGTAGTTTTAAAAGTAAAAACTCATTAATGTCCCACTGCAGGGACGGGCCTCCTCCAGTGGCGGAGGGATACTTGGCCTACTAATACCACGCTGGCCAAACGGATTGGTATAGGATTTAATTTCAAATTGTCCTTCTTTTTATTACGTAAAGATAATATTCACGGATAGTTCCTTAGTCGGTTTTGACCACACCCATGGGATGAGATGGGGTGGTGACACACTGTATTCTTACTCAGTCACCACACGGAGATGCCGACTTCAAACATATCGGTTTAATCATTCTTGCAATTTAGGTACAATAGCAATCTTACTTCCATCTAGGCAATAATTTTCCTTAGCCTTTATTAATCCGATCTAAATACATAATATTAAAAAGAAAATACAACAACAAGGAGAAAAACCTAAGTAACCGTCACAGAGGTAAGCTACAAGAGAAAACAAAAAGTTTACGTACAAGAGGTACGTGCTTCATTCAAGTTGAGCTTATTATCAATTTCATTTGAGTCAGTGGGTTATGCGGTTGGAAACTTTAAAGACGTTGCATTACATTTTGTCATTTTCTTTGTATAAAACAAATGATAACTTTTTTAATAACGTTAACCTCATTTTATTTAAACGTTATATTTACAAGGGTCTCGTTAAATATAATTAAAGAATTACTATTCAAGTGTCAGTATTTTAACGGCAGTGGTATGCGTTTTAAATAAACTAGAATGTATAGCAAAGTTGGAAAATTTTGACACGAAACCTGTTACAACCCATTTAGAATGCGTTAAGTGCTCTAATACATTGTAATGCCTGTCTCTACAGTGGAAGGTTAATAGATAACTACGCTGATATAAATAACAGTCTTGACAAATCTCTTCAAAGAAATAATCTCCTTCCATTTATCAAATCTGATTGACAATTTACCATCATTTTGAGTGAACAAAAAATTACAAAGGAATAAGTAATTTTTGATGAGAACGAACGATCCAACGAAATTTAAAAACTCTTAAGCTACAGCAATATTCTATTGGCGTCATGGCCAGGTTATTTCAATCTACCCTTAATTTAATTCTGTCGCGAATGGATTTTGTTGGAAATGGAACGACGTAAATATAACCATCGGGCTAGGAGCTCCTTATGATTAAATTGATAGCTTACAAGTGCCGACAGTTGATAGTATTTTCTTTGGAAGCTTTTTAAGCTACGTAATATGTTATAATGGAAGGTTTGATATGTAGTGTATGATATATCTTTATCAGCTGATATCCCTTTGACAACATATCCAGTTGATGTCTGTTTCAGAAGTAAATTTGTATTGCCAAGACGTATAGTATAGGGTTACGGTTTCGATATGTATATTTTTTTGTGAGTGTCATCCAAGGGTGCTCGCTAACTCCACATTATTTAAATTAAAAACCTATTATAAGAAATGTCCTTTTCAAGACAATAAATAATTGTCAAAGAATTGAATTATTAAATTAAGAAATCAAAAAATTTAGTGACATAGAAATGATATTAATAGAAACATCTTTGCAAAGCTATTGACTTATTAGCGACATTATACCATCATCGTCTCTCTCTACCTACTATACGCAATAATTGTCTATACATTTTCGAATCACGTACGTATAATATAATCCCTAACGATCGCCACGCGTCGCTTGAGTAGAATGAACGTTGATTTAATAACGGAGAACAGAGCATCCGTGGAGCGTTGATATAATGTTCAACTAAATAATACGGACATCGCACACCACCGGGTGGGCAGCTCAGAAACGACAATGTTGTCCCCTCTACTCCTTGATTAATTCCTCACATACCTCAACGTCGTTTATGATTGCAAATGATGCAAAAAAACTTTGGATTTAAGATACACAAGCTTTTTTATAAAGAAACAAATTTTTAAGAGACAGAATGAAACACTACGTCTGTTTGTCCATGAAGTTCAATTTGTATAACAGTAAATAATTCAATATGTTTATTTAACTCGTATTCACTGGTGACGTATATTTTTAGATAAATTTGTAGGTTCATGGCACAGACATTATTATAATGAAAAATAAAGTTAGGGCATTAAAGACTACGACTACAGCTGCTTAATTAAAATTTTTACTTTGTTCAAAATATAAACCTTAACGCAGATAAAACTGTCAGGAGCTAATTACAAATATACACTTACCTTTAAAAGAACCAAATAGGCGTATAAAGGTAAAATTAATAATATAACACAATCGACGGCCTCTGTGGCGTAGTGGTTATACAACATGACTGCTACGCAGAGGTCTCAGGTTCATTGGTCTGAGTGTTTTTATGTATAATAAGTATGTATTTACAAAAAAAAAAAATAAGTATTAATATCCGTTGTTCTGTTACCCATAACACAAGCTGGTTAAGTCTAGCTTACCTTGGGAACAGATGGCGCTGTGTAGAGATGTCCGTGAATATTTATTTTTTTATTTATTTATCGGACATATTAAAAATACATGATGGACAAATTAAGTCAAAGCCAAACCGGACATTTTAATTTACCCGGGAACTTTAAATGATTCCCTAATATCAACTGCCTAATATCCGTTTGATGATAAACTCACGATAGAACATAACATACTTTTTCCAGGCACTATCTGTACTATAAAAATAAGAGAGCAAAAAAAGCCACAAACAAAAATGTACAAAGAAAATGATAAACCTTTTCATCATAACTTAAATTTACAAAAAAGGTTAAACGTTAAGGCATTAACAAAGAAGGGTAAACTTTCAGTCTTTTACATATAAAAGGTTACCTTTTTATGTCCTTTACCGAGCAAATGCTCTGCATCCGGAAAAAAGACTCACTATCTACTCGTTAAAGGAAAAAACCCAAACAATCGGAGGATGTCTACGCGCTACTATTAACAAAGAGCTCTGCATTAAAGTACTGATTAAATAAAGGCTAATACTCTTTTGAATTAACATTTCAATAGACAAATACATGTATATTATCCTTTACCTTAAACTAATATTATCGGGTTTGATTCCCATTCAATGCAAATCTTTGTGTGCATGAACATGATTGTTGCATTGGTCTGAGTGTTTCGTATGTATGTATTTACAAAAAAAAGTATTTAACTATGTTTATCCGTTGTCAAGTACCCATAGTACAAGCTTTGCTTAGTTTGGGACTGGGTGGCGATGTGTGAATGTGTGAGGATTATTTATTTATTATTCAAATTAATCTGTTCTTAAGATATTGTATGACTAAAATGTCTTAAATATTACTGTATCAGAGATTATTAGTTTAGTGTTGCATGCAGAAATATTTCAAATCATCCATGATTCGCTTTAAAGTATGTCCTCTACTACTGATGGATACTTGCCGTAGCACGCTAGCCAGACGGATTGGAATTTGGTTTATAGGTATGTGGGTTCCATCATTTTGAACAGAAACAAATTGTTCGTAGTTTTTCCTCAGACAAAGATTGCGACACCCTCGTCTTGAGATAAAATGTTGACATAATTTATTCTGAACCTGTCAAAACACAATAAAAAATATCTTTTTCTAAGTAATTATGAAGCAAGAGCTTTAAAGAAAATGATAAACAAACTAAGATTTTTTTGTATTATTTAACTTATCTACTTACTTGACAAGACGTAAATAAAAAGTTTAAACAGTAAAAAGTTTTATATCCGCTACGAAACCAACCTCCAAAATGTAATAAAAAAATCATAAAACTCAGTTACCACCAAAAGAGAATGTAGCTATTTATTTTGTTCCGGGAATTAAACCAGCCCGATTTACCTCGCATCTACATTCGCACAGATTTGAATCAACGCCAGACCAATATTCAGCGGAGCGACAAATCAGCACTTCGATATTGCCTCCATTTGGGCACCCACCTCAATATATGAAAATCTGATTTTTCATTGCGCCAGCCAAACGCCACACGCGGTCCTCTCTTTGCTGAAATATTTAATATTTACAAAATTCGGTAGGCTTTGCGCCATAAAACTGGCAAAGCTAACTCAATTAAACGAACGATTGTAACTTCTTAATGGCCATTTTATAGTCTTATCGGGTATGGTGAATATTGAATTGATGCAATATATTTAAAATAAACGGCACGCATACAGTATTTGATCTAATTAATACATTTATTTAGTAACATAAGTAGAAAAGTCGAACGCAGGTGCGATGCAGTTCGAACTAATACGAATAGTAAAATAGTAAAGAAACGTTAGAAACTTTATCGAGATTTCCAACCTTAACGACCAGCTTATAGATAATTCTCCAAAATAAATTATCCTTAAAAGGATTTTAAAACTTTATTTTAAAATTGTTCAAAGCAAAATCGTAAAAATGTCAATTCTAGTAATAAGTAGTATCGGCACATTTACAATTTACGATTTTGCCGTAACATTATCTTTCGTATTACATTTTCCAGAACGTTAATATAAATTATTGTAGAGTAATTAATGCCATATTAATAACTAAGAACGGTACACGAAGCTTCCAAATATTTAATTACGGTATTGTTCATATAAGTAATGAGCAAACAAGGCGTACGACACTCGTTTAAATAACATTAATAATGTCAAGTCTCCGGTTCAGAGTAAGAGTTCGTTTTGTATTAATACATTCAGGCGTTGATTATGAAGCAATCTTTTAACTTTTTTATTGTTGAATACGCAATGTATACAGTAAATGTGTAAAGTAATTTTTTTTAAATAAAAACTAGTATCCAAATGTTCAATGTGGTAATCGCATTCCATTCTTTACTATTTTTACTACTTTTACTTACAGAAACAATGTAGAGTTTTTAAAAGTGTATAATGTAATAATTCCCCTGTTATGTAAGCTTGTGTGATTTAATTAATATGTTAATTAATTATCATTACAAAATGTTAATTAAATTATTGTTGAGTGTAAAGCTTCACGCTATTTCAGCACATCAAAGCTTGCATAATTTTAATGACTTACATCACACTAAAATGGTAGATACATAAATGTGTATCTACCATTTTACATGTGTAACTATAGAGTTTATTTTCATACACTGCTTCATATTTTTGGATACTTTGGATGCTTAGATACCTTTGGCTCTGTGTTTGTTACTATTACTATGAGACGTCTTGAACGAACCCATATATTTGACGATGTCATTATTTCGATATATTTGCGCATGATGAGTGCTTCACACATTTAGGTAGAGGACTTTGGGTGTATTTTTATTATTGATTACTTTGGGAGTTACTTTAAATTTGAATTAGATGTCACTTTATATAAGGAGTTGACTGTATGTGTTTTGAAGCTCCGAATGAATTTTTCTTATGGCAAATTGTAAATGACCGTATTGCCTGCGAAGCATTCGTCTATTACAGGAGGAAACACCACCCTACAGTGATACTTATTAGGCTCGAAGGAAACAAACCACAAGCTTTTATCAAGCCTCTATTACAAATTGCATTTGTAGGTGACTGCATTCCGAATAGCAAATTGCTGCTAGATCACTGTTATTTGTAGCCTGACAGTCCGCCTTTATCGTGTCTATCTCCTTGATTACTCTGTGCAATGCGTTCATATTATTATCATTATTCATATGTGTCCGCAAGGTATGAACCACAGCTTAATACCTACATATTAATAATTAATACGTTTATAAGTTATCAAGAACGCTCTGTTTTTTTAAGTTTTTTACTAAATTTACTCGTACTTAAAAGAAAAGATGTAGTTTCAAATCAGAAGTAATAATGTTAAACAAAGTTAACCAATTCTGCATAACAATTTTCAAATTGTGCATGTTATAAAGTAGCAGAGACGTACTGTTGTCTTTACAAACATGATTGTCAAATATAAAAATTCCATTTTCTTTTATGTTAAATGATTCGGAGAGTATTCGGGATTCGAACTGTAAATAACAAGATTACAGTGAAACTGACTCGCTACAACATTTAGGTCAAAAGTAAAATACGTATAAACCTAACTTTTACACTCGTATGAATTCATAACTGTTTCGATTCAATTCCATTGGCTCCTATCATTTCAAAGGTTTGAATATCGAAACTGTCGTAAGCGGCTTAAAGTGGCTCCAATCTCGAATGGAGTGCTTTCTGCGCATGTGTGAGTGTATGATAGAGCGAAGTTATTATACAAGGAATCCCAGTGCACGTTAGTGTGTGTTTACGTTAGATACCATTTAGCAGTAACTATGATTCATGCGTAACTAACTATGCGGAAACATATTATGTATAGTAAATACAGATTCGGCATAAATTGGCCCCTTGATATTAGAATGTTAGCATAACAATACTATGTTTACCTTATTCTCTGTTTGGTATTATTTCTCATTAAATAAAATCTTTTTTATCTTAGGGTAAAATTAGGTTCAAGGAGTACTTACTAGTAAACATCTAATTTAGTAGAGATTAAGACCACATAAGACTTTTAAGGCGAGTTTTACAAATAGATTAACTGACTAGGCTTCATCGATATATAGCGATGTATCGATTCATGAGACGCGGGAAAGCCAGGTATGTATCAAATGAAACACATTGATTCTATTTACTTTTATTACGTTTTCTACAACTACTCTCTACGTATACTAAAATACTAAATATTAATAAAAGAATTAAATATAATAACTAAACTTATAACTGCGCAAATAAAACTTCTGTTCTGTCAATGATAATCTGCTTCGCTTCAGGGAAAAATGGTAAAATGTTGAACCACGAGTCCAAAGATAGTGTTAAAATGGTTACCTGTAAATACAATAATTTAATTTTGCATTTAATATCGCACTGAATGGAGTATAGCCTCCTTCATTTCACTAAGCAAAGGAAAATTGTCCAAGCCTGGCAATAAACATTAAAAATGATTTTATTAGAGTGTTCCTTGATCCAAAGCTATACTCTAAGATTGAGTTTTTTAAATCTTAAATCTACTTTTACAATGCTCACAAGCCAAAATGTGGTATAGTTTTTAGGTAAATTATAATATTTGTGGTATGATGTATAGCAGCCACGCACGCCACTGAAGCAGTTAAATAAATACACAAATAATCAAATCTGATACCTTAGTTTCAGCTCTATAAGAGAAATTATGTGGAATCCCTTTATTCATCCCTTGAAGGATTCCAAACATATCACCAGAAGTAAGAGTCTCGTGCGTAAACTCTGTGAAGTCGTTTCGGACTGATACGACAGCTACTGTGCCTCTAGCTACCCAGTACATACGTGCTTCGCTATCACCAGCCACTACTATGTAGTTACCTGAAAATATTAGCAGCTTGTAGTAAAATAATTGGAGTGGCGATAGACTAAGAACACTATTCAGTCTACGCACAGATACACGTATACTGGCGATGTCAGCGTCTTACTGACTAAACCTGCCTTTGGAGTCTGGTTGCTTCGAAAGGGCTTGTAGACAGTATCGAAACGAGTTTCTGAGACAAAGTTTCCGAAAGATAGTTCTAAGTGGTAACCGTCGTTCAATTAAAGGGAACTAATTTAAATCTGTTGTCTAGTACGATTAGTAGGGATGTGAGAACGTGTGAGGATTAAAATAATTTTTTTATCCTCACACATTAACACATCGCCACCTAGTCCCAAACTAAGCAAAGCTTGTACTATGGGTACTAGACAACGGATAAACATACCTAAATTCTTTTTTTTTGTAAATACATACATATTATACATAGAAAACACTCAGACCAATACAAACAACCATGTTCATGCACACAAATATTTGCATTGAGCGGGAATCGAACCCGAGCGCTTTGAGTAGAAGCCATGTAATATAACGACTGCGCCACAGAGGTCGTCATATATATTAATAATGTACTTTAGTTATGTGTCTAAGCATATTAATTAAATATTTATCATGAATACATTTGATAGAATACGATTATAAGTCTATAATTCCTTTAACAAAGAGTACATTAAGGACGGTAATGTCAAAAGGACTTGTTAAATCTATTGTGACGAAATAATACATTATGCATGATTCCTGGGTAACCCTTTCTTTATTCAACGTAAGCCCGATCATTCTCGTCTGAGACAACCGCATGTTTTAAAGAGTGACCCTCCCTCATTATTTTAACCTAATCCTTTTGAGGCTCACAGGAGACATTGGGATCAATAGCTTTCTTTGTAACAAAGTCCGCCATTTTAATTGAGAAAGAATGGATTGTTTTAACTATATTACTTCAAAGGTGAATTAGAAGGTCAACTCTCTAAGTTGACCTTGGCTTTTGCTTTTCAACTTTGTTTGTGTAATTTATAATAGTACGTTTAAATAATAGTATATAAATAAATAATAGTAGGTAGGTACATGAAATACGACACAATACTATCCTCTCTATAAGACGAATGGTGAGGTTTCATCAGGGTAAGCGTGGTAGTTCAGCGACCTACATGCTAAACGTAATAATGCAGTAACGAGGAACCAATTATATGAGGGTGATACTGGACCGCCCAAGAAGGAAACATATTTGCACAAGAAATTATACAACATAAAAATAAATCAAAATAAAATATTATTACCACCCTGCCCAGCCCAAACGGATCGTAATAGAATGTTAGGTATGTCAAATGTTTAATGCTTTATTTCGTTGAGACCTTTGAACTTTCCATTAGTCTGCTTTTACGGAATCCACGGTATAACATAGGGTGTAAGCATGATTTATTTTTACAACGAAAGTCTAAAAATATATTCTAAAGACATTGAAATATACTTTAGTTTTTTTAAGCTTACCAGGAAAGAAAATCGTATAATCGAGTACCACAGTAAGTTGCCGCAGAAAGGCATCACCGGTGTCAGAGAATATAAAGCAGTTCCTCAGGTAATGGCTGAACATCGCCGACATCAAATCGCAACGTCGCACATAAGGAGTGTGTGATAGTAAAACTGGAAGCTAAAGTAAACAGTACGGAAATTTACTTTATTTTATTTAGCTTAGGGAGTGCCTATAATATATTCTACCCCAACTTCACCCACTTAAGAGGTTGATTTCTAAAAAAATCCGCATTGGATTCTAAATGGCAGCATGTGTATGAAATATATATGTCGCCGGGAAATGAGGAAACCAGGGATTTCACAAAATCCCTAGGGATATGACGAAATCCCGTTTCTACTAGAAAATAAATCCTTATATTTTTGTTTGTAGGTCAAAAACACAAGGATTCTAACTTCTATAGGTTAGGTTAGAACTGTGACCATAATGCACGAGGCGAGCGAGCGAAGCGAGCGTGCTGCGGCAGCGGTCGCCGAAGAGCAAGGCATTTTCGATATTTACCGGGATTTCGTGATATCCCTAGTGATTTCGTAAAATCCCTGGTTTCCTCATGTCCCTGCGACATATATACTGCTAAATTTTAATAAGACGTATCTTTATACAACCGAACATCTATTTTATGCCCGTTAGAGGCGGAATTTACAAAATTCCTTTCATAAAAAGCGTAAATCTAATGTCCCTAACCCCTATGGTTTAGTATATAATATGATGATGGACTAGTCAAGACAAGGTTTAATATAATATCTACTCGAATAGATAACGATATCTACTCACATGGGTAACGATCCAAGAGAGTTATGAGTATGATGAATGCTATTTAATTACGCATAGCTGCTTCATACATCATGTCACCATAACTCTATGCTACTCTCCGTTATAATTACACTGAAGTGCTATTTGTTATAACTTGTATTATAAATAAATTATAATTTTACCACACACCTGTCGTCCCCGTTCTGTCGTCCAAAGTTGTTGTATGTAATTCCAAAACTTCTTCAACTGGTAATCTATAACAATTAACTGTTAGACAAGTTAGATATATACTTTGAAGAGTAGCAAAAGTATGGAAAGAGGCCGTTTTTATCACTTAGTTATTTATCGAACTTCAAATGTATTTATTTTAAGATTTTGGTATACTTTTTTTGTATTGCTTTTTCTTCCTAACAACATCTTATTAATATCTTACTGTATGGCATGCCTTATCCAGTGACAAAGGGAAACTTTGTCTACTGATCAGACGGATTGGTAATTGCATTTTACAACCATCTTTGGGAAAAGATACTATCATAGAATTTTTTCTTAATTATCTTTTTGTAGTTTTTTTACGTTCGTGACGCCGTATTTTAATTCCATATTCAAAAAAAGATAAGTGTGTATACTCACTAGATAGTCCCTGATTCCTTAACATATCAATGAGTTCTTTGGTAACTTTCTCATATGCAGTGAGGCCGAATTTAGTTGCATAAGCCAACTGTATAGAAGTAGCTACTACAATAGCTGCAAGCATTTTCCCACAAATGAGAATTATGCCGAGGATTGCGATCGGTAATATATCATCTATAACGAACTCGTCAGTACCCGTGGTTGTAAGTTGAGATACAACCATGTAAAATGAGGAAGCGTAGTCCCAACGCCGATGTGGTGTATCCCTAAAAACAAAAATATATTTTTATACAGTCTAGTAGTATGAATACCTGATAGGGGTAATAGGTAATACAAATATTGTGCAATTCGCTGATCTTGGGATAAAATGAGATAGAGAATAAAGATAATAATTGATCATGCGAAAGTTAAATAATACTCAGACAAATCGAATAAAATTTCAAAACAATTGATAAAAATATAGTGTGACAGTGAGACTACCGTTTACGTTAAATTATTTTCTGTTCTTTCTTTACCTGTAAAAGTCTTTTGAAACTAAATAATGGTTGAATCCTAAACCACGCTATCAAATAAAAATTTAACGAACACATAAACATAATTAACATTTGCACACTACTGCTTGGAGGTGGATTAAAACTGCCTAGACTGTACTATAGTAGCTATGGGTGTTTCTTCGAAATTCGATTCTTTGTCTGATTCATATGGGCAAATTTTTTTTTCACATTTTGGCTTATAAAACATGTTTTTGTCAAAGATGATAACCTAATATACAATGTCTGAAAAAGGCTTTTTTATGAAATAGTTTTCGAGATAATTAACTTAAAATTTTTTGAGGTCATATAAATCAGAATTAGGAACAAAAATGAAATTCTAGTTATAAAAATCAGTCATTTATTTATTAAAATCACAGTTGATAATCACAATGATTATCACCACACCTAAATCTAGTTATTAGAAGCATTGACAACTTGACAATATCAATCATTATCCGTGCCGCCATATTAACAATATGTGTGAAATTCTGATTAATATAGTATTTTTACAAAATTTTGCCTTTTAACATCGGTTAATCACTACACGTATACAATTAAGGATTGCTATTTATACATAGGCTTTTAGTCCCCAATTGAATTATATTTCCAACAGATTCAAGTTTGAAAACCATTTAAGTTAATTATAACAGCCAACATAGTAATCAGAAACACAGGTGAACCAAAGTAATATGAATCAGATATTTACATTTATAACTCCGCAACAACACTAACCAGCCGCATGTAACGTCGTGACCACGTCAGCAGAGTCCCTGGCTACCACCAGCACTAGAAGGGATCTCCTTATGTTTCGTACTTAGCTAGGTACGTTCGAGTAAAGCGCGCGAATATGAATCAGACTTTTGTGCCGGACACTCACAATTTATTTTTTTATTAAAAAACTATCGCAAATATTACTACCATTTTTTTTTGTGTAAAGAAACAACTAATATTCTATCGTAATATTTATAACGCACATCGATTCGTTAATAAGAAAAAGTGTTACTGTTACTAACGTTTAAGAAACTGGGGTACGGACACACCATATTAATCAGAAGAACGCTGTTTAATATTTTTTTTAAATATATAAAAAACTATTATTAAAAAACAATAACGTGTGCAAGATAGGTAACTGTCTATACTATGTTTAAAAAATAATTGCAGTTTGGTTGGTCTGTTAGTTACAAAGAAAAACCTCCAGACATCGAAAATGTTGGGCTCGAAGAATCACCCTTATACAATCTGTGACGTACAGTACCCGGCCGTAAATATTGCACATTGACTTTTGCAAAGAGAAAATCACCCAATTTCGACTTCGTAGAGCATCATCTCTGTCGCACACTATCAAATCATAATTTGTTTTAAGGGTACAGATTGTCTGCGCTAACAATTATAATAATATTAAAGCGGGACATTGTATTGTGGGCGCTATAAAGTTACTTAGATTTCACAGATAATCTCTTCAGAATAACTACGAGAGTTTCAAAACTCTTTGTAAATCAGATCTACGTGGATCTCAAAACTTCGAATGTTTAATTTATTTGATATTGTTTTGTAATACTGTTTCTATCCTATCCTGTAAGCAGTTCTATTTTACAAGATTTCTTCGTACAGGGCTTTGACCCGCGACGCCGAGAACAAGATCCGCCAATCTCCATCACATAGGCAAATGTTTTTTGGAGTTTTCCTTTTCTTGTACGCTTTTTATTTTTACCTCATTGTTTTTACGACACCTATTTAGCCAGAAAAGGAGTCTTGACATAAATTATTGTATTTTTAGTCCATTGCCATACGTAAATAATAGGAAGCAATAACTTTTGAAAGCTAAAATATTTATCTTTCAATAAACTTGAGGTGAGGTCTAGTCACTGTATGCACAGTAAGAAAGTTTTATGCATAGAGTATTGTAGAATAATACATAAATAATTATATTTTGTTGTCTGCCTAATATAAAGCAATGATATCGGCCGTGGATTCAATCTCCTGGCTTGCTACAAAATTTAAAACGATTAAAAATTACTTACGTATCAAGATGATGTATTTTAAGCATTCGTATAAAGCTAATAGGTGATATGCGAATCATGACTATGAGCCACAGACAAGCAAAGGTATGTATCACAAGTACCACAACTAAGATTGTCATCACTGCCTGGAAAAAATTAAGAAAAAGTTAAAAGAAGATACAGGTTTCAAATATAGTAGACGTGTAACGAGTACCCCCTAATTGAGTTTGATAAAATTTTGGAAGAAAGGTGAAAATGAAAGAGGTAGATCTATCTCTGGACCTCTAGTGTTGCAGTTGTCTATGGGCCGCCCGCAATCACTTACTATCGAATGACTCATTCAAACTTTTTACCATACCTAACCATTGACCCTACTCATGTTACTTTTATCTATAGTAATTATTAGGTGCAAATACAAAACATTTCAATTTTTTCTTAACTTAAAATTATCCAATCAACTTGCTCAATTTCATATTATTCTGGAATTACCCAATCAATCAAAATCGATGTACCGAACACTGCCTGTTTACATCGGAGGATTGATTACTGAGGGAGAAGGCCTCGTACTTTTGAAACGTTTAATAAAAATGTATGTACTTACGCATAAATTTTGTAGGCGGACTTATATACCAGCTTTGAAGAAAATTATGCAATAGCGTATATTATTATAACAGCCCATTTATGTCCCCCTGCAGGGACGGGTCTCCTCCCGTGACTGAGGGGTATTTGGCCTACTGATACCACGCTGGTCAGACGGATTGGTATAGGGTTTAATTTCAAGTTTTCCTTCTTTTTATTTCGTAAAGATAATATTGACGGATAGTCCCTTAGTCGGTATTTACGACACCCATGGAATCAGATGGGGTGGTGACATATTGTATTCTTACTCCGTCACCACACGGATAGCGTATATTATGTAGATACCTAATTAAATTTCGATGCGCTTTTTGAGTAAACTAGGTTACTAGACTTACAAAAGCCTAACCGTTTAATAAATGAGAACCTTCGTTTATTGCAATTTTCGGATCTGCATGATATCCACATACCCTTTTTTACTTTTTACAAAGTCCAGACTCAGAGACTTTCACAAACATCTAATAGTAGGTATACAAAAAGGACATCGTTTTATTTTGTGAATTACTAAAATATTTGTTCCTGATTGCATACGAACCCAGTTTGTGATATTGAAGTCTCAGACCAAATAAAAAATAAAGACGTAGCGCTGCGAACACTCGATTGAAGTATTCAAAACTACGCCTCGCTCTATACATACAAGTCACACGCACACATTTACTACCTAAACTACGCCTTATCGGTCAGTTGGCACTAGCTTGTCAATAGAGTCTGACATATTAACATTTTTCATTATTTATTCTGGAAAATGCCTAATTGTGTCGTAAAAGGGTGCAAAAACCAATCTTCAAAAAATAAAAAGCCAGATGGAATCACATATCATACGTAAGTAAATATAAAAACTCATAATTTTCATTATTAATATTATTGACTTATGATGACGGCTTGAAACACAAAACCTCAACAAGTGTTGGCACTAGTAAGCGTCAGAATTTTCCCCGTTTATGGGGTAAGTACTTGTAAGTAATGGAAAAGTAACATTAGATATATTTATAAATAAAAAATAAAAGAAAAATATGGCAATGCATTTTCTTTTATCATAATAAAATATTTACAAGAAAATCCATTGACGTATTTTTCTATCACGTTATTTGACAAGCCTCATGTCAGAGTCTCTTGTTTTAGAATAAAACTAAGTAAAAGAAAAAGGTTCGTTTTGCTTGTGCTGGGATTAGGATTGTTACCAAAATCGGTACCATCAAGAATTGATCTAAATGCGGGAGTTGTTTATAGAGGACATGTACATTTTTAAGGTTTCCTAGTCGAAATAAGATTGTAGCAGAGAAGTGGATTGAAGTCATTCGACTTAGCCGGAATAATGAATCATGGAATCCTAAGGCGCGCAGCGTAGTTTGTTCGACACATTTCGATAATGGTGACTTATATTATACTTACACAAAACGGACTTCGTCGTGTGCTCAAACATGGATATCCAAAGGTTTTGGTATTTGTTGTAATTATTCATTAATTAAATGATTTTGGAAAAATAATTGTTTTATTTTTACCCAATCTTGTCGGAATAAACATACTATTATACCACCACTTAAAAGGAAAATACCATACAATTTTAAAAGTAAACTTATCTATGAACTCAATCAGTCTGCCAGTACTTAGACAAATATTAGGGTAATTAGTTTTCACTGCATGGCAGCACTCCTTAAATACACACATGTTTACAAAACCTGCTTAAGTTTTCTGTTGACAGCGATACGTCTTTATTTTTTATTTGGTCTGAGATTGAAGTGAATAAATATCGTTGATTATCGTAATATCATAAAAAATGAATTTAAGCTTACCTGTAAAATAGTCAGATTATTTGTAAGTACTTTGGATGTTGTGCGATAAAATTGGTACAGATACTTCAGCCGAAATAATCTGTTAGCTCGCAAATAGTGAATAGCACGTGTATGTCTGTTGAAAACACTATAAAATTAATTATCACAATAGCTTATTACTGTTCCACAGCAAGATACTTCTGCCCCTGATGTAAGGCACCTCAACCTACCAATGTCACGCTGAACAGTTTAGTATATATCCATCAACATTTTCTTGTTTAGTTTTGTAAATAATATTTTTTTTTTGTATTTTTATTTTATTAAAAGTAAGTTACACATTGGATACAATATTTTATCTGCCAAACTGTATAACAGTTTGTCGGCATATACCTACTAGTAATAAATGTGTATACGTTGCCTTAGTTGACTTTTATCGAATAAGATAAGACGAGCTTTGCTTAGTTTGGGACTAGGTGGCGTTGTGTGAATGTGTAAGTAAAAAAAATAAAAAAATATTATAAATGGGTAAGTGTCTCTGTCTGTTTGTCTTTCATTCACGGCAAAACGGAGCGACGAGTTGACGTGATTTTTTAGGTGGTGATAGTTAAACGGAGAACGGGAGAATAACACGGGCTACTTTTTGCTACCCCTAATTTAACGCGAGCGAAGCCGCGGGCAAAATCTAGTACTGTATACTTACGTAACCGCCGCTCATGAACGTCAGCACAGTTGCCAGAGCACAGGCAAGTAGTTGCCTACCTGCTGCTCGTGTTATACATACAGAGCTTAATATATATAAGTACTTGAATCAAAACAGTACTAACTTAAACAGGAAACCAATATATTCAAATGGAAAATTCACGAATATGTCACTCCAGACCCATAGCTTATGTTTAAAGTATCTTCTTCTACATTTTACTCCATCTAAAATGAACTCTCCATGTTTGTACATATATCCCTGTAAATAAAAGTTATAAATAAAACAACATCTTGTTTCTGCGCTTCATATTTCACAGTCTTGGTGGCGCAATGGTCGCGAAAGCGGTTTTGATACACGAAGTTGCGGGCTTGATTCCAACGTTGTGCAATCCTAAAAGTGATTTTTGAACACCGGGCACGATCTTTACTGTTGTCTTTTTAAAAATAATCAACTCAAGATGCGTTGCTTGCCAATGCTGACCACGATCACTAAGCCAATAGTTAGCCCCTTTGACATTTGGTTTTAAAGAATAACAAAAATATTTTCGCAAATTGTTGCCTTTCGAAGCTATAACTATAACAATTGCTAAACACTCTATTCAAGAGCTGATTTATCACAACATTTTGATACTAAAAACTTATAATCTTGACAATTTTTAGCAGATCGTCGCACGAATACTTAAGTGTCCAACCTCCATTTGGAACATTTTACACCAGCGACGTTTTATTGATTAGTTTAAGCAAATAATATGATTTTATAAAAGTTTTATATTAAAAAAATAGTTAACGTGTTTATGAAATGATATATTACAAATAATCATTAAAAAGTCAAACAGTTATGTTTATTTTCACAACTTTTTATGGAGGTTGAGCAAATAAACACAAAACAAATTATGCAATTGGAGATAGACCACTACTGGAGTGGAGGTTGAGCATTTTGCATTCGAATATATTTAGTACTTAAGTGCCCTATAACCAAATACAGTGTGTTTGGGTATCGTGGTAAAAAAAATAACTAGTTAACTATTTATTATTAAAAAAAACACAGAATAAAAAAAAAACACTGTTTCATATATATGTTACGGTAAATGAGATTAATTGAAAATTATTAATAATTACCGGTTATTATTCATAATAACCACATGTTTTGGTAAATGTGATTAATCGATCGAAATTTATTACTTTTAGTAGTAATTATTAATAATTCACGACACATATTGGTAAAAGTGATAAAATAAATAAAAACCCAACGTTTTTTGACCAGCAGATTTTTTTTTCATAAATACCTAGTGTAACAACCAACCACATTCTTAATTTATGAAAAAAAAATATCTGCTGGTCAAAAAACGTTGGGTTTTATTTATTTTATGGAACTATGGTATTACCGTGACTCCACTTCTTCATTTCAATATGTAAAATAAAAACGACATAAATTGAAAATAAAACGGTGATAAGATCATACCTATACGTATAAAAAATAATTAATATACTGAGACTATTTAAACAATTTAGAATGGATTTTTTTTAAGAAAATTAACCCTTTTTTGACGATTCTTTATGTTTTCATAAGTAATTCTTTAGTTTATGAGCTATTCATCCCTCAACTGCGTAATTAGTTCTGAATTTCTCATCCAAAATAGGGAAGAAAATGCAAAGCAACGGACATAATAAAAAAAGATGTACAATGTGAGCAATGGATCTGTGGCGAGTAAAACATAGTATTAATCTTCTTATCTAGCATCTCACATCATTGCGAACACAAAGCGTAGGTATACGTAAACACAAAACTACCCATTTAATGCTAAGAAATTTGCCCATTTAACAATTAGCAAACATGCAAGTAGCAGGTATATTTTGACAGTCACCGCACAAAAGCAATATTTTTTATTATTATATTAGTTATATTTTACAACCTTACGAAATGTTCGAAACAATCTGTTCATTTATAGATACGTCACAATTTCATTTAAAAATTTAATTAAATCTGAAATTATAAGAATTAAATTTAAACATCCTGTACTATAAGTTAACAATACGCAGTGATAATCTGCAAAGAAATGTTAACAAAAATACAAGTTACCGATTCTTTTCTATAGTTGTGTTTTCCGATTTATATTTCGTCACGGACATTTCGGGTACTGTTTTCTATTAAAATTAATACTTTTTTTTCTATATTTCGCGTTAGTTTTTACTCAAATGCGTGCGAGCACCAGCTTCGTCACAAAATAAATTAATAATGGCGGCGTATTGCGTCATCAAAATGCGATGTCGTGATTGGTTACCTGTGAGGAGATTGAATACTTAAGCACGCAATCGATGCTCGGATGCACGTTTGGTGTTTCTCTACGGACTTTGAGCAATTAAGCATGAAGTTTTGATTCTCTTGTGTTAGTTTTCAAAAACTTAAAATCCTTATAAATAACGTATTATAAGTCCAAACAACAAGTATTATATACCAATCGAACCACTATTTGATCCTTAATAAAATTGCAATAAAAAGTGAAATTTGTCAAAATGGTTGGTTGAGCAAATAAGCATTCAGGCGACGAGATCACTGACATTGAATCTTTTTCTATTAGAACTTAGTCATCAAAAATTTTGCAGCTCTCGAGGACAGTAACTTATGGAATTTAATCTCAACTTGGCAAAGTGTTTTGGGGAAGAACATGAATAAAATTGAAGTGGATAATATACCTAAAATATTATGAAAACAGTGAACTATTTATAATAGTCTTAATAACTTTTAAATAAACACAATAACTTACTATAATAACTATAATATTTATATATTTAGTAAGAAAGTATAAGTTACTAGTAAAAAATAATGCTTTAGCTAAAATACGCGGTAAAAAATTCTCTGTTCATCTACGTGGATTTATTACTGGCCACAGAGTGCTACTTAGCTGAGTAAGTTAACTACACTGGCGGACAAAAAAATCGACTCACTTCATACTTTCTCATTTAAAGTGCCCTAATTTCAAAATTAAGACCTAAATTCTAATTTAGATCTTAAATTCTTTAAGTTCTAGGTGTTAGCTTTAAAATGAGTACAAATAATGTTAACTTGCACTCATTTTCCTTAAAAGAAAATGGGGATAAACTTTATGAGTCCTAAAACTTGAAGAATTCAGTGGGAAAATTTTTAACAAAAAACAACATAACATTTAATAAAATCTTTATTACAGAATAAAAATCATTTTAATACCTAGTGTTACCCCCCCTAGCCCTTATAACTGCTTCCAATCGGTTCTTCATGGATCCAATAAGGTGCTTCACCCTTTCCTGCGGGATGCCATTCCATTCTTCTGTTAAGGCTGCTTGAAGGTCATCTCTTGACCCTGGTGCAGGATTTCTAGCCCGGACTCTTCTCTTCAGCTCATCCCATAAATGCTCAATGGGATTCAAGTCCGGACTACGCTCTGGCCAGTCCATAACAGTTATACCCACGTCTTGTAGGTACTGCCGTACAGCATTTGAGCTGTGTGGACGGGCATTATCCTGCATCAGGATGAAGTTATCGCCAACGAAACCAGCATATGGAACTACGTGGTCCCCCAGGATTTCTCCGATGTACCGATCTGCAGTCAATCCTCCTACATGGCGGCCGGTTTCAATGAAAACCAAGTCGGTTTTTGCTTCCAATGAAATACCAGCCCACACCATGCAGGAACCACCACCATATGCAACAGTTTCTGCTATGCAGCATTGTTCGTATCGCTCCCCCGGCCTTCTGTACACTCTTCTTCTTCTGTCACTTCCATGTAGACATACTCTGCTTTCATCGGAGAAGAGAACAGAGCGCCACTGATCTTCCGTCCAATCAACGTGTTCTCTCGCAAAACGAATACGGGCTGCTCGGTGCGCTGGAGTCAATTTGGGTCCTGTTGCTGGTCTTTTTGGAGTCAGGGTAGCTGCCTTGAGTCTTCTTCTCACCGTCCGGGAACTGACAGCTACTCCACGCGTTTCTCGGAGCTCCCGTTGGATTTGAACCCCGTCGAGTGAACGATTTCTCAGTGAAGTGCTGACGATGAAGCGATCGTCTCTCTCTGAAGTGGATCGTTTCCTACCGGAACCTCTTCTTCGTTCAAAGCCACCAGTCTCCTGGTACCTTCGGTATATTCTTGACACCGCTGACTGGCTCATATTCAGAGTACGAGCCACTTGACGTTGACTCATGCCCTGTTCCAACAGGGTAACAGTTTGAGCCGCTACTTCTGGTCTTGTGTCCATATCTGGGAAGTTTTCTTGCTTGGAAATTCTGGAGATGTGTACCTGTTGACGTTTCACGGTCAACTGATAAAGCTCATAGGGGTGGGTCGCTTTTTATACCCCCTGAAGTCGCGCAAAATCAACTGAGTATACGAGCATAAAATTATACAGTTAAAGTTCATAGACTACTGTTAGGTTATTTGAGAGTTAAAACTGCAATTATTGCTCTTTTTTTTAAGTTTAGACCTAGAACTTAAATAATTTAAGACCTAAATTAGAATTTAGGTCTTAATTTTAAAATTAGGGCACTTTGAATGAGAAGATATGAAGTGAGTCGATTTTTTTGTCCGCCAGTGTATATATCGCGGGCTCTTAATATTAAACGCAGTATTCTGTATATTTAGTACTGGTAAAGTTAATCATGCACAGCTACTGTCTTGATTGAAATCAAGTGATGGATCACCATGATCACAATAAAATTGGCATTAAGTATATACTTTTTGGCAAATAGATTTCTGGTTGATGCTTTATCAAAAACAGTTATTTTTTAAACTAAACAAATACTTTACTGTTTTCTACATACCTGATGCAAATTCAAGTAAATCTTGATATAAAAGTAAACATCAAAGAAACCATGAATCCAGAACAATATATAGCAATCATTAAGCGTTATAATATCGTATAAACTGATTACGTATTGTATTGTCACAAAAAGGCATGTCATGTATCCATAACCCTGGAAATAACAACGTGTTAGACCTATATTTTACACAACACAAAATGTTAATTATTATCCTAAGCTTGGATGAGTGCTTGTACAGCAAATTGCAATTTAAAAAAGGAACTGAATATGGTATGAGGGTATGACTTTTTTAAAATCCTACAGCACTAGGGCGAAAAAGTCCCTCGCTGAATTCCTTTGAATTGGTCTGTTTGGCTAGATAGAGGATGAAACATGGCAGACAGTTGAAGGTGCCCGCTATCACGTTGTAAGGGTGTCCAAGACACTGCCATGGTTTCAAATGTTTCTCAACCATACGATGAAGCCAATCGCAAGTAGAATTTAAAGAAGCATGTATTGTACATTAAGCTCCGAAAAAATCTAGATTGAAACTTATCATTTTAATTTAATTTTTAATTTTGTAATATATTTTTACTGAATTTAATTTAAAAAAACGAGACCTGAGCTACTTTATAAATACGTACAATTCGTACATAAATTCATATTTCGTGAAAATGTTAAAAAAGAAAGCGTGTAACCTCGCACACCTGTGTAAATGCATACATAATATATTATGTAGGTTACCTATTTTTTCCTAAAAAGGTACAAAGGAATAAGTTCGCATGATATTCTTGTCTTTATGCAAAAAAGAAATTATAAATTATTCATCTTATTACTACCAGGCGGGCGTCTGTAAATTGCTTAGATTGCGTTGTATTATTTTTACATACGTTAAAGCCACACATGAAAATGATGATAAATACTTTTGTACTTTTTCTTTTAAAAGGCGATAGGCCTTTTAAAAAAAAGGTCATTAAGATCGGTACCACCGATGTTCCCGATTAATACACCTCCAAGCAGTTGTGTGGAAAAAAGTTACTGCATGAAGGTGAAGTCGTGCAGTAGCAACTGAAATTGCAAGGGTATGAGACTTAAAACTTCAGTGATAAGCATATAAGGTAAGCATCACTTTATTTTTATCAATTTGGTTATTTTTACGTTTGCTACATAGACATGTATACTAGATATACACGTAGTAAATTAAGGCTTTAATTAGGAAGAAAAAACCAACATAAATAGCAAAGGACATTTTATACAATCAAAGGAACAACTAAATTACAGCATTTCCAAACGACAAATAAGACCGAAGCACACAAAGACCATTATTAGATACACTTAGAAATCGTACACTATCATTACAAATGGACATTCAAACAGCGTTATTAGTGGGTACAGGTGTATCGGCTTACCTGAAACACAAGTGTGCCTGGACGTAGGATATTAAAGACTGCATAACTCAATGTAGTCACACTACCCACAGATTTAGACTGGCTCACGTTTGATGAAGATGTGCTCATGGATAATTGACCTGAGAATTAGTAATATCTTTAATTATAATATTTTTAATAATACTTTTTTTACAGAAATTACTCTGTCACTAGGGTGCATACCGTGCCTTTGTTACTTTAATATTATCCATTTAACAAGCCCGACGACCTCAAATTATTTGCATCCATATGCCCCCTGCGTCTTCTGCTCTATCTTTATTTTCTTTACTGAGTATTTATCATTCGTAACGATATTATATTTTTTCCTGTTTTTATGTAAAAAAATTAAGTAAAGTACTACTAACTATAAGGTACTAATAAAAACAGTGGAGTATACATACATGAAATATCAGTTTTACTAGAAGTACTTGATGCTGTACGTCCTGAATCCCAGGACCCCACATCATTAGACGAGTAATCACCTGTACATAAAGTGGTATCCATTACTATCCCAAATCACCATTTCAATCAAGACCGATGTTTTAATCTTGGCATTATAATTAGGAAATATTTATACCTCCACTGTAATGATTTAAGGCTGGTTAAACCTCGTCAGTATCTAGGGATTAGAAGTAAATGCAGCACGGGAACACGTCCATGTTAAAAACTACTATTCCCATTTGCCATACAGGGTATTGTCAGATCCGCAGGTCAGATCTAATGCCGACAAAATAGCTTTTTAATTTCTATGCCAGGACGTCCTACTGCAGACATGTAAAAACTTAAACTAATACCACTTGGAAAACCAAATGGAGGAGGTTTGTTTCAGTTACTATTTTTATAAAACGGTATTATGCATGCAGTATCCTAACACCTCGGTTCTTCTACACTTAAGTATAACAAAATTCCTTGAGTGAAACCAAAAGAGTCTTGTTTAACTCAACTAAGAAATAAACATTCCCATTGATTTTTACCTGAAGAAATATCGTCACTATTTGAGTCCATAGTAATGGGTAGAATATAGTCCATAGATGTTTCGAAGGCTTTATTTAATGGCTCTTGAATCCGAGGATAATATTTGATGAGGTTGAAAAATGTAACACTTGGTATTACAAGTAAATCTAGACTTCGACTTGCACATATTGTTACGTCAGAACATGATATTGGTTGCTGGAAAGGTCCAAAGAATATTATTATGTCAGAAATAGGCAAAAACGTCTTATCTGATGTTAGTTAAGACTTTGTAAAATAAAAACTGTCTATAGACATTACTGCCCGGTCACATTATCTCGAGACCTGGCGTCGATGACGTCACGTCGCGTCGGACGTACCGTACTGATGCGCCCGTGGCGAGCGCGGGGGTTGAAAGGTGAACGGGACGCGAGGTTTGCATTCCAGCGAGGTCTCTTGATAATGTGACCGTGTAATAGTAGAATACGTCGTTGGCGCAGCGCAGGTTCGTATCCTACGCAATAAATCTTTGTGTGATCCACATATTATTGTCTAAAGCCTGGATGTCTTTGGTGTAACTACACCAAAGACATCAAGGCTTTAGACAATAAAATTAAATGGACAATTTAAACTTAAATTGATGTTTGTTAGGTCCTCAGAATACAGGGCCAACCCCAATTATGCGAGGAATATTTACAAAAAGAAGTCCACTAGTTATTTCTGAAGCGTGTTTTAAATAGCTAGAGTTATAATAAAAATACAAACATATACTTTCACATAAGACAGCTAATTCACAATACTGTTACTATTAAACTTTTACTAATTGTACACCACATTACTTACACCAGTAAAATTGCCGAACATACCGCCTGGGCCCATGCACGTGATCATTTCATTGTATGATGTCAAAACATCTACCTACAAACAGAAAAGAGCAGATTTGACATCAAGTTTCCAATCATTTAAAAATCTGTTCATGCAAAATCTTTGTGTGCATGAAGTTCATGCACACAAAGATTTTGCATGAACATGATTGTTAGCATTGGTCTCGGTGTTTTCTATGTATAATATGTATGTATTTATAAAAAAAAGTATTTAAGTATGTTTATCCGTTGTCTAGTACAAGCTTTGCTTAGTTAGGGACTAGATGGCTTTGTGTGAATGTATGAGGAATATTTATTTGTTTATTTGTTTTCGCAGAGATAACAAAATTGCTGCAAAATTTTCAATTTTCCTTAGTCGACTTTTACAGTAACCTTGGTGTGAGTTGGTTTGGTGGCATCCGTATAATCTTGTCTACACACCAAAAACGACAAGACCATTTAACCCTAGATTCATAACCATTCGTCTCACGGAACGCGCAAAACACCAATTTGTTTCTACTGTTTCCAGTAAAAGAGATAGAATGCTGTGGTCCTAAGTACCTTTCTAAAACGTTGGACCGCTAGTGTCGGGAGTGCGCTTGCCTCGTAATTACGTCCAATTAGAGTGTTATAGACCTTCGGTCGTCTGAGAGACGAATATTTATGAATAGTGTAACTATTGACTATATTGATTATTATTTTTGAAAATAATTTTTTGACGAGTTCTGGTTTTATAAATTAAAAGTAAGTATGTGATATTATTATACACTATTTGTTACGTATTATATAATTTTTCAAAGTGTATAATAACGTGAATAGTTATTCATTTCGTCTAATTTTATTTTAGAATAAGGGTTGACTATCTGGATTGTTGATCTGGTTCTGATGATGATGGTTTTACCAGGGAGCAAAGAAACGTTGACTTGAGTGATGTCATGTGGAATAATAGGAGACTATCCCGACAGTTTTGAAAAGAATATTCCAGAAAAGTTGACTGAACCGTGGTTTCGTAAAAGGCGCAAAATGCCAACTTTGAAGAGATGCCTAAAAAGGAAAATCGATGAAGTTTTAGGTAAAATGCCTATCATTGCTACACCTGGTTCAAGTAGTACCTAAAAAACTATTTGTGGTCATTGTGAATTTAAAAAATGTCGTAATACAAGTTTCCAATAGTAGTCATGTAAAAAATTTATGTGCTGGGACCATTGCGGCCTTGTATGTGTGAAATGTGGTGATAAACCTTAATTATTATTAATTCATTACTTTTTTTATAACCCTAAAAACAGATCTAACAGTGCCATGATTAATTTCTTTTGTTTTATTTATAAATACCGATAAACCTCTCATTTAAATATAGTCGTCTGAGAGACGAATGCTTATGAATAATGTTCGTCTTAGATATGGTTATGAATCTAGGGTTAAATGTGGAGAAGGACAGTTATTGTTATATATAATTATTATACTTAATATAATATTCATTTATTCAACATTGTTTTACAATTTAGTACCATCTGTGTGTCCCAAAATGGAGTTAATATATAATTTAACTAGAGAACACACTAACTACGTACATAGGCCACACCGAAATGATCGGGAATGGAAAAAACTAGAAAGTTATTACAATAAAATTTATTATCATTGCTTTTCGAAGTATTCTTCGTGACAATCGATGCACCTCTTTATTCGTTTAAAGCATTTATTGTAACAGTATTCCAGTCTGAAGTGGACCTAGTCGAAACGGCCGTTTTGTAAGCTTCGACTGTCTCTTCTGGGCCTTAAAATCGTTGACAACGTAACAAATCTTTAGTTCTTGTGAATGTAAAGTAATCATCGGGGCTCAGGTTAGTGCTGTATGGAGGATGGTCCATCAACTCCATGTTTTCCTGATTTAAAAATGCGATCGTTTGCCGAGCGCTTTGGGAGCTCGCAATTTCGTGGTGAAGGATTATGCGACGATTCGGATTACTTTTACGAAGTTCTCTTCTGACATCCGGAAAACAAACAGTTGTGTACCAATTAGCAGTAACGGTTCTTCGTTTCTGTAAAAGAATCGTAGCCACATGTTCGGTTTTTGAGACAAAGGAAGCCACCATTCTTTTTGACACGCCACAAGAGCGCTGAACTTTTGTTGGCTTGACCTCATCTTCGTAGACTCAAACAGCCGATTGGTGTTTTCTTTTGGGCTTATATGAGTATATCTATGATTCATCACTCATGACGATATTATAAACTGCACTTGAGCTCTCTCTATGAAACCGTTGCAGAGCAGAGCGATTCCAATTAACTCGAGCTGACTTTCGTTCTTCTGTCAAACGGTAGGGCACCCAGTGGGAAACTTACTTTATAACACCCAATGTATTGTGCAATATTGTTTGAATGGTTGTCATATCAATGCTGAGGGGAGCCCGTATCTGCTCGTATGTCACATGACTATCTCCTTGTATTGATTGGAGTACAGCATCGACGTTTTCTTGACTTAATGCTGTTTTTGGCAGACCAGTAGAAGATACTGTGGTAATAGAAGACCGTCCTCGACAATACTTAGAATAACAGCGTAAAATAGTCGTTTGACTAGGTACTTCAAATTTATAATTAGAAACAAGCTCGGCGAGACATTGTTCTTGGGATATGCCTCGGCGAAAGTTGTGAAAAATTATCGCTCGGAAATGTTCCCGCGTAAGTTCCATTTTCACGACGACCTGTCAGTTTAAAATAGGTACCACTCTTTTCAACCGACTTCAAAAAAGAGGAGGTTCTCAATTCGGTTGTATTTTTTTTTTTTTTATTTTTTTTTTTATTTTTTGTGTTTGTTACCTGATTTCTCGAAAACGGCTAGACCGATTTGAAAAATTTTTTTTTTGTTCGTATGGGTATGCTTCCCATTTGGTCCCATTGTCACCAGATCTGGATCTGGATGACGGTATCCCAGAGAAATCGAGGGCATCTCTTGAAAATTGTAGGGACGCATTGTGTAAAATCTTGTCATACATGTGCATCTCTGACGTCACTACCAAATAGTCAAGAGTAAGAACTGGTCAGATCCTGGAGACCAGAGTGAGTCGAGGGAACACCTCAACGGCATATTGCAGCTACCTTGTGTTTGGGCTTATTTTAATTGTATTGATGAAGACTTTACAAAACTTTACACAAACATGATCTGATGATGAAGAAGATTGAGGGTCGAGGCAACTCCTCAACGGTATATAGCAGTTACCGAGTGTTTGGGCTTATTTTATTCGTATTGATGAAAACTTTACACAACTTTACACAAACATGATCTCATGATAAAGACGACTGAGGGTCGAAGAAACTCCTCAACGGCATACAGCAGCTACCTTGTGTTTGGGCTTATTTTAATTGTATTGATGAAAACTTAACATTATGAATGTAATCGCAGGTGTGGTTTAAGACTTGAATGAAATTCTTATTTTAAATTAAAATAGGAATTAATAACGGATTATAAATAGACAAAATTGTTGAATTGCATTTAATTTATTTTAAACTTATTCTTTAGATATAACAAATTGATAATAATAATTATTATATTTATTTGATTTATTTTAATTTTAATTAACTTAATTATTATTACCAATTAACCATGCCGAGACGGTGGCTACGCTTTTCGATGTTCTCCCTATTTAAAACTTTTTGCATGTAGGTCCTCCGTTGTTCACTAGTCTCTTTTGAAATGACATTGGAGGTAGATTTCCTACATTAAAAGGCGTTTATCCCTTTCTTCGTTTGTTTCATTCAATCGGCGCTGTCTCATATAAGCAGCGCGTTTCGTAGGTCTACCCATATTCCGACAAAGTAATGTCCCACTGCAGGGACGGGCCTCCTTCTGTGACGGAGAAATACTTGGCCTACTAATACCACGCTGGCCAGGCGGATTGGTATAGGGTTTAATTTTAAGTTTTCCTTCTTTTTATATCTCAATCTCTATTCACGGATAGTCCCTTAGTCGGTTTTTACGACACCCATGGGATGAAATGAGGTGGTGACATATTGTGTTTTCACTCCGTCACCACACGGATTTATAGAATTGGAATTCACTAAAAATTTAGAAATAAAATTAATTTTCACAAAAAAAAAGAACCGACTTCAAAGACAAAAATTGCACTAAAAAGTAATAAATAATTACTTGTATTTTGATTTTACAACAATAAATCAGCCATTATTTCTATTTAATTTTAATTTATAGAATAGGTTCTTTTCATTAAGTATTGTAAAAGTATTGTTAAGGATATTTCTTTAAGAGTCTGTAAATATATTTATTTGTAGATTGTTTAAAAGATAATCAAATTATTACAAATAATGTAATATTATTGTTATTTTTGGAGGCGGTGTCAGCCAACGGAATAAGTACGATAATACCTAAGCAAACGGAATGACGGCCATGAATTACAGATTATAAATGACTTCGACATTATATTTGTTGATTGTGTATGGATTAGTTTAAAAATTAAACAAATATTAAACAACTATTCTTATCATATTTAAATAAATATATTTTAAAATACCAGTATCACATTTAAACGTTTTAATATTATATTTAATAACTGATTAAAGCTTTCCAGAACTTAAAATAGATTAGATTTAAAGAAATAATTCGCGAATAGGATCAATAATGCAAAATGTTGTCTACAAGTTCGTTAGAATAGGCAATAAAGTTTTGTATAACACACTCTCATCACTTTAAATGGTTTCTAATTAGATAAATATTGCATTTAAAACGAAAACGGCCGTTTCATTTTCGAATGTGAATTTTATGTAATTATTAGTCTGTGTATAACACGGCGCCATAATATTTGTTTAAGTTTTCAGTCAGAAATAAAAAATGGTATACTTAATAATAACGATCGTGGCTGACACCGACTCCAAAAATAACAATAATATTACATTATTTGTAATAATTTGATTATCTTTTAAACAATCTACAAATAAATATATTTACAGACTCTTAAAGAAATATCCTTAACAATACTTTTACAATACTTAATGAAAAGAACCTATTCTATAAATTAAAATTAAATAGAAATAATGGCTGATTTATTGTTGTAAAATCAAAATACAAGTAATTATTTATTACTTTTTAGTGCAATTTTTGTCTTTGAAGTCGGTTCTTTTTTTTTGTGAAAATTAATTTTATTTATTATTATTTTTTTTTACTGGTAATAAATGAACTATCGGGATATTTACCATGTTTAAGGTTTGTGAGTTTCCGATATTTCGGCGCTGTTACAAGCGCCATGATCACGGAGGAACTGAAGTACTTGCGGTTAATATAATAGTCTTAGGAGTGAAAATATCGTTCTACCCTCTTTCGCACTCGTTTTTTATTACTATTGTCCTCACTGTTCTCACTAGTTACTCGAACTCGATCGCGACACACCACACTCACAGTATCCACTCGCGTTTTTGGTGCACTCACTTTTTTGTTCATACATAGGTTAACCACTGGACGCCAGATACTCGACAGTTGAAACCCATCTTCGCGATTGAAATTTTGGTACTTATTAATTTCAATCGCTTCTCTCACCAGTCTTGGTATATAGGTATTATTGGCGTTCTGTCGAAAGTATCTGAGGGTTATGTAACTCAATCCAGTGGCCTGTACCCGACTGCAGTAAATGTTGCGCGATTGCAGACTTCTGTGGCTCGTTGTTTTTGACCGCTCTGATGTGCTCTTTGATGCGGCATGCTACTGTTCGTTTGGTTTGTCCTATATACGAACTACCGCAACTGCAGTCAATCTTATAAACACCCGGTTGTTCCAAGGGGAAACTATCCTTCGATGTGCGGAGATGTTGTGACACTTTTTTCAAGGGAGTGAAGATAGTTTTTATAGACATTTTTCTTAATATGTTGGAGATCTTATCTGTCACTCCTTTGACATACGGTAAAAAGGCTGGTTGCCTCTCCACCTTGAAGTCCGGTTGTCTTTGTTTGTGCCTGGGTGGTTTAATCCGGCCACTATATCCGTTCCTTTGTAGAACGCCGCTTAAGTGTGACAGTTCTTTTGATAAATGTTCCTCGTCACATAGGCTATATGCGCGGTCAGTAAGTGACGTTACAACGGAATTCAACTGGCGCGGATGGTGATGCGAGTCGGCATGTAAGTAGCGGTCTGTGTGTGTTGGTTTTCTGTACACTGTGTGGCTAAGCGAGCCGTCCTCCCGTACACTGATGTTTACATCGAGGAATGCAATACTTCTGTCTCTTTCCATTTCGTAGGTAAAGCTCATCTTGCTATGAATGCTGTTTAAATGGGATACGTAACCCTGTGCAGTGCTCTCATCACCCTCCATAATACAAAAGATGTCGTCTACATACCTTTTCCAAAGTTTGACGTTATAGGGGGCAGTGGCAATGGCTATACTCTCAAAGTGCTCCATCCATATGTTGGCCACAACCGGAGCGACTGGACTGCCCATTGCTACTCCGTCAATTTGTAGGTAGTACTCCTTATTGTATATGAAGTAACTCGTGGACAGGCAATGATGCACAAGGCTGATGTATTCTACTGCGATTCCATTATCAGCAATTTTAGGGAACAAAAACAAAAGAGGGTAGAACGATATTTTCACTCCTAAGACTATTATATTAGGTTGGGGAAAAAGTCTTTTCGTATTTTTGTATGAAAAGTAAAGACATTTTTTTCAAAGTTTATTTACATTTATTTACAATATATATGTACCGTTTTGTTGAACAACTTTCTGCCATTTTGTGGGCAGAGACATTATCCCGTTACTGTAGAAACTTTGGGACTTCTGATCAAAAAAACGGGACAAATAGTTTTGGCAGTCCTCTCTTGAGGTCAACCTTACAGAACCTAAAGAATTCTGAAGAGACCGAAACAGGTGAAAATCTGAAGGCGCAAGGTCAGGGCTATATGGTGGATGCACTAGGACCTCCCAGTCGAACTCTCTTAATTTTTGCTGAGTGGCTAAAGATGTGTGTGGTCTAGCGTTATCGTGATGAAAGACCACACCCTTCCTGTTGATCAATTCCGGCTGTTTTCTCTCGACTGCTTCCTTTAATCTCATCAGTTGCTGGCAGTAAAGATCAGAATCGATGGTTTTGCCGGGCGGTAAAAGCTCATAATGAACAATGCCCTTCCAATCCCACCATACACACAGCATCACCTTATTTCGTGTTAGGCCAGGTTTGGCCACAGTCTGTGAAGCCTGGCCAACTTTCGACCACGACCTTTTTCGCACGTTCTTGTCGTACGTGATCCACTTTTCATCGCCAGTTATCAATCTCTTCAAAAACGGCTCGGTTTCATTACGTCTCAATAATGAATCGCAAATGAGTACACGGTTCATTAAGTTTCTTTGAGTGAGCTCGTGTGGCACCCAAATATCGAGCTTTTTTGTATAACCAGCTTTCTTCAAATGGGTCAAAACTGTTTTGTGGTCAATTCCCAGTTCTTCAGCTACATCGTAACTACTAATATGCCGATCTTGCTCCACTCTTTCAAAAATGGCGTCCATTTTATTAGTAACAGGGCTACCAGAGCGAGGTGCATCTTTAACATCAAAATTTCCGGACTGAAAACGTTTGAACCAAATTTGTGCTACTCTTACTGACACTGCATCAGGTCCATAAACATCACAAATTTTTTTCACCGCTTGAGTTGCATTTTTGCCTTTTTTATAATAAAATTTTAAAATGTATCGAATTTCTTCATTAGATTCACTCATTTTTACGGAGAGAAAAACAAATGAAAAATAGCGGGAAACAACTTTTTTTTATTTTTTTCTTTTCTTTATAATGTAACCTTTTTAATGTTACCAAAACCAGCCAGACACAAGTAGTACAGTCAAAGAAATTTTATAATAAGTTTATACCTGCGTTATGCGAAAAGACTTTTTCCCCGACCTATTATTAACCGCAAGTACTTCAGTTCCTCCGTGATCATGGCGCTTGTAACAGCGCCGAAATATCGGAAACTCACAAACCTTAAACATGGTAAATATCCCGATAGTTCATTTATTACTAGTGAATGTGACCATGATAGTTTAAATAATTATATTTTTTTTTAATTTCAATAATAGAATTGAGTTTAAAAAAGCACAAATTTTCAAATACCAAAAAGATTTTAAGTCTAATTTGTTCAGAAGTATTTCATTCCCGATCATTTCGGTGTGGCCCTCGTAACTTGATGGACAGAAAAAAAAATTGTCCAATTCCCTTTTTTAATTGTAAACGCCAGCATAATATGCAGTCCGAACTATTTTTCACGAGACACAGAGATACTTTGAAGAGATATTTTTTTTAGTAATCCAGGATCTGTAACCAATTTCTGCTTGAATAAATATAAAACAAAATATTTTCAATTGAAATTCGGACTCTGTACTATTTTTGGACGCGCACGTTTCAATTGATTATACGCTTTGCGATTCGATTGAAAGTTGGAGAATAAAATGGAATTTTAAACAATATCACACTGATTTGTATATATTTTAAAAAATCGAATTAGTCATATCAGAGAACGAAAAGTTAATATACTCGTAGCAAATCAAATGAATACGTTAAGTAAAATAATACTAAGTCGGAAAATCATTTTATCTGAGTATAGAGAAGAGAGTATCCGTGTGGAGTAAGAATACAATATGTTACCACCCAATCTCATCCCATGGGTGTCGTAAAAACTGACTAAGGGACTATCCGTGAATATTATCCATTGAGGTAATATGTACTACGTACATATTATCTTAAGAAATAAAAAGAAGGAAAACTTGAAATTAAACCCTATACCAATCCGTCTGGCCAGCGTGGTATTAGTAGGCCAAGTATCCCTCCGTCATGGGAGGAGGCCCGTCGCTGTAGTGGGACATTAATAGGCTGTTATGATGATAGAGAAGATAAGGATAAAGTTAGGGTGATCTGTAAGGATGGTGCATGTATGTAATAAATAAATAAATAAACTTAGAAATCGAGAAAATAGAAATACAACCCTTACAGTGTGCCTGTAAGCCAGTAGGATCGTGGCAAGTGGCGTTCTGTCGTCTCTGCCTACCCCGGACGGGATAAGGCGTGAGTTTATGTATGTATGTATCTACAATTTGTCAAACGATATTTAAAATTTATATTATCACTCTTCACACAACGGCATTTTTCAGATTTCACTATGAACAATCATTGTTACTGTTTAAACGATTTCATCTTTATTATCTTACAACATCACGCGTATTTCTGTTTTATTAAAATCATGCATGCGATATGAATGTAAAAACATAACTTATTATTATTTCAGTTCACTGAATCGTTACAATGTATCGAGAAAAAATAAAGTAACTGATCACTTACTTCAATCAAATGATATTTGGTTTGAGAGATTGACTAAGCATGATCTCTGTGTGCGTTATAAAAATATTCTATGAATATAAATACAAAAGTTTCTTGCATAAATCGTTATATACGATGTTTTGGATAATGTGTATTAGAATTTTGTTGACAAAATACACGAGCTTTTCAGTTTTCGAATGAGTATAAATATAAGTCCAAATGCCTGTGTATGCGATTGGTTGATTAATTGATTGATTGATATTGTAAGTGTGTTCTATGTATGTGTGCTGCTGTGTAGCTGACTGAGCTTCAGCCACCGCTTTAAGACCACGGTCAGTTGAATCCGTGCTAAAAGTTAAGAAAAAATAAAGGAAAATAGCATGCCGCGTAATTCTCCCGTTTACGATTTATATTATTAACTAGCTGACCCGTGCCCACTTCGTAGGGCGGCGAAAAAAACCGTTATTAAGCGTCCCTTTAAACAAATTTCATTACTGCTCCACTCCTGTTAGTCATAGTGTGATACTAAATAGCCTATATCTTGCCTATAAATATTATTTAAAAAGTATGTCATGGACAGATAGTATTTCTATCAAACAGATAGAACAACTCGCAGGTCTCAGTCACAAGCCATTTTGGTTGCATAAGAAGATACCTTTACTAAGTTCTGTTTATGAAGAATGTAAATTGTTAAATGTCCACTCAGCTAGTCCTTTAGAAATGTTTTCCTTAGATGTTTGGATAAACTATATAAATTTAAATGATATTATTCAATTAAATTTAAAGGCTGTTAAAGAAGCTAAAAGAAATATAGAACCAAATACAATTAGATTTGAAGTTATTAAAGAAATACAAATTAAATATAACGATTGGTACTGTTTGTTTACTGATGGGTCTAAAAATGATAGTGGGAGTGGGGCTGCCTATTTTGATCCTGTGCAAATGTCTTCAGCTATGTTCAAAATAAATTGTAATACTTTAATTATGATTTTGGAACTCATTGCAATCTTAGAAGCTATTAAGGTAGCTAGCAACGGCAACATTAATAAAACAGTTATTCTAACTGATAGTAAAAGTGCTTTACAACATATAGCTCGATGCGCCTCTGGGTTCAGAGGTGCACCGGTAGCTTATGAAATCTTGAAGCAAATTTGTGAATCAAATATAAGAGGTAAAACTTTGAGACTGCAATGGGTTCCCTCCCATGTAGGATTACAGGGCAATGAGCAGGCTGATAAGTTAGCAAAATTAGCTTCCAGACAAGGGATAGAATATAATATTAAACTAATGTACTCAGACTATCTGGCATATTTTAAAAATATCTGTTATAATAAATTTAAAGAATACTATGATTTAAGAAGTAAAGAAAAAGGTATATGGTTTAAAACTATACAACAACAGCCTGCTCATTTGCCCTGGTTTTATAATAGTAATTTAACTAGAAATGTAATTATTATAGCTCATAGATTACGCTCAGGTCACTATCCATCTAGGAAGTTCGGATATCTGATGAAGAAAGTATATTCACCGAATTGTGAGATATGTGGAACATTAGATGATGTCCATCACATGTTGATGGACTGTGCTAAGTTTAATGATGGTAGGAGGTCTTTGGTGTCTAAATCTATACTAATATTATAAAGAGGTAAAGTTTGTGTGTTTGTTTGTTTGTGTGTTTGTGTGTTTGTGACGTTGTAGGGGGTAATCTGTGGATCTACTGAACCGATTTTAAAAATTCTTTCTGTGTTTGATAGTCCATTTATCGGGGAGTGTCATAGGCTATATAGTATCACGCTATGCTTAATAGGAGTAGAGCAATAATGAAATATGCTTATAAAAGAGACGCTTAAAAACGTTTATTTTGCTTCTGCTGCTTAAACGTCTGGAGATATACTGAAATGATGTATTAGAGAATTGTGCCTTTAAAAAAGTTTTACAATTAAGTCAACGACAGCATGTATCTATCTTCTAAGGTTGACTCACTACGACCTTTTTTATAATTATCAAATTTGATTTAAAGAAATGCATTGTTTGTAAAGGTATTTTGTGTATATGGTATTGACCCTTATCAAAATAAATACGTTAATCATTATATTTATTTAATTTTAAACAAAATTGACCTTTACAGCAATGAGATCCGATTATTAGTTTAAAAGATATCTCAGTTTTAAAATAATGCGCGAATAACGTAAAATATCTGTCTAACGCGATGTTAGTAGGTATAGATGAATTTTCTTAGTATCAACATTTTGGTTGGAGTAAGATTTTTATTTTAATTTTAAATACCTGTCATCATAACAGCACATTAATGTCCCACTGCAGGGACGGGCCTCCTCCGATGACGGAGGGATAATTGGCCTACTAATACCACGCTGGCCAGACGGATTGGTATAGGGTTTTATTTTAAGTTTTCCTTCTTTATATTTCGTAAAGGTAATATTCACGGATAGTCCCTTAGTCGGTTTTTACGACACCCATGAGATGAGATGAGGTTGTGACATATTGTATTCTTACAATTGTATTCTTTAAATACCTGTACTATAAATTAATTCTACCTCAAAAAGATCGCTTGGTCGGACTAAATTCGGAGGGCGGAGGACCCTGTTGTGTGGCGTTTGTTGGGAGAGGCATGATTTATTGATTAATATGTACCAGGTATTCTTAATCCACCGTACATGGATAATACTCTATACTAATATTATAAAGAGGTAAAGTTCGTGTGTTTGTGACGTTGTAGGGGGTAATCTCTGGATCTACTAAACCGATTTTTAAAAATATTTTTGTGTTAAATAGGCCATTTATCGGGAAGTGCCATAGGCTATATAGTATCACGCTATGACTAATAGGAGTGGAGCAGTAATGAAATATGTTTAAAAAAGTGACGCTTTTTTTCGCGGTTTAACGAACTGGGCACGGGTCAGCTAGTATAAAATAAACTTGTACGATGTTGGAACTTATATCAACATTTTAAGTAATCCTACCTCTAATGCTGCACTCGACTTGTATGATATATTTAAACACCAGAGAGCTGTACCTTCTACAATCTAATAAGTAGGTTTAAATTAAATTATATATAGTTTAAATTAGTGTTGATGTATAAGTAGGTTAAGTTACGATGGGGCTAACATATTATTGTATAATAAAAGCCCCTAAATTAAAAAAAGGTAAAAAAAAAAAAAAAAATAGCCTATGACACTTCCCAATAAATGGACTACTCAACACAGAAAGAAATGTTAAACTCGGTTCATTAGATCCAGAGATTACCCCCTACAACGTCACAAACTCACTAACAAACAAACAAACTTTACTTCTTTATAATATTGGTATAGATAACCATAAACCGGTGTCATAAAGAACATTTTATTTTAGTTATTCTTCATAAGTAGGCGAGAGAGTTAAGCGAATAATCCCAGGCGTCTAGTAAAATAACATACACACATCAAAAAAGTCTAAGCAACATGCATGATATTACAAATTTACCATTTATATTAATTAATTTCTAAGTATTTACTCACTCAAAGTGTATAGGTAAGTAAACTTTTTTGTTATTGATGACATACTGGCTGGTTGTAAAAAAAAAATTTCGATTATGTTTTGTTTTTTTTCATAAAATTCAAATGACTGCGAATTTGTTTGAATTTGAGTGCATGTTAATTGCTACGTTTTAGTCTTGATTTTATAATTTTACCAACCATTTAAATACAGTTGGCGACAAAATTTAATTGTTAGATATTCTTTACGTCATGGAGCGACGTCATTTGACGGCAGATGAAATGCAAAGAGCTGTAGGGATGTTGCAAGCGGGAAGTAATCAATCTCAGGTATCTCGACATTTTGGTATTCATTGAAGTGTTATTTGTCGTCTTTGGCAGCGCTACAATAATACAGGGGAACCCGCTGAACAGCATCCAGGCCGTAAAAGGAGTACAACCACTCGGCAAGACCGGTACATACAACTGACTGCAAGACGCCAGCCGATGTTAACCGCTCGAGAGATAAGTTTGAGGCTACAAAATTCAAGTGGTGTTGATGTAAGTCCCCAAACTGTGCGAAATCGACTGCATGAGTACGGCCTACGAGCTCGACGCCCTATCAGGTGCCCACCGATACGTCACGGGAATCGCGCTCGTCGAAATGAATGGTGTAGAGAACGCATAACATGGACCCAGGAACAATGGGATAAAATTAAGTTTTCCGATGAGTCGCGATTCGGGTTTAGGCCTGATACAAGAAGGGTGCGAGTGTACCGTCGACCCGGAAATACTGAAAGACTCAGGTGCGTTCAGGAAGTTCATCCATACAGCGGCTCAACAGTTATGGTATGGGCGGGTATTATGAAGAACAGGCGAACTGAGCTCGTTTTTGTAAATGGAAACATGAACGCTGAAAATTACGTTGAGGATATTCTCAGACCTTATGTCCATCCATTTGCACAAACCTTTGGCTCCGATTTTACGTTAATGCATGACAATGCGCGTTCACATACAGCTCGGCGAACCAGTGAATACTTGGCAACGGAGAACATCCAGGTATTGCCCTGGCCTGCACAATCGCCAGACCTCAACCCCATCGAGCACGCATGGGACATGCTCCAGAGACGTGTTTTGAAGGACTTGGACGGAGTGACAACAACCCAACAGCTGAAGGATTTGCTACAATTCCATTGGGAGCGAATACCGCAAGATGACATAAACAGTCTCATTAATTCAATGAATAATCGTTGCCGACAAGTTCTGAATAGCAGAGGAGGCCATACTTTGTATTAAATTGTCCTATTCTTTCACAATAAATTCATTTTCTTAAGAAATTTCAATTTGTAAAAAAAAAGTTTAGTTTCTTATGTAACTGTATATTCTAATATTGTTAATTTCTGTTATTAAAAGAACTTATAAAGAAAACAGCTGTTATTTTTACATCATAGAACCCTAAAAATATTATTTTAAAAATAAAATACAACGTTATAATTAAAATAAATGGTAAAATAAATTAATATAAATGGTAAATTTGTAATATCATGCATGTTGCTTAGACTTTTTTGATGTGTGTATTACAAAATTAATAATTCCTTACCAATATTCTGTTATTGAAAATAAAAAGGAAATCTATAAACCGATAATGGAATTTCCCAGTTCAAAGGGATAAAACGATTTCAAACAAAAAAATAAACACGAAAATCAGTTCATACTAAATGTATTGCTACTGAAATCGTAGATTTTCTAAAGTAGGTTAAAAGGTAACCACTTTCAAGTCTCACAAAGTCGTATAAAGTTGTATAAAACCGTATATTTTTATTTACTTATACACGCAGTCGTCTCTGCCTATCCCTATGGGAATAAGGCGTGAGTTTATGTATGTATCATCATCATCATAACAGCCCATTAATGTCCCACTGCAGAGGGCCCGTCTCTGCAGTGGGACATTAAATTTTTAAATATCGTTTGACAAATTGTAGATACATACATACATAAACTCACGCCTTATCCCGTCCGGGGTAGGCAGAGACGACAGAACGCCACTTGCCACGATCCTACTGGTTTACAGGCACACTGTAAGGGTTGTATTTCTATTTTCTCGATTTCTAAGTTTACTTTATCCTTATCTTCTCTATCATCATAACAGCCTATTAATGTCCCACTACAGGGACGGGCCTCCTCCCGTGACGGAAGGATACTTGGCCAACTAATACCACGCTGGCCAAACCGATTGTTATAGGGTTTCATCATAACTGCCCATGAATGTCCCACTGCAGGGACGGGCCTCCTCCCGTGCCATAGGGATACTTGGCCAACTAATACCACGCTGGCCAATCGGATTGGTATAGGGTTTAATTTCAAGTTTTCCTTCTTTTTATTTCGTAAAAATAACAGTTACGACACCCATGGAATGAGATGGGATGGTGACACACTGATGTATTATTACTCCGTTATCACACGAGAGTGTATGTATATGTTATGTATATTATGATACTCGAAAATAAAGTCAAAACAGACAATCGTGTGGTACAAACACATTGATTTAAACCCAATTTTCACTTCAATAAACACTGACACATGTCGTTCGAAATCATTTTTCGTTTTTAAATTCCATTTTTCTCACTCGGTTATGAACCTTTAATCAAATGTACGTTCGTTATCGGAACGTAAAAACACATACATACCTTACCACGGTATATTATGTAAATGAATGGTTGTATATCTCTGCATTGAATGACTGTGTCTCCTTTTAAAAAGTACATTTCATGTAGGTGCTGTGTGATGACCCTGATGAATGATCTTTCTACTTTTCCGAATAGTGGCACTTCGCGAAGGGCACGCTCATACATGAATACCAATGTATCTTCCATTAGAGCTGAGTTCAAGCAGCGGCATATTTTCTATAGAAAACAAAACAAAAAGTTTTGTAATTTTTTACTGATTTGAGATACCTAATAAACAATACAAAAATAATTGTTTTAATTCGGCAAAAAAAAAACTAAAATCTATTATATGTACGGTGGAGTTTCATATTTCAATGGCAAATACTGAGTTAACTAACCTGTGGATTACTACCGTTGGTTCTCTTCCATACATATTCGAAATACTTCAATGTTTTTGCTGTGAGTATAGGATCTACGTTTTCCTGGTACAGAAAGTTCGCCAAATCCTTTGTTTTTTCCTATAAAACAAACGAGGGCGGTGCTCGTTAAAACTAATATAATTACTACGAAAGTCCTATAAAGTCGTAATATTTTTAATGACGTAACTTCGGCAGAAATACGTACTACCAACTAACGATTATGGAATTTAATTGCATTTTATTTTGTTATTTTTTACACTAGTTTTACTCATGCAATGTTTACGTCTCAAAGGTTTATTTTAGTAGGTATATAGTTTTTTTTCTGTATACTCTTGCAAGGTGGTTGGTTTATATGGTTTCATTTGCTTTAATTCGAGCTTAAAATATTTTTACATATTTCTAACATACTTTATTATAATTTACGTCAACTTCTTAACTTTTTATTACAATACATATTTATATTTAACTACTTAGCGTCATAAATGGTAATACTAATATTAAAACAGTTATAAAATTATTTGACAGATCTTAAATAAGATAAATTATCAAATTAATTGATAATTTATTTATGACAGTATGTCAAATTTGTACCACATCGTGAATAGGTAACATTCCGTCACGTTGGACTATGATCCAAAAGTATCAGGCTATATTATTATTTTTATTATTTATTTATTAAAAAGAATTACATTTCCTTTAAAATAATCTTCGTATATTGTTTCACGAAAGTCGTTCTATAATTGCATATTGATTCTCTTTGGCTTAATAACTTTTTAGATATTTGATCGGCTTTGAAGCTAATTGAAATATTGTTTCGATACAAAATGTTTTTATACAAAGCAATACAACATGAACTGTACCTCTAATTTTATTTATTGGATTTTTATATTGTATTCTTCTTTGATTCAATAATAAATAGCTAATAATACGGTTTACTCCTGTTTTTTCGTAAATAATTGTAAAAGGCATTGTAGGAACTACGTATTTATTCATAAATTCTTTATATTATTGTAAATTATATTATAATTTTTTTTTTATACTAAACACGGCAATATGAATATATCGAACCTGATGGAAAGCGCGAGTACAGTCCACAAATGAAGCCAACGGATAGAAGTCCAAATACATTGAAGAGTGACAACGTGAAGCGAACAATTTTATAAAGTGAGCTTTATAATCACTAACTTTTAATTTATAATAACTTTTATATTAAATTAATCATAATTCTTGTACAGCTTCTTTGCTCATCATCGTGCCTGCCAAAAAGCAATTATATACGTAGCTACTATAACTAGCTACTACATTATCGCTTGTTCTATAGTTATTATCACAGGAACGGTACGGTGACATTTGATCTTTTCCGTGTTACTTAGTTTACTTTTGTAGAAATTCAAAATAAAAGCTATCAACTTATGAACCCGAACTGATAGAAAAATAAAAATATTATTTAGACGTTATTATTTAATAAAATTTTATGAAATATTTGATTTATATCCCATCTTAAACTTTATTATGTAAAATATAAACATATAAATTTTAAAATCGTATGCGCGACTCGGAACGAATCTCAATAGAGATTGACACAATAAAATTGTTAAAATCGATTTTTTTTTTATTATATTGATTAATCGATTAATTTTTTTTTAAATATTCCTTAATTACATTTCAAAATTCTTATAAATATAAGTTTTTGTGAAATTATATGGAATGGTATCTTGGTTTGGTATCGTGTTGGTGGATAAGACACATTGGTGTATTGGATTTGTAGCGAAAGTATTTTGTTCGTCTTTTTAGACGGCTAAAACATAATAGTACAGGTTTTCCGAATTATACCTTGCATGTTTGGAGGCTGTACAGGTGGAGGAGACTGGAATCCTTTTATTATAGACGCGCAGCTTCATTTGAGGTAAAACTAATCCTCGCGCAATTTAAATCTACTTCTACCATAATAGTAGCGGAAAGGCTCAGTCCTATAAACTGAGCCTTTCCGCTCTTTTCTTACCTCAATCATCCTCTTCACAATCTTGTTCAATTTCAATCGGAAAACTGGTAATAGTATTGATAACTTCCGATTCTTGTAGAGTTGAAATTTAATCTTATTTGGGTTCGAAAAACTGTGACGTCTGTGAGACGTATAGGTCGGTGATTAAAGGTTTAACTATGAGAGAATAATTTATACTTTGGATTAAGCTGATGGCTATAAGGCCAAAGATAAATGTAATTAAAGAAAAAGAAAAATACGTCACATGCTCTATATTGTTAATATGTCAGTACGATTGCGTATGCTTCGTATACTGTCCGTGTTGTGTGCTTTGAGTTTTACTTACTGTTGGTTTTATTTCGTTGATATTTTGGTAACATGCCAAAAATAACGAAGAAGGCTGTGCTGGGCAGTCAAGCCCGTGAATTTGTAATCCGGTTGAGGGACTACTTTGAGCGTGAACGAGAAAATGGCGGAACGCTATTGCCTCTTTCCAATGTTTTGGACCGAGTAGCAAGTGCGTTAGATATTGGCCGGAATACCGTTTCTCGAATCACTCGACAATGCGTCTTACCACTGAAATGATATGGGCTCAAGTGAAAGGTATTTAATTTTTCACATTATTAAAATTTAGTAATAAATATAACTGTGTTTGATTATGACTATTAGTTTATTATTTTAGTAAATACATAGTGTTTAATTTATTTTATTCCAGGACACGCGGCACGAAATAATACAGCTCCACCATTTACGACAACCAAGATGATGGCATTATTAAAAGAGGCCTGTGATCACGTAACTGCCGATGATTGGAAGAAAGTGGTGTTAAAAACAAAAGATCTAATACTCCATAACTGGGAAAGAGACATCAGATTCGAAAATTCAGACGATTTTAAGTTAATTATTCATGTCAGTGACGAATCAAGTAATTCATCAGATGAATCACTTGATTCGTCATAATTAATTTATTTTTGAAAAAATAAAGTTTTTTTATTTTGTACCCATAATCGATTTATTCTTGTTTGTAAATTATATCGGTTAGATATATAATCGGTATTTTTAAAAACGATTTTAGTGTTACTACATCTCTGGTAATGACAAATATTAAACGTCACCGTACCCATAAGATCTGAAAAATGGTATAGTTAATTAGAACAGCTGTTTTCAAATAAAGTGAATACTCACATCATGTTCCAACAGTGAAGACGCAGAAGCCGATCTTGTTGAAGCAACGTAACCAAACATAAACGCGAAGTAAAGAAAACCTGTGATCTGTAAACCCATCACCATCCACATATCTACTTTGTTCCACGTACCGACTGGTGTACATCCCAAACCTGAATATAATATATGTAAAACCTTGTTTTTGAATAAGTACAAAGAATAAAAAACCTTATATTGAACAGTGAGTTTCATAACGACCTATTAATGTTCCAATTCACAGCAGGGACTCTTCCAGAGACGAGGGAAACTAATACTATAGATTTGGATCCAGTGAAAGATAATTTTACGATAAGTTTAAAATTTCATTCATTTTTTTTTCTGCAGAATCCAGATGCAGAATATACTCGGCTTAGGGTAAGGTTGCGACTATTGGACCACTTAATTTTAAACAGACCTGGTATCTACCTATACTATAATAAAACTGTAGAGGTCGAAATGTCTGTTCTTTTCGAGAATTCAGATAAAAATTATCTACAAAATCTAGAAAAAAGTCAAAAAGCACGAAACCACAATTTTTAGAATTAATGTCTGTCTGTCTGTCTGTTTGTTACCGCACATCTTTGAAACGAATTAATATAATCTTAAGACCAATACATTGTATTGTAGCCTTTTTTATTGGGCTTAAACTGAGGTATGTTTCATCAAAATCGGATAAGTATTATTTGAGATAATGCTTGATCTCTTTATTAGAACAGTCCAATACAAATTAGGGGTCAAGAAAAATGGTGAATGTTGAAATGAATCTAAATTTCGTTTCTTTTGTTCACGAGATGGCGGTACCAGTAGTAATCTATCTATATCTATACTATAATAAAACAGTAGAGGTCGAAAGGTCTGTTCTTTTCGAAAATTTAGATAAAAATTATCTATAAAATCTAGAAAAAAGTCAAAAAGCACGAAACCACACATTTTAGAATTAATATCTGGCTGTCTATTTGTTACCGCACATCTTTAAAACGAATTAATATAATCTTAAGACCAATACATTGTATTGTATTATAAAATAAACATAATGTTGTATGAATTTACATTTCGTAGATTATTTTTATACACAACGATTAAGCGTAACTTGAAGTTACATTTAGTTTTTGTTTCATTGCAATCGGTTTCTTCTATTAAAAGATATTTGAATTTAATTAATTAATATTAAACAGCGCCATCTTTCGAACTTAGACTGTAGTACATCAAGAGTTAAACTGCGTGCTGTATTTTTAAATGTAAATAAATACAAATAACCTTTATTTGTTAATCACAGGTACAAAACATGTTACAAAAATAAATAGTCTTTCCCTGTTTTGCCAATACTGGCGTACAAACATCAATTTTTAAAGTTAAACTATTTAATTAATCACAAAAATAAATTTAATTTCAATAACATTCCTTTTCTCACAATCCTATTATAACTGCAATTATAACACACTTATATAATTATTTAATAAATAATATATGGGTATAATATAACAGACAACATAATAAGTAACACGCTTTTTCTTTATAAAATCATTTTACACATTATTGCTATTTGTCAACATTGAAGAAAAAATTGAAAATTGACATTATAATATAGAAATACAATCACAAAACATTAAATTATTGTTCAATGTGTTTGTGTTTATTTATTACTTAATAGTACCTCATTCAAAAATACTGCACGCAGTTTATCTATAGATAATAATATAGTCCAGTCTAAATTTAATCAAATATTTATTGCTTGAATAATATGGTAAAAAGGTGTTAGGTACAATAAATTTAGACAAATCAAAAGAACATCCAGACTTAGGAGAATAGTTTGTGGATCACAATGTCCTCCATGGGAATCGAACCCGCGACCTTATGCACGCCAGCCAGGTAATGCGACCGCCGCGCCCCATGCGCCACCGAGGCAAGTAATTCTGCCGCACCATAACGTGGCGTGCAAATTCATTCACAATAAATTAGCGATTATCCGTGTGGTGACGGAGTAAGAATACAATATGTCACCTGCCCATCTCATCCCATGGGTGGCGTAAAACCGACTAAGGGACTATCGTGATATTAAGAATATATTATCTTTACGAGATAAAAATGAAGGAAAACTTGAAATCAAACCCTAGCCAGTCAGATTGGTATAGACCAATCCGACTGGCCAGCGTAGTATTAGTAGGCCAAGTATCCCTTCCGTCACGAGAGGAGGCCCGTCCTTGCAGTGATGCAGCATTAATGGGCTGTTATGATGAAGTTTTAAAAAACGATATTTCAGTATAAAATTGAATTGCGAAGTAAGTATCATCCACCACGCGAACGAAGTCGCGGGCACAGCTAGTTGTGAAATAAAACAAAATCTGTGTAAACGAGTAGTCTGTATATTCAATTATTGGTAACTAACATAATTAAGTTCATTTTATTATGTATATAGTCACAAAAGAAGAAAATAAAACTTTGTGATGGTTTCCTTGTTTGAACCACCGTCTCTTTCATCGGACCACTTAGTTGCTATAATTGGACTTAGGGCATTATAGATGGTGCATATAAAAAAAATAATAAAGTAAAATATGTTTTTTTATCAAAAGAGATTGGCCAAAATTAACCCAGAACCAACAGGAACAAAGTATATGCCGGGTTATTAGTCTTGCTATGAGAAACATTTTAATAAAAAAAAATCTCCCCTAGGTGCTGTCCAACTGTAATTACACACAATTAAAAAATAGGTTTTTTCTATTTCATAACTCTAATAAAAACAATAAAAACAAAGAAATACATGTAACGTTATCTAATTCTTATTAACAGACCGACCCAACCATTCTATCGTCTTTACTCGCTACAAAAAAGTACATAAGGCAGCGTCATGCGCAGATTCAGGTATTATTTTACTTTTTCACTCTTACACCACATGTATTACGGGGTGTCCTACGTGGTCGAGGAAAGCGACACGATGCTACACGCGACAAGTGTACTACATGATTACGTCACGTCTCGTCGCAGACCGCCACATAGGACACAAGTAGGGTACACCGTTAATTTGATGGCGTACGTCGCGTTCGTCGACCACGTAGCGTAGGACACCGCGTTAGACAGAGATGACACTTTGTTAAATTAAATCATTTAGGAGAATATGTCGTACAGAATCGTGTATCCACGGTATGCGTACGTTAGGGAGCTGTTCTCATATGATAAGTGTAATATATTATTTAGGTCACGCTAGACATGTAGGCATAGAACCTACATGTCTAAGCAAACCTCGTGCACGGCAGCCGCTTGCGCTACAAAATGGTTTTAAATGGTTATCCGCGTGGTGATGAAGTAAGAATACAATATGGGGTGGTGACCCCATCTCATCCCATTGGTGTCGTAAAACCCGACAAAGGGACTATCCGTGAATATTATATTATCTTTACGAAATAAAAAGAAGGAAAACTTGAAATTACACCCTATACCAATCCGTCAGGCCAGCGTGGAATTAGTAGGCCAAGTATCCGTCACGGGAGGAGGCCTGTCCTTGCAGCGGGACAAAAATGATGTATTATTAAACATTAAAACACATAACGTAGTTTTCATTCATAGCTGTTATGAGCCTTATATCTCTCATACCCCATACATATTCAATAAACAAATAATGAAAATTATATAAGTTTAACATGTGTAATAATGAGGGATATATATTAGTTCTGTTGGTCCTGGGTTTTCTTTGTATGAAATTTGCCCAATGTCCTTTGTTTTATTTTTGAAAATAAATAGATAGTTACATTAATTAGTCGACTCTTATTATATTGCCTTATTTCGCATGCAAAATCACAAAAATATTTCAGGTACGTCAAATCTTCTCTTTAATGTCGCTTTTGGCACTCGAAACATTCTAATTACCTCATTCAATCCAACTTCATTTTTCTCTTAAGCTAGTTTAATACTCGTCTCTCTCTCCTCCTCTTTTTGCGATGCTAAAATAAATAGATTTGTTTTTTAAATAACACACATTATAGAAGTTGCCATGATTGGACCGGTTCAATGAAAGAGCATCGGGCCAGTCCATTGATAGAAACTCACTAACATTCACTGAAATATTTAAATTTTATAAAAGTAACACGTTACTCAACAAAAATATACGATAATATGAATTCTTAATTACTGTACTATACTAGTAAAAAAAATCAGATGTAAATAATGAATATAACCGTACTTACATGCTATTATTTGCCGCGTAAAAATTATATTCGAGGTCCGAGAAACAAAGCAAAGTACGTCCGTCCCTTATGCTGCCGGCGGAGGACTGGCGGTTGGAGGGCGGTGTGGAGGGATGTAAAGCTATCGTTTCGATGCAAATATCGGGTTCAAATATGAATAGATCACGAAATATTGAAGTGGTCCAAACAAAGCGCTAGTCCAATGATCGCAACCTTACCCTAATAATGCTTAAAAATAACTATTCCCTGTGATTTATTCTATTCTCTGACTAATTAAACTTTGTACTAGTGTACGAATTTGTTAACAACCTAGGTTGTTTAAAATTGATGTAGGCATTTTCCACGGATTGTTACCGGATTCATACAGTCCAACTGCAAAAGTTTTGTTCCAACTAATTTTGAAAGGTTTAAATTGAACAGTTGCAATTCAAACCTTTCATAATTAGTTGTAAAAATGTAAAAAAATCCCGGTACTTACCCATAAAAATCTCGTATACCCAGTAAAAAGTGTAGGCATATTCATTGTATGCATCTGTGAACAAAATCACAAATAAAACCTATTTTATGTTCATGACGTATCAAAATAACCCGAAAAATTTACACTTTTATCAAGATGTCACGTTTATTTAAACGAGTACATTCTATTTAATGATTCGGTGGCGCGAAGGTAGCGCAAGCGACTGCCGCGCACGAGTTTGTGTGTTCAATACCCACGCAGGACAGTTGTTTGTGCGATCTACAAATAATTGCCCTGAGTCCTGGATGTTCTTTGTGACTGTAGGATTGATGTTTGTAGATCGCACAAACATCAATCGTAGCGACACAGGGTATGATCCTTAGTGCGGGAGTTGTCTTATTAAACAGAAAGAATAAAAAAAATCATTTTTCGCTTTTTGATGCGTATAATACAAAGGACTATCGTTATATTCTTAATTTCTGTAAAGATATGGATGGACTAACAAATTGTCCTGAGTGCACGCCTGTCGCTATCACGAGCGCCACAGCATCTACTCGTAGTTAGTTAATATCTAAAGAATGCGTCAACGTCCATGGACAAAAAAATGGAGCTGGACGCGTATAGTCCAGAGACGCGGGTTCGAGTCGCGCCTCGAATACCAATTTTTTCCATTGTCTTTCTTTCTTATTTTCGGATTTTTCTAGTTATACCTAAGCTTTATGAGTAAGAAATTATATGTAATTTCTACATACATTTGATCTTCGGCGGTAAATTATTCAATAACATAGTACTGCTACAATTCACAAGGATGTATGAATATTTCGGATTGACGTATGGTTTACAAGCATTGCCGAATATAAACGCTGTCACAAGATTCACTATGGTCACCGCTATTGGTATGAACTTTATAAGCACCACAAACGGATTCACACGTAGAATATCGCTCTCCCAATATGAAAATGCTCCTATTATACGGGTTACCTGCACCAAAAATAATTATTACTGAATACTATTTAATTGTAAATCCCAATAAATGTATAAATTCTGTTGCCGGGCCGTGCGTCTCAATCTTACAGATGGACCGTAATGCATTTTTATGATAATTATTGAACGATATCGACTGAAGTCAAAGTCAGTAGATTCAATATAATATTCGAAATAGTTCAAGTCTGAAGTTTATATGATACACTGATACCCTTATAATCGTATCAATCGTATCATAAGGGTATCAGTTAACAGCATAGGTATAGTTTAAAAATATTACTTAAGTATATAAAACTACTAACTGATACCTACGGCTTCACCCGCGTGGTATAGGTAGCCTAAATGTTATTCTACTCCCTAAACTAGGTACCTATATTCCAAATTTCGTTTAGTAGTTTTTGTGTGAAAGAGGAACAAACATCCATTCATACATCCTCACAAACTTTCGCATTTATAATATTAGTAGGATAGCTCTACTTACACAAAGCATGCGATTGATTCTAAACAAATCCAGATCAGTGTTATCGTTAACAATACGTATCTGAAAAGGTTAATGAATATATACCTTTTTGTACTTAAAATGTCAAACATTATATTCAATCTAAAGCTTATCTTTTAAAACTCTTAAGCACTTACCATCTGCTCAATCGGGAAAACGCTTATAAAATCCCATATGAAAGCGTGCTTCATATACCAAGAGACAGTTAGCAAGGGATGCGTGATCAGTAATGATTTCTCATTGTAATATGCCACGTACCCCATAACTACCAGGTCTATGTATGACACTATGTCTACCCAGTTGTAAGGACGACCAAATTTATGTTGTTTTGTCTGAAATTTAAATAAAGTACTTTATTATATAAGTAACCATCGAATCTATGTAATGAGACATTACATAGGTTTTAGTGACGTCTTTCCTAGCCCTTCACAGCTTGCTTTCCTTAAATGTACATTTTTTAAAGACAACTTACGCACTTGGAATCATGCCCTGTGTCGCGGGGTCACATCAATTTAAAGGACACAAAGAACACCCAGACTCAGGACAATAATTTATGGATCTCACAAATAATTGCCCTGCGTGGGGATCGAAACCACGACCTCACGGCAGCAGCTTGCGCTACCGCCGCGCCACTGAGATCGTCGTCGGAGCTACAAATAACATCTTATAGGCAACATTGCCTGTTATATTTATGATGTTTCAGATATACCTAAGAACTGCGGTCAAATTCTAACAAACTACTCTACATTTTATTGCCATCAAAGAATCTTATTATCTTCATTAGACTTTAAGATTTCGAAATATAAACTTACAAGGCTTGGATATTTCACCCAACTCCTTTGGCGAACAATCCATTACGAGAAACAATAATTCTTTATTAAAATTGTTGCCAACGAGTCGTAATCCAGAATCATCGCGTAACAGCGCTTATAACCCAATTAATTATTCATTTAAAACAACTTTTGACTGTAGAAGTATTTTCTGTATAATTTTGCGATGTCGAATTTAGCTCGGCTAATTGGTTATACCTTTATCAACTGTTAGAATTTTGTGTAAATATAGACAGACATTTGATAAATTAACAGCAGTATAATATCTAGGTAGTGTCTCCAAATTTTACCCCTGGAAATTCGTCATAACAGATTGAGTGAAAGTTCGAAAATAATATCTTAACATTAAACCATATACCAATGCATTTAGCTAGCAATAAATTAGTAGTGTTTAATCTATACGCACGTTAATCTCATTAGCAAAGATGCTTTTTAAAAAAAAAATTGTCACGGCAAAGACTGGAGGACGCAAATTATATCCAGTAATACTATAAATAAGGTCCTTTTTCTGATAAGATAAGAAAAGAAAAGTATTACTCACAGCAATATCGTATGGTACACAAACTATGTAATACACAGCCAACATGAACCGCAAGAAACACCAGAGCTTAAGAAATATCCCATGAGGAGTGATACATCCTGGCAGAAAAATGTACCTTATGTGTCTGTAATAAATTTAAAAATAGTAAATCCGTAATAAATGTTATGAGTACTCATTCTTTTTTTACTTTTCTACAAAAGAAATAGTTTTCAAATCTCATACTATACCCTTTCCACTATATTTGACACCTTGACGTTAGTGTAGTTTATTAGTATCTCGAATTTAATGCCATTCGATTGTAATGATTTGATTGCGATTTTTCGATTTTTCAAATTACTTTATTTTACACTTGAATCCTTACATCAACTTACATTATCATTTTATCATTGTTTCTCTCTGTATCTATGTTAAATGAATTAGCCTATAGCTTAAAACGATAAAATTATAGTTAGCTTATGTATTATTAAATAATACATAAGCTAACTATAATTTTATTAGATAACCCGCGAATGTGTCACGATAAATTATGTATTTTAAATTTTAAAATACATAATTTATCGTGACACATTCGCGGGTTATCTATATTATCCGTATATATATTATCCGTGTGGTGACGGAGTAAGAATACAATATGTCACCACCCCATCTCATCCCATGGGTGTCGTAGAAACCGACTAAGGGACCATCTGTGAATATTACCTTTACATAAAAAGAAGGAAAACTTGAAATTAAACCCTGTACCAATCCGTGCGGCCAGCGTGGTATTAGTAGGCCAAGTATCCCTCCGTCACGGGAGGAGGCCCGTCCCTGCAGTGGGGTATTAATAGGCTGTCATGATTCGCGGGTTATAGCTAGTCTAAAATAACATATTACATTTTATAAACGTATTATGAAGAGTTCAAGTTTATTCATAGCATTTATTTCTACCGATTATTTGTAATTTGTTTCATAATGGTGGTAATCGTTATGAGTGTCCATCACTAAGTAACCATGGTAACTGAAAAAAACTTGGGTACGTCCATGAAATACAATATTATTTGTCTGAAAAATAAGCGGAAGTATTACGAAACTTCATGGACGTGAACTGTCAAAAAGCTAAACTTACGCTGGAAGGGGTATAGAAATACATTAGACAAAGCCCTTCGCTTATTACACCTCCAAGTAGTAGAATGCAATTGTTATTGTGTTTAGTTGGAGAGTATAGTAATTATTTATTTAAAAAACCAAGGCGATTGTAAACGATCAAAAATGGGTTAAAAACAACGCTATATATTTATAATATAATGTTTAAATATTAATCACTAACCTGAGTACACCTAGTCTGTTAAACGTCTTCAAATAATGTGCCTTTTCTTCATTAGTAGATACAACCACGAAACTTTCTTTTATCTCTTGCTGTAAGCAAAAACATAAGTTTATAAACTTATTCAATCATTCGATTTACTCAAACATATTTCTTTATAGGACGGTACATGGTTCATAAAACGCTGACTAAGCCAAAAGGAATATTTGTGTGTTTAACAAGTGTTGTCAACGTCTAAACAGTCATGGACAAAGCATTATTTATCTTTATTCTTAACTTCTATTCTAGAGGGTCATTATACAGGAAGAGGTTTTGTGAACGACCAAAGTGGTCTGTTTTTTTATAAAATTTATCTATTTAAATGAATGGTATCTATTAATTTAACCACTCTTCCATACAACATACAACTTATTTTAACTGAAATAAAGTGTATTACCGCTATCCTGTTTATCTTCGTATCTAATCGCCCAATTATAGGTTTAGCTTCTTCGTATAATGATGCATGCTGCTTCAAGGTTGGGTCCGTAAGTACCTAAAGAGGAAAAAGCTTAAATATAATGATTACTTTAGTATTACAAATATGTCATAATACATCATAGTATCTTTATACTAGTCTTAAAATGAATAACTAATCATTACGTCTAATTTTACTCTTAAATTCGTCAATTCAATGAGACCCTACGGGCTAAATCTAGCGATGACATTATACTCGAAATCAAGTCCGACAAGTTACATTACAAGAGAATTTTCTAGCTTCCGCCAAAAGAACTTTTTAGATTATTTACGTTGAACTCTTTTATTTATCTTTATATATAAGTATTATAATTCTGCTGTACGTGTGTATGTCATTGAACTCCTCCTAAACGGCTTGACCGATTTAAATGATTTTTTTGTATGCGTTTAAGTGGCGGCCTGGATGCTTTAGATTCACAAATCAGCCCGGTAGTTGGCGCTGAATATCATGTGCAGGACAACGTCTGTCAGGTCCGCTAGTATTATGTAAATTTTAGCTACAGTTTTAACTATCACAAACTCATTATTTGTACACCACTTAATGTTTCTACATCATCACCATATCAGCCAGTTGAAGTCTACCTACTACTGGACATAGGCATTCTCCAAATATTTCCACCTTGTGCGGTCCTATTGTTGCTACATCATAACGGCCCATTAATGTCCCACTGTTCCACTGCAGGGACGAAATATGCTTATTCTGAAAAAAATATTTTTATTCATTTACATTCCATTGTTTTCATAAACCACAATTAGCATTGAAAATTAAAATGCTGTCACAGTTAATTCGGAGTTACTGCAGTATAACACGAAAATACATTTTAAACCTACCTGGGACTGCGACTAATGGTTACTCATTCAAGTTTAATTAAATATAATATTCGATCCATTTGAATTGAAAATGAGTGGATGAAAGTGATGGGTCGTATTTTTGGGTACACATACATACTGTGATAGGCATTCTATGCCTATTACAGACACCAGATCCTCACATAATATAATATTGTAAAGAAAGTGACTATGTAACTAGTTATAAGTGACTTTTTGGGAGGAGAATTAAATAAACAAATAAATAAATTCAATACGTTTGATATGAGTTCGTAAACACACACCTACATACAACATAAACGTAAGACAAGAATTGGCAAAATTCATCCTCAAATTCTCAAGCACAACAACAGAGAATTTTAAAAATCTTATTCTAAGCAATTTATTACCTTTCTTTGCTTTAATATTATGTAGGTACTTATAAGTAAGACGTATTTCGGTATTGCCGTTCCCTCTGTTAAATTAAATTTCTATATTATATTGGAATGCGCGTCGCTTACCAAAATATACATGTTAAAAGCCGGTAAGTAAATTCCTGTGGGCGTCCTCTTCGAGTAATCGATGAGGAAAATAAAGTTAAGATCTAAATTGTGTTTGTTAAGTATAATTATAATATTTATTTATAACACGATATCACAACATAACTTGTAGCTTTGTTTCCCTTTGAGTAAGTGAAAGTACGCTCTTAGAAATAAGTATTTATGTCTTTATATTTTAGACATTTTTTAAATTCTACTTAGGGTAAAGGAGTAAGAATACACGAATAAACAGACATAATTTCATCTCTGCTTCCCAAAGCTGTGCCCGTAGATTTCACCTCCGAGCAGTATTGTAAACACGTTACCTGTTTTTATAATATTAGAAGCTAGTGAAATTAAAATAATTACAATTACGGGGCAGACAACGAATAACAAAGATTTTATTTAAAAAAATGACGATTATTAATATCATTTGCTTTTAGCTAGTTTTATGGAATGGAATTTAAGTTGGAATATTTCCCAAACCATGGTCATAGCTGCCTAGTTTATTTGGAATGCGGCTTGTCACCGCAACCACAATATGATATTTTGTGCTGAAACCACTAATTTGACATGTTGGTTATACGTTACTATTATTATGTGGCGCAGTCGGTATATTACAAGGCTGCTACGCAGAGGTCTCAGGTTCGATTCCCGCTCAATGCAAAATTTGTGTGCATGAACGAGATTGGTTGCATTGGTCTGAGTGTTTTCTATGTATAATATGTAAGTATTTACAAAAAAAATGTATTTAACCCGGCGCCAATGACGTGAAAATAATTACGAGAACTATGACGCCGGGTCATGGTGACCCGAAGATTATTAGCATTTCTTTAAATGTTACGTGATGTTTACAGTTTATTTTGTTTGTTCTTCTGTTAGTTTATGTCATTGTTTTGAGGGTGTGCGTATCTATACTTGATATAAATACTGTATAATATGATGCAGTCCTAATAAGTGTGAGTGATGTAATAAAACGCTATGATACGAAACACGTCCGTTTATTTGCAAGATTACTACATAACTAATGTGCAGTAGGCACAGTACATCCCCCTTTATAAAAAATGTATACATAGTAATAAGGGGTGGTCAAAACATTTTAATAGTAGAAACTTAGTTTAATCGGTCGATATTATAATATTGTCGACATTACATATGCGATTATATCATATTGTTTACTTAGATCGGGTTACACACTTCTCTCGTCTTGCTAATAACATCTAAGAACTTAACGCCTTTATTTACTTTTTATTGATTAACATACAAAATATAATAAATGATCTTTATTAGTATTTGGCTACATAATAAAAACAAAATACTGGAATATTACTGGAACTAGTGATAAACAAGTTTAGGTTCCTTTCTAACACAATATAATAAAATGTATATAATAAAAAATTAAGTATAATATTACTATAGGTGTATACGAGTATATCTATTTGTTTAAACACTTTTGCCTAACGTCACTTCACTTTTGTCACATAAACACGAACTAAATAATCACTCGCGAAGGTTGAGCAGGCGTGCCGCTGTTTAAGCGTTGATCGCCTCCTCGCAAAGGTGGATCTTGCAGTTCACGCCTCATGTAGCGTGCGTAGCTCACCTTGCAGCGTTTCCACAGCAAGTACAATATCGCCGAAAGTATGCATGTGATAATAAAAAGCAGATACATTTCATATCTGTCGTACACGGTTTCTTTCTCGGCGGCAGAGGTCGCAGCGCTGTTGCCAGCCCCATTCTGGGCAATAATAATGTGCTCCTCTTGAACCTTACTCTGCTGCTTACCCATTTTGGTAAATAGATTGCGAGTGCTGATTAACGATGTTTACGATGCGAAACGAACGACAGGTTTGATAGTGCGTCCGAACCTCGATACTCTCGGTACGTTGTTTACATTTGCACTTGCCATATCAGGTGTGGAGGCTGCATACTGTTGTTAAGTACAAACGCCGGCTTCAATCCATCTATACTAATGTTCTGTGTCCTGTTGCATTATTTTATAATATTTTTCTGTTTTACTAATAACTTCAAAAGGGCCCATGTAAGGTCGCGTTAAAGGTTTCGTGACTTTGTCCACGCGAACAAATACATGAGTGCAATTTTTAAGTTCAGGATGCACAAATATTTTTCCTTGATGCGTTTCTTTTTTAGGTACTGCAACTAAATTAGATATCTTTTTACGCAAGTCTTGTAAGAATGTGATGTTCTCAGATGATTCTCGCTGTATAGGCTCAAAAAAATCTCCTGGTAATCGCATTGGCTCACCATATACCATCTCTGCAGCACTAATGTGTGTATCATATCTCATACTGGCTCGTAATCCAAACAGAACTGAAGGTAATTCTGATACCCAGTGTTCTGTATTCCCTCGACACATAAGTGCGGTCTTAAGTGATCGATGCCATCTTTCTACAAGTCCGTTAGACTGTGGATGGTATGCAGTAGTTCTAAACTTTGTGATGCCCATTCTTTTAGCTAATTGGGAAAACAAATTTGACATAAAATTAGATCCTTGATCCGTTGTTAAATACAATGGCGTTCCAAATCTGGTTATCCATCCGGTGTAAATGATATCGGCTATTGTCTCAGCGGTTATATCTTTTACAGGATAGGCCTCTGGCCAGCCAGTGCTTCTGTCTACCATCGTCACAATATATCGATACCCGCTACAGTATGTTAATGGCCCCACAACATCCATATGAAGATGTTCAAATCTGTTTGTGTGTATAAATTTTCCGTGGGGTGACATGGTATGCCTGTGAACCTTGGACATTTGGCTGTTGTTACAAGCTTTGGTCCACTGAGTCACATCTTTATTCATTCCTTTCCATATATAGCGGTCTTGCATCATCCTTCGTGTTGTTCGCGCTCCTGGGTGGCTGATGTCATGTATCGCGTTGAAAGCCGATACACGAAATTCCTTTGGCAAATATGGGCGCATTCTATTAGTCGATACATCGCAATAGATAGGTATTGTGCTATTAGGTATGCATAACTTTTTAAACTGTTGTGAATTCGATTCCATGAGGTATTTTAACTCTATGTCTTGACTTTGCGCTTCCGCCAATTTTCTTAAGTCTATGGGAGATAACAATTCTATAGATTGTATTCGTGACAAACAATCGGCAACTACATTTTCTTCACCTGATATGTGTTTTATATTAGTACAAAATTGCTTGATGTAATCTAATTGCCGTATCCGTCTTGGAGTATCATTTTTGTTCATCGTGTTATTCTGGAATGAGTACACGATTGGTTTATGATCTGTATAGATTGTAAATAATCGTCCTTCAACCAACGATCTAAAATGTTTGATAGCAAGATATATGGCTAACAACTCTCTATCGTATGTCGAATATTGTTGCTGAGCATCGCTTAATTTTGTTGAGAAAAATCCCAAGGGCTTCCAAACATCTCCTTCTTTCTGCTGTAGTACGGCACCAGCGCAGGTGTTAGAACAATCTGTCATGAGGGCTAGCTGTGCATTTGGCGATGGAAAGTACAATGTAATTGCGCTTTTGAGGCTTTGTTTACATTGCTCGAACGCTTCTAGTGCTTCATCAGTCCACGGGATCAAACTTTTATCCTTTTTCTTTGCATTGTGCAAAAATACATTTAATTTCTCATGTGTATGAGCTGCCTTGGGTAGGTGGCGCCTGTAGAAGTTCACCATCCCAAGAAAACGACGTAATTCGTCTACTGTGTCCGGTCTCTTAAAATCGGATATAACCTTGACTTGCTCATCAAGTGGTCGCAGACCGTCCTTTGATACTCTAAAGCCAAGAAAATCAAGCTCTGATTTGCCAAATTCACATTTGGCTAAATTAATCGTTATGCCATATCCATTTAGGCGGCTTAGTACTTCTCGTACCAATGCTCTGTGGTCTGATTGGCATGAATTTGCAATTATTATGTCGTCGATATAGATAAATATATTATCTAAGTTTCGTAATACTTCGTCGTTCAAAAAACGTTGAAATGTGACTGCCGCATTTTTAAAACCGAATCCCAGCCTCATAAATTCAAATAAACCAAATGGGCATGTTATCGCCGTCTTTGGTATGTCTTCTTCATGTATGGGTATATTATGATATGCCTTTTGCATATCTATTCTAGAAAATATAGTTTTTCCGTGTAACAAATAGGTACAATCCTGTATTCGCGGTATAGGGTAGCGATCAGGTTTCGTAATTGAATTGAGCTGTCTGTAGTCCCCACACGGTCTGAGCTCACCATTTTTCTTTGTCACAATGTGCAACGGACTCGCCCAATTGCTTTTGGAGGGCCTACATATACCCATTTCTTGCATCAGTTGAAATTCAGCTTTTGCCTTGAGGTACTTATCAGGTGGTAAAGGGCGTGGGCGCACGTAGACAGCCGGTCCAGTAGTCTCAATGTAGTGTACCGTAGAATGACATGGTTTTTCTTTAAAATTCATTGGTTTTGTAATGTCCGGAAATTCCGCTAAAATATCTTTATAATCACATTTATAGTCAATTGTACTCATTGGAGGATCACATTGCACAACCACAGACGCAATACTCTGTAGACTGGTCACCGTATCTATAAGTTTTCTGTTTTTAACGTCTACTAACAAAGTGTAATGAGACAAAAAGTCAGCGCCTAGTATGGGCTGCTTGACTTCCGCTATCACAAATGTCCACTTAAAAGTTCGCCGTAATCGTAAATCTAAATTCAAAGTCTTTATACCATAAGTCCGAATTTCTGTACCATTCGCGGCGTACAGTTTGTAATCGTCACACTTATCACTAAACAGACGATTCTTGTTCACTGGTAACACAGAAATGTTTGCACCCGTGTCCACTAAGAATTTAAGACCACTGTTACTGTCCATGATGCATAGGCGGTGCGTAGGAGTGATGGTGCATGTCCCCGCCTGTGAGTACACCTTCACTGTTTTGTTTTGTTTTTAAAATTTCTTTATTTTGTCATTTTACAATAGGTTAATTAAATACTAGTGTACATTTAAATCCTAGCAATAAAAATCTTAAATAATATTACAGTTTGCAGATTAAATAACCTATATTACTGTTTTGACATGTACAGTATACAATTAGTAGGTATACCTATATAACTTATTATTTTGTTTAAGCCAAGCTTTAACATTGTAATGTTAATAATGAGAATTATTGATTGCAATTTAGGGTTTTAGCTTTAATAGCATAACCCGTGGTGACTGGTGACACTCTTAACTTATACATACAATAATATACTAGTACTTACGTAAAATTGGCTAACATCCGTACAATTTTGATGAGACTATTTAAATATCATATGAAATGGCTCATACATCACTTCATTACTACACTACACATTATAAGACATAACTACAGTGGTAACATAAAATTAATTTACACATAATAAGACATAACTACAGTGATAACATAAAATTAATTTAGTTAGGTATTTCAATGTAATATTATTAAAATATTCAACTAATCGCTAATAATCGTGAATATGTGGGTAAATGCATAGTGATACGTGCGGCCAGGAGCAAGTTACCGGTTGGCGGACGTCGAGCGCTTGTCGCTGACGTCAGGCGGCTCGTCTAGTACGTAGTGATGCGGCAATCTATATCGACAATATTTATCGATGTATGGCAAATTTCTTCTTCTACTTGTACCAAGGGATGAAATTAGTTTATTTGTGTGATTTTTATTTTTATTTATGTAGAAACGGTTTGAAAGATTTAGTATGAAGTTTTTAATAAAAGGTAACTTGATTTTATCATGCAAGGATTTTAAGTTTTTGCGAAATTTTGTATTGAATGCTATTTTAAGACTTTTATTTTGAATTATCTGCAATTTAGAGTAGTTGGTGTTACATGTGCTACTCCATACAGGGCAAGCATACGTCATTACAGGGCGAACGAGTGTAGTGTATATGGATAACTTAGTGTGATAGCTTAGTTTTGACTTGCGGTTGAAGATCGGGCTAAGAGCGTTGATAGATTTTAAGCTTTTGCAACAGGTAGCTGAAATGTGGTTGGTCCAATTTAACTTTCTATCGAGTAAGACTCCCAGGTACCTTACCTCGTTGGCCCAAGGAATACGGTAATCATTAATCTTCAATCGCAAGGTAGGTAATTTACGTTTACGTGTGAAAATAATTGCTTCCGTTTTGCCATCGTTAAGTTTTAACTTCCATCTCTGAAAGTAGCTATGCAATAGGTCAATAGCCAGCTGCATCCTTCCAATAATCAACTCAGTGTCGGAAGACGAGGTAAAACAAGCTGTGTCGTCTGCAAAGCAGGCAAGTTGTGTTCTGGGCTGTGTAGGGATATCGTTAACATACAACAGAAACAAGTAAGGCCCTAGTATCGACCCCTGAGGTACGCCAGCAGGGACAGAGTAGGCATTCGACTCCGTGCCACCAACATGCACCTTAAATGATCTGTCAGAAAGGTACGAATCGATTAATTTTATCAGGGAAGTCGGAAGATAGCTCTGTAATTTGTGTAATAGGCCATGGTGCCACACAGAATCAAACGCCTTCTCCAGATCTAATATAAATAATCCTGTGGACTCATTAAGGTTAAGTTTGTGGGAGATGGTCTCGGCGACCCTAACGAGTTGCTGGACAGTAGAATGACCTGGACGAAATCCAAACTGTTCATCAATAATAAGGTGACCACTTGCTCGCATGAGACGACTACAGATAATTTTTTCGAAAAGCTTGCCTAAAGTAGGGAGAAGGCTTATAGGTCGGTAATTAGTAGCTATAGTTGGATCTTTACCTGGTTTTTTAATGGCTATAACTTTGGCAAGTTTCCAACTATTGGGAAAATAACTTAGTCCTAAGCATGCGTTAAAGATTTTTGTGATTTCAATGATTACTTTATAAGGGAGGTTCTTTAGAAGAATGTTATTAATTTGATCAGCACCTGGGGCCTTTCGTGTCTTTAACTTCATTATTAATCTGGATAACTCAAAAGGTTGAGCAAGGGGACAGGGAGACACTACCTCGGAGCTGCGAATGGAGTTAACAGATTCAGTGACAGTCTGGTTCATATCACTCTCAGACTCGATCGTTAGGCACATGTTGCGGTAAAACGCGAGAGCTAGTTCGTCAGCATGTTCAAGAATGGTAGTCGTGAACGTTTCGTCAGAGCGTTTAAGTGATTTAAGTTCTGAGTGAGGAGTCTTAAGAGACCGAACAACTTTCCATAAATCGGAGTTTGGTTTATCAATGCGACTCAGCTTAAAACTCCATTTCTCATCATTAAATTGCTTAATACTAGATTGAATGTCTTTTTGGAGATGATTGATTTGGGCACGCAATTCTTGCCTACGTTGAAGGTTTTGTTCGTGGACGTGTAGCCTACGTAATTTGTTTTTAATTTTGATGAGGCGTTTAATGGAGCGAGGTAATAACTCAGAATGCAGAACTGAAGCTCTTGTGGGGACATACATGTCTCTTCCTCGAATGATGTCACTCTGTAAGTTTCTTATGGCTACATCAACATCAGCAATGTTCGAGTAAACCCTGGAGGAAAGCGATGTGTTATTATTCAAAAAGTTTTTGAACCCTTTCCAGTCAGCGTTAGCATAATTGTAAATCGTACGATCAGGGATGGTTTGAAATGAACCTATTATTTGAAATAATACCGGGAAATGATTTGAAGAAAGTGCAGGAACCGTATGAATATTAATTAAGTTAATAATTCTTTTGGTCAAGACAAGATCAGGAAGAGTAGGCGTAGACTTTTCATTATAGTGAACTAACGTAGGATCAGCAGGAGCATGAATTGTAAAATCTTTAATTATCATGTGTTCGTACATTATTTTACCGTTAGGATTAGTAAAATTGCCGTACCAGTAAGGATGTCGTGCGTTAAAATCACCCATAACAAGCACATAAGCACCAAGGTTAAAACATATGTTTAAGTCATAGGGAGATAACTTCAGGTTTGGAGACTGATAAACAGAAAGAATGACATATTTGCGTTGGGATATAGTAATTTCAATGCCCACTACTTCAAGGTGTTGTGTTCTGGGGACTTTTAAAAGGGAATGCTGGATATTAGACTTAACTAATATGGCAACCCCCTGGCCTCTTCCAGACACATGCCTGTCCGTACGGTAGCACAAATAACCCGGAAAGCTAATGGATATGTTCTTTGTTAATCTTGTTTCACAAATAGCAACAATATCAATGGACGAGTTACCTGCCATAAAATCCTGTAACTCGCTCCTTTTGCTCCGTAGACCATCGGCATTCCAAGATATAAATCGTAATTCAGACATTGATATATCTTAAGACTAATAACACTTTATCCATAATGGATGAACATGAATTAAACCAATGCTCTGTGGTCTGATTGGCATGAATTTGCAATTATTATGTCGTCGATATAGATAAATATATTATCTAAGTTTCGTAATACTTCGTCGTTCAAAAAACGTTGAAATGTGACTGCCGCATTTTTAAAACCGAATCCCAGCCTCATAAATTCAAATAAACCAAATGGGCATGTTATCGCCGTCTTTGGTATGTCTTCTTCATGTATGGGTATATTATGATATGCCTTTTGCATATCTATTCTAGAAAATATAGTTTTTCCGTGTAACAAATAGGTACAATCCTGTATTCGCGGTATAGGGTAGCGATCAGGTTTCGTAATTGAATTGAGCTGTCTGTAGTCCCCACACGGTCTGAGCTCACCATTTTTCTTTGTCACAATGTGCAACGGACTCGCCCAATTGCTTTTGGAGGGCCTACATATACCCATTTCTTGCATCAGTTGAAATTCAGCTTTTGCCTTGAGGTACTTATCAGGTGGTAAAGGGCGTGGGCGCACGTAGACAGCCGGTCCAGTAGTCTCAATGTAGTGTACCGTAGAATGACATGGTTTTTCTTTAAAATTCATTGGTTTTGTAATGTCCGGAAATTCCGCTAAAATATCTTTATAATCACATTTATAGTCAATTGTACTCATTGGAGGATCACATTGCACAACCACAGACGCAATACTCTGTAGACTGGTCACCGTATCTATAAGTTTTCTGTTTTTAACGTCTACTAACAAAGTGTAATGAGACAAAAAGTCAGCGCCTAGTATGGGCTGCTTGACTTCCGCTATCACAAATGTCCACTTAAAAGTTCGCCGTAATCGTAAATCTAAATTCAAAGTCTTTATACCATAAGTCCGAATTTCTGTACCATTCGCGGCGTACAGTTTGTAATCGTCACACTTATCACTAAACAGACGATTCTTGTTCACTGGTAACACAGAAATGTTTGCACCCGTGTCCACTAAGAATTTAAGACCACTGTTACTGTCCATGATGCATAGGCGGTGCGTAGGAGTGATGGTGCATGTCCCCGCCTGTGAGTACACCTTCACTAGTTTTCCTGATTCGCAGGTTTTTTCCACGAGCACGGCTCTATACATTTCTTTGCTCTATGGCGATATCTAAAGTGATAAACACAAAGCCAGTCCGGGCTATTCGGTGAGCGTCGATTAAAATTACGATTCCGTGACGCTGATCTTGACCGAGGTTGAAAACGACTAAAATTTCTGTTTTGCTCCATTTCTCTTATCTTTAGGCTCAATTTAGCTATCTCTGCTAAAATGAAGCTGTGATCGGTATTAGAGTTGCTGCTGGGCACAGACTGGACTTCAGATACTTGCAGGGGTTGCGTCGTCTCCATCACTTTGTCGGCAATAGCTGCTAAATGCTCTAAATCTTTCGCCTCGCTAACCGCTAACACTCCGCGCACTGCAGAGGGCAAATGGCCTTGCCACATGATTCTGAGTGTCTTATCAGGCATTTTATCCCGTGCTAGGTCTCGCATTCTACGTAGGAGTTGAGAAGGTTTTTGATCTCCTAGCTCCATCTCGCTGAGTAACTTCTGGAACTGCCTCATCTCTGACTCTTCATATATTTTTAATAAACGCTCTTTTAAAGTGTCGAATTTCTTCACTTCAGGCGGCTTTAAAAGTATGTCGCTAACTTGTTGTACGACATCTTTCCCTAATTTGGTAACCACTAAGTTGTATCTGGCTTCATCGCTGAGCTTCTGAGGTGCTAGAACAGCTTCACATTGGACGTACCACAACCTGGGCTGGTCACACCAAAACTCGGGGATCCGAGAGGATACTGATATAACTGCTACTTCTCATTCAGCCGAAGTCAAAACTGATGTGGATTGCTGAGCTGAAGTCATCTTGTATCAACTTTTGTCACTTTATAACTAGAAGTGTCCGTGTTTTAGATCGGGGTCACCACTGTGCGTATCTATACTTGATATGATGCAGTCCTAATAAGTGTGAGTGATGTAATAAAACGCTATGATACGAAACACGTCCGTTTATTTGCAAGATTACTACATAACTAATGTGCAGTAGGCACAAGGGTAAAATAATAAAAAAATTAAAGATATTATTCAAATTCAACTTTATAGTCTTTCGTCAGAAACTATGCAAAATCAACATTGAAAACATAACTTTAGTAACTATTTAAAATTTACTAAAAGAGATATCAAACTTCATTATAAACTCCACTAATCCATCTTCAGCTTCCTCCATGGAGCTACTGCATCTTTCGTAGTAGGGGTGCAGTAATCGGGGCGATTTTTTTATTTATTTATATATTGCAAGTATGACAAGTGTAGCTAGATTTTTTATTATTTTTTAAGGGCACACCTGACATCTCCTATGAGTTTTAGATACCTTCGCGGAGGTTTCTCAAGAGCTACTGTCGAGAAATCAGCAGTTCTCTTGGGCAATTGACGAGGCTAATTTACTCAAGTTTCTTGTTCCTGTCAGTGATCCCAAATAATGCAAACTCCTTATTTCTTCAGAAAATAGCCTCTTTTCATCACAATGTAGCTTGCGTCTTATACTGCTACTTTGGCTGTATTCTGAAACGTAATCTTCAACCTCGTCCTATGAAGAAGTTTTTTGTGTTTCAAACTTGGAGTCGGATTCATCTAAGATCTGTAATATTCTTTCCGGTCTTTTTATCAACAGCCTTTTTGATAAATTCTTAAAAACAACCAAGAAAATCATTACTAAAAATTAAAAATACAAAGAAAAACATGTCACAAAAATACAACGCGGTCGATGACGCTGGGCCATATTGACCCGTTTTTGCTTTATGCACGTGTATCTGCTTGCGTTCGCAGCGAGGCACTGAGTTCATGATCGGAGTGCGCTGGGAGATACTGTATCTCCAGCTACTAGAACAGTCAAAACCACAAAGCACGCCTAATTTGAAATATCGCTGTTTGAAATCACCTCGGGTCATATTGACCCGGCGTCATTGGCGCCGGGTTAAGTATGTTTATCCGTTGTCTAGTACCCATAGTACAAGCTTTGCTTAGTTTGGGACTAGGTGGACATGTGTGAATGTGTGAGGATTATAATTGTTATACATTTGGTTTACTTAGACGTACTATCTGCAAACTTTCCTTCAGTTGGTTTTTATGACACTTATGAGGTGACATCAAGTGGTGAAACAATTATTATTAACAATTTTGACACTGATTGTAATCAAAAAACTTAGTTTATAGTTTTGAAATAAAAAAAAATTGCATTAACACATTTGTTTTTCTAACTTTGACAGCAGATTATTTTATAATTCAATGAAATAAACAGGAAAATGACTGACTCGACGTTTCAATTACATAATTAAATAATAAACAACGTTTTTCATTTTCAATCAAAAAACAACGAGAGTTTATTAGCGGTAAATTAAATTTTAAAGTTACTTAAGCTTGAATTGACATCAAAAAAAATTATTTTCAGACACATTTTTACTCATCACTATCTATCTATGTTTTTTTTTGCTTCACTTTTTTCCAAATCGTCCTGTAATTCAAACAGATTTGCTATCTGTTAGGTGTGAAGTCGTCATAAAAATTATTTATTATTTTATTTTATTTAATTATACTATATACATTAATGAATATGGTTGTTGTCTGTTGCTAATTACAAGCTTCCACATATTATATTTATTTTACATTATTATGTATTTTAATTGCAATTTATGCCGAAATTATGTACTAAAACATTTTATAAAACTTTGACGACACAGTTTCGAACCTATTTATAACAAACCAACTCAGTATCTACACCTCTACTCGAAATGCATTTCTATTGATCTAGTTAATACTTTAATAAATGATTATAATATAACTATTATATTCTTTTAATAACTAACCCGGATTATACAGGCAACTAAATGTTACATTGATTACTTAAATACAAAATGTAGGCAATAGACATACCTACTAAAAATGTACTAATTATAAAATACTTTTAAGTATGTTACTAAAACCTCGCAAACCATTTTAAATGCAAACCAATTTCATCCCCCACTCACACATCGAAATTTCAACCTTATACTATACCAGTGAATAGAAACAAAGATATTAAATGCATGAATCACCGCAATAATAGGGTGACTAATGTCCGGGAACGTGCCCCAACATTGCACCAGCGCTCGGTACTCCACTTGCAGTAGCACGCAGTTTGTCGATGTCACCACCGTATATACCTGGTCACATTACATACATTTTCTAGCATCATTTGAGTTTTAAAGCCATATCATTTCTCTATATGTATCTCGCTTGCACTTAAGGGTCTTCTATTCTTATAGAATATATTCTATCTCTTTTTAGAGTACTCAGATAATATCGTACATTTTCTAGTATTCAACGTAATGAGTGTGGCTTTTGTTGCATAATTTGAGCATGCATTCAGTTTTAAGGATATTTAAAGTTAAAATATGTGTTAACTCATCTTATTTAAACTTATAATATTTCATAAATTGATGTTTATTAAAGTTTCTGCGACTCCGGAAAGATTTTAGATGTAAGTAGTAACTGAGCCAAATAATTTGCAGTCCAAGTCGAAAAAAATGGTGCGGTTCAGAAATCATTGACTTCAGACTGAATGTATGTACAGTCACGAGCAATAATTTGTACACATTTTCGCATTTTGTAAACCAGTTATCTAAAGTTCTGCCAATCCAAAATTGAAAATTCGAAGATTAATTCAAAACTGTACGGAACCTCTTCTAAATTACGAATTCATTTTGATATTGTAATGTCTAGATAAACGTGCAGATAGTTTAGAAAATTTGAAAATGTGTACATATTATTGCTCGTGACTGTACCTACTTTGTTGTATGTATGTAAAAGCCCCTGCAACATCCCTAATACGGGAAACATATTTCAGTCAATCGACGTCCACTGCTGGACATAGGCCGCCTCCAAGTATTGCCACTTTGTGCGGTCCTGTGCCTCCCTCATCCATCGGCTTCCCGCCGTCCTAACTAGATCGTTGGTCCACCGTATGAGGGGTCTCCCCACCCTTATTTTTAAATAATAAACTAAAGTCAAAACTAATCTTACCTTCGGTAAACCAAAAAGCATTTCTATAACACCAAAGTGACTGCCAGGACCGATTGTTCTTTGTATTTTACCCATGTGGTTCAATACGTCGCAATGACCCTGCAAACGATGATATTATAATTAACTTTATTTTACTTATTATTATTAAATATGACATTCAAACTGTCTTTTTGCCACCAGTCCAGTAAATAAAGGTCATTGATATATTGCTTGGAAATATCGTTGGTATAGTACAGAGATAATGCACACAATTTTATTCCTTTTTTGAGCGACAGAAGTTGCTCGCTTGATGGTAATCTCCATAGGTGTTTGTATCAGATGCAGAAAAATTCAGGAGTTTACAGATAAAGACTTGATGTGCCCCTTCGCTGCATGCGTCATCTTGAGATAGGAGATGTTAAGTCACATATAGAGTAAAACAATTGAATAAGTAAATGACTCACCATTTTAAGAATATACATATCTCGTCCAATGTCCGCCGCATGTTGAACTACTTCGTTATCAGGGAGTACTAACTTACGTGTATTATTCGCGATTGTCTGCAAAAAGTCGCGGTTCCACACCTAAACAATCAAACAATGAAATAAATACAGACTTACCAAACTAATAAAAAAATATCGGTCAAGCTGTTTAGGCTACAGGAGATTGATTTGCCATTATCGACAGTTTATGGTCACTATATTGGTTTTTACTGGTGTCATATCTTTGCAATTACGTGGAAAAATAATAGCAAGGAAAGTCGTAACGAGGACTACTGAAACCCACCATACAAATTATATGTATGTATAGGCAAGATAAACCTTACCCTACTTCTGAATCGGTTCGGTAAAAATATGTCCTACATTTGTCACTCTAGAGAGAAGAAACAATGCAACAATGCGACTTTAATCACTTAAAAACTCGCGTTGTCTCAAATTTAATCTGTACTACGCCGCTTTAAAAGCATTTTAATTAATTTTAGTATGAGACTCAGAAAACTGAGTTTCATTTCTTGCATTGTCGTATATTACTGTGATGTATGGCTACAAAAAATGTTAGGTGTACTTGATACAATCTCTTCCTTAAAAAAAACACTTTGAGAGTGCAAAAGGTACCAGCAAAATCAAAAAAATCCAAGTCCAAGACCAGGTGATATATAAATCATAAAACGGATAGTATTAATAAACATAATTACTATTATTTTAAATAATACTTACTTGAAATAAAGGACAGAACAACAATGTGTCAACCATTTCAATGGAACGTACTTCCTGCTTTATGTTCGTGGACATATCACCAAATAACTCCTCAGTTGAGAGCGCGTTATTGTAGTACCTGGTAATTGACAAATTAATATTAATTTTAAAGCTTTTTATTAAACGACGAAATACCGAAAACTTTTTTGAAATGACCAAATAAGCTTGCAAAATCTAGCTAACGAGGTAGCTGGTCACGACTGTCGCACAACGCATGGCAAAGATGCAGAGGTGCCCTTGAGTAGACCACGGCATGTATTCCAGCCAAATGGACCGATCCTCCCTGAGAGGAGTGACCTGAAATTGCAGGATAAGACCAGCAGAGGACCGAGAGAAGTAGCGCGAATTTAGGAAGGCCTATGTAGAGAAATACATCTCAAATTATTTACACAATCACATTATTTTGAAATTGTTTACTTACCATTGCACACAAAAGAACTTTTTAACACGAGATTTGATTTTTCCGCTGACATGGTTTACAGACAGGAAGTAAAAGAACTCCCTCATCGATTCCTGAATAAAACATGAATAGTTATTATTTACTTTTAATATTTATTTTGCTAGAACGTTCTTATTTGAAGGAGTTTTTTTATAACAAATGGTTATTCTCCACTTCGTTATCATAACATATTCTCCCGGTGAAGTGTAGAATACAAACTACGAATAAATAATATTTATAATATTTAAATACTATAGGTAAAATATATACCTCTCAATTAGTAATGCAAGGTCTATCCAAACTATCTACCCAATTTTTTATTTTATTCATTTATGATATCGGTAAAGTATCGTACCTTAAATTTCAGCCTCCTTTGTGATGACAGTACATAAAAGCTGCAAATCATGGCCGAGTAATAACAGCTTAGATAAGTTCCAATTAAAAATAAAAAGACTACCTGTAACAAACATTATTGTATCCATCATTAGTGCTGGGCTATATATGCGAACGTGTGGTTGAAGGGTAAGAACAAAAGATCTTTAATAAATCCTGCCTGACCCAGCAGGGTCTATACAAGTAGGGTCGGGATTTATAGAATCCTTGAATGAAGCTTGTACTTTACTAATGCCTTATCTTAACGAAGATTTTTATAGTCGGTAAACTTAGGTCTTATACTATTTTTAAAAAACCGCTGTTAACATAGGTGTTGTTAGGACCAACTAAGGAAAAGGGGAAGAAGATATTATGTACAAAAACAATACAACAACTCTTTACTGCATACCCCTATATAAATATGAATAACATGTAAAAATGACTACTATATCAACATTATAATGATCTCAAAGACCAAAACAGACCAACTGTTAATGCCATCAGATGTTTAAAAGGCACCGATATACCATCCATCCATCCATCCATCCATATCAGCCTATGGACGTCCACTGCTAGACATAGGCCTCCTCCAACAGTTTCCACTCTGCGCGGATACACTATCCGGTCATAAATATCAAATATCATAATACAAAAAAAACTGCATTCAAAACAGTTTTTTATCGCACAAAACCACAGTCAAAATGACTCCTATAGTAAATAAGAACACGCCATAAAACATTTTGTGTATTGTATAAAATATCTGAGGTAAAAATATATGGTTATGCTGGAGAGAGGTAATGGAAAAAACACGTGTGATGATAAAATATGAAGTGTTTTTGTATGGACTCCAAAATTTTTACTTTTTTACCCTAAAATACAATCAGTGAACCCTTTTGTGATTCGTAATTTTTACATGGATTTAAGAATTTATTAGGAATATAAACACTTTAATACAAACATAAAATTTTAGGGGCCTTTATTTCTTTCTGTTAGAAGGTTAATGAATGTATTTTTGTTTTATTTTTAAAGTCAGATGTAGAGAAGGATTATTAGAAATTTACAGCTTTGGTGGCAAAGCACGAGGTCGCAGGTTCGAAACAAATATAAATACGATAAATAGTATAGTGTTGAGCCTGCAACTTCTTTGTGTCTTTTAATTTCTTGTACAAAAAACTCCTCGCGAACAAAAGGGCTCAAATCATAGTTTATTTATATTTACCCAATTAATAACTAAAGATGCTTAACTAATTGCTATAACATCACCCAATAGACGATAAACTGTAGGTAATATCATAACATGTTTACTCACCATGAGTATTTCGTTGAAACCTGGTGGTATGTCTGTATTACCACTACCGGTAAATACGGCCGTTCCGAATCCAAAAGCTGTCATGATGGGCCTCTCATGCTTTGCATCGTTGGTCATGAAGACCTTCGTCTCCCAGAATATTAGTTTTGTCATCCAGGAATCCTGTGCAAATAATTACTTTATCGTAAAAACGCACTCTAAGGTAAGTGTTGATTTTCTCGTTTATTTGCCAGTCGTAGCATGAAACTAAGGTACATGAAGTGGCGGGTTCAAATCCTAATTCAAATGTTTTATCTATAAACGATAAGGCAGATTAAGAAGTATCGATGTGATCATTCTATAGACGGATGACCGCTATTTTATTTGAGTGTCTGTTCGATGAAAATGGAGTATCTCCACGCTTCAAATGGCGAAAAGTCAGCCGCAGCCTCAATTTTGGGCAGATGGTATTAAGCCACGTCAGAGATTTGAAAACTCCTAATTGATGGATAATATATTTGAAAATGAATTTTACCTCCGCACAGAGTTTCCGCGGACACGCGAGTAGATATAGTATACATCCAGACCAATAGCATAAAATAACAAATACAATGCAGTATTTTGCTAGATTGAAAAACTGAAAAATGTAATCACGTTTTAGATATAAATAAAGAGTAAATAAATAAAGAAAGACTTAACAAACATGGTATTTCAACTGATCTAGCCAGCATAGAACTAGCATCCAAGTTACCTCCCAAAAAGTGTAAAAGCAGCAATAATAAATTTGCTCTTAATATTTGAAGAGGGCATTTTATAAAAGCATGATCTAGGTCGCCAGACCAAAGCTTGTCGATGCTATGAATATTATAAATATGTAATAACATTGCTTGATGTAAATCTGCCCAGTACACTCTATAGTTTAGCAAATATTATGTTTTAGAAACACGCGCTTAGGCGTGTTACCTAATCGTGCTACTACGTACATTCGTTCCGTGACCTCAATCATTTCTCGTGGCCTGTATCAGCAGAATCAGCAGTTGTTAAGAAATCAAGCACGAGGCGCAGCATCAGCAAGTGTGACCGACCAGTTGCAGTTCGATTACGTTCGACCTCATTATATAGTTTTATATAAAGACATCTCAAGAGAGGAATGGGCAGTTATAATGTAGTCGTATCTTACGTTGTAATTCAGTTTAGTACTTGTAAGTTAGTAGTTAGTATAGATAGAATGTAGTTCTAACATCGAATTCATTCATCTTTAGATTAATTAGATTGTAATAAGAACAATAAATCTCGTTTTAAGTGATTCTAGTTTCCTTCTTACACCCTCCGATTGTGACTTACGTAATTGGCGTAACAACACTGACTTTTCGTTTCAACACCACCTGCCCACAAACGAGTTTGTAACAGGTTGTCTACGTGATATAAAGTAATATGAGTATGTTACCGTTAATTAGATTATTTATTTATTATACTTCAATATATCAATAGCTTTACAATTAAATAGTTAAAAGAAAATTGCAAAACCGATGTAAGCGTCGCGCCGTGGGAATGATATAAAGATGGTAGCAATATCAATTTTTAATCCAACTCCAAACTTAACTAACATAATAAGACAGACAATTGGAATATATAAAGTTGATTACAAACAGCTATCATATTCCTAACTATGATATCTCTACCGTTGCACTTAATCAATAGAGGCTCTTCATAATGTACATTCTGTGTTCTACAAAGGCTATCATCCCTAATACATGTCGTAATACTAGGTCTATTGAGGCAAAGATAACCTGTACCAATACTGAACATGCACAGGACAAAGACACCTCTTTACCTATTATCTTTGCTTCATTCAAAGTAATACTTAAGAAAGTTGAAAAACATAACTACAATTAATTTTATAAGTGACTAGAGTTTTGAAAAGAATGCTGCCAAAAAACCTAAGCTAGTCTAATGAATAAATTCAATTGTAATTTAATAAAAATTAAGGTTTTCTTGCCATAGCTGGTTCATCAGTTAAAATTCTAGTATCTTTATTCGTTACTACATAGCTAACTTCTAGTAAATTATTTTAAAACTAACTCATTTCTTTATTACCTTCAATGGACTATCGAAATTGTTAGCCCACTTGTTCAGGTAAGCCCAAATATGCCAAACTTGAAGTGTTGGGAACAGCTTTGCTATTTGTCCGGCAATAGTATCCCCTTGAGGGTCCATGGTATCAGTTAAAATATACACTGGGAATACTGATATAATGTCCAAATAGAAGCCACTGGTTGCCATTTTAGCTTCTGCAATATCTCTTACTGTTACCTTTCTGACATTCTGAAAAAGTACAAACCAAATAAGAAAATCCCCTCTCTGAGAAAACTCTCAATAGAACTAATTAATGACTGATTAAACAAATTGTTGATCACATCGCAATATGATAATGAAAATAATCTTTCTAACATGAATAAGATTTTAAAATAAAATATTTTATGCTCTTAAAACCTTCTTGTGCCGCAAAGACATTTATTTGCATGAATTTGACTAAAGTTAATGGATAGCAAAATCAATTTAGATTCGCACAAACATTTACTCGCGTAGAAAAACAAAAATAGAAATTGGGGTCCAGGCGTTGGCATTTGCGATTGGCACAGACATGGTACATACATAGATGACTTATATGATCTAGTGACTTACTAATTAAACACTCGGCATAGGTAGACCGTACGCCAACGCTGCACATTGTTCCGGCGAAAATAACTTTAACCTGGTTTTGCGCTCATTAAAATCTACAATAATCGCGTTAAATTCTAAACAAGTAGGAATAATAATCACGTAAACATGCCCCTCAATTTTGTTCAATAAAATAAACAAATTCTTTTTATGAATATAAATTATATCAATGTAAATTATATCACAAGACCGCGCAGGGTGGAAACTTTTGGAGGAGGCCAATGTACAGCTGTGGACGTCCATAGTCCATAGGCTGATATGGATGAATATAAATTAAACAAGTAAAGTAACTGAATCGAAAATAAATCGTTACAGAAACAGAATTTTCGTACTTCGACAAAATCGAACTCTTTGAGTAGCCACCGGTAACTAACATCTTGATAGTAATAATGAATGTACACGGCTATATTATATGAAGTACAATCACAGCCAGTTGCAACTACTGTTTCATAAATGATAAGACAGGTTAATCAATGTCAGCGAGGTAATGTAATCTTAATCCCTAGTAATAAGATCTATATTCAAATGAAAATGTATAGCTAGATGTGTTAGCTGTGCACCTAACTATGAAGATCAATAAACGATAAGGAACGTTAAGAACAACAACAAGATGAATAATTCTAATAGATGAGCGACTGCTGTTCAGTGGTATGTCATCTGAGCGTTTCTGTGCTGCGACGAGCATGTAAAACGTAGATCTCGTTTTCTTTTTCAGTGACAGCTGTTGTTAAGTAACCCTACAGCCTACAGGCAGCTTGAATTTTAGACAAAAGGTTGCCTACCTAGCCACACGAAAAATTAACATACATACGAATATATACAAAGAACATCCAGGATCAAGACCATTATTTGTAGAAGGCATTAACTTGCTTGGAATTCAAACACGACCCCTTTGCCACCCAGACAGTGTCGTAAGTTACCAACATCCTACTACACCATAGTATTATTATTACCACATTAAAATATATGTTGATAGTAAAGCAAACCTATACGCGTGTTAATAGATTTGTACACGCGAAGCTTTGAATGGCTTCATTCAATTTGGTGAGCTTATGGGTTGTAATAACATCAATAATATGTTATGTATGTATGTATAACAATGGTTTACCGTATTGTATGATTTCGCACATAGTTATAAGCAATCTCCTTGGAATCAAAATAATAGTTACATAAAATAAATGGGTTTATTTTATTTTCTTGTCATTCATATTATTGATTAGATATAATATCTAATCCATAAAAATAAATCTTTTTTACCAATCGATATTTTAATTAAATAGTTAAGTTAATTAAAAATCGTTTCAATGCTACACTTGAATTTTTATTTTTTTATTAAATTCTAAATATGTCTTTTCCATGTTATTATCTATCAGATATTAGTGTCTAATGGAATAGTAATCTACTTTTAAGATAATTAAATAGTAACATAAACTATTAACAAACCTTTACTATAATAGCAGTAGTAAGTTGTAAATAAATATTGAACAGTAGACCAATAATCACAATGGTTGTCAATACTTTCTCAAGATCATTCGTCTCTTGAGATGTCTGAAGAGCAGTAAACGGCGCCACAATGCACACGTATAACACCATTACAAAGTGCGCAACGTCAAACATACGAGTCTGAAAAAACATAAATATGTACCTATTTGAAAAAACATAAAACAATATGTGTGTGAAAAAACATAAATTTACTTTGACATCTGTGTAAAATATTTATCATATCGTTATGATTTTGTTTGCACAATTGTCAAATTATATAGAAAAATAAATTGGAATTTGTCAAGTGTTATTTCATACTTAGAAATACACAGTACATTATTTATAAAAATATTTTTCCCAAAGAATATCTATGAATATATAAATGTTTGTATTTATTTACCCATTAGTTTACATGAAGTTTTATGCAGCAAAATCTACTTTAGTTTAAAGACAACATTTGAAACGCTTCACGAACTAGTATATTAAAAATGTCAGAAATACCCTTTAATTACTCAGTATTTTTAGAATAAATCCATTTTGACTAATATAACAGTCATACTGGCTTAATTGCAATATTTATAAAAGTTGCTAAAATAATGGTAGGTGACTCAAATTCAATGTTTTCATTAGTTATGGGCCAGACACATTACAAGCAGAACTGAAAGCTAAAAAGGCAGATAAGTTTTAGAATGGTGATCACTTACTATAACAGAGCGAAAGTGAGCGGACTTTTAACGCGGTGGGCCGACACTCTAATTATGGGCGACATTTCAAGAAGTCTTATGACCATCAGTGGTAATCTTTTGGCTGATAATGATGAAATTTGCTAGCATAGGTACGACTCGTACCGTACGAGTTTTTGCAATCAAAAAGTCTTACTTATATATTATACTAGCTTTTGCCCGCGGCTTCAAAGATAGACAAAGAGACACAGTTTCCCATTAATTTTAGTATGGATTCCTACGTAATAGTTACTTTAAAATGAATTGTAGAAAAAAAAATAACTAAAAACGGTTTAACTACGAAACGCGTTTAGCAAAGATAGGCTACGTAAATATACATGCCGCGTGCGTACGTCACATATGCCTACAATATTGGCTTGTTCGTACATTTGCCACACGTGATGATAAACGCGTATATGAATATGCATGAGTAAGCTGGCATGTTTGCACCAGAACCACATAGAAGTAAATGAAGGAAAATGTAAAACGCAAAAAACACTGAAAGTTACAGCCCCGATTTTTTATGTATCGTGGTTAAAATAATTCTCTAATTAAATAAAAAGACGTTAAAACCCGAGCATTAATACTGGTTGTAAAATAATATTTATGATTTTATTGTTAGTCAAATTATATGAGGAGCGCATCCTTTCAAACAAAATAACATTTGTTCAAAGTCCTGAGATAACTTATGTAGCCTCATGCTTTCTGGACTCAGTTAATAACTATAAAAACGTAATGCTTTTAAATTTATGGGCCTGAATGACGCATTTTGAAATCCGGACTCTGTATTAATTAGTGGCGAACACCACGTTTTCATCTATAAACTATACTTTCATCTATCGAGACTCCGATCTAACACAATATGCCTAAATAGCTAAGTATATATCAGAAGCACGGTCTCCTGAAAGTTTTACACGATAAAAGACTCAAGACTGCTCAAGACAAACGATTCTTCATTACCTTCGTTATACCCAAAAAAGTGGACTCATCTGTATAATGTACAGATGAATCCGCTTTTCAAATTATGAATAACAAATCGAGCACCTTTGCAAATAAATGAAAGTGTACATTATTAATAAACAAAAACATGAAATAAAAAACAAATCGAATTCCCGCAGAAATTCGATTCAAATTACTGATGTGTCAATTGAGTTTCGCAGTATAAAAAATATTGTATGTTGACATGAATGAACTCTACAAAGGAAAATCTAATTTCATTTTGAATTGGTATTTGGTTTTTTATAATATATATTTTTTTAATAACTAGTAATGAGAGGCAAGAGATGGTAAGCAAAGGCCGTAATTGCTACAAAGTAGAGTTATTGTTTTGTCGGCATAATGAATTTAATACTCCTTTAATTTCATTATTATTTTTGGAATATTATACAAGAAATATTTTAGTTAAATGGTATTTTATATTGACATTAAGTTAACAATTAATTGAAGAACAAAACATTCTAAGGGTAGCTATTTTTCTTTCTAAATGATGACGTTTTAAAGTAGGTCTTTTCGGCAACAGAACGGTACCTACCACCGCTCTGATTGACCCTACTCGAATCAGTAGTTTGAAAATGTTACTGTGTTTAGATGTAACAAACTATCATGTTCATGCACCCAAAGATTTGCATTGAACGGGAATCGAACCCGAGACCTAATATAAAACAATCTTAAGTTAAATGGGCTAACTGTAAAGTTAGACAGTGCAATATACATACGAAATCAGTATCAGGTATAAGTATCCAGGGGAAGTTAGATGTCAAACATATGCGGGGCGCATCGATTGTGGTGACGTTACTGGACAGTTTGTACAGCTCCAAGTATTCAGTTGTAAACTTCGGCTGCCTTATGTTGTCGATGTCTGCAAATTTAAACTTAACGTCAAATAATTTAATTTTACTTTATCAACTAATAAATACCTTATGGTAGTCACCATAAGGTATGTATTACATAGTTGCAACTGTTGATCATAGTCATGATCAACAGTTGACCCTCAAAAAAACCAATGAGCAAGATACTAGGTAAGTTCCCTTCGGATGAATTCTTTGGTGGCTTTGCAGCTTCGGTATACGTCTGCTTTGCATGAAATGAGGGGTTCGAATCAAAATCTCGTTTAAAGGCGGATAGGCGCTAAAAGGTTTTCCAAGTTAAAAAAGAAGGCATGTATAAAAGGGCAAGCACCACCGCGTTAAACTACTAAAGATGACTAAAATAACACTGAAATAAGAATAAAAACAGAAGCCTTACACCCACTGCCTTATTTATTATAGGTGAATTAATATCCACTCGAATATAAGCCGTACCATTTTAAAAATAAAAATCTCATTTACTTGTAGCTTTGATATATAAACGTTTAAGCTTTCATCATTTTTCTGAAGATAATGTGTAATAAAAGCTACGTACTCGGCTGCTTAACGATAAATTGAAATAAGCATATTATTTCGCTTTTATTTCTATACTAGCTGTTGCCCGCAGCTTCGCTCTCGTTAAATTCGGGTAGCAATAAGTAGCCTATGTTACTCTCCATCTCTTTAACTATCTCCACTTAAAAAATCACGTCACTTGGTCTCTCCGTTTTGGCGTGAAAGACAGACACACTTTCCTAATATTGGTATGGATAAATCATACTATTTTACAAACAATATCTTTTTAAAACATCCATAATATTGACAAATAGTGCAATAGTACCTCTATAGTACATATGAGAGTCGTCCACAAAAGTAGGGTCCTCTTCCTCTACGCCCGCTAAGTTGTCTTTAAGAACTTTCATAGGGCGGTAGCGCGTACGAATTAGTCTCGAATCTCCTTTATCGTAGTCCATTATTGCTGTCTAGGGAGATAATTGAATTAATAATAAAAATAAATATTCACGGACATCTCTACACAGCGCCATCTGTTCCCAAAGTAAGCTAGGCTTTACCAGCTTGTGTTATGGATAACAGAACAACGGATATTAGTACTTATATACTTTTTTTGTAAATACCTACATAGATATTATACATTACCTGTCTGTCTTTAGCTTTCTTAAGTCTCATTTGAATCTTTTGGCGGATCTGTTCGTGAGTGATGGGATGTTCTGCTATTACTCGCATTAAATCTGTTCTTCGAAGTACCTAAGTCAGGAAATAGTACATAATAAGCCAGTCTTTGATAAAGTAATTTCCACGAATAACTTACTTTCTTGAAAACAAATATTCATAGTAAAGTAAACTCTATTACGATCCAGTAAAAACTAAAATATGATACACGATAGTAATTCCTTTCTCGTAGCTTCGATCATGAAAAACTACTTGAGGAACTAACAACATCTTTTGCATAAATAGTCCGTAAATATCGAGGTAAGTACTAATTGTTATAAGATACTGCAGTAATTTTTAAAATTGTTAGTGTTAAAATAGTAGTAATATTAATTAGTATACTTATATCAATTTTGTCATTCATACTATGAACCTTAGTTAAGTTAAGTTTTAAGCGCATATTAAGTTAGTGCATGCAGTGCTCTTCTTTGAGTAATGGGGCACTTAGACATAAGTATAATTGTATAATTTATAATGTAATAGTGTACTCATTGTTGAAGAACCAAATAAAAATAAATAAATAAATAATGTAACAACTTCATATTCATTTTAAATGTAAAAACTATATTTATAAGTCTTTCTTTAACGAGAAATAAAAAACGTATAACGTAAGTTTAACATGTACTTAAGGAACAATATGCTCAGTACTTGCTATGCATATTTCTTTGAACAATAATACTTATAATATTTTACTTCAGAGCGGGGTTTAAGCGCTTCGACCCCAATGATTAGGCCACGAAGGCATAGAGTTCTCTAAAAATATGCTTTTGAGAAACTGGAGCCTCCGACACACACACTGTGTTCAAATAACAGCATGTGGTTTTAGTCGGTTGGATGGATGGAATTACAATGACGCTGACGAAAAAGGTATAATGACATAAAATAATTACATAAGTTATTTTATCATAAAAATCATCATATCATCCCCTAGGTGTCGTAAAAATCGACTAAGGGACTATCCGTGTATATTATCTTTACGTAATAAACAGAAGGAAAACTTGAAATTAAACCCTATACCAATCCGTTTGGCCAGCGTGGTATTAGTAGGCCAAGTATCCCTCCGTCACTGGAGGAGGTCCGTCCCAGCAGTGGGATATTAATGGGCTGTTATGATGAATCACCATATCAGCCCAAGTACGTCCACTGCTGGACATAGGCCTCCTACAAATATCTCCACCGTGCGCGCTCCTTTTCCTCGCTCATCCATCGGTTTTCTGCCGTTCTGACTATAGAGGACTATAGAGGTCGTCGGTATACCTTGTAAAGAGTCTCCGCACCCTGCATTTTCCGTTGTGCGGTCGCCATTTAAGAACCTTTCTGTTCCAATGGATCAGTTTTTCGCGCTATCTTCCCTGCCCACCGCCTCTTTGACATTAAGCCCCTTACTCATAAACGACTCCTAAATTTAATCACTGTTTAGCGAGATTTTTATTGGCAAAACTAACTTTATAACAAACAAAATCGTAAGAATTTAAGCTAACCAATTGACTAATGTTTTTTTTGGCGTTTATGAGTAAGGGTAAATTGTAGATTTTATAATAATATTTATCAGTAAAAATTAAATCTCTAAAACGTCTACTAAAACTAAGCGACACGATAATAAACTGCTAAGTGCACTTGCTTGTAGTTCGACGTAAGTAGCCGCTTTGACGGTAACTTTGGACGGGATGGAATAGAACAAGCTTAATTCTCCAAGCACCTGAAACGGAGCATAGTTACTGTTTGTCTTCTGACATAATACCTATATACATAGATAGTTTAATTAACTTGTCTTTACTTGGAAAGAAGACTAATTAGAAAATCATATTAGGTAATTGTTCTTTTACAAGTCAACTGTACCTATTACATACCTTTCGTTGGAATAGATAATTCCAAACTGAATAATGTATACAAAATTTAATTAATATTTTTAAACTACAATCTTTGATTAGCACATGAAGTAATTTGTTTCTTTTTACCAACGAAGCCAAGCATGTTTACCCCCCAGCTGGTATTTTGAAGTTTGTTAAATTATTCGTTGATAAGTAGTATTTATTCATGTTTAAGATTTATTAATAAATAGTTCAAAAATGATATAATATAAACATTGATTCTTTTAAGAAAAATAAATACTCCTAAATCATAACCTATACAACTTTCATTGTCCGCCTGCCAAACGTACTTTTCATTATGTTTACGTTAACACTAAAAGAGATTATAACATTGAAAAGTACCAACCGTATCTGCCGAGAACGCAATCATTGGGCTCTCATCATCTTCATCAGAAAGCATTTCAACGACGCCTCTCTTTATATAAATCATTCCAGACTTTACCACTCCTTGGCTCCATATAACTTGACCCATTAAGTAAATCTCGTGGCACATCAGTAAAGATATTTGTCGCATGAATGATTCTTCTACAAAGTAAATAAAGATTTCTTTAATAGTTATATTATAAGGAAGTAATTTGATTATTTTTAACCGACTCCTATAAGTTATCCATTGGGTTGTATATTTTGTTGTTTTTTTACTTCTAGATCTTGATCATTTCTGAAGCATACATATTTCTTTTACTGTTAGATGAAATATAATAAAATTGAATAAGTAGTTTTATTTATAAATAATCATGTATTTAAACGAAATTGCGGAGGAAAGAATCGGTATTAAAAACGTGGTTGGAGTTAGTTACACTTAAACTGTATAGTACTGTATCTTAAACTGTATATATGTTACAGCCAAAGTAATAAATATGAATATTATACATAATAACTAGCCGTTATGTATAATGGCTACTCAATTTAGATAAAGTGATAAATGTCGCAGAATTAATCACATTAACTAGCCATTATAAATAATATCTTCAAAGACTCAGATAATGTAATAAAACAAGTAGGTAAAGATTACTAGATTATATTTATATAATACGGAGCGGTTGATTTATCTGTGGTTACTATTTATATGAGGATATATTTACTACTAGCTGCTGTGCCCGCGACTTCGTTCGCGTGGCGGATGTTACTTACTTCGCAATTCGATTTAATACTGAAAAATCGTTTTTAAAACCTTATAACGAACAGATATACCTACATTACAAACGAATTGTAAAATTAACGAACGAACCAAAACCTTTTCAAAGTAAATAAATAGTAAATAAAATATCTATGAAGACTGCGTCTAAACTTATACTGAAAGACATGAGCGAACGTCATTCTTTCAAGGAAAATCTTAACACCGCGATACTGAAAATGACGTCACAGGCACAATGCTATCTGTTGTCAAATTTGTAAGTTAAAATAAATGACATCGCTTATTTCATCATAACTGCAAGGACGCGCCTCCTCCCGTGACGGAGGAATACTTGGCCTACTAATACCACGCTGGCCAGTCGGATTGGTTGATAATATACGGATAGATTGGAAGATAATATTCACCGATAGTCCCTTAGTCGGTTTTACGCCACCCATGGGATGAGATGGGGAGGTGACATATTGTATTCTTACTCCGTCACCACACGGATACATTGCTGGCGTGCATGAGGTCGCGGGTTCGATTCCCATGGAGGACAATTGTGATACACAAACTATTGTCCTTAGTCTGGATGTTCTTTGTGTCCGTTAAATTGATATTTTTAAAGGCTAGTGTGGGATTTGTCTTTTGTAAAAAAAATGCTGAAATAAATTATTGTACCTCACACCTTTTTACCATCTAGCAAAAAATATTTGACTAAACTTAGACTCGACTATATTATTATCTATAGATAAACTGCGTGCAGTATTTTTGAATTACTTAATAAAATAAACACAAACACTTTGAATAATAATTTAATGTTTTGTGATTGTATTTCTTTATTTTATTGTCAGTTTTGTATTTTTTTATTGTTGACAAATAGCAATAATGTGTAAAATAATCTATCTCTTGTGTGTTTATCAACCGATTTCTATAATTTTTTTTTTATGAATAAGATATTAAAGTGTACTTTTGAAATATGGGAGTTTTAAAAAGATATGTCTATGCAAATTACAATATATTTATGTATTTAATACACTTTGAAGAAAACCCTAACGATTAAACACGTTATTGTGGCTAATATATAAAAGATAGATATATACTATTCAGGACTTTTTTGTACATCTTTTGAAGACCATTATTTTTGTAATACATATTTTTGGCGTATGATCAACGTATGCGATGATAAGAGCTAGAACGCGCTTTTTGTCAACTGACTTGCTTCAAATTTTTCGTCACTGCTCAGCTCCTATGTGTCTTAGCGTTATGTTATACAGCCTATAACCTGTCCGGGAGTATGGACTACAATCGTACCAAGTTTGGTTAAAATGCCTTCAGTAGTTTTTGACCCATGCGTGCACATACAGACAGACAGACAGACAGACAGACAGACAGACAGACAGACAGACAAAAAATTTATTGATTGCATTTTTGGCATTAGTATCGATCACCATTCATCCTCCAATATTAATTTTGAACATATATTCAATGTACAGAATTGATCTCTCTACAGTTTTATTATAAGTATAGATAATATACGAAATCGTATATTACCTAATCGTCTTTACCTATAATACTTGTGTGTCATAAAATAGGGTACTATAATTGTTTAAATATCCTATTTTTTCTTGCTATAAAGTAATATGTCCTAAAATAAAATATTAAGGCAAAAGTCAGAAACAGTTGGTTAGGTTAGGTTAGTATGGTGACTAAAGGACGCACGAGCCGAGCGAGCGAAGCGAGCGTGCCGCGGCAGCGGCCGGCGAGTGCTAGAATATAGTAATACTCATAATAATTAAGGTAATAATTAGTTGGTTATACCGTATTTATTACTTTGACTAATTTTGATCAGCTATTATAAATAATATCTAGATGAAGTGATTAATTTATCACATTGTCTAGTCAATTTGGATATTATTTATAATGACCAGTCCTTATGTATAGTATCTATTTAATTACTTTGGCTGTAACATATATAAATAGAAACAAAACCAAACATAAAACTATACCAATCCGTCTGCTCAGCAAAGTACATGTAAGCCAAGTTTCCCCCGTTACTAAAATGACCTTTTCCTGCAAATACACTTGATTTCTGTTATGAATACTGCCTTGGACATTGTTACATCATAACCTCCAAACTGACATAAAAGACAGTTGTTACATAAGAATCAAACACAACAAAAACCCGACTTAGAATCCGTACAACTAGGTTAGACTTAATATTGAAGTTCGAACTTTAGTTAACAATTAACTTTCCTCTAAGTACGACTAACTTCAAGTCAAGGTTCTAAGAAAGTTTTGTTTTGTTTATATTTCTGCGATTAAATGCTTTATGTTTGAATGAAGTTCTGTTTGCAGTCAATACTAAATGATTTTAATTATTTAAGTTAATATGCCTTCAAAATGAAAACTTAATTTATCAAGTTTTCATTTCAAATTTATATGAAATTTTCAAGAATCATCTACGAGCTGTATAGAAGAAAATGCGTAAAAAATATAAACAAGTTTTAGCTCAACACAACAACAAGCAAAACTATTACCGAAACGTAGTACCGGTCATCAACACTACTCGTCCTTAAAAAAAGCATTAGAAATTTATATTTTATGATTAGAAAATTATTTTCTCATCTAACTACTACGTAGGTATACGTACATACTAATCTATTTCCTCCCCTCTCTAACACTCTACATTACATCGAAAACTTATCAACTTAAACAAAGGACTTACTGGTATCCCTGAATAACATCGAGTTATGGAAATTGTTGACGTTTATGTCGAATATTAGTTCCATCTGTAACGGTATCGGCAGTTGTTGTAACTGGTCCGATCGCAATATACCGTCCTTCATTTTCCATAGTTTAAGCTTATAGCTTGTGCATTGATTTAACAACCAAGCTGGGGCGCGATTGAACTTTAGATATTTAATCATATGATGGTACTGGAAATACAATAATGAAGAGAAATTTATTAATTAACTCGTACTTAAGTTTTATACCTACGTAATGAATGCAATAATGAAGTCATCATAACAGCCCATTAATGTCTCACTGCAGGGACGGGCCTTCACCCGTGACGAAAGGATACTTGGCCTACTTTATCTTGGTATAGGGTTTAATTTCAAGTTTTCTTTCTTTTTATTTTGTAAAGATAATTTATTCACGGATAGTCTCTTAGTCGGTTTGTACGACACCCATGGGATGAGATGGAGTGGTGACATATTATATTCTTGCTCCGTCACCACACGGAGAATAATTAAGTACGCTTTAGTTATTTAAATAATTAAAACTCACAGTATCAATATAATTCCATCTTCTACTGTTTTCGGTGACTAATTCCCATGCGAGAGCGCCTATGAAGCGATAACGAAAGAATACAAACCCGCCAAGCATCATCATGGACGAAAACCATTTTTGAACATTATTCTAAAATTAATATTTAAGACATTTTTAGGCATTGAATTCATTTCACTTAAATAGACAATAATAATGTACCAATAAACATAAGGATTACGTTTTAAAAGTTAATATCAAGATGGTCCTATCCATTCGGGCAGTACCAAAGATTTGATTCATTGATAACTTTGGGATTGTGTGTGCCAAAGCTACTTACAAAAAAAAATATAAAAAAGTTTAAATTGAGATAATAGTCGTAGTAATTTTACGACACCCTTTAGAAATATCATTTTTATCACTTCTTCTTCTTTCGTGTCAATGGTCGAAACTCAAACAGTTTTAGAATAGTGAGCGGCCACTTCAATAGCATTTGGAGTAGCCGCGTAAAGGTCAGCCATCGTACACCGCTCAGGGCACAAAGGGTCACTAAAGGTCTACAATATAATTCACTAATCGACGCAATACCATCGTTCTGCAATTGACGCTTTCGCAAGCTAACGTCTAGGCTTTCAAATCCCCAATACTCAGGTCAGCGTAATAGAACTCTATGTTCTATCAAAGTGTTCGGATAAACCACTTAAGAGGAATCCTCTTCAGTTTATGCATTATCAAATATTTCCTCTTATGCTAGACTTTAACTTATAAAAGGTTTCAGTATTCCTATTCTTGATTTGTTGAATACTTTGATCTTAATTCTTAAAGTAACTATACTTTGCTTTATTTTAATCACTTATACTCTTTTATCATATACACTTACCAAAGGAAATCTGTCTCCAAAAAAGACATTAAAAAACCGACAGGAACTGTAATACCAAGAAGTTCGGTAGCTGTAAATGATAACGTAATATTTATATTATTTGAAAACCGGTTTGTGCACAAAAAATAGTGATTTATCTAAGAACTCTGACTTTCCTTTACCAGATTACTGCTACAAGTCCTTACTTGTAGCAGTAATCTGGTAAAGGAAACGAACCTTACCCTTCGGGGAGATCCAGGCATCCAGCCGATCATGTAGACTGAACCTTTTACGATATGGTGGGGAGCTCTTTTCATTGAAGAAAGTTAATATTATACTCTAAACCACTAGACATTAAGTTTCAAATTACAATGTATATCTCTAGAGATCACTGCAAAGGCACTGTTAGCTTTATATTTGCAATAGAACAAACTCTACTGCATGTCAAATGGGCTTATCATCAAGCTTTTGACTTGTTCGTCTCGTTATTGTATCAAAACCAAACTATGTACTTCAAAATAAAAAATGTAATTACCTATTCACCCTCGATATTTTTGAATTAACATGTTCTGGAAATCCTAACGTATACCAACGCATTTCTGGACGTTGTACGGTTGTTAAAGAATACCATACACACGCACAAGAATGGAGAAGCAATCCGGTCACACAAACTTGTTCCACAAACAACATAGCCTTACGAGATTCACGTATCTGTGTAAAGTAACAAATAATCTTTAATCATCATAACAGCCCTTTAATGTCCGTCCCACTGCAGGCCGAGTCTCCTCTCGTGACGGAGGGATACTTTGCCTACTAATACCACGCTGGCCAGGCGGATTGGCATAGGGTTTGATTTCAAGTTTTCCTTCTTTCTTCATCTTATGTTTAATATCTTATACGTATTACTAGTATAGTAGTATTAGTAGTAGTACTTAACAGCAGCGAGACCTCGTTAAAAGCACTGAACAACTCTCTCGGTCAGTACTGGAGTCTACTTCAATTAGAAATAAAAATGCTGCATGACATGGGCTTCACTAATTTCACACTACTCTTTCCAGTCTTTTATCAGTCTCATTCAGCCGCTACCGACCACGCATGGGCCCGTTGGACCTCAGGTCATCGGTCCATCGGATCCGGGGGCGCCTTAGGCGGGCGGTTTGCCAGTACGCGGTCTTTACTCAAAGGCAACGGCTGGTACAACGGCCATCAGTCCTTCGACAGATAAGACCAGCCCACTTTTCTTTGCTTGGCTAGTGGTGGTTTCCAGTGTCTATTGTAGTCTCTCACGTAAAGCAGAGGTCTATAGAAAGAAGTGATTCAGGGTGGACAAAGTACTTATTAAAAAAAGGGTTATATACCTGCTCATTCATACGATGAAAGAAACCAATCAACCTATAACAACGACAAGCTTGTAGCCATCTGCCAACGTAAATAACATACTTGTATTTTTCCAAATCAGAAACTGAAACATGTGGATAAATAGTCATCATTATTTATTTTGAAAATAAAAGCAGAGAAGCACAATAAAACTAGTTCTATGCAAAAATAAAAGATAGTCATATTAACCACTGGAAAGATGGACCTAACCCAGTATGCGGCGCATCGATGTTGAAGACAACACCAGTTATTTTATTATGTGGAAATAACAGTAGGTATATAAATATGCCTAATATGAGAACAAGAATTAAAAATATATTTTGATTTATATTAATTCGTAAAAAAGTACGTACGCGTAAAATATTTATCCAGAAAGCAATAAAAAATAGTATTCTACATAAATGTATAAAAACTATTATTTATTAAGAACAAATTTCTTTCTAGATATAATTCTTCCTAAAAAGGGTTTATAATTGTATTAATTGCTCTGCGTACGGGCAACGTTGGTCTTATACTACTTTTTATCATTAAATTAAAAAAAAAAAAAAAAAAATATTATTTAATTAACTGAATAACTTACATATTTCCGTAAAAGGTATCAACGTGATAATATCAAATGCTAGAAAGTAACCGCTTCTTCTATAAACTCGAACGTGTTGTCTCACAAGAGGCCAGCATTTATGTGCCAAATGAACCAAAACATCTACTAGGAAGACAATCTCACAGATGAGTAAAGTGATGGACATTACAGGCCTGGTCTTGTTCAAATAGTACGCTAGAAGTAGATGCATAATGAACTTGTAGGTTATCGTTATCAGCACAAGCCCCTGAAACATAGTTTACTGGTAATTATTTGATGTTTATTTTATTTATTTAAAGCAAACTTAACAGCTACTTAATGCTACTTTACAATTTTAAATCTAAAAACAGAATTAGCCAATAATAAAGTTTATCAATTTACATTTTGTGGGATGAAACATTCAGCTATGAAAAAAAAACAGTAACTTATAGATATACTTATAGCAAAATCGCTTCTAAGGAAGCGACCCATCTTAGATATACCCCTTGCAGCGACGAATTATCGACAGAACTCATACTTAATACGCAGCATGAAATGTTTTAATAAACTTGATTCTGGTTTTGATATTGACCTGTTCTGTACAAAACCGAATGAAGCTAAGCGAATTCTAGCGCAGCGGTTCTTTTCTTCTTAGTTATAAGTTTAATTTTAGTTTTATGAAGTGTTGATTAGTGTTTTAAAGATAGTTTGTAGTGTAAAACTTGGTCTGTTTTGGTTAGCGTACTTGTTTTTATTTAATTAATTGTTGATTTGTGTAAGCTTTCCTAAAAGTAATAAAATAAAATAAAAATAAAAATAAAAGAAAATCGTGAAAAAACAACATTTAAAAACAACAAACAAAATTAGGAAAGGCTTTAAATTATTATATAAATGTGTGTGTATGTATCTGTGTGAGTGTGTGTATATACGTGTGTGTGAACCTACATGTTCTGCTCTTCGCCACCCCTATTATATATGTCGCGGAATCTGGTAGAATTGAATCTGCAGGAGCGTTAGTGACTTCCGCCATATTGTAGTTTTCATAAATCAGTGCGCACAACCGGCGCTGGCGACGTTTCAGGAGCAAGAGAGCGTGCCTGTCACTTCACACTACTGATATAATATATATCCCTCAGAACTGTCATCGTCATATTAAACGTCAATGTCAACTGACATTACAACTCAATAGTCAAGTCAACGACAATACTACGGTGCTGCAACTACAGTGCTGCCACCTACTTCCTTTTAATATTAAGTAAATTACTTTTAAATTATTTCATTCTCCGACATATTATTCCTAAAACAGGTGGGGACACTTAGATTGAGCAGTCACCTATCTATGGAATGACCATGCCGTCGTTGCTTAACCGGCATTATTGTCTCTGAAAATATTTTTTGTTTTAAAATTGGTCAAGAAACGGGTCTGTTCTAAGGCGAAAAACCAAAAAAAAAATTACAAATAATTTGAGAATATCCTTTTCTTTTTGGGTTCGGTTAATAGCTACTAACAATCAACAAATATTGACAGAATTTAATGCTCCCAAGGATTACAAGCAAGAAATTATATAATCCACATAAATCCTATAAATTCCTTTTATAGAGGCAAAAGAAACGTTTTAATCGGACTCTCCCAAGGGGTTTGGGAGAGTCCGATTAAAACGTATATTCCTACTAAATTACAAGAGTTATGTAAATACATTTTCTAGCTTATAAAAAGCAGTTTTATTTACATTCTCCTTTTACTAGCTACAGCCTTCGATTGATAGAAGGATCGATTCTTAATTAGTTAAAGGTACCTTTTTTTTTTGACAACTCCCGCGCTGGGGTTCATGCCCTGTGTCGCCGGGAATTTTACAAGCATCAATGTAACGAACACAAAGAACATCCAGACTCAGGAAAATAATTTTTGGATCACATAAAGACTGTCTTGCGTGGAAATCAATGACGTGCCACCTAGGTAGTTATAGTTACATATCGAATCCCCCTTATTCAACTTTAAAACATCAAATTGCTATCATTTATACCACGTTTGCCTATGCACGCGTGGTTTCAATTTACGAGTAAGTATATTATTATTCTGGGTTGTCAATTACTGCTCACTACTAACAATTTCTAAGAATTTTCCTTGAAAGGCAACTAAGCATTTCTCAAAGTTTCCTCGAATATTAATCAACAACTAGTCTGAATATAAACTAAACAAGAAACGTGATCTAGTTTAGTTTACGATAAAAGTAGAAAAATTGAGATTTTTAGATTTACTCTCGCGCAACTCGTAAAAATATACCGATAACTTCAGAGACGGTTATGATACGAAAAGTCAAAGTTTATTCCTTTTTTATGAATCGTCATCTTACCTCTCATAAAATTACTCTCAGGAAAACCAGCTCAATAACCATTTCTATAAAATATGGTAAAATATCTCACCTTAAACCATCTCTTCCAAACAATCATTACAACTGATGTTGTGTATTTCTTCATTCTGCCTTCCCAAAAAAATTTACCAGCTTGCCCTTCTATCGAGTTTCTTGGTTGCCGACCAATATTGACAGCTTGGATGCTCTCGTTACTTTATTTAAACAAAACAAAATTGATCACTATTGTAAACATTTTCTTTGATAAATATAATGATAGAATTATATCTTTGAACCTTTATTGAAATGAAATCTTATCTGTACCATAGCCAAAATACTAAATTGTTTGTCCATTTCAGATACATAGCAACACTTTTATCAAAATATAAAGGCTTGTCTTACAAGAAAGGGTAATCGATCATCAATTTTGCACATCGACCTAAATAAATGCAAAATGTCTAAAATAATGCACGGTTGCTAAAGGAAATTATCCCTTACTCATGAGAGTAAGGAACCTCCAAAAAAGAGTAAAAAGGCAACGCGCCAGCAACAACTGTAGTGCTTCTTTAGAGGCAAGTATAATAAATTAATATGAAAACAAATGTTTCCTTGTCAGAGCATTGAATGTTTTACTAGATTATGCTATCCAGTAAAACATCCTTATTAACCGACCAGGTTCTGCTACATGTTTTTTTTTGCTCATTTTGTAATAAGATCTCCCCTTGTCCCATATACCAGTGTCTAGTCCCCAATGAAATGAGGCTGTCCTCTTAATAGACTTTTGCTCCTTACTTAGAGTAACACATCACATATTGTCACAGTATTCATTCATTCAGATTCTTGATATACTTACGTATTGGTAGGTGACCCCATGGAGGGCTGACTAATGCTTCGATGTGCTCGACGCATATTGAATAGATCAATTACAGTATATTAACTAAAATATTTCCATATATTATAGAACATTTTAAGTAGACATATATTTATGTACTTAATTAATACGATTCTTTGCCAACCTGATATATACCACTTTTTATTTTTTTTGTAATTAAATAAACCTCTTTTAAAATCAGCTCACGAACTAAAAAGGTTCTCTAATATTTCCGTTTTCAAATTGAATACTAAGCACAAGGATATAAATAAACTGGTTTAATATAAAAGAGAGCAAGGGCATTATATAAAGCACATAAATAATAATTAGAAGTAACCATTACATTTTTACGTCCCATCTTGGTATTTTACCGAGAGGCCAAATGAAATGCCATATTTTTGGTGGATATTGAAATTTTAATGCCGAGCACTTGACGCTCAAGGATGCTCGTAAGCTGTATGTGAAAGTTGCGGGCACCGGTGATAAACAGACGAAGTTAAATCAAAGTAGGAAAGTCTTTACAGAAGAATCAGTAATAAAAGTACATTTGTCACAATCATAAATGCATAAAAAACTGCAACAGAACATTCACTTTGAAAAGGATTGATGATGTGAATCCTGTGAAAAATAGAATAAAAACGTGCTCTCGCAAAATCCACGGACCGTAGCGCAACAAAAACGCTAACGCAGTGAAATGGGTACGGTGAGAGTCGTAGGTGCTCATATAAAATGTAAATATGCGTCCAAGCTGTAGCAACGAAAGAATAATTCATATTCACGTGGTGAGGGTAGGGAGGGATGGGTGGTCATCCATTTTGCTCGGTTATTTTGGTGAAATCCCCGAGTATTCTGCCCTCATGTAATTAAGAGATTAAAAGATCAGTGAGCGCCGCTCAGCGAACTCTGCGAGATTTTTATGAAAACATTTTTCATCGCAATATGCAATAACCCGCACTACGTGCCCTTTTCAGGTACATTCTTGTGGTTTAGTCGTTCTGTAATCTCTGGTAATAAAAGTTCTATATATCCACCCTACTTAATACATCTACTAACGTGTGCCTAAAACAGTAATCCCCTCCCCACAAAAGCCAAACTTACATTATTTCGATAACATAGAATTAAACGATTGGATTGGGAATAATGAAATAGTACTTAGATACTGAAAGATGTAAGATTTTTAAAAGTTAATTATTTGCTTCTTTTTAGTACAAATGAGTATTAAACAGTCAACGCACAAAAATAATAAAAAACACAGTTTGTGCAGAAGGTATGGATGGTAAAAATATATACGATAATCGTATTAGTGGTGTTTGTGCCAATTTTATACCATATTTTAAATAACTAAAAACCACATCTCTCTAGACAATAACATACAAGTCGAAACAAAATGAGAAAACTGAACAAAAGATAATAAAAAAGTTAAACCAAAACCGAACTCATTTCAAATAGCAGTGTTCTACTTCTACCAAATTACAAATAAAGAACTCTTAGAAGAGCATTAAGTCATTGCACCTAGTAATCAAACAGCGAACTGTACGTGTGTGAAAGAGAAACATATAAATGAATGCATCACAAAGAAAAAGTTTATTAACGTGAACAACACCAATTTCACAATGTAAAAGCTAAAAGGTAACGTAGAAAGGCGTACAGTTGTACCAGAACGAAATACTGCGTCACACACGGTCATAAAGTTATACGAGCAAACACACCTGACGCACATCTAAATTAAAATATAAGTACCTACACATAATAAAAGTATCGCCGTACTTTCGGGAGGCTGTGACAACTGCTATTGAAATAATTTGGTTTATGTTTCAATAGACGTTATTGAAACAAAATGCGTTAAATTTTATATATTGCTTCTACGTCATCAATTAAAATGTTTTTTTAACAATCAATTGAGTACACGCATACTATGACTAGGTACATACACTTCGGTATCTATGCTTCTGTTGATTTTGTTAAATAAGAATAGTCTTACGCTATCAATAATCCTAAATAATATGTTACCTAACAGCCAAGCAATTTGATATGCTTAATTCCTTTCTTTTTATTCCGTTTTTGATATAAAACTATATACCTAGATCTGTATTTTAACGGAATGAATGAAAAAAGTTAAAATATTTTATGATATAATGGTAATTTTATAATGCTTTTATCACACTAGTATTTCAACTGCTAAGTATATTCTTTAGAAGTTATCACGTATAGAACTGATAAATCCAAGTAATTACAGTAAAGCATGTAAAAAAATGTACTTAATTATTCCCTATTCATTCTAGTTGCTCGTGTGTATCCAATATAACTAGCTAGTTCGAAAAAAAAAGGGCAAACGTCGACGTTGCCTTCAGCCGCTGCGGAAAAATGCTTCTGTGTAAAGTGCAAGAGCAGTATGAAAGGTAGCAGTAACTTTGTGCATACCAGCGGCAGCTATACTCTGCACTACTAATTAGCAATTTGAGCAACCTATAACTACGAGGTGACTTCCTTTTAACTTTGATAGTAACAATAAACTGAAAACGGCGACATTAATTAAGGAGATGTTTAACAATGCATGCTTATACGATGCAGATGAAAAGCCTTGGATGTTGGATGTTCTTTTAGTGAATATGCGAAAAATAAAAACTCTTGCGTGCTCTACGCAGAATTCTTTTTTTACTTTTTAAGAGTGTGCTAATTAATCAGTTATGTTTAAGTATCTAATTTTTGTCTTTGGTTTTTTTGTTTTTTTTTAATGATAGTCTAAAAGTGTTTTGATTCCAATCCATGGACTAAAAAATAGAGCAGCACAAAGGCTTTTTAAGTGGTCAATCGTAATAAAAATCGTGCACTCGTTGCATAAGACAAAGGCCCGATAGGAAGACGTTTATGGGATAACTGGTTGGCATACTGAGAGCAAGGAATGGATGTACGTAATATTACAATTTTGTCAAACTCAGTTAGCGGTCGCTCCAAATTAAAAAGCAATGGGACGCGCCTTTTTTGCCTAAAAAAGCTTTGCATCATGGATGAATCTCCCGGGCCTAGCCTTGAGAACGAGTATATTTAAAAACCTGCAATGCCCGCTTTCAGCACGTGGCAATTGCAGTATGACGTAAAAGTACAATCTTTTTATTGAAATTCCTAATTCGATACCAATTATAATAGGCATAAGTAAAAAGAAAGACAAATACATAAAGAAATTGAAGAAAGGTAGAAAAATATGATTACTACGAAGTTTGCAATCTCCTTATGTCTATATCTTTCAATGTTATTACTTCAAAGCAATATGGCAGCAGATGTTCTATACCATAATAACTTATTTTCCTTGTATTGCATTTTTAATAAAGCCTACGAAGGAATAAAGCCCGATACCTGGATGCTGAGTTTGTTCAATTTTGTTTAATTTTTATTTGTATTGAATAAAACATATTCTATTAAGTAAAAATATTGCAACTGGGTTACTAAACATAGCCTAGCCTAGTATTTTCCATACTTTATAAGATATAGTAGTCATTGTATGTGTCACATTTTCTATCGGTAGATCTGCACCATACAGACAAATATTTACACGATTGGTAAATTTACAACCAACAGAATTCAGCAATTAGAAATAACTTGCTTTAGTTATAAACCACCCACAGCCCTAAAATTTTCATTTCCAAGAAATAATATTCTTGTTCGCATTTCAAGTCGCTACAGTTAAAAAAACAAAGCAACAAGAAAGTCGTCGAAACGTGGCCCGCGGACAGGGAGGGAAGAACCGACATAAAATTGGAGTGAACTTAGTTAGGGAGTCATCAACGAAGTGCGGAATAAGGGTATTGTTACACTGGTGACTACATGCTGACTGTGTACTTATACCGTATTCATACTTACTTGATTTATTTAGTAAACAAACACCACATATTGCAAATTCACTAGTTTTTACATCAATCGCACACTTTGATATGGATGAAAATTTCTGGAAAGTAGCATTAAACGTTTATAAAATAGAAAACACGTAAATCACTTTGATTTATCCACTATATTTCTTAAATTGAAATAAATATAATTTTTGTCCAACGTCAAATTTCACAGATAAAATTAATTTTACCATTTGACATTTTAAGATTATAGAATTTTGTCCTTGATTCCTATACATTTCTCAAAGATCAAAGACTAAAGTCTTTAGTCTGTGGTTGACACAACGCCATATATGTTTACGTTTTAAAGCAAGTCCCTTTAAATAGACAGTACATTCTTTACGTTACGTATTAAAGTTGCGACAAGATAAGTAAATTTCATCACGAAATAGGATCATATATTATATTCCATGTAATTTGTAAAGAACTAATCCATCTTTGCAATTGGAACCATAAACTACTACTTTCTGTTTCTGAGGCACACCTACTTAATCATGTCATTACTTTATCTATTATTTTTCCGAAGTTTAAAGAAATTCATTCAAAGATAAGTATGTAGTTAAATTTTAAAAAAATTGATTGATGTAGCTTAGTTTGTAAGTTAGAATTTAATCGTTGTTTGTTGCTCGTTAATTGTTGTTAATATCTGCTCTTACGACAAAATATAGAAATATTCATTTCGTTTAAAAATCGCTAGTGTGTAGGCATCCTACGTCGACTGTCACGTTCTCGCCTTACAAAAGTCGTCGAGGGGAAAAATCCTGTAGTAGTGATTGAGTTAGCGCCTGGCCGGGAAATGGACGTCCCTTGTCGCTTGTGTAACGCAATACCGCGGTACGGAACACCCATTTGCACAAGATTCAGTTACACGTTGCCTATTTCTTACTAGAAGGGGTTATTGTTCAACTGTTCCTTTACTTTGTTATTAGTGAAATAATTTTGGTATACCTAGCTATATAAGTTTTGGGCTTTTACTTATGTGTGCCAGCAAGGTTAATAAATGATGCACTTGCCCCTCGTACGTAACCCTGATGGAAAGCTGGGTAATAAAAAGATAAGATAAGATAATGTTTATTCAGAAAACTTATGAGCTAAAATTTACATGGTATATGAATTTTACTTAATTAGTTCACATTTATTTTATTTACCTGAACTAGGTGAAACTCAATAGTTGATAGTCCGGCTTTTTTGCGAGTACCTTACCCTCTACCGATCTTAGGGAATTAAGTTAGATGGTACACAGTAATTTAATTTAATATTAAAACCAAATTCCTTGATTTTTAAACTCGATCAGATTTACATTAAACCAAATTATTGATTTAAAAAAAAAACAATATTTCTTAAATAGGTCAAGAAATAACTGAGTTCTGGGTATTTATAAAAAATACCTCCCTATTCCGAGAACCACTAATTGGAATCTTACAAATAACTTTATGAATACCTTTTCAGTCATGTACTAGAAAGTAATTTGTTTTATTAAATCGATAACCTATATTTTTCTGTCACATATACAGAGTGGGCAGAAAATCGTGGAGAAAGTTGCTTATTTGCAGTAAAAACCTGCCTACCCTGTATATTTAGCTGTATATTTATTTGTAAGCCAGGAATGAACAAGGCTATAATAATATGATTCATTCTGTGGTTTGTTTCTGTTAGTAACTTTCTTAACCATTATGATGGCTTCACCTTAGCAGCTCTTACTATCATATCATCGAGACGTTTCGTGGTCAGAAGCTATGCTGGGATTTCTCTCTGTTATTGGGACTGATTTCTCTGCAAGGATATCACACAAAAAAGTCAGCAGAGCGGTTCAGGGATACAATTTTCCAGTAGTAGTAGATACAATTTTTACAGGGGCTGAATTTGCCGTACCGGGGATCACCTATTAATGGTTAAGTAAGTCTACTTCTATCGATCACATACTAAAATAAAAATAAATTTGCTCCGTGTGGTGACGGAGTAAGAATACAATATGTCACCACCCCATCTCATCCCATTGGTGTCATAAAAACCGACTAAGGGATTACCCGTGAATATTATCTTTATGAAATAAAAAGAAGGAAAACTTGAAATTAAGCCCTATACCGTCTGGCCAGCGTGCTATTAGTAGGCCAAGTATCCCTCCGTCATGGGAGGAGGCCCGTCCCTACAGTGGAACATTAATGGGCTGTTATGATGATATGATGTATTATTTCGCGTTAAACAACAACTTACAGTTATTTGATTGCTCATAAACAGACTTGATTGCTTTCTAATACAAATCATTTTAAACGAAACTTTCTAATTAACTTAAGTAACTATATTTAAAGTACCTTTTCAAAGCTTTGTTTATTTAAAACATAAATAAAATACTTTTGAATATAAAGTTAACTTTTTAATATAAACTTTGATAGCCACATTCTATAATACGACTTCTAATTACTTTAGTTCCACGAACTTCGCTTGTGACGGTGTAACCTTTCAACGAAGCTCATTTAGGACATTTGAACTATATTTTATAGAACTGAGCAATAACTGGTTCAGAACAAAGTCGTGAGCAAAATGTATTGTATTGTTTTGTTGTACAACCGCTTTACTATTTTTATCAATTTAATCGAAATAGCTAAGGACTTTTATTGATATAACTTTATTTTCGCTACATCTATATCTATATTAATATTATAAAGAGGTAAAGTTTGTGTGTTTGTGACGTTGTAGGGGGCACGAAGAGGGCACGGGTCAGCTAGTAATTTAAATAACAGTTCTTATTTGTCAATATCGAGCTTAGCCTTTTTTATGGATACCTTTTTCTTTTACAGGCTGTACAGATGCATACTATCCAACTATACAAAAAGTTTATACTTCTCGTCCAATGGATATTCGATTATAGATAATGCAATATATACTAATCGACTATTACGACAATCCCTCAAGCAAAATATGACGTTGGTGTTTTGTCTTCATAATCGATCACCTCATGGAAAGTAGACTCTACATGTGCTGATAAAGAATGATGTATAAAATGACGGTTTTTACACAAATAACATTATTTGTGTAAAACCCGTCATTTTATATATCAAAGTACTCATTATATCATACTCATTGCATCACTTGCATCTATTTACCTCTCACTTAAACATTTAAGTGAAAGGTAAATAGATGCAAATGATGCAATGCTATTTCATATTCCATACTTTATTCGCACGAATATTATTGCCCAAAGACACAATATAATGTTAGAAATACAAACTAAGTAAAATATATTAAAATAGTTTGAACATTGTCGATATAATGTCATAGAGAACTTGTAGTATCCTCTTAGAGCTAATGAAGTTCAACTGAATTTCTAATTGGCTCAGCCCAGTGATACGAAAGTTTAGCTTTCAACGTTTAATGGTTTGTGACTTTGTCCTCGGATTTAGTGAAACTAATTTCGCGGACCAAAGTTACATCTCAGGGGTGTTACATCACTATAGTTACGTTTAGTTTAACTTTGACTTGATGAAATTATGTGTTAGTATTTAGGTACTTGGTTTTATGATACTTTGTTAACTTATATGTTCTTAATGTTTATTCGTTTGTTTATTCTTTTGTTTTATTGTCTACTTGATTAGGTTAGTTATTGTTTTGTTTAATGGGTCACTAATAACTGTACCTACATTTTTTATTATTTATTAAATTAGTGTTTTAAATAAAACATGTAGGTAACAAGAAAAGTAACGTAATGTCTCCTCACACGATGGGCAGGTGACCTAGTTAAAGCAGCGGAAAACTTATGGCTTAACTCACAAAGTGGAAATATTTAGAAGAGGCATACCTAGGCTATGTCTGGCAGTGGACGTTTATTGATTAACATAGTGATGCTGAAAGTAATAATTCTATTACTGATGTAATCCAAACATTATGTTATTACGATAATACCTTATCGTATTATGCACACACGGACAACATGCACACTTAGGTACTTAAATAGTCATTATAAAAAATATCTACTAGCAACCCTAAACGACGCCAATAATTTTTATTTATGTTGTTAAACATTTTATAAAAATATAAAATTTCACTAAATTAAATATTGCTAATAAGAAATAAATATACAGAAAGCTTCATTTATAAACAATGGTTAAAGATTGGACTTACGGGATACGTGTAGGTAAATCGATAGTTTCCCAGAGGAAATCACCGACTACCCGATCACCCCAGCTAATGAAGCAAGAAGTAAAACACAATTATGCGTTTAATAAAAGAATAATATTATGACTGTTATTTGCTATACTCTGTGTTAGTAAAATTACCTACTTGTTTGTTTCTGTTTCAGGAATCTCGAAACATAAATATTTTTCATAGACTTTGATTTGTTTTTGATTCCATAGATTCGAAATTGGAAAGATTGTTTGTGCGGGACAAGAATTCAGGAACTGATCATAATATACTTATTGGAATAGTATCGACAACCTAAGTATATTGCAATACGATCATTAGGCAACCAAAAAAGTCAAAACAGTTGTTTATTTCTAGCAATGACGTCAAAGCAATATCAATTAAACGTTTGTCGAAGTATGGTTTCCTCAAAATGAATGCCGCAATAGCAATTTTTCCATTTTGCTCTAAATTAAATTAATCTTCATTCAATTTGATATTACAGAACCTACACAGACTTGATTCTCAATTGAAGTATTTTTAGATGGTAATAGAAAATGCATAGACACCAACATTGAATAACGTAGGCGTTTAAAAACGTAATTTCGTACCTAGAAATTACGTTTTTTTTTCTGATAAAAATTAGTTCTTTTTAATTTTCACGAACTTCTTTGGAATCAACTTGGAAATATACTTATTTTAAACTAGCTGACCCGTGGCCACTTCGCAGGGCAGAGAAAAAAACGCGTCCTTTTTTTAAACATATTTCATTATTGCTCCACTTCTATTAGTCATAGCATGATACTACATAGCCTATGACACTCGCCGATAAAGGACTATTCAACACAGAAAGAATTTTTAAAATCGTTTCAGTAGATCCAGAGATTACCCCCTACAACGTCACAAACACACAAACTTTACCTCTTTATAATATTAGTATAGATTAAAAATTGTTCTGCGTGGGAATCGAACCCGTGACGTCGTGCATGGCAGCCGCTGGGCGCGGGGAACGTCGCGTCACCGGTATTATAAATTTACAAATTACAGTTACCTAGTTTCATTAAATCATTAGAGAACTCACTCAACGTTGTCTAGTCCCAAACCAAACAGCGAGCATAAACAAACATAATAGATTACTACTCTTGCAAATTTATACCTACATAGCTATTACATATATAGCAACACCTAGTCCTAACCTAATCAAACATTTATGATCACAATAATTATTCGAGCCCATTAACAGGCAGGCAAAACTCTCCAACACGCGATCGTAAACACAATTATGGCATAAATACGTCTTCCAGTGTATTTACTTGCCACTTAATGTTGTAAACAAAGTATAATTTAAAACTACGGTGCTAAAAACACATTGCATGAATCATTCCATTAGAAATTAAACTAATCTATCACAAACTTTTGATAATAGTTTTATTTCAAATAACCTTCAATCTTTAGAGAAGTTGAAACTGCGTGAATCACAGTGCGCCGACCGCCGACAAACACAGCGACCTTGGAATATCTAAAAGGCAGAAGCGTCTGCCGTAGACCGAGCTAAAATAAGCCTTATTACGTAATATATAGAGTTGTAAATAAATAATTTTCCAGTTTGTTTGATTTATCCTACTTTTATTGGAGTTGATACATTCTTGTCCAGTTAGTGACTTGCTGGAATTTGTATTCCCACTATAAAAATATAGTTACTAGTTTCATATAGTTGTTTAATTCGACGGAACCTCTCAAGGCTCGTTAGCTCAGCGGTTAGAGCACCCATTTAAGAATTTTAATAGAGGTGGTCGGGGGTTCAAGTCCCTCACGAGCTGTTTTTTGTTTCAATCTTCTTTTTGTTTTCTTATAAATATTTTACGCATAAAAAATCTAAAATTTTAATAAAGTAAAAACTTCGGTTCCGTTTTTTCGATAATTACAAACGAGAAAATATGAACGCAGGGATTTTTTAAGTTTAACACGCAAAATATTTTTTGTTATATTACTACAAATATAATAAATAATAATAAATGAATAATTTTAAACATTAAAACCAACTGACCAGCGCAAATTCGTCAAGGCACATCTTAGTAAAAATGATCACCTTTTTCGATGACTAGGGCCAATAAAATCGCTTTCGCTTGTTTGTATTACAACTTCTTGCATCCCATCTACGTTAATCCATACTAATATTATAAATGCGAAAGTAACTCTGTCTGTCTGTCTGTCTGTCTGTCTGTCTGTCTGTTACTCTTTCACGCCTAAACGGCTGAACGGATTTCGATGAAATTTGGTACAGACAATCTGTAGACCCTGAGAAAGAACATAGGCTACTTTTTATTAGCAGTCATATTATATTTTGATTTCATAGAATTTTGGCGGGAAAGCTGTGTCACGTGACCTGTGACGTCATAGGTCACGTGACCCGTGACGTCATAGAATTTTGACAGATGAGTCGTGACGTCACAGAATTTTGGCGGGAAAATATTTTTTGACAGTTGAGTCGTGACGTCATTTAATTTTTGACAGATGAGTCGTGACGTCACAGAATTTTTGACAGATGATTTGTGACGTCATATTATTTTGGCGGGAAAATATTTGATACCTCTGTCACTTTTGACAGCTGTCAATTTTGACAGATAGGCGTGACGTCATAGAATTTTTGACAGATGAGTCGTGACGTCACAGAATTTTGGCAGGAAAATATATTTTGACAGCTAAGTCGTGACGTCATTGAATTTTGGCGGGAAAAATAGTATTTAAACAGCTGAATCCTGACGTTATCACAATTTGGCGGGAAAATAAATAGGTTTGTACAGGACCCTCGGTGCGCGAGTCAGACTCGCACTTGACCGGTTTTTTAGCTGTGGGTCTGATATATCTAGAGAGCTTAAATTCGTAATTGTCAACTTATTTCATCATAACAGCCCATTAATGTCCCACTACAGGGACGGGCCTCCTTCCTTGACGGAGGGATACTTGGCCTACTAATACCACGCTTGCAGACGGATTGGTATAGGGTTTAATTTCAAGTTTTCCTTCTTTTTATTTAGTGAAGATAATATTCACCTTATTTGTTAGGCACTAAAGTGACACACCTTTGCTTATCCTATCCTACTAATATTATAAATGCAAAAGTTTGTGAGGATGGGTGGATGTTTGTTACCCTTTCATGCAAAAACTACTAAATGGATTTTGATGAAATTTGGAATATAGGTAGTTTATGGTGTAAAATAACAATTAAGCGGGTAATACCGCGGGCATCAGCTAGTCTAAAATAAAGCAAAAATTTAAATTAATTTTTGCTGCAATCAACATAATATTCGTCACACAAAATCATCTATACTCAAACTAAGCAGAGCTTGCACTAAGGGTACTGGACAGCGGATCAACATAACATACATAACTCGATACTGAGCAGAGTTGTTGCTCCCCTCTGTATCGAGTTGTACCATAGTTATACACTGTAAAGCTTTTGATAAGTTCCCTTAGCTCTTCATAACAAGATTTTTTTCATTCTTACAACCAGCTCCTTGGATAAGCCCCTTCAGCATTATAACTGGACGAACAAGTTCTTAATTTATGTCCACCTAAATTAAACTGCAATTGTTAATATTATTTCGAGTGTTTATTTCTCTGTGAATATAAAAACATGTAGGCAATTTAAGATGCCGAGAAAGCCAGAAGATGATAATAATGTATCTGTAAGTAAAATATTACTTTCGTAAATAAAGATAAGAACAATGAATAAGAAAACAAAGAACTTCACTAAATCCTTTTCTAATTTAATACTACCCAAATTATATTTCACATAGCTACGAGTTAAACGAAAAGAAAAATGTTTGTATACACATTACGTGTAACGTTTCATTTCGTGATAAATTGGGGTAAAATAAACCATCATATCAATCAAACGTAAGGAAATTAATGGCTCGCAATAAATTGAACATTCCAAATAGATACGTTTCGTTAAAAAAAATTACCCAAAAAAGAAAAAATCAGCAACAAAATAGGTAAAATTACTTCGTATTTCAGCTGAATTCTTGTTCCATCAGCCAATTGCGATAAATGAGCGAGTCTGATTGGAATCCGATGGGATAAGATTTTTTTGCTTCGTTCGAGGGTAGACGTCAATCCCGGGGAGCGGCGGGAGATACCGCCGAGGCAATTTCCCGAACTCGGATCGTTTATCACAAATCATTATTGTGTCTAGCTGTATTGACCGGCCTAACATTAATTCGTTACTCTGTCTGTTATACATGTATAGGTAGGAAGTATAACATAGAATAATAATATGTATCAGTTATGTTTTAATTATTTATTCTTATGAATGGTGGCAATAGGTATTCGCCCATTGAGAACATAAGACTATAGATGCTAGCGGGAAAAAATCCGAATAATTCAAGTTGCTTAAATCGGAATAATACCGAAATATACCGAAACTTTGGGATTTTTTCAACTGATCGCACTGTCACGTGATTTATTTATTTTATTATATTTATTATATTATTTATGTACTATAAAATTTATATTATTATGTTGTTATTTATTATGTGTATAGTTATAATTTATAGGTAAGTATAAATAATTGTAAATAAACTATTTATGCATTTTGTTTGGTATCGATAGTTTTATATTATTATTTTAGATTAGTTTAATATACGGGCGATATATTTCACAAAAAATTCGATCGAATCTTTCACTCACTCGCGGGGGGAAAGCTCCTCCACAAGGCATGTCCTCTCTCTCTTACCGCACCAGGCACCGCTGCCGAACAACTCGAGAGTCATGTCACAACGTGAACCACTCACGTCGTGACATGAGTCGTGCAGACGGGCTCGCGCCCGTGAGGCTGCGGCCGGCGCACAAAGTTGTAGGCGCCGGCGCGGCGCAGCGGTGATCGACGATCGATGCAAAATACTATTTTTCAGCAAATAAAATATTTATTAAATAAATTTTGAATAAATCCGATTTTATGGAATTTTTCCTGATTTTTTCCGGTATTATTCCGTATTAATCAGAAGTTTTGCAACTATACATAAGACACATTTGAAATAAAATAAACGTTTTTTAATATTTTTCTTCATAAAATTAAACAAGTAGCACACTAGTGAGAGTGCCCCGCGTAAAGGGGACTTTTTTTATAGAGCTAACAGACACAAAATAACTACATTCAGCCTTATCACAATCATAAATGATAATCTTTCTCGTATTAATTTACTTGGGTACTGTATAGATGCTAGCGGGAAAAAATCCGAATAATTCAAGTTGATTAAATCGGAATAATACCGAAATATACCGGAACTTTGGGATTTTTTCAACTGATTGCTCTGTCACGTGATTTATTTATTTTATTATATTTATTATATTATTTATGTGCTATAAAATTTTATTATGTGTATAATTATAATTTATAGGTAAGTATAAATAATTGTAAATAAACTATTTATGCATTTTGTCTGGTACCGATAGTTTTATATTATTATTTTAGATTAGTTTAATATTCGGGCGATATATTTGACGAAAAATTCGATCGAATCTTTCACTCACTCGCGGGGGGAAAGCTCCTCCGCAAAGCATGTCCTCTCTCTCTTACCGCACCAGGCACCGCTGCCGAACAACTCGAGAGTCATGTCACAATGTGAACCACTCACGTCGTGACATGAGTCGTGCAGACGGGCTCGCGCACGTGACTCTGCGGCCGGCGCACAAAGTTGTAGCGGCGCCGGCGCGGCGGTGATCGACGATCGATGCAAAATACTATTTTTCAGCAAATAAAACATAAAAACATTTATTAAATAAATTTTGAATAAATCCGATTTTATGAAATTTTCCTTGATTTTTTCCGGTATTATTCCGTATTAATCAGAAGTTTTGCAACTATGGTACTGAGTGATTGTTCGACTGACCTCGCAGTTGAACAACTTTTAATACTTCTCTACTACTTTTATAACTAAGTATTACTTGAATTTGTTGCTCGATAATACTGAAAACATAAGATTTCCCATTTTTAGATAAAATAAACAGGTCAACATTATATATCGGATGCAGAATATAAATACGTTTATATTTTCTGTTGTGTATAAATGTGTAGGTAGCAGCGGGGTTCCAATCAACCATTAGAGTTGCGGCGATTAACTACATTAGCGTTAATGGAAACAACCATTCCCTAGCGTTACGACTCATTAGAGAATTATCTGAATTAGGCGCTTCATTATATTTTGACCATAATGAACCTGTATTAGCTATATACCTAGGTATACAATGTATATCATGCAATATATTTATGTAGAAAATTGAGGGAAAGAACAAAATTCTTATTGAACTGAATCAGGCGTACAAAGATAGACCAGATAGGATTGAAAAACGTATAAAGAAACATTTACACAAATCATCAAATACTTAATAAAAGTTTTGGTTAATCTCATAATTTTGCAAAAACTTGATATATTATTTTATTCACAGTATATATTTTTTTATATTAAATCAGTGATTTGAAAGACGATCAACGAAGACGTTGACTCATAAATATTCTAATCAAAAGGGAAATCTATCGATGGTAAATACAGATCCTAAAAGATATACTACTTTAAATTAGTAACACGATAAATATTTTACAAAATGATAAAGTATTGTAATCTATTTCAGAGATTACTGGAAGAAAATTCATTTATATTATCCAACCCTATGGTTCAAAATCGTCGGAGAATCAATCATAATAGGCAAAGGACAAATTCAGTTCAATGATTGAGCCTTAGTTGAAATCTCCTTGCTTAATTTTTACCTTTTCTATAAAACAGCTGCTCGTTTAAATTTAGAATAGTCAAAAATGTCAACCTATGAATTATAGGGTGACGTGCGTCATCGGCCTAAAAAAAATACAAAATTAGTTTTTATGTTTTGATAATAACCAATTATGGATAATATTTCGTAATAAGGTAAAAATAACATTCTTATTTTATTTTGTTTTAAGTTAAATGTTGAAATATGAAGAGAAATGTCTTGAAAGTGAAATGGATTAGTAGAAATAATGTTTTTGTTTTTCGTAGCATTACATTTGATGCTGAACAATGATTGAAACTGGCAGCGCGGATAACTCAACAGCTGCAACAAAAGCGGGAAATCCGGTTAGATGATTTATTATATTATAATCACTCATTGCCACTAACTAAAGGAAACATTACTTAGTTGAACTAAGTTTACTGACAGCCGAAGAAAATTTGGAACTTCGACAAATTATGTACATTCATTAGAATACCTGTATAGGCTTTTATTTCTTAGTTCTTCTTTAATGCTGATTACAAGATCCTTCAACAATTTTCACAAGAATATATTTAAATTAAACCACATTAAAAGCTTTAAAACGATGAAATTTATTTATGCTGACACCTGTTAATAAAGTATATTTTTTTCTTTGTTTTAATTTTAAGACCAAATTAAAAACTTCTAAAAAATTACATCCAGGACAGCAAACAAGATGACGACGACATCGCTCGACCAGAAGCGACGTTCCGTTTCACCATACAGAATATAAGTCAGCTAAAAGAACAAGTGCTGTCACCGCCCTGCTACGTGAGATGCCTTCCATGGAAAATTCTAATATTACTTAGACACACGACCACGCCTGATCGCCAACAGCAAAAGGCGTTAGGCGTTTTTCTTCAGTGCAATGGAGAATGCGACTCGCCTGGGTGGTCGTGCTATGGTCTGGGAGAATTAAAATTATTGTCTCATAAACCAGAAGGTGGCCATTTGTGTAGGAAGCTTCATCATATGTACCATTGGTATGTTGTACTGTTAAATTGTTGAACTCTATTGAATCTTGCAAATCAACATTTTTAGCGTCAGACATTATTTAATTTTTTCGCAATGTATTTTAACAGCAAAGAAGATGATTGGGGTTTTGCACACTTCATTTCGTGGGATGACCTAATGGATCTTTCAAACGGTTTCGTAAAGGATGATGCTATTACCATAGAGGCACATATTATAGCAGAAGCTCCTCATGGGGTCTCGTGGGATTCGAAAAAGCACACTGGTTTCGTAGGTAAAGTAGAATCTTTTTTTTTAAATTAATTACACTAAGACTCTTTCTTTATGTCACGGGGACTCTACATCAATTAAAAGGACGCCTTGTACTGCTTGGGCACAACTAATCATTTGTGGATTGCCATACAAATTATTATTTTGACCATTCATATCCGTGACTTATCACGACTGACTCTTCAGTCGGTATCTCGGGAGATCGAAAACATTAAAAATATAATTATATTAAGTAGGTACTGAGTATAAGAAATATTATTTAGTAAAAAATGTTCCGGTGCATTCGTTAGTAATTATGGTAATTACTTAGAAGCCATTGCTTAAGAACTGCAGCGATGTAAAATTCAGATAGCCTTTTGTACAAGCTGTTATGCTCTTATATTATTAAAATGAGGTTTACTCAATCTTGCTGCACAGTCTTAATTAAAAAGCATAATTCAGTACTTCGTTGTTTAAGATTAAATACTTTTATTTAGGTCTGCTGGATTTTAGTTTAAAGGAACTGTCTTAATATTATATAATGAGGTATCTTTTTGTCGGACATACAAAGACTCTGTTATTACATTAGTAGCTACCTTAAACTTCTATAATTTGAGGCTGAGTCTGGGGAAAGTAATTTAGCAAATAGAAACGAAATTATATGTTAAATATTTTTATTTTACTTTACCCAGTTTACTTGATTAACTTAAAATAAATTAGGTAACAAGGTCTTTAGAAAAGTTTTTCATTGTCACAATAAATTACGTTCTTAAAACGAAGCTTCTTTTTATTGTTGGATACTTAAATTTAAACAAAAGCACTTCCAACTGAACCTGTAATACAGGTCCTACTATAAGGGACTACTTAAAAAAGCAATAAATATAAAACCTCTTTACAGGGCTCAAAAATCAAGGCGCCACATGTTACATGAACTCCTTGCTACAAACTCTTTTCTTTACAAATGTTCTGCGTAAAGCTGTATATAAGATCCCAACAGTCGGCGACGATAGTTCAAGATCAGTAGCCTTTGCTCTTCAACGCGTGTTCTACGATCTACAATTCGCCGACAAGCCTGTAGCAACTAAGAAACTTACCAAAAGTTTTGGTTGGGAGACCTTAGACTCGTTTATGCAACATGATGTCCAAGAATTTTTGCGGGTAAGGTTTAATATATTTCTTGTTTACAGCAACGACGCACCAAAACGACGGCAACTCACCAAATGTTAAAGTTGATTACAATTAAAGAATGAAAAATATAGTTTTTCCGCCGTTCTACAGCATTCTGCCGAAATTAACGTGTGCAATATTATACATTTAGTTTCTCATTTGTATTATTCATTCCCCTAGTTGGCTTTTTGGACAACCATTGTATGTGGTTGTGGTGTACGGTTAGGTGACACTATTATTTTAACTCCATCACCTAACATGTTTTGAGAATACCTAGTCCTTTATAACATTATAATATCTTTGTAAATTAGAAATGAACAAGAACATCAAATAATTTTTTATAACATTATTAAACTTGTTACTTTAAGGTACTTTTAGATAAATTAGAGAACAAAATGAAAGCGACGGTTGTAGAAGGTACAGTGCCGAAGTTGTTTGAAGGAAAGATGACGTCATTCATAAAGTGTAAGAATGTAAACTGCTCCAGCACTCGCGTAGAAACTTTCTACGACATACAGTTGAGCGTGAAGGGGAAAAATAATAGTGAGTAGTTATTCGTCGGTACCTACTTTTTCTTAGACAGGCACCTGCGTTGTTTTGTAAGAAAGTTGTGCTTTGAAAGTTATTTGTACAGCTATTATAAGTATCTAGTTCATAATAAATTGGCCTACTTTTTCTTTCTCTAACCACAATTGTTAGTCTCTGTGATTTCTTTGATATGAAAACGTTAACTTTCTTACCCGCTTATTATAACCATGATAAAAAATTGAATTATTATGTAACTTAATTGAAAATTGAATGGACACTTTACATTTATTACGAATTCAATCTAAATTGAGCTGTTTCTATTTCTCGTGCCCGCGATGTAAAATTTCGTTCGGTACCAAGCAATTTCTCAACGACATTGAGATAAATTTCAATTTAGGAGTACCATTTCTCATTTCTGTCCTGTCCACTTAGTCTGAAGGAGTTTCCGACACCGAGTCGTTAAATTATTTATAGGCTGAATGAGTTACTTGAGAGCTTATTTTCAATATTGTAACGTCTAAATAAATCTTTAATATTGACACTTTATATCTTAGCTATAATTAAGCAAAGTCAAGGTTAGATTCTTAATATTATAGCCTTAATAAAATTTAAAGCCTAATAAACTCGTCCAGTTTAGTTCTTGTTAGACAAAACAAAAGTTTAAATCTTTCTAGCTTGACATAATATTATCATCTCCTGAATGTGTTTTCTGGTAAATAGAAAATCGTTTAATCAAAACCAACAATCATCATCATCATCTTAACAGCCCATTAATGTCCCACTGCAGGGATGGGCCTCCTCCAGTGACGGAGGGATAATTTGCCTACTAATACCATGCTGGCCGAACGGATTGGTACAGGGTTTAAATTTAAGTTTTCCTTCTTTTAATTACGTAAAGATAATATTCACAGATAGTCCCTTAGTCAGTTTTTACGACACCCATGGGATGAGATGGGGTGATGACACACTGTATTCTTACTCCGTCACCACACGGAGAAATCCAACAATAGCTTACTTATATAATAACCATATCAGAGTCACACGATATACCTGTAACAGAACTAACAACTGGATTATGTACTCATAGCTGTATCCTGGCCATAAGCTGAAGACGCTTTACGCCAGAAAGAAATACTATACTTTTAATTACAGCCTTGAATGCCTTAACTATTTGAGCAAAGTACATTTAACTAAATTGTTATTGTTTTTAGTATACGAGTCATTCAAAGATTACATCAGCACAGAACTGTTAGAGGGCGAGAACAAGTATGATGCTGGTGAACACGGAATGCAGGAAGCTGAGAAGGGAGTTAGATTTGACGTGTTCCCACCAGTACTACATCTGCACCTCATGAGGTTTCAATACGATCCGCAGAGCGATGCTTCCATCAAATTTAACGATAGGTAAGCAGAGTAGGGGTCCAAAACTCCGCCAATATTATGTACCAAGCTTTTAACCCGAAATATGATTAACTATACCCCTTCCAGCGTAAGTTTAGCTTTTTGACAGTTTACGTTCATGAAGTTTCGTAATACTTCCGCTTATTTTTCGAACAAATTATATTGTATTTCATGGACGTACCCATGTTTTTTTCAGTTACCATGGTTACTTAGTGATGGACACTCATAACGATTACCACCATTATGAAACAAATTACAAATAATCGGTAGAAATAAATGCTATGAATAAACCAAAACTCTTCATAATACGTTTATAAAATGTAATATGATATTTTAGATTAGCTATAACCCGCGAATGTGTCACGATAAATTATGTATTTTAAATAATACCTAAGCTAACTATAATTTTATCATTTTAAGCTATAGGCTAATTCTCTTAACATATAGAAGAAAGAAACAATAATAATATGATAAAGTAAGTTGATGTAAGGATCCAAAAGTGTAAAATAAAGTAATTTGAAAAATCGCGAAATCGCTTACAATCGAATGGCATTACATTCGAGATATTGCTGAACGTCACTAACGTCAATCTGTCAAATGTTGTTAAATATAGTGGAAAGGGTATAGTAAGTTTTATGTTGAGTGGGACCCTCTTTGGTCAGTTTAAAGTAGTTTATAGTATTGTAAGCATCGATAGTCCTAAATATAAATAAGTGTCTGTGATATATGGACGAACAGACAGACATTGACAAGTTTATAAGGTTTCCGTTTTTTGCTATCTGGCAACAGAACCCTAAAAACTACCCAGAGCTGTTTCTTGTACCTAAAACCTATGAACTTATATTAAATAGAGATTTAACTTATAATAATATCGTAGCTAGTAAATGTAATATTCCATATACACTATGCAAATACTATAAATAGGATTATTATGTAAATATCATGCCCCAAAACAATTTTCTTTTCAATATTAGTGCCACAGGTGTCGTTTTTTTAAGAGTACAAAATGAACGTTTCAGATGGGCCTTGTAGTATTTAATTTAATATTGCTCCGTAATACAATTCTTCGTATGGTCTAATTATGTACTTTACAAAAACGATTACTTTATGACCTTATCTCGCAATAGGTCAAATTGAAAGCACGTCAATTTTCCATATTTATTTAAACAATCCTCAGTATTTTTTTCAGTTGCATGCATTTCATTATTTATTTCTATCCTTATAATAAGGTAAAGTAATACTTCTTGATCAAGGGAAATTTAAAATTTGAATAAATTATTTGAAATTATGCATGTGATCATAAACTTTTATTTACAGTTACAATATCTTGAAAGAAAGTATCTATCACTTGGCAAATGACAGTATTAAAGCTTAAATAAAAAAATGTAGTTTATAAATTCTTTATTGCTTAATTAAAATACCTGTTGCTGCCATAGATTCGAGTTCTACGAAGAGATAAACCTCGATCAATATCTACAAGAGATACCGACCATACCAGCACATTACACACTGCATGCGGTTTTAGTTCACTCTGGAGACAACCATGGAGGTCATTACGTAGTTTTTATCAATCCCAGAGGCGATGGAAAGGTAATAAATTATTTAATATTTTATGTTTCATTGTGTTGGTCAAATCCATGCTTTAAAAATTTTACATAATTATATCGAAGTACGGATATTGTTATTAGGATTCGTTCAAGTTTTTTTCCTTTATTTGTTTTACATTATGTTTGCCATCGACTAGTCCAAGAGTCTGAGATCCAACGCAGTCTGAAGATCAATTTTGCTAGACCAGCAAAATGACGGTGACAAAGTCGAGTCAATAAGACTACCATCCGTTATTCTCACTCCTATTCATTTTTAATAGCTCTTTACAATTAATGTCCAACAACGAAAACAAATTATTCCCAGAGTCAGAATAATCATAACCTTAAGTACTATATTTACAAATTAGGTACCAAGCATCATATACAAAGACTGAAAGTCAAATTTATCCAACAATTGTTACAGTGGTGTAAGTTCGACGACGACGTAGTATCGCGGTGCAGCAAACAGGAAGCCATTGAATACAACTTCGGTGGCAAGGAAGACGCCCCTCATCTCGCGCGAAGAGCTACCAGCGCCTACATGCTGATATACATACAGTGAGACCATCATATTATGTTAATAGGATCACTTCTCATTTTTGAAACAAATCTTTCTTATTTTATTTTTCTTAAATCTCATTATTAAAATCTCTTACTTATTAATCGGTTGTTTCTCATTTTCATTCACCATGTTATAACTATAAGTCAAGGACGCAGAACAGGTGGTTTGGTGTAGGATTATGTATACAGTGAATGAATGTATTTTTTCTCTGTATGAAAGGGTGGAAACTTTTGGAGGAGGCCTATGTCCAGCAGTGGACGTCCATAGGCTGATATGGATGGATGGATGGATGAAAGGGTGAATATGCGAGTATTGACATCCATTTGTAAGAAACCGCCTTCCGGAAACTTCCTATTTACCTTTGGCCTACTCGGGCTCTTTACTTGTGATTGACCAATAATACGTATTATTTAATCGCAGGACATCGCAGCTGAAGTATGTGTTACAAGAGTGCATGGAGGCTGACATACCGACCGACCTGTGCGAGCGCATCAGCGAAGAGATGCGATACGAGATGGTAAGAACATGTAAATATCGCATCCACAACGCAACTCAATTTATTTAACATTTTTTTAATAGCTTTTTTTTTGTCAATCCAATGTTGCGCATTTCAGGCGGCAGAAAAATAAGATGCAGAAAGTATAAATCTGACACGTCTGTTACCTCCGCCAAGTACTACGCGAAGATATTCAGCGCACTAAAACAGTTCTTCACTTTGCAGGCCCTAGCCGGCTCTAAATATAAAGGAAGATAATCAACTACGGACCACTACTACAAAGTAATTTTGATATATTTTTACATATTTTTAGAAATTTTAAGAGTGTATTATAAAATTTGCCAGGTAGGTAATTAAGCTTTATATAATCTGAATATATTTTCTTTGTGTATATTTTATTGTAATTATTTATGTACCACTGTTAATAAAATTTGTTGCGATATTGAAGGTTTATTTTTGAGTTGCTTCGTCTACAACCCGCTATTTTCATTAATATTAAGCATTTTAAGACACTGTACATTTTAGAAAGTAGGTCTTTTGATACTGGACATTTCAGAATACTAGGTATTGTGTGGTCTAGTACCTACTAGGACACCAGACTCTTTGGCATACTGGACAATTTAGGAGACTATACAATGTCAACCAGAGCGTTCTCATAATGTAATATTATGAGAACGCTCTTCATTCATTTCATTTATTAGATTATCACAGGCTGTAAAGTTTGACAACAAAATGATTTAAGGCTACCAATGTATTACGCCATTTTTCGCTTCTAACTTCTAATAGTTCTGTAAGTTCCTATAGTTTATTAATCTGACTATGAACTTGTAAAGTAATGGTGGCCCCGTTTCAACGGAGAACGTAGTTTGTTCCCATTAGTTCTACTTAGTACTGATAATTATACTGTAACTGGAGTATATATACGGACCTTATTCACAGTTGTTGCCAACACTTCTGGGAGCAAATTGGAATAAAGTCGCACAACTGAAGACAGTTCTTTTCGTTTTAAAAAGCGATTAAGTTTTTGTGATTTATTTTCTCTCTCACTTGCTCTAGTAGGTCCCTAATTAGCCCTATGTCCACTAAAATCCATTAAAAAGATCCATGGATCTTTTTACACTCAAATCACACAGATATGTCCACTTTAATCCATGATCCGAAAATATTTTAAAAATGGATCTTTTTAAAATCCATTATAAAGCTGCATCTACAGTAGCCATTTTCTATAGGTAAATAAAAGACTAGAAAACCGATCAAAATTTTAATAGTAACATATGTATAAATGTTTTTTTTTATTTATTTGAGATGGGGTGGTGATTGATTGATTGGTGTGAGCAATATTGGTCCGTATTTGGTGAACGGATGGTGATGATTCTCCGTGTGGTGACGGAGTAAGAATACATGTCACCACCCCATCTCATCCCATGGGTATCGTAAAAACCGACTAAGGGACTATCGGTGAATATTATCCTTACGAAATAAAGAAGGAAAACTTGAAATTAAACCCTATACCAATCCGTCTGTTCAGTGTGATATTAGTAGGCCAAGTATCCCTCCGTCACGGGAGGAGGCCCGTCCCTGCAGTGGGACATTAATGGGCTGTTATGATGATGATGATGATTTGGTGAAAGCCACCGGACAAACAATTTTGTTTGGAAGAGTTAATAAAAAATTGGGCAAGAGGAATAGAGCAATTTAAGATTGCGTGTGTCACCCGCTTTATTTTTTACAATGGATCATGGATTAAAGTGGACTTATGTGTTTGATTTAAGTGTAAAAAGATCCATCAATGGATCTTTTCAATGGATCTTAGTGGACATAGGGGTTTTTTTTTCCTTTTTGATTAAGAAGTTATTCTACTGGCACACAATATGGATTTTAGTGGACATAGGGTAGTTCATGACCAACCATAATAAATTCATGATTGATTAATAAGTCACATTATCACACATTACAAAGCAGTTGAGTAGGTATCACATTTTGTCGTCATCATTGATTTAATTTATATCTCAACAAATATGTATTTACTATAGTTTAGAAAGGTAAAATATAGGACATTTTATTATCAATACATAGCAACTAGCTAAGCGAGGAGTCGTGTTTTTAAAAAATTGCTTTCGCCTGTACTTGCGCTGTAAATCTTTTCCGACGTGCGATAAATTAGAGTCCTGTTACTGACTATACACTCTAGTGTAACTAGGGTGAATACTGAGTTTGGACAGCCACACCAACTGCTGATATTGCACTCGTAATTTATTATGACTACAATTTAATCTATGAAAGTTTCGTTATATTTAGTACTGCAAAATTTGAGGATGAATAATAGGAACAACGTCCTTTAGTCTATAACGATGATGGTTATGAGCTAACTATAACAGAATCATCTTCTTTTAAAACATGAATAACATGATACTGACTAAAATATGAATCCACATCACTTGATTCATTCGAAAACGATAAATTAATGACAAGTATGACCAATAAACAACTTAACATTAACCGTTATTAAAAACCAACATTTTTCTCAAACAATTTCCAAATGCTAAGAAAAATTCATAAAGATAAAAATCGTATTTCCCAAACATTTGTCATTACCTTTTCTCCGGTATAATGGATATTTCAAAACAATGGACATCTTGAAATATTAAAAACAATGTCATGTCCTTCCTCGCTCTTACAGTTAATCAAACGAATGGAACAGGTAAATAAATAATACCGTCGAAAGTAACAGGCCTGTCGTCTCAATAAAGGGACCAGAAAAAAGAATAGATAGGTATATATTTCACAATCAGCTTTGTCCTAGCAAATGAAATACTCCGGGGACATCAATCAACTTAATCAAGCTGCCACCGGAGTTCAATCTGAGGTAATTATAAATATATTTTTTTGTTATTAAAGCTTTATAAATTAGGGAAACATTGAAGGTTGGAATTTCAGGATATAATAAGTAAAAAGTCAAAAACAACAATTATAAATCTCGTACATTTAGAATATGTTCAGTTATAGTTTGGGGGTGTTAATAAAATTAGTACTGTCGAAATTCAGTCCGCAACCAAAGTGCTAGCGCGAAAAGCTCTGCGTCGGTTTTGATCTGCATCTACTTTGAATGAAATGAGTAAGTAGTTTAAATTAACTGATAGCCTGATAGGTAATTGATACTCTACAGTCAGGCAGTTTTCGAAGCAATTGTTCTGTATATGAAATTTAGTTTTTTAATTAGTTAAGAATGTACTTTCTTTGTCTTCATCTTGTATGACTGATACCGTCTTATAAAATGGTATTAATTAGTATTAAATGTTTTTGTCGACAGCCAATAGGTTATTTATTTGTCAGCTAACAAGAAAATAAGTAACGAAATTCGAATAATAGAAGAGGCGGACGACGACGGGGCATCCCCGGTAATTAATCCGGAAGCTGCACTATTAATTAGACGAGTTTTTCTTCGTCAGGACGAGGATTATGGTCGACGAGACTTCAGTAATTGCTATCCCAGACGTAGTTTTATTTTTTATAAAAGCACTCCAACGAGGATCTGTCTCCTTGTTTACATGAGACAGTAATTTAAGGATTAGTCTGGTAATTTGAATACGAAAAAATACCGTTACGGATTATTTGTTGGTACCATACCATTGCACAATTTTTTTGATTTTATCATTATGTGATATTTATTTTTTAGTTAGTTTCTATATGGGTGCCGATGTTTGTGATAATAAATAAACCAAATATCGAACTTTATTTTGATGAAGTAGAACACATTCTAATATTTATATTATTCAAAATAGACACAAGAAAAGCAACAAAAATTACTAACTTAAAGCAATATAAATTACTAACAGAGAAATTATAAAGACTTACTTCATAAATCAATAACCTAAAACATAAATCCACATTATTTGCTGATGACACAACACTAACTATAAGATGCATAAACAAGAATAATCTTGAGTTTGAAACCAACAATGAATTACAAAATGCAGTGAAATGGTTACAAGAAAATAATTTACACGTTAACTTAAATAAAACTAAATTGATACAGTACCAAACTAAAAACTCAACATGCGAACCCACTACAATACAGTATAATAATACAGTCTTAAAACCAGTACAATCTGCATCATTTTTGGGTTTAGTTATTGATAATAAGTTAAACTGGAAGGAACAGGTAGACAAAGTATGTAGTAAGCTCGATCGATTTGTATTCGCTCGTCGCAAACTAAGACTCACAGCCAGCAAAGAAACAGTTCTCAGCGCCTATCATGGGTATGTCTCGTCAGTGTTACGCTATGGATTAGTGATATGGGGCAACTCAGTGGATGTAGATAGGGCATTTATAGCACAAAAAAAATGTATTAGAGCCATGTGTGGTGCTGATTATATAGATCATTGTAAACCATTATTTCTAAAATTAAAGATACTTCCACTGCCATGTCTATACATTTTTGAAATTAGTTTGTTTGTTAAGAAATATCATCATCTATTTCCTATTTATGAGCCTATTTCTAAAAGAGTTCAGGAAAGAAACCCAAACCAATTAGTGGTACCAACCCAGAGACTACATTTGTACAGTTGTAATGCCTACTGTATGGCAGTAAAAATTTACAATAAACTACCACCTCAGATAAGACTGTTGCCTTTACACAAATTTAAATGTGCATTGTTTTCTTGGCTTTTGGACATGTGTTTTTATTCTGTGAATGATTTTATAGACTATAAGTATAAATAAATAAATGTTCCTAATAGTAATAATTTTTAGTATAGTAGGTTTATAAAAAAATAGTAAAGTAGATAGTAAATAATTAGTAAGTAATGTCCTATTATTGTTTATGTTTTTATATTGTTTTTTTTTTGTCATTGTCTCTGAAGTATTTATGTGATGTTAAATAATATAATTAATATTGAAAATACCTAGTAATTAAGTGCAATATTTCTACACCGAACACGGTAGTGTATGTTGAACCATTTTATGTGTAACAACCTGTAATACCATATACTTAGAAATAAACGATATTCTATTCTATTCTATTCTATTCTAAAAAAGGCAAAAACGTAGATAAAAAACTAAGTATAAAAAAACATGCACTTATTACTTGCTCCATACAATCGCTAACATTTTATGATATATTAAATTACTTATACATAACATACAGGCACGTTTCGGCGTTTATGCAACATGCCTTCAAACCCACATTGCCGCTTTTATATGTTTTATTTACTCAAATTATGTCTATTTCTATAAACGACCATTTTTGTAATTTTAGTATTAGTAGTTAAAAAAATATATAGGTATATTTTATTAGTAACTAATTAATATCAAAACACGTACGATTAAGTAATGTAAACTCCTCCGATTTCACTTAAGGTGACATTTTGTTTACTCAGAAATCCACAAGGAGATATAAAATACAAATTTAAGGGTGATGAAACCATCAAAAAAATATATAAAAATAAGTATAAACATACTTTAATGTCTACTATACTTTTTACCTTTGGGACTGATGAAATCCTTTGTACACATGTTATTCTGTCTGAGCTTAAAACAATGGCTTAACATAATATAAATCTTGTCCAAATCTATTTTAAAAATGCGTACCAATTTAAATCAACAAAGAAATCTATTCTCGGATTTATAATTTAGTAATTCTACCTCTCATTTTCTCATAATAATTGTAGATACTTCACTTTTTTTCAAGCACATCTTGGGATTTGTGAATGACGATAATGGCTGAAAACATCGAGAGTCGTCTGGGAATTTTCCACTCAGTTTAATTGTTTCTGACGGAAACATTAGTCCTTGGAGATGTTTGATTAAGTCCTGAGTTACTGACGAATGGTTCTTGACTTTAGGGATTTGTTGGATACGTAACAATGTATTTGAATGTTACAAATGAGTCATGATAACTAACTCTATAGAGTGAACATGAGATTGGGGCATTTATTTCAACACAAGATAAGGTATAACTTTACCAAACAGGAACAAAAAAATCATCAAGTTATGCCCCGTGTAATTTATTACTGTATAAAAGTTTCGATGTGAAGCAAAAACACTCTAATATTATTATATTTTTTATACCTTAGCTTAGTTTATGGTTAACCATACCAGCATGTCACTTCTCGTACCTTAAAATCGTTAAAAATTCGGTTAATTTAACATTATGTCGTCAAATTGTCACACAATAGGTATTCTTGTATTTTTAATTTAAAATGTTTTTAATTTTTTAAAGTAATGTAATCGTACTGTACCTAAGCATAAAACGGCATAAAAAAGCATAAGCATAAAATAATAATTTTTAAAATGACAGTTTATGTAATCTGCTCCAATTAAGAAACGTCTCTCTTGATGTTCATTTTATCATTTAACTTTATTTTTAACGAAATGTTTTAGAACACGAATAAGCACTTTTAGGTTAATTAAAAATTAAATTTTTAAAAAGTTAAAATTAAGCTAAAATAAATTATTATATGTTAAGAGAATTGACCTGCATGCAGGTGCAAAAGAAGTGAGTGTTTTACAAAATAAAGATCAAAGTGACCCAGCACTTCTCTCTTCACAGAGACACATCTCATACGCTTACTCCTGTAATTTCACTAGCTACTGTACCATATCCTTCCACCTAAGCAAAGTAATTTTTGAATACTGTTGCTTGGAGGTGGATAAGATTGGTGATTAAGATGCACTTCTGGACGCCTCCTCCAAATATTTTCACTTTTCTTAAGTAGTTTTACCTGCGTCCCTTTCTCATCTATCTGTGTTTATAAGGGTAAGGGGAATTAAAAGGCTAATCATAAAAGTAACATTTATTTAAAGGATTTTTTTTTCTCTATGGTTTAATCGTTTCCGTCCATGTCTATGCATTCATTGCATTTTGCTTTAGTAGTAAATCTGTTCTGGTTGCCTCCACATCCACCGTATACGAACTTTTTGCATTGACGCTCGTTTACGTCGTAGTAATATCTTACAAATTTTTGATGTGCAGAACATTATGTAAAAAACAGTATAATATTAAAGATTTGTTAATACAATAGCACAAATTCATAGAAAAGTTTATAAGATTGATAATCTTCAATATACAACTTCGTCATATTAAGAGGCATCACAGGTGGACACAGGCCCCCTTCAAATATTTCTGCTTTGTTCAATCCTGTTCAATAATTACTATCAACCAATCAACTAGCCTATCGCAGTCTAATTACAATTTATTTATTTTATTTATTTATTTATTTATTAACTCTCTTCACAAGGTTACATAAATGAGAAACTTAGAGCTAAGAATAACTTGGACCAACTTTGTGAGAGAGACTGGTGCATGTTGTAGATTGCTAAGAATCTGTATTACATGTCACCAGGCCCCCTTCGCCATTAATACATAGTTACCTCTTGGTTTGTTTAGATCATAATTATTTAAATTAAGTGTAGATGTAACTTTTATACAGTACATAGAAGAGAAATACAGATACAATGGACAAGTGGTATAAACAAGAAGTTTGTAGTGATACGTAAATTGATTTTTGATACCAGTGTTATGTAATGATTATTTATTTGAGTGTATGTGTGCGTGTATGTGAGTCTGTGCGAGTGTTTTAATGAGTGGTAGTAGAATGTGTAGCATGGTTGTGAGTATTGAGTCCTCGTTGGTAGGATGGATGGAGAAGAGATAAAGGATGATGGTAAGGAGACTGTTGACTTTATTTTATTTACTGAAGCGGACAAAGAAGGTTTTCAGTTTGTGTATAGTCGAGGGTCTTTAAGTGGTTGGTAATAGTGACTTTGCACTGATTGCTTTGAAGGTGATAGAAGGAGAGTAGAGAGTTTAATTTGTTGTATAGATAGGGCCCCAAAAATGCAGAAAATCGGTGGGAAAGTGATGTATTAAGTTTCTGGGTAATGCATACTTTGCCTTTCCTACGTTTGTTGCTTATAAGTGCGGGATCATATTGAAGTGTGGAGTGGGTTTTAAGTATCATCCGCAGTATGAAAAGTTGTCTAACGGTGAGTACGTCCCAGAATCTATATACCTGGACTGTAGGAGTGCGGAATGGAAGACCAGCTCCCACCTTAAGTACGGCGCGTTGTGCTCTCTCCAATTCAATCATGTGGGTTTTAGCTGCGCCTCCCCAAGATGTTATGCAGTAGTTGACCAATGATTGTATGATGGCAAGGTAGGCCATCCTGATGACGTCTCTATCTGTAGCTTGTCTTAACGCTTTGAATATGTAGATTAGTTTGCGTATTCGGGAAACTAAGATGTTTATGTGCGGTTTGAAGGTTACATGTTGGTCGATCGTGATACCTAAGTATTTTATTGTATCCGTTCTATGTAGCTGAGGACATGAGCAACCGTTTCGTGTCTGGGTACATTCGTGTGCTATTAGGCTTAGGTCTTCATGGGGGATCATGTTGTATTTATGAGCAAATACCATGTACTTGGTTTTGTCGACATTAAGGGCCAGACCGTTGGACCTAAGCCATTCACAGACTCGCACGAGTGCTCTCTGAGCAACTTCAAATACATCCGCCCAGTCATTTCCAGTACACCAGATGGCTGTGTCATCAGCGAAGGAAATAATTTTTGCATTGTGGAGTTTCAGTAGGCATAGGTCATTTACATACACCAGGAACAGCGTCGATGCTGTCACGCTGCCCTGGGGGACGCCATTAGTGGGTGTTATATCGTCACTAAAAACATTCCCGATTCCGACTCTTTGTCTCCGGTGTGTCAGGAAGTCTTCCAGCAGCTTATGTGGTGTTCCTCTTATTCCCATGCAATCTAGTTTCTTCAGTAGGATGGGAATAGAGACTGTATCAAAAGCCTTTTTTATATCAAGGAAGATGGTCAGTGACTTCTTGCCTTTGTCTAGATTGTCAACAATGGGAGTTATCAGCTCATGTACGGCATCGCTGGTAGATTTGCCACGTCTAAATCCAAATTGTGAGCTCGCCAGAAGGTTGTTGTTCTCTAGGTAAGAAATCAAGCGGGCATTGATAATACGCTCTAGAATCTTTGACAAGGCTGGTAGTATTGATATGGGGCGATAGTTGTCAACAAGGCTTTTATCTCCTCCTTTGTGAATTGGTTTAACAACCGCTTGTTTGAAATGTCCAGGGAAGATACCTGTCTCTAGGGCCATATTGCATATGTGCGTAATAGGACTGGTTAGTATGTTTGCATATCTCTTAATGAAATTGTTGGATATAAGATCAATACCCACGGCGCATTTGTCCTTTAAGCCTTCAATTAGAGAACGTACCTCTCGCTCATCAGTAGGCATAATGGCCATAGAGTTTAGCGATGTTGTTAAGTATCGGTTATAGTTGGTTATTAGGTTAGGCGATGTGTTTGTTTTTTCGGCTATCTGTCTCCCTATGTTAGTGAAAAACGAGTTAACTCTATTTATGGCAAGAGACGGGTCCTCATTCTCAATGAGCCTGAAAGAGAAGTCGTTTTTCCTGTCTGTACCAGAAGTTTTTTTTATGGCATTCCACAGTTGCTTATTGTTGCCTTTGGCTTTCTGAAACTCTTGCCTCTCGTAGTACCATTTTGCTTTTTTAAGGATGATAGAGCAATAGTTGCGGTATCTTTTATAGGTTTTCTTAATGTCTTCATTGTCAGGGTTTCTTTTTGTTTTTTTGTACAGGTTGTCCCTGTTCTTCATACATCGAATTAGTCCTCTGGTTATCCACGGTTTGCTGGTTCTCTGCCGACATGGAACTTTGATCTGGCTGGTGTTATTCTTAATAGCCGTCGTCAGGGACCTTATGAATAAGTCTGTAGCTTCGTTGGGTTCTTTGTTTTGTAGGACTGGTAGGAAGTTAATTTCTGACATAGTGACATCCAGACTCACTGTGTTGATTTTGCTTTGAATACGGGGGCGATATTTATAAGGTGACTGTAAGTTTAGACTTAGGGCTACACTAACGTGATCGGTGATAGAGGATTCTATAATGAGGCACTTAGCCCTCAGTTTGGTCACAATATACTATTTATATTAGTCCAAAATATAAACTATGATTAAAATGTGTTTTTTATTTCTTACCGGTCATTTAAAGCCAAACACTGGCCAGCATTTGGTTGCAGTCCGCAAAATGCAGCACTTGTTGTCTCTCTCAATGTCATGTACGCCGTACCTTAAATCACAATCATTCTAAAATAATATCTACACTTCAGTAATTACATAAACAAAACAATATAACTATAATAGTACTTAATAGTTTGGTTTTTTTTTTTTTAATTTCATAACGCAATAATTTTTTGCAACTAAAAAACCAAATTTCAAACCCACACCCTTGACCCGAAAATCGTGTACTTGAAAAATATACCGATATTCCATATTTAGTTATTTGTATGTAAGTAGCATTATTTATTTTTCATACAACTCCTGGTTTATTCGCTCAATCCGAACTACTATTTAGTCATATGAATAGAAAAAAATTTTAGGTCCATTTTCTGTGCAAAATGTTTACTTTTCACTGACGAAAACCTTGCTTCATGCCTACAATTAGCTTTTGAGGTACCGTAGTTACTTATCTAAAAACCATCTTTAGACCGATACCTATATCATACTATTGTGGCAAGTATCATCCTAAATGATGAAGTTATTGTACCTATCAAGATATACAAAAAAGTAAATTTAAAAATAACCTTTGCAATGTCTTTCACATTCTATAAGAGTTTGGAAATTATTTTTATTGCCATCACTGCCGTGGTATGTAAACGTGGAACACTTGTCCAGCTGTGCATCGTAGTAGTAGCTGAAAATGATGTAAATATTTCTTATTATTAGATATTCTTTAACCCTCAGTCAGAATTAGTTGATAGTATTTTGAATCTTCCAAAATAATTTGTTTTAACTTAATGGAAGATACATAAATTAGTTATACAAGTTTCAAAACGAAAGAGCTCCTCAAGAAGACCCATTGCTTACTCAATTACAATAGCGGTGGGCGTGGCAGTCAAAAGAGGTCTAATCAATTCAGCGGCAAACAAGGAATGTGAAAATGTTTAGAGAAGAAATGTACAGCAGTGGACTTCGATAATATTCAATAAGTATTATACTATTTCTATCCATTCTATTTAATTTTTAATAAACATTTTAACTGACAAAAATAACTTTTAAATTTAAATCAGAACCAGAATCGAATTCTTATTTCTCAAGCGAACGCCGGAGCCTTAAATATTTTTCGATAGCTTTGATATTATTTTGTTTACTCATTTAAATTTTTAATCAATTTCAACGACCGGAACGAATTTATTTTTCTGTTAAAATAAATTTGATCTTAGATTGGTTTCTTTTAAAATTTTCTAGAGAAATAAATATGGTTATGTCCCGGGGAATCAGATTAAATTGAAATATGATAAGTTTAATCAAAATTTTGTTATTTTACAAAATTCTAGCAATAATATTATCTATGATCTGTCATTATCGTAATCATAACTGCTTATGAACAACCCACTCCTGAACGAATCTCCTTCAGTTACGAATGGAAACTTAGGCATCTTTTTTTAATGTGTGGAAATCCCTAACGGTCTTCATGACAATGAGGTAAAACGACAACATATTTTTGCCATTAGGCATGACTAAAACTTTACGGTGTTCATCTCAACTGTCATATAAATATAGGATAGAGAATGTATAGGAAAACTAGTTGTATGGACTACGGCTAGTTACGCCGAGGCTTAACCTTATGAGAAGTTTAACTGTAGAAGAGTCATTCAAATTACAAAACACCTTCACTTATATTAATACAAATTAATAATAATACACACGCGGTTATTTTAGAGTCTCCTTTGCCTTTTTTTGCCTGTAGTTGGCACCACAAATCCCATTTCCATATGTTCTCGATTTCACCTAAAGAAAAAAGGACAGTTGTATCATTTCTGTCTTTTTTATAAAGTGTTATCACAATGTTACTGACTTCGTCTTAGTGATTCCTTTCCCGAGAACAAATCTGATACAGGACTTAGTTCACCGTCATTTGTTTCGGCTTTGCCCTTAGAGCCTGAAACAGCCGATGGTCGTTTTTTAGATAAAGATATCATGGCACTATCAACATTTTTGTACCAAAATAATCCACTCATTAGTACTAGAAATTTAATCGTGTTAGTCATTTTTGAAGTGTTAAATTTAAAAGGAAAACATTATGTGAGAGCAAGTCGAAATACCGATAAGAATTTTATTTATTTTATTTGCCATAAACTGCTTATCGCTTTTACGAATGCATTGTTACAAATAGGTTATAGGTAACGCTATAGACACAGCTCAATATTTATTTAGTGCTATAGGGAACATGGTGAAATAAAAAGAAGGAATACTTGAAATTAAACCCTGTACCAATCCGTCTGGCCAGCGTAGTATTAGTAGGCCAAATATTCCTCCGTCACGGGAGGAGGGCCGTCCCTGCAGTGGGACATTGATGGGTTGTTATGATGATGATAGGTAACATGGTGTTTAGTAAAGATAATCGCTAATACGTTGTAAGTAGGTTTTCTTAAACCAACAGGTTCGTAAGTCGCAAATGCTTCTTCGTCAATAAAACAAAGGTCTCGGCAACCACACAGAATACCCCTTATGCTAACAGTTAGGACAAAATTACAGATTTTTATTCATAAAATTATTTAAATACTTACCTGCGTTGATGTCGGTTGGGGTATGAGACTCCCGTGAACTAAGTAACGAGTTTAAACACCACACACGGTAAGTAATAGTCCGTGCGGTTAACAAAGGAGCTAAGAAAATAACAAAAAAATCATTCACGTGTCATTTGAACTACTAATAAAATAAAGTTCCGGAAGGATTCCGCTTAGATTAATTAAAATCTTCACAGCACGCCGAGACTTACATTAATCTAAGCGATTACCGGTTCTTAACAAACAATTCTAAAACAGTTCCACTACCCTTAAGAGCAGTTGTTGTTATGTCGATGTTAAGAATTCCGGTTATTTAATGCATTGAAAATGTAACAAAAATGTCGCTTGTTCACTCGTGTGTCAAAATTCATACTGTTATAACCAATTAAACTAATCTTAATAAATTCTTTTATTTATAAATTATTGAAATAACTTTAGGCTAGAGACCATTAAGCACTTCCGCATCCGCGCAACAACGACTAACATAATTAAGTTAGTCGCGGTTCCGGAGGGAATAGAAAACTGAAGAACTGAGACCGCAGGTTTAAGTCAGTCTAACTTAAGTCAGCCAGGGACTCCGATAAACTTGCCCGTCAGGTCTCCAAGGCGACATGGACGAGAGCAAAGCATTATTTCTCATGCGTAAAAAAAAGAATCAGTTAACGTTACTGTAAAGGACGTGTTATATTGAATCATAATATACTATTGACTACTGCCGATGCGTTCACCATTCAGGGTCTCAAATTCGATTACTTTTTAATATAATCGAACTAGACAACACTAAGCTTACCAATTCAAAAACATTATCCATAGTTTAAACCATACAAACGAGCAAGCCCAACTAAAACAGTGATTACTCCGTTGCATAACGCAAATACAAGGCGACAGAAGAGAATACGATAATTATTTCTCACTTACCAGCATACAATGCAACGTTTGATCGGCAAACTGAATGTTTGCTGATCTAATGGCATTTTCAATTTGCATCTAAATTCCTGAGCTCGCATTGCAGAGTTCCGCGGGATGGGAGGCTGGTTGAATGCCGGCAGCACGAACACTGGGATACTCAAATGCTCCAATGCCCGAATCGGATTAACGCTAACGACGCACTATTCTGTACGGTGCCGCAGTCGGTCGCATTCTCGCCGCGTGTCCTGCACGACATTGATAAACTGATGCAGTAAACTTTACAACATTTACATTAAAACAAGTGTAGGTCTAGATATCATGTATTATCTAACATATCTTCACATAACGATTATTTTAACAAAGTTTCCGGGTAAAGTACCCATATACGTACGGTGTATGAAACATGGAATTAAGTATGGTAGTAGTTAGTGGTTTTATATTCATGATCAACAAATCTAGTCTTGTAGAAACTGGAAAGCGCCTATGGCTCAGTTCAGAGAAAACGTGCTGCAGTGACAAAGCTATGGTATTAAACCATTGGTTACATAACACATCCTCAAAGCTTAAATCCATGTCCTTTCTCATTTCATAGCCTTTCTACGTAACGTAATATAAGCCTCTTTCCTTTATAAATGAACGCCACCTACCTACGCAACAAATTGAAATATTACCATCGTAATAATTGCTGCATCTGTAACAATGATCCCCTTCTCAAGCTATATCGATATTGCAAATTAGCATTCCCCAGGGGATATATATAATGAGAAATGTAATTTCGAGATAGCAGATAGCTCTTCACAAAGCTTTTTAAATGTACAATTCCGAGCTGTAGGATTAATTACTATAGTTTTTCATCCCGTCTAGTCGTCCGCCAGTCTACAGAAAGCGGAATTACGGTCGGATTCCGCCGGCGACGATTAATAATTAATTGTCATTACGGTTATGGCTGCAAAGCCAATTGCCTCGGAGGCTTATGCAGGATTATTTAATCTTCAGTCCTGATGAAGTGGCAAACATACGTTTCAGACATGGTTAGTTAGATATTAAAGGAATGAGGTTGATACTTGAATAATTAACTTGTCTGTTTGCTAAATGATATATGTAAGAGTAGATAATGTTTCAGTGAAAATTACAATACTGTACAATTTACCTTATTTTTGAAACTGTATATTCTATTTTAATTATTTGGTAGGATTTTCGTATTAAAATGTACCATTGTTGATACTAAGAACATAAATAAGTTCATCTCACATTATCATCCTATGAGGGTCGTAAGGGCGACTAAGGGAGAAAATTTGAAATAAAACAGCTTTAGCTAGCCTATTTCACTCCGTCACTTGACGAGGCCTGTCCCTGCAGTGACTAATTGCATTTTTGTAAGGCTTTGTGCATACGAATTATTCTGGTGCTAATGTAAGATTGTTAGCCAGTAAAACGGTCAATCAGCGAGTCCGACATAAACATTTAGCTGAGACCCCGGTAATAATTTTAACAGTAAACACTTAACAGAGAGGTATACTGTCGGGTTCTACGACTTCCTCGGGATGGGGTGTAATAAGTTGGCGACATTCATGTATTTTTAGACATAGTTTGCTCGAGGTTTTGAATGAAATACAAACCTAGTGCGATTCACTGATGATATTCCTGAGCCTGGATATTCTTATAAAATAAAATAAATCGAGTTGAACATAGATACGCATCAAAACTTTAATTCAAGTTCTTGTCACAAAACCGATTTATGTTACTGTAGGGATTGCTTCGTTTTATGATTCTTTATAATAAAATTAATAAATCTTTTTTGCTTTTGTTTTAGTTGATATCCCGTAAAAAAAGTATTCAGAATTTATTAAACTTCAAACCTTGTGCTAAAAAATAATCACAACACGTAAATAACTGTAAAGAAATGCAAAAGTAATAGCGATCTATCCAGCTCAATATATTACAGCTCCTTTGCAAAATAATAACGGTAAATGAACGGCCGCATAAAAATTCAATAATTTGGAAAGCCTACGCAAAGATTTGTAGGCGGGAGCGGCGAGGATTTAAATGAATTACGACATTGTTTCGTAGATGAACAATATGGCGCCTTACATAGTTCTAATCAAATAAGCCAACAACCTAAAACTCAGATAATGGAACAGTTTTCTTTTAAAATGGTTTATGGTTTAGTCTGGTCGACCAAAGCAGCAATTATCTGACTTATTTGAAAGTGTCTCATTTTTCTCCTGTCCTTTTTCATTAATTCAGAATTACCCCTTAAGTATTGTAGTAGTAAGTCGAAACTATTATTTTAGTAGAGCCATATGTGACTGTACTAAGTAATAATAATCTCGACCGAATTCAAAGCCAAACTGGAAAAAATATACCAAAATTCTTACTTGTTCAGAGATGAAATTCCTTTAATAGGTATTCATTAGATTAATCGCAAAGGCGACATGAAGAGAAATAATAATCATAAAACGTAGTATAAAAACTTAAGCGTCTGATAGTATCAACAATCGTATGAACATACTCGTAGCATAACACTAATAAGTAGGATATAATTATGAAAATTCACTCGTACATAACTTTTATTCAAAAACGAATGAACTTGTAGCCATACCATTTAACAGGTAATATTTGAAATAATTTATAACAGGCTTTTTAGCTACAGCTAAGCTTTATTATATCCTTAATTGTAGTCCTCTTTAATTATTTCTGCGCCACGTTCTCCAATCATGACGCAGGGACCACTTATTGTAGTTGGCATAATACTAGCATCAATCCCACGAAGATTATTTATACCATGAACTTTAAGTCTACTGCTCACTACCGAAGTATTTTTTTTTTTAAAGTTTATTTAATAAAATAGGTTACAATATTTTAACATTTATAACTCGCCAAACATAACTGTTTAACGGCGAGAAGCGCTCTTAATTTTAATACATAACCTACATACCATATACCTACTTAGGTTCTATATTTATAATAGTCTAATGTACTTACATCAATATCATGGCAACTACAATAGTAATAATACTGGAAAAAGTTTTATGTTACAAAAGTATATCTTTTAATTGTTTCTTTAACAAGGTGGGACTTAATTTGGGGGTTTCTCTTAATAAATTTATGTTGTTGAACACTTTAGGTATCATATAATTGTTTGTTCTTTGTCCATAATAGTTAGTAGCTTTTGGTTTATCTAGCATTTGTTCTCTAACCCTTTTAGTGTTGTATTTATTCATAACAATATTTTTGCCCTGATCACTATAATAATATTCTATACCTATTAAATATTCTACTTTTTTATCTATTGGCATATCATTGATGTTATTTCCCATTCTACATGTTCCTGCGGCATGATATCCTGTACCAACCATATTTTTAGTAATACACTTCGGGTAATCACGACTACCTAATTCGAATTTATCACAACCTGGTAAGTTTACTCTACCGAGGAATCCTCCAACAGATTTAAAAAAAGTTGTGTTTAAGAGTTTGAGTAGCTCCTCAGTGCCTGAAACAGTCAACTTCAAATCGTTTGGATTAGTAAAGTAATTTGTGTAAATGAGCGGACTTTCTTTAGGATCTTTTGAGCTGAGTGATATATTTCCTGTTGAATGTTGGTGTAATGTTGCAATATAAAAAATGTATGAAGTCTCTCTCTCTCTCTTCCTGGCTATGCATCCCACATGGTGGTGGGGTCAGCCTTCCTAATCTTCCTCCTCCACCCTGCTCTATCCTCGACCTCACTGTCACTGAGCTCGCACTCTCCCATGTCCCTCCGCACCACATCCCTCCATCTTGTCTTTGGTCTGCCTCTGGATCTTCGACCGGGGACAGAAAGTTGTAGCGCCAAGTTACCCACGTATTCCGTTGGTCTCCTCCTAACGTGACCATACCATCGCAGCCTACTCTCCTGCAGCTTGTCGGCGATGTCGCGTACACCCAGGCTACCTCGCACGTACTCGTTGCGGATTTTATCGAGCCTGGTGACGCCGCACATCCACCGCAGCATTTTCATTTCCGCAACTTGGATGGCATGGACGTTTTTCTGAGTAGTAGCCCACGTTTCGCTGCCGTACATTAGGACAGGCCGAATTATGGTCTTGTATACCAGCCCCTTGAGCCTGACCGGCATCCTCTTGTCGCACGTCACACCAGTCACTTCTCGCCACTTTAGCCACGCTGCTGCTATTCGGTGCTGAATGTTGCATTCAACGTCCCCAGACTTGTGCATTATATTACCCAAGTATTTGTAATAATCGCACGTGGTGACTATTTGTCCATCGATTTCAATTGGACTAGAGTTGTTAACGTCTGGGTCACAAAGAGACATAAACTGGGTTTTTGCACCACTCAGCACTAGGCCACCCTTCTGCAACTGGTGCTTCCACGCCAGAAGTGTTTCCTTCAGCTCCTCGCGGCTTTGAGTGCAGATGGACACATCGTCAGCGTAGATAAAAGTCCACGATGCTAAATTCTGCGCCGCTTCAGTGAGAGAGTCAAGTACTAAGCAAAACAGAAACGGGCTCAGTACAGAGCCCTGGTGTACGCCTTCTGTGACCGCTATTGGTTTACTCTCACCCACCACTGTCCGAACCATTGATCGCGCTCCCTTGTACATGTCGGCTATGATGCTAATGTATTTCTGGGGCACATTCTTCTTGCGAAGGCTCCACCAGATAGTATCCCTAGGAACTCGGTCAAATGCCTTTTCCATGTCAAGGAACGCTACATAAAGAGGTCGGTTTTTAGCACGATGTTCTTCAGCAATCGTGTTTAGAGCAAACACTGGATCCGTTGTTGATATGCCCGGTATAAAGCCATAGTGATTTCTTGACAGCGTGCATTCAGATCTTAATCGGCTATCAATAACTCTCTCGTAGAGCTTCATGGTATGACTAAGGAGCTTGATACCTCGATAGTTGGTGCACTCATACCTGCTACCTTTCCCCTTATATATCGGTACTATAGTGCTCAATCTCCATGCTTCTGGCATTTTAGAAGAGAGCAACATACTGTTAAATAGTTCGGTTAGCAAAACAAGCCCGCGAGTACCAAGACACTTCCAAGCCTCTATTGGTATACCGTCTGGTCCAATGGCTTTTTTGTTGCTCATTTTTTGTAGAGCTTTATTTATCTCACTCGCGTGGATCACCGGGACCAGTCCCATATTTGCTTCGATTTCGGGGAGCTGTGTAGCAGCATTACCTGGGTTTAGTAGCTGTTCGTAGTAATTGGTCCATACATTTAGTACATCCTTGTCCTTGTACACCAAATCCCCGTTTGGGCTTTTGATAGTTTTACATTTCATAGTATCTTTTGTGCTCTGAGAACGCTGTTTTGCGAGCTTGTAAATACACTTCTGACCCTCTCTTGTTTCTAACTTCCTGTAAAGTTCTTTTTGAGATTTTGCTCGTTCTGTAGCAATTATTTTCTTTGCATATTTCTTTAATCTTTTATAGCTTTCGTGATCATCCGTAGACTGAGAGCCTTGCCAGGTTTTAAAGGCTATTTTCTTTTGAGATATTGCACGTTGTACTTCCTCTGTCCACCACCATGTTTCCCTAGTGCCTTGTCGGCCACCTTTTGTGCGACCAAGGGTTTTGTTTGCAGCAGTTAAGATGGACTTTTGAATGTTCTGCCATGACTCGTCCACGTCTGCTTTGATGTCAATACTCATGTCCTTTAGATGATCACGAAATTCTGCTATTTTTTCACCCTTTAGATTCCACCATTTGGTGAGTTCTGGAATCAGGTTTGGTTCTTCTTTACGTGTTGCCCTAAACTTCATGTCCATGACAACAATTCGGTGCTGACTAGTTACGCATTCTCCCGGTATCACTTTACAGTTAGTCACGCGGCCAATTTGAGCTCTATTCAAAAGGATGTAATCTATCTGCGAACATGCTGGGCCACTTCTGTACGTGATTTTATGGTCATTCTTTTTAGCGAAGAAGGAATTGACAATAGCAAGGTCAAAAGATGCTGCTGCTGAGAGGATAACCTTTCCAGCTTCGTTCAGTGTGCCATATCCGTGACCTCCGTGCACCCTTTCAAAGGCTTTATTGGTTTTACCAATGTGACCATTTAGATCACCTCCCACAACAACAATCTCTCTCGCAGGTATTACTTGGAGAATAGTTTCAAGGTCGGTCCAAAAATTATCCTTCTCAACTTGGGTGCACCCCACTTGGGGAGCGTACGCGGAAATGACATTCAAGACCTGTCCTTCAACTAGTACCTTTAAAGATATAAGTCTATCATTGACGCGAATTACATCCAAAATGTTGTCAAGATGTTGTTCCTTTACAGCAATTGCTACGCCATTTCTACCATGCTTCGCGCCGACGTACAGGAGTTTGAAGCCCTCTCCGATATTACGGGCTTTAGATCCAGTCCATCTGGTTTCTTGTAGGCAGACAAAGTCTAGTCTTCTACGTTTAAAGAGTGACGCGAGTTCGTTGGTCTTCCCTGTTAATGTTCCAACATTTAAGGTAGCAAAGCGGACCTTCAGGTTACAAATTGGGACTAACGTCGTTGGCCGAGCCCGTCCATGACTCGGTAGCCCTTGCATACTGTTCGCAGATGTAGGGCGATGTGTCTGCGCGTCGTTTTGCGGCGACGCCCTATTTGTTATACTCAGTGCATTTTGTAACCTTTCCATGTCTTTTCTAATAATTTGACGATTTGAGTTTATTAGTCCAGTGCCGATTGCCATCTGACGCACAAATACCTATCTGCTTGTGATAGGGAAACTCGGAGTATGAATGTTTGGTGGTACTCCTAGATTGCAGGTATTTCCACGTGCAGTAAGAGAATGTTTGGTTATCCCGCCAAAACAAAAAATGTATGAAGTATATTTTTTATTTAATTTTGCCATTCCTTTAACAAGAGGGTTGGAATATCCACTGAAAACTGATAACAGCTGTTCTACTCCAGACGTATTCTTATTTATCCTCAAAGCAAATATTGTAAAGTCAGGATATTTTGCGGTTTTCGAAAGATCGTAACCTGCTATTAAATCCATACTAACATATTGCGCTAAATCTCCAGTACGATTGTAAAAGTACTTTAATTCTTGAAAATTTTTATCCGCTTCATTCTCAGTGTTAGTATTAGTATATAAAGTGATTGGTGACAAATAGTGATCCGTCATATTTTGTCCTACCATTGGTGAATCCAGTATTGTTGAAATGTTTTTGGAATTAAGATGTTTTTTTGGTACAATTCCAGAAAGCATAAGTAATTGTGGTGAATTGATAGCCCCTGCACTTATTATTACCTCCTTATTCGCGTATACAGTTCTTGCTTTATTGTTGTAATCGGCAACTATCCCGAAAGCCGTATTCTTGGTATTTATTAATATTTTAGTTACTAAAGCATTTTACCAAATCATTAAATTCTTTCTTTTTTTAATTGGCAGTAAGTATGCTTTACTGACACTATTTCTTTGGCCGTTTGAGGCTGTTACCGATAGTAAACTTGCTCCAAAGATATTAGCAGAATTTAAGTCTTCGACATTTTTAATACCGATTTCAATAAAACCTGCTAATATTTGTTTGCTTATACTGCTGTAAGTATGATTCCAGGAATTTATTACAAGTGGGCCATTATGGCCAGAATGTTTAAATATTTCTGTATTCTTATTCAACTTCATATTTTCAAATCTTTCTGCCTTTCTAAAACATCTACGTACATCTTTTAAATTCCATTCTTTGTTGCCCGCATCGTACCATCTTTGATAATCGTAATCATTTCCTTTAATGTAAACCATTCCATTAAGGTTACTAGATCCTCCAATCAATTTTTCGTTTACCATACTCAAGGATCCATTAATATGAGCCTGAGAAGTGACACCATCATTTACGGAGTTATAATTCCAACTATACTTGCCTTTGTACAAATAAGCCATATAACCTGGAATCTAAAACAGAAATTAATGTGTCACTAAGGGTAGTATCTTCTAGTACTTAAGGTAGTTAACTTTATTGTTATTTTTTATACATCTTTATTAGTGGGTACAGTTTTTTTTTATCCTTTATTATCATATTACAGATTTACAAATAACATAAATAAACCACAGAGGTTTGTCCTTATGCTAAATACATCGAGTCCTGAAAGTCTACGAACACAGGTTTAATGTCTACTTAATAAGTTTTGTAATTTTAAAATAAGACAAAGTAAATAATTAAGCATTTAAAAACGGTACATTTTGTATAATTAGTTCAAGTAATTGGTTAAGTTAGTTTAGTTTGGGCAAGTACATCAATAATTTGTGATATTCTGAATATTATCAAGGAAATGTCTTTTAAGAACGGTTTTGTAATTCTTTTTTGATATTTTAATTCGTAGATCTGAAGGTAGTTCGTTTATAAGACGGGGCACTATATAGCGGGTAGTTCTTTCTCCGAACGTATTCTCGGCTCTTGAAGTCGTGACGTACATAACTTGTTCCGAGCAATGCTTCTAGTATAAACAGGATGCTCCACTTTAAAAAGGCCGAGCTCGTTATCACGGTATTGCGTTTTAGTCTGTGGTTTTAGTTTTTTTCGAGACAATTCGTTTTAGTATTCTTAACTGTAACGTGTAAATTTTATTTAAATATGTGTCATAGGTACGACCATAACTACTGAGACAGTACTGAATGTGAGACCCAGCTAATGAGTTGTATAGCATTAGTTTGATTTTGTACGGAATTCATCTGCTTAATATGGTAATATTCGCTAAGAATTGTCGCAATTTAGTACAAAGGTGTTTAACGTGGTGGGCCCAATTCAGCTTAGAGTCAATTCTAAGTCCAAGGTATGTATGAGTGTCCGTAAGTTCAATACGAGGGCATCGACATGAAGATACGGACACCGCGTGAAGACAACTATGTTCATGTGCAATTACGTCAGTTGTTAGCGACTGTTTAAGATATGGTGACTTGATGTGCATGAGTTTAGTTTTGTTCGCGTTCAGTACTAAGCCATTGTCATGAAACCATTTATTAAGCACATTGAAGTCAGCCTGTAGTTGCTTGCACGCCTTGTTGGGGTCTTTGTCGGCAGCCAAGATGCATGTATCATCAGCGAACTGATAACAGGTGGAGTTTCTCAAGTAATTGCTCATGTCATTGACGTACGTAAGGAAGTGCAAGGGACCGATCACCGATCCCTGTGCTGTTCCCTCAGTAGCGACAATTGTGTCACTGTGAGTGTTGTCGATTTTTACTTGGAAGCTACGATTGCTTATGTAATCATTGCACCATTTTAGTAGGTTCCCACGTATACCGCAAGACTCAAGCTTTTCTCCGAGCCGTTTGTAATTGAGGGTATCAAATGCGCGGGAAAAGTCAATGAATAAAACTAGCACGTGTTTCTTCTTATTCATGTGGCCGTTAACTTCGTCGGTCAAGTTGGACAGTAGTTCAGTGGTGCCCTTACCACGTTGAAAACCAAACTGATTTGGTTGTATAACGCCGTGGTTGTTATAAAAGTCATACAATTGCTCACAAACGTATTTCTCGACGATTTTGTCTATTGTGGAGAGAAGGGTTATTGGCCGGTAAATGCCCTCTCCTTATCATTGTTACCGTCTGCTCAGGACAGTTTCAAAAAGGCGTTTATCCAACGTATCATCACGGTGTTAATAACCTAACAAGCTTTTTTGGAACAGTAATTCAAAAAACGCAATTTAATTATTTTAATGGGTTAAGAGAGGCGTTGCAAACGCCCAAAGACTCCTATGGTATGTACATACCATCAGGTGAGCCATAAACTTGCTGGCCATACTTATTACACAAAATAAAGGTGAGTGCAAGCTGCTATTACACAATGGCGTCTTGGTTTCAAAATAATACATCACGTTATTGGAAATGAAAAGGTGCTTCTGTTATCCTAACTTTAAAATAGTGACACCGCGAGCCTAGTAATAAGTACCACTTAAAGCTGTCTTTTTGCACTAAATCAGCATACAGATTTCTCACCCGACGCTTCTCATTTAAACGGAGAATATTATGAAGGTCAAGAAACTTGAAAAGGGTGTAATAAGTAAGTCTTGTAGGTTATGAAACCCTTAAATTGATCTTGTTTGGATATATTTGTAGCATTTGTCCCAACAATAGGATTTCTAAGCTTAACCGACCTTTTTGAAAGTTAAATGCTATTAGGAATGCTTACACTGGCTTCTATAGGTGGATCATCTCCAGCCTCAATAAGAAGTATACTCCAATTCCACACTTCGCTAAGTCGATTGGCGAGCACGCATCCTGAAGTACCAGCTGCAACTATTATGAAGTCATATTTCTCAAAATCTGAAATATTAATAAGTGGTAGCATACTCTTTCTACACCTATTTCTTCCGATATCCTAAATGTTATTGACGTACCTACTTATTATTTTAAATGGATATGTCTACGTAATTATAATAATTTACTGATAAATGTTTCTATTTATGGATAATTTAAATATAAATTGATACAAATAAGACTAATTTGAAGTATACCTAAATAAACAAACATAGTTTATAAGTACGAGTATTTTGGGTTTTATCATTGGTTCATTTGACTTTGTAATTACCAGTTATTCCAGCCAATTCTATTCACTAACAGCGTACATGAACCCTTACAAACAAACTCCAAAAAAGAAATGACTTACTTTTAACTTTAGCTTGTGGCAAAGAACCTTCTGCTAATAAGCATTGCGCTGCTGCAAAATACTGCACCGCTGATGCGAATGTGGAAGAAACTACACCGACAGTAGGCGCAGAACATGATGAATTGTAACTGGTTAGCAAAACCGCGATTAATAAAAAAATTGTAATTATTGATGTTCTTACACAAAAATAAATCATAGTTTGCAGTTGTGCATTGCGGCGATGCTTCGCATTATTTTATTACACATTTTCAGAATGATAGTTATTCCTAAATCTATTGGAACTTGTACTATGAATTACTAACTAATAAACTGGTAAACATTGGTAGTACAAATTGGGTATAAGAATTTATCCAAAAAAGACATTATCCATTCAGAACACAAAATCTAAAACTACGTCACTTTCTTATTGTGAAATGGAGATGATTCTATCTAGATGACCATAATAATGATTAAGTAGATTTAGAATTAAAGAGAATTTAAAAGAATTGAGAAGAGCTAAGTTTTATTCGACTAGTAAGTAAGTCATTAAAAAAAGGCATTAAGTCAGTAAATGCCATGTTTGTTCTAGGAAATAGAGTTCTGCCTAGAAAGGTTTCCTCTACTTACTTTACACTAAAGTAGTGCACAGTAGTTTTATATACTTACGTAATTGTGAATAAAGTAGCAGCTGATAATACTTTTCATTAAAATGTAACTCATTAAGCTATATACTGTACTCATAACGCTACATCCATAAATGTACTAGTAGTATCTAATTACTTGATAAAACAATAATATTATGTTTAATAGGTAGCACTACTTACATTTATCAAACATTTAATAATTATAAAATATGCAGTGGTAAGTAATAATACGCCATCCATTATTTAACTTTTACCTTTCAGTTAGCATTTAGATTTGGAATATCTAGTAAAATTTTAAAAAAAGTATGAAATTATGAGTTCTGTTTTTGATTTTCTTATTTACAATGTAAATAATATATAAAACTCTGTGCACTACTTTAGTGTAAAGTAAGTAGAGGAAACCTGTCTAGGCAGAACTCTATTTCCTAGAACAAACATGGCATTTTACGACAATTTTTTGAAAGGCATGAAAATCATTTAGCGTAATAATTATTATTATTAGGCAGAATTTAACATGACGTACTTTTAGAATAGCAAAATTTCATGTGTAAATTAACAATGATTTGGTATAATTTCACATTGCAAACAATGAAAGTTTTAGAATTTTATTTGGATTAATGTTAGTTGGAATATTGTGATATAAAATATTTTTTTGAAAAATACTATTATGACGTTTAGGTTATATTTCAAAGAACAGAGCCATTTGGGTTAGGTTAGGTTAAAAGTGTGACCATGAAAATTACAACTAATACTACTATAATAAGTTAAATTTAGAATAAATATTGTTTGGCAGAATTTTAAATAGCATACATTTCATTAACCTGAACCTGGTATGTGAAATGAAATGCTTGCGCATCCGAAAATAAAACGGCCGTTTTTGTTTTAAATGCAATACTTATTTATTTAATTGAAAAACATTTAAAGTAATGATAGTGTGTTAAACAAATACGAGTATTTTATTGCCTTTTCTAAAGACTTACTTAGTAGACAACATTTTGCATTTTTTTCAATTGTCGGCGTTAGAGAGCCCAATAAACACTCATAAAAGAAAAGAAAAAGAAAATTTAAAAAAACTACTACTAATTTCTACTATACGTCTGACTAGTATAGTAGTTTATATTTAAAAAAGAGTAAGTAAGTAATTAACTTTTATTTAAATAACAATATGAATAATCTAGTAACAATACACTTAATAAACTTTATTACTTTCTTCACTGTAGTCCTCTTTAATTATTTCTGCGCCACGTTCTCCAATCATGAAACAGGGGCCATTTATATTACCACTTATTGAAGTTGGCATAATACTAGCATCAATCACTCGTAGATTTTTTATACCATGGACTTTAAGTCTACTGCTCACTACCGAAGTACTGATGTCATTTCCCATTCTACATGTTCCTGCGCCATGATGTCCTGAACTAACCATATCTTTAGTAATACACTTCAAGTAATCACGACTACCTAATTCGAGATCATCACAACCTGGTAACTCCACTCTACCGAGGAATCCTCCAACAGATTTAAAAAAAGTTGTGTTTAAAAGTTTAAGTAGCTCCTCAGTGCCTGAAACAGTCAAATCCAAATCTTTTGGATTAGTAAAGTAATTTGTGTAAATAAGAGGGCTTTCTTTAGGATCTTTTGAACTGAGTGATATATTTCCTGTTGAATATTGGTGTAACGTTGAAATATAAAATATATACAAAGTAAATCTTTTATTTAATTCTGTCATAGCTTCAAGAACAGAATCGACGTATCCATTAAAAAGTGATAACAATTTATCTGCACCAGGCTTATTCTTCATGATCCTATAAACAAATATTTTAAAGTCAGGATATTTTGCAGTTTTCGAAAGAGAGTAAGCTGCTGTTAAGTCCATATTTGTACTTTGTGCTAATACTCCAGTACGATTGTAAAAGTACTTTAATTCTTGAAACTTTATATCCGCTTCATTCTCTGTATTAGTTTCATTAGTATATAAAGTGATTGGTGATACATAGTGATCTGTCATATTTTGTCCTACCATTGGTGAATCAGTTATTGTTGAAATGTTTTTGGATTTAAGATGTTTCTTTGGTCCAATTCCAGAAAGCATAAGTAATTGTGGTGAATTAAAAGCCCCTGCACTTATTATTACTTCTTTTTTCGCGTATACTGTTCTTGCTTTATTATTGTAATCAGCAACTATCCCAAAAGCTGTATTCTTAGAATTTATCAATATTTTAGTTACTAAAGCATTTTTCCAGATCTTTAAGTTTTTCCTTTTTACAATTGGCAGTAAGTATGCTTTGCTCGCACTATTCCTTAGGCCATCTGAGGCTGTAACAGTTGATACACCTGATCCAAAGATGTTAGCACAATTCGTATCTTCGACATTTTCAATACCAATTTCTTTAAAAGCGGATAATATTTGTTCACCTATACTACTGTAGGTATGATTCCAGGTATTTATTACAAGTGGCCCTTTATGGCCATAGTGATTGAATATTTCTGGATTCCTATTTAACTTTATATTTTCCAATCTTTCTGCCTTTCTAAAACATCTACGTACATCTTTTAAATTCCATTCTTTGTTGCCCGCATCGTACCATCTTTGATAATCGTAATCATTTCCTTGAATGTAAATCATTCCATTAATATTACTAGATCCTCCAATCATCTTCCCACGTACTATTCTTAAAGATCCATTAAGGTGACCTTGAGAAGTGACACCATCGTTTACAGACTTATAATTCCAACTATACTTACTTTTAAAGAAACGAGTCATATATCCTGGAATCTAAAAGAGAAAAGTGTCATTGAAGGTAATAATTCTCTTTTCTTATTGGCAAGCATAATTTGTCAGTGAATGATCTAGAGTATGGGCAGAACGACCGTAAAGACATGAAATGAGAAACAATTCTAGAGTAGGTGACAGGTCTAAACCCCGAGTTGGCTTAGGCAGTTAATTGTCTACTTCTCCCAGACCTATGGAACAGACCATTTATATTGGTCATGGATTAACTTGGGTTCCAGTATTAACAGAAATCTTGGACCCAGTATATGTGATAAGTAAGTAGTTGACGCATTATTTCCACATGCGCAAAAATCAGCGATACAGGAAGAGCTAAATTGAGCATGCAACCTGCAATAGTGCTCCGGGACCAGATAAAATTCTAGGCTGATCTTGGGTAGGTACTAGCTTAATCAATTCCTGAGAAAAGAATGAGGCACCTTTTGTTGCCTCCGGTGCGGGGTATTTATGACTAGCTGGAAGAAAGCATAAAATATTATGATCTTTTCGAGCTTCAATTTTATCTGGTCCCTGGTTAATATCTGTTCGTCTTAGCGGAGGTCTATCGCGCATGGGTCCCGACTTATCGGAATGTGAATTCGACTTTGGTCAATAAATATTCACAGTGGACGCAATAAAAACGCGTTTGAACCAGTCAAAGTCAGTGGTCCAGACGAGGAAAGTATCTTTCCCTGTGAGTATTGATATAGTCAATGCCTTTTACTCCCTGCCTTTGCAAGCAATAAGAAAAGTACTGGTATATTAAGTGCCTCCGTACTTGTGAGCTAATGTTGGACCACACTTGAATAATGAACTATTCGGTATAAGAGGCATGTTGGAAGCAAGCTAGTGGAAAATATAAATTGTGCGGTTCCACAAGGGCTTTGGTGCCGCTAGTATGAAGTTACGTTTGCAGAGTTTGTTGCGCAGATGACACTATAATACTAACCAGGAGCTATTGCTTTCCTGAAACATTAAGAATCGCAGAATTAATTGTCAGTTGCATGTGTCATGACCAAAATTCGGGACAGGTCTACAGGCGGCGCCACAAAAATAAACAAAGAAATTTTTTAGCATAAGAAATGCTATAGAAAAAAAAAGCTTACACTGGCTTCTATAGGAGGATCACCTCCAGCCTCAATAAGAAGTATACTCCAATTCTGCACTTCGCTAAGTCGATTGGCGAGCACGCATCCTGAAGTACCAGCTCCTACTATTATGAAGTCATATTTCTCAAAATCTGAAATATTAATAAGTGGTAGCATAAACATTTTACACCTACTTCTTCGACTGTTAGGTACAAAATAGAAAAATCGTATTAATTTGAATTAATTTTTCTTCGTAATTGTAATACTTAATTATTTATTGGTAAAAGTTTCTGTTTACGTATAATTTAAATATAAATAAGACTAATCTAATACTTATATGAATTTAATTAGGAATAGTTCCTTTAGTATACAATAATTAAACTTCTATAAAATTTTGCTGTGTTGTATACACACCTCAATAAAGTCTAGGGATATTTGGTATTTACTCAATTAACTTCAAAATTATTGAAGATAGCATACAACATGCTTATATTTTTATAAAGACAATTTATCAGGCTATAATCCAGAATTAAATAAAAGAATTATTTTTGCATAAATAAATTTTTATTTAAATAAATAAAAAACATGGAAAATTAGTAAAACTAACAATGAATGTGTTTCTTAAGCAAAAGAGAAAATAAGCAAAAATTAATTGTTTTTAACTGTTATGTAAGTAATCAGTAGTTAGCACATGACAAAAACCGTAAATAACGGTCCTGCAATGGTTTTTCATGCTTTTATTATGTTATCCAGGTCTTGGTACGGTATATCGTTCCAGGTCCGACTAGGATGCAAAAAAAGTTGCCCTTCCATCGCAATTTTATGCAGGAAAAATCACCAAAACCCTTCTTTTGAACATGCCCTACGCGTATTTTATGGTTTTGAGGATATGGAATTGAGTGGTTCAGCGTAAAATCGATACTTCGTGCTCCTGCAACCAGCTCGACATCACTCTCGCTTTATGCGAACGGGTGTTATTGTCCATGAACTTGAACATTTGGCCCAATTGTAGTCTACGGGGGTAGATTATTAGTACTAGCACCTCGTTAAATTATTTTTCAGCGGTCATGGTGTTTCTGATCAAAACGCGCTCTGTTCTTCGACCGATACAAATTCCCGTCCAAACCATAATTTGTTCCATCGTGGTGTGAATAGATTTCGTGAGGATGTTGTAGACGGCTATCACAACCAGGAACTCGCCAAGCACGTTCTCTACGTGAATCCGAGTGGAAACCGAACCGGGACTCATGTGTAAACACTACTACAGATCACAGGATATCTTTGCAGAGCAAATGTTCACGAGCCCAGTCTAGTGGTCGTGCGCGATTCGCTCGGCGTAGTGCTGGAGTATAAAGCGGTATGCGAGCATAAAGGTGGGCTTCATGCCGACTTCTTCTGACAGTTTGGTCACCCGCAAGAGGCTCCACCAAGAGCTGGAGCCTCTACATCCAGCTGCATGGTAGTAACATTTGGCTGTCTTTTCGCGGGAACTTGCAAAAATCGATCATGTCGTTAAGTGGTGATAGACTTTTTGCTGTGGTATCTTTCAGCCACTTCACCAGTAGCACGATAACGTGACCATAACCCTGATTTCATATTTTGTATTGTTCTAATCTCTTCAGCAATACTCCGGTTAGTACCCGCAGCTGGGAGCATGCCTACTGCCCATAATATTTTCTCCCTGATGAAATGGCGCCGCTGCTTGATGCACACAATATCATTCATTCGAAATAAACGTTTAAATTTTTATAAAACTTAAATTTCAAACACAGTACAGTCAAAACTTACTATTGGTAAATGAAATTTTCGAACTTGACTACGTTTAAGCCGCGTAAATCTTTTACTTTTAATTTTATTTTTCAAATTCAAATTTAGAATGGTTGAAAAAGGTTAACAAAGTAAGTTTTCATCAAAAGAATTAAAAAAAACAAAATTACAAACCAAATTTTTTGAGTTTCACAACTTTATACAAAATATCCCTAGACTTTGTTGAGGTGTGTATATACCTAACACCCACAGAACACCCTTATTTGCTATTATTTTATAAACGATCGAGGATTAAAGTACCCAGCTAATTCTGTTCACATATCGCGTACATGGACCCTTTAAAACAAACTCTGAAAACGAAAGTACTTACTTTTAACTTTAGCTTGTGGCAAAGAACCTTCTGTTAATAAACATTGCGCTGCTGCAAAATACTGCACCGCTGATGCGAAGGTAGAAGAAGCTACTCCGACAGTAGGCTCCGAACATGATGAATTGTAACTAATTGACGAGACGTGGATAAAACAATACAATATTGAATTTCTTAACACAAACATACTTAACACACGAATATAAAACAGAATATTTTTTACTTTTAATTAGAAACATGGAAATTTTTGCGGACCTTAAAATCATCATATGAATAACGATTATTATTACATTTCTCTATGTCTATTATACTAGGGTTTATTGGAGACCCGTTTTCTTGGAAGGCATACATCGGGCCGGAGCCAAGATGCAGTGGCCATTTATGAGATAGTTAATCTGGTGATGGATCCACAAGGCAGAAACCCTCTCTGAACGCACATTATGATAAACTCAGAGATGGTCCCTGCCAGCTGCTCAAACTATTATAGTGCATTTCTAAGGACGCGCTGGAAAACTAACTAATAGCATATGGATGTGCATATATTCTGTGATAATCAGTCTCAATATTATGAAAATTGACTCGCCAACTCGTTGAGTAGGCCCCACAAAATGGCCGCACGCACAGTGTGACAATGGGGCAACATCTCTTAGAAAGGCTAAATATTTATTACCTTTCAATCAAGTACTTTCACAACAAATCATAATTCGTATTCACTAAGCACTTCTCCACTTACTGACTATAATCAAGATCATCCGATACCACCAAACGATGATTAAGGATATTACTATCACAGCAATAGGTTTTATTTGCTAATAAAAGACAAAAATTCGTATGGTTATAGGTCTTCAGTTAAGCCTTATACGTGTAAGGCTCTCATTTAAATTACTTAGTGTTAAACTGTGAAACGCTCAGTTCTTAGTTCTTTTAAGTTTTTTTTAAGTTTCACGTTGGCATGGTATTTGCTAACTCCAGTGGTTACTATATTGAATAAAACTACATCGTAAGTTAAGATTTGCTACAGTGCACTTACCCATATGTATAACATTTCACTCTTGATTAACTTCTAATTAAAAAAATAAACATCTTTCCCTATACTAACTAAAATGTAAAAGTATTGAATAAATACTTACCACTGCATATTGCATAAATAATAGGTATAGGCAGCGCTACCTGTTTAAACCAAATTTATTATTACGTAGGTACAACAGTTGTAGTGTTGTTGTAGGTAGAACATTGATAAAATACATGTACCTAATGTATTTTATCAATGTTCTAGTTGCACGAAATATATTAAAATATCCTATCTATTAATTTACATTTTAATTAAAAGTATTATCTGTTACTTTATTAAATAACTTGGTATAGTCGAGAACTAAATGGCTTTATCACCTCTAGAGTTAATTAATGTTAGTTGCATGTCATAAAACTATTGGGTCAATATCGCACAACAAAACATCAGCTAAATCATGACGCTACTTTGACATATCAGTTCTCTTGTATTAGCAAATAGTCGTTAGATATTTATAAAAACAAATAGTAAAGTCAACGTTATTGACTGTTACTAGAGCATATTTTCGGTAAAACGTTTTAGTCTAATGAATTTCTCTCTTTTTTCCTTCTATGTCCATCCCTATCATTTCTTGCATGACGTCATTGGCGCATATTTCAAATTAAAGTTTTCGTAATTTTATAATATAAAACAAATTAGGGTAAACCACCTAATCGTTAGAAGTCCTACAATTATTGGCACTTAAGAGTTAAAAGTGGGTAAAAAGAAAGAAAACACTATAGATTATTCAAGTTCAGTATGATTGTTCAAGTTCAAATATTATTTATTAAATATTTTTATCATATTTTGTTTATTTCATGTGTCAATATCAACATAGCAACAATAAATTTATCAGAATCCTTTTATTGGCATTACTGCCAATAATATTCATTTAATACTATTCAATCACATAATAATGATTAAGTATAAGCAAAAATTAAGTATTTTATCATTTTATGATATTTTATATTTTAGTCTAACACGAAGTCCACTCTTAAGGTGCTAACAATTGGGTGGCTTACCAGCCAATATTTGAATTCTACATTTTTACTTTTTTACTGAAATGACAAGCTTGTAATGTCACAAGTAAGAAGTTGACTTTAGTTTTAAATTATTTAATGGTTTTTCATGGTTTTTCGCTTATCTCTGTAATTATTGAGTAGATTACGCTCAAAATTTGCTGGTATAAAGTTGACACAAAAGACTAATTGTTTATATAGAATTCAGCAAGTAAATCGATACGAAACTCAATTAATAGGCAGTTAAATTAACCCGTTGCACATCGCTGGCCAAAATGAACTAAATAATGTGTAATACTTTTTAATTCTACTTGTTCTACCTGTCCAAGACTAAAAACCCAGTAATCATTGCAAAATTCAATTATTTTATTTTATTCTTTATTGTAGACATTATATCTTTCTTTATTGGTAGACAAAAGCCACGGCTCAAGGTAAGTGGAAATTTGCCCTGCAGTGGGACCCGCGAATTATATATTAATAAGCAAGGGCACCTTGTGACGAGCCGTAGGTGAGTGGCGTAACGACTATAGTTGCAAAACTTCTGATTAATACGGAATAATACCGGAAAAAATCAGGGAAAATTTCATAAAATCGGATTTATTCAAAATTTATTTAATAAATATTTTTATGTTTTATTTGCTGAAAAATAGTATTTTGCATCGATCGTCGATCACCAACGCGCCGGCGCCGCTACAACTTTGTGCACCGGCCGCAGCCTCACGTGCGCAACCCGTCTGCACGACTCATGTCACGACGTGAGTGGTTCACGTTGTGACATGACTCTCGAGTTGTTCGGCAGCGGTGCCTGGTGCGGTAAGAGAGAGAGGACATGCTTTGCGGAGGAGCTTTCCCCCCGCGAGTGAGTGAAAGATTCGATCGAATTTTCCGTCAAATATATCGCCCGAATATTAAACTAATCTAAAATAATAATATAAAACTATCGGTACCAGACAAAATGCATAAATAGTTTATTTACAATTATTTATACTTACCTATAAATTATAATTATACACATAATAAATAAAAACATAATAATATAAATTTTATAGCACATAAATAATATAATAAATATAATAAAATAAATAAATCACGTGACAGTGCGATCCGTTGAAAAAATCCCAAAGTTCCGGTATATTTCGGTATTATTCCGATTTAATCAAATTGAATTATTCGGATTTTTTCCCGCTAGCATCTATAGTAACGACGGACCCTGCTTTCTTGATGGTCTGGCTTACCTTAGTTGGTCGACCAGGAGTGGAATACGCAAAAGCGGAACCTGTACTTTAAGCTGGAGTGTGAAATGTCATAACTCCTCCTTGAACGGATCACCAGGCAGGATCTTGTCACGATTAATTGATTAATTTATTATTTTACCTAAATATATTTTATAAAAACTTAAAAATATATAAAAACCCTAATTACGTTTAAAATTAATAATGAACAAACGGACAAAGCAACTTCTTGCGACGAGCGTTTTTATACATGACTAGCGGCCCATCCCGGCTTCAACGGGCCTTACTTTCCCGCTTTTTGTTGAATTTTTTCTGAATTTTCTTGGCTATAAACCTCACGGAGCCCGAGACCTTTCCAACGAATGCAAAACCGTGGAAATCGGTTCGTGCGTTCTGGAGTTATAGCGTCAGGAAGAAAAACCCGACTTATTTTTATACAGATAGATGATGATGATAATTAGTAGAAGCTCGCCCCTGGAGTGTTATGTAAATTAATAAGTATATTATAATGACAAAACTAAATAAAAAATCATATTTATTCACTCCACTTTTAATTAAATAAAAACATACTTGCAATAACATTGAACAGGAATAAATTAATTTCAAACAGTCATTTATAACGGGCTTCCTAGCTACCGATAGGCTTTATTATTTTCTTCACTGTACTCCTCTTTAATTATTTCAGCCCCACGTTCTCCAATCATGAAACAGGGACCATTTATATTACCACTTATTGAAGTTGGCATAATACTAGCATCAATCACTCGTAGATTTTTTATACCATGGACTTTAAGTCTACTGCTCACTACCGAAGTATTGATGTCATTTCCCATTCTACATGTTCCTGCGCCATGATGTCCTGAACTGACCATATTTTTACTAATACACTTCAAGTAATCACGACTACCTAATTCGATCTTATTACAATCTGGTAACCTCACTCTACCAAGGAACCCTCCAACAGATTTAAAAAAGGTTGTTTTTAGAAGTTTAAGTAGTTCCTCAACGCCTGAAACAGTTAACTCTAAATCTCTTGGATTAGTAAAGTAATTTGTGTAAATGAGCGGACTTTCTTTAGGATCTTTTGAACTGAGTGATATATTTCCTGTTGAATGTTGGTGTAATGTTGAAATATAAAATATATATAAAGTATATCTTTTATTTAATTTTATCATAGATTCACCTACAGAACCGGCATATCCATTGAAAGTTGATAACTGTTGTTCTGCGCCAGGGCTATTTTTATTTATCCTGAAAACAAATATTTGAAAGTCGGGATATTTTGCAGTTTTCAAAAGAGAGTAAGCTGCTGTTAAGTCCATATTTGTACTTTGTGCTAATACTCCAGTACGATTGTAAAAGTACTTTAATTCTTGAAACTTTCTATCCGCTTCATTCTCTGTATTAGTTTCATTAGTATATAAAGTGATTGGTGATACATAGTGATCTGTCATATTTTGTCCTACCATTGGTGAATCAATTATTGTTGAAATGTTTTTGGATTTAAGATGTTTCTTTGGTCCAATTCCAGAAAGCATAAGTAATTGTGGTGAATTAAAAGCCCCTGCACTTATTATTACTTCTTTTTTCGCGTATACTGTTCTTGCTTTATTATTGTAATCAGCAACTATCCCAGAAGCTGTATTCTTAGAATTTATCAATATTTTAGTTACTAAAGCATTTTTCCAGATCCTTAAATTTTTCCTTTTTACAATTGGCAGTAAGTATGCTTTGCTCGCACTATTCCTTAGGCCATCTGAGGCTGTAACAGTTGATACACCTGATCCAAAGATGTTAGCACAATTAGTATCTTCGACATTTTCAATCCCAATTTCTTTAAAAGCGGATAATATTTGTTCACCTATACTACTGTAGGTATGATTCCAGGTATTTATTACAAGTGGCCCTTTATGGCCATAGTGATTAAATATTTCTGGATTCCTATTTAACTTTATATTTTCCAATCTTTCTGCCTTTCTAAAACATCTACGTACATCTTTTAAATTCCATTCTTTGTTGCCCGCATCGTACCATCTTTGATAATCGTAATCATTTCCTTGAATGTAAATCATTCCATTAATATTACTAGATCCTCCAATCATCTTGCCACGTATCATATTCAAAGATCCATTAAGGTGACCTTGAGAAGTGACACCATCGTTTACGGACTTATAATTCCAACTATACTTGCCTTTATGCAAACTAGTCATATATCCTGGAATCTAAAAGAGAAATGTCTCACTACTTAAGGCTCAGACCAAATAACTAAAGGTAATAAACATATTTTCTTATTGGCTACGATTTCTAACTTTTAACATTGTTGTCGTCACGCACGGGACATTAACCCACCGTGGGGGAGATTACAGGAGCGAGCCTATTATGTCGCAAATGCGGTACAATGTGGATGCCAAGTCCCAAATTTGAAATAAACTTAACTGGAGACTGTACAGGGACCTATTGGGACGCCCATATTGTACATTGGGCTTCATAAAATAAACTGGTCTAATAAATTAAATATGACAAGCGAAGATTTAATTTAGCATGCAGCCCGCCACATGCTGCTGTTGGTAAGGTGGACATTCGCTTTAACAATTCTTGAGAAAATGATCCCGACTCATCTGACTGCCAATTCGGCTTTCGGGAAGAAAGGTCCACACAAACATCTTTGAACCCCGTAAAACAAGCGAGGTTTGCTGTCAGTATCGGTTATAGCCACGTCTTTAACTCCATACCTTGACCAATAAGACGGGACTAATATGTCACTAAATGATCCTATACCTACAGGCAATTGTTGCAGCATACTTGATTAATAGAAGTGAATCCGTTATGTGCAAAATTAGGACTAGGTCTACAATTGGTGCTACAAAACAACGAGGCTCTTTGGTTTTATAAACTACAGCTAGAAACCATTTCAAATTTATTTATTTATTTGTATATTACACACGACAAATTACAATTAATTAATTAATTAACAAATTAATCTTTGAATCTGTAAATAAACAACGAGATTTTTTTTTGCCTATTATCGTTTTAAAAGTAAAATGCTATTATGAAAATGCTTACACTGGCTTCTATAGGCGGATCATCTCCAGCCTCAATAAGAAGTATACTCCAATTCCGCACTTCGCTAAGTCGATTGGCGAGCACGCATCCTGAAGTACCAGCTCCTACTATTATGAAGTCATATTTCTCAAAATCTGAAACATTAATAATGGGTACCAAATAATTCTTTTGGTAGATCCAAAATAGAAATTATCGTATTTTTTTAAATGGGTAGGTCTTAGTAATTGTAGGTAATAATTTATTGATAAGTTTCTATTTACAGGTAATTTAAATATTTAGATACATGAACAATCGAATGTAGGAATTTAATTTGGAATAAGTAGTACCTATCTTTATACTCTTTCCACTAAATGTAAAAACATTTGACAGCTTTATAATATGTTAAGTACCTACCCATAGTAATATTGGTTCATTTAATACAATTTTCCTTTATTGTGGATGGGTTATTTGGGGATGTTCATGTATATACCATCATAACAGCCCAATAATATCAAACTGCAGGGTCGGGTCTCCTCCCGTGACGGAGGGATACTTGGTCTACTAATACCACGCTGGCCAGACGGATTGGTATAGGGTTTAATTTCAAGTTTTCCTTCTTTTTTTCATGTATACATGAACCCCCCAAAATAACTTTCTGTTTAACGGTTGCGAAAAAGAGTATGAACTGACTTTTAACTTCAGCTTGTGGCAAAGAACCTTCTGTTAGTAAGCATTGCGCTGCTGCAAAATACTGCACCGCTGATGCGAATGTAGAAGAAACTACTCCAACAGTAGACGCAGGGCATGATGAATTGTAACTGTTTAACAAAGTGGCGATAAAATAAATCAACTAGGTATATTTAATATTCTTTACACATTATAACAGTTTAGTTTGCTATTTTTAAATAAAGACATTTTCATATATGCGTGTGAAATAACCATTAATAATAAATTACGAACTCATGATACTCTCTCCTGCACTGATAATTATATCATTAATGAAAGCATCTCATAGTTCCCTAAACTTGCATTTTGTACACTACACTACACTACGCCAAACTCTTGCATGATTGCGCACAAGTCGAGATACTAGGGACGCCTTGTTGAGTCCACTCTAGAGCGATTTTTCGTTCAACTCCATGTTTCGTACTGAATTCCTCCCCAAATGCTCGCGCGTTGGTACGCAGCTTGTGGACGCAACGGTCGCGTGTAATAGGTACGCGCGAAAGAATCGAGGCGAATTCGCCTTTTCTGGACTAACTCTTAACCATAGCAAGAATTTTTTCAATTAAATTTCGTTTTGACTGTTTCGTATCTTGTATTTTGCATAACTGGTAGGTACTTATATAGCGAATCGGGTGTTTTGCGAGTCCACTTGACAGGTGAGTGGGCTGAGTCACCCCATAAAAATCTAATGTAGTACAGTACCGTTTCCCATCTATAGGAAGATAAAAACAAGTCTACCTACAGCTGTAACTGTGTTCTTCACTTGCTTAGTTCATAATTAAGAAAACAATCCCAAAGGGAAAGCATCGTCGTAACGACGCCGATGTATTGGACTGTTTTCTTAAACATTCTCACAATGCTATTACTCGTAGTTCCCAAACATTATCAGAACTTGCACTAAGTATGGATAGCTCCTATAAAATAAACTAGCTAGCTAGGGACTAGCTGCTAGCTGACATGTAAATATTAAATCAATTTTATAAGTAAAAGCTGTACTTACCACTGCATATTCAAAGCAAATGTTTGACAGGTAAGTACTACCTTATTAAACAGGTAGGTAATTAATTTAATCAGTTTAACAAATTAAATAAGAATAAAAATGTAATAGGTACGCATTTGGACCGTTTTTAGGGTTCCGTACCCAAAGGGAAAAACGGAACTCTATTACTAAGGCTCCGCTGTCCGTCCGTCCGTTTGTCAATCTGTCGGTCACAGGCCATTTCATGAACCATGACAATTAGAAAGTTGAAATTTTCTCTGTAAGCCATAAATTTTATTATTGGATGTGAAGAAAAAAATGAAAAACTTAATAGGTAGGTACTTAAATAATTTTGCAGTGCCTGTTGAGTTACCTATTGGCGTTTTAGCTGCTTCAGTCAAAATAACAAATTGTTTGCTGAATATTCAAATAAATTTAGACATTACTGAGCATTTTAAAAGCTGCAATCTATAATATGATGCTGACTGTACATATCCATAAACTCGTATATAATAGTGACAGCTGTCACTTTTGACAGATGGGACGTGATGTCATAGAATTTGACGTCACAGAATTTTGGCGGGAAAACATTTTTTGACAGTTGAGTCGTGACGTCATTGAATTTTTGACGGATAAGTCGTGACGTCACAGAATTTTTGACAGATGAGTCGTGACGTCACAGAATTTTTGACAGATGAGTCGTGACGTCACAGAATTTTGGAGGTAAAACATTTTTTGACGGTTGAGTCGTGACGTCATTGAATTTTTGACAGATAAGACATGACGTCACAGAATTTTTGACAGATAAGTTGTGACGTCATATTATTTTGGCGGGAAAATATTTTAGACACCCGTCACTTTCGGACAGCTGTCACTTTTAACAGCTGTCACTTTTAACAGCTGTCACTTTTGACAGATGTGCGTGACGTCATAGAATTTTTGACAGATGAGTCGCGACGTCGCAGAATTTTGGCGGGAAAATATATTATGACAGCTGAGTCGTGACGTCATTGAATGTTTGACAGATAAGTCATGACGTCACATAATTTTTGACAGATGAGTTGTGACGTCATAGTATTTTGGCGGGAAAATATTTTTTAACAGAGCTGAGTCGTGCCGTCATTAAATTTTGGCGAAAAAAATAGTATTTAAACAGCTGAGTCCTGACGTTATCACAATTTGGCAAATAGGTTTGTACGGAACCCTCCGTGCGCGAGTCAGACTCGCACTTGACCGGTTTTATTTCAGAAATCTGACGACTCTAAAGACCACCTTTTAAATGCCCTCGATGTCCCGCTACATGCAGCCCTCAAGACCTATGGGCTGCTACAGACAATGCAGTTGCTGTGGCCGAATTCTGGGCTGGCACTGTCTGAGTTTTTGCCAATCGACACGAAGAAGAAGAATGTGCGTGTGGTATAAGTGTTCTTTTTAAAAAGTTAGTTCAAACATGACGAAATTTAAGAATAATTTAGGAAATAATTCTGAAAAGACAACGGCGTAGATAAAAAAATTGTGAAAAGCATAGAAAAAAAGAGTTATGGTCAATTAATTAGAACACTCAATAAGGCGACCAGAAAAAAATACTGCACCTTGTTTCTCAGAAACATACGAACAATTTTGTTGTGAAATAATTGTACAGATTTAGTGAAATATATTCCCAATTATTTAATGTGTTTGACTGTTTATTTCGATTTTATAAAGGTATTTGTAAAACACTCAATCCTCCTATAGCGCCGATTGAAGTATTAAAAAATCTTAAACTATGGCTTAATAATCTCTATTACACGAACACAATCCCGGATCAGTTTGTGAAACACAAATCATCATAAAAAATATAATACGAGAAAATTAAACAAATACTTTCTATGAAATGTTCCGTGTGAGTGTTCCATGTTTTGGCGTACATGATTTTACCCGTTATGTCAACCCAGACTACACCTGAAATTGTGAAAATGTTTGTACTAAATTTTAGCGTCTTCTGAACTTGATACAGTTTTATTATCAACTAAATTATAATTCTAAGCTAGAAAATTGACTAGGCTGACCATAACCTAAACTTATCGAACCCCTTAGCAAAAACGCGGTGTCAGATACTCTATTACATTACAGGTCACCAGCAGAACGACCGTGTCGGAAACCGTACTTACTGTCGGTCGCTAATCAGCTGGAGACTGGAATTAATTTACCCGCTTCATTAACTCTGTAGAGCAATGACGTAATTGCTGTAGCTTGACGTGACCTGTTGACGTTGCACAGTGTTTTATTTTGCCTCAAAATAACCACCTCCCTTATTATTAGTGAATCCTATAGAACTTTTTATTCTAAATGCGAGAGTAAAACTCCTACGAATCCATCTTAACTAGTTTAGGAGATATCCGAGGTTAAAACTTTTTACCCATATATCGAAAAATAATGAGAATAATATTAAAAAAATTATTTCACCTAAACTTTTAAAGTTGCTTTATTTGTTTAACTACATTTTAAATGGTCTTGTTTTTATCTATGTTACGAGTCCTTTATGGCAGCTCTAGACCTCGTAGGTACCGAGAAATCAGCGATTTTGTGATTTTCGTTTTTATTTTTTTTTGACCATGCTCTGCAGTATTAGGATCTGCAATTTACTTCAAATAAGAGGTAATAAGGTAGACTACCAACACAAAAAAAAACAACAATTAATTCCGTGGAATCTCGGAAATACTAAGATTTACCTAAACCCGCGGTAATTTCTTTTAAATTAACATAGTTTACATTTACGAAAACTGGCTTTGTTTGTGTTTTGTGTTAGTTAACTAACTAATTTTGTCCAGTGATATGGTGCGGGAAGGAGTCCACCCTCAAAAGGCAATCTCTGAAACCCTGTACACAAAATAACACAAAATTCCGTGGAATCTCGGAAATACTAAGATTTACCTGAACCCGCGGTAATTTCTTTTAAATTAACATAGTTTACATTTACGAGAACTGGCTTTGTTTGTGTTTTGTGTTAGTTAACTAACTAATTTTGTCCACTGATATGGTGCGGGAAGGAGTCCACCCTCAAAAGGCAATCTCTGAAACCCTGTACATACATATTTCTCTGGAAGACACGGGTTTGAGACACTATGGAGCCGTCAGAATCATAGTGCAACTTTGCCTTTGACTTGAGGCCTCGCCGACCAACATGAGGGTTGGTGCCCTCATGCCCTCCCTGCATTAAGTCATCCGATCGGAGCTCGGAGTGACATCCCTCAGCACGGTGGGTCAAACCGTGCTGAGGCAAAGTTGCACTATGATTCTGACGGCTCCATAGTGTCTCAAACCCGTGTCCTCCAGAGAAATATGTATGTACAGGGTTTCAGAGATTGCCTTTTGAGGGTGGACTCCTTCCCGCACCATATCAGTGGACAAAATTAGTTAGTTAACTAACACAAAACACAAACAAAGCCAGTTCTCGTAAATGTAAACTATGTTAATTTAAAATAAATTACCGCGGGTTCAGGTAAATCTTAGTATTTCCGAGATTCCACGGAATTAATTGTTGTTTTATTTTGTGTTGGTAGTCTACCTTATTACCTCTTATTTGAAGTAAATTGCAGATCCTAATACTGCAGAGCATGGTAAAAAAATAATAAAAACGAAAATCACAAAATCGCTAATTTCTCGGTACCTACGAGGTCTAGAGCTGCCATAAAGGACTCGTAACATAGATAAAAAGAAGACCTTTTAAAATGAAGTTAATCAAATAAAGCAACTTTAAAAGTTTAGATGAAATAATTTTTTAAATATTATTTTCATTATTTTTCAATATATGGGTAAAAAGTTTTAACCTCGGATATCTCCTAAACTAGTTAAGATGGATTCGTAGGAGTTTTACTCTCGCATTTAGAATAAAAAGTTCTATATGATTCACTAATAATAAGGGAGGTGGTCATTTTGAGGCAAAATAAAACACTGTGCGTTGTTTATAAATTAGATGTTCTTGCTTTCCAGTGGGGAGAACGGCATCATGTTTTATAAGCAATGTGTGCATTACCCCAGCAAAATCTTGTCGAAATTTGTAATTTTTTTAAATCAGATTTTTAGTTTTCTAGCTCCTGTAAATGTCTGTGTAGTTTTTGGAATTTGTCCAGCCCTAATTTTAAAGATATTTGACAAAAACAGATTCTGCTGGCGTAACGTTACCCCAGCATAATCTTTTTTGAAATAATGGGATTATTGAAAAAATCTTTAGGTACATTTTTAGTCGGCTGGACGAAGTAAATGTTTCGATATAATTTGAATTTTTACGTTTCATGGTTTCGGAGATATTCAAGATTCTGCTGGCGTAACGTTTGCGTGTTTGCTGGATCTCCGAAACGGTACAGCGTAATTTCCTAATTTTTTATAGCTACATTTAAAGTGTTGACAACAATAAAATATTTGTATAACACACTATCAACACTTATGATGCTTTTAAATTAGCGAAGTAATGCATTTAAAACAAAAACGGCCTTTTTATTTTAAACGAATTTAATTTAGTTTCAAGAGCGTTAACGCAGCTCACTAGCACCATGAAAATTAATTGTGTACGCGTCTGTACCGACATTATTGCATGCATAACGTAATGACTCTATTTCGCTTATCTCTGTAATTATTGAGTGGATAACGCTCAAAATTTGCTGGTATTAAGTTGACACAAAAGACTAATTGTTTATATATTATTTCAGCAAGTAAATCAATACGAAACTCAATTAATAGGCAGTTAAATTAACCCGTTGCACATCGCTGGCCAAAATGAACTAAATTATGTGATAACTTTTTAATTACTAACTGGACACTAATGAAACTTCACACAGACCTGTAGCTAACTATAAACTATAAAATGACTTTTAAACAAGTCTCTAGAGTACATATCTTAGGAGTAAGGGCCCAAAAAGGGGTATTTATATAATTTGAAATAACTTGCAAACGGTGCATTATTATTACTTTTTTATTCGTGGACTAATTCAGACTAATTAAGACGAAGCTCTGTATAAAAAATTAGGAAATTACGCTGTACCGTTTCGGAGATCCAGCAAACACGCAAACGTTACGCCAGCAGAATCTTGAATATCACCGAAACCATGAAACGTAAAAATTCAAATTATATCGAAACATTTACTTCGTCCAGCCGACTAAAAATGTACCTAAAGATTTTTTCAATAATCCCATTATTTCAAAAAAGATTCTGTTGGGGTAACGTTACGCCAGCAGAATCTGTTTTTGTCAAATATCTTTAAAATTAGGACTGGACTAATTCCAAAAACTACAGACATTTACAGGAGCTAGAAAACTAAAAATCTGATAAAAAAAAATTACAAATTTCGACAAGATTTTGCTGGGGTAATGCACACGCAATGTTTCATTCACCTTAGTTGATACATTTGACAAAGGTGATAGATAAAAAATTACAAAACACTGTTTAAAAACATTGTTTATTAACAAATGTTGCCTGTGACCTTACCCTCTTTCATAAAATATAACTTGACGAGACAAAAGCTCAGGCTTGAGAGTCTTACCGTTACATTATATAACAAATGCATCACTGACCCAGCACTGGTGCATTTAGTATACAACCGGAGATCAATCCGAGATTTTTTTAATAAAGAAAATTGTTGGTGTGTTAGATTATACAAACGAATGTGTTTATACATGGGGATTACTTACCAAGTCCAATGAGTGCTTACATCCAACTTTTGGAGATTGTAACGTCAGTAAATGTAAAACTTTCAAATTATAAATTTCGCATATGTACCAAATTAAACTAAGTTCTAAATGTAACGAGGAATCTAATTGATTTTATAATAACGTTCCGTGGCAAAAAGGAACGTCCTTTAGGATTGACTTGAGTTTAAAACAAACCAAATAAAACAAATATAGTATTATATTCAGTGAAACATTCAAATCCAACATAACACGTTGGAATACTCATATTAATGTTTGCTCAAGCTGTATACAGACTCTCCTACACAATGGGTTCCAACCTATGGTTAGATCAATAGATAAACCAGCTAAGATTCTATTATCCCACTTGCCACATTTATTATATTCGGCACGTATTAGCTACTAAGCCACTATATTTCTAACTTCTTTTCAAAATACCTCAAACCATGTTAATGAAAATAGCGCAACCAACACACATGTTAACATAAAAATAATCTTGAATTGAGTTTTAACATGACACAAGATACACGCGGTGACATCGCATCAACCCCTGTACAGAAACATCTTACTTGATATGCGAATCTTCTGCATTTATGAAACAATCAACTAAAAAGGGTATAAATTAAATTAAGCAATTATCATATCAAACCACTAAATGTCTTAAAACGTCTAAGGCATCTTTACGAAAACTTATTGTATTTTTTCTTAATTTATTACATCATATATATACATAATTTCGACATAATCATTTATTTAAAACGTAACATATCTCTGGCAGGTCAAGTAAAAAATTAAATAGTAACATTACATAAAATTATATTTCAGAGAGAGCTATGTATCTAATTTGTTTAATCATTATTTTATTTTGCCTGCTAAAGAATTAATTTATGTTTTAGATAATATGTTTCGCAGAATTAATTTCTGTGAAAGATCTAATTGCATTAGTGCAGTATACATTCTCTCAAAAATATAATTTCATATTGGATTCTCTCAAAGGAAAGTTAATGATTTAACCAATTATATTAAAAATAGTAACATGAAGACCGCTCGCTTTAGATAGCTCGGACGCTTTTAGCCAGAATTAACAATACAGTGCTAACGTTATATCTATTATGTGCAATTAAACCTAGTGTACACTTGAGGCTGCTAATGCTACGCCATTCCACAATGTTATTATATTCTAATGTTCGCTCTTTTCGCCTCAAACATACACCCGGGTGTTGGCAATTCGACAATTAATAAAACATTTTATACTTTATTTCGTAATATACTCCAATAATTTATATAAAACAGATTACATATAGGAGTTTTAGTAGGACTGTTGGAAGTGTTTTTTAGATTATTTTATTTACTGAAAAGCGCACAAACCTACACATGATCGACATTACATATGGTTATGTGCAGTAGCTATTTACAGGGCATCACTAATATTTATTATCACAATACCATCAATCTTGATAAAAAAAATATTTTTACTATAATAAAATATTTAAGTTCATTCAACTCTTGTGTCCATATAGAAAAACATTATCGATTTTCTGAATTACTTTTTTTATTGCTAGTAGTCAATCTAACTAATTTATTTAATTACAAAATGAACTAATTGTAGATAATAAACAGTAGCTATATTTTATGAACACAATATCTTATTAATGATTACTGAGACAATCACAGTATTATATTATTCTCATTAATATTACATTAGTCATTCAACCAAACTTGTTCAATGAAATATGTCCAACAATTACAATAAACTTTTTTATTATTATTACAAGCATCTGCAAGCAGATATTAATTTTAACGGTAAATACTTTTATAGTACACTAATATCTTGTTTACATTGTTAATCAAACAAGCATGACAGGCACATTTTACTATTCTTGTCTAAATAATGTTATAATACACAGTGCAAATGCTTTATATTGCCGAATCACCTCCATACGATTTTGCTTGGTTGAATCGAGATATACGACGGTTGGCACAGCCTTGGAGGCAACACTAACAGGTGTGTCCCTTATCCCGCTCAACATAAGCTACAAATACATTTAACATAAATAAAACACCTGTGAACATTATTTGGCGAGAGGCCACGCGATTCACTCGACTTAGGATAAGGCGTCTCGGCACTTTTTTCACTACGTCACTCCCAAAGTTACGATTGAATTAGCTGAATGAAATATGAACAAAAAATGTTTCTGATATGAAAGCGTGTTTCAAAAAATTGAATCTAGATCCACCCATAAAAAAGTATACTATAGATGAGAAAATATGATATTTAATACTGGATGTTGTCACCATTCACAACGTCATTGTCAGTGACAACCTGTACATTTATTTGTAAAAATCTATACGACGGACATACAAAGCTACTGTTACAAATTATAAAACAATTTTTCTAGCAGGACTACTTTGTGGTCTTGTTTCTATTACACTTTTTTATGATTTTTATATCCTACTGCAACAAATATCGATGTAGGAATCTAAATATTGGTGTTCGCAATGTCCATTAATGTATATAAGGCTATAATTTTTGCGTGTCCATGCGATAGTGGCACAGTGATTTAGTTTAGCACACTCGTAATTATATCGAAGCAAATAAATGTCAGAGTGGTCCAGCACACGTAAGTATGAACTATTCTATGTTGTCGATGTCGTGAGCTATGTGGTGGTGTGGTGCTAGTGTTGACGTGACGTGGTACTATCGCGTGGTGGCGTGTGTCTAGGTGTCTCGCCCCTCTGCCCCGGAGTGTTTCCGTCAAGCGAACCAGGGAGCGTACATTATGGCTCAGTTGTATATTTTGATGGCCTTCTCTAAATAGTTGACGCGGGATCTTTTCGGTGTCTTATTGATATGTTCTAATCCGAGCCACGGCTTGGCCATCGCATCTGGAAGAGACAGATCTATATTAAATTTTAGCACAAATTCTAGGTAGAATTGAGTTTATTGGTAATATATTACTTATTTCTAAATATATGTGGGTTCTACTAGAAAATGTATACTCACTAACGTTACTGCTTGGCCTGAAGTCATATATGTTTATTGGTGCTCCTTCACCTATGTAATTAGGTCTGCCATTTGTCACTATAGCGAAATTGTACTGAAACAATAAAACTGCATGTTAAATTTAACTTTCACAAACATAAAAAACAATCTAAAATAGCCCTGAATAAAAAATGTTTACGTGTTTAAAGATATTCAAAGAATAGATATAACTGATTACAACTTGCAAGAATTTGGTTGGTTTGAATCGCATAATATGTCATAAGTCATATCAGATGCATGTAGCTGATTGTAACCACTTTGGTTGATTGACACTTAGATTGTTACAAAAATAAAGCAAGCAATTCTAAATAAACCAGTTTTTAAAAAAAACATTTTTCTACCCTAAAAAAATCTCTTCATCAAAAAGCAGAAACAATATTTAATAACAATATTACCAAGAAAATTGATTCGTTTTAGACACATTTCTTTTAACAAGTTTCAATAATTACCAATTCCTTTTTTGAAGAATCTATTATTTTGCGAATAATTTTAAAATCAGTTATATATGGCAATCATAAACTTTACTAAAGGAATAATTCTAAAACAGTTAGTGATAAGCCATAATAAAGTTATGACCACATTATACCATTCTAAGAATATGAGTCTAAAAGCTGACAAAGCTTTACAAACCTAATAAGAAGATAACATTATACAAGAACCTCATAGCACAATCCTATAGCGATGCATTTGGTTAATGCAGCCTCTTCAATAAAAGAGACTCTTGGACATTCAGTGTCCTGTTTGCAAATTGTATGTTTCATGCAAAATGAAATGATAGGTAAAAAGTTTAAATACCTTTTCCCACTCCTTATCTGGTATGTCAAGTTTCTTTTGCAGGCGATCCTTGACTGCCTGGAAAGGCTCGTTGTGTTTAACGCGCGTATAGAACGGTATACCGAACGTCGCGTACACTTGTTTGTAGAAATGCGCGCATGGTACTATTATTTCATCCTCCTGAAAATTACATAAGAATTAATGAAAAAGATGTTACTTGAAATTGTATTGAGGAAACTATTTTTTATATAACTAAGAGAGACTTCAGAAACTTTAAGAAATATGCTTTGGATATTTTTTATATCATAAAAGGTAATAGAACAATGCCTGCCCCTTTAGTGTGATGACGGAGTAAGAATACAATATGTCACCACCCCATCTCATCCTATGGGTGTCGTAAAAACCGACTTAGGGACTCTCTTTATAATTTAGTCATTTAGCCAGTATGCAAACTTTAACAAGTGACCATGGTCTGTATGATAATGACACCAACCTGCATATTAATTTCATCTTTAGGTATTTCTTCTATTCTGTACAGTCTGGGTGGCGAGATTGTGACCTGATCCAATGTTAACTCTGGATCAGGACCTGGTAATACTTTGTGACATGACACCTCTACGATTCTTAACCTGGAATTCATAAAAGTAATGTTTAACATCTAACATTACGACATTGATACTTAGTGTAATACCAACTTCGAGAGAAAGGTCAGTCATAGATTTAATGACTGACCTTTCTCCAGACCATTTTCCAGAAAGTTTGATAGTTCTTTCTCGTCTGTAGTCAGCGGTCGACTTCGTCAGAAGGTAAGATATAACTCCGACCAGTATTTTAATAAAGATACCGATACCTTAACCATTGAAACCACATGGTCAAGGAGATGATCGCATACTATGGGCTTTATAAAAAGTCACAGTGCCAAAAGGAGCAAGAAAGAGTATTATATTGGAAGCTGCGAAATAGCCATGAAGCGATTCACAGAAAAATCAAAATGAGAGACTGACTTCATTCCAAATCTAAAAATAATTAGATAAAACTACTTACGTTCCAGAACCGTCGGGCGTCATCTCGACAACTTTAGCTGCTTCTTGTAAAATATCTGACACTTTACCACCTTTATTTGGATATAAAATTAATTCCTTATCTTCTTTATAATTTGGTCCAACCTGGAATCAAATTTTTTAATTAGTAAAAACTATAAATAACCATTGAATGATGTCAACCTAAGGAACATAGTTTACGGCTAATATGCACAGGTGTTCGATTAGCGGGTCGAAACTTGTTTGCATAAACATGAATGTTTGCATTGGTCTGGGTGTTTTCAAACATTGTATTATAAAAAGTAAGTACATATGTACATTTATTTGCCCATACTTCAAGCTGAAACTGGATGGCTTGGGCGAATGTGTGTAGAGGATGATTATAATTAATCTGGTATTTAAAATTTTACTCACCCATAAACATTTAAATTGTTTCTTGTTGTCCAATTCATTAACTTTAATAGATAAAATCTGGTAAAACAATTTCTTAGGGCACTTTGGTTTACAGTACACTAGCAAATCTTTAAGTATTCCGTCATATGAGTATCTTAGCGGTAGTCCGGGAGTATCTTTATAGCTGGAAAAACAAATGATTAAATTATCACACACAGTAAATTTGTAAATATACTACGCATGATTTTGGTGCGGCTAAATTCAAGATAGTTGTCAGTATGAATTCTCCATGTTTCTCAGAATGTATTGTTTATTCAGATAGTTGTTTAGATGAAGTATTGTCAATTATATAAAGCAGGCAAGTTAATGAAAAGATACATACTTTTGACATTTGAAGAACTGTATTAAGTAAGGGTCGACAGACAACCTCTGTCCTACCGCCCTCGCCATTTGATCGTACCGCATCTGCATCGACAGCTCCATTGTGAACCTAAATAAATATTCATTGTTTAATTTTATTAAATCATCCATAATATTCATCCTACTGCAATGTATTTAAATTTAGAAGTACTCATTCGATAAATAATTAATGTGCCATTTTTTTTATATGATAGAAGCAAACGAGCCAGCAGGTCACCTGATGGTAAGTGATCACCGCCGCCCGCAACACCAGAGGAATCACAGATGCGTTGCCGACCTTTAAAAAGGGAGTACGCTCGTTTCTTAAAGCTCCCCAAGTCGTAACGGTATTTAAAGCTTGGCAACCGTGCATGTGATCACGGGTTCGTTTCCCACGCAAGATAATAACTTGCGTGATCTATAAAGTATAATTTATTAGCTTGGCTTTATTTGTGTTCGTTAACTTTATGTCTATAAATATCCCCGCGACACAGGGCTCGATACCAAGTGCGGAAGACGATGTTAAAAAAAAAGGATCAGGTGTCTTTGTATTTCATATGTGTCCACTACTACTCGATCGAATGACATCGAGACGACAACAGAATAACGTTATGAAACTATTAATTTCATAACAGAAATACTCTGTCTTATGAACAATCAAAATAAATGTCATCATTTTAAGCACATAGAACTGGCACAAAACTGAATAATAATGAAAGAATATGCATTTACTAGTATAAATGTTTGTAACCTAAACAATATTATCATCACATTAAATTAATCACCAATACCTGATAATATATTGTTACAATCTTTGTCCTGTTGCAATAGTTGTGACATGTGTTGTAACATTTGGTGAAATTGTGTAATAACTCATTTGCACAATTTACTCAGAATTGACTTTTGTTAGTAAATTGCAAACATTACAAAAATATTTGTATCATATTACTGTTGCGGTAATGCTATGTTTACATGTTAGAATTTACAAAAAAAAATAGAATAAAAAGCATACCATGAACTTATACTGCGTCTTTTACTAAAAAAAACGCAGGTTTATAATTCAGCATTGAACCTCCTTAATAAACAACTAAGGAGGTTCAATGCTTAATTAGTTTGTTTTAACAATATATTTATATCATCACCATATCAGCCAATTGACGTCGACTGCTGGACATAGGCCTCCTCCAAATATACAAACAGTTATATTCATATGTGCTATAAAAAAATACAACTTACCCGGGGTCATTAGGTACAGTCTTATCAACAAATTGCACTTCAACCTTGTAGAAGATGTACTTGAAGTAGTCCTGGCAGGTGGGTAGCTCGAGGTCCTCGTGTCGATGGTCGGCGCGCTCGAACACGATGATATCGCCGTCCATCAGCTCGTCCAATACCTGGCCGCGTGCACACGACTCAACCCGAGGGTAGCCCGCCTTATGTCCTCCGCCCGGGCCGAGTACTCGGATATGTGATACTCTCGATATTACTCGATACATACTCGATATTACATATATTATAAATCTTAACTCTTTTCTTTTAAATAAAGCATCACATATTCGAATACATAACGTAAATGGGCGGAGGACATAAGAGGGCCTGACACATTGAAGCCATTGAATAATAGTAAAGTGCGTGTTACAACGATAGATTATAAAATAAAATATGTATAATGTAAATAAATAATTGTGATTACTTGTGAGGTAAATTAATATAATAATGACACAAGCGTGTAAAGGAATACAACAAAATACTATTCTGAGATATTTTTAAATTTTAGAAAACCAATTACCTTCTATAATTCTTAAAGTACCGTCAAGTAGTCAACATCATCAGAAAGTTGGCTTCTACTACTGGGCATAAGCCTTCTACATACTAATATTTCCACTTTACGCGGTTCTTTGCCTAAATACTATTTTAATTTTGTTTCATTAAAAATAAAATATTAATAACGTGCGTCGTTTTTAATAAATTTTTCATGGCTTCATCAAAGTTAATAGCTGAATAAAATATCGCAAAATTTAATAATATGATTGATACTGGGAATAAAGTAAAGTATCTCAGAAAAGTATTTCCATGATACACATATACATATTAATTACTACTTTATACTGTACCGGTAGCAGCTTTACCTGCAGGAATCACACTAGAACTAAAATGTATAACAAAATATTACATGGGTATAGCCCTAACTGATCCCTTCTTATATCACATTATACATAATAACTTTGCTAAGATATTCGATATAAGTTATATAAATACAAATACTGAAATTTTACTATTTTATTAATACTGTATTTACTAAACATTAACTGTATTATATATTTATATATAATAAGTATATTTTTGTTTATAACTAGTGTATAGTTTGATAGGGTAAAACTGATAAATAATACCTTTTCGAGAGGCTCATTGTAGTTGCTGATCTTTTCAACAAAGTCTGGTTTAATTTCTTCATATAATACTAGAGGTGTTTCTGGAGGGAATCCTAGAAAAGTAGACATTCCATATTAAAGATTGCAAATATAAATCATAAAGTCAAGATGTGTCTACCAAAAGCAAAATTAAGAGAATTTTTAACGCCTCTGTGTCGCATGAGGTTTCGGGTACCACACAGGAGTATTTTTTTGCGATTCACAAACTATTGTCCTGAGTCTGGATTTTCTTTGTTTCCGTTAAATTGAAAGTGGCCCGTGGGTGGATACAGGGTTTGGTACCTGACTCTAAAAACAACATGTGCGAATGACATGTTTGTATCTAATAAGGCGGATTGTAAATTACTGTTTGTTACTAGTTATTGTAGCGAAATTTTAAATAATTACCTGCTCGCTTGTTGAGGATAGGTATAAGATCAGCAGGCTTGCTAGCAATAGGAAGATAATGGTGTCCACAATAATGAATTCGCTTCTGCTTCGGATCATAAAACTTAAAGAACAGTACGACGTCATTCTCTTTGTCGAAGGTAGGCAGTGCACTAAAGCCGGAATCTGGAGGTAACATCTCAAGGAATATATTCCACGGGTTCATGTTTTCTGATACGTCAGCTACAGTCTTGTGTTGATCATTGAGAATATCTAAACATGTAGGCCGGCAAGTCTGGTAAGGAAAAAGAAGCGTAATTATGAAATTCAGATATTTACTTTAATATAAACAATATTAACAGAAAATACATTATTATTAAACAAGATGCTGTCCAATAAGTTGAGACCATAATCTACGTGCTCACCCGGCTTTAAGGAACAGGTAGCCCAAACTGCTATCTATGCTATTTACGTAATTCGATTTACTCATTACATGAAATTTAATAATGATTTCACGCATTACTCTAATTCTGTAAGCATGGTGTACCTGGTTAGAGCGCGCGCTGAAAGGCCATGGTCGCAGCTGCTTGAGCGGATACTTGAAGTTCTCCGCCAACATCTCCATGAGCTCGGCCACGGTGGCCTGCTTGCGCACGCGGAACACGCGGTAGTGTGCCCGCTCCGGGTCGTACAGGTCGTTGCCCTGGTGACCGTCGAATGCCTCCTCTAATACGACGTTAACGTTCATGTAAAGGTGAGCTTCGTTGCGCTCCTTGCGACGAATCTGTAAAAATGTTAAGTGTAAGTGGCTAACTTAAGCTTCTGTCCCTTACATTTAATGTCAAGTCAAGCTTATACTTACAGTTTCAATTCTCTTCTCTTCAGCTAACCTCTCACTTAACTCTGTAGGTATATCAGCTTGAGTAACTTCTTGCAAGACAGTCTTCAACTGTGAATCTCTGTGAAGGTAAAAATACAATCAAATTAAAATGGAAAACGTTTTAGCTTTCTGATTAGAAGCAAATTACTGCGACGAAGTGTAGTGTATTTATAGAATGAACCAGGTTATCAACGAAACCTCATAATGGTCCTGACGATGGACCCTTACAGTATGAAAGGTCCACACCGCACAGGTCACAACCACCAGGCCTACCCTTTTCTTAAGTAGGTAGTACAGTTACATACTAAAAAGTAATTAGGCTTTTGAAAAAATTGGTTTTGTAATTCATTCAAACACAAATTCTGTAACACCAATAAAACAAAAAAGAATTTTAATATAAATATTTCTCACCTAATATAAACCAACATGTAAGCATTAGTGCAATGCCTCACGGTCAACGCCATGTCTTCGTCATGTCCGCCGTAGTTGTACTCTATAGCTTCCTGTTTCGTGCAGCGGGATACAACGTCGTCATCGAACTTGCACCACTAGAAATATTGTCCATATTATTTTATACCAATTCAGAAAATAAGTTAGTCATAATAGTGTACATCATGCAGGTTGTGTGTAGGGATTGCAGTCTCGCACCAAAATTTTAATCCAGGTTTTGCGGGATTGAGGTCTTAGTACTCAGAGGTCACTACTCTCAAAAACACGATTGTACACTGTACAGTACCCGGCCGTAAATATTACACATCGACTTTTGTAAAGAGACAATCGGCTAATTTCGGCTTAGTAGTGAATCATCTCTGTCGCACGAAATACAAACAGTCTGGTATCTACAGTAGAACCTCGATAACTTAAAACCTCGATAACTTAAAACCTCGACAACTTCAAAAAATAAATGTTCCCTTCCTATCAGAGCCCAAAACCTCTACAACTTAAAATACGCAATCTCTTTAACTTAAATAAGTAATCTCTGTATTGGCCCTCAGTAACTTAAAGAAATGTTTCCAAAACCTCTATAACATAAAATTGTTTGTCAATGAGTCATTTTGAACGAGTGTGCAAAACAAAAGGTTTCGGTATTTATGGCTTGCACGTGTTCACAACATAATTCAATTGTTAACGTAAACAATACATGTCACCTATTGTTTGCTTCTTCGAAATTCTTTAAAGCTTTGCGACGGCGGAGGTTAGCTTTAAGACAACGGCTTACTTAAAATCATTACGTTTTTGATCATTGTCCTGGAAACATCGCTTATCTACTGTGTGATAAAATTGGCGTAAAATGAGTTCAAAAAGAAAACTAACAACACTCACATACGCTAATAAATTAGAAGCTATTAAAGCAGTGAAAAATGGATTAAAACGAAAAGAAGCTGAAATCTTGAAGAAACAAGAATCAGGAGAAAGTCTTCAAAGTAAAAGACGAAAAATTGCCGAATTCCCTCATATAAAACAATGTTTGTTTACGTGGTTCAAGCAGTGTCGAAACAAAAACATCAGTGTTAGTGGCCCCATACTGAAAAAAAAAGCTAAGGAGTTCGCTAATTTGCTGAAAATCAAAAATTTTAAAGCCAGCAATGGCTGGTTGGAGAATTTTAAAAAACGACATGATTTAGCCTTTAAAAAAATGTGCGGTGAAAATGCTAGCGTAAGCAAATCAGACTGCCAAGAATGGAAATCCGATTTAAGCAATTTAGTGAATGATTATGATCCAAATGACGTTTATAACGCTGATGAAACGGGTCTATTTTTCAAATGTCTTCCCGACAAAACGTAAACATTCAAAAATGAAATTTTTCATCCATCATTAAAGGCAGTCAAAGTACAATTTCTTCCACCAAATACAACATCACAACTTCAACCTTTGGATCAGAGTATAATTAAAAATACTAAAACAATGTACAGAAAAGAAGTTGTTAAAAAATTATCACTGATATGGAACAAAATACGATTTCTTCTATCAATGTTCTTCAAGCAATGAGGATGGAGGATAAAGCTTGGCGAAACGTAACATCCATTGCAGTAAAAAACTGCTTTAGAACCTGTGGTTTTTCTTCAGAACCTCAAGAAATCATTAAAGAGGAAGATAATAATGTGCCTGAAGAATGGAACAAGCACATGTCTGAGTCAAACATTACTTTTGAAGACTTTGTTACTTGCGATGAAGAAGTAGTCACAGCAGGGACGTTAACAAAGGAAGAAATATTGGAATCAGTAAACAACTGTATTGAAAGTGATAAAGACGATGATTTTAATGACGAGCCACAAACGCCATCTACAATCGTATCAATCAACGAAGCAAAAAGAGCTTTAACAACTGTACGATCTTTTATAGAGCAATGTAACAACATAAAAGATAACGTATTCTCCTCTCTATTTGTCATTGAAAATCAAATCGATTTAAAAACTGTAAATTGTTTAAAACAAACGAAAATCACAGACTTTATGTATACAAAATGTGCACTGTGAATAATTAAACATGATTATTTAAATTTCTGTATTTTATTGGACTAATCCTTCTGACGCATTCGAGTAAATATAGGAACAAGGGGTCATACATACACATGTATATACCTACCTCTATATTAACTTATACCCTTGATAACTTAAAACCTTTATATGTAACTTAAAATATTTTGTGTTTCCCATGTATTTTAACTTAGAGGTTCTACTGTACATATTAGCAACTGTTAAGGGTACGCATTCCACAGACACGAACTTGCTAGTGGGCAGAGCCTAAAAGATTCTTGTCGGAAACGTGCACGCTAAAATTTCCCAAAATAACTTTGTGGAAAGGGTATTACGTACAAATAATATTAACATATAAATAAATACTATCTGATAATAAATTATCAAATGAAGGAGCAATTAACTTTCTCCATTTGTATAGAGTTGCGACTGGAATGCACCTTACCCTTAAAACAAATTATAATTGATTTGATAGTGTGCGACAGAGATGATGCGCTACCAAGCCGAAATTGACCAATTGTCTCTTTCCACAGGTCGATGTGTAATATATAATGGTCATGTACTGTAACTATGGATTGTTGTTAGTTGCTAGAAGGACTACTACAACAAGAACCAACATCCAACTCACCTTCCCATCTCCTTTAGGATTGATAAACACAACATAGTGTCCACCATGATTGTCTCCTGAATGTACTAAGACTGCATGTAATGTGTAATCAGCTGGAGTTTCAGGTTTCTCTTGAAGATACGCATCTAAGTTGATGTGCTCGTAAAATTCAAACCTATAAATTGGCAGAAAATCATTTTTACAATAGTGTATAAATAAAGCTTTACAAGTAAATTATTTTAAAATACTTTTTGCCATAAATAGAACCCTATGCTTTTAGGTAGGGACTGGCAAATGACAACAAACTTTTGTCTTTTAGGGCGTGCCCTTGCATTGTTGCATTTGCACTATTTTCATAAGTCATTATTACAACATTATTAAATTAGTTAAAAGTAACAAACCGCTGGATAGGCGGGCCTACCCATGCCCATGCAATGTCAATGCCATTATTCCTATCTTGTCCATAATGCAATTTCTTTCCTCATCTAACATTTAATTTAGAGTTTAATCAAAAATTGATCTATCAAACAAACTTACCTATCATTAAACTTCACAGAGCTGTCAGTTATAGGGTCGTATTGAAACCTCATAAGATGCAAATGGAGTACTGGGGGGAATGACGCGAAGATAACTCCCTTCTCAGCCTCTTGCAATCCGTGTTCACCAGCATCATACTTATTTTCACCGTCCAAAGTTTCTGTGCTTATGTAGTCTTTGAAGGACTCATCAACTAGAAAGTAAACAGTTTTGTTAGATTATGGGATTTAAATATGCAAGTAAGTAAAGAATATTTAACTGATTTAATGTGATTTGTTTATAATGAGTAGAATATTCTAAGAAGACTGGAAACAATGATTATTTCATATTAAATTAGCAAATTGTAATAATCATGTTAAAAATACACTTGTAACGTTACTTCTAATAGTACAATGTTTTACTTACTATTTTTCTTTCCCTTTATATTAAGTTGTATGTCGTAGAAAGTTTCGACGCGAGTACTGGATACGTTAACATTTTTACATTTTATATATGACGTCATTTTTCCTTCAAACAGACGCGGGACGGTACCCTCTACACAGGTGCCTTTCATTTTACTCTCCAATTTATCTAGCAATACCTAGAACATTAATGAAAAATATTAATGACATACTAGTCTATTTGGTTGCCCCTTGGCAACTGTCAAAGAATTCACAAGTTTTAAGGACTAGATGGTCTTAGTAATCATGCTTTTGGCCAACTCAGAAACTGTTTTATATTGCTTTCTTTAGTCCCAGTGTCTTGCCTTATCGAAAGACAGTTACTTCTTTTAGGAAGAGATTGTTGTTTTAACGCAATCCTGACCTTGTAACTGCACACCATATTTCTCAAGCAAGCTTAGCAATATAGACATCAAAACTATAATAACTATTTAAATACATACCCTAAGAAACTCTTGGACATCATGTTGCATAAATGAATCAAGTGTTTCCCAACCAAAACTTTTAGTAAGCTTCTTTGTTCCTACTGGTTTATCTGAGAATTGTAGTTCAAAGAAAACTCTCTGGAGTGCCAATGCAACAGACCTAAAATTAATTATTAAATATATCTCTTAAGAACAAGACTTGTGTTTATGTATTTTGTATTTCAAAGGACCTGGAACATCAAACAGAGACAACACGTTTTTCAAGAAGTAACAACAAACCAAAAGTTTCAATGATTGAACAAAATGTGTTGTCTACGAATAATTATTAGATACAGGTACTTTCCATTTGTATTCATTTCCTGCAAGTGTGTTTGTGGTTGACGTTCCAAGCCTTATTTCAGACGCCAATGTGACACTGCCACAATTCACGAGAACTTACATTAAATTAAACATAGGATTACAAATATCTATTTAACTAAAGCATTATCATAAGAAGTTTATTTAAAAAAAAAACAGTTAATTACAAACAATATAATAAAATATAATTCAAATTACCTAGTGCTGTCATCAGACTCTGTAGGCATCTTATACACAGCCTTACGTAGTTGATTTGTAAAATACAATGTTTGTAATAACGAGTTCATGTAGCAAGTTGCACCTTGATTCTTAAGACCTAAAAAGCAATCAAACAAATTAATTGAATTACTTTAATAAAATGATACTTCGCCAGTCTGATATTTTGATGTAAATTGATACATACCAACATAACCAGTGTGTTTCTTTGAGTCCCATGAAACTCCGTGAGGCGCTTCTGCAGTTACGTGAACTTCTAAAGTAATAGCATCGTCTTTTATGTAGCCCTTCTCCGGGTCCAGCACATCATTCCATGCCATAAAGTGGGAGAAACCCCAATCATTCTCTTTACTGCACAAAAAGTACCAAAAAAATAAAGTATTCTACAGGCATAAAATGACTAGATAAACTTACTACTTGTGCGTATAAAGAACGGGATTAGAAATGGCGACACATCTATTCACTTCTCATCACACTCGTGGAGTGTGAGCATAGACGCAAATGCGAGCGCCAAGTGAATAGATGTGCCGTCATTTCTAATCTCATTCTTTATACGCACAAGTAGTATTAATATTTCAACAAACCTATAAAACAAATGCTGAATTTTCCTGAAGAAAGGTTCAGTCTCAGGCTTGTGTGAGATGAGTCTTAGCTCGGCCATTGCATAACATGACCAGCTCGAAGACTCACTCTCACCATTGCACTGAAGGAAGAAACCTAAAGACTTTTGTTGCTGACGATCAGGAGATGGTGCTTGTCTAGGCATTACCATGATTTTCCATGGCAGATTTCTAACATAACATGGAGGTGATAACACAGAATCCTTCAAATTTCTAAAGGCCTGTACTGTGAAACGGAAGGTTGCCTCTGATCGCGCCTCGTCATCCTCCATTTCGGTGTCAAGACAGGCAAGCTAGAAGAAAGATACATAAAATTGATAATTAACAGTTGTTACTACGTTATTTTTATTACTTACAGATTAAAAAGATCTAATCATTGCTTCAGGAAGCATCAAAAGTGTCCTATCCCAAGTTCTCATCTATAAATTCATTAATAGAAAACTATTTAACAGGTTTATTAAAATATAAGATTATGGTTTTTTAAGCTTTAATCATTAATAATAATTTGTGTAAAATAACCACAATCCCTGCCTACAGTAAAGGAGAAGCTTACTAAAGAATAGGGCAAATAAAAGGTTTGTGCTGCAAAGGTGAACCTCATGTTAATTTACTTTCCATTTACAGGGAATATTGATGCCCGGTTCCTGTTGTATCCAAAATAACACTATATAGGGTATAATCTATAGATTAATAAATTCTTAAAAACACAAAATGTAGATCAATTAAAACAAGATTTTCCTAAAATAGTGAGAAGAGCTAAACAAAGCAAGAAAACAAAGTTCAGGTGTATGAATCTTATACAGATAGTCTTCAATGATCTAATCCAATTAGAAAACACCTAACAAGATTAAAAAGCAACTGACAATCTATTAAGAATCTAGATAAATAAATTAAACGGCTAATAAATTAAAATAAATATGAGAGGTAAGTGGCTAATGTTATAAGTAGAATATCAACACTATTTACAAGAAAATCTCATTGAATAATAATAATAGTGGTCCTGCCAAATAACAATTACATTTTAAAAAAAAGAACTGTTGTGCACTTTAACAGAAAGGTTCTGGAGGAGGATGCCCCAATCAAAAACTTTGGTGAAACACTTTTGCATGTAATCAATATAAGAAATGCTGATGGATAATGAAGACACAGGTCTGGCAAAGGAAATGTTTGAAGGAGGCCTATCTCCAGCAATGGGAGTTCAATTGGCTGACATGATAATGATGCTGAATATAAGATAATATAATCATGTACAATGTAACTAAAGTAATATACACTTACAGGCATCTCAGATGTGGTCTCCTGATTCTTCATGACCTCTCCCATAACTACTTCACCATTAGGGCCTTTCATTAGATCGTCCTCCCAAGTTTTGTCAGTGACAGTGTCCACAGTCTCCACTGTAATGCATTTAATAAATATTAATTTAAACACACTACATAAGGTATTGTATATTTACTTCATTTTACACACAGTGCAGTTTATTATTTTATTATTTTAAAAATGTAAGTTTAAAACATAGCTTGTCTAAAAACATTATGTCATGGGTATGTACTACTTATAAATAAAAAAACCTAAATGATGTAAATAGTGCAGGTTTCTTCCATTACTCTATATTTAAACTATTTTACTTCTGTAACTGCACAGCTCCTATTTATTATTAATTTAAATATAAGTAAAATACATTTCAAAATCATTCATATTCCTGTGTTCATATTTTACTAAACTATATTATTTTAATATGTAATAATAGAACACATCCATTATTACTAGGTAAATAATAATTATTAAATCCAGTACTTAAAATCTGAAAAGTATAATGTAATATTCACTTACTAAGGTTTCCTTATTAATTAACACAGTAATAATCTTCAAGATAATATCTATCCATTGTTTTACTAAAGATAGTAATGACATTAACTGTCACAATGTCAAAAATTAGAGAAATAAATAATAGACTAACCAGGCTGTTTACTATTTAACCTTTTTTTTTCTCACAGGAACTATTCTCCTTGATATTTTGCAAAACAAGTATTTGCTTTATTATACATAAAAAACAAGTAACCTCAAATTATAAAACTTAATTTAAAAACTGCTGACCACTTTGTAAAGTGGATGATAAAGTTATCACTTATCAGTGGCTAATCTCTGGCTCACTAAAAGTATATGATACATACCTATAAGATTACACAAATCTTGTTTTGTTTATATTTACTTTTGTTTCACATCTCATCTGACACCCAAGAGTTCAAAACTTTCTCAGTTTGACATTTAAATATAATAGGTAAGCAACACATTTATAAATATCTAATTTCTGAATATTTAAATCTAACTTTAGAAAAAATACCTTTCCATAGATGAAGACAAAGGTATTCTATATTTAGAAATTTGATTTTGCTCATTCCACAGCGACTTGCACTTTTTGGAAACAAAGAAAGTAGAATATCAAATAGAATCTAATACATTCATAACTTATTGTTTACCCACTTAAATGTATTTTTTAACTTGTCATCTTAATTATACACAACAATAATTATAATTAAACATTGAGGTTATAACATTGAATGGATTAGCTATTAATGAAAATAAAGATATACATATTATATAAAGCAATTTATATTACTTTCTTCAAATGCTCCTTTTATTTGCTACTTTTTAAGGTTTAAAAGGACAGATTTAACATCACAGCCTTGACGTAAATATTATGACATCACATACCATCTTGAGTCTCCATCTCCTCAACCTGGTTCACATTGGAGTCGTGCTGCTGCCTGTCCGGTGCAGGCGTATGGTTCATGTTAGCCGGGCGCGCCACGGGGGACTCTCGCCCACAACTTTTTGAAATCGCCTGAACAAATATTTCACAATAAAACTTTATTGACGTTATGCGCACCGCTTATTCGCACTCATGACGTACGACAACTGCACTTCACGTACCTTTAACGCCAGGGGATTGCTCCCTTTGCACTTGCCGAATATCCGTTGAACAAACTTCAACGAACTTTTTTCATCGACTCGAATGCCCTGCGTGTTAGCGTTTATATTTCTCTTCAACGTAATGCTGGTATTTTTCAAAGAGTGTTTACTAGCGGCGCGGCCGATGTCTGCAAATTACTACACAAGGGCCCGATATTAGATAGGAACGCTAATAGCACATTCTTAATCTGATAATCATTGCCGAAATTAGTTGATCACTCTGTCTTATAACTGTGGAACAGGAATATTCTGCAACTTATACGGAACAAGACTTATTTTCGCGAAAATAAACAAAATGGTGGATGATAATTTAATTTCTGGCTTCGGATGTGTGGCCCGGTTTGATCGACGAATGCACCATTTTATCATTCTCCCACATTCACCCTAGTGACGTGCTTTAGAAGACAATAACGGTTTTCGACATATTTATTTACCTGGTAATCTATTGCTATGACAGATCAACAAGACGACGTGTTATTCGAATGAACGTACGTATTTAATAATAATTAGTAAGAAGAAAGGTCATAAAAGCATAATATACTTTAGGTAAATAATAAGAAAGTTAAACTAAAAATTGGTAATATAAAATTAAAAAGTCGACTTAAAGGTTTTATAATTTTCATTCTTCCTGATATGTGTCTAGCTAGTCGTTCGTTTTAACAACTTCATCCACTATAATATTGCACCGACGAAACCTTCGGTTTCTCCGAATATATTATCAAAACACGTTCAGGCCACGTAGGCTACCAACCTCAGGCCGATGGAGGGCCCGATAAAGTCTACAGTGACGCTGCATGGTCTATCCAAATAGACCTGACCATTCCCAATGCTTCTTGCCAAATAACTTGGTCGGCCTGAAGCTGTAAAAAATTGTTGCGCAGATATCAGTTTTCGGACTAAAGAGGCGTGGCTAAGGAGCGGGTGTTTTATTTGTTCCTGACATACACAAACTTCACTTATAGCTAACTTCAGGCCTGCTGAGTTAGTTGGTGCTTACTGTACCTACAGAAAAAAATTATATGCAGTCTTAGCATTTTAAAAACCACAACCTTCACATTTCAGTGGGTGAACCACCCCAAGGGAGCCAGTAAGACAAGACTTTATCATTCATCATCATAACAGCCCATTAATGTCCCACTGCAGGGACGGGCCTCCTCCAGTGACGAGAAGGGATACTTGGCCTACTAATACCACGCTGGCTAAACAGTATAGGGTTTAATTTCAAGTTTTCCTTCTTTTCATTACGTAAAGATAATATTCACGGATAGTCCCTTAGTCGGTTTTAGGACACCCATGGGATGAGATGGGGTGGTGACACACTGTATTGTTACTCCGTCACCAGTCACCACACGGAGAAGACATTATCATTATCATTTGTTATTCTTAATTATTTTTTTAAATGCCTTGGTGACGCGACACGGTAGCGCAAGCGCACGAGATCGCAGATTTGATTCCCAAGACACAGGACACGCAGGACAACTATTTATGAGATCCACAAATTATTGACCTGAGTCTGGATGTTCCTTGTGCTCGTTAAATTAATGTTTGTAAAAGTCCCAGCGACATAGGGCATAAACCCTAGTTGTCTTTTATATAATATATGTATATAAAAAATCATTGTTTATTATTACAGGAAGAAAAACTTCAACTTTAAGCAGCCATTATTCGGGCCGCTTCATTTTTTCACGTAAACGGATCGGCACCACCTCGCCTTTTTCTTCGATGTCAAACGTCAAAAATCCGATTACGTTACGATTCCGATTAGTGTGCGTTGCAGTAAGGAGTTTCATACCTTTGTATGAAACTCCTTACTGCAACGCACACTACTGAACGTCTCGAGTTGATACGGTGCCGATCCGTTTACGTTACGTTATATTATGTGCTACGACCCTAAATCTGTTATTTGAATGACTAGCGCAATAGTTAAGTGACGACATTTAATTAAATGAATAAAGGTAACTCGTCTAGTTGATGTCAAACTTACATCAACTAGACGATTAACCTTCATTCACGTCTTAACTGAAAGTGAATTAGCGTAGTCATATTTTATCAGCACTGTTTTCGTCAACAACATTCAATGACCATCATCATTATTCAGGACCTGCATGGGTGAAAATGTTGGCAGAAGGCCTATGTCCAGCATAGGACGGCCATTGGCTCATACTATGAAGACGTTAGAGATGTTCCTTGATGTATTCATTCACGTTTCGAAGCTACAGAAATGACAATTAAAATTAAACCGATTTTTTGCGATTATGTACGGTCTACCAAATTATCAAACAATATTTTTTATTATATAAAAATCTTAAAGACATTTTTATATAACTTGTCTAATGTAATGTTTATTAATATCGGGAAAATAATAAGTTTTCGGCGTGGTTCAAATGCTATTGTGCTTTGGTGTAACAGAAGTTTCACTTTCTTATAAGTTTTGGCTCCATCCGCGGGCTATTGACGGTTCTGGCACTTTTCTGCTTAATTTGACATTGTTTACGAGGACAGCCATGTGCACGTTTGACATTGACATTTTACTGTGTTGTGTTCTTGACTGGTGAATCTGTTGTTGATTGTCAAAACTACAATTTTTTATCCGATATCATCAATAAATACTAACGATTTTATGAAAGAAAACAATAGAATAAAAATAAAAACTATCATAGTATTTAGTATCACATATATAAGGAAATAGAATCTTTTAATTTTGTAATTTACAGAATGTAGTAAACTAAATGAACAAGTTGTTTAAAACTATTAAAATATTATTTTAGTAATAATTTAGACTAACTAAGAGAAGAGCGTTAAGTTCTGAGGATGTTTCCAACTAATCACAAAACTATTTTTGTTTTGGACCATACTCCTTACTTTGGCATATCATCAGACAGCCCCATAGATTTTGATGTTCCAAAGAATAGAGGATATCTTCCTGTACCACCTATATGTAAATCCTTGTGGACATGCAGTGTCGAAGCTGCTGTTGAGTACTGCCGTATTGTATGGGACCTCTTTCCTGATGGAAAACTGGTGAGTTCTTATTTCAGGTTTGGATTTAACATAAGAAAATTAAATTAAAAAATGTTACCTTTTTCTGATAAAAAAAACAATATTCAATCATTAAGTTTAAAAAAAAATTTAAGGTATTTTTAGAGGTATTTGATAAGTGAGTTTATTTTTTAATGAGAATCAAATCACTGATTCTTGTCATCAAGTCCTTGAAGTCAGATCTCCTAGGTGAAAGTTGACTCTACCAGCTGAGAAAAACAATAATGATAGAGTAACTGATAATACTGTAAAGTACTAATAATATAAATGCGAAAGTTTGTGAGGATGGATGGATGTTTGTTACTCTTTCACGCACAAACTACTGAACGGATTATGATGAAATTTGGAATATAGGTAAGTATTTTAGGGTGTATAATATCATTTAGGCTACCTATACCATGCAGGTAAAGCCACGGGCATCAGCTAGTTATATAGTATAATGTTATATAGTAAGCTAGTTAGCTAGTATAATAAGAACTTAAAGAGCCTGCTGCAATTTCAAAACTTTTCTCTGGCCTTAGGACAATAATGTACTGCAACACTAGACTGTAAACATGGTACCACCACCCACACCATGTCTGTCATAATAATTGACCAGCAACAATTGATTCTTTATTGTATCCACCTTCTAACATTCAGATTCTAAATTCACAAATGTTTAATGTTACTAATTCTTGCCATGATTTGGACCCACTGTCATAGTGCAGTGTAATAGTGTAGTACCATAACTTTAGGGTTAACCTTCCAGGAGCATAATGAAAAAAAAAGAACAAGAATTCTAATTGCATTATTTATTTTCAGGTAAGGTTTGTAGTGAGTGATTCAGCAGCACACATATTAAACACATGGGCAGTGTCACAGCAAAATCTTACTCATGTTAGTTTACCAAGAAGTTTTAATTTTCTCAATCTTATACTTACTACTTAGTTGTTCTAACCTACAATCACAATAATCTGTGAAAATTACTACAAACAATATTGATAAATGTAAATATTATTTTGTGTTGGTCCCCTGCAGCTAGTCTTAATACTCGTAATGTAACATTGTTATTGTGCAGTGTAATAGTTCTTCAATATTGTCTACTAGCATCACAGTTGAGCAGCTATTATGTTTAAAAAAAGGGTAGATATCTTGTAAATTCCTGTTTACAACTCTTTCAAAACCTCTTTGTTGAATGACTATGGATAATTAAAATTTGATATTATTTATATTTTTTTTTAGATTTTAAATGGCTTATGTTTGGTGGGACCAGTACGACGGGGTGCAGGTGGCGATGTAGCAGGATTGTGTGCTGCTATAGAGGGTCTAGGAGAGCCTTCACCTACACAAACTTCAAGACCTGCTGAGAGACATTTTCAGAATCGGTAATTTTTATTATTCTATGATAGTATGTCCTGTCTGCAAATGTGATAATGGCAAACTTGTTGTCACATCATTAAAAACAGGCTTAGTACTACTCTAAGAAATGCTTTTAGTTAAACAATCACGGTTACTGTACATATACGTCTTAAAAGAGTGTTTGAGCGTAAATTAAGTAATTCATTCAGATGTGAGAGTTCAAATATATCATCATGTAAGAATTTAAATATATTTAAAGTCTTTGTTTAATTGTTTAAACAAAATAATATCAGGAAGGAAAGGCTCTGAGTAAAACATACATGTTTTAGTATATTGTAATTTTTTTCAGTGGTCGTATTATTTGTATAACAAGCGCTCGAGATGACGATTCTATAAGAAGTCTTGCTGAAATTGCACACAATACTCTTGTTCAACAGAACAAGAAAGCTGCAGTCGCTTCACCGCCAGCTTCAACCTCTGAATCTACTCCGGAAACTCCTCAGTAAGACTGTTTTTTAAGCTTTATTAACAAAAAATTTGAAAAGAGAAAAAATAATTTATTTATTCAAGCCCTCAGGCACACAAATGGTATTACATACAAATACATACATAAAATAAAATTTATTAAAAATAATAAGACCAACAAAATATACAACTAAAATTTTGACATGCTTAAAGACTTTCATGATATTTAAAAAAAAATCTCATTTATTACCTTAATAAATCTAAAATATATAAAATAGCTTATTTCTTCCAGATCTCTAGTAGTCCATTACTGCCATCTAGTAGTTATAAATGTTACTCCAGAAAAAGCAGAGACGAGAGTTACTAATCAACCACTCACCGAGGTAAATATTGACTTTATTTTTCTTTTGCCCTATACACATAACACACACACACACATCTGTTTCTGATTTATGACTTTTAATTGTTTTTTTTTGTAGATGGGAGGAGGTTTAATGGGAGTTGAAGTAATCGTATCGAGAGCTAGCGCTTTAGCTAATCTTTTAGGGCGCCTAGTGTTGCCGCATTACAAGCTTGCTACCACCACAGTCACTGGCATTCCTATGAAGGTAAATTAATAATTTCATGAATTATGTGTTGTTTAAAATATGTGTTTCTAGAAATTTTATTGCCATTAATAACAATTAATTAAATAGGAGGAACAAAACGCGAGTTCAAGTGCCAATTACGATGTAGAGATAATACACTCATCAGATGCGCATGCTGGGCTACGTGCAGCACAAACACCTGCTGAAGCTTTGGAGTCTGTAAGTATACATAAGAAATTAGAAAATCTTAAGAATAAAATGATCTTGCGAAAAATTATCGCTTTTAGCTGATCTTATGTGCTTTTGCTGTGATGATTTGTTCCTACAACACATTTGTTATGTAATCCTAAATATGATGCTCCAACATCAAACATAGCCTTTCACCTGTATTGTCAAAACTATGGAGGCGCATATTCTTAGCAGATGGCATATGTAACAAACTCGGACATTATTCCAATACAGTTAGGATTCAAGAAAATACTACTATTCCTGTCCGATTTCGTAGAGGTCTAGCAAACATTCTAGAGAACTTAGCACAAGATACTTCTTGTACTTGCTCTCATTTTTTAGGTCCTATCAATTAAAACTTCCAAGGTTAGACTAATTCTGCGAAGCATGAAATCAGCAGTTCCACTGGGCTTGATTGTTGGTCCCATGTATTTGACCTCCTTGAATTTTTTTTTAAATATTCACGGACATCTGTACACAGCGCCATCTGTTCCCAAAGTAAGCTAGGCTTAACCTGCTTGTGTTAGAACAACGGATATTAATACTTATATACTTTTCTTTTGTAAATACATACATATTATACGTAGAAACACTCAGACCAATGCAAACAATCATGTTCATGCACACAAAGATTTGCATTGAGTGGGAATCGAACCCGAGACCTCTGCGTAGCAGCCATGTAATATAACCACTACGCCACAGAAGTCGTCGTAATTATTTATTAATTCTTCATTGTTGATAAATATAATTAATACAGGTCGTCTTAAGATGGTGGACTCCACGTGGTGCAGAAGGAGGGGCGGGAGGGTGTTCAGGAGCACTATGGCGTGTTACTCCTGCTGACGTAGCGTCCCGTCCTTCTGCCTGTCTCGTTAATTTCCTGCTAAACGGACGCTCCGTCACTTTGGAGGTGCCAAGGTATGGCTAAAACAGTCAATTGTTTGTTCAAAATACTTACTTGCTCTTGACAAATATTAAATCAAATACACAGGGTGTACATAAATGACGTTAACTCAAAATAGGGTGTTTTATAGCTTTATTTTAGTGACGGATAACCCATTTGTAAAATAGTTTACTATTATGTCATCATTAAAATCCTATAAAAAAGGGTAAAATACTTAAGTGAAAACTGAAATGGTCATTCATCTCCTAAACAAATAGGCATTTTTTTAAATTAGTTATGCCCTAAATTATGGAAACATAAGGACGGGATAAGGCGTGAGTTTATGTATACGCTATTTTCATGTACAACCAGTATTAAAAATATGGTTGTATTTTCCTGATAAATGTACTAGATAAGACACGGTAGGTAGATGTGTAGTAATATAGCTCACTCAATACAATATGACATGTAAATTCTAGGAAAGGCGGTGGTAGATCAGCTTCTCACGTGTTGGCGGCTCAAGGCGGTGAATTATGGATTGGTGCGTTGGGTGGGAGAACTCCTTATGATGATCCGCCTGCACTCTCTGAAGGTGCTGGTGGACGAGTCACTGATTACAGGTATGTTCTACTATCAAAAATTAGTGTCCACTAACATTTTAGGTTGATATTTTTATAAGTAGTTCAGTTCAGTTCATTTATTTTCTCAGTGTTATGTTACTAAATAACAACTTATTGACGTCACTTTAAATCTAATTTACATCTAAGTTTACATATTAAAAGTATTTCAAACTTTACCAAATATTATTTTCCGTTTTTTTTAAAGACATCAGTACTTAGGAACGGAAGTCTTTAACAGACACAAATAACATAGGCACAAGAATAGTGAATTCTCTTACGTGGGATTCAGATTCGGAACCCGCGATCTCGTGCACGCAGGCGCATACACGACCGCTTTTGGGAGCAATTTTGATGTGATATTATGTGTATACCTTATACTTTAGTCGACTTCCATTACTTCTTGAGATGAGATGAGGATTTGACTCAGCACAGGAGCTACTCTCTTATAAACCGTTATACTTATTTTATCTGCAGAATAAAGGAATTCGGTGCGCTAATGCAACAGAACCGGCTGATGCCTCTACGCGGAACCGGTTCTAATGGTCGAGCAAGGGCTAGATTACAACGGCACACTACTTATTGGCCGCTCACTATATCTTCCACTCTTATATTTAATTTAGGATCGGTGAGTCCTTTTAGTTTATGTTTTAATCATAATAATATGTGCTGTGGAAATATGTAATTTTATTCCTTATTTTATTTATTTCTTCGAAATTCTTGTAGAAAGTCTACGCTCGTGTACTTTTTAAATAATACTTGCCATCCCATATAAAACAAAAACGGGGTTTTTTCGACTATTTGTTTTTGTTTCTTCTTAGTAAGTTGTGGTCTACCTTTTGTTGAAATTAATGTGCCATTCTCATGTACACCCTGTTTGTATATAACTAAATTCACGGTTGTTTTATTGTGTCATTTGCAGGTATTGGAACCGTTAACAAGGCTGGTAGTTCAGGAGAGTCTAACAGACGAGGAGGTTGATACTTGTCGCAATGTACTTTTATCTCTATTGGCAATGGAGTCAAGGCATGAGTTCCCAACCTCGCAGCTGCCTTCTAATATGAGGTAGGTATATCGTGTTGAAACAACTTTAGGAATTACTAAAATTAATAGTCCCAAACTTAGGTGGGCTCGTCAGGTTGTTCTCGCTCAGTGGTATCCGTTTTAGACGATTCGGTCCAGAACAAGAGGGTTAGTGCGAATCTTATCAGGGCACAGTTGGTTTGGCAAATATCTACACCAGATTGCGTGGATAGAGTTAGCCCTGAATTCCCACTACAGCGACTGCGGAGAAGAAAATCTCGAATGTACCTTTCAAAACCTAGGAGTCGGACAAACTATCAGTAGGTACCTACGGCTAATACATACGAGTGTGTGTATGTAAGTGTAATGTAATGTGTGTGTTACAGATGCAAGTCATCCGGTCGTCGCGAGGAGCTATGGCGGCAGGTGTGGGCGGAGCTGGAGGCGTTAGTCCGAGCACACGCGCACGCTCACCAGCACCGCGCACTACTACGAGTACTTCTGGACTGTCGCGCACATCACACGCATCCTGCCGATGGTATGTTACTACTATTACGCATATTTTCTGTAGACTCACGCATGATACCATCAGCTCATTTTCTATTAATTACATGACATACCGTCGGCTTAGATTGTAAACTTTCTATCTCCATCTTACCTAACTTTTCTGGAGACAAAGAAAATATCATGCGATCATAAATTCTGTAACAAACGATACCAAAATGTTTATTACCAAAAAGTAGGGTTACAACGTTAAAGCCGACGATTATTCAATTTATAATTTTTATAACTTGCGCAAACTTCAACTGCTTTGGCCAGCAGTTCAAGTTAGCCTTATTTTAATAGTCACTAAACTCCTTAATAAACAAAATGAAGGGAAGCGCTCTCCATTTTGTTCATCAAAAAATAAAATAAATAAATAAATTACATCTGTGCAGCCTTTTGCAACAACCCCAAGCTAAGCCGGACAACTTAGATTTGCGCGTACTGTATTTCTACGCAGATTTTCTATATTCATGACACATAATTCATTTTAAAAGTTTACTTATACTGTTTTATTGTATACATTAGGGTTTAATGATGTGGATTACTGTTTGCTTGTTATAGTTCTTGCATAGTGTTTTAATCATTTTAGTATGTTTATGGGCCATTAGTTTTCAGGACAGCGTTTTTAAAGCAATAGTTAGAACTTATACAAGAATGCTATCTTCTTCTATTTACTTAATGCTGTTTTCTGCTATTTATTTACTATTACACACAAAAGTAAGTCATTATTATAATTTACCTTTGACTCTTTCTACTAGGTACAATATGTGCGTGTGCTCTGAGGGCCACTTTCTCAAAATCCTTTGAAAACATGCTTAAGATTTAGTGAACATTCCAAAAATATTGTGAAAGTTGGAATCAGATTTTGTGAACATCAAATACGCGAGTTATAGGCTTTATAGTTGGACCCTCAGTCCACACATAGAGGATTGAGGGTCCGCTTGTACCGGCTAAACTAAGGGCACTAAAGAAAAAGTGTTTACGTCAAAGTTTAACGTAAACCCAAACAAAAATTATGTAAACAAGAAAATATAAGAATACATCGTATTATTTTCTATATCTCCGTTCAAAATTGGCCCTCAGGCGGAAAGTTTATACGCTAATTATAACCAACCCATAAACTTTTTGCTACTTTTTATAATCTTGTATTATAGGAAATATATTGTGAAAATTCGTGAAAGCAATAACAGATCTCAAAATCATGTTGGTAAAAAAATATCACCTTGTAAAAATTCGGACCCTCAATCCTCCACTTTTTTGTTTTCGTTTTTTGTCGCTAAAGTATAATAGCTAGGAAAATTACAGCAGTACCTCGTTCTGTAGAAAACATTGTGCAACAAACTGATATCATTTGTTAATAATAATAACTAATTATAATAAAAACGTCAAAGCTACAAATTTTAATATAACCTCAAAATTATTTACATAGTAAAAATAAAGTTGATTTTCTTTTACAGTAAAATGTATTGTTTTTTACCGAATGATACTGTATTTGTTGCACAATTTATTTTACAGAGGAAAGTACTTGTGTCATTTTCCTAGATATCATACTTTAGCGACAAAAAACGAAAACAAAAAAGTGGAGGATTGAGGGTCCGAATTTTTACAAGGTGATATTTTTTTACCAGCATGATTTTGAGATCTGTTATTGCTTTCACGAATTTTCACAATATATTTCCTATAATACAAGATTATAAAAAGTAGCAAAAAGTTTATGGTTTGGTTATAATTAGCGTATAAACTTTCCGCCCGAGGGCCAATTTTGAACGGAGATATAAAAAATAATACGATGTATTCTTATACTTTCTTGTTTACATAATTTTTGTTTGGGTTTACATTAAACTTTGACGTAAACACTTTTTCTTTAGTGCCCTTAATTTAGCCGGTACAAGCGGACCCTCAATCCTCTATGTGTGGACTGAGGGTCCAACTATAAAGCCTATAACTCGCGTATTTGATGTTCACAAAATCTGATTCCAACTTTCACAATATTTTTGGAATGTTCACTAAATCTTAAGCATGTTTTCAAAGGATTTTGAGAAAGTGGCCCTCAGAGCACACGCACATGGTACAATTTAATAATTAATTTGAGTCAAAGGTCCGAATCCAAAAATCCGTTTTTATGTTGACGGGTCGCACAACTCTAAGAAATAGTCTTCGTCTTGCACATTGTACCTACTTTGCACCGTAGATTACTGTCTGCTTGTTTACCCCCTGGTAGATGTAGCTTAGAGTATTCTTCAATAAAATAATTACAGGCGAATCTCGTGCTACAGTTATCCGAGCTACAACGGACTCTCCGCTGTCGCCCGTGGGAGCTGGCAACGGTACATCGAGCAGTTCTACCAATACTGCTAGTACTACAGGCAGTGACGTGTGGGCTCCAAGGAATGCTCTAGACGCGTTGTTAGGAGCTCCCCGACCAGCTAGAAGACCTGACTTTGCCGGACGTATGGCTGCCGGCACTAGAGTTGCGACACTGTATCCCAACTTAAATAAAGACGTGGAAGCTCAACATTAATGTCAGTGACTATGTACCTATTTTTTATGGATCTGTTTTTTCTTTGTGTAGTGTGAGATGGGACATATATTTTAATAAAATTTTATGAAAAGAAATGTCAAATTAGAGCCAGTATACTTATATGAAGTTTTTAACATGGATTCTTAATGATATTGTTTTGACCTGTGCCTAAACGACACTTTCACTACACAAAGTATAGAGTGATCCTCGGTCGTATGAGTATATTTTATAAGAATAAATGATAGGAACAATGAAATGTTGGTTTCAGTTGTGGGTGATAAATTAAAATGCGACATTATAAAATTAATATCTTATATTTGTTCAATAAAAACTACATTGTGGGCCCGTGTGCCCGGCGCCCGGGTAACACGACCTTTGTATTATCTTGTTGCATATAAACTCTGCGGGCAGACTGTGTCATAAGGCAATGGTGTGAGTGTGACGGCCTCGCGGCGTCGTCAAGGCATCTGGTCCGGATCACTCCGCGGCGATGGCCCCCTGCTCCCTCGCCGCCGACGTACAAGTTATAATTATTGGAATGTCACGCGGGATGCGAACGTTCGAACGTTAAAATTATTACAAACGAAACCTAACTAGGCCCTGTGGCGGGCCACTGAGATACACTCACATCGATATATTGTACAATCTCATACTCTCGACGCGCGCACGACTGGTATGTCGGCGCCGCCCCTATAGCGATACCCTATAAAACTTACAAAATCGACCGGTATTCTTAAACTTAACACTAAGTTAAAATTAAACGGAATTGAAAAATAAATTACCTAGGTACAATATTTTAGTCTAGAAAGCTATTTATAGGCGCTCGAGGGACGCTTGGTGGGAGTGCGCGAATGTCAGTGGGTAGCTTTCCGAAGTTTCTTAGCGAGAGGTAGCGCCGCCGCTGCAGCGTCTGTCGAATCGCCCAGCGAATTCTCTTCTGCTGAACTCGCTTCCTCTATTTGCCTGAGTAGAAAACAAATATTTAGTGACTTATTCATAAACAGACAGTATTTCATAAGCATCTGTTTTGTCTGATAAAATAGTTTTGACAAATAATGGAAAAAATACCTATATTTTCTTTTATCGTAAAACAAGATATAGCCGTTGTTCAAGCATGCCGCGGGAATTAATGAGTAATGAATGAACAATAAATACTGGTAAAAACAATACAATTGAACAATACAAGGTGTGTAGTTACCTTTTAGCGCGTGGCGTACTGAAGGCTGAGTCAGAATTGTCGGAGGGTGATGCAGGGGTAGCAGGGGTTGCGGGTGACGCGGGTTTGGCGTCCATTGAGTCTTCTGTGCAAGACGTCGTCGTATCCTCGTTCACTACGTCTGCGCTTATTTTACCTGTAACATTAATAATAACACATATTTTTATTTTCGTACCTACTAAATATCAGATTTTTTATAACAAACGCTTTTTAATATTAATGCAGATTATATACAAATACTTATTATGAATTATCCCTTGCAAACTAACTTAAAATACCTCTATAATATTAGTATGGATTAAACGAGTCTTTCTCATTAAAACAATAAAATAATCCCGTTTTTTTTCTAGTGACGTGCCGTGGTAGCTAGTTGAGTTTAGTTTCCGCCTCTGTCAAAAAACAACTCTTGTGGAGAGATTTTAAGTAGTTCTATCTTTCTTTTAATTATAGTGTATTCACGGAGACGAGTTAGTAGAGCGCTATCTCACTCACACAATTTTTTAATTGCGATTGGTCAGTGATAAACGCTAAGGCGGTATACACAGTACGAGTACTTTTTAGTCTACTCATACTTCCCGTGCTGTGCAGACGTGCTCATACTTGTGACTGTATGCTCGACTTGTGAACCGGCTGGTGTATTGGATTTTATAATTAATTAATGAACTAACGACTGGCTTGAAAACACCTTCAGGTGTGCATTTTTTTTAATAAATGGTCCATGGTAATTTTTAAGCATCGCAGGTGTGCTAATGACCCGTTTATTGTTCTTTTGTCATAAATGAGCATTACCATAGTAAAATACTATTTCGAAATTTTTGTATATTAAACTGGTGCGCTACATCCATTGTTATTATTATCATTAAGTTATTGTTATATTCTCATTGTTGAAACACGTGTTTTATAACATTTTTATATTCTCGTTGAGAGTGAGGATGGATTCGTCGAAGGTGGTCTAAATATGTTTGAGTCGAAGAAACAAGGCGATTATCACAAGGAGATGAATGCCGAAGAATTTGAAAATTGGTTTAGAGAAGTTTTAAATAAGCTAGATGATAATTCTGTGATAGTCATGGATAACGCTTCTTATCACTCTAGAAAAATAGAGCGAATCCCAACGGCCCAATTTAAAAAACAGCTTACTTGTGCTTACTTGGTTACGAGAAAAAAATATTAGCTATAACGCTGAAATGTTAAAACGTGAATTATTAAACATCGTTAAAAATCATAGACAGCGATACGACGCTTGCATTATAGACGAAATGGCAAAATCACAAACCAAAACTGTATTGAGACTGCCACCGTATCATTGCGAATTAAATCCTCGAATTTATTTCTTTCCTTCATATCCATCAGATATATAAAAAGGAGGTACCCATAAAAAATCTATCAAATTAATGTCTCTCAATTTATACGACAGACGAAGCCGCAGTAATAAACTAAGCGAACTTTTAAGAAGCGCAGTGTGAACGCACATTTACATTTCTAAGGATTTGTTAACGCCCACCGACCCTAGAAAAGTATTTTTTGTCCTTGTCATTTGTATGATAATGTGCGATAAAGAAGGCGCTATACTAACTCGTCTCCGTGAATACACTATAGGTTTTTAGTGTATTTTTAAACAAAAAAAAATAACCACTATATTTAGGAAAACAAAAGAGTATTGAACATCTCGCATTTAGATTGACATAAAATATCATTCGGAAAGGATATAGATATTGTAACGGTAGTTATTATGCCTTGTTAAAGTTCTAACCATACAAAAAGCTATAGCATTTTTAATACAAAAATCGATTCGAAACACGCTTGGTTATCAATGAATCGCCGTCAATCTCGTCAGAAATTGCATTCCAGTGATATTTTTGAATGCAAATTTTAAAAAGGCGACGTTACAGCAAAGGTTCCAATTATAATTTTCTAATTAAAAAATTACTACTTAACCAAAGTGGCAGTAGGATACGGAATTTGCAAATTCGTTACAATGGATGAACAAAAAAACACAAATTATGACAAGTCGAAAATAATATTTCAAAATACTTTTCGTATTGGCAAACTGGCTCTAAGGCATTGTCGTACACAAAAAACATAGTTAATTTCCATCTTGATTTGCTCGATGAACTAATATTTAAATAATATCATTCATTTAATATACTGCATACTTTTTAATACTACAAACTATTGCTTGAGTAGTGGTTTTATTGAAGCCAACGTTTTACGAAGCAAAAGTTTATAACTATGGACAATAATTTTATTTACTAGTTAAAGCTCACGATAGAGCGGGATAAGTTCACGATGGAGCGATATATTATCTAATATTGACGCGGTAACATAATAAGCGTATTGCTACAAAAAAGATAATTCCTTTCCACAAGCTTTATGTAGTACTTGAATTTTGTGACTTAGACAATATATTAAAAATAAATAAGAGAAAAATAATGAAAAAGAGTTTCTTTGTGTTAGAGGGCAAACTGTTCTCAAAGGTTCTCTTTCGATTTCGATTGTATTAAATGCTATTAGAATTAGACGAATATAGAAACATTCAATAACCTATTTTATTTACGTTTTTTCCTAAAGTTTGTATGGCATAGAATTTATTTGTAAATATAAATGGTATTTATTTTTGATAAAAACCTATGAAAGATGTTAATTTACAGGTGCTCAAAAGTTTAGTTCTAGTCCATTTCTCAGAGAATCTCTCTTTTTCAAAGATAAACAATGTTTTTTTTTAGTTTTTATTTTTCTCTACAGAATTGTTTTTATAAGGAAGCTTAGGGATTAAATATCAATTTGTTTACGATGGCTACGTAGATATTTTTAAAGTATTTTCTTACCGTTTCCATTTGTGGAGGGTGGCTCGAGATTACTTTCGTCACTAGGCAACGGTGATCCCCCGTTCGTTGGCGCCACGGTCCTGGGCTCTTTACCCAGCAACTCCGGTCGGAGGTCTGACACGATATTATGTGTCCATAAAGCAAGTTCCACCATGTGTGGTGACCATTTTTTGCCACAGCCGTTTTGTTCCTATATAAAATTTAGTACATATTAGTGTTTGTATTTATGTGTGTAATCTAATGTACATTTTCTCGGAAATCTAAGTTAAAATACATAAAAGACGAGAGACATCAAATGAAATCGCTATAACAAATGTACATTTACAACTAACCAGTTAGTATCTACTGCCAAAAACACTACAATACAGCACTTGGGCCTTATGCCAAACTTGGAGAAAATGTACTGTGGCCGAAAAAGATTTTATGTGTATTATGTACTAACCTTATTTAACCTATCACAGACGTTCCTTATATGGTTTACAAAATTGAGGTATTCCTTGGCAGTGTAGTCGCTTCCTTCCATTTCAGGGATCGCTTGTACGCATTCGTCAGCCATGAATGGTGCTATGTCGGGACTTGCTGCTGCTAGTAATGCTGATGCCGTGGCTGTCCCCACACCCTTCAAATTACTTAGCGCCGTCATAGCTGATTCTATGTTTGGGAGTTTACGGAACGCCTTCTTTGTTTCCGCCATGACGGCTCGTGGCGTGTTTACTTTTATCAAGTACGATAATTGTGGAAAGAATCTCCCCCTCTGCAATGATAAAATAAGAAATATCTTAGCCATTGTCTTGAATTGAATGGAGCATTTAATATTTATTTATTACGATCGAGAAGCATGTTGTAGGTGTTATTAGATGTTGGGTAAATATCTGTAGTTCGCAGTTTTTCTGCTTTTACTTGGCTATAAATGCCTTCTACCTATTGAAGGCAGATAGGTAATAATCAAGCTAAGACAAGAGCTGTTTTTTTCTTGGTAGAAACAATCAGTATTGTATTCAACGTTTAGCGTGGTGTTAAATGAGCCTTTGTAGCTCGACGCTACATAATCACATCGAGAAACTATGATTTTTACTATTTACTTGGATAGAGAAGAGTTACATTTTTTTCTATTTAACTAATGAGTAGGACTTCATTAGTCAGTAAGTATCCAATTGTAAGAGGTTTATAAAATAAGTTTTGAAACACGTTTGTCTGAATATAATAAAATTATACTAACCGATTGTTTCCATTTCATGAGCTGTACCAACTCTTCGTGTATCATGTGGGCATCTTTGCCTCTGGATTTAATCTTCTTTGGTAATTCATTCTGGTACCTGTAAGCAAAGAATATAGATTTTAATACCAATGTATTTTTTTTCGTAAAACTTTTTTGGCTGGATGAACATCGTGGGTTTGTTCCAAGTTAATAACTTTTTCATGATCCAGCTGTAGTTGGTTTATTAGTAATGTAAATATACCACACACTAGAAGATTAATTTTAAACGGACAAATTCGGACGTACCTAATAGAAATTAAGTACCTAACCAAAATATTCAGTGTTTTGTTGGCCATGTCATAGTATAAATATATAGCCATGTTTATACATATTTATTATCTACCAGCTATTAGTGGTGGGTGGGAATATCATAACACCTCTAGCCTACTGTTTACTTAATTTAGTTTTTTCTCTGGGACATTTACAAGGTTGTAGTTGTGGGTGAGATAAGTCCCAGTAGTTGGAAGTAATTATTTTATATCAACCGTGAGTTTTGTACAGTAAAAAATAATTACAAAACTAAACAATTAATTTACATAGTCCTGTTTTTTGTCTTTACAAAGGTATAAGAATAAGGTGCTGAGTGTGACTGACATGACTATTAGGTGCCTACCCCTTGAGGGCGTTGTAGGAGTCGACTTAGGACTACGATTATGTAAAAATATGACTACTGAAAGACACGAAAACTTTGTAAATTGATACATTTTTTTTATTGTATAATTACAGAGTACATTAGTAAGTACAGAGTTTCTGTTTCTATTTTGTCAGCGGTGTTATAAGTAAGTAAGTACCTAGACAGTTTCCCGCCGAAGAGAAGACTTGTTACCATCATAGTGAAACGTTTATGAGGTGATACATAATATTATTATGATGAACGCATAGAACTAGACAAGGATTAATTCTGTGATATTATGAATGGGCGCTATCTCACATACGTTAAGGTACTTAGTTATGGCATTTTTATATACAAATAGTGTAGAGGCGAAAGATATCAAACAAGTACAAAATAATATATGTTTACTTAAAGTTATTTTAATAAACTGAAATTAAATTAATATTGGAAGTAATTATCTACTTAATAATTTCAGACATAAAGTAGGTATATTTATAATAGGTACAGTTAATTATTCAATAATATACCTAATAATTAAATTTATTACTTAAATATTTATTTTTTAATCCATTAAATACGTATGTATAAAATATTCACTTAAAATTATTTAGCTAAAAAGACTACCTAAATTTTTAATTTATCAACAGACTTTTATACAAGTTATAGGATATTTGATACATACTTATTTAAAAGGCAATTTAATTAATACTTAGTTATTTTTAAACTAATAAGTACATAATTCAATTAAAATACTTTTTAATTTATTTTATAAAAGTTTTTAACTTAACACTTAAAAGCTCGAGTTATTACCGGTAAAACGTTTATAAACAGCTGGCGAGAACAGCGTAACGAAATGCATAAGACGACCCGGTTTTATTGGCGAATTAAATAGTCAAGGATAATGTACAGATATTATCCTGTCTTAATAATGTTCCCTTAATTATATGTTTATTAATTGATATTATAAACTAAATAAACAAGTACGGTTGCAAATAGGAGATTTAGCAAAAAGGTTCACGATGACTCATTGTGATGACCCTATTATTATTTCAACAATACAAAAATGCTACCTTCTACTTCTTGAAAATAGTGGCTAGTACATGCCATGATAAATGTCAATACAATTGTTTAGAATTTTATAAAATACTAACAATAAAACATAACTTAAAAGGCAAGTCACCATTTTGAACGGATGTTGAATCGTCGTCAGTTTGTACTCAACAACGCATTGTATTTATCTACTTATGTACATAGTCAGACGTACAATAACATATCAAACAAATTATCAGTGCTACTATGTGGTCAAGGGATGCATAGTATTCAAGTTAAAGTATCTAAACTGTAAAAATAAAAGCATAAAAACGAGTCATGATTCGTAAAAAGGACAGCCACCATTTTATAACGCATAAGCGCGGCGATATTTTCCCCCACACTGGCTTCAGGAAAAACGATCGTGTCAATTTGACATCGATCCCACGTGACGCAGTGGTTTTAATGAGCCGTCCGCGGACTAGAGATGCAGTCCGCGAGGGAGGTAGCTATCAAATCAGTTTGCACGGATACACACACAATACAAGTTCATTGACACGCCACGGCCGCATTTTCTCCTTTCAAAGGCGTTCGTACTTACCAATTGTCCAATTTTATGAGCTCCTCTGGTTTCTTTGTTTTCTGTTCGGCTTTTAGTTTAATTGCTTGTGGATAAAACTGTAAAACACTGTCAAATTCTTTTGCATCACCCTCCAGAAAGAAAGTAGACGTGTCTTTCGCGGTAGCCATTGTGAACGTTCTAAATGTACAACACTGCGTATTTAGTTTAACTATAGCGCCGAACTCGACGCGGCGGCAGCACCTGGCCAACTGGGCGCCCTCTCCCCACTCGCCGCCATCTTGTGGAATGAACTTCGTAATGACGTTCGATATTATTATTCGAAAATATGTTAAATTTTCTTTCGTATTTACGCCGTAAAAGGCTTTTAATATGGTATTTTAAATAGTAATCAGTTTCTAAAATGATTAATTACTTCACAATAAATGTTTTTTAGCCATCTAGAATCATGTTTGTAGCAACAAATAACTTACTCAACATCACAAGGTTATGTCGGTCGCACGGCGTGTCGAACGTCCGACATTTGTCTGGCCTCCACCCACAACAGGGAGAAACGGGATGAGAAAAAAATAATTCCATGTTATGTTTAGATCACACAACCACTTTATAATATCAAATTGATATTTGAAAAATTGAACTAAAATGAGCACAATCACGATAATGTTAGTCACGTCGGCCTCGGCGCGCTATCAATTTCCTTAAACGTGACGCAACACACGACACCGTTCTACCGAAACGACTTTGGTAAACACGCATATTTTCCGTTGCATTGCAGTACACACTGAGCTCGGAGTAGTCATGAAGTAGTAACTAGCGGTGTACATAAGGCATTTAGGTAGTAGGACGTACATATCACCGGGGTGGAACGTCACACCAATCGGCTTTGTTGTTTCGAAAGATAGATCGCCATGTGCTCTGATCCCTCTTTAATTTAGGTGTATTATTGTTTATTCAATAACTCGTAGTATTGTTGCGCTTTTATTTCATTCATTGATTAGATTATGTAGGCATATTATTTTGTTCCTAGACTCCGTAATGAATGAAATTTATAGTAGGTAATTCCTCTTATACAGCGTAATTTTGTTGGATTTAATAACAGCTGGTTAATGTGAATGAAACAGCCTGTATATAATTACTTGGAATTCTTGTTTTTATTTGCTTTGCTTTTTTTAAATTTAGTTAACCCAAAAGCCTCCTTACTTTGTCATTAGTAATATCGATTAAGTAATAAGAATATGTACCTATAATGAAATTGTGTTCTCACTATATTCTCACCAACTCTCACCAACTAGGTTGGTAACTACTGAGGTTCAGATGGTTCAGTCAGATGTCTATTTGCTTTCTTGCTTGCTTTTTGTAGGTAGGTATAAACAAATATATTATCTATACTTATCATGTATTCATCCTTTTATTATTATTAATCCGAATGCTACCTACCTACCTACCATATCTCATCATAATTCGTAAAACGGTATTTTTACGACTTAACTGCTAAACCGATTATAGTTAAATTAGGCATGGACAAGGGCCCTCCAGATATTACGACATATTATATTAATATTTCTGAGGCCGCGTAAGTTACTTTACTATTTAGCTACTTACTTATGTTAAGGACCTGTCGAACTACACAATTTGATTATCTAGTAAGTACCTAGGTATAAACATTAAGTACGATTTATTCGTCCAATGTAGCAATACAGGCCATGTACCCCATCTCATCCCGAAGATGTCGTAAAAAGTGACCAACGGGTATCTGGTCCTTAGTCGCCTTTTACTTAAGATCAGGAAAACGAAACACCAAACTCCATCACAAACCGTCTGATAATTTTTTTAGGTCGGGTTTCCTTTCATACGAAGAAGAATTAGGTAACCATAGAACAGACGATGTTTTACTAAGTACCTACCTCTATACGCTTCAACGATTAAATAACTCGACCCGTTTTGTTGTCTTGGGATAAACCAGCAAGAATAATTACGGATATAAAATATTACTAAGGGATAAACTGTATAGACACAACAAAAATACCTATAAACCCAGGAGGAATTAATAACGGCAACATTCGACTTTAAAAAATTTACTGCTTGGTGCTTAGGAACGATAACTACACAATAAAAAATATCCCTCTTATACAATGCCACCATTCTAGACCCAAATAACTAGCTCACAGATTAATATACGTATACAATTTTATGTGCATAGACAATTAAAGGTACGAAAACAATGACCAATGTTAAACATGCATGTTAATGCACACTATGATTTGCATTGAGCAGGAATCGAACCCGAAAACTATGTGTAGCACATCTAAGCTATAGCTTCTACGCCAGAGATCTTAAATCTCTAGTTATCTACTTCATATTTTATTTGAGATAACTAGTAAAAATTATGTATTACCTATATCTTAATTAAACATCAATAAAATGTAACAAGGGATTAAGAGTTAAATTTTATTTCGTGAATTCGTTCGAGAAACAAGTTTTTAAGAACAAGACATTCACTCGTTTCATTTAAATACTACGTGTTATTTTAGAAACAAATGAAGGGTAAAAGAAACCATTAAACAAACAAAGACACTGCAGAAAAAAAATAAGAATACCAAAAGCAATTTAACATTGAAATTCGTAGATAACAAAAACGTCTGCATTATTTAGCTAGGCTCAGGGACTTTACGATAATACAGTATGGTCGTCCCTTTACATTAGGATATTTCGAACATATTATGGCTTCAATAGGGTGTCGGTTGAACGCAGGGATACAAAACGGGCCCTATGATGTGAACGTTGGAGGGTTTGACTAGGCGCACAAAAAGTACGAAGGGAACAAACGCCGAGTCGAGGCAAAGCGACGAGGGTTCGACGCGGTTTAATTTTTTATGTTCAGCCTGGCCTGGGATGTCCGCCGTGTATTTCGATAAAAGGACGGGCTGCCTGCTGGGACCGGTCCCGGGGCGTAAACCCAACGTGCGCAAATAAATTTTGGAAAATAAATTATACGAATACTTACTTTAAAAAATATTCCGAGCGTTCTTAAATTTAACACACAAGTAGGTAGTCGATATTTATTTATCAACATAATAAAAAAATACATTTATGAGTTTTATTAATAGACAATTCATTTTTATTTTGGTAAGTACTAAACGGAGAGATCTATACATTAGTATACATGTCATCTTGGTGGTTATTGTAATTCGCTGCTGCGCAAAGGTGTGGGGTTCAATTCCCGCTCAATGCAAATCTTTGTTAGCATGAATTTGAATAATTGCCTTAGTTTTAGTGTTTTCCTAATATAACATGTATGTATTTCTTTAAAGTATTTAAATATGCGTTGTCTTGTACACATATTACAAGCACTGCTTAGTTTGAGATTACATAGCGTTGTGTGGACGTGTTATGAATATTATTAAGTATAATTTATTTGGATTACCTTCCCATAAATAAATTAAGATCTTTCACCAATTACCAGAAAAAAATATAAGATTCATCTGTAAAAGGTAGCAAAAAATAATAAAAAATGTGTTCGCCCGCCTCGCCTTATCCGCCCGTCTGTCATATCGTGACACCTAGATATAATAATGGTGATAATGATAATCGTCTCAAACTTTGGTGTAGTTTATATTTGGGTGGGAAAATTATTTGAATATTCTTTTGAAAAGTATATTATATATTATAGTTTTGGTTCCTTAGAGCTCTATTTTTGTTAGTAGGTTTCATAACTTGTAAGTTTTCCCTTTATGTCACCAAAAATGTGTGTCTCTCTTCATAAACTTCTAAAATAACACTGATACTTACATACCGAAATATACAACAAAAATAAAAGGATAAGTTTTGTTATCAATATTTTCAGAGAATTCAGTTTTAATCAATTTAAGTGGCTGTTAGTAGGTAACATTTAAAATTGGTTTTTTTAATTTTTCTTAAATTTTCATCAATACCTTTTCGCCTAAAGCAAAAACAAACCCCCCGCCCCCCTACCTGGGCGGGTTTTGTTACATTAATAAATCTAGCGAAGTCGTACGCCGCGGCGTACGACTTCGCTAGATTTATTACCTAATGTTAGTTGTTAGAAATTCGGTTTTAAACTAAATACAATAGGATTGTAGTCTTTCGTCAATGCCATATTGTTATGGCCACATTTGGCCCTGTTTGTCAGTTTTTGTCTCTATTCGTAGAAGTTCTTTAACCCTAGATAGCTAACGTTCGTCAAAATGACGAACATGCCATAATTATCTTTATTTATCTTTCTAACGTTTTTACCTACACGTTTGCCAATTTTAACCAACTAAGTGAACGCCGAGGTGCTTCTAAAGCTGCAGATTGTGTTCCTATAAGATGAGGCGTATGGCAAAGAATAATTGTAACAGTTGCAAAACTCCCATTTGTGGTGAACATACAGTTGATTTAGTCCAACTTATGCCAAAAATATCTAAATATTTTATATTTATTTAATGTTTATAAACCTTAAACTTAATTATTTAAGAAGATAAAAAAATAATTCTCATAATTTAGTCATTATAATATTTAGAGGCCTTTTTGATTAAAAAAAATATGGGTCATTAAAAAAATGTGATTTAATACTTAAGAGTTACATAACATTTACTTTTGTATTAATTATTTTTAATTTATACCCTATATTTCCCCTCAGTTTAATAATCTTAATTGAAATATAGTTTTAAGTACATAAAAATCTCATTTTAAAAAATGGTCGTCAAAAAGTCGAATGGTTAGCTTTTCATAGCAGTTTAGGAAGGTTAGCTATCTAGGGTTAAAGTCCTACTCCTACGTCAGTGAGCAATGGACACTAAAATAATACGGTGCGGTCCAGGCAGGCTGGTATTTGTATCGACTCCTTTTTTTAATGATATTCTGTCAAGTCTTTTACGAGACAAGAGTGGGTGATGACAGTACTTACCTACAGTGTTTACGCGGACAAGTTAGACAGGCTACTTTAGGTAAATAATTACTTACCTTGAGACTAGTTTGAAATCATAAGAAATTCAGTAAGTAATAAGAACAACTAAATTATTTTTTTTACTTAAAATTCTGAATCCTTTGCTTGTTTACAAACGAAGTGTATTGTATTTTTTGTACGGTCGATATAATTGACATACGGGACCAATTTGTAAATCGAATAGCGGGAAATAAAACTGGGTGTGCGTCATTGCAGCGTGTTTGACTTGCCGACGCGATGTCGACGTTCCTTTCCTCGAAAAGCGTTCGTAAAAGTATCACCCGTCACCCGACCGACTCAACCGTATACCGTATCCTGTATTATCAACAATTTAACTGCCTTTTATCAGTACTTACAATACTTTTTATAAAGACTGGGTTGAGATTAAATAATAATAACATTAAGTATTATTATTTCTGTAGAAATAATAATTTCTATAGTCTTTAGATTGGTAAAAGTGTTTAGGAATCGTATCACCAACTTCTAGCAAAGCAGCCGAATGCCGAAAGTTCAGATAAGCTATTAGAGCCTGGTAACCATTTATGATCAAGTCATCTTTATCAGAACTTTAACTTTAAGAGTCATAGAAATAAACATTTTTCTTTCTTTTTATCTTCACGGTACGAGTTTGATTGCCGCGAACGGAAAATTGGGAGTGAATACCATACGCTCCCACAGACTCCTTACCGAAAAAGTTTGTAGGTACTTACTGAGTACGTATAGTAATGGTACCTATAGCCTAAATTACAACATTAAATAATAATATCCTAACAAACACTTTTTTCCATAAAGAGAAAAAATACCATGAGACCTATGCAACATAATAGATTATCGGGGTTACGGTCAGGAGGTCGCCGGTTCTTTTTTGTAACAGAATCTAATTATACACTGGCTGGTTAAATAAGCTTACGTACCTCACAATTTATGTTAATCTTACGGAATCTTACCCACGCTGTCTTGTTACGATGGTGTCAACATGGTATTGGGCATAGTTACCATTCCGGACATGTCCTGAACTCCTGACATTACTAAGCAGACAAGTAACGGCATTGACTTTTAATAGCTGATAAGTATTATAAATAGGTAATCTATAAAACAGTCAATATCTACAGTAAAGACCAAAACTTGACACAAAACCCGTACCCTTTTACCGACTTTTATGGCCAGTATTAAATACTAAATTAAGTAAGTTTTCAATTACGTAAAGAAATCATTTCATATTGCTTGGTAATAATTTGTCATTTAATTGTCCTTGAGTGCGTGTGATTCGAACCCGCGACTGGCCGCGACATCATGCATGCACAGCAGCCGCAAAGACGACCGCTTTGCCACCGAGGCACCTCCATAATAGAAAGACTATTTCGTATATAACTAACATTTTATTGCTAATAATAACACCTCTCATTATAAGCAAGGAATAAACTTAAACGCTAATAAGTACCAAAACTAGTTAAAATTCCTAAAGAATTAAAGTTATCAATCAAGTAACAAGTAAATTATATCCCACATTTAAACAATCAAAATTGTTTGCTATGTCTTCTAAGAACGCTGTCATATTTAGTATGCTAAAGTAAGAAAAACACCGCTGTTGGAATTAAAATTGTTGCTCCTTTTTGTCCCAAGGTCAGTGAGTAGTGACTTGTGATAATCACAACGTGTTCGTTGCCGCGGTCGCTGAGTGCATTACCCCAGCAGAATCTTGTCGAAATTTGTAATTTTTTTTTATCAGATTTTTAGATTTCTAGCTCCTGTAAATGTCTGTGTAGTTTTTGGAATTAGTTCAGTCCTAATTTTAAAGATATTTGACAAAAACAGATTCTGCTGCGGTAACGTTACCGCAGCAGAATCTTTTTTGAAATAATGGGATTATTGAAAAAATCTTTAGGTACATTTTTAGATCGCTGGACGAAGTAAATGTTTCGATATAATTTGAATTTTTACGTTTCATGGTTTCGGAGATATTCAAGATGCTGCTGGCGTAACGTTTGCGTGTTTGCTGGATCTCCGAAACGGTACAGCGTAATTTCCTAATTTTTTATACAGAGCTTCGTCTTAATTAGTCTGAATTAGTTCACGAATAAAAAAGTAATAGTAATGCACCGTTTGCAAGTTATTTTAAATTATATAAATACCCCTTTTTGGGCCCTTACTCCTAAGATATGTACTCTGGAGACTTGTTTAAAACGTCATTTTATAGTTTATAGTTAGTTACAGGTCTGTGTGAAGTTTCATTAGTGTACAGTAAGTAATTAAAAAGTTATCACACAATTTAGTTCATTTTGGCCAGCGATGTGCAACGGGTTAATTTAACTGCCTATTAATTGAGTTTCGTATCGATTTACTTGCTGAATTCTGTATAAACAATTAGACTTTTGTGTCAACTTTATACCATGAAATTTTGAGCGTAATCCACTCAATAATTACAGAGATAAGCGAAAAAAAGTCATTACGTATGAATGACTGTGGTAACCTGATCATGTATAGATGGTCACAAAAAAACGTCAGTGTAGTACATAACTCTGACCTACTAACATGTAAAGGATACTAAAATTTATATTTGCTTTTTGGTACAGTTTTGTAAACAAGTGGTAAAATAAAACAGAAGTTTATTTGAAAACTTTTATGCACAGGATAAAAATATTAAAACGATCAAAATACCTTGTTGTAAAATCACAGTTTAATAACAATTGCTTAGCAATTACACTATTTAAATGGCAATTAATATTTAACATAAGTATTGATTGTCATTGAATAACTGTCTTTTAAAAATAAAGCTATTGTCTAAAAATCTTAAAATAAGTAAAATTAAGTAGGTATATAAAAATTTACTTTTTTAACTTAATTTATAAAATCACTAAATAAGTATTACTTTTTTGAATTTTACGATTCAGGTCATCGTAACATTGGTATTTTTCGTTTAGGGATCTAAAGCAATGAGCTTTATAATGCCCTATCCCTTCTTAGCTAAGGGGGGGTTGAAATTCTATGATAGCCAAGATATCATATTTTTTGTAAAGGATTTCTATGTTAAGAGAATTTTTTTATGAGTATGTATTTACTTTGTGTATAACATGCATTACGGCAATCGTTCAAAAGCGTTTACGCGGCACAATGGCGCTGCCAATTGAAAAAAAATCAACTCAGTATTTACACAAGATAATAAAGTAAGTACTTATTTGTGTAACGCACTGTCAGCACTTTGGATGCTTTTAAATTAGCTAGATATTGCATTTAAAACAAAAACGGCTTTTTTATTTTAAACGAATTTAATTTAGTTTCAAGAGCGTTAACGCAGCTCACTAGCGCCATTAAAATTAATTGTGTACGCGTCTGTACCGACATTATTGCATGCATAACGTAATGACTCTTTTTCGCTTATCTCTGTAATTATTGAGTGGATTACGCTCAAAATTTCATGGTATAAAGTTGACACAAAAGTCTAATTGTTTATACAGAATTCAGCAAGTAAATCGATACGAAACTCAATTAATAGGCAGTTAAATTAACCCGTTGCACATCGCTGGCCAAAATGAACTAAATTGTGTGATAACTTTTTAATTACTTACTGTACACTAATGAAACTTCACACAGACCTGTAACTAACTATAAACTATAAAATGACGTTTTAAACAAGTCTCCAGAGTACATATCTTAGGAGTAAGGGCCCAAAAAGGGGTATTTATATAATTTAAAATAACTTGCAAACGGTGCATTACTATTACTTTTTTATTCGTGAACTAATTCAGACTAATTAAGACGAAGCTCTGTATAAAAAATTAGGAAATTACGCTGTACCGTTTCGGAGATCCAGCAAACACGCAAACGTTACGCCAGCAGCATCTTGAATATCTCCGAAACCATGAAACGTAAAAATTCAAATTATATCGAAACATTTACTTCGTCCAGCGATCTAAAAATGTACCTAAAGATTTTTTCAATAATCCCATTATTTCAAAAAAGATTCTGCTGCGGTAACGTTACCGCAGCAGAATCTGTTTTTGTCAAATATCTTTAAAATTAGGACTGAACTAATTCCAAAAACTACACAGACATTTACAGGAGCTAGAAATCTAAAAATCTGATAAAAAAAAATTACAAATTTCGACAAGATTCTGCTGGGGTAATGCACACGCGGTCGCTCGTCGCAGCGATACGGAGAAACGAGATATTTTTGTAACCACACTATCCGTTTCACAATAAACTTAACCACTAGCTCCATCTGTTGCAATACTGTCGTACTAATGTCACACAGTCGCAGAATGACAATTTAATTGGAAGTGCCATGAGTCCACGGACGTATAATAGTATACGTTCGTGCATGAGTCATGCTCATGACAGCTTATTTGATTTTTTTTTATTTATCTGAATTGTTTTTATTCATACGTTTTGTAATCAATGTCCTCAAAGTGCGACGAATGAACGAAATAGGTATGGTGGATTTAGAGTTGCTTCAAATTTGTTTCTTCAACTCTGTAGCTTATATGGTGTGTTAAAGTAAGTCTCCCACACGGGGGTAGCGGGTTTAGTTTAGTGTAAATCTTCGGGTGCCTATAAATAATTGTTAGGTAATGAATTATTGTATTGTACTTATTTAAAAAATAAACTATGTTATTTATAAGCAAATTAATGCATGTTTTAGAATGCAATAACACAGTAATATCGCATCCCTATTCCCTATGCTTAGTTTAGAATTTTAGATCCTTAGGTAGAGTAGGGGTGAGGTGTAAAATCTACCTAACCAATCTTTTAATGTTCCACAGTAGCGACGGAAGAGTTTTGTCCATTGATGAAAAACATTATTACCTACGTACTCTTTGGTGACGCATGAAAATTAGTGATGTTGATGTATTAAAATAAAAAGGATTATGCTGCAAATTACGCATTTTTTTACCTTTTAATTTTTATACTCAATATTCTGCACATCGTAAAATATAAAAGATACCTTTTTACTCTAAGCTATTGTCCCGAGCATTAACAATACCGTTAGGAGGGGTTGCTAAGGATTATTCAGGTAAAGGCATGGCTATATTTGTGCAGAGAGTTAGAGATAAATTCATTAAATAGACTTTAACGTCAATTTAAGGTCTTAATTTTAGTTGCTTTTTGGCATGTTCATAATATTTTGTGTGTGTGAGTAAGTATTTAGCTGCGATTAGTTGAGCAAGCGATTGGTCCAAAGTTAATAAAATAGACCAATTTTGCAATTGGTACATAACTACATATTATTATGTGATTACTAAAGTATTTGCTATTCATCTGTGTAGATACTTCTTATTACCATGTTTTCGTACAGATTTTAGTATCTCTAAACATTATCTGTCAATTTAATATTATTTATAAATAAAGTGTCTGTAACTCGGGGCTTTCTAGTTAAGGTGTAAGTATACATCTTTCTACAGGATTATAACCCAGGTTGCCTTGTTACTTGTACTATTATGTATACAATGAAGAAAACACATACAGATAAGTGAAAAAAAAAGACACAAGAGACAGAGAAAAAGGAGAAGATAAGAAATACATATCCCAGAAAATATTATGGTAAACCTGAGTAAGTAAGATACTTACTGTAGAAATGAAAATACGAAAATACACACTTGATAATAAAATATTAAAGTTACTATGAAGGTTTTAAGCCCAGGGCCGAAAGTAAGGGGGCAAGGGAATTTTGAACGCGACACATGACGTAAAATCAATATCGTATAGTATCTATTACCTCTCTACTTATTTTGTGAAAGAGGTAGAGAAGCCCACAAAGTACTTTCAACTTAACAAAAAATAAATATCAGGAGAAGCCTCTAATCTAATTAAGGTTTTAATAATGATTACTTTAACTATAGTTATTATGGTAAGAATGTTGTTTATTTGTTATGGTTCGCCTAATTATTTATTCATACCAAATCATCCATAATGTTAGGAATATTATTAAACTAAAGTCTAGTGGGCAATATCCTGAATGACTGTGGAGAATTGAATAAATTGTTTTTAGTCTCTAGATCTGTGTATTAATTGAAGGAGGTTAGGTACAGTCGCTATTGCAGACATTGCGCTGCGATCAATGGTGCCGAATATTCATGAAATGAACTTTTAAGAGCACTAATTAAGGTAGGTTAAGCCACGGGCATAGTTAATCTCTAAATAAATGGCTTGGCTAGGGTTTGAAAAAGACCAGTTTAGTGTGGGAAATGGGCTAAGCATAAGTTTTTTTTCTTGGCATCCAATACCAAATCACTGTGGCCTGTTACTTTGTAAGCGCAGCCGTGAATACGTTTTGGCTCAGATGATAATGATTGTGCTATTATTACTATTGTTTCATAGTTATCAAACGCATTAGGGCGAAATATTGATTAGGAAAAGACCAAACTTTGATCATTAGTGCGATACACAAATTATGAATACAATAAAGAACTAAGTCTGGACGGCATTTCTGTCTGAAAGTAGGTAAAAGTCCCCACGACAGGGCTTGAGCCAAGTCTAATGCCAAATCAAAGACAAATATTTTAATTAATTTAGCGCGGGAATTATCAATAAAAAAACAAAAACAAATGTCGCGATTACCAAAAAACACCCACAAGTTTATTAAAAACAAAAGTCTATATCTATTATTATCTTATCATACCTAATAATAAATATATTATCTACGCCATGAATAAAATAAGTGCGATAAAATTGTGTAGCACATTGTTACACAAGGCCTAATGTACTACATTCATTATTGCGTCTACATACGCGGTCAATTTACTCAGACTAATTTACGTGGTACTAGATACACATTTCATTGAAGTTTTGTAAAACCGTTTTTTAATGAATGAAATGACGTCATACGACTGTAGTAAATGATAGCATTTGTGTGTAGCTAAGTATAGTACGGATTTTATTTAGCTGTATTGATAGTTGTAAATACCGAGTCGATTGTACACATTCTTGTGCGCTCAGTGACTTTCATTCATCATAACAACCAATTAATTTCTGATTCATTTGTTTTAGGTTTTAGCTAAAAGTGTGGTGATGGGCTAAGAAAGTATTTTACCCCCATAAGGGGTCTGTCAAAAGCGTTATAGCACTAGGTACTTTGGAATTACTATTTTTGAACATAGAACGCAAGAATTTACTCGAACTGACTGTATCAAAAACTGGATACCGGAATGTTTACAGTCAGTTTGCAACCATTCATGAATTAACGATTAAACAGGCTACGTACAGTCATTGAGGCCATTCTATAAAATGAGTGACTCAGTGGTATTTCATCTTAGCATCTACGTGGCTTTGGAGAATGTAAAAAAATGTGTAATAGCTACTCAGAGGCCTTGACTAGAAGGCTTAATCATGACCGTTCTCGAAATCAAATTGGTCATTAATAGCACGATTCTAAATCTAAATGTGAAGAAAACCTTTTTCTGCCTCTGTATACACAGCCACAGCAATCAATCAAGATAGATCCTTAAAGGCCTATTATCCCTTTTTAGGGTTCCGTAGCCAAATGGTAAAAAACGGAACCCTTATAGATTCGTTATCATGTCTGTCTGTCCGTCAGTCCGTTCGTATGTCACAACCATTTTTTTCCGAAACTATAAGAGCTATACTGTTGAAACTTGGTAAATAGATGTATTATGTGAACCGTATTAAGATATTGATGCAAAAATAAAATAATAATAATAAATATTGGGGGCATACTTAAAACTATAACTCAAAAATTTGTTTTTCATCAAACACAAAGGTCTTCAAAAATGATAAGTATCGAGGTTTCTAAAATTTTTTTTTCTAAACCAAATAGTTTGCGTGACAGACGCTTCCAAAGTGGAAAAACGTTGCCCCCTCTAACTTCTAAAATAAGAAAATGAAATATCTAAAAAAAACATATTTATGATGTGATATCATTACTATAAAAACTACCAACGAAAATTGTTTTGAACGAGATCTAGTAAGTAGTTTTTTTTTAATACCTCGTAAATCGTAAACCGCTTATTATCGCGTAATCTTTCATACAAATAACAAAAGGCCTTTAATTTCATAAATCAATGGTAAGGAACCCTTTGTTTGTGAGTCCGACACGCACTTGGCCGGGTTTTATATAACTCAGTTTCTAATCAAAACTATGCTTACAGGAATTATAAACTTATCCTGCGGTGGTGTTTTTTCCACATTAGACACAAGGACAAAACGCTTACTCACTTTGTTACCACGCCATCGTTACATGATAGTGTTATTTTTATTAATCAATGATTTTTTTCTGTGGTTTTTATGTAGTGTTGAGTATTCTATGTATATTCTTCTTCTTAGCGTATCGATGGCAAACGATACTGCAAATAAATGTGATATTACATTAACCTATACTTACACCGATATTTATCCATGCTACCTTACAACTACACATTTTATTTTATTTTAGATCCTAATGAATGAATTAAATTAATTGTCCTCCAGTGACGGTGAGTTGACTCACCATGTTGACTAGACGAATTGGTTTCAAATCAAATCTTCTTATTTGTCTTTGTGGTATAACTGATATCTGCAAACTTTCCTTATGTCGGGTTATAAAATACCCATGGGATTATATTGAGATTGAGTGATTACTTACATCATTCATACATGTCCGTCCGTACATGGGTTACTAGGTACGTGTACTTTGATAAAACTCTTGATGACTCTCATAAGACATACCTACCTCGCTAAATGTCATAATATGATGTATGTGTGGACTGAGGGCCCATTTTTTTTTTTGCGGTTTTTTGCAGATTAATCATCAAAAGTGCATAGTTAAAGTTGTTAAAGAGTTTGTTAAACGATTATCAGAGTTTGTTAAGACTTCATTCAAAAGATATATCGCTTTAAGTGGGTCCCTCAGTTCAAACACAAAATCTCCCATAATTAGATAGGTAATGAATTAAACAACAATTTTTTGGTAAAAATCCTTAGTTAAACATGTATAAAAGTATAAAAAGCATTGAAAAGCCTAATATGAGTAGCTAATAAAAAATAACAAACGTTTTAAAAGGTCCCCGAGGGCCCACTTGAATTTATCTCATAATTAATCAATTATAGCATGAACATTAAATATTCCTAAGCCAAACATTTGTTAAAAGGGCAAGGATAAATTTAAAATTAAAGAAAGATCACAAAAAGTGATAATTATTGTTATTTTTAAGTTTTTAAGTGGTCCCTCAGTCCACACACTATGCAAATGCTAATTGTTAAATATATAATTAAATACAACAATTACGAAAATGGGGAGCCTTTCAGTGCATAGTTAATTTTGTATTTTATCGATCTGTATTTATCTTGTGTCTGGTTTATTTATATTTTTTGTCATTTTAACTGTTTTATTAATTTTCATACTAAGTCTGGTGTGGGGTGTCCACGTTTTAAGAAAACGGCTGTATATTTGTTTTTAATGTCATTTATTATTAATTTAGATATTTATTTATTTATAATTAGGATAACCCACGAAACATACACAAAGTCAATCAGAAATAATACAATATTTAAGTAGCTCAAGCAACAGTGCTGATTCCATTACAAGTTGCCACGGCAAGCAAAACATTACACAATATTAATATTAATCAATTAAATCTAAATTGCAATCATTTTTTAAATGTAAAAAATAAAACAATAAAATTTGCAATACAGTAAAATTAAAATGTAATAAAATTTTAAGTTTTAGACAAGTGACAGGTTATATTATTAATTAGCTACAATCGTAATACATATCTGTATGTCTATACATATAAATAAAATTGGAGTGTCTGTTTGTAACACGAAATCCACAGTTTTTAAGGTTCCGTACTCAAAGGGTAAAAACGGAACCCCAATTACTAAAGCTCCGCTGTCCGTCCGTCCATCTGTATGTCACGAGGCTGTATCTCCTGAACCATGGCAGTTAGAAAGTTGAAACTTTCACAGATTATGTATTTTAGTTGCCGTTATAGCAACAAATACTAAAAACAAAATAAAATAAATATTTAAGGGTTATTTATTTTATATTGGAAAAATAATTTTTGACAGCTAAGTCACGTCGTAAAATTTTTAAAAGATGAGTCGTGAAGTCATCGCATTCTGGCGCGAAATTGATATTATGAATTGAATTGAAGCGATACAATTTTATTTTATTTTAATTTAAAATTAATACTCGTAACTGAACGAATTCACGATAATCAACAAGCTGACAGTTTACCACAGATTTGAGAGTTCTACTTTCTTTTATATGGTTCTTGTTTTTATGGATTTGAGAGTTACTATATAAATAAATAATTTAGAATAAAACTGTCAATATCTACTGCTATTATCGCACCCTCAGTGGAAAAAAGGCATAAGACGAAAATTCTGATTTTTCAGTAGGGCGAAAAAACTATATTTATGGGCATATTTACTTTATTTTCAAACGTAGAACAATTATTGTTATATCAAAAAAAAGGAAAAAAAATCGTGTACTGCGTGTTGTATTTAAGTTAGTGCTAATGTTTATAGTTTATTAGGAATTGTAAAAATAAATTATTATGCTATTTTTCAGAATGTAAAAATATTATGCATTTTGAGTATCAAAATTTATGACAGGCTTTGTCAGAAAAGTAAAATATATTTAAAAAGTATGTTGTATTAAAGCAGTTATGAACTTGTAAGTATGAACATTTATAGTTGTATAAGTACGATTACTGCATTATTTCCTTTATTAAAATTATGTTTGAAATGTATAAGCTGTACTTACCCCTTTTTTCAATTTAGGGACTTGATAAGAAACCAGAAGTAAACAATAGTAATTACTTATTCCATTATATGTTATAGAAACGTTTGCTGCATATTAACACATATTACTTTGAGTTATTGCTTATGACTATAGGGAAAAAAAGCAAATGCATTTTTTGTATTTAATATTTATTAATTTAGACAAAATACTAATTAGATTTTTGGATACAATTAAAGTTCGTACTATTAACAATGAAATTGCACAATAAAAATTCAGAAATGTGTAATTTCGGTAAAGATTACTACCACTAATTAATTTTTTATATTTTTTTTTAATAATCAGTAGATAATTTGTAAAGGCTTGTAACAATTAACAGAATAAGGTTTTTCTCGGCTCCATACAACAAAACATTACGTTCTCTCAATAAAAATCTAAAGTAACAAACAAAAATTACAATTAACAAATTAAAATTAAAGGCACTTTACATATTGCCGGTGATACAAGAGACTCCGACCTCGACATACAGCGATGAAATAGCCGATGCCATGTACGAAGACATCGCTAAGGCACTACATGGCACTACCGAGGCTTACTACAACATTGTTATGGGAAACTTCAATACCAAAGTGGAAGTACAAGAAAACGGCAAAAAGAAAATTGAATACTACGGTGTGGGGCGCCGAAACTACAGGGGGCAGATGCTGGTCAACTTCCTGGAGACGCAGGGGCTCTTCTTAATCAACTCCTTCTTTAAGAAGAAGCCACATATAAAGGGGACATGGCAAAGCCCCAATACTGTGACGAGGAACGAGATAGACTTTATCATGACCGATAGAAGATACGTGTTCAGAGATGTTTCTGTGATAATTAATTGTCCTTATTGCACCTACCAACTTACTTTTCTCTGCTTCACCCTAAAGTTAGCTGGAAGATAATGCCTTAAGGCATTAAGCTTACCATTGTAGATCAGTTTATTTGTGTGCATAAAGTACAAATAACTAAATAAATTAAGACGTTTAATACTAGGAGTGATCAACGACTTGTTCGAAGCAGACTAATCTACTCTTAGACGAATGGGAGATACCTTAACCGGAAGATCCAGAAACTGGTGCGACGTGACCTCAGATATTCCAACACCCCCACCGTTGCGACTGCGATCGAACAGAATAGAGGCACCAAGGTATTTGCTCGCAAGCTTGGTAGAACCCATCTAACGAAACTCAATACTGCGGACCCCAGAACTGTGACCTCCGAGTTCGAGATACTCGAGGAAATAGAGAGTTCCTAGAAATACCTGCACGTATAACGGATGACATAGGACCTAAGAAAGATGACCACATAGCCTCACTCACACGGAGGACATACCTGATGTCAACCGGGGCGAGGTCAGAGTTGCTCTCGAGCAACTAAAGAACAATAAGTGTCCAGGGCATGACGGAATCACCACAGAGCTATTAAAACTGGCGGAACACATAATCAAAAAGAGCTAAAAACACTTGTGAGGTGTTTTTAGCTCCGTCATCCACCAGGGCCTAACGCCTCAGGCGGGAGTGCCGCGGTTGCCCTGTTCTTCAAAAAAGGTGACAAATTCTTGCTAAAGAACTATAGGCCCTTATCACTCCTGAGCCACATCTATCTATTGACGACCTCTATGGCGCAGTCGGTATATTACATGGCTGCTACGCAGAGGTCTCGGGTTCGATTCCCGCTCAATGCAAATCTTTGTGTGCATGAACATGATTGTTTGCATTGGTCTGAGTGTTTTCTATGTATAATATGTATGTATTTACAAAAAAATAAAGTATTTAAGTATGTTTATCCGTTGTCTAGTACCCATAGTACAAGCTTTGCTTAGTTTGGGACTAAATGGCGTTGTGTGAATGTGTGAAGATTATTATTTATTATTATTTATTATCTTGTTCGGCAGATTGTACAGAATGCTAAAGAGTACAATCAGCCGCTGTGCATAGCATTCGTGGATTACGTACAAACCTTCGACTCAATTGAAACCTGGGTGGTTCTGGATGCTCTGCAATAATGTGGCATCGATTGGCATACATCAATGTGTGTAATTCTTTGAAACTGCCACTATAACTGTCCAGCTCCAGGACAAAACTACCCCACTTAGTGAGTTGCGTCACGTAAAGGGTTCAGGCAAGGGGATGTAATTTCTCCAAAACTCTTCACCAACGCGCTCGAAGACGTCTTTAAGACGTTGTAGTAGACTAGACGGGGCATCAACATTAACGGCAAGTACGACGTACATCTCACACCTTCGGTTTACTGACGACATCGTCATCGTGGCAGAGTCACTGGAACAGCTTGACGGGAAGCCACAAAGCCTAAATTTAGAGCCTGTTGATGGGTTGAACTCGGTATAAATCTAAACAAAACAAAGATCATGCTACACAATCATGTCACACCGAGGTTGATCTAATGTCGAACGATTGATGCTCGAAGTTGTTCAAGATGTTGTATGTTTATAAGTTGTTCAACTTGGTAGAAACAACTTCAAGAAAGAAATCGATCGCAGGATCCAGTTGGACAGGATTCAGCAAGCTACGTCGGGCCTTTACCGCAATGCCTGAAGACCAAAGTCTTCAACCAATGCGTCCTACCAGTAATGAAGTATGGTGCCGAGACCTGGACACTTGCGAGTAGGACTAGTCCATAAGCTTAAAATCGCGCAGTGAGCTATGCAGCGGGCTATGCTCGGCGTCTCCTTAAAGGATAAAGTTCGGAACGAGGTTATCCGACAAAGAACCAAAGTTACCGACATAACTCGTAGAATTAGCAACCTGAAGTGGCAATGGGCTGATCGTATCTGTCGAAGGACCGATGGTCGTTAGAACAAAGGTATCCTAGAGTGGAGACCGCGACTCGGAAAACGTAGTGTAGGACTCCCCCCCAGCTAGGTGGACCGACGACCTAAGATAGGTCTCTGGGTCAGACTGGATGCGAAAGATGCAGGACAGTGTTCTGTGGCGCGGGTTGGGAGAGGCCTATGTCCATTACTGAACTGCGATAGGCTAATGGATTGATTACTCATTGCCAGTACGTTTTGTTTTAAAATAATCAACTAAAAAAAATACTAATAAATTATCGCATCGACATATTCACACTTATGTCCCCTCTGCCTACTCACGCGCCGCTGTTTCAAATCTTACGTCTCGGTGCAATGAAAATATTCTAGTGGAAGAAAAAAGTAATCATTCTTATTTTACAGCCTCGCTGCAGTATGTTAGTCTTATGTTTTTGCGTACAGAATATTTTTAGTGGAAGAAAGCAGTAATCGTGTATACAAAACTAACGATGTAAAAAAACCAAACGCATTTAAATCATAATATTTGTTACTATTTATTTTCTACATTTAAATAAAGGGATAAAGAACAATGCTCAAAACGTCCCCAGCTTGTAGCACTTTAAAACCTATGTTAATCGAAAGGCCTTAGTATTTTCATCATTTTATTGTATGACAGCAAATCTCAAATGTGTATCCGAAAAAAGTTATATCACTTTAAAGAAACCGAAATGAGTCACAATTATGTTGCTGTTTATTGTACTTTTTCGAAATGATAGCCAATAAAATACATAGTTAACAGTGTAGAATATAAGAAAAATATAAAAGATTATTTATTTATTTATTATGTGGAGGTCGCGGTGACGTAACAGCACCACGCCTCCAACGAAAAGGGAGGATCCTCCGACCAGGCGAAGGTGATCGCGCCTGGCGGGCCAACTGCCCAACAGTTGTTCGTTGGACGTTGTATAAATGCGTAATCGCTGTGCGAATGTTGATATCGCGATTCAGGATGTAGTGTAGGTGTTCGCTTGAGTTGTCGGTAGATGACGCTACACCACTCCCCCCGGAAGACCGGAGGTCGAACTTGCTGATGTGACTTCTTGTGGAGCTGATGCCAGAGTCCCAGTGAGTCGGAACTGAAATGCCGGTCCAGTGAGTCGGACTGCGGTGTCCACCTTCCCCATTTTCCCCAGTGAGTCGGGGTGTGTCCAGTGAGTCGGATGATGGGTGATGAGGTCGCAGGCTTCCCCAGGCTTGTCATGACGGCGAGCATATGGAGTAGTCCTGTTCAGACCGAAGGTGCTGGTGCGCTCCGAGAAGGTTGGTTTCATCACGTCGGGGTCACCACTGTGGAAGTCGCGGTGACGTAACAGCACCACGCCTCCAACGAAAAGGGAGGATCCTCCGACCAGGCGAAGGTGATCGCGCCTGGCGGGCCAACTGCCCAACAGTTGTTCGTTGGACGTTGTATAAATGCGTAATCGCTGTGCGAATGTTGATATCGCGATTCAGGATGTAGTGTAGGTGTTCGCTTGAGTTGTCGGTAGATGACGCTACAATTATTACGCGCCGTATATATGCCCAATGACCCGATTTTTTCTTTTTTGTGAGCACGAGTAGTTTGTCTCCTGGGACATTTACTACTTCACGCTGGCTGTGAGGCGGATGGCCCTCAACCTACGACATTTAAGTGTCATGCCTCAGGGGCACCCCCTAAGGGCACGAACCTCGGCCTGGACTGTCACCGGCTAACAGGATCTGTGGAAGGCACGCCCTCTAGTAGCAAACGCGCCGCGTATTACTGCCTCGTCGGCGAGGACGAAACCGCGGACGTGTTGTGGTGGCTTCGCGAGCCGTATGAGGTCTACGTTGAGCGATCGCGATCCTATCACCCGGCTCTTCGAGAGCATGTCTAGGTCTTCTAATTTTGGATATTCTAGAGGGGATGTACCCGGATGCCTCAACCACTAGTTGGTTGGGGTGAGTGGCATCCGTTTCAAAGTAGCGACGGGAACAGAGTTTCATGTGTTGCTGAGGAGTAAGTGCAGCCGTCCCATCACAAAAGAGCCCCGCTTGCGAATGTTTAGGTGGGGACGGAGCGAGAGCTTATCGTCGAGTATAACTCCAAGGTATTTGGCTTCCCTCGCCCAAGGGATCGGGGAGCTGAACATCTTGACTTTTGTTTTATTTTTTTAATTGGCCTACCAGAATGACTCTATGGTGCCTGATGTTAAGCATCCATTAGAGTCCAAGAATCTCGAGCACCATGCCAGCTACAATATTTGTAGAGGCATGAATGTCTCTACTATGGCGGCTTCAGAAGATGCTTTTTCACGCCACGCTTGAAGCAACCAGGATCGTAGTTTGAAGGAAACACGTGGTCTGGCAAAGAGTTCCACTGTTTGGTTGTATTGCACATGTACGAAGTGCTGAACCGCTTTGTTCGGACTTGTATGGTTTCTACAGTGTAGCGGTGGCACTTAAGTCCGGCACGTGTTGTTCTGGATAAGAAAGAAGAGGGTGGAATCAGTTGGACAAGTTCATCAGAACACTCGCCGTGGTACAGGCGATAGAAGGCCGCCAATCCGGCAATGTCCCTACGCAGCTGTAAAGGCTCAAGGGATTTGGATACTTCTGGGCACCCAATGATACGCACAGCTCGCCGCTGTAACCGATCAAGAGCATCTAGAAGGTACTGTGCAGAGCCATCCCAGAGGTGAGAACAGTGTCTCTGCCGAGAGAGTTTTGTGGCTCCTTTTCTTGTGAAACATCAACGCTTGGCTCTTTTCGGGGTTGACTGTTATCCTCAATTTCTAGAACCACTCGCTGAGGGTGTTGGACGCAGATTTATGAATGAATAACCAAATAAATCCCGTCTAGTAACAATTTGTCCGTTGGGTTATTGAGGCCATAAACGGGACATTAAAAGGTGATTTTAAAATGTTCAGGAATGTAGTATTCAATAATACACTAAGAAGTGTATTATTGAATACTACATTCCTGAACATGAGATGAAGACATCTCTTCACGGACTTCCAAATTGCTGGAGCGCTTCTCAATAGATTCAGGGAGCCTTTTCATGACAGTATCTATTGCACAGACTTCGTTAAACGAATTCATTGCAGAATTCACATTAACAATGACTTGGGTAACTACGTTACAGAACATTGACTGATGAGTCCATAAATATATCATTCCCTGAATTGTCAAACGAGGATATTATTTTGTTTATTTTGGGGACATATCACACTTAAAACTAGCAGCTTCATTTAGCGAACATTTACGTGGCGGCGTCTGCAACATAGAAGTTTGTGCTACTCCAAGTCCAATTATGAACCAATACGGTATAAACACGGCAGATTGCACTCTTTTGAAGGGTCGAATTTTATCCAAACGTAGGTCAAATGCGACCTATTACAGGTATTTATTTGGATTGAAATAACGCACAGGATATAGACGCCATTCAGGCATATTATTGTTCATGCTTAACTGCTATAAGAACAGCTGGTGCTTGCGCGCATGTCGTCAGTATCGTGTGGTACTTTGGTATTGGAAGGGATTTAGACAATTTCAATGTGCCAGCTAGAGTCTGGAACAATATTTGTAATAGACACTGAAAATACTGATTAATGTTATAATAAAAAGTTGCGATTATGAAGATATTTTTATTTGAAAACTTCTAAAAACCGTCCATGGCCACTTTACAAAAAGCGGGAGTCATTTCAAAACTCAGAATAAGTTTATTCCACAGTATTAATTAAAATAAATGGAACATTATGAACAATAAATATAATTATCATTGTGACTGATTTCGGTTTCTTTATGTCGATATAACTTTTTTCGGATACACATTTGAGCTTTGCTGTTATACAATAAAATGGAGAGATGACTAATACCTTTCGATTAACATATATCTTAAAGTGCTACAAAGTGGGGACGGTGTCCATACATTTTTGAGCATTGTTCTTTAATATTAAGTAATACGCCATATTTCTCAATTTATTCTTTGCGTAATATCACATAAAAGCTAATAATCCATAAGAAAAAATGTGATGGAATAAAAATTCTCAAAACTAATTTCTTGTTTAAATTCGTCAAATTTAACAAGAAAAATATGAAAAAAATGTAGCATACGTATCTTTAGACGTACTTTCCGAATATTATAAAATCGATGATTCAACGTAAAATCACTTATGCCTATTTTCCACTGAGGGTACGTTATAAGAGGTCAGAGTGAAAGTAAAACAAAAAAAATATTTCAAAAGTTATGTAGACTAAATTATTATGTTTTTTAACATTTTTATCAATTTATTATTAACTGCAATACGGGACCATAAGAATTCTATGTCATAATTTTGGAAAATTTAAAGATTAGGTACTTCGTAATATATATTTTTTTAAATCATTAATTTAACAGGAACATGTATTTTTTTATTGTTTGTTTACGTTTGCATCAAATAGCACTCAATTCGGTCCGCATACGGCCCAACACAATTACAACTATTTACTTTTATCTCACACTTTATGACTATGCAGAAACTTTAAAACGTAATGTAACATCATTAATGTATGTAATGGCTCTTGATTATCTCTTGACTGCATGGACACTCTACTTGTACGAAAAACATATTTTGTAAATTTTTCGTAAAAGAATTATAAAACCAGTGATAAGATAAATACAGATCGATAAAATACAAAATTAACTATGCACTGAAAGGCTCCCCATTTTCGTAATTGTTGTATTTAATTATATATTTAACAATTAGCATTTGCATAGTGTGTGGACTGAGGGACCACTTAAAAACTTAAAAATAACAATAATTATCACTGTTTGTGATCTTTCTTTAATTTTAAATTTATCCTTGCCCTTTTAACAAATGTTTGGCTTAGGAATATTTAATGTTAATGCTATAATTGATTAATTATGAGATAAATTCAAGTGGGCCCTCGGGGACCTTTTAAAACGTTTGTTATTTTTTATTAGCTACTCATATTAGGCTTTTCAATGCTTTTTATACTTTTATACATGTTTAACTAAGGATTTTTACCAAAAAATTGTTGTTTAATTCATTACCTATCTAATTATGGGAGATTTTGTGTTTGAACTGAGGGACCCACTTAAAGCGATATATCTTTTGAATGAAGTCTTAACAAACTCTGATAATCGTTTAACAAACTCTTTAACAACTTTAACTATGCACTTTTGTTGATTAATCTACAAAAAGCCGCAGAAAAAAAAATGGGCCCTCAGTCCACACATACATATAATATGTAATAACAAATCATTATTTGTAACCATAATAATTCATACTAGCGCCATCTAGGTCGTTATATAACAACGAATAGCTGGTTGAGATTTACTTTACTTCTACTAAGCTTCTATCGCAGACTAAATATTTGTCCTATTTGTAATAAATTATACCCGGCCCTAATAGTAGCCGAGGCCCGAGACCTCCATTATGTAAGAATCAATAGTTTCAGTTCATAATTTATAATCCCAGTTCATAAGTTGAGAAAGAATTTAAATAAAGACACAATTTAAAAAAATAATCTAGATGTAAAGTACCTATATAAATTGTAGTATAAAGTTTAACATTCTTTATATAAAAGAAAGAGGTCGAAAACATAAAGCCAGCTTGAATTAAAGAATAACGAATGCGCGCCTATACAAATCATAACAATTTGTAATGTATGTCTGCTGCAATAACAAAGTGACATCATTAATTTTAGGCGCCCCTTGAGTATGGCCCGCCATCAAATAGAATAGTCAGAACTCAGAAGAATATAGTCACAACTCAGTAGCGATGTGAGGCGGACGCTACACAATCGACGCAACTCGCCTCGCGCTCTTTCGCGCCGCGCGGCTCATTGCTACACGCCGCGAATTTGGGCCAAGCACAAATATTTCTATCCTTCACTTACACATTAAATTGCATATATCTGTCTCGCTCGGTTATTTTCTCTCAGCCCGCGCTTATTATACAGTCATTTATGTAATAAGTTCAATGTTTACATTGTATCTATCAGGTGATGAATGAAAATACAGTTTATTTAGCCATTCAAGTTATGAAATACTCAACACAGAAGCCTTTGCCGACATTTTTATAGTAATCTTAGGTGGGTATATTAGATTTAAGTAAGATAATGTAAAATGTGTGACTAAAAACGATATATTTTTTATGTCCATGGATAATTATATAAAAGGTACCTATTTGGGTAAGTACATGTTGTAGTGATAACAGAAGTGCCACATAAGGTCTATTAGGCATATCTCTTGATCTTTGTTGTTGTATTTACAATATTATCTCTACATTGACGGTTCAAGAATGAAACCTACAGTGTCTTAAAGGGTTAAAGGAATTCTCCTCATAGCTAGAAGAACCGGCTCTCCAACAAAGTACAAAAAAATCTAAATTACTTGTAGTAAGTAGAAGGTAATTTATTTTGTTATTATCTAACAATTAGAATTACGCAAAAACTACAATTATAAATTTTATTAAAACTAACTATTAAAGTTTAAGAGACGACTTGAATTCAATGGAGTAAAATAATATACGGACAAGAAAACGTTACAAAAATAATTGTAGTGTCTGCCAAAATATCATACGCAAGCCTATTAAGCAAACGCGACTCTTATTATGCTATGCCTGTCAAAATTTATATCCGTAAGATATTCGTTGAAACTGGAACAAATGTACAATGGGAGTGCTGTGTATGTTACACTTTAATGTCCCAAATACATGAAATTCTGATCTATTAGTCTTGTTTAACCGTTTTGAGATATTATTCGTTTTGTTTTCTCATATTATGGATGGCTAACCTGCTCTTGTTTAGGAGAGTGAGAGAGCCAGGATAAGTTAAGTTACCTCTTGTTCTAGAATCTTAAGTAAACTCTGTTGAGTTGGCTCTAGAGACCAGTGTAGTAACTGATAATGTCAAAAATATTTATGTATTCTGACATCATAATCATCATTAGGTAAATACGATCCTATTTAGGTAAACAAGCGTACTTATATCACATTGACCAAACGGCTACTTAAATAGGGCTTTATGTTAAGATCTTCTTTTGTTTTTGTAGAGTTTATAATTTGCAAACTTTCCCTGGTTCTTCCTCGTGGTCAAACTATTTTGTCAAACTGGTTTGACTATGAGGAACTACGTTTCTTCCTAACAAACTTCATTGACATTGCACCCTGTATGTTTGAAGTACGTGTATGTACAGTCATGGATAATAAATTAATGTCAAACGTCAAGCGCGGGGACTTTGATATAAGTAAATACAAATTGAAACTTGTGACCACACTAGTAGGACAAACTCGAAAGTAGAAGCCTGCGAGTTCTAGGTCAAGTTTAGCCTAGATAACGTGTGTAACAGGGTGGTCACAGCCTATATAATTCATACCGACTTCATATGGGTTGATTTAGAGTCAATCAATCTGAATCCAAGTCAATGGCATTCATTATTTAGTACATTGTATACTGACCAGTCTTTTAGAAATTATATAACTACAAACTTGTAGATCGCACCTGGCTGTAGGAAGTCAGCGATGCATAACTCGCTTCACCTGTTCCTCTACGGAAGGGCAGTCACAGCTGTTGATGCAAGCGGCACTGCGATCAACAGCTGTTTCATCGAGTCATTACAGTAATGGTGACCTGTGGCACAGGTTATCCAAACCTATATCAGGCACCAGTCCTTCACTGATTGTATTCGGCACCTAAACACCATCTTATGTCTAGCCTAAGTTTAATTGTAACTTGTAGTAATATCTTTTAATTGTTTGTGAAGAAAACAAATGATTTGATTAATTGATTGATTACATTCATCTACTTGCGTTCTTGTATTCAGGAAGGCAATCCAAATCAGCTAAGCTTATAACATATAAATAAACTGGGAAACTAAGTCCATTTAATTTATAAATAAGTTAATACCTAAGCTTGTTTCCCTAAGGAATATTCTTAAATAACAGACTAATTGAAATAGCAGCTGCGGTGTTTCTCGAACGTTTGAAAATATCCCGCTTCAAACGAGTGTCAAGAGAGCTTTACGTTTTGAATAGGCAGCTCTTAAGCTTTAGTCGGATCATGTCTCTGAAAACTCTGAGTAGTGGAAACACTAAGTACTAAACGACAGTTAAGATATTTGATCGTTTGCCACATAATTAAGTAAAAATAAAACCTTTCGGTTTGGCTATTTTTATGACTCTATTTTCCAATTTCTTTGGTCACGCTAGTCTCACTTTTATTTTAAGATAAATGATGCAATTCTTTATCCGATTATAAATAATAAAACTATTTACCTACTTTATTGTTTTAAATCATTTCATCATGTAGATAAAAGCAGTACCTAAGGTTATTTTGTAAGATATGGGTACAATTTAAACTGTTTATAAGAAAAAAGATCTGCCATTCAAACTCCGTAACACCCTCTGATTTTATGAGTGTCTTAGAGACATTTGACTCCTCTAATATTTTTGTGTGTTTGTGTGTCTAAACCTCTTATATTTTCTCGCCCAAAAACGCATTATGGTGTATGATCTCTAGGTTGAAATGAAGTGTGACCAAAATTTATCGTGTAGTGGCTAAACGAAGGTATATCCATGTAGAGTTTAGTGAGAGTGATGGTTCTATGTATAGTTTTCGTTCTTTTGTCTCTACGATAAGAGATATCTTCGGACTTTCGGAAGTACGAAGTAGCCCCCTCTCTTGCGTCTCGCCAACTTAACTCGCCAAAAGATAGGATGGAAATCTATTCAAATCAACTTAATCAACAAGTTACTACTTAACTCGCTATTGTACTTGTCGATGTGTAAATAGGGCTTTAGTCGGATTTTACGACACCCATGGGAAAAAAATTGGGTTTCTAGTGATATCATGTATTTCTCTCTTTTTTCGTCACCACATGATAAGAAAACATGTATAAACCATATTAAATAAATACTAAGCCGAACAGGTTGTAGGGTACGAAGCTCTATCATCCCTGTCTTTTGACCTACTTAACAAGATTTTTTTGCATTCGTAAATTTATTCCGGGTTACAAGGTCTGACTTTTTGCTCGTGACCTGGCAAGCGTCCTGTTTTCGTTGCCGGTCAATACTATTGATCTTGAATCTGAAAGAAAACACTCGCTACTGTAAGTAATACGAGAGAAAAAAGATAGCTATGAAGACTTAACGTGGACACCACACCGCCTTTGCTATACCTACTTTAACATTGCTCGCGTCAATGAGTTAACACTAAGCATCAGGTGGCCTGATGAGGGTTTATTCAATAAAAACAAAACAAAAATAAACCTAAAAGGAAATTAGATCCCTTTTAAATTAACTTGTGGTTTTTAAGAACGTTTTTCGTTTTAAAAGTCGCCCGAGACTTTTAAAACGAAAAACGTAAATACTACTTGCGTAAATTGCAATGCAATTAACGAAGACAAAGTACACCTTGACCCAAATGAATCGTTTGTGGAGCGATCTCGATTGGTTTTTATTAAGCCGTTTTATTAGGATTTTATAAAAAATAGTAATGTCAAACAAATTGCAAACCATTTTCACGACCAATGAGATTTTCTGAAAAAAATATAATATTTAATAATATATCAATCTTTTAAGGTTTATGTCAATTACTGAAACGTTTGATGTAATTTTATGGGTACTTATTTTTTTCATCTGAGCAGTAGGGAAACACGTGAAAATCCCGAACGACCTTCGTGGCGGTCAGTGTCATGTTGGACTCGAACGAAAACCAAATTGTGTTCTTCCCTGTTGGCATGAGGCGGAGGCTCCAGGTAAGCCCTTCGAAATAATATTTTTCTTTTATGGCTACTTAAACATATGATTTAGTTTACGTAACTAACGGCATTAACAGCATAATTAATTTGTTATTTTAAATTTGCATTTAATAATTGATTAGTAACCAATTTTATTATTTTTGTATAGGTAGATAAGTAAGTAATAATTTAATTGGTTAGCAATAAAATCATGATAAAAGGTGAACGTTGATAACCCATCTTCTCATTGCATGCTGGTACGATAACGATGATAACAATGTTTATCAAACAGGGACATTTAAAAGAAAAAAATACTCTTGAAGTTTTCACATTAGTCGATATAATTGAGCCTTGAACAGTCGCGTTATTTGACTAATTACTTGGTAGCTAGCCAAAGTTGCATTCATATTTACTCTGTAGGCTCATATTCTATTGTTTTTAAAAGTAAATAATCATTGTAACAACTTTAAAAAGTTATGTAAAGTCTTATTCACGTGTTTGGACAATTATCGCGTATTACCTAGTCGTTGACCACTTCAGTTTAGTTAGAAACGTTAGCACTGATACACATCTCTGATATTTTGATCTATTTAAAAACAATTACTGACAGCAAGTATTAGTTTTTTTGTGGAGAAAAAAGTTGACTTTGTACGTGAGTACCAATTATTTATTTTTATCTTTTGCTATGTTAAAAAACGTCAGTAGTTTTTCTAATATGTGCTTAGTTTTATTATTTACATTTGTTATAATGTTAGTTGTGTGTAGTGTAAACATATTATACAACATTGAGTAGTAGGTACAAAGGTTTTATACGCTTTTGTAATGTAACTCTATCAGCTTTACTCTTTACAAATACTTAAATATTGTTATACCTAGGTTTGGGTCAAAGGGCTTTTTGGTCCGAGACTATGGTCCCGAAAGCCATCTTTAAATTATAATTTTAAGTAGTAGGTCGAGAACATAAAATAATCTACCTTAGTCCGGTAAACTTAAAAACTTAAGAGTCATTAAGTAAAACCATTTTTTTAATCAATACTATATTTTGAAATTAATTAATTACAGCCAATTACTTATGTATATGTTTTATCATCATCATTTTTTTAAATATATAAGTACCTAAGTAAAAAGACACTGTCCAACTCCTCTCGTGGATTTCGTTAAAGACGACTAAAAGAATTTTCGCTTATCATACATGAAAACAAAAAAAATGCAACTGGACGTAAAACATCTGATGAGGCATGATATAAGTAGGTCATCCTCTGGTGAAGACCCGTGCCTGCTCATTGCCGTGATCATTAATGGGCTGATAGTTAAATCTATGGACAATTAAATCAACATTGAGTATATTAATAACAGATTTGTTCTAATTGACCTATGGGTATATTATCTTTTATAATAATAATACCTAATGACTTTTAAAGTTTAGTTATGTGTTCATTAACTATGGTAGAGTCATCTCAAAAAACGATGTACGTATATCGTTGTGTGCCTTATAAAGTTTAAAATATAGTATTTTTAATGAATACTATTATTTTAGAATCAGTCTTACGTAAACAGAACTCTAGTAGTTCTGAAATAGGTAAGGGTAACAAGGTAATTTACAGCAGTCACTTTAAGGACTACTATTCAATTTTGCGAGCGGTCTGAATTCTGGTACGATTTCCGGTACAAAATCTCTAAACCATCAAACGGCTTGTTCAAGTGCTTAAATCGTCCCACAACCACAATTTTAAATTTAGGTAATGTAGTTCTGTATACTGATATATTTTCCATATACGCAGTTCCCCTTTATATTTATAGTTACCTACAGTTAAAGATGTAGAGCGATTTAGTAACGTCAGGACCCTAAATACTATACACTAAAGACAAGATTTTGATTTGAAGAACATAATAACCAGAAGAGAATAGTGGTTATGTTACTACTCTTGCCATAGCAAGGACGAAAGAGTTAGAACATAACAAAAAAAACTTCCACTGCCGAGAGCTCCAAAAAGCTCGCTAGTAACGCGTTCGGTTAGTTGTTATGATCTGAAATTTGGGTAGATAAAGGACAGTGAATGTAACAGTTAACGCATTGTAAAGAGATCTCATTAGTTCTAAATTTAGGCCGCAAGACCTTGTCTTTATCACGGTTGCAAAGGTTCAATCCTTATTAGACTATGGACCCGGCTACCGCAAGAACAATACATTGATTGATGCGAATGAGGTCTGATAGGCGCCTAATGATAGAAACTGTTACGTAGTTTAATATGTCATTTAAAAGTAATTATTGTATTTTAATTTGCTAGGCAGATACTAAATTATATATATTGTAAAAAGAATTAGGTAGAACAGGATTTTAGGTAGGTACCTAAAATACCTAGTCTAGCCATAAATATTGTTACGAAGAAAAAACATTTTTTTTTATTGCAAATAATATTTATTACTTTTACAGTGTGTTAGTTTAATACATAAATATAAAACAATTCAAAATATAAAAAGCTTATTCGAAGTGGTCTCCATTGGCTGCAACACAGTCCTTTAAACGTTGAGGCCAGTTATCAATAGAAGCACGCACTCTTTCCATGGGAAAATTCTTCACTGCCAATCGTATGGATTGTTTTAGGGACTCCAAATTATCATGGCGTTTAGAGCAAGCCATACTCTCTAAAACTGACCATAAATCATAATCCAGCGGATTAAGATCGGGACTAGACGACGGCCAGTCTTCAGCTCTGATGAAGTCCGAAACGTTCATTTCCAACCAAGACTGCGTGGACCGAGCTTTATGACCCGGCGCTGAGTCTTGTTGGAAGGACCATACTTGGTTATTGAACATGGTGTTGTTAAGGGGTTTAACTACCTTCTCAAGAATGGTATCTTGATACACTTGTGCCGATGTTTTGATACCTTTTTCACAAAAATATGGCTCAGTCACTCCTTCATAGCTAACACCCCACCAAACCATCACTGAAGTCGGATAATGCCCACGTTGCACTCTGGCGACTAATTGGGAAGCTTCCTGAGAGCTTTGAGCATTAATACGGTCATTTTGTTTGTTAAAATGTTGCTCAACTGTAAAGATTTTCTCATCCGTAAACAAAATTTTTCTGTGACCTCCCTTTGCGTACCGCTTCAGTAGTTGCTTCGATTTTACCACCCTATTCTTTTTTAAATTATCAGTTAAAAAATGACCAGTGCGTCTCTTATAGGCTGCAAGTCCTAAGTCATCTTTTAAAATGCGTGACATGGTTCTGGGTGCTATCTTCATCTCCCGAGATAAAATCTTTTGCTTTCGGACAGGATTTCTTCGAATTCTTTCCCTTACTGCTTTGACCACCATTTTCGTACGAACACTACGTGGACGGCCAGATCTTTTTCTGTCACAAACAGAGAAGGTCTCATTGTACCTATTAATAGCCCGGTACACAAACATTTGACTAATACCAAGCGTATGGAGAGTTTTAAAAATTACATTCGGCTCCATACCAACTTTGTGTAATGCAATCACAGCGATTCGGTTTTCTTTATCACCCCACTCCATTTTAATATAGCAAAATATTGTACAATGTATTGGCGCCAAAATTAGAAAATACAATGAACAATCGTATAAAAATGACAGATTCCAAATTCAAATGTAATATCTTTCTTATTTTTAATTGTAACAGTATTTATGGCCAGACTATGTATAAAGAGTACCTACTACAAAACTTCAAAGAGCTAGTTGCGTTGCCGTATCTACCTAATGTCCTTAAACATTTTTCCAGTTGTCATAGGTACTCCATTCATAATACATACATATATTTTTTACCTACATTCATAAATTTTAAATAGAGAACTTAACATAAGTTTGAATAATTAACTTTAATTTAATTCAAGTATTTTTAAAAAAAATTGCTATGTATTTTATGCGTGAGGCGATGCGTTTAGAATCCAACCTGCAACCTCGTTCATAATTAAGGGGGTCTATGTTAAGAGTCAATCGAGGGTGTAGTAGAGTCACGTCAATGTTTTTAGGTATTTCCAAAACGGCATCTAAAGTATTTTTACACTACTTAGGTATATTAATGGTTACTTATGTAGTTAAGTGATTAAATTATTTAAATACAGTTTTCATTTGACTAAAACTGCATGTTTTATTACCGGAATTAAGTTAGATACAGTACAGTACCTAAGAATACGAAGTTCAATGTGCATTGACCTATATTGTGTCCGCATAGATATTGATTGTTATTATGATAGTTGTGACATAGTATTAACACGAAGCAGTGCCTTATCACCACCAGTCGACGTTTGATCTTCACCTGTCTTGCTGTTTCGCGCGCTTTCTGCTCGCTAAATATACGAGGGACGCGCGTAAGTTTTTTTTTTGTTTTTTTTTAAACGGTAGTTTATACATGAGTGTTTTCTGGTAGTGTTTTTGTTGTTTTAAATTAAAGTATCTACTCACATTAATAGATGCACTGATGTATAAAGTTTACTTTACCTACTTAACTGTTTGTTTTAAATATTTTATAATATTAAATGGATGCGTGTCATATTATTATAGTAGGTAATGTACAGTATAATTTAATCGTATCAGTAGGGCTAGATCAAACAATTGAATAGTATAGCAATATTATTTCAATTCATTACGTGTGGGTATACGTACTCGTAGAGCAAGGAGACATTTTTTTAGTTTAAAATACAGTAAAAAAAAGACAATTTCACCTCCTTGTATCAAATTCTATACACGTATTACAAGGCATAGATGCTATTTGTTAGGGCTATTTGTCTAGGTATTCTAATCCACATAGGTACTACGCACGGTCATACATAGGTACTTATCTCTTGACCGACTTTATTTAATGATTCCCTAAAAACAAACATGAATATAAAAGTAGTAACTGCTTAAACTAGCTAATGAAGCAATGTAACTTTACCTACCTAAAATAGCCAGGTCTGTTCCTACCACAACAATCGACACACTTGACACAAACTCTACCACTGATATCTGAACGGTACTATAGACCAATACATCGAGGATATAAGGAGGATATAATATCATGAGGTATTACAATGCCAAGATTACCTCTATCACTGAAAGACCTAAATTTAAGAGGCGTTTATGAGTAAGGGGGCTAGTCTCCATTTTATCTTAAAAAGCTGACTAAGAGGATGGAACTCCAGGGAAGGTCTTTCAGTGATAGAGGTAATCTTGGCATTGGAATTCCTCGTGGTCCTGAATTTACATTGCCAGCACGCTTAAAATAATAAGTGCTACTTAATATTACATTTATCAACACTTGTGCATTTTTTATAAAAGAAATCCTCATTAACAGGTATTTTTTTACACTTTACTTTTACTTTTTTTCTTCGTCTTTGGACTTTACTTCGACAAAACTAACAAGGCCTTAAAAATATACGTTTGTACAATTATTACTTAATTTACTTCTTTAACCGAAAAAAATATGTTAACAAAAGTAATGCGACCCTCATATTAGGACTTGTAAAAGGCTTAACAACTGCATACACTAGAACTACTGACCAGAACTTTTTTTAGGGCCGAATCAAGGAAATGCTCAAATGAAGTAACGCTTTTCATCTATAGTGACGTTATACTGAAATTTTTTTTTAACATAATAATATAATATTGCTTAACCATGAGTATAAATAAGGCTGTAACTGCCTGTGACAGCCTCAAAATGATCAGGGTGTAGTTTTACACTACTATTTTATCCAAACATACATATAGGTACTCTAGACATCCTGTAAGCTTTAATAACTTGTAATGCCTTAACCATTTTCCTGATAATGTATAGCTAGATAGTAATAATTCATAACAGTGATAATTATCATTAACAAAATTTTGTTGAACGATCTATTTTTAACAAACGTGACGTAATTTTAATAACCAGATAACAATAATTAGGTATCCGTAATTGCACACGCCTTTAGATTGAACACACCTACTTGTTTTGATTGCTGATATTCTGCCGATAGTATCAACATTTTGTGTAGTAACCAAATCTACGTACCTACCTATATTGATATCAATGATATTTGAAATAAGATAAACTTGTTACGATTTTGATTTCGCTAATCACTAAGGAATTTATTGTAAGAAGCTTCATATTTGACTAAACTCTATGTTTAGAAGATAATTAGAAATATCCAGACGTCTGTTTATCGTACGGTGGTGGTAAGAATATATCGGAAGTCTTAAAACCAAGAGACTAACTCTACCAAAACGACGACGCGAATCTGCTAAATTACATTCAAGACGGGCTGGTACAGTTTTTTATCCCTTGTCTCTACAACGACACTATAATTTAATGATATAATCGCCCGTAGGTAAACCTTTTTCAGTTTACTTTATATTTTTTAACGGTGATTCCTGTTCTTACATAGACTTCTTTAAAAAAGTCCCGTCTAGATCTCTGACTAGTCAATAGTAGCTAATGTATCTTATAAAACCTATTGCACTAAAGACATAAAAAAGATTATAATAAAAAGGTGCTATTTTTATCATCAGCAATTATTACTATACATATGGTAATTTAACCTTAATAGCAATAAAGGCAATCAACAATACTGTAACAAGCTCATATTTGGATACAAAGTACATTTCCATCATATCGTGTTGGCAATAAAGTTAATCAATGAGTTGGTAACTGATCATTACTATTTCACATACGTTTATATACTATAGCCTCGATATTGACCTCTATGGTAAAGACTATTGATTTCTACTGTTATGGGAAGTTCGTTTAGAACTTGAATATTCAATGTATTCATACAACGCTAAAAATTTGAATAACACCAAGACTGGATATAGCTGACGCTATAAACTCTTATGAGTCATTTAGAGCTAATTATTATTATAAATATTTTTCAAATAAGGATGTTTAATTAGAATAGGAACTCTAACATCATAGCGTTGATACACAACATTTTAATATGCAATTAGAGAACCTCCTCCTCATTTTAGGGTCGATCGGTTAAAATATTTACGTACGTGGTGGCGGACGACCAACGTTGTGGTAATTGACAGTCGCCGGCGGTGTTAGGGATAACAGCTGCTCGTCGCATTCCCCTTTCTCGTCTCATATAAGTAAAGGAGAGACAGAAATACGGGTTGGTATCGGGTTTTATGGTGTGGTTTCTTTTGTTACGTCCCTTACTCGCATCTTACTACATGATGGTAATCTGTGTTCTTGACCCATCAACCACAATGACGTCTTGGTGGTCTTTAAGCAATTCCAAAATATTCCATAATTCGATTTAATAGGAAAATATAAAAAAGGTTATGTATGTATGACTACTCCACAAAGCACATTTGTTTATAATTATATTCTGTGTACTTAATCTGTGCCTGGGTTGGCCGCTAAACTGTAACTGTCACGAAACGTCAGAGTAAATAGTATAAATAAAACGCGCTAGCATAAACATAAAAGTAATTTATTTCAATAAAAAATGCTCGCGTACCTACGAGTAAATACAGGAAAATATAAAGATGTGTCTTTAAGTCATTATGACCGGTTAAGGGCGACAAACCCCAATAAGAACCCACGTCAAATAAACATTTAAGGTTTCCCTTATTTCTATTTAATTTATGTTATCTCCAATATATTAATGTGTGACGAAGGGCTTAATTATCTATTTTGTCTTCTTTTGCTTAGCCCTTTGACAATGAATTCATTGGATAGAGTAGGTATAGAAATATACTGTGTAAGAATGTATAATGCTGTCGGTAGAGTACGGAATAATTTCAAGAGTACAAGTCTTCCTAAGACCCAGCTTTTAATTACATAGTCTTGTGACTACGATACTAAAATATTGTCATGTAGGCACAAAAACTAATTGATTAAAAGTAGTAATCGAATAAATGGTAGCATGGTGGATAAATGTGCTGACTGTACTGTATTGTGTGCGAATAAAGTTCAAGCCTTAAATAACCTTTTAGCCGAGCTCCAAATGAGTCAGCCGCGTTAGTCGGTAATTAGATTTTACATTTCATGGAAGATGGAAGGTCGTGGCTTTTAAATGCTAATACTCCACTGTGGGGACTGTGAGGTACAATCTCAGAGAATATTATCCTGGACAAATATACTTATACATAAAGATAACTATGAATCTTCGACAAACCCGTTTGGTAGAGCTAACGAGATCTGGTATATGCCTGTGACAAAGCAAAGTGGTGCAAGCGCAATTTCTGTTTAAATCTCTAGAAAAAAGAAGACAGATAATGGAAATAATGGAAAATTTGATACTCGAGACAGAATCCAAACTTGAGTTTTCTGACTATACGCATCCGACGTGCGTGACGCCTTGTCCACTTGGTTAACCGAGTTCCAATTTTTTTCAATTGACCTTCTTCTTTTCGAAATTTTCTGATCATACCTAAGCTACATATAATTTATAAGTAATTTATATGCTACCCTCTACCATTAACGAACTTTTATTCGCGTGAATGTTGGTTTAAGCTTTACTTTTCTTTTCCAGATATTATGAGCACAACATATGAAAAAGTGCGGTGATACACGAACAAGATGCCTGTCTTACGTAACGTCGATCATCCTGCTGCCACGTATACAAACTCCATTGCTACACGTTATGTCGTAGCCGTGCTTGGAGCTTGGGCAGCAGAAGGAGGTAATTAATATTCTACCATTTTATACCACACTTAATTGTCTTGTCATGAGTCATGACGGAGTAAGAATTGGTTGTGAATACATTATCTCATCTTATCTTGATCGTAAAAGCTGACTAAGGGATAGTTCTTACATATTTTCACTGCAAAAACTAAAGGAGAAAACATGACGTAAAATTCGATACCATAGCCTGCTCAGCTTGCTATCAGTAGCGCTTCTTCCGTCAATGAAGGAGGCCTGTAAATGAAATGAAACTTAGAAGTTATGAACTTTAAATTTATATTTATGTGTGTGTCTAATAAAGAATGCGATTGATTCACAACCCAAAGTATTGAAGATAATTTTTTTTAATAAATATTTAGTATTAAATTTCATAATTAACAATTAAGATAACTACTTACTACAGTAACAATTTATCTACATAATTTATTTGTAGTTATGATAACAATCTAAGAAGTTAACTAATATTATAATTACATTTTCATTAGGTATATTATGTTGGGTTAATTATCATACAGCCATTTGAATATTTGAATTAGTACGTACCTACAAGCATTAGAGAATTTGACTACGAGCAATGCAGAGACACTCTGAGCTATATTTATAAAGATCACTGAGTTCTTCTGTTAGAGACTATAAAGTCAAGTTTACCATTGTATAACGAGCCACTTGTTCGTTCCCTCGTTCATAAATTCAAAACTACACAATATTTTTCCCCAAATTACATTGTTCATAATATCCGTCACTATATATCTCGTCACGAAGGGCAATTAAACCACATTCTAACAATGAAATGAGGTGGTGACACTCAGACATTTTTAGTGCATAAGTATACCTACGGATAAATAGATTCAAGAATCTATTAATAACTACAGCCAAAGGTGTCATTCGAAAGCTTCGATAGGTATATCTGTATATGAACGATAGCTATCGTCCTTCAGGCTTCAATGCCCACCGCACATCGCTCTGACGTCCACAGCCCGTGTAAAGTAGTAACTGTCGCCAGAGACAAACTACTCGTCCTCAACAAAAAAAAAAGAAATATATTTTGATGATCATATTAACTCGTAACCAACACACTATAATATATCTCCCACGCAAGAAAAAGGCGTGTCTCGAATTTATTAGGTACCTAATTAATTATACTAAAATTTAATAATAGGGGTCATCGTTCTTTATCACCCGGTATAGATAAGTTGTTTTATCTGGCTTACTCACGCGAATTCAATAGTACGTACTTCAGATAAGTGATTGACGTAGGCGGATAGAAACTATTTACGAAACGCTATTACTGAAAGGTCATACGGTAACAAGGTGACCTTTTCTTTGCTTAGTTACATATTTAGTAAATAGTTTACCTATATGTTGGCGGACAAAGCCCTCTGTAGGGGTTGACCTTATGTGACACGCCACTACAATAAGTGCTGAGAGGTCTCAATATTTTTTCGATCTCTAAATTACCGTCTCTAAATCTCTAAATAGCCTGAAAGTTTGAATATTTATAAAAGTGCCCGCTAAACATGGCCCTGATTCCTTGTGCCGGAGTTGCCAATTAAAAGTGTAATCATTTTTATTGCAGTAACATATCCATTTGATTTGACAAAGACGAGACTTCAAATACAATCAGAGGTAGCAGCTGCTAAGCATGGTTTCAAGGTGAGTGTCTTAAAAAAAGGTTTTGAACGCTCAAGGAGTTAGATATGAAATTTAACAGGATGAAGCAGTACCTATATTAATTCCTTTCATTTTACATTTGACGAAGAAATAACTTAGAGGTTACCTAGGAGGTTTATGTCTGATAAAAAGAGGATTAGGGTTTGATCCCTGCACTAGTAAATCATATTGTATATGCACGAATATCGCTATTAGATTAGATTGTTTCTGTTAGTAATATGCAATACAAGTATAATTTCTGCTAGATTTGCGACTAGTTTAGATGGCGTTCTTTGAATGCTTAGAGAACCGAAAGAGTCAGTTCCTGAGGAAACGTCCTCAAAAAATTGGTAAAACCCATTATTCTATTTGTATTAATTAGCATGCGCATGGATTAAAGAAAATAAGCATTTGATTAAGCAATAAAATATGGAATGCGGATTAACTAATTGCGCTAGTTACAGTAAAGTACCTATAGTCTTATCAAATGTCGATAAAATGTCATAAATCTATTTATTGTTATAATCCAACTAAGTATGTAGGTTAAGTTACGGATTGCTCAATAGTCCTCTTGGTAAATAATAATAGACTTGGGAATTTTAAATATCAATGGAAAAGATAAGGGGAAAACACAAATATCGTACTAAAATAACGAGATCTGCAGAAGAACCAAAATGCGCGGCATAGCGGTCACGATAGCCAGGTAAAAGTGGCAAAGAGGGCACAGTAGGGTACTGTGTTTTGACCGGGTAATAAACTACTGACTGAATCGCTGATTAAAAATGTTCTTATTTCATGTTAGATAACTTTCATAGACAAAAATTCCGTCCTCCAAAAGACTTTTTGGTTTTGGCATGTATTTGATTTCTGATCTTTCCCTTCAGGTGGAAAACCTTGGCATGGTAAAAACTGCTGTCGGTATAGCAAAGAATGAAGGCGTCGCGAAACTATGGAGCGGGTTGATGCCTATGTTTCAACGACACGCTATCTATTCTGGATGTCGGCTAGTATTCTACGAACACTTTAGAAACAAATTCAAGGATGCAAGTGGGAAAGTATCACTTGGAGTCGCGTCTATAGGTTAGATTATTTCCTAATGTTTTATAACAGTAATTTTTTTTTAAAAAAAGGAGATTCTGAGGCATTACGTGATTATAAAATGAGGAAAATTACCAATTAAAGGGAAAGCTATCAAACAAGAAACTAGATAGTTTCTTGAAAAAACTGTTTAAATTTTGCCCATACATTTATTATATTGCGAAAATAAAAGAAGGAAAACTTGTCAATAATGTTTAGCGTTAGGGAACTAGAATGTTCTTTGTATTAATTAAACTAATTTTCGTTAAATTCCTGTGACAAAGAGCATGATGTAGTTAAGTACAAGAATTGTTTAAAAAAAAAACAAGGAAAATGTTTCGTAAAGTATAGAGTTCCATGAACAAGTTACATAATCTGAATCACTGCCTTTCTTTATAGTCAAATCCGTTGACATATAACTGAACGGACCAGCTACAACATAACGTAATTCCTACAAAGTTCCGCAGGTGGATTGGTTGCGGGATCTTTGGCACAGTTCATCGCTTCACCAACTGATCTAGTCAAGGTACAGATGCAAACTGAAGGTCGACGAGTAGCACAAGGCAAAACACCACGTTTTAGGAACTGCAGGCAGGCCTACGTGATTCTTTATGCTGAAAGTGGGATCTTAGGATTTTGGAGAGGTGAGATTAATTTAAATGTAATTATCGTACCTAAGTAATTAGGTTTGTTTTTGTTTTTTGAAATAAATCCAAAAAAAATTACATAATTTTAAGTTCGAGTATGTAGGGTTCATACAGAGGTGTCTCTTTTGAGTATAAGCAGATATTGAGACTGTGATCCCCTATATTTTATTCGCTAACCCCATATTGGACGTCAAGAATGTTTTTTTGTATGAAATTGCAAGTATGAATACCCGTAAAGCTAAGGTCCCTTTCATGTCGGACGTTTGCAGCGCCGAAATTTAAAGAGCCCTTACAGTAAATTTAATTGATTTGAATTATTTGGTAATATTTTGCGGTCTTCTTTAAAGTGACTGACCGTAGTTCTGGGGCGGTCCACCGGGACCACTCCATGGGTCGGAATTGCACAAGCAAGAGGTGCATTGCTTTAGTTCTCTAAAACTCGGTAGTCTCTAGTCGAAATTAGTTTAACTAAAAAAGGTTTTATGTTATAGGAGCCATACCAAACGTACAACGTGCTGCTCTAGTCAACGTGGGGGACCTGGCAGGTTACGACTACACGAAACAGTTACTATTAAAAGAATTTGGCATGGCCGATACTTTAGCAGTCCACGCCGCTTCAGCGTTTACTGCAGGCTTTGTCGCTGCTGTACTGGGAACACCCGCAGATGTTATCAAAACACGACTGATGAATCAACCTGTTGGTCCTGATGGAAGGTAAATATTACCTACATCTTCAATGCACTATTGAATCACTACGTTGTCTTACTCTTACGGATGATTGACGGAATAAAATACCTATGATTTAGTACAGATTTATGCTAAAGAACACTCAATATTAAATAGATATCGTATGAAGTTCTTATTCTTAGCATTCCAATAGTAATCGATGAAGAAACAATTACGACTGTAATAGTGTCTAAGACATTTTACCCAGTTGACAAGTGGCATTATAAAACGCATACTGAGAAAGTTTAAAAGGTAAAAACGCGTTGACAATCACCTTTACTATACGCCATTCCCATGCATTCGTAACCGAACTAAATAGAAAATGTATCGAAAATTAAATCTAACCAACACGGATAAAAAAGTAATTTCGTACACGCGCTAAACTACGTGCGAAGATACATTGCGAGACATATCTAACAGGTAAAGGCTTATCGGTACTTATCGGGGAATATTCATTTACATGACACACCGTTCGATAGTATTATCAATTCTAATTCACTCATTTAAAGCCGAGATAGTACTTTCGATGCCAATTCCTGTAACCTTGATATCAGTTGAGTTTGCTACCGGAATCGAATAATGCTAATGATTAGTCGACTAATAGTTAGGTAAAGACAAAAAAAATTATTGACTTCTTACTGAAAACATTCAATCGATTCTAGTATCTCCTCTTTTGTTCAGACCTCTAAAATTAGTAGGTACCTACTTTGTTTTCCTGAAATTTTAAGAATGTAAGTAGTTAGATAGGTTAAAGTACAGTAACATAAAACAGTCACCCCAACAAAGCAATGTTAGATGTAGATCCACGCGTATTGTGAATGTACGGCTCCGGTATTCGGTAATAAGCTCAACCTCGGTCGAGGTTACAGGAATGAGGTCAATGTCATCATCGCAACGTGTAAAATAGGACGCAGCCGTTCGAATACTTTCTAATACATGAGTCTCAGATAGAACTGTGAAGTTGTTTGTATTTAGAATTTGGTTTTATACGATAATTGTGATCTTTTATGAGTAGTTGGCACTGTTTATTATACGTAGCACCGGACACCTTCGAAACGTGAAAACGTTGGCGATCAATAAAATAATTGACACTTTTTGAACGGTACAATTCCGTTATTTCTTCTATACTAAACGTGTTACTACACATATCTATCCGGTAATTTAATTAAAGCACTGAGGAAGTTTTAAGACCACGGATACACTGCTGGAAAGATGGTTAACTTTTTTTTATCAAGTTTTTGTTTTTTTGTCTTTAACCTACCTATATCGACAAAATCAATAATCGATTAAATGTGGCACACTGAGATTATGAATCTTTAATCCATCATCATGCACGGGTAACAATAATGACTACTTTTCTCATTTATGTGACGATCGATACATCAACGCATTAAACAAAAACGATACGGAAATTGCTCGTTAATTAAATGAAATATTATAGGGATTTCTATGAAACGGTAATATAAGCAGGAACCCGCTTTATGCTTTTTTTGTGAGTTACATAATATGTATATTCTAGTATTCACTAGTTTTACCCAAAATGTAATCAATTATTTTAATTGTATTAAATCTAAGACTATACCTATACCTACCCACCTACACTAAATATTCTGGTTCTTTTATATTTTTAACTTTCTTCGGTTATCGATAAGCCATCTTTCTTGAAACTTTGACACAACTGTCCTTCTGATTAACCAAAAATGTAGGGACAACCTCTAAATGGTTTTACACCCACCAACCCCTAATACACTAATATTGAACTTTTCTGTTTTCAGGGGTTTAATGTACAGCGGTATGATGGACTGTTTCAAGCAATCTATCAAGAACGAAGGAGTGTTTGCAATGTACAAAGGTTTCTTACCACTTTGGATGCGATTAGGACCTTGGGCATTAATCAATTGGATAGCATTTGAGAATATAATGCTTGCTATAGGCGGACGTACCTTTTAAATGTTTAAGTAAAGTTAGTTTTTGAGGCAAACGATAATGTTATTCTAGGGAAATTTGTGCTGTCTCGGTTAGACAATATATTTTATCCCGCGTAAAGATGCTTCGTACCTACCTACTTACATCAAAAGTTGTGTGTACAATTTAAGTAATGCTGAATTGCATAGCAATGTTAAGAATATTTTTTATTAGAACGTATCCTAAAATGGTAAAAAGCTACCAGCTGATTTTATAATTCAAATAGTTTTTTTTTATTTTAAATTTATATACTTACCTATTGTTAGATTGGAACTATGATTATGTACTGAAGAAAATAGGCTTATTTATGTAGATTTATAAATTGTGTTTGTTCAATAGTATTTTATGTTTCGTAATGATCATGTACCTATCAGGCTCTAGCAAGCTTTTCGTCCATACAATCTCGCAATGAAGCCTGGCAAAGCCTTTGCTTATGTAAGTTTCTACATTAGAACTAAGGCAACAAAATAAATAACGAACCCATAAGATAATGTCACAGGGTGTTATCTGTATAATTTAATATACATTACAATTACCTGTTGGCATTAATAAAATAAATACTGAGGTACCAGAGTGAGGATTTAGAAAGACCCTCCTCAGAAATTGAGAAAGACCTTCTGTTTGTGAACGAAACAACTAGTTGCCGTAAACTTAAACTAGCGTTGCGTTAAACATATTTATACTTACTTGAAGTCGTAACTGTAAAGCACTAGGATATTTAGACCACATGACGTTTGTTAACAACACTTTGTGGATGTAATAGAACAAACAATGTCTCAATAAATAGGCAATAGGTATGTAACAAAGAATTTAATATAAGTAGGTAAATGTTATATATTTTTAGAGAAGATATCTAAGCTTATCAATTATGTGCTTATTATTTATAAGTTTTTAAGTCATCTTCTTTTTATTCAGAATTATTTTTCAATATATTTTTTTATAAATTTATACAAAAAAGCTTGCACAAAGATCCCTACTGCCTTTTATTGTATTTTTAAAGTAAACCTTGACAGCTACAATTTTAAAACATACCTAAGTTGTTTAGGGCAGTAAAAATGTTTTTAAATATCAGTCACACTGATTCCACAAACTAAAACTAAGATGTAACATTTATTTGTTTGTCTTATAAGAATCATTTCTAATATTTTGGAATTGCCGTACCATTGTATGGTATACTTAAATACCTATGCTATCTACGTTAGATTAGGTACATCGTACATCAAAGCAAAGAACAAAATAACTGTTAAAATAAATGATATAAAAGTTATAAAACTCGAGGCATATATTTCGCTTGCCTCGATATAAAAATATATTCACAGCGCGCTTTCAATTGGTTTTTTTAGGTTGATTTAAATAGTTTTTTGTAGTCAATGTGTTACAAGTTAATTATGTCAAGTAGGTATTGACATGTATCACAAATAAATAGTAATAAATTGTTTGGATAAAATAATCATTTTGTTAAAATGACCACATTGTGCCTACACACGTAGTTTATTAACAAATGATATTTTGTGATATAATCCAGACAGTAGAATAAGCGTTACAAATATGTTTTAATTAGTTTTATAGTGCTTATAAAGTATGAGTCGCATTATTATTAGAGGACTTGTTCACTGTAAAGGCGTGTATAGAATGTCACAGTTGTCCGTAAAGGATAAAATCCCTTTCTATAAAAGCAATGCCGATAAGTAATAACACGGGCTGAAACACGCACACTGTGCAATCAATATTTTGTTCGGTATTTTTTTAGGAATGCATAGGTACTATGTGCGTTTATTTTCCTACAAATGGCATTGTATAATAATAAACAGTAAGCGCAATCTCGGCCGGCTTGAACTTCTTGCAGATAGCTGCGCAGATAGCACTGGCGGGGGGCGGGGGAGGGTGTTTTATTTCTTCTTCTTTCTTCTATATGGCAAACTATGCCGACAATTCTGCCAGAGTCCAAAGTGCTATGACTTAGTATGAAGTGATAAAAACCAAAACACTAATTTAGATTGGTTGTTTTATTTGTTCCTGTCATACGCTAACTTCAGGCCGTCAAGTTGTTTGGCGAAAACTGTAATTGGTATTTTTGTTTTAATGGGTCGATGTCCTCTGTACAACAAGGAGTATTGTATACAATAGTTTTAAATCACTATGGGCTGTCTTTAAAACTGTAACCAGAGATCAAAGTATAAATAGACGACATAGTTGTCTCTCATTCATACACTTCTAATCCTTAGTAATGAGTGCAGCAGTAAGGTCATCGATTTTTTTTAAATATTGTGTCCTAAATAAGTCATAAGTACTATAATGTTGAGCTGTGTGGTTTAGATACTGTTATATTTAGCAATTGTTAAAACAAAATGTGATGTTATTATTTAATAAATTATTATAACTGTTATTTCTGAAGTTTTAATTATTACTCCTCATTACATACCTAACTTTGTTTCAGTTGGGTTGTGATTATTTTATCATGTGGGTCATAACAATCATTTGTGAATGGTACTTACATAAATATAAAGAGCAAAATGTAATTTCAAGTAAGACCTCTTGTATGGTAGCCAAATACGTAGTTTATGTTTTCAGAAGCACTAAAAAAATATTGTTATAAAATAAGTACATATATGCGTAAAGCTGAAGTTTAAAATAAAACAAACAAATATAATATTAAATTTATTAGTAAAAAATATTATACATCTTCCACAATATTGGAGAATCATAACTTAAATTATTTAAACATTTTGATTATTATAGATTATAGCACTTCCGATTTATTGAAACATGCCTTTATGCACTCGTCACTAGTATAGCCATAAGCACAATATAACCTGATCGCATTATGCTATAGCTGACCAGTCAGAACATGCGCGTTACATTATAGGTTACGGAGATGTACCACACATACTATAATAATATAATACACACAGTTTAAATGCTTTGATGCAAAGGGAAATTTCTTTAAACAATTTACACCACTCAATCTTAAGCTGCGGTTTCACTAAGTAAAACAGAGACCTACCAAAATCGACTAAATAGACGGTAATAGTATTTTTAAGCAAGCTATGCCAATTTTGCACGTCTCTGTTTGTAGCCACTTTAAAGAAAACACAGCTTTAAACGTTAGTTCACATCCAACGACCGGTCTTCGACAGTCAGTTAGTATTAAAATTCTATCAATCATGTTTCCATAAATATAGTAATTTTGGGTACAATACAATAACAAAAATAAATATCTACATTGGATCAACGATCACTCAAGTTCTTAATTTCAAGTCTTGACTAAATGTTAACGCTAACTAAGTACAATGACACTGCCGAACGCGTGCCACGCTGTTACACCTGATCGATATACTATTCGACATATTCGACTATTCGATAGCCACTATCGACTACCACGTCGCGTTGCATCGCCTTACTAATACAATGAATTATTTTACGTTAAACATTTTAGACACTCTCATTTATTACGATTCGTAAATTGTAAAATACGTACATATATTATTATTAACGGGATTAGCGTCAAACTAATACGACAAAAGCTATCATAAGCGCAGTGTTACAACGTATAACATTGTTATATAAAATACATCGCTCAATATATACTCAATTGTTTCTTTAAAAAAACTTGTCAATATATCTTTTATTTTAGAAATGATTAAAATTATTGTGGCATTACAAATTGTGCGTAACACAAACTGTTCTTTCATTATAACGAGGGCTAAGCTTTTGGAGGACATTTATTAATATTCTACATGATTAATGTACCAGATTATACACTCTTGTATACCAAGCATTAAAAAAATAACATCGAAATACATGTAAAACCGAACTTAAAATTAGTACTTAACTAACGTATAAATGGTAAATATTTTAATAATGAGCATTAAAGACTAATACAAGGATAAATAAATGGTCATATTTTTAAAATCACATCAAATAAGAAAATCTATACAATTACACTTGAGGGGAGTGATCAGTTAAAAACCGAGTTGATCCCTTTACCTTTTATTACTAAACGTATATATAAAAAAAACTACAAATAACATTCTGGCACGTTTGTCGAGGATAAAATAATCTCTCATCCAGCGTTTGTCACAATATAAAAAAAATGAGAGGACAATAATAAATTCGTCTCAGAACAATGAATACGATGAACACGACACAAATTTTTGTACTACCAAATTACATCTTACTGTATTGCAAAAATCAAGGCAGTTTCAACATGCGAGTAAAATGGACAGACATTACGATTACGAAACGCTAATTATTGTTATAAAATATTATATTAAAAACGTCGTAATCAAATAGCTGTAGGACACTAAGCACCATATTATACTCGTCACAAAACATTAAAAAAATTATCAAATCATTATCCGAGCATAGACATTGATGACACTGTGTGTCTTTAAATACAAAATTCAATAACTCTTGACAATTCTAGTTTCGCGTAAAATCGCTACGACATGCACTATAGTAAAACCAAGAAAACTATAACGTTTTCATGCGACAGCTTTACTTATATTAGTTGAATTTCGATGTAAATGTTTTAGCGCGAGTTATTGATATGATGACGGGTACGCTAGGGTATGGTGTGATCAAGGTCCGCCGCCTGGTGAACGGGGTAAGACGGCTAGGGCGAGCGCGTACAACTATGAGTGGTACGCGGTCACGTACGACGCGGGGAAGAGGCCGCGCCGGTGTGCTATCTCGCCCTGGGAAAGAAAAAACGTTATTCTTACATTATAAAATTCGTACATTCGTGCATTGTCATCAGACGGACAGAAAATAATTCAGACATGGTGCAAGATTTGAAACTACACATTCCTGATCAGTTCGACCCAGAGACCTTTTTTAAGGTCGTCGGTCCACCTAGCTGGGGGGCGTCTTACACTACGTTTGCCGAGTTGCGGTCTCCACTTTAGGACACGTTTGCTCAAAAAGGTTTCTGGGTCGGACTGGACTTGCGCGAAAGGCGCAGAACCGTGATCTGTGGCGCGTGTTGGGGGAGGCCTATGTTCAGCAATGGACTGCAATAGGCTAGTTGATTGATTGATTCTTCATCAGCTGCGTACAACGTTTACTAGAGCAAAGAGTCGTTTAACTAGCTATACTGCAGGGACGTGCTTGCTCTTATGATGGAAGTAAACTTTTTATATTGTCACCACGCTAGCCAGAGGGATTGGTATAGGCTTTATATCAAGGCTTCCTTCTTTTTGTTTCCGTAAAGAGAAAATCTGGATGTATTCATCGTCTGTCATCATACGAATACCTTTTTTAAAGGCTTTTTATTTAGTAATTTGATACTATTTATTGTACCACAAAAGCAACGATGTCTTCTAATTGCACTCAAGTGCGTCTTAGGTTAAAAATGTATTTGTAATATGTATTTAATTCAGTGGAAACGAAAAATCGAAACGTACCTGCCACCAATGTTGATCGGAGCGGTCGGTGACAGTAATGACGTCACCACGCCTAAACTCCAACTCTCCTGCTTCTTGCGGCGTGAAGTCGTACAATGCCTGCACCAACATCTGTAAAAGTAACCCAAATTCTGTCATTAAAAGCACTTAAATTGAATACTCACATTTATTACATTAAACATTTATTTATTTATTAAAAACTAGCTGACCCGTGCCCACTTCGTTACCAAAACGCGTCCCTTTATTAAACATATTTCATTACTGCTCTACTACTATTAGTCATAGCGTGATACTATATAGCATATGACACTCCCAGATAAATGACTATTCAACACAAAAAAAATGTTAAAAATCGGTTCATAAGATCCAGAGATTACCCCCTACAACGTCACAAACAAACAAACACACAAACTTTACCTCTTTATAGTATTAGTATAGATAAAACATTTAATCAGGTCTGAATGTAGCCCGATGTCAATTTAGGTATTTTATTATAAGGATTTTTATAATTCATAGCTATGTTTGAATGTACCCCTTGTCCGAAACCGAAATAATAATCTTGCTGTTGGAGACACATCAAGAATTGTTCAGGTGATATGAATTATACGAGCTGTGTTAGATCCCTTTGGGGATCAGTTCCAGTTAGTGCAGTAAGAAAAACATTGCCTAATAAACCCTTGTGGGCAGTCTAAACTCAGGCAATACTATCATTTGTTACCTTATAGTTTAAAAATCGGTCTCGCGTTCGTAAATCTCAAACAGTTAAGTCTCCCCTTATTATTTTTTTCCGATAAACAAGACTGGACTGTAATAAGAAAATCTATAACGCTATTTCGCTCATTCCTAATACAAAACATGTAAGTACATATAGAAAGAAGAAAGAAAATATTTTTATTCAATAAAAACACGGAGACTGAATTGATAATATGAATATTTTAATACTATGAATTGTAATAACTGTTTTGTGTCTTGTATTTGTGCCGATTGTCTTCGTTTTATATTTCAAGTATCTATACGGAAGAAAACTTTACTAGTGACAGGACTGCTTCTAATCTATGTCTAATAAAAGTTGGCGACAATCATCAGTTGCTATGAGGTGATCATCATAACTGTAAAAATCTCCCACTGCAGGAAGGAGCATCTTCCAATAACGGAGAGAAACCTGACTCAGTAAAACTTCGCTTGCCGGATAATAGAGTTTTATGTCAAATTTTCCGTTTTTTTCTGTTTTCGTAAATAATAGCTTTCTTTGACTTTTCTGTTAGTCTTTGTCTACATAGTTTTTCTTTTACTATATTATAGATGTCGCATTATCATCTGAGTCTTAAAGTCATATCATTTCTCTATATCTATCTCGCTTGCACTTACGGGTATTTTACATAAGAATAGAAATTCTTATGTAAAATCTTCTATCTCTTCTTGGAATACTTTAATGTTAACGTGTTTTATATAGTGTATAATTAGACGCGCTTAAAACTTTTATCGATTAATTGTATGAACTCAACATTCTGCTGAAACAAATACCTAAGGTATGTAGGTATTTTAACTTACTACTCATGTAAATAACCATTTTTAGTTAATTCGTGTTTTTATTTCCTTAAGAGCTTTTCCCTAATGGATACGTCAATCCTTATCTTAATCCTACGAAGTACCTACATAAAAAAAATAATTAAACTAATCCCGTAATGAAGACAATCGGAAAATGCTTTGTCTGTTCCGGGCGTTAACTTTATTCTTTTACATGTTTAATTTGTTTAATTTACATGCAACTTTTCTTTTGTTTTGGATAGTATTTTCTTAGATCAGTTACGTAAGGCTTTGGGTACTTGTGTGAAAGAATGTCATAGATGAGCAGGTGATAAAAAAAATACGAAAAAAATCATTTATGTATTTAATTGTCTCAAACACTTGGGGGGGACTTTAAACCCTATCCTACTTATACAGCATAACTACTTAATTTACTTATAAAATAATAATCAAATTTATAAAACCCTGGATTGTCTGTGTGGGTGCAGTGTCCAGACCTTACGACCAAGTTTTAGGTTCAATTAGGCCTCCTCACAACGCGTTATGGGTCACCTTCACTCCAAAAAAAAGTAATTGATCAGAGTTCTTTCATGAACTATTAGGTTAATTAAGTTGAAAAACATTGAATGGCACGTGGTTCACTATGAAAAATTAATTGTATTCATTTAATTAGCTAAGTGATACAGCCATGTTGTTGGGTGTGAACTAGTACATGCGTTTCTAATAAGAATAGTGATATGTGTATAGTGTTCGCGGCAAATTGGCAATTTTTTTGGACTTTCATTAAAACGCCCAAGTAAATTAAATACATTTTATTAACGGGAACTATATTAAGAGTGCTGTTAATTTATTCATATAAGATTGAATATTTATTACCTACTGCCTTTAATTTATGGCACACATGTGCAAGTAAAACGTTATATTGTACCTACCTATCAATAACATACTCAATATACAAAAAAAACTGTTTCCTATTGATTTTCCTTCCTGGGTTCTATAATCTCTAAAGCATTTAAATTTTAGAAAGTATCTCATTTTCAACATGCCTCATACGAACACACCTAAATATTTATTGGAAGCTATTCTATGAATACAAGTAATCAGAACAGAATGAAATGCTTACATACTTTAAATGCGTGAATGTAAAGACTTGCAATATACAATTTTAGCGTTAATTTCCGCAAGAAATTAATTAAGCCTTATTTACAATATTTACAGTCGATATGCATATAAAAGCAATTTACACAGAGAAGACTCGAAATTTCGGTTAAAGAGATAATTTAATTCATACCTACCGGAAAACGCAACCTTGTAAAATTAACGTCATTTGTCTCATATGATGATAATAAATTATAATAATTAAATAAGTACCTATGATAGAATGTTTTATTGTACGAATCCAATTCTAGTTTCCTCCAAATTCTCCACAAAAATGCAAGTAGAGCAATATTTTATAGAAAGATGGCTGTTGGTGTTGTAAATCCGGTAATATTCAATAAGGCACTAAAGTTGACACCTTATTGGAACGTTTAGATTGTGTTCTATTCCTGTATGACATAAAACTATGTATTCATAAATGTGTGATCTGTTTTGCACGTAGCTTTGTACCTATTGTATTCCAACTGAGTTTTTAAAAGTCTAAACAGTCAGATTTAATCTTTAGGGTGGGAAGTAATAACAACAATAAAAAAAAATCTAGTTCTATATTGCACATAAACATTTTATTTGTTTTATGGACTAACAGTAAAACTAACAGTCCCATGATATTTTCGTTTATTAAAACAGAGTTTGTTTAGTAACTGTAATTTTAGCATACATATAAGACCATCTCTGGTTTGTAACCATTAAATCTAGAAACAAGAACATATTCACATAAATACATTTTTAAACAGACATATATCTACATATAAAACACGAGAAAAGAACCGTGTCCTCTGCATAGTAGACGGATAGTAGTTCAGAAGGTAGTCTTTACAGAGAAAATAGAAAATGACAAACTACAGACAATATGAAACAGAAATCCGACAGATAATAGAGTAGGGGAAACAGGGGTAATGGGGGTCAGCGGGTAATCGTGGTCAATGTATTATGACTAAAATTAAAAGACGACAATACTACGCCCCGCTCCCGCCCGATCACCCGTTGTTCCTTCAGAGCGTTTGCGCATGAAAGACGTGTTTTGTTTTCCCTCGACCATTTATTTCTTATTTGTTTGTAGATGCCGAAATCACAACTTATATTAAGGGTTAGAGGGTTTTCTAAGAAGTAATGCCTTTAAGTTAGATTTCCTGATGCCACTAGTATAAAACTAAAGTAATGTCATTTTATACGTTATTGAAGGAGTTTATAGAGAATAATAACTTAACTCCAAAAAATATTTATAATTGTGATGAGACTGGGATACAGTGCAGGATCTTGGCAAGATTTTGGCCCCAAAAGGACAAAAACGAATTGATTCTGTGACTAGCTGGAAAAGGAGTAACATTGTGATGTGCAATGAGCGCTGCGGGGGAATTTATCCCACCAATTTATTTGCCAGGAAAAATAATGTCTTCACAACTGGAGAACGATGGTACTACAGGACTATATACAGGGGTTCCGATAATGGTTGGATTAACGAGCAACTCTTCTTTGAATCGGTTGTTTCTAATTCCCCACATGATGACCACAATTACCCGCATGTAAGGACAATGCCTTTCAAAGATGTTTTTTTAAGTTTAACTAAGTATTACCAAAGTATGTTTCTAAAACTATGTAAAACTGATAGTTTAATAAATATATTAACCCTTAACTATAGTGGTGAAAAATAATCACGTATCTATAGTCGTGGGGTCCATTGGACCCATGTATTTTTAAACGGCAATAAAAATGAAAATATTCGGAATAATTAATAAAATGTTTATTAGTTTTATTATTTATTATATAACAAACATATTTTTTTATAAAATCAACCATAGGAACATATATTTCTTACTTTAATTTGTACTTTTCATGAATCAGTCGAAGTTTCCTTAACCTAAAAACAAGTATACGTAAAAAAAAGAAAAAAAAATGAAACTGGTCGCAAAGTGAAAACAAAAACAATTTTCTAAAATAAAAAGATATGTTTTACAAAAACATACACGAAACAAAAAAATAAATTTTAAAACAAAAATTTTGACAACAGTTTTATTTCACCTACTCACAAACATGGACTGCAAACAGTTTTTGCACATGTCATGCAAATAGGCTGCTTGCACTTAGTACATAAGTGAACAGTCTTGGCTCTCTTAGCAGGCTTGCAGAATGAGCACCTCTTCATTTTGTTTCTATCTAATTTCTGGCCTTCACCTGGTTCAATGCTTGGAAGATGAATCTGTAGGGCCGTGGCAATGTTCGTTCTAAGTTGTGCAGGCAGAAGTTGCAGCATTTCTCACAGAAACTAAATTTTCTTCCTCATCACTGCCTAAATCAGCATTCAGCCATTGCTCTATTATGTCTTCCCGATTGGTTGACATGATGAAAAACTGAAATAAAACACAAAAACAATTAGAATGGAATAGTTGTAAAAATTACGTATCTATAGTCGTGGGTCCAATGGACCCATGCAATATGCATTTACGTACCTTAGGAGCAGCGCGAGAAATACGTCCGTCTCCCTGCGTACGCGCTGGCTTACTATCGGAAGGTACTGAGGTGCGCGGGGAGCTCCACCACCCGCAGCGCTTTTAGTGCTTGTTTAAAGAATCACCATGGGTCCAGTGGACCCACGACTACAGTTAAGGGTTAAGTAGAACAGTTATTTTAATAAAGCCTATTCAAATTATTCTGGTTTTTTATTGATTCTTGCTTAAGTGACCCTCATTACCCCCTTTTCCCCCAAGTATTATATACACAATAATTAATAGTAGTGAATATATTGATAATAATATGGTAAAATACATAAATAATATTTACCACATATTCAGTTTTAATGAAAAATTAAATACAATGATTATGTATAAATATACAACACACACTTATTTCTATTTTATAAGTGGATAATACAATAATAATATAATACTTTCTATATATCTCAGCATTAGGCAGATATATCGACAATACTTTTTATTCCATGACCTAAATAAATAAATAAAGAGACCTATAACATATTACAACATACAATCAATATACATAATATTTACCGTTGATCCAAAACTAGGTTAGGCCTGCAAAATTATTGTAATACTAGGCATGGGCGTTGTCAGGAAAATGGTTAAGGGGGATCAAGAAAACAGTCCTTGATAATCACTGTACTAATTAAAAGATTCAATTAATTAAGTGGGAATAATAAACCCCCAAAACCAAATCCCAGTCACGCCCATGAAAATAATGGTGTCATTAAAATAAAACCTATGACCATTTGTATTAATGAGTTATTTGAGTAATTATGTAAATTTACGGGTTTGATTTTACTGAGAGACTAAATACATCTAATGAAATTATGAAATTCATCTGTATAAAAACATTATGTACAACATTTAAATGCATGCATGCGAAATGAATTTCGAAAACTTAATTTTTAATATAGTATTAAAGAGATTTATTTGATTTTGAATTGCAGGAAAATAACAGAATATATAAAAACATAATTACTCTTTAGAAAAGCAGGCGAAGGTTTTAAATTAAATTGTAATTGTTTACATAATTCGTATCTAATAATACAACATAGAGACGCATACAAAACACTTATTCTCGATCCATGAGCACGCAACAGAAGCTGAAGCAAGTAGGTCGTTTATGTATAACGGTTTTCCTGTACAGGAGCTAGTACTATTTATTCCTACTTTCCTCATTTGCACACACTCACAAGCAAAAAAATTATACAACCAAATACGTAGTTGTATGAGTCACGATAATAAAGTCAGTAATCATTCAATGAAATGCAATGACCTGTTAACTCGCCGTGGGAAAACCTTTAGGACACAATTGAAATGTACATTATCTTCATTCTATGTACACGCATGTAATTTAAATGTACATAAGTTGTTACATTGCGGGCGAAATATACTAAGGTGACGGTACCGCTACATAGATATTACTTTGTCACAATAATATTCTATTGTAAACTCATGTTCTATCTGAGTGAGCACGCGGCTACTCACGTAGGTATATTGAAAAGCGCTTTCCTACTAAGGAAAAGTCTCGTTCACTTTGTGCCATGAACGATGCTTTATTTCAGAAATTACTTTATAAGCTCAGCTAAAATAAACCCAATTGAGGTAGATTCCAATGACGTATGTTGAAGTTGACTATTATGTACGAAGTTTTTTCATTTTATTTGTTTCACTACAAAGAACTAAAACTTCCATAACAATAAATCGTAGACAGAGCCTTTGCCTTCGATTTGTAACCTTCCACACATGTATAATAGCTTTTAATTAACCAAATAATACGGAGCTGCAACGCTGTAGTTACATTAATTATGCGTAACCTTAAGTTTCTGTCGTGTAGAGTTACTCAAATAATACGAACCATTGTATAGGGTTTAGGCAAAGAAGTCCAGTTACACAAATAAGACGTAGCCTTAAACAACGTTTACTTTATGTAATATGCCTTAAATAATGTCGTGTGCAGTCGTCTAACCAATAATACGTAGCTTTAAATAACATTTGGTAAAATTGTCTACAGTTACTCATGTAACACGCCAGACTTAAGTAACGTTTGAGTCATCTAAATTTATTCAAATGATAAGTAGCCTTCAGAACATTATGTATAGTCATTGATAGTCCTACAAATATACCTAAATTTAAGTGACGATTATGATCATACCCTTACCCAAATAATAAAAAGTTTTAACTAGGCTACAGTAAATAACAAAACCTAAAAGTTACATTTTAGAGTTACAGAATGTCTTAAAACCAAAACTAATACATACGATTGCAATTAGTCGATGCGTTTACTTTCCTACTGTACATAAAGGACGGTTGTTCCAAATATAGAAACGCGTTATCAGTTAGAGGTATGTCAGTAACTAAAGACCATAAATTCCCAGTTCTGACCGGGTTATTTTTGTTATATCAGGGTCATAGCGAGCGCTTGTTCTGTTCACTCACATACGATACGTTTCACGAAAACGTATTGACAGAGTAAATCTTGTTAATGGAAACTAAAGGATAGAGTTCCTTTTGCTACTATTTACTTTCATTCAAATGTTACTCTTATTGGCAACAATATCAATAGACATTACTTAAGTATTAACCTCTCTGTCAACTTTATCGGAGCAGGAAAAACTAGGTTCTATAATTATATTCCCGTAATCTAGTTAAGTACGTGTTCCTTTTTCCTATTAGCACTATCGATATCTAATGAAAGTCTTTGTAAGTTTGTATTGCCTGTTAGCTAGGAAAGTCACTCAAGTTATAAATTATGTAGCTATAATCCGTGTTTTATCTCTATTTCATAATACTTATTTTCATAAAAGTCTATGCAATATTAAAATGTTTTAGATAGCAACAAAAATTCTTAATTAAAATTTGCAAACCTTTCATTTTCATTTGCTACCGAACGGCAAAAACGATTGCAACCTTTAAAGAGGAACTATCATTTTGATAAAATCTTTTCTCATGGTGTTACACAATTTTCTTTGCTAACAGACCCTAGGAAACGCTGTGACTACTAATCTAGTCTGTTATTTCAACGTTATCTAGCCATCGGAGCGAAGACAAAAAGAGTCATGTCCGTGATCTGTCTAATCACAAATTTTTAATACAAAATCGGCACATAGATAAGCAATAACAGTGACCATTGCAAGAAAGAATCTATTTAGAAAATTTGATCTATTTACAAAAAGCACATTCAGTAAATAAGAACATGTATACAGTGAATTACAATGCAAATGAAATAGTCATACATAATAATCGAGAAAGAGATTAAAAGACATTAAGTTATAGAGGATAAAGGTCTTACCTCTTCGGGTACAACGTCCCTGAGCTTAACATCTTGCAGTCGGCTCACTGACGCGGTGCGATGATAGTCGACCAGTTCGTTCAGAGAATTAAACTTCACGACCCACAAGAAGAACTTGCTTGAAGCGTCCCGTAGTACTTTGAAATGTTGTACACCGTCCGGACATCTGGGAATGCATATAGACCGAAGAATAATAAATCGGGTTAACACAAACGTAAAATATTATTTCTGCAACTATTTTAGTGATGATGGAATACGTATCAATATATTTAGATCTATTAATAAAATTGTTTAACTTGTAATAGGTATACAACAATTTTATACAGAGAACACCTGAGGCAAACCGGCAGCCAGTTTTTAAATTCTAAGATCTGCGATATGTCTTATTCATATTTGAATTTTAAAAACCATTTTATATTCGCATGCTTGTTGTTGACTTTAAGTTATAGGTTGCTACGCAAAGGTCTTGGGACTCGAATTCTGTCTAATGCATTTTTTTACTGTATTAACTTAATAACTGTTTGCAGACCAACCCAAACATTAATAATAAAATTATAATAAATATTTACGGACATCTGTACTGTACACAGCGCAATCTGTTCCCAAAGTAAGCTAGGCTTATCCTGCTTGTGTTATGGGTCATGTAATATACCGACTACGCCACAGAGTTCGTTAATTATTATAATTAATGTGCAGGTATGCTCAAATACATATTATGTACACGTGTATAAACGCTTAGTTGTCTTAGGCAGAGACTACGAAAAGCCCTTATTACACTTCACAAAATTTCTTTTCTCTATCCGATGGGCTCTACAAGTGAGTCATACATACCAAATTCTTATTAATTAAAATAGCATAAATTGAATAATGCATAATTAATATACCTAACTATAAATGTTTTTAAAATTAGAAACCACAATCGTGAAAAATAGGTTAAAGGTCAACGATAATAATTAATGGGAAAAATGGAACCCAGCTGGATATAAGACAAATACATTTCAAGAATAATATTAATTAATAGTTCCGAAGCAAACAGCATTTAGGACATCAAGTGGCATCTTATGGCACACAAAATCATTTTTTAATGTTACCGTAAAAGTGCCCAATATTAGACTTTTGAAAATGGTTGACAAGAGTAAGCCAGACCTAATAAGGTATTGAGGTCAAGAATTGCATGAATTTGTTACAAGGAACCTTCCAGTCTATCTAAGTTTGTGCTGTTGTGCTTTGTAACATAATTTTATAATCTCACAGATTTTTGAGAGATTGGCCGTAAATTATGATAGATATTTAAGGTGTGTTAATTACTCTCCCTGCTTATGAATAAATTAAAAAACTTTTTCGATATTTTTCTTGAATAAAAAGTTTAAATGTAAATGAGGCCCGTTTATAAATCTATAGAACAAAACTGGTTTCAGCGCAATCACATTGCCGCGCTGATTCATACTATTTGACAGGGGAACAGGTTTTAGAGAAAACTTCACGAACATTATGACTGTTTTCCTACATTATATTTTTACATGCTCCCATTTCTATATACTTTCTTTAGCTCATGTTTAAGATTTCTAATGATTTATTATCTTTTATACATATTTTTAAATGAATCATCTTGTAGACGGGGTTAACGGCCAGTTCAATAGGTCAAGGATACCCATATGCGAGCCTATGAAATTCGTAGCCGGTAAAATTTGAACAATAAAACGGATATAGATGCTAAAGTAAACGATCTGCTTCGTAAACTATTCGCGTCCCTAAATTCTAGATAAAATGATTTCTTGGTACTACAAAATAAAACTTACGTTCGTCAGAAATTCATAGATATGATTGAATATATAGAATATAAAATATGTTTATGTCAATTTAATCAAGCCCACTAACGTTTTGTTGGTTTAGATATGAATATGACTAATGCCAAGGCAAAATCAAGACGAAATAAAACGTCGCCAAGTTGAGATGTGAGTCATGACGCGCTCCCGAGGCGCGAACTTTATTTTTTTTATTAACAACCAATTTAAACTGTAATGAAATTGTTTGTTGTGCGTCACCCCATAGACCACTTAACTATTAACTTATTGATCATTTGACAATAAGCTTATAAGGAAACATTAGAATGAAATGCGTAAGCTGGTTAACTATACCGATATATATTTGGTTACGGCAGTTATCGTAGGAGGTAATTAAAATGTATTATATAAATCAGAATATATTATGTAATACACGAGACATACAATAAATGTTTGATATGAAAAATATTGAGCTTTTCTATGGATATTCGGCAAACTAACAGGGTAGAACGTTTATAATGTTTTGTAAGCTGTTGGATTTTGGTATGGAATAGCAGACATTCTAGTAATAAGAGAAGAGCTCACTACAAAGTAATTACTTAACACAATGAACCGTTTTAGAGTGCAAGGGTTGGATATCTCTATCAACAATGGGTGAAGCTAAAAATACATATGTTTTTATAAGCTTCTAAAGAAGAACGTTACGTTTTTACTCGTTCTATTTGATTTTGGATCTTATAATTTACTATGGTAATTTAAATGCCGACAAACTGTTATACAGTTTGGCAGATAAAATATTGTATCCAATGTGTAACTTACTTTTAATAAAATAAAAATACAAAAAAAAAAAAAATGCAACTGCAGGATTTGATATGCATGCAAAAGGGGCACAGAGGTTCACTAGACTCGTAAGTCGCTTGCATATCTGTTAGAATAGCCCTAATTATATTCGACTTAAAAAGGCGTCTGACATGGGTCATGTAACAACTAATTGAGAGTCTCTATTGAACTGCACTCATATACTTTTAACTGTAATTTGCATTTGCTGAACTACACTCATATACTTACTAACTTTATTTTTTTTATTTTTATTTGTTGTTCTCTGTCGTATTTATAAACAGATTATTTGTAAACAACTTAGTATAACTGTACCACTAAACTATAAGCCTCTTCTTAAATATAGTGCAAATACCGTAGGGGTGGGCCTGGTGACCTGTGGCACAGGTTATCCAACCTATATCAGGCACCAGTCCTTCACAGATTGTATTCGGCACCATAACACCATCTTATATCTAGCCTAAGTTTAATTGTATTTTATAGTTATAGTTATATCTTTAATTGTAATATTTGTGAAGGAAATAAATGATTTTGATTTGATTTGATTTGATTGATTGATCTATCGGGGCATGCGGATTAAGGACCAAGCTCTGCCAATGGGGCAAAGAGGATCTTTCACTATTGCATAGATTTCTGATTGTTTAAAATTTCGAAAGAACATTACTAAAGCCATAAGCATCTGAGAAGTAATCGCTTAAACAAGTAATAAGAAAAGGTCAATTACAGTGACATGAAATTTGTCATAATTTAGCCTAATCTACATGTCAGTGCAACCAGCCTTTAACTTAAATGTATGGCATATTGTGTCTGTTACTATACTAAAAGTATACTTATTTATATTATCCTAAAAAAAAATTAGAATAAATTATTGGAAATTGAAAAAGAGAAATAATACATTTTTGTTGAATTTCAACATAGTTTTGGCAAGTTTAGGATAGTATTAGCATCTCAAATTGGACTCAGGATACTTATGATATGGTAAACTTAAACATTTGTCACACATCCACACAAGTCCAACTAGTCCTTACCACAGCTTATAATATGGGCACTTACCTAAATGTTTAATAAAATCTAGTTTCAAAAGTTAACTGAGAAAAGGAGGTTGGCTTTGCAATTTTTTTTTCAAATTTCTATTCAATACATTTTGTGAATGTTTCAAGTATTAGAGAATAAAGGTCTTTTATAGAAAACAAGTATTTCCTACAGTTATTATTTATTTAAATAGAAAACAATCAACTGATAACTGAATATAATGTATTTGTTTTGCATGCATTTATAGACAAATATCAATTATAATTGTTATGAAAGATAATTAAGTAAGGCATAAACCTATGAACATAGAGATAGACAGTAAATTGACATAATTGTAAAACATTTGTGTGTGATAAGAACATGTATTGTGTATTGTCTAGCTGGCTAGAAAACTTTGTTTCATTTTAAACTACTCAAACAAGTAGGACTGGAGAACTCTATTTGCATGATTATAATACTTTATGCAGTTACATTGTATGATGGCAGTATAGAACTGTGTGTGTTGTCTGTGGCAGATAGTTTAAAATTAATGTATCATTCAGAACTACAACTGTTCTCTTAGTCTTTTAGTGATGTGTAATATATAGTAAATACTGTATTATGTAAATAGAAAATTGTGGTTCATTGAAAACATAATGTAAAGGAGGAAAAATTTGTAGTACAAAAAATCATATTAATCTCATGTAATATACATATTGAATTAAGTTTAATACCACAGTGGGATTACTAAATTTCAGCAGTAAAAAACCTTAGTTCTATTAATTATAAAAATTAAACATATCAAATTGTATAATGAATTTGATTCATGAGGGAATAAATAGTTGAGTAGATGTGTCATACCCCTATCTGTTTTAGGAAATCCCAAAGCCGGACAGATAACTATATATTACACACATACCTATGAAGAGATTCATAACATTAGTTAATGTGTATGTACTTATTTAAGAAGAAATTGAATTATTCTGATATCACATAGCTGGTAGCTAGCTAGCAAATCAAAGCTAAGCATTTTTTAGTCACAATAGGCAAACAAGCCTTTACATTGTTGGTCCTAAATGGTAGTCTATGTCTCAGACTCGATCTACAGTCAGTACAGTCCTGAACGATGGACTTGGGAAGGTATGAAATAGACCTATGATACCGGTGAATTATTAGATAAACCACTGAGAGTAATGAAGCATTTAGCAGTAAGAACAGTAAAGTTTCATAGATAGAGAAAGAGATTAGAACTGCTGGTTATTACAGAAATTGTAAACTTTACCAATAAAACATAGCTACTTCCCCTATTTGAGATTTTCATGTAAAATATCATTAAGATCACTTGTACTAATGAACAAAAAGATTGAATTATCAGATCTACTTCTAACATGAATAATTATTTTCAAAGCTCCAATAAATATTTTTGTTGTTGCATAATATACATGTTGTCTTAATCATCTAAGGGAAATTACAAAAACAGTCATCACTATGATGGTTTATATTGTAACATACACAACAGAACTAAACTATTGATATTGTGATTCATAACCAATCAAAAAACATACCATTCTAGGAAATTCATACAGTAATTGACTATTAAGATATAGTTTACTTACTTGACAGATAAGGAGAAATCACCAGGACTTGACTCACTGATTCTTATCAAGAAACCACCTTCTGGTTTATTTGCTAGAAGTTTCTCTGCATCTGCTCTTGTGATTCTTCCGTAATACCAACTAAAAAGGTCATTTGTTTAAATTTATATATTATGCTATGTATAATTATATGGTCACTGCCTTACAGTAAACTCTCATTAGACATTTTGAGTTTTTTTTAATCTTAGCCTACCCATTCTACATGTTCTTGTGTTAATAATTTTTGTAAATTATATTTGTTTACGAGTCATAGATCATATTATAAAGTACTTTATGTAGTTAATAACATGCATTAATTTATGAATTAAGTAATTAATAAATCACAAAAAGATAACACTAAACTATTGTAAAGTAGGTACAACACTTGTTTTCAAAGATTTTTTCAGTTGTCAAGAACGAAAACTAATAATAGAATAACTAGTTTTCTTTAGAATATATGTTTAATACCTGTGGCTTTTCATTTGTATATAATTACTAGGTATAAGTCCTTCTTTGCCGTCTAATTCTGCTCTGTACCAATTCATATCGTCCTCCATGTTTAGTATCTGTAATATCAAATATTCTAGAAAGAATCTGTCTAGATATAAAACAAAATTGAATCCCGTTTAATCTTAAGGATATTTACATACCTTTAGGACCTGATTCTTTCTAAAGCTGAGCTCATCATCAGCAGTTGCTGTGAAATCGTGTTTGGCTATAGCCTCCATGATCAAATTAGGCACTTCACTAAAATGTCACCGAATACCAAAATAACTCACAAAGTATACAAACTCTTATCAACAGTTAAGGTCAGGGCAGTAAAGTAATCATAATGCATATATTGTCTTACAGAACAATCCTTAAAAAATACGTTTTTATTGCCGATACGAAATAAATATTCTCCGTTCACAGGCCACACATCAGTCACATCACCAGTCACATAAGTATTAAAATGTTGCAATGATTAAAAATAATTTCTCACAGCATTGCCAGTAATCTAATGTAGTTTTCTTTTATCTAACGTATTTTTACAGGACCAATTTTTTTATAGTTTTATTTTACTATTAATTTGTATTTCAATTAAATACTCTTATACTTTTATTAATTGACTAAAACTTAGAGAAAACATGATTAAAGACCACTTCAATATTTATAGGATAGGAATTTAAAATTAGGACTTTCAGATAGCTAAACTCATTGGGAAAACTGTTAAGAAATGTTCGGTATACAGCAACCATTGCAGAAATAGTAAACGATAGAATGAATGTTCCTAATAGGCTCGGGCACTACGTTATGGGAGAAAATGTTAACCGCCAGCAAGCCGCATTCGGGTCAATAATTAGTCGTGAATCTATTAGCACACTGTTCCTACTTCCTTATCCTTTTTGTTTTCTTTAGGGACCTACCGTTTACGACTGGCCCACACTTAGTTATTGAGCATCTTCGAGGAGGTGTTTTTATTATGGAAGTATGCGTGACTGGTACTCAAATTGTACGCTATTAAGAGTCCGCGTGCGGCAGTCGAGGCGTATCTCAAAAAAAAAATTATACTATAATATATTATTTTGTTTACACAGATTTTGTTTATACATAATATATTATATAAATATGTAACATATTCATAAATCCCAACTTTAATCGAATTTTTTTGTTCATGTCTAGCCGGACCACATGCGTGTGGTGACGAAGTAAGAATACAATATGTTTTAACAACCACATCTCATCTCATGGGTGTCTATCAACTTTCAATCGAGAAGATGATTACAAATTATCCAAAACGTGGAATCCAGTGATGAAAACAACAACTGACAGACTTTATAGGTACTATTGAATGATAATCACTTTTAATTAAACATTTTAATGTGTCTTCAATTAACCGTTTCCATTCGGTTTGAGTATCTGGTTTCACAGTCATACGCTTACAGCTCTTAGGAGCTGAACAGTACTTTTAGCCACTTTAACCACTGCTATTGATATTATGTGATGTTGATTCCATGCACATAGAAGAAAATTCGTAAAATACAAAAGTTTATCTTTGAGTTTTCTGCAATTCATTCGAATGCGAATGATTATTCGGTCGTTTATATTTGTTATCCTTACAATACAATTATACTATTTATTTTTAAATTTAACATGTTACAAGTGTACACTCTGTCTATAAAGTCCTGAAAATAAATGAGGCCGCCACTGTGCTACACGTAGCAACCCTATTTAGTCTGAGAAAATAGTTTTCATAATAGTAATTTATTGAAATAAAATAAGTAATTTTGAAACACATTGTAACTAATACTCAAGTAAGAAATTCACACAACTCATAATGAGATAATTCATTTCATTGGTTGAAACCAAGTGATTGAGAAATTTGAATAATTAATTGTTATAACATGACCTTTATAGAAGTAAAGTAGTGTTAGCCCTTTAAACATTTTAGATGACGATGTTTTATTTCTGTTTTATATGCACTATAGTCAAGCCATTTTAAATTTTGACAGTTGTTTTGAGCCATAGAATGTAACATAATTTAGTGTAAGAATTATGAGCCTTAACGTAATTTTTGACTTCTGCAAAACAATTATGTTCTATGGTTTTAATTTTAGTGCTGCTACTATATAGCTGCTGCCACATGTACCTATACCAAACTTAAAAAAACTAATCTATAAATAATAATCGATTATCGATTAATCGCTTGTTATCTAAATCGATAAATCTCTTAATCGATTTCATACACCAACCCTAAACTACATGGGTCAAAATTCACCTATTAGAATGGTATGGGTATTAGAATAAATTAACGGATTGAATCAGAGCAATAAAAACGCATGTACACAGTTAACAAGGAGATTTATTCATCGCTTTCATCATAAGATTTTTTAAATATTCGATGTTGAGATAACTTTCGTTGCCACCTTCATCGTCATCACTAAATCTTTCTTTGCTGCTGCTATTATCGCCAGTATTTGCCCACAGGTGACGTCCTCTCTTGTAGTATTCTGATTCGAGCTTCTCGACGCGATGGCAACTGTTTTTCCAAGTTTCAGCTGTGATGCTGATGAAGGCCCTTTTTAGAAATTGCCAACATTTTGTGACCTGCGGGAACATAAATAGTTACTTGTTAGTGATGATGTTACCACGCTGGCCAGACGTATTGGTATAGGGTTTTATTTTATGTTTTCTTTCTTTTTATTTCATAAAGATAATATTCACGGACAGTCCCTTAGTCGGTTTTTACGACACCCATGGGATGAGATGGGGTGGTGATATATTGTATTCTTCCTTCGTCACTACACGGAAACTACTGATTTACTAACTATACTAATATTATTATTAAAAAATATTTGATTATTTGTTTATTTGGAGGGGCGTATAGGGGGCAAAGAGGACTAGAAAGGGAAAATAGGCTAGAAACTATTATTTTAACTATTTTATACAGTTAATAATGAGAAAAATTACTAAACAAAAGAATATGCTTTATTATACAGGTTACCTTGTATGAAGAATGATAAATAATGTCTTTCCTTATTTCTTCAGGCAAATCTCTATTTTTATATTACTAGGGCATTTCTTGTAGGCCTATTGCATTTAAAATTTTGCGTAGAACTTCAAGACTACAATTAAAATCCATCACAGTTCTAGCTATCACCTGCAACTATCTGAGGGTTGGTTGGAGCCTGAAATTTTACAAAAGTTATGTTGAAGTTGTTATGTTGAACATTTGATTATACTTTTACAATACATTTAGACATACCTAGACACAAAATACAGGCAAAGAATGGGATGGAAAGAATAACTGCAATACCTAACTAAAATTTATTCAGTGTTAAATATTAACTAACAAGATATCATTTAACATGGAGTTACTAAGAACTAAATAATAAAAAAATTAATAAAATATTGCAATTAATTATTCATTGTCGACAACAGACCAGTTGATGCGAAAGTGACATACTTAGTTTAGTTATCAACCGTAATATAGACATACAGCAATTAATTCAAATTCAAAATTCGGATAAATCTTGACTGAATTATACTAATGCAACTGATAATGTATCAACAGAATAGGTCGTACTACAATATTTCTTACTTTCAATCACAAACTACAAATAAAAACTTTCAATGACAATCTTACCTAAAAATATGCTATGTACGCAATGCCTGTTTTTGGTCTCTAAATCATAAATGGAGTGAATATATTACTTGAGACAGATTACAAAACACAGTAACACGATTACATACCCATCAAAGTTGCAGTTCGCCCATAAACATCAGCCAAACACATATAATTTGACCAGCTTCGTGCTCCGTCAAACAACACCTTAAAAGTTTAAAAATCACTTCCCATGTGCCACTTTGATTTACTTTACTCATTGTTTATGTTGTTCTTCGTAAGTCAGTATTAGTTTATTGTAGATTAATGAACTTTTACAAATCACAAAATGAAAACAGTTCCGCAACTTCTACTCGATGACAGCTCATGTACAAGTCTATTTTGAATTTCAGTGTTGCCAGACACATGAGCAATTTAGTTCCTCAAACTTTAATTTCTTGACTTTAGAGACAACCTGTAGGGACAAGGTTAGGGAATGCAAATCCGTTCTGTTTTAAAATCCGGATTTTTAAGAACGGATTTTTGGTCCGATCCGGATTATCCGGATTTTACGGATTTTTTGTAAAATTAAACAAATCCACTTAAATCAGTTTATAAATGTGATGTTTCTTATACTTATGTATATGGATTATAATGAAAACACTGGAAAATCAAAACATATTAATAAAATCGGTTTTTATTTTGTTTTTGTTATTTGTAATTATTCAATTTCAAATCAAAATAATAAGTACAAAACAAGTAAAACTTTAGAGATAAAAATAAGACTATTAAAACTACTCCTCAAATTAATAAAGATTACACACGGAAATAGTTCGCATTATTAAAATAATCTGTGTATAACTCGTGAACTGCCAGCTGAGGAATGTTACTTAAACAATTAAAAGTTAAAATAAATAGAAATTCAGGTACTTAAACATAAATAATTGACTTCTTGAAAAATTAATAACATAACAAAATAAAATAATCCTCTTTTTATTTAACTTAATTTTAAAAAGACTGTTATTTTATAAGATATAAAATCGATAGCAGCCAAGTTAATGCGGACAACTACATTTCTGCAAATTTCTTTGTTTTACGAAAATGAGCCTTATATAACCTCACCTAAAGTTCTGCATTAAATTTATTTTAGTTAAAGTTATATTTTCTTTATACAAAATAAAATGAAATTACTTTGGAGCATCCACAGATGATTGTAACCTGCATGTCAATTCTCGTTCCTTAAAAACGTTAAAAATAAAGTTAATTTAACTTTTAGTTGTCAAATTGTGACACAATAGGTATTCTTGTATTTATAATTTAAAATCTTGTAATTTTCGCGCTAAAATGAGTTTTTTGTCATTATGAAACGTCAAAACCTTAGCGTTTATTTTAGGAGCGGCAGTGTGCATGCGCGAGGGAAGCGTAACGAGCGGGAAAAACAAGTTAGGGATATCGCATTATTACATTCAAAGACCCTGATTTTCATATATTTTTTTCTTAGAATAGAAGTTTACGGAACTTATAATATTTTAATTTACCGAAGATAATTTCGTGTAGTTGATTTATATATTAATGTTTTATTTCTGTATATGGAGTCTTAGAAAATCTATTAAAATTTCCAATCTTTTAAATTGTAAATCGTAAACTGGCAACTCTGTTATTTAACTCTTTTTTGCCATTTAACTTAATTTTAACTTTTTCTTTACCGGACAAGAATACCACTTTGGATTAATTAAAAATAAAATATTAAAAAAACTAAGTTAAATTAAATACTATGTTTCGAGAATTGGCCTGCTAAATAAAGACAACAGTCACTTATCTTGCTACAACAAAACGGTACGCGCAAAGCGTACCGTTTTGTTGTCTTTTAAATGAATTTATTAAGTTGGTTTAAATTGTTACTTACCTAAGTACCTACTTTACATAAATATAAATGTTATATGCAATGTAAATGAAGACATCTACATTATTTTTTGTTGACAAATTTAATATTGTTTTGTTTTAGAACATCAATGGAATGTTTATGTCGCTTTTATAACATTAAACATCCATAAAAGAAAGTCTCAGATTATTATTACTCAGTTTATATTATAATATTTTATATCGAAATGACCTCTTTTGTGGCGACTAATGACGTATGTACGATTATTAGGTAGATGTCTTCTTCCACGTAAGATATCTTTCTTTGCTTAGTTTGGGACTAGATAGCGTTGTGTGAATGTGTGAGGAATATTTATTTATGTATAAAAAGACATATATATCCTATTCTATTAGATTGCAGTGACAGCCCCGCCGTCTAACCAATAAAATCTTTTAAAATTCAATTAATTTGAATTTTTAAAGATTTGATTGGTTAGACGGCGGGGCTTGGTCGATGGACAATGACAACTCACTGCATTCTAAACGCGAATAGAATATAGGTCCATTATTTCAGTAAAATGACAACATAGGGATAAAACTCTTTATACAATAGGTGTATAAAAAAGGTTATTTTAATTCATTCTGCCAACTTTAATTTTAATTGGTTCATAATTCTCAAAATGGTAATTTATTTTACTAAAAGTGTCCTTCTGTAAAGTTGCTATTTTGTAGATGTCTGTATTAACTTTGCTGCCATCAAAATGTGACCTCAAAAATAATAAATCATCTAAAGTTGTGTAACCTGCTGCGAATTCGGTTACACATAATTCCTGCTGTAGAAAAAGCACGCTCTGTTTCAACGCTTGTAGGGGAATTGCATTGAAGATGCTTGTAAGCGGCCTTCTAATAACGTCCTGGTGAACCACTATCCTCGAATAACGCCTTATCCACTCTAACATTACAATTTCTTATTATTCAGAAAATCCTCGGATTTAATTTTCGAATCCGGATTTACAATCCGAGTAAAAATGGGCGGATATCCGGATTTTTCGGATTACGGATAGTCCGGATTGCATTCGCTAGACAAGGTTAATAAAAAAAACATTCTTTTTTGCATTATAAAACTACATTATAATATGACGACTAATGACGAGTTATTGAAATATTACTGAAACGTAATCTGGATATTTAAAGATTTTGGAAAAAAAAATATTCAGTTTACATTGCAGTAATATTTTTTTTCACTGCATGGCTTAGCATTGTATTTCTAGTCTCTTGTTTTCTTGTATCATTGGTTTTAACTTCTCAAGTTGACAGCTTTCAAAGTCAATAGAATTGTTGTGACAAACAATTGGGTTTTTTTTTTTTGGCGGGCGCTTGGTTGAGAGACGTCATTGTTTTTTTGTTAAAATTTTTATTTCAAATATTGTTAATTCTGGTTTCTATTAAGGTTTATATTTTAATTTAATATAATATCTGAAGTGAATGAAGCTTGGTTAAGGTATTTCTAGATAGTTTATTAGATAATTTTGTAGATAGTAGCACTTGCTATTTTCAATAGTCATTTCCGTAATGGAAATGACTATTGATGTTCCCCCGGATGGGGGTGGAGGGAAACCTACAAAATTCCACTTTTGCGACCTAATAAACGGCCTGCCGAATCTAATTTAATAAAAGATGATTTAAAAAAAACTAGATCCCCGGCAGAATCGATTCAATCAGTCTTTTGTATGCCTGGTTTTGAATCAGATTCAACAATTAAATATTCTGATAAGGACAAGGGACCTTTTACAGTATTTGTTTCTAGAAAGGAACCTGAGTCTACGTCAGGATATTCTTTTAAAATTCTTAAATTTGCTCACTTTTTGCATACAAATAAAATATCTGGAATTAAAGAAGGCGGTATTAAAAATATCGGACGTAATAGAATTAGCGTAGAGTTCAAATCTGCAACGAGTGCAAATTCCTTCGTTAATTTAGAGACATTAAATACTCACAACTTTGTCGCACATATTCCGAAATTTCAAACCCTACGAATGGGTGTGGTTAGGGATATCCCGACCGACTGGTCGTTACAAGAACTCGTAGAGGGAATCCACACTCCTAGTAATTGTGGACAAGTTATTAAAGCCAGACGGCTAAACATAAAAACTAAGAAGGACAATACTGTAGAGTGGATTCCTTCTAACTCAGTAGTTCTTACTTTTCTAGGCCAGACTCTGCCTGAAAAATTTTTTTGTTTCAATGCTTGTCTTCCAGTTTCTCTATATTTACTACCAACAATTCAGTGCCGAAATTGCTGTCGTTTTGGCCACGTTTCCCAACAATGTAGATCGCAGTCGCGTTGTTATAAGTGTGCTCAATCGCATTCAGGCGATTCCTGTAGCGTTTTGGAGAAAGACGCTTCTTGCCTTTTGTGCCGTGGCGACCATAAAGCCACAGATATAAAATGCCCGGAACACGACAGACAAAAACAAATAAAATTGGTAATGTCTCAAGAGAGCATTAGTTATATGGAGGCATCAGTTAGATTTCCTCGTGTTCGACGCCTTTATTCAGAGATAGCCTCAAAGTCCACTAAAGTAAGTTCTTCTCCTGGTAATATTTTTAATAGTAGCAATAATCCAACTTTCCTTCCATCAACTTCTTCTTCATATAAAAAAACCAATTATATAGCTCCTCGACCTAAGCCTGCCTTAGGCAAGTCATACGATGTGCATGCTCATAACGCTATTACAAATACTCCGTCTTCTTCACAGCCTAATGGGTGTGCACTTTTATCGTCTCTCGAGACAACTCCGTTATTAACTCCAAACGATAATCTCGTTGAATTGCTTCTTTGCTCTCTAATCAACATGCTTTCTAAATTTTCCGACTCTTTACCGAACAATGTCTCAGTTCTAGTTGAACAATTACTTTCTGTCCTTACCCGCAACAATGCTTCCAATGGATCTACAGATTCTTCAGTGGAACTGTAGAAGTATACGAAGCAAAAAACATGACATGATCTATTTGATTAACCGCTACAAACCTATGGTCTTTGCTGTGTCGGAGACATGGCTTAAGCCTGAATCTTCCTTTAGGATTTCAGGTTTCTCTTGCCTCCGGGATGACAGAGGTGATGGTTGGGCTGGTTGTGCTTTGTTTATCAATAGAAATGTAACATTTTCTCAAATCTCTATTCCTCAACATAATTCTGATTTACACATAGTTGCTTTGAGAGCAAAGAACATATCCTTTGTTTCCGTTTACATTCCTCGTCCTAATTATGACATTATATCTAATCTTAACTCTATTTTATCATCTATTCCAGCTCCTATTATTATGTTAGGTGATTTTAACTGCCGCCACACTCTGTGGGGTTCTCCTATCAATGACTCCTATTCCTTTGCTCTTTTGGATCTTTTAGATCAAAGAAATCTGTGTGTTCTAAACGATGGGTCTGCAACTCGCAGGGTTTCTCCTTTGCAAAATTCCAGTTCCCCAGATCTTACTCTTTCCTCTCCTTCTCTCTTGGACGGTCTTGCCCAATTGCTTTGGAAGCGATCACTTTCCTATTTTAGTTTCTTCCCACCAGTCATCCAAATCGTCTTCTACCTCTACAGTACCACTTTTTAAGTACTGTACACCAAGGGCAGACTGGAACAAGTTTTGTTCTCAGTTGGATTTAGAAATTAATAATCTTTCCCTTGTTAACTCTTCTAATTTTCTTGTAGTATATGACGAATTTGTGTCATCCCTTATTAAAGCTGCTGATCTGTCTATTCCAACAAAAAACCTTCTTGTAAACTGGTTCCGTCACCTCCATGGTGGGATGCTGAATGTACTGATAGTGTACGGCAAAGGAAAGAGGCAGAAAATAAATTTGCCTCATCCTTGTTAATGTCAGATTTCCTTGTTTTTAAACAAACAGCTGCGAGAACTTGTCGTCTTCTAGCACAAAAAAAATATCAAGGATGGCGTAGGTTTTGTGAGTCTCTATCGCCGCGTACCAACATATCACAAGTTTGGAAAAGCATTAAAGCTTATCGTGGAAGTCTTATAGACACTAATATCTCTTCTAACGATCCTAATTCATGGTTGTATGATTTTCATGCTAATTTAGCCCCTCCTTTTGTTCCGGAATTGGACTGCTTTTCATCTATGATCTCTTGTCATTCTCCTGGAGAAGATTGGATGAATGACCCTTTCTCCTTTAGTGAACTTTCCAGTGCACTTGACCACCTACATGATTCTTCCCCTGGTGTAGATGGCATCCCCTACTCCTTCATTTGCAAATCTTCTAAATTATGTAAATCACTTTTTCTTACCATTCTCAATACCATTTTTTCTTCAGGAATCATCCCTAAATCTTGGAAAACACAGTTAGTTGTTCCTATCCTCAAGCTTGGTAAAGACCCAAATGACCCTACTTCTTATCGACCTATTGCCTTATCCTCTGTTTTGGCTAAAATAATGGAGAACTTAATTAAAAACCGTTTAGAGTGGTTTATAGAAAGAAATAATTTGCTGGCAAAGAATCAATTCGGCTTCAGAAAGGGTAAGAGTGCGTTGGATAACCTTAGTATTTTTACGTCTGAGGTCAGGCTTGCTTTTACTAAAAATGAGCATGTTATTGGGGCATTCTTAGATATCTCGGCTGCATATGATAATGTCAAACTTTCTTTACTTAGGGAGAAAATGCTTCAACTAGGTGTTTCTGGAAGGTTGACTAATATTATCTTTAATATGTTAGTATGTCGCTTTGTATCTGTTCGTTATCATTCTATTCTTCTTCCTCCTCGGGCTGTGTGGAAGGGCCTTCCGCAAGGCTCGGTGCTTAGTCCTCTTCTTTACAATATTTATACTTCTGACTTCGATTTATGTGTTTCCCCTTTTTGTAAGATTTTACAATTTGCCGATGACGTAGCATTATTCACCGTTTCTCCTTCTTTTTCTGAAGCTTCATCTTGTATTAATTCGGCTTTGTTTTACCTAAATCAATGGCTATCTGATCATAATCTCTCTCTCTCTCTGTGCCTAAATGCAATGCTGTTATTTTCTCTCGCAAACGTAATGTGCCACCTTTAGAAATCCGTGTTGGTGAAGAGACTATTCCCTTAAAGGATTCTGTCAAATTCTTGGGACTTATTCTAGATTCCAAGTTAACAGGTATCCCTCACCTGACATATATTGAGCAGAAATGTAAAAAAGGAGTGAATGTCATGAGGGCTCTTTCTGGAGTCCGGTGGGGTTCTCATCCTTCTTGTCAAAAACTAGTTTACGATTCTATTGTTCGTAGCCATTTTGATTACGGGGGGTTCCTACTTGAACCATGCAATAAAATTGCTATGGCCAGGTTAGATAGAATCCAGTCGAAATGTTTAAGAATTATTACAGATGCTATGAATTGTTCTCCTATAAATGCTCTACAGGTTGAATGCTTGGAGTCTCCTCTCCATCTTCGACGTCAATACCTTGCCGATAGGTTCTTATATAAAGTAATTCAAATAAAGTCTCACCCTCTTATTCCTGTTCTCAATTCTCTTCTGAATATTCTACCAAATTCTCCATATTGGTCACATAAGGACCCTCCTCGGCTTATAATTTCATTTAAAAAACTCAAAGAACTTCCTTGTTCAGTTTACCAGTCCTCATCTCATCCCATATTTGAAAGTGATTACCTCTCTCTTTCATTTCGTCCATCCATTATTTTGTCCTTAGGCATAGACAAAAATGATATTGATGCTAACAAACGTTTTGAGAAAATTTTAGCCAATAATTGGCGCGACTGGCTCACAATTTACACTGATGCTTCTAAATCATTACATAATGACACTCCTGTCGGGTCAGCAGTCTGGATTCCTAAGTTTAGAATCATTCTTAATTTTAAATCTCCTTCTTTTAATTCAATCTTTACAGCAGAATCAATAGCTCTGTTAGAGGCTGTACTGTATGTGGAATCTCATAATCTGAATAGATCCATAATCTTTACTGACTCGTTGTCTTGTATAAGAGATTTGCTAAGCTTTCCATTTAGATCGCGGGATCATTGTGTTATCCTTATCACGCTGAAAATTAAAGAAGCTTTACACAGATGTCATGTATCTGGCGTAGATGTGGTTTTAGCCTGGATTCCAAGTCATGTTGGCATTCTTGGAAATGAAACTGCCGATTCCTGTGCCAAAATGGCCATTCACTGTGGCAGTAACAATTACAATTACTGTTTTGCTCGTGATCTACGTCCCCTAGCCAAAACTTCTTTATTAAGTTCATGGAATGAAGAGTGGCAGTCCAGCAAGCTGGTGAAAGGTCGATTTTATGGATCTATTCAACTTCTTATTCCATTAAAACCGTGGTTTAGTGTGCGAAGAAATGTAAACAAATTTGCCACTTCAATAATAATTCGACTTCGTTTGGGGTTTGTTTGTACACCGGTCTTTTTAGCGAAGATGCACATTAGAGATCATTCTATCTGCGATTGTGACTTGGACGACGGCACTCTCGAGCACCTGTTTTTCTTCTGTCCCAACCTTTCTGTTCCTCTTTATGACTTATTGCCTAACTGTATACCCCGCCCAGTAAACATTCCTTTTCTTCTATCCCTAGCTCACACCCCACTTATTAACGTCTTATATAGATTCATATCCATTAATAAGTTATTATTATAATGAATTTGCATGATTAAAATATATTTTTATGTTTTTCACTTAGGTATGTATATAGATGATTTATTTTACTTAGAATTTAGCTTTCTACTGATGACTTACCAAGCTTCATTTTAATTTAATTTATTTTTTGTTTTAGTAATAGAAATCAGACTAACTTTTGTATTTTCAGTTTTTATTAGGGACCGGGCATTTTTCTTTTTTATACTTTTATTCTCTCCACCTTGACGTTGGCAGAATCATCGGGGAACGATGGGGGCCATTGAATTAAAAAAACAGAACAGAACAGACAAACAATTGACAGTTCTTTTTACGTCCATTTCGCTCCCAGTGGCATTATACGCGTAAGTAAATTTGTTAATCTTTAATTATTTAATAAATCAATTATGTTTAGTTGATACTTACATTTAATATCTTACAAAGAATATATTATCTAAGTAGTGTGTATTTAATTTTCTCTTAAATTTTCGTATTATACGTTATTTAGAAGATGTTACTTTAGATGTCACATTTTAATTTATGTTCCAGGTTTAGTCGTAACTCATTTAAACGCAACGATGTCGGGAGGATTAGACATACTTACCCTCAATGAGGAGGATGTAACCAAGATGCTTGCGGCTACCACCCATCTCGGGTCGGAAAATGTGAACTTCCAGGTAAATACGATAACTTAGTAACATAACCTCTACTTACAATATAAACATGATGATATAAGAATCCGTTCCATATATTCATGTCAGAATACTTTGAAGATTAATTCTCCCAACTGAGCTTTATTTACAATGCACCGGTATAAATTATTTGTTTCTCTATTTTATAAGTGAAATGTAACTTTCAGATGGAAACATACGTTTACAAGCGCCGTACAGATGGAACTCATGTCATTAATCTCCGTCGCACATGGGAAAAGCTTGTCCTGGCTGCCCGTGCCGTGGTCGCTATTGAGAACCCAGCTGATGTGTTCGTTATCTCGTCGCGTCCTTTTGGTCAGCGTGCGGTGTTGAAGTTCGCTGCCCATACTGGAGCTACTCCAATCGCTGGACGTTTCACCCCTGGTGCTTTCACCAATCAGGTAATTAAGTTTGGTAGAACATATCCAAATAATCTAAATAAAATTCTTCCTATCATTTGGGTAGAAGCCTAGCTAGAATGGCTTTGATAGAATTATGAGATAAAGGCACTTGCCAAGCATGTTGATATTCAGTGGTGTGACTAAGAAGAAATCTATGGAGAAGGGCTTTAAATGTGAAGTATATAATTAAAGATTCCAGTTCCTGAGAACCATAAAATCATAGCCCTCAATTTAAGTTGTAGGTTTATTATGAGTTTAGCCATTATAAAAAGACCCAAGTCTTCAGAAACTCTATTAAAGTAGTTTACTTATTGTTAGTAGAATTATACTTATTTTAATGATGACAAACAAACTAAGGAACCACTGACTGCTTAAATGCAGATTATGATTATAAGTTTTCTGATCAAGTACATGTAACTGTTCAACAGTGTTTCTTATAATGTGCTGTATGAAAATATTGCAATGATATAATTTTCGATTACAGATCCAAGCTGCTTTCCGTGAGCCACGTCTCTTGATCGTTTTGGATCCCGCACAGGACCACCAGCCCATCACTGAAGCTTCCTATGTCAACATTCCAGTCATTGCTTTCTGTAATACGGATTCTCCTCTGCGTTTTGTAGACATTGCCATCCCATGCAACACTAAGGTAAGAACTAGATGGCTCTGTATTTGGCATTAATAATTATTCATAACGGTATACATTTTTGAATGAATGTTGCCAACCAAGTATAATTTTTGACTTTTGGAATGTCTTAAAAAATTAATTATTTTGATTCCCTATTATAGTGTGTTTTTTTTTCTAGTCCTCCCACTCCATTGGTCTTATGTGGTGGCTTCTTGCACGCGAAGTTCTAAGGCTGCGTGGTGTGCTTGCCCGTGACCAGCGCTGGGACGTTGTGGTTGATTTGTTCTTCTACCGTGATCCTGAAGAGAGCGAGAAGGAAGAACAACAAGCCAAGGAACAGGTGGTTAGAATAATCGTTCAATTCATTTTTAGTAGTAGAATTAAGTTTTATTTGATGAAGAAGAAGTGGTATGACAGGATTAATCCAATCATAATTGTTTAGTATTATATGGTTTTTTTTTTTATTATTATCTGCAATCAGCCAGTCAGCTTTAATCAGATTGGTACGATGCGTTTTCTCATTATATGAAGTTGTGAATTAGATGGACGCTAATCTTTTTCTTTGAAGTCTATAAATAGAGCCTGAGGAGTCCAGTAATGCAGCAGCCAGCTTGTTCTTGTGTTCTGCGAGTCTAATTTTGTAGTAGTATTATATTATGGTCATAATTTTTTTTTTAAATTTCAGCAAGCTGTCGTTCCTGCCAAGCCTGAAGTACCAGCACCTGTACATGAAGACTGGAATGAGCCTGTTGAACCTGTTACCTCATGGGCTGAAGACGCTGCACCACCAGCTCCCACTTTCGGTGCTGCACCACCTGCACAAGAAGACTGGGCTGCACAGGTAACTAAAGTCTCTGAGCTACAACCTTATATTATTATTATATATGTAAATAAAGAGAATAAAGACCAAAAAAATATGTGTCATATTATTTTTATGATATAGGATAGTAGTCTTTAGTAAAACAACTTTTTGATGGCCTTTGTGGTGTAATGACAATTACTAAGTGCCCTGCGGAGTGCAGGGCAGCCATGAACTTGCCACTACATAAACATTAGTTAGAAGTGGATTGAATTGTACACATGAATTAAAAAAAAAGGATTAGATGACGTTTTAGGAATGAGAAATAATACATTATAGCTAACTAAGACTGATTGTTTGCAGGTCCAAGAAGAGTGGGGCACCGCAGCTCCCGCTCCCGCGCCCGCTGCCACTCCCTCATGGGGAGGCTCTGCTCAAGACTGGAGCGCTTCGTAAACGTAGTTTACTTTGGTTAATATAAATTGAAAACCAATTTCTGGCTTTTATTTACAAACATCTGCTTCATTATGTATAAGGTTAATTTTTTATGTAATGTTAGCACATTTGCTATACCCTGACCACTAATAGGCGAAATTTGACAGTTACAGTTTAGGGTTGGGTGTCTGAAATCTACAGCAAACTGTTATTGGTTACTTGTTGGGTTTCTGAAATCTACAGCAAACCGTTATTGGTTTACGAAATATAAGCATTTCTTTAAGACGAGGCCGAACGGTCAACGCGTTCCGCGAAGTTCGAGAAAAGGGTGGACTGTCAAAAGATATTTTTTCGCGAGCATGGACTGCTGGGAGTAGTTTATGCCCTGCGCAAACCTAGACACCTAGTTGCCGACACGGCACACCGAACACTTTTTGATCGTAGAAGTGTTCGGTGTGCCGTGTCGGCAACTAAAAGTGTCTAGGTTAGGCTATTATAATTACTAAAACGCCTTGAACCTTGGTGACCGCGGTTGGTTGTATCTAAGCATATATTCTTTTCTTTTCTCCTTGCTATAAATTTCACAGTTGAGGTCGTTTTTTGCCTTCCTCCTGCACTTGCTCTATTCAAGACTACGCGTATGATTCTACCTCTTTTGTTTTCCCGTACCCGGCCGTTTATATTGCACATCGACCTGTGGTAAGAAACAATCGGTCAATTTCGGCTTCGTCATCTCTGTCGCACACTATCAAATCATAATTTGTTTAAGGGTACGCATGCCAGTCGGAACTCCATACAAATGGAGTAACAAAGTTACTTGCTCCTTTATTTCATAAAATTTATTATCAAATAGTATTTATTTATATGTTAATGTTATTTGTACGTAATACCCTTTCCCCAAAGTTATTTTGGGAAATTTTAGCGTGTACGTTTCCGCCAACAATCTTTTAGGGTTCGCTCACTACCAAGTTCGTGTCTGTGGAATGCGTACCCTTAACAGTTGCTAATAGATACCTGACTGTTTGTATTTCGTGCGACAGAGGTGATGCTCTACGAAGCCGAAATTGGCTGATTGTCTCTTTACAAAAGTCGATGTGTAATATTTACGGCCGGTAACTATTGTTGCCGTGGACTGTCAAGTGGTGTTAAAAGTAATTTAATTGGTAACAGCGACCTCTCAATGAGCAAAAATAAGTTATGTTACGCCAACTAGGCAACAGATGGCATTACTAGTCTCTATTTTTAAAAATGCTTCAACAAAAAGTGAGGAAGTCCTTTAGCTTAGAATCTTCACTGTCCATCAGGTTTCCTATCTGTCCGGTAAAATATTTACATATTTAGAGAGTTTACTGAAGCTTTTGGCAATCCCATTAGCCTTTGCCTCTACTTCCTTTACGGAATATAGAGCAACCGTATTGCCCTGTCTGGTTATTTCATAAGTCTACTCCTAGTGATAGTTTGTCTGTAGTGCAGTGGTAATGATGAGTTTCCTATGGTACAGTCAACTACAAAAGTTGATAAACACTTCCAATATTACAAGGTCGCTTTTCGTGGTCAGCGATTTATAGAACATTGGGTGTGTGTAGTGGGAGCACATCTAAATACCTAAAATTAAAATACCTCCGTTCAAAATACCTAATGTATTAAAATATCTTAGCTTTAAAGACCTACATAAAAAATACCTAAAGTTATAACACCAAACTTTAATTCACTATGCTATGTATTAGCTTAAAATAATAGATTCCGACTACCCAATATCGTACCCCAAATCGAACAGGTTAGGTTAGAAGGCTTAGGGCCAGATTCAGAGACCGCACTTTGACTTTACTTTGAAGGAAAGTTCGACTTTGATACAAAAACGAGATATAAGGCCCAGATTCAGAGTCGTGACTTTACTTTCTTTCAAAAGTAATCTTCCCAAAGTAAACTTTTCATGCGAAAGATTACTTTAAAGTTTTTCAAATTCAGAGATAATAACTAGACTTTGCTAAAGTAAAGTCAAAGTGCGGTCTCTGAATCTGGCCCTTAGTCTCCTCCTCAGCCTTCCCGGTTTTTTTATATACCACCCAGAAATAGAAGCCTCAGGATAACAGATGGTTAAGTACGCGTGACCATGGTAATTTTCCATTAGTTATTTTAATTTTAGGTATTTTGAAATGAGGTGTTTTGAAGTGAGGTATTTTAATTTTAGGTATTATAATTATATATGACGGCGCTTCGGCTTAATAACGAAAGTCAACGCCAATTTAAGAGAGACAGCTGTCACTACTGTCACTCTAGCGAAGCGTCGTGTCGATGGTAGCGATGCGGCCATATCGTTTCGACATTGTTCTTACGGAAGCCGCAGGCGCAACACGTATTCGACGAATCGCTTTAAATATGGCTGATCAGTGCGCGTTACGTTATAATCAGCAATTATAAGAAGTCTTGTGATTGCGGGCTTTGTGCTACAACATTTATTTCATTGCCAAAGTATTATCGCGAGTAACTATAACGGTTGTGTAAGAAGACGCCTTTACTTTAGTATCGTGTTATGTACGCGGCCACGCCATCCGTGATGAGTACCGAGTTCACCACATTCCAACGTAATACGTTTACATCCGAGCTAGGCAATAGGCATAGCTTATTTCCATAATAAAACGTGTAGAGTGCAAACCAAGTGTTAGTTCGAATGTAGTAAAAGTGTTACGTGTAGTGAAAGTGTTATTTCGATTTGACCGATCTATCGTGGAACGTGCCACCTTAGGCTAAAGTCGACATATATTTTAAACTTTTAGTATTTTGAGTTTGGGTGAAACAAGCATTAGGTATTTTGAACTGAGGTATTTTAATGTTAGGTGTTTTAATTTTAGGGATAGTGTATAGTGTTTACTAAGGTACAGTCAGCCCCAAAAGTCGCTGAACACATTTTAATTTCAAAACTGCTGAACACTAAAAATGCCATAAGTCAGTGTCGCAATAAGAGTACAGAATAAGCTTTACATACAAAACGACCATAACTTACAAGTCAGTCGCGGCGCCGACATTGGCGCTGCGACTGACTTGTCTACTGACCCTGTGTAAATCAGCCTTTAAGCTTATTCTGTACTCTTGTTGCGACACTGACTTATGGGATTTTTAGTGTTCAGCAGTTTTGGAATTTAAAATGTGTTCAGCGACTTTTGGGGCTGACTGTACAACTGCTAATGACTTTGACTTTGAATGATAAGAATATTTTCTCGTCTAGTCACGACACTTACGGAAGCCTTGAGATGTAATATTGTAAGTGTTAATCAACTTTTGTAATATACTGTACCGTGAGCATAATATAATAATCATTTAATTTTGATGGATGTAATAAAGGAGTAAATTACTCAACGGCGGGATTGATACCTTACCATATTTATAACACTTTCACAATTTTTAAAGTATTTCTTTGAATACTAAATAAACTTTAACCATAGATTACCATTTATTTACCTGTATTTTTCTTGACGTTTCCGTTTAGGTAAAACTGGCTGTGGTCTCAAGAGCAGTGATAATATAGTTCTATAATTGTGTCCAAAAAGCTATATTCATGCACAATAATGTTTAACTTGTGCGATTGCAGTGTTAGCAGTTCGTAATATGGTGGACATAAATGTATTTCTCGCTCATAGCCAAAATTTCTTTTTCTAAGGAATGTGAGTAAGAATAAGTAGGGTACACAAAAAACAACAACAAATGTAAAAATTGTAATCATTTATTAGTTATATATTACATTCACATATCATGCACCGTGCAGTAATTGCAAGACGACTTGCAACTCGTACATACCTACTCGTCAGGCTAGTATTTGTGTCGAGTTTTACTTCTTTGTCAAAGATATTAATAGTTAAGGTAGTCTTGTTAGGTACCTTTTATGACAGTCTTGGAATGAGACAGGAAGGTAACATCCTGTAATTTTGTCAACACAAGAAGTTTTTAATTTTACATTGTAATTATACATTGTATGGAACCAAATCATTTTCTACGTATCCATATAAATGAATCCTGTAGATGCAAGTATATTTTCTATTTCCTTGATTAGTTAGTATTCTAAAAATTATGCCTTTCCATTGAAATTGTTTGTAGGTTAATGAATAGTATTGTTTCGCTGGCCCTTTCGTTCGATATTGTCCGTTTATAACTTTAATTCTAGTGCTGTTAGCGAGCATGCCCTGGAAAATGAAAAATTACTTTTAATGCTTACCTACGTATAAATATGCCTCTATTCTTTGAAATACTTATACATTATAAGTAAGTTAACTTTATAAGTTACATTACTTTTTCTTTTCACGATGCTTAGTACAATAATAAGAAAAATAAAATAAAAGAAAAAATATTTGCTGAATATTGAACCCTTGTTTGCAATCACAAATAATTATTATTAAAGAAGAAGGAAAGAAAGAATTAATATACAAGATAAAATATAATATTAGGTATTATTTCGAAACAGATTCGTTCTTAGACTTAATCCTACAACGTATAACGTATGCACTAACGTAAATGACGAAATGCTTGGGCGCACTTCTCGCTGTATCCGGCTGTATGTGTTCCAAAGTTAGGTAACTTATCCGTTGTATTTTTGGTAAGCGTATTATTATTTCGCCGTGTGAGCCTCTGAAAATTTTATACATAAATACATTATTAAAAAAAAAACACCTTGTCTATAGATACTTCTACGGTTGTATGTCATGGAAGTAAGTGGAAGGGGGCTATACCTTCTCTAATAGCGCACTTTACTAGTGCCTTAGTGTGCTTACTGTTAGGATGTTGCCTATTTAGGGTAGGCAGAGGAGTCTTTGACACTGTTACAGTTGTAAATAGACCAATACCTTAGCACATCTATTGTATCAGATCCAGTACGAGAATACAATATACCGACAAAGCGGAGAATTAGGTCATACTAATGTATAAAAAATTTGCTGCTTTGCGATGTAGGAAAAAATGCAGTGGTACTACTTAGTTAAATTAAATATGACTCATTTGATACTCGTAATAGGTAATATTGTTAGGAAATATACATAATAATATGTCGCTATCACATTTATAAAATATATTTTAGATGATTATCGTAGGAGTCATTTTCTTTGATGTATTAGCTGTGCTATTTGTAATTTCATATTATTTTCTATTCCCCTCCTTTTTATTTCTCGCGGAGGGTAGAAAACTTTATCTTCTATGATGCATGGTCATAGAAGATAAAGTTTGCATGCATTTTCAAATCGCTATAAATTTCGAGTTCTTTTTATCAATTAAGTTAAGTGATATTTGTTGCTTATTCGATTTCTTACAGTCCATTCATACACCACTGACGACAAGACGCGTTACAATTTGCATTCACAGTCAAGTCAAAAAGTCAAAACACGTACATATACATATAACATACATAAGTAATACAGTAATAGACATAGCGACTCACATAAAAGGCCAGCAGTCGGACAGTACAGGCGCACGTAAACCGAGCACTATGTTAGCGGAGGGCGCGACCCGCCATAACGGCACTAAGCCCCAAAGCGCTACACGACCGCCCCATTCCTTCGTGTCATCGCCCTTTGTAGCAGCACCACCTGCTATGTATCGCGATCGCGTATCAATCTCGACTGAAACTTACAAAGATTACGCAGATTGAATTGTAGGGTTCAAAGGATTTGTGATAGCTTCAATGTAGTCTGTCTGTCTGGAATTGCATACATTTATTTACTACATAGATAGTTGATTTGATTAGGTATACGAAAAGTTTCTCGTTTATTTGTTTACGAGTTTATATTGAAAGGTTAAGGGTAGTGAAGTTCTAGATTATAGTACATCAATAGCTTGTCTTTTCAAGAGTTGCGCCAAAACTGAATTTGTCGAATAACCAAATAGCTTATAATCACTGTACACTATACTGAACAGGACATAATAATAATGGGGAATAGACATTCCCATATATTTTTACTTTATTTAAGTATACTTATTTATGATGTAATTGTAGCTATATCTCATCTCTTGGGTATCGCGAAAGTTGACTAACGTATACTATTAAGTATCTCTACAAAATTTGTTATTTGTAGGTCTACCGCGTTCAAAGGCTTGTTCAACCTGTTTCCTGCCTTCCTGTACGTGATCGCGATTTTAGAATCATAACGCGAATCACAAAATTGAGTCAAGATCAAAGGGAAACTTCTAACTAGCTATCCCCATTTCCTAAATTTTAAAGCACGACAATAGCTTTAGTTACCAAGTTAAAGAAAAGTGTCTGTGTGGTGACGGAGTAAGAATACAATAAGTCACCACCCCATCCAAAAACTTGCGTGGATGTCTACAAGGCGAGAATGCACGACAAGGCAATGTTCGCAGCAATTGTCAATACCTCAGCATAGTACGACCGCTTTTAGAGGCAGCTTTCGTTATGCTGCAACTAAAATATGGAATAACATAGGTGGGGGACCTATTAAAAATCTGACCACAATTCACTCTTTCAGGAATCATTTAAAAAAACATCTAATAGATGGTCAGGTAAAAATGAGTAACGTGAACATGAATTGTCCGTCTTTATGCTAAAAGGAACCACTCGACAAATTTAGTTTTTTTTTTTTTAAATAAAAACAGACGAACCACTCGACAAAATGTTAGTTATTATTAAAAAAAAAAAAAAACGAAATTTGTCGAGTGGTTCCTTTTAGCATAAAGACGGCCAATTATTCATTAATATAGGCTGTGATCGTTTTAGTCTACAGAGTAGTCCTTGTCATTGTTTGGTGTATACAGTCATGGTTAGTCATGTTGGCCTTACTGGCTGTTGTCTACAAACTTCAGCCATAGGCATTTCTCTGTGTGTATTTGGGTATAAATAAAATATATACTGGTATGTTTATGTGGTGGTAAATTAATTATTTATCTGTTGAGTGTCTTTTATTGGTGTATTTATATGTATCCTGTGTATGTGTTGGTTTATATGTGTATGTGTGCTTGTGTGTGCCCGTGCTGTGCCCAGCACATGGTCAGCAATTGGCCCGCTAACGTCTGCGTCCGCACCTAAGCGATACATTTTAATGTAAATTTTTTTCAAGTATGAGATATTTATAAAGTACGTGAGGAATAAAAATTTAAAAAATCTTAAAAAAAAGTAGTGTACCTTCGGTCCACTCCGTGTACATTATGAATCGTAATGTTTGAATTTAACTAACGCAGTAAACGAATAAATTAGATTTATTGGTACTATGCGTTTCAAATAAGAATAGGATCGCACTTGCTGACAACTTCATGTGGCAACTGTCATTTTAGTACGACCAACAAAAAAAAATCGTAAAATAATTTAAATAAAAATATTTAGCGTTGAAAATTCCGATAGAAACAGATTGTTTAATTCAACAAAAAAAAATGTTTCTTCGTTTTTTACCGTTTTATTTGTTTGTTACATTGAAACAATAACATAAAAAACCTTACGAAAAAACCGGTTTTATTGAAAATTTTGCAGTTTGTTTCACATAGAATCTTATTTGGATGAAGAACGTTGCTATGATGCCATAAGTGGTGTGGAAGAATTGAATTCCAATTAAAATTTAGTTTATTTAAAAATTTATATAACATATTAAAGTAAAAATTAATAAAATTTTGTGTTTATTTTTTTCCTACCGTACATGACATTTATGAAGTTCGTTAGAAATGCGAAACAAGATGGCGCTCTGACAGTCCTATTCTTATTTGAAACGCATAGTACTGCATAAATTGTATCTGTCAATGACTTGATTAAATATTATAGTGCAATTGTTGGTGAAACTAATTCTATCGAAATGAAAGTAATCCGCTCTGTTATCTTTTACGACATTTGATTCATTCTGTTATTAAATTTCACAAAAGACATACTTTTGCATTATAAAGTAATAATTGTTTATGTTACTAACACTTTTTTTGCATTTGTCCGACAATCTCAATTTTTTTTAAAATTTAATTTAAGTTAAGATATCATGTTATTTGTATTTAAAATATGTCAAAATCATGGCTACAGCTGAAAATCAGCGCCAGGTATCATTGCCAGGCTTTATGCTGAGCTGGTTGCCTTTTGTCGCAGGTTTAAGACACATTTGCCATTTTTTTGTTACTTAATTATATATTTTTGTATAACTATAGACAACTTAATATTAAGATATGTAATTCTTGTAATTATGTAATTTGGGTTGAATTCTATTTGTGTATAGTGTTTTGCATACGTGGGCTTATCATAACCTACCTTGACCTCGGGTAACTATACAATATGTTTTTATACATAAACATTATTATAGTGACGATAGAAAATCGACCGGCGTGCGTTGATTTGATTTGTCGAAAGGTCGAGTATTGAGTGAGGAATATAAAAATACATAAAAATAGGGGCTAGACAATAAATTTATGTTTGCCATAAAATAGATACTATTAACGGTTTGCTTGCCTCGTCTCCTTCTTTATAGATTGTACAGAACTGTTGTGTGACAATATTGATTGAAAACACAATACAATTGTGGTTTCAGAATTTCCCAATAATATAGTGAAAAGGAGAAATGGAAGTATCGCTCCGTCACCAGAGGAGGCCCGTCACTGCGGTGGGACATTAATAGGCAGTTATGATGATATGATGAGAAATGGAAGGCGTGTAAGCCCAAATTTCCTTGTACACTTGACAAGAAAATAGATTTCATTATTATTCAATACGTACTTTTTTTTCTTAAAAAGACATTATTTATGTCAACTTTTTTGGTCGTCTATAATAATTACACCCACGAGATGAGATGAAATGGTGCTAAATTGTATTCCTTATCCGTCAACTCATAGTCAAAGAATTAAAAACGGAGTAATATTAGAAGTAGGTATATTCATACAATAGAGCCACTCTATCACCTACCTTTATTCGTTCGCGTCGACAATAACATTGACCGCGAGCGCAGTGTATTTCTGTAACAAAATTTCATTAAAAATGTTTTAGTAATTTGTTTAATATTAAAATAATATGATTATTTTGCAAATCATCCAAAGAAGCAAAATTCTGGCTAGAGACAGCTTTTTAATTATTTTGAATTCATGAATAAATAATTTCAATTCTTAAATTGATTTAAAGAAACAATTTCTTATTCGCTTTTGCAATTGAGACATTTGATCTTGAATCTAAACTTATAAGAATTTGACAGATCAAAAAGTTGGCTAAGCCTAGAAGGCTCGTAATTTTATTTCTCAGAAATGCGATTTCTATCGAACTCCAACATTTAAATGTCAGGTGCTTCTATGCATAATTTATATAAACAAAAGTATAGTCACAGTATAAAGTATAGTTTCAAGCTAAGCGGAGATTGTACTATTGCTTCTGATTCTCAGTGACATTGTTACTGAAAGAGATACCTATACACTACAGTGTGAACTTCTTTATCACTGTGTCCATGGCTGGTGTATGAGTGAGCAATATTATATTTCATACTAAAGTAAACCTTAATCAAAATATGGCTTAAAGTCAAAATTACCGTATTTTAATTCCATAACAATATCTTCAGTTCTTTATTAACTCAACGCGTATAAATCACATTTTATCGTAAACAACAAATTTAAGGTATACCTACCTATTTTCGCTTTTTTTTCTCACTGTAAGTTCTCAGAACATTAAGTTTAAAAAGTTTTCAAGATAATAGTGAGTAGTGATGTAAAAATATTACCTTAGAGTTTGTTCCGCTTTGGCGAGCTCTTCAGCTAAATATTTGAGTCTGTGGCAACATTCTAAGCTGACCGATGTAGGTGAGTCGGTGAATGCTAAGGGAGAAATAAAACGTTTTCTGAGTGCTATTTTACTTAGATATTTGTCGAAACTGAGTTAAAATAGTTCTTACTTAACTTTTTTTAAAATTCATTATAATAAATGACTAGCTTGTTTACGGCTGTGCCAACTTGCATGTTAAAAAATTATCTCGTTGAAAACTTTGTTTCATCAGCGTATCAGTCTAATGACGGCCTACTCCAAAAGTCTTTCACGGCATGCGAGCTTATACCTCTTTCGTAAGTTCCAACTCCTTATTATAGACATCAGACCGAATGTCTATAAATAAGTAGCGCGTATAAAAGTTACTAAAAAGTAACTTCTATTTAATTTTATACCTAAGATTTAAAATTTCTACGTGAGGTGAAGGAAGAGAAGTTTATAGTAGGTATGTCTCATCTCGTGGTTATCCTAAAACTCTATCGCAAAGTTCTATTTCGTAAGTTGCTAGTCTTTAAATGAGTCATGTAACAGTTATGTATGTTAGTTATCTAGCCCAAGGGCAATGACAAACAAAACAAAATTTTGTCTTTTCATCATTTACAAGTTACAAGTAAAAACATAATATACATAATAACACTGACATTTACCTATTTCTAGTTACTAGTAGATATTTAGTTTAGTTAGTCAGCACATAGGTACCTATGTTTATATTCTAAAGAACTTTACTGTTTCGCATAAGTGGTGGTTTCAATACTACACAAGTCAAACATGAATGTGCAAGAACATGAATGTTTGATTTGGTATAATTTAGTATGTGTAGGATGTAAGTATTCACAGAGGATAGTATAGAATACATTTTTCTTTTTCTGGGTGTATCATCATAACAGCCCATTAATGTCCCACTGCAGGGACGGGCCTCTTCCCATGACGGAGGGGTACTTGGCCTACTAATGCCACGCTGACCAGACGGTTTGGTATAGGGTTTAATTTCAAGTTTTGCTTTTTTTTATGTCGTAAAGATAATATTCACGATTAGTCCCTTAGTCAGTTTTTACGGCACCCATGGGATAAGATGGGGTGGTGACATATTATATTCTTACTCCGTCACCACACGGAGTTTTTTGGGTGTACCGGTTATATCTATTTCAGACCCAAACCTATGGAATGCATGTATCCGAAGCCAAGGCAAAAAAAGCAGTAGTAGTAAATGCTTGTTTTGAGAGATTATTAATCTATTAAAATACTAAGTTTTAACAAACACATTTTTATTAAAAGATAAAGACCGGGGGTATAAACACACACCAATTTAATAGAAAATACGTTACTTTTCTATATCAATCAGTCTGGCCAGCGTAGTATTAGTAGGCCAAGTAACTCCCCGTCCCGGGAGGACGCCCGTCCCTGCTGTGGGACATTAATGGGCTGTTATGATGACGTTACTTTTAGTAAGTAAGACATAGTAGGTAATACATTTAGTAGATACATATTATTACAGAGGCAAGTAGATTGCTAGTAATTGACCCAAATGTATCAAGAAATAAAATTAGGTAAGTAGGATATACTTACATAATGAGATTAACTTCGTCAAGTCGCCTTCAAGTTTGTCCTTCCAAAACGTTACTGAAACTAAGTTAATAATCGTTTAGATCTAGCTATACTAATTACATCTAGGTTACTTATGAACTAGGTTAATTATAAGCTGTTATAAATATGATGGTGCTAAGGATTTTGTGACCTATTTAATACGATTGTAGATAGGTATCTATTGATACGATAGCGACGTATAGGGGCCGTAGCACATATAACGTAACGAAAACTAATGGGCACCGCCTTGCCTTTTTCCTCGGTGTCAAAAGTCAAAAATCCGATTACGTTATACGATTCCGATTAGTGTGCGTTGCAGTAAGGAGTTCCATATAAATAATACTGAACGGCTCGAGTTGATACGGTGCCGATCCGTTTACGTTACGTTATATTTATGTGCTTCGACCCTAGATCATCATTTAAATGACAACAGATGTGCCACTCTATGGTAGCAAATAAAATAATAAAATTTATTAAAAGTCTTAAAATGTTTCAAGACCCTTTCTAAAACTCTTTGTGGAAAAACATTCAATACATAAATATTTAGTTCAATGAAAGACTATAGTTTAGTCGTTATATTTTTATTGAGGTTATTAAATCCGTAAATTGCTGGCGCTTGGTGAGGTAAGGAATTATGCTGACTACAATATTAACGTGGCCTGCTTACTCTGTCGAACTCTCTTTGACCAGCTTGTGCTATGCAACACGCTCTTAGTTTTTATAGATGAGAAAAGAATAAAGAGGTTTATAGTCGTTCTTCAATCTTTTCGAAACCATCACACTACAACGTGGTCATCCTATAAAATGGCTTGTACGTTAAGAAAAACAGGTAGGTACGAATACAGCTAACTCTTTTGCAAGTAACACACTAGGTAGTTCTATTCGCATAAGTTACAACAAGTTATAAAGTTAAATTATAACTCGAGCTCACTGCGATTACGTGTCGTAACTGTCACAACATGAGAGTAGAACTGCGGAAACAAAATCCAAGATATATTTACTATGAAAACTTTTATTATTGTCAAGATTTAAACTTAAGGCGGTTATATTTAGTAGTAAGAAAGGTTGGAGTAGATAAGAGACCGATAAGTAGTTTTTTTTTTGAAACTACCGGCTCTAGGGATCGAATTTTGAGTCGCGGGACTTTAACAGACATGAAACAGACACACACAACTTCCGGGCGCAAGATAATCGACCAGACGACCTCTGTGGCGTAGTGGTTATATAACATGACTGCTACGCAGAGGTCTCGGGTTCGATTCCCGCTCAATGCATGAACATGATTGTTTGCATTGGTCTGGGTGTTTTCTATGTATAATATGTTTTTACAACAAAAAAGTATTTAAGTATTATTATCCGTTTTCTAGTACCCATAGTACAAACTTTCATTAGTTTGGGACTAAATGGCGTTGTGTGAATGTGTGAGGAATATTTTAATCATTTGTGATCACATAAAAAATGTTCTTGCATGAAATTAGAAACCACGTCCGCGCGCGTGTCAGGTGCCGATAGCCTTTCTACCGAGGCAGTTTAGGTATTTCATCGGAGTGTTTCTGTGCTTCAAAGCGCACGTAAAACGTCAATCCTGGTTGTTGTGGTATTGACAACATTCAAAAAGCCACATCAAAGGCTTAGGTACAAGCAAGTTGAAATACACTACTAAACTGGCGACTAAACATACTATATTAATAGTAGAATAATTATTACTAAGCTTTTTGCTCTTGTCGGATCACCAATAAGTCACCGTAAATATAGAAAAATACTTTATAAATTTTATTTAATAAATGGCATACCGAGTGCGACCACGGAAATTCATTAAACAGAAATAAAACATAAATAGTTCATAACATTTTTGAGGCTTAAAACCTTTTATAAAGTCGTAATAAATCATAGCTCGAAAATTCGACCTAGTGAGCTTCGTTGCGTACCAACGAATTCCCGGCAGATTCTCTTGGAAAAAGCGATTAAAAAAACAATTTAAATTTAAGAATGTTCTATTAAAAAAAGAAAATATCTATGGACGTTGTAGCTCGATACGTACAGTAACATAAGCGATATTAGGTATCTTTGAGGTATCTATACGATCTCTACATATATTTTAAGAATGTGCATTCTATTAACGGATAAAAAGGACGGACGGTTGATAAGGGTCATTTGTGCACCGCACTAACTAGTGCTTAGGATCCATATCCATAACTACGGCAATGGAGTCTCTTATGAGGACCACTTTGCTACTTCGGAATTCAGCTTATTGCGTAATTATTTCTTATTAAGCAGAAAATCTAGATTGATACAGTAGTGTATTTAATAATTTTATTTAAAAGACCTATCTGAACAACTCAGTAACCACAAAAATAACATATTCATTTTAATAGTCCCATAATAGTCCTCATGTGCACTTATCTCCTGTTTTCATAATAACTAATTAACCTTTAAACAATTTGCATTAAATATGAATCAAGTATTTATAATGTATTAGAAGTCCAAAGTTAAGGTAAGAAACGTGTAACACGATGCATTGCGACATATTACGCTGCCTATGCGACACCATTCCCAAAGGAACGTCGCAGGACATTGGTGGCACTGCAGGTGACACATTTCGTCTTTGCTACTTAGTTTATACAACTTTACGAGTAATTTTATTGTGGCTGTTGCAATAAATCCTACTTCCTACGAACATTATAAATCCGAAAGTTTATGGATGGATGGATGTTTGTTATTTTTACACGCAAAAACTACTGAATGGATTTTGATGAAATTTGGAATATAGGTAGTTTAGGGTGTAAAATAACATTTAAGCTATTTATACAATGCGGGTGAAGCCGCGGGCATCAGCAAATTTAACATAAAATCTACTACAGGAAATATTAAAGATTTATAAATACTAATCTATCTGGTTTGTAGGTGGTCAGGTTTCGCGTCACAGTTCAGGGGTACGTTTATGTTTTTTTTTCTTTTAATAGACAACTCCCGCACTATGGATGTCGTCATATGTCGCAGAGATTTATACAAACATTATTTTAACGGACACAAGGAATAAGTATACAGATTCAGGACAATAATTATTGTGGATCTCGCAAACACTTCTCCAGCGTGGGATTTGAACCCGCGTCCTCCTGCATATCAGCCGCTACCACGACCTTCACGCCACCAAATACGATGAAACAATCATCATATTTCTGCGGTTGATGATTAAACCAAGTTCAACTACTTATAAATACTCGTAAAACAAAGAGAGTAGTACAATTCAGACTAACCTATCAAGCTCATAGCAAGAATCAATATCACAAGTAAGCAAGTAGCAGTTTTCTTACAACAATGATATTTAACCGTTGATATTTGTTTACATGTTCTGTTCCTTTTATTTCTATAGTTGAAGTTTTGTTCGATGCTGTCTTCATACAAATATTCCCAGATGTTTTCTCGTAACGGATACGTGGATCGCATTTCCCACTTCGGTGTTGCAACTTTCTTAGATTTCCTTCTATCGTAAACTTTTCCTGTAAAGGTAAATAGACTATCGTAAGTTTGTTGTTGTTTTGATTTGTATGCGATTTATTTTAATGTTTTGTAAATAAATTTTGCAGTAGTTAAATACATTTCCGCCCTAGGGATCAAGTGATGTGTTGTGGGGTTTATTAAAAACGTAATACGAGTATGTAAAACGACACCCAAGTTAAAGCAATCTTTTGTAGATGACATAAATAATTGTCTTCCATGAGATTCGATCTTCGTTTGCAGAATGAGCTACCTCTGTGGGGTAAAGGCAGCCTGTACATTAAATTACGGTGTATTATATCTCTACCATGCCCCATCCTGTCTTAGGAGCAAAGCATATCTCCAAATTAATGGAAACTGTAGTTACTGTTGTATATGGTAGCGTGGTGTTAGTCAGCCTCATTCTGAAAACTCTATCGCTGCAGTAGGCTATGAAAAGGCTGTTATGATAAAAGATTGTCGTAAAAAATAACTATTATAATTTTCTAATTAAAAAATCGACTTCAACAGGAGTCGGTTAAAAACCATGCTGATAACAATTTCTAAGATTAGTATTAAATAAATTTCTGCAGTCGTCTTCATCATAAGATCATGTTTGTGTAAAGTTTTTATTAATACGAATAAAATAAGCCCAAACACTAGGTAGCTGCTATATACCGTTGAGAAGTCTCCTCGACCCTCAGTCGTCTTCATCATCAGATCATGTTTGTGTAAAGCTTTCATCAATACGAATAAAATAAGCCCGAACACTAGGTAGCTGCTATATACCGTTGAGGATTTCCCTCGACCCTCAATCTTCTTCATCATCAGATCATGTCTGTGTAAAGTTTTGTAAAGTTTTCATCAATACAATTAAAATAAGCCCAAACACAAGGTAGCTGCTATATGCCGTTGAGGTGTTCCTTCGACTCTCGGTGGTCTCCAGGAACTGACCTTACTCTTGATTATTTGGTAGTGACGTCAGAGATGCACATGTATGACAAGATTTTACACAATGCGTCCCTAAAATTTTCAAGAGATGCCCTCGATTTCTCTGGGATCCCGTCATCCAGATCCAGATCTGGTGACAATGGGACCAAATGGGAAGCATACCCATACGAATAAAAAAAAAATTTTCAAATCGGTCTAGCCGTTTTCGAGAAATCAGGTAACAAACACAAAAAAAAAAAAAAAATACAACCGAATTGAGAACCTCCTCCTTTTTTTGAAGTCGGTTAAAAATAGTAATAATATTATGTTTCATTTGTGTATCAAGTGTCATGCTATTACTGAGTATTGTGTCTGCCAGCTACGGTCTCGATTACCAAGTACAGTTTGATTAGGTCTGGGTATAGTTTTTTTGTAAAATAGTAACGCGTTTACAAGAAAAGTACATACATAAGTATATTTATAACTTTTCTAGTAATCATAGTAGGTAATAGTTACGTTTAGTTTGCTACTTGATAGCCTTGTGTGACCGTTAGAGGCATATAATATTATTTTTACTCAGAACTCGATTGACGAATGAGTAATAACCGTAAATGTGATTGGTATAGGGAATAATATTATTTTACACAACAAACACTATTCATATAACAGAATTTCATTTCTAATTGGGACGGGGTCTACTGGAAAAAGTATACTGTTTTTCATTTTCATTTAACCATACCTACGCATTCTTAAGTGATTTTATATTGTTTAATTTAGTTGAACATGAAGATATTTATGCCAGTGTCATCGGAAGAGATTTGTATCGTAGCCTTAATTATTGCAGTCATTATCAAACTCCTTTTTTTGCATTACTCTTACCGAAATAACGATTATATTATTACTAACTAATTATTTAAGCGATCCTCAAATAATTGTATTGATCCTAGCCTTCTTTTTTTTTGTGTTAATTACAAACATGTCTGCAAGTACTGGCTTTAAAGCGATGGAGTTTTTATTTAAAAGGAAATACAATGTAAAACCATTAAATCGTAGGTTTCAGCGTTAAATTTTATTAATACGTTGATAGCGTTGAAATTTTACGAAAGAAAATGGCTACTAGTGAATTTCATTGCTTATTTTACGACGCTCCACTTTAGTGACAAGGGGTGCGGTTTCTAGTCATGAAGTAAATCGTATTTTCTACTACCAATATCTCCACTCTTTCAGTAAAACAGTCACCGGTTTATTGCCGAACGTAATGTACGGTTTTCGTTTAATACGGTTTACGGAATTGACCGGCCATGTAATGAGCGTAAACATGCGTCCACGTCAATAAATAACTAGGCCAGTTGTTAGCCAGCTATGTTTAGTTGTGTAGGTATACTTATTTGTTTACGAGTGCAGAAAATACATGTATGAACGAAGGTCGATTATCGTTTATTTATTTGGCTCAATCGTGCTTCTTTGAATACTATTGTTTATATTTTTATTTTATGTCAGTCATCATACTTTTGGTTCAAATGCCATTGTGATATCGACGACCCTCCATTTCACTGATACTAATCCGAAGATGAAAACATTGTGAACTTAATCATGGCAGACTATTAATATTTCAGCAGCATTAGTAGTGGGCTGCCCAATATTTATTTTGGGCAGCCCACTACTAATGACAGAGGGAAACTTGCCTTACATGTACTACGCTGGCCAGACTGATAATTGGCATAGGATTTTTTGTGCAGTTTTCCTTCATTTGTTTTTCAACCAACCCTGCCTGCTTTAATAACGGCAAGTTTCTGCAGTGTATACTAGTTGCTACTGAAATTACAAGGCAATGGGACCCAGCAGCGTGTGTATCAAGGATGACGAGCGTAGTACAGAGGCATTCGGACTTTTATTTCTGCAGAGAATTCTTCTGCATCTAGTAGGTATGGACAAGCGTGGAACCCACCATTATGCGAGAACTTGTGCTTCCCGTCGCGATATCGTAGAAAAAATATTAAAAAGTTTAAATCAAAATGTGAAATCAAAACATGAAGGAAATCAGAGTAAATCAAATCAAGCCTCACAATTCTAAAGTCTTAACATTTTCATCTAGTTGAATTTAGCAGTATTTGAGTTGAAATGACTCTAATTAGACAGAGTAAGGCATAATTCGTTTGATATTTAGTGCAAGCGAGCGTCATTACTCTCTGCGGCAGGTGGCGGCATGCTCCAATTGCATTACGGCAATTCGGACCAGGCCAAATCTGTTTTTGGATCGCACAGATTATTCTAATATGGACTTAACCAGATAGAAATCAATGTATTTTTTATTTTTATTTTTAGCTCTTGTTTATAGTTAAACTTAGTTTTGAATCAGCATGTTTAAAATAGTCATAAGAATTTAATAGAATACTTATACAAAATGAGGGGGAACTTCTTGTAATATAATATTACTTACTTTCAGAATCCAGAGTTATCAGGCTGACAAATGCTGCCTTTCTATTTAGACCTAATTGTGATGAAATAGTGTATTATGATAATAAATTAAAAAGAAATGTATATTGGTAACAAACAACTTTGAAATATTGAACAGGACAGTTGCTATACTTAATTATTGTATTTCTTTATGCGTGCGTGTACGTGCTCCTGCATATTTAATAGGTGCAAGGCAAGTAGGATTTAAGGTAAGTATGCAGAGATTCAGTATGAAAACAAAGGAGTGAAGGTAAACGAATGAAATAAAGGTACCTAGTATATTAATTTTTCTCTTATTTAAGGTTACTTCCAAGGTAATTAAACAGGAACCATACTAAGTTCTCGATAGATTAATAAAACCTTTATTCCATTTTGTACCTTATCGTCATAAAGGTGAAGGACAAAACCTAATTACAATTATGAATAATAACACGAACTTGTACTAACTTATCTAAGAAATTAGTAATGTAAATCAACTAGATGAAGTACCCTACGTTAACTTGCAAAAATGTTATTTGCGTGTACTAACAAAAACTGTTTTACATATTGCACGAACATATAAAAATTACTAGAATTACTGTAATATGAACAACAATTTCTTGATGCTTGCTGCTGTGTTATAATGGTGTTGCACTTTAACATACTATTAAATATTTTTTATATTGGAAGTACGATACCATTACTTAGAACAATGTTCTATGGCGTCATTTCTGAAAAGAACGCTTTACCTAGCGATTGTAAAATATGCACTTTGTTGAAAAATAACATCGACATCCGCTAAACGCACAGAAAATTTGTTTATTTTTCGAGTATTATTTATTTGTATTAATTACAGTTAATGTTTTTGCTTTTGCTATTTTATTGACATCATCAAAAACTCTTATTATGTTTATGCTAGATTTTTCCGAAACATAAACGATTACACCCGTGGACCGTAATCCCTTCTAAAAAGAACATATTTTCCAATGAATAAGTAGGTGCCTATAGCTTCATTAATGCGTTGCTGTGCCTACTAAACTAAATTTTGCCTTTTGTTTGTGTGTTTTTAGGAAAATTTTGCGTAACGATTTAATTTTTCCACGACACTGAAGCACAGCATGAGTTATCTAACTATAATTTCACGTTAATTTAAAAATAAATTACACGTTTGTGTATAATTAAACATTAAAATTAGAATAGGAATGAAAAACGAATAACAATAATACAGTTTCTAGTACAATAGTTAGTTTTAATAGAACTTTCACCGTAACAATGGCATTGCTCTATTAACTAAATCGACATTACCACGCATTTCTTTCATTCCCAAGGTCAACTTTACCAATGATGAAGTAAAAGTTAATGATACACTCTAAAATTTATTTAGGTTACAAAGGGTGTTACTAATTAATTTATTTTGTTTTTAATTTGCATTGTTCTACTCTATGGTGTTACATGTCAGAATGACTTGGCTTTTTTTTCAAAGTGTTAGTTTTGTTAAATGTATATAGGAAGATATCATGCGGAAGATGTCTTTTCCGTCAGACCCTATAAAATAAATGTCACGCTACGTAAAATTAGCAATTTCCCATAGAAAATTCTTTCAAAATCTGTCTAATAGTTTTGTAGATCAACAGTTCAGATTTGATGTTACAAACACAAACAAGCAGACACTTTAATATAATTTATAATGTTTACATGACGTCATATAATCATAGTCTACAAAATAGTTTTGCCACAGTCCGAACAAGGTGGAAATAGCTTAAAGAGAGCTTTGTCCAGCTGTGGACGTCAATTGGCTGATGATGATGAAAATAGTTTTGTTGACTTTTGATAGTTTATGTACATTTTAAGTCGAGGGGTTATTATTTATAGACATCAGTCTCCATTTTTACTAAATAACAATAATAAAATAAAAAAAACCTTCATTTTAAATCTTTTAGTAAAACGTGTGCTGTATTTTATTCAGTCAGTGTCCTCGCTTTCGTCGACAAAGCTATTCTTTTTTTAAGTTTAAAAGCTTATCATGTATGCCGTAGGTATACACACCGTACATGACCCTGCATGAGTAACGTTAGCAAAAAGGTTGGATACGTTTTTAGGCTTTAAACTAGCGTAAAGCTAATAAGTGCATACACATCTATCTTTATAAAATGGATAGTATCGTTAGGAACTTAGATTTATTCTTGATATTATAAAGTACGAATAAAATAACAGACTACCAATTTTTGTTCGAATCAGTGTTAACGCAACGCGACTGGGTTGCAATTTATCAGAAGAAGAAGTGTGACAAAGAAAAAAAACAGAACAAGCGTAATTGGCGGCAAGAAATACTGATTAAAAATATAAATAACTGGGTATTTTCCGCGACTTCGTCTGCAATCATCATAATAACAGCCCATTAATGTCCCACTGCAGGGACAGGCCTCCTCCCGGGACGGAGGGATACTTGGCCTACTAATACCACACTGGCTAGACGAATTGGTATAGGGTTTTTTTTCAAGTTTTCCTTCTTTTTATTTCGTAAAGATAATATTCATGGATAGTCCCTTAGTCGGTTTTTACGACACGCATGGGATGAGATGGGGTGTTGACATATTGTATTCCTATTCCGTCACCACACGGAGAGCCACACAATATCTTTATAAATTAAAGCGTAATTATTGTAAAGATTTATTAATATCCAATAGGTAGTTTTTACATGAAAGAGTAACAAATCCATACTTGCAAACTTTCCCGTTTATAATAATAATTATTAATATGATAAAAGATTTATAATAGGTAAGTTTAAGCTGTTATTATTTAATGTTTTCAAATGAAACAAGAAAACATTTTGTAAGTCAATGCAAAAAAAAAGAAAGTGAAGTTTTAAAACAAGTTTAATAAATAATATTTTATTATTAAATGAATTAAACACATTATAGTCATATTATATTTTTTTCCGTTTTCTACAATAAATTTTACAAACTTACCCGATGAGCACCATGGAGGCATAATATTTTTTTGTGATACATCGCTACTGTTGAAGCTTTCACAACACGCTTTTCTGTACGCGCTTCTCGTAATAATTACCATTATAGTTGTTCAATAGAACTATTCAATACTATAAAAATAATAACAGTTTATTTTGAAATCTACTCGCGACCAACGAGATACCGTAAAATTGTTTTGATTGAATGACATAAGTAATAAATTTACCCGCCAATTTGAATTTTTTTTTAATGCAAAGGCAAAGGACATAGTTCTTTTTTTAAACTTACGTTTTTGTATTTTGGGCACGTAATAATAGTTGTAAGTATAATAACAAAATAATTAATGTGTATGAATATGTAAATAATACATTATGAAAGGTTTTATTTTGTAAAGACATGAGTTTTAACAATCACACAAATTTAATTATTTGCTCTAAAAATTAAAACGACCTGACCCTTGTACCGTTGCTTAAATTACACAGAGATAATTATTTGTCTTCGCATATTACATCTTGAAATTTAAATTTCATGGGCGAGGTTTTAAACCGACCGAAATGTTTGAAGCGGAACAGTTAGTGAACTATGTTCGTGATATTCGTAACGTTTGTTGTTTTGTCGAGAGCTATCGCTCAAGACCAGATGAGTGTCGCAACTCCGTCTAATTCGCCTCCACTCCCGTTCATGGATTTATTTACGGGTGCATCAAGTTTATACTCGGAACCTCTACGCAAGGCTTATTCAGATACATCGTATCATGTGGCATGCCCAAAGAGTGATACCTTATCTTCTTTAGCAAATATTCTAGGAAGTGCAGCTAAAATTATGATGTCGGCAGCAGTGATAGGTTTCTTAAAACTTATAGTGGGAAAAATTCTTTTACTTCCAGCAGTGCTTTTATTAGTTGTAAAATTAGGTTTAAAAGCTTTCTTCCTCTGGCCAATGATATCAAAAATGATAAAATATTTTAAAAAGAAAAAGAGAAAAGGACACAAATCAAGAATGATTACTGATTGTTCGCAAAGAATGGCATGCGTAATACAAAAAACTTCGAAAAGTAGCTGGAGTAATTACATAGGAGCTACAGCTACTTTTTTCTTAATCGATGACTTTGAAGAGGACAGTTCAATGGCAAAAAGTATGCTTAGTATATTAGCTGACGAAGATATAGCTGAGTGTATGTCCCTCAGTTGTGTTTCCGGAATCGATATAAGCTGACATCTTAATGTTTACCAACATTCAACTATGTAGGACAATGCAGTTGCTTCACTTCACGACCCAGATATGGAATGCAAAATGCCAGCTTGCTATTCGATATTTAATATTTTATAAGTATGTAACTGTGACATATTCGTTCAATTACTTAGTCACCATGAGTCAAGTGTGTATTGTATTACTCGTGTTATTTAAGTTTGTGTTAACTTATGAAAGTTCGAGAGATAGCATTAGGACATTTTCGCCATTCTTAAACGTGGATCCATATACTACTCAGTATCAAGGAAATAGGAACTTATATACGCAACAACAGCCATTGCATACTCATGTGGTGTCTTCAGTTCCCCAGCCGACGCCAGAGAAGCCAAATAAAGAAAATATCACATATAATAATGAAGTCTATGATCCGTTCGATGAGGGGTCATTTCGAGCTGCTACTACAACAGGACGTGATAATAAGGAGTCAGCATACCGGCCATATCCAGGAACATATCCACGGCCCAATCCTCCCACATATGGGCAACCTTCTACGTATCAGAACTCATCGCCTGTGCCAGAGTTAAAACCAAAATTACCTTTATTAAAACCAGATTTATCTTCTCTTTTCAAGCCTATCTCTACAAAAGTGGCAACTAAAGTTAGTGGGTTGTTAGGTTTAATACTTGCGTTGTTCTCCGGGTCTGCAATGGAAGGTTTCCAGATGGGTGGATTAAAAGACATCGTAATAAACGGTATTATAAAACCACTATTTGTAGCTAAAGATGGTATAAAATCATTGGTTGCAAAGCTTAGTATTCCTGTTATATCATTGGTTTTAATTAATTTAGAATTATTGATAACTATTTGGTGGTTATGGGAGGACTGTGAGCCTAAAAAATATACGTACGAGAAACATCCTTACTCAAAACCGGACTATGAAAGCTATAATTCATACAGATAAGACGTGTCCCCTGTTGTCAGATTTTCCCAGTTATTTCTATGTTTTACTTTATATAAGTCTTTTAAAATTAGTTATTATTACGATATTTATTTTAATACATAAAGTGAGACTGAAAATAAAACATTAAGTAAAATGTGTAAAAGTTGTATTATTTCATATTTTTTTTATATACAATTAATTATTACCGAAGCCATGAAAGAAAAACGCTGCAGGACGTTAGAAAACTACAACAAAGGTAAGTAATAATCTTATAGGAGGTGAGTCCATGACTTCCAAGGTGATTAAATACTGTAATTTTTTTCATTAGTTATTTTATCATTAAGCATCATAATTATTTATAGCATATCCGAGTATATTATTTATACTTTACAAACAATAATAATAATCATCATATTTATTAAATTCTGTAAAGTATGTAGTATGTACAGCTGACTCTATTATAGAAAAGTAAAAAAAAAACCCTATGTCTATGGCTAGTCTCGCTTTTTTTTACTCCAGCCTTTGACCGTCAGTCGCTGGCCAGTTGTACATTTAAAAAAAATAACAGTATTTGAATGGAAGTAGCCCGCTCTCTCGCGTCTCGCCAACTTAACTCGCCAAAAAATATGATGGAGATCTATTCAAATCAACTTAATCAACAACTTACTACTTAACTCGCTACTGTACTTGTCAATGTGTAAATCGGGCTTATTGATGATTTTGTGATTTTACATTTGCAAAAGTTCCCGTGGCACAGGGTAGGGCTTGAATCTTATGCTTATCTATGCCAGAGTTGTATACTTACTTAGTTTTTTTACAACAGTCTTGGAATGCAATACATTGCTGACGTTATATTATTATTCTTTGTCCGCAATTTTAATCAATATGTAGGTATACAATGTAATACTATAAACTTCAAATCTCATTTTTCTAAAAGGTACACTTTGCTCTCTTTGCTAAAATAAATGTTTTGCATATGAAATAATACTAAAAGGAAACGCAGCGCGAATAAAAATCTGAAATCGGATAAGTTGATTTAAACACATTTAACGTAGTTAAAATCACGAAAACCGGTAATGTGTTTACGTGCGATCCAGTTACCTTCATTTCTCATTCATGTTAATTAACATTATTCAATTGTCTAACATTTGTAAAACTCTACTGTTTATCCTGTTTTTATACCGGACGTAAAAAGACCCTATATAAAGCTAAGCCTTTGTCTCTATTTATGTTTATCGTATTGTCGCTTCCAAGCCGATGGATCGATTTTATTTCCTGTTTTATTTAGTACTTAATTTACTTGTTTTAACTGAGTTAGATGTAATGTTTTAAGATAAAATCTATTTGAGTATTGTTTGTATTTATCTATATCACCTGTTTTTGGTATTTGTACTGATTGGATAAAGAAAAAAGAAAAAAACTCGTCTGAGTAGTAGTTGAGGGACGCTCTAATAACAGAAATTAGTCGAAATTAAAAAATCTAAATATAATATAATAATATATGTTCCTATAGTAAAATAATTGCCAAAAAAAAAAAAAAAATATGATATCGATTTGAACATGGAAAACAATGATTTGCCGCCGATTCTTTATCTGTGACTACTTATTTAGTTTTTTAATATACTTGAGGATTTATTAATTGACCACGCATCCGTAAAAGAAAATGAAAAAGTATTAGTAGGTATTAATACCTACTGTTATCATTGGGCCTACCTGAATTTATCAAAACATTAATGTAGGCAGAACCTAGCTTAAATATTTTCTTTGTCGTTAATATTTTTTTTCCATTTCCAAATTATGTCTCTTAAAATACCATTGAATCATTCATTTTCGTTAAAAAAATGACACTTGGCTGAATGGGTGTGCTCGTGTTTTGGTCACTTCTTCAGTTTTAATGATCAAAATTACCTTTTTTAACAAGTCTTTTAAATTTTTTTATTATGTTTTTTTTTGTTACATAAATATTATATTTGAGATATTAATTAAATAGTTTTTCTTTCTTTAAAATAAGTAATTATTTAGTTTCTATTCTTTCCAAAACAGTGCTCACTGCTTAGGTACTCACTTATGTACTTCTACTCGTATACTTCTTAATTCTTTATCGAAAGCTTGTTACAAGCAACAGTGTATAATAACCTTGAAAATATTTCTCTCCTTATCTGAGCTACGTATAAAAATGCTACAAAAACATTTTTCAGAAATCATATTTCTTTTATAAATTGGTATCCTATAATATTTTTTAACGCTACGATTTTTATTTAGTACGACGTTTTATCTCAGGAAGATGTTTTCCATCGCATCTAAAGTAATCAAAATGAATGTGGGCGATATTTAACGAATCATCCGGTGTTTAGGCACGAAGCGAAAGCATGAACCAATCACGATTATTACGCACGAATTATGGCCAATAGCTGTCAGTACGGTGGGAACGCTTTAGATTTTGTATCATATTTAAGAGCCAATGCATAAGCTTTTATCATCAATAGTTTAACAAGAGAGGCCGTTTAAAAATAATTTTTGTTTTTTTTTAATTTTTAGACAAGCCATAATAACGGCGCGAAGTGACTTTGTAACTTAGCTTTGTGCTGCTTTTCAAAGACTGCCTTAGTGGTGAGGCAGTTGCAGTAGCGGTTGCCGAGTAGGTACGAGGTAGCGCATTCAAATCTCTCGTAGGACGATGGCTTCTACGATCTAGAAATTGTTTTACTGAGTGTGGATGTTTCTTGTGTCTGTTAAAGGCCTACGCAGACCGGGACGGCATGGCAAGGGATTTTAATTTTTACTAATGGAAATTCAACCGTACTGTTACAGAAATACGACATAAATTGCTATGCTTTAAAATGATGCCGTGGCAGTGAAAGGGATTTTATTGCACGGCATTTTTCATTTTAAAGCATTGCAATTTATGTCGTATTTCTGTAATAGTACGGTTGAATGACCATTAGTAATAATTAAAATCCCTTGCCATGCCGTCCCGGTCTCCGTAGGCCTTAAATTGATGATGTCTTTAAAAAAGCCACATCTCGTGGATGCTGCAAAGTCAACTAAAAGATAACCTGATTCTGTTACAGCAATAAAAGGAGAATGTATCACAAAAACCAGTTCGCCTGATCAGCTAAGTACGTATTAATTTTCAGTCATCTTTTGAAGAACATACATCTGTGCTAAGGGATATTTATAAACACATACATATATAATGATAATATTACCTACACACTTGTTGCACACATAGATACAAGTGTCCTTCCAGCAACATTTCCCGTATTTGCGTAAGCTGATTTCGTATGTTATTTACATTTTACTTCGTGTTCGTTCAAATCTAGTTCAACTCTCTCAATTCAAAAAGATCCGATAGTTTGGTACTTGTATGTATTGTAAATGGACATCATTGGTATCGGATCTATCGTATACTTAGGATATTTTATATTCACAAACATGTTGACTATCTCTGTGGTGTAGTGGCTATATGGCTGCAACGTAGAGGTCTGGGGTTAGATTCCTGACTTAACGTAAACTCTTTGAGTGCATTAACACGAAAAGATTGCATTGGTAGTTTGTATATTGTATTATGTGTAAGTATTTACTAAAAAGGTATATGAGTATGTTTGTTTGTTTGTCTAGTGTCTTATGTTATAAGCTTTGCTTAGTTTAAGACTTTGTGCATCACAAATAAATTGTCTTGAGTGGCATAATTTTATATCGCTATAAGCGATAAGTGAGAGGTAAAAATATCACATCGCAGTAAATTTATATTTATTTTAATAAGAAGCATAAGGAGAAGGTATAAGATTGAAAATAAAAAAACTAAGAAAAAATATATTCTAAAATAGTAAAACTACAAAGCTTGCAAAAATATCTCACACGTGTAATCATGGATAACTTAGTAATATGATCATAATATCAGATAAGTTAGTAATTCTATTTAGATATAAAATATCAAAGGTCCCTTCAACTTTTGTTCTAACAAAACAATATGTATAATGTATTACGAGGATCTGTTTCAAAGTCATATAAAAGTCAAAGTTAGTTATATATAAAACAATACAGACAGACCTACATTCTTCAGAATGTATCTCTCTATTTTAGTAGGTACCTAACTTTTTCATATCCCTTAAGTATTCATCATCATCATCATATCAGTCAATCGACGTCCACTGCTGGACATAGACCTCCTCCAAGTATTGCCACCTTGTGCGGTCCTGTGCATCCCTCATCCATCGGCATGTAAGTATTCGAATCCTACTAAAGATAGTGATTATTGCAATCGACAATGATTATTATGAGCCTCGATGTAATTTGTGTTCTTAAATTATATACCTTGGAAAAGTTCCCGCGGCCCAGGGTTCCATCGCTAGTGTATTTAAAAAAGTATGATATGTAGAGCCATCTACTTTAGTGGCCTAGGAAATTTACTAATACTACGCTAGCCAAATGCGTTGGTAGGTATAGAGTTTCTTTCAAGTTTTAACTGTAAATATTATTGATTTACTTACCTATTATATCTGGAAAGACTTTTTGTTATGGGGACTTTAAGTAGTTGGCGACAGTTCACTAAAAACATTTATGTGGCCCATACAAGACATGTTTACCACAGTATAAAAACGTATACAATAACGCTTTGGTTGTCAGAGGACAACTGTCAAACGAGTACTACACTGCGCTGTCACGCACAGATGTGCGCGGCTTGTCACGTAATGGATAACACAACAAACGTGATTATGTGTTGTATTCATTTACAACCCTAGTGTGGTATATATAAGACATGTACCTATATGTATTTAACAGAATACGCGTCGAGAAGGCATGTTACAGGATTAATTTTCTATCAAAGAAATAGGTTTTCTCGGTTTATGAGACGGTTCTCTTGCCGCTTTACTATTGTGCCTTACTCCCTGCAGTGTACCACATGAGTGACTCTATTGGCATTAGTTTCTTCCGCGAAATATAATTATTCTTGTACAACCCGTGTCTAGTTGGGAACTGTGACAGTTGAGACTTCATTAAGTATGGTTTAATTTACCTATTTGGAATGTTTTGACCGATACATTTTTAGAAATTTGGACCTTAATGATTGCAATTGCTAATTATTAGTTCTAGAACACGAGTTTTCAGACCGGCAAAATGACGACGAAGGGAAATCATTCATGACTACCATTTGTCGCTTTTATTCCTGTGTCTCTTCTTATGTTATTTTTAACTTTAAATTCACCTCAGTTAACAACATGGGAGATATGACAAACAAGTAGCTACTCCCACCCTCTCTGCGATTACAGTACTCGAACAAATTTATAAGTCACAGATAAATCGTAACTTTTGAACTGATAAAAAGTTTTGAGTCGTATAATCTTCTCCGTCCCGACAAGGTTACGAGAGGTCAAAAGTAGGTCGAGTTGTTTCCAGAAAAGGATAGTCCGGAAGTACTTGGGTTAGAACTTGACGAAAATGCTTCGTAAAATGTCTTAGATTTTTAACGCTTCGCGTCATGACCGAAGATGTCGATGAGAGGGAAGGAAGATGCTTTTCGATTTTATAAGGAGTGGACGTACAAAATAGAGGATAAATTTATTGTCATTTTCCGGCTTTTTACTTTAAAAGTTTGCTTTTATATTTTTATTTAAAGGTATTTGATAACTGTTGTTGTTGTTTTTTAAGGTGTATTTAAGGAAACAAAAACAAGCTATAATATAACTCAGTTTTGATTTCTACACAGAAGACGCGATGTTTTTTAGTTGTTTCGTCTAATACAAGTTTAGGATAGTTAAGGTCTAGACAGCGTGCAGTAAATGTGTGAGAAATATTTTGTTATAGATACTTCTATTGGAGATAACAATTAGCTTCTTGATATAACAACATAGCTTGATTTAAGAAGAAGATAAAGTAGGCTCAATAGAAGGTTCCCGGTTTGAATTACTAACGACAGCGAGGCACGGCAGAAGCATCCTCGACTGTTGCGCCATGCATTGCCACAACAATAATTTTGACATTATAATTTTCTAGAACAAAAGTTACAAGAGCAAACACATCAAGTTACGTATTCTAGAACTTAGCACAAAATATTTTGTTACGCTGCATTAAAAATATAAGTTTTTGGACGACTTAAGATTCAAACTATTGTGTCTGTGCCAAAATAAAAGTCCTAAACATCGTTATTTTCTTGTAGATAAAATAGAAATGTTCTATATCTCTACAAACTGTCTACAACATTTCTATTGTGTAACTCTTGAAAAGAAATGATTAGGTACCTATTCCTCAATAAATTATTAAAGCCTAATTAGGTATGTCCTTGGAATGAGTAAGCAAATGGACCGGAAAATACAAGGTAAAACGACGATCTGACAAGAGTGGTAGAAAGTCGAAGGATGAGAGAGAGTACAACCTTTAAGTGTCATGTTATAGAGATAGACTTCTCCTAACTATATTAATGGAAGGATGCTTGCCAATACCACGGTAACTAAAAACCAACCTCTTCTTTTAGGAGTCGGTTAACATCAAAGAGGTTAGTTTTGTGCAAGAACATAGCTGAACGTCTTTATCTTTCATACTTTTATATAAAATGGAATTCTAAATATGCTCTTGAATATCATAATATTATGCAAGAGTATAACGAGATATTTGAACTATCTGCATAGGTGAATAAACTTCGTGTCATCTACGGACGATTAAAATGACCTATTTTCGTTAATAGACTGTCAGATGCATGGAATGGTTACGTCCATTCCTTCTCTACATGATACCCACGTAACTCAATCTAGATTAATTTTTAGAGTTCGGGAATGATATAATATTCTACTCAAATATTATGTAATATAATATTCGTCATACATTCACCTAAGGCCATCTGCTTTTAAACTAAGCAGAACTTGTACTTTGTGACGCAGTGGGGACTGTGACGTAGTGGGGTGGTATAGGGAGATAAATGCAAACAACTCAAGTACGACAATATAGTATTATTCCGTAAATAATTGAGTGTATACAATATTACTAGTTTTTATAATTTAGAAATCACTACGTTAACAATAATAGATAAAATAATCAAGCCGGTCTAATCAGAAGGATTTTTAGGGGATTTGAAAGCACGAGGTTCGAAGGCTGCCCTATAGAAAGTCAGACACTTATCTTCAGTAAGCCGGAACAAAAAGGGAAGGGCCCGCTTTTTTTTTTTTTGTGAGGACGAGTAGTCGGTCTCAGACGACCATTACTACTTTACGCGGGCTGTGGTGGGGCGGATGGCCCTCAACCAAAGACATTTAAGTGACGTGCCACAGGGGCACCCCCTTTGGGGTACGAACCTCGGCCTGGACCGTCACTGACTAACAGGACGTGCGGAAGGCACGCCCTCTAGGAGCGAACGCGGCGCGTATTCCGGCCTCGACGGCGAGGACGGAACCGCGGACGTTTTGTTGTGGCTTCGCGAGCCGTGTGAGCTCTACGTTGAGCGATCGTGATCCTATCGTCCGGCTCTTCGAGAGCATGCCTAGGTCTACGAATTTTGCTAATCTTGGAGGGGATGTACCCGGACGCCCCGACCACTAGTTGGTTGGGGTGAGTGGCAGCCGAATCAAAGTAGCGGCGGGAACAGAGTTTCATGTGTTGCTGGATAGTAGGCAACTCGAGGTCTATGTGAAGATCCTCGTTACGCATGAACCACGGTGCTCCCGTCGCTTTGCGCATGAACCTATTCTGAACTGTTTGTAACCTATGGATCCTGTGTGGCCTAAGGTGGGCAAAAACTACGCACGCATACGTCATTATTGGTCTGATACAAGTAGTGTATAACCTAACTTTGTTTCGGATCGACATCTTAGACTCCTTCCGGAGGAGCATGTGCAGCCGTCCCAACACAAACGTGGCCCGCTTGCGAACCATGTTTATGTGGGGACGGAAAGTGAGCTTATCGTCGAGCAAAACGCCAAGATATTTGGCCTCCTTAGCCCAAGGGATCGGGGAGCCAAACATCCTGACTTTTTGTGTCGCTGCCGAGAGAGGCGAGTAGTTCCGTTTCTTGTGAAACATCACCGCTTGACTCTTTTCGGGGTTGACTGTTATCCTCCATTTCTGGAACCAATCGCTGAGGGCGTTGGACGCAGATTGGAGTCGCCTAACTATCAAGGGAGGGGAGGTGCCAGAGGCGTAAATCGCTGTATCGTCTGCAAAAAGGGCTGTTTGCACACCCGCAGGCCGAGGGATATCTCGTGTGTACAGAGAGTACAGAAGGGGGGCGAGGACGGAGCCCTGAGGGACTCCGGCCCGGATGGGGTGAGCTGAGGACAGAGTCCCTTCAACTTTGTAGCGAAAGGAACGATTCGACAGAAAGTCTCGTAAGATGAGCATGAGTCTGTGTGGCACTCCCATCATGAAAAGCTTGTATGTTAAGCTAGCGTGCCACACCTTGTCGAATGCCTTTGCCACATCGAAGAAGAGAGCTCCGGTCATTTGACCTTTCATGAGCCGAGCGCTGACATGTTCAACGACACGGTGAACTTGGTGGGTGGACGAGTGCTTGGCCCGAAAGCCAAACTGCTCGTTTGGAATAAGATTGTTGGCCTCCACGTGTGCTAACAGCCTCCTATACAAAAGCCGCTCGTAAATTTTCCCTAAACCTTTAAGCAGACTAATCGGTCTATAACTAGCCGGCTCGGACTTCTTTTTGCCGGGTTTCGGTATTCCGATAACCACGGCGTCTTTCCACTGCTGTGGGAAGACACAGTTTGATTGTGCGGCATTAAATATGCATGTCATAAGGACCAAAAGACGTTCGGAGAATAGTTTGATTACCCTATTCGTTATTCCGTCCGAGCCGGGTGCCTTTTTAGGGGCGAGAGATTTTATGACGGTTTGCACCTCGTCTGGTGTAACTAACGGTATAACGTCGCTATCTGCCTCGAGCGGAGGGGCCGGGAGAGAAGCTCGCCGTTCCACTTCGCTTTCGACATCTATTTGAAATTTCCCATGAGTGTTTCCCTAAAGAGGACTGCTCACGCATTGGGCCTCGAGGCTGTCGGCCAGGCATTCGGCCTTGTCATCATCCTCAAACGCTAGTGTCCTATCAGGCTTGACCAAAGGAGGCATAGAAGAGTAGACGTCCTTCGTTAACGATCGGGATAGTTGCCAGAAAGCGAGATGAGAAGGCTCGATCTCGCTCAATTTCGCATCCCATCGTGACTGACGAAACTCATTTATGCGTACTTTGACCTGCCGCTGCAGGTATCTAAGGGTAGCCCTATTTTCCTCGCTGGGGGCTCTGTCATAGGCACGTGTGGCAGCGTTCTTGCGCCTCAACAGATCACGCACGTCTGCGGGCAGTTGCCAGCGCCGGTCTTCCGGCACAGGCACTGTCCGAGAACAATCGTTAATTAACGATTGAACGTGCTCTGTTAGGGCGCTGATCGCCGCCTCGGTGTTCTCTACAGTCTCTAGTCGGTCGGGGGAAGGGCCCGCGCCCCGCGTCCTCCTTATATAGCGGCCGCTGGGTAGTCCCCTCCACGGCGCGCTCGCGCCGCTGCCGTGAGGCGAGAGGCGAGAGGACGAAGCACGACGTCACATACCCCCCCCGCTAGACCAGAATTTTTCCTAGGGAAAATTCGGCTGCTAGCAGGGGGGCGACAGGCTGTTCAGGCACCAACACCCTGCAGGAGCGGTAGATGAGATCAGCTCCGCGGGAGGTACCTGAAACAGCCAAAAGAAAAGGGCAGTACATCCTATTTTTAAAAAAAATTAGGGTTAGTAGTTAGTATTATCACGTGACGAGCCAGCGCTGTACGGACATTTTAATAAAAGAAAAGAAGAGAGAAAGAGAGCTTTCAAGCATACTATGCAGATTAGATTCATTGAAATACGGAACCTATATTGCAAACAAAAAAAAACAGCTGTAGGCTGTCGCCGTGTTATAGAAAAAAAATATAGTCAATTAAATCACAAGAAACAGGTTTACAACTTTCGAACAAAAGATCGTTCGAGCAAGGCCGCATTCCAATGGTTTAACTCATACCTAATATTTTAATTAAAATGTTTATTTAAGAACGTAAACAACCTTAATATAATTCAATAAAACATATTAACTTAGTGAGCAGTTTCGCCGTCAATCACTTAATGAAATAAAGAGTTTCAGGCATCGAACCTGTGATCAAGTTCGAATGACCTCTCTTTTTACCACTGTACCAAGGGGTAAAAAAAATATTTTCTTTTAATCAGCTCGATGAACACCGAGTAACAAAAGGAACAAGTTAAAATACAACACGCCACAGCGCAGTCTTGGGTTCGAATCCGAAACCTTGTGCAATTTGTAGATAAAAATACAAATCGATAATTATTACACCGAGGTGTGAAGGATAAATCGCTAAGCGACCTGCACGAGAGTGCGAGTAATACGACGATGCCTAAACAAACAATAACAACTAATATGAAGGTAAAATCTAGTTAAGTTTATTACAGATATCATTCTTTATAATTTATATTTTTAATATCTTTGATATGCCATTCACCCAGCGGTTTACCTGACATATCGGATAGTTTATAGACCAAAGGCGACTTTTTAGATGTGATTTTACACTTTATAAACTTAGGGGGCTTTATAAACTTCTTACAAAAATATTTATCCTTATCGCTAAGATAAAAAGTACGTCTCCAAACAACATCGCCCACCTGGAATTCCACCGGCCTACGACGGAGATTATAAGATTGACAATTACGCTGGTGAGCCGACAGCAAGGCTGCCTGTACCTTCTCAAAGATCGAAGATAAGTAGCCGAGTGATTCAGCGTAAGAGTCTCGCGGCTCATGGACCATATTGGGGTCAGAGTCAATATGGCGTGAGCCGCAATTTACAAGCTCCCGACCGTAAACAAGAAACGACGGCGAGAAACCTGTCACTTCGTTCACCGCAGAATTAATTGCAAATTGAATCTTTGGTATAAGTGTGTCCCAGACACGGTGATCATTATCTATGAAGGTTGAAACGGCCGTGATTATAGTTTTATTATAACGTTCCACTGAATTTACATGAGGAGTATATAAAGGCGTATAGTGCAAGTTTGGAATTTTATATTTAGTTAATAAGTTTTTAAAAGTTGAACTAATGAATTGCTTGCCGTTATCGAGTATGACCGTAGAAGGAATACCATGAACCAAGAAAACGTTTTCCTCCAGTATTCTAGCAATAACCTCGGCTGTTGCACGTTTAATGGGAAAAAGTAAACAATATTTCGAGAAACAACAAGAAACGACAAAAATGAAAGTATTTTGTTTCCTCGTTGGAGGCAATGGACCGACTAAATCGATGCTAATTACCTGGAAGGGTTTGGAAACCGACTTAGGACCACCCATGTGACCCAAGGTTAACTGTGTCTGATGTTTATGGGCAATGCAAGCTTCGCAAGAATTTACCGCCTTGACCACGTCACTATACATACCTGGCCAATAATAATTAAGATCTAGACGTTTATAAGTTTTAAAAATGCCAAGATGACCAGCCGTGGGCAACGAATGATTCACTGAAAATGTTTAATCAATTATTTAAAGCAATAAAACTGTTTTAATATACTTTTCTTTGGCATAATTCATAAAATCTAAGAGTTAAAACTCAAAATAACATAATTTAATGACGGATAACACTTCGTCCAGAAACTTCCATCGCTATTCGAACAAGCTACTCTTAATTTGACCCGCGTAATGGCAACAATTGACAAGTGGTAGGTGTTACGTGACCAGCATAAATAATCGCATTGGCCTTCGTGTAAGCTACTTAGGGCTTGCCTATTTAATTTGGTCGATGTTTTGGAACAATCCCCTTTCCAATGGAATATTTACACGTAGATATATTTATTACATTCGGAAAAATAGCCCTGAAAGTAGGTTTTATGAATGTCGTATCGTTCAGAATTTCATGTGGTGGTGGAGGAACGTTAAATGATAGTACCATGCCTTATCTTCGTCATATGGGTGTAGTAAATGGAAACTAAGGAAAAGGTAGTAGGTAGATATTATCTTCACGCAAACAAAAAGAAAAACTTGACTTTAAGCCCTATGAGTGTATGTGTTCGTGGTATTAGTAAGTCAAAATTTCCCCATATCACAGGAAGAGGCCTGACCTTACTATGGGGTATTAATGGGCTATTAGGAATAAATGGCCTGTAGGTGTACCTATTATTTTTGTGCTGAAATGCACTCACTTCGTAATATTGTCGGAGACTTTTTCCCATTCTTTCTAGTTCAGTTTTCTTTTTCACTTCTTCTTTGCTCTAGAGATCATAGCCTTTATCACCTTCACCTTTTATGACTGTTAAAATAAAATTGACTGTTATAAAACCACACTTCTTAAGAAATGTTGTCTATACTTATTTGTATTAATACATAGAGTGGTTGATGAATCTATTTATAGCTCGAAGGAATTTAGCGACAGGATAACCTTGTTGTTCTCCTAATAGATTTTTCTCTTGCACGAAGGCGTTGCCGATAGAAAAATACTTGTGAATGTAATAATGTGAGTTGTGAATATAACTTATTCTGTCCTATTTAAGGATTCCTACGATCTATATATTTATTGTATACATATATAAAACAGAAATGAATAACATTATAATAAGGATGTATTTGGAATAAGTAGAAGCAGTGAATAACTATTTTTTTTAATCTGCTTTGACGATAATCGAAGCGGTCTACTTTACAGAATTGGGTCAATATTCGCGTATAAACAGCGAGCGATCGCGAAAAGTTTATCCTAAAACAGTAATGTCACGAAATAGGTTCTTAACCTATTTCGCTAGTGGTTGTACGACTCCAGAACGGATGAGCACAGACGTTTTTGCCCATTTGATAACTTAAAAGATTGTAACAGAATTAGTTTTACAAATAAAAGTAGGCTAACAAAGATAATGTTCATTGTAAATGTATATTTTTCAACAGTAAACAATTCACGTACGTTTATGAGTGTTTTACTCAATAAAAAGGGTTGAAGGCATTGTTATTCAACATGTATGAAAAAACATAATGATACATAAGGCCTGCGTTTGTTTTTTATAACCTTCAAACATAAATCGTGTAAGTCATTTAGATGTAAGTACTCTGAAAACGAACGCTCTTTTTTACGAGGTACAAGCTTACTTTCAAATTGGAAATCGAGGTTATTTCAATAAAATTGGGTCAAATTAAGGTTTTGTGTGAACAGGATACTGGAAATAAAAATAGGCTAGAAGAGATGGTCGTTTTGGCATTGAGTGTTTGTGTCTGTGCGATGTGAAGTGCGTTGCGAGTGAGCGGCGCGGCGAGAGTGCGCGGCGGCGCGTGGCGTCGATAGCGCACCACCGTGAGGTCGGCGCGGGCCGGCGCACTCCGCACCACCCGCCACCCTCCGTGCCCCGCGACCACGAGCGACGACGCACGTCACACTCGACACCCGCGACACCCTCGCCACCCTTAGCGAGACGATACGAACACCAAGATCGCGCAATTACCACATCAGAGTGACTGTGTATTGTGAGACACGACCAGACAACCAGGATCACCCAGTGCCACGATCAGTTCTCAATTTGGAGTCAGTGAAAACAAACACATCACAGAGTATTAGCGCAGGCGCGCCGCTAACGGACATGATGAGAGCGGCCATCTTGGCCGAGGACGCACTTTCGCCTCGCCCCAGCTTCAAAGCTTGTTTCAACAGCTTCATAATATAAGCTTTGAAGGACGTGTGATGCATCGTGCATTGGGAGCCGCGGCGTGCGCCCTCTGAGGCCGCATCGCGCCGCTATCGATCCGGTAGCGTCATGGCGCCCGCGAAGTGAATGCGGACATCGGGACAGCGCCGCAGCCTCCGTAAGGTCGCGGAGCGCCCGCCCAGTGATAGTGCTAGAGTGGTCGCGCGGCATGTGAGACAGAGTGTTGGCGTGCTTGGAAGAGCGCGCGGGCGGCGGCGGGCCCTGACCGCACGCCATGGGCGAGGAGTACGCGCGCTCACCGTGCGAGCGCTTCCCGGCGACGGGCGCGTTCAGCGTGGCGCCGCCGGAGCGGCTCAGCCCGCCGCCGCCCGCGCCATTGCCGGACCGGTTCTCCGCGTCCCCGCGGCGGGTGCGTCGCTGTGCCGAGGCTGAACGTGCTCGGCGACCGCGGTATGTGCCCCCGGCGGCACACGTGCCGGTGGAGCGGTATGTCCCGCGACCTCCGGCACCGCTACGTCCACCGCCGCCTGTTTACTGTGGGATGGCATGCAGGCCACCTCCGCCAGCGCCGCGGAAGTGTTGTGGCCCTGCGTGTCGCGAGGATATCGCAGGCTCGCCGCCACCATCTCGTTATGTGGAATACGTGGGGGCGGCGGCCGCGAGGCGGCTTGCCTGTACACCACCACCGCCGCCGCCTCCCGCACTTCAGCTACCCTGTGAGCCACAGGAACCTCCGTGCTGTGTACAGGCTCGAAGAAGACCGCAACCTCCACATGACTGGTAAGTACCTTCACATTTCAACTATCTAGTTCCAAGGTCAATCACTTTCTAGAAAATCATTCGTGTTTATCGAATCTAAAATTTTTCGTGTTTATCAAGTGGTTATTAACCATTAGGTGTATTTATTTCTAAGTATTATTAGGTATACCTAAACATATAATAATATTGACTTTACTATGAAACATCTTTGCTAACTCCACGATGTAATAAACTGCGTATTACGTAGATGTAAATGGCGGCACACAAAAGCGTATAGCGTAACAATGATAGCAAAAGCCGAGCCGTTATAATTGGTTAATATTTTTTGGAGGATATCGATAACGTGTGATTGATGAGAGGTTGGCTAACGATCATTGCATTCGTGATCAAGTCACAACATATACCTTCTAATTAAATTATACAAAAAAACTGCGTATCGAATATTAACTGGCTATGTCCTATGTTCTAATGCAAAATAATTTTAGACAACAATAAGCTTTTGGAATTGTACCAAAACTGTTAAATGTACTACATAGGATTGTTTTGCATTATTGCATCGTAAATTCAATTCACTTATGTGATTACACTAACTTTAGTGAAATTATGCTTACATATTATTCCTTCACTGCATACGCATACGACAATGGTAGAAGGAAATATCCCTACTAATACTCGTACTATTACGTCTATTGCCCAACTTATTAATTATATGAAATAAGTTACCCTAACAAGAACACGGTTAGTAGAGAGGTTTCTAAAGTATATTGAAATAGTAAGTTAGTTTGGCTGGCAGACAGCCACTCACTCGCTTAATTATTGATTCTAAAACATTAAATATTTTATCAAATTCATTTACGTTACTGACCTGATCAAAACTAAAACAGTTTCTTTGAGCTCAGATGCGTATTTAAGTAATTTTCACACAAGTGCTATAATTTGATTTAACAAAGGTTTACTTAATTCAAAATCACTGAACGATGTAATTTCATGTAAAACTTTTTTGATAAAAACTTTTTATTTAAAGGGTGATTCGAGTATCTAGAATAGTGTTGGAAACTTTATATTCAATTTGTTTATTAGGGATCTCAATAGATTCCATTCAATCAGAATTTCAATTGTAGATACAGAGGATTGTGTGAAGTTGCGAGATACGAGAGATCTAGTGAATAAGAGAATCTGATTATTGTAGAACAATATCCTTTGTTGTTTTCTTGAAGGTTTCGTTTATTTCCTTTCTATTTCTTGCAATATTTTACTTTGTCTGAGTGGAAATGTCACTTAATACATATATACATATGCTCACTCCTTGTTCGAGGTTTTACGATTTACAAATCTGTTGTGATTTGTCTAAATTCATTCATATTTACATACCTAAAAACTTTTTTCTCTAAATGGCTTGGGACCTTTTAACAATCATTCTTTTTCTCTTAGGTATCGTCAGTTACAAGTTATGGTCTATTTTCTATGCTTGTTTTCAATACTGACAAACCCTAGTGTGTTGTTCTGACTGTTTTCGTTTTAATTTTATTTGTTTCTGAACCATTTGTTTTGAACTATATTGACTCGAATCTCAGAGTTTGCGTCATTTACTGAGGTGAGCGAACGTAAACATCTTCTGACCTAAAAGCTAGATTGCGAAAGTCCATATTTTCTAGCGAGACCGAGGCAGCAGAGTCTCCTCAATTAATATTAATGGATATACTCTTTTAAAGAGCGAAAGATCATTAAATGCTATAATATGTTAAGATTCTATTAGAAGTTTAGTCGTCACAAAACAAAACCTATTTTAAAACAATTGGGTACATTTTATTAATTGACTAGTTGAGTTACTTCTTTACCTTATTTATTTCATAAAAGGATCAATACATCTTAACTTTTAATTTATCTTATACTGGTGATTCTGCCGAGGTCAAAATCTACTAAAAATTGCGAATAATGATAACGCATACGAAGCTATTGTTTTGCCATTGTAAATGTACTTTTATTGATATAAAAATAATTTAAATAAATCAATACATAATATGGAAAGATAAAACAAAAACTATCTAGCGATGAAACCTTTTGATATTAAAATAGATGAAAAGGCAGTGATTTCGCACTTCTTAGAATACAGTAATGTAGTAGCTCAATCTAGTAATTATACGAAGAAAATCTTCTTTAATCTAACATTATTAGCAAAAAGTGATAGATTAAAGACTCTCTGGTTGGTATTTAGCACATCAATCAAAGGAGGCTGTAGTTATCCCATTACTCGTAGAACATAGGCCTTGGGGCGAAGTTCGTGTAGTGGCTATTGACCTGAAACAATAAACGATTCTCTGAGGATATTGCATAATCTCTGCTATCGGCAACGAATGGCTCGGCTTGTTTTAAAGACGATGTTGCTGTCCAGAATTTAATCTCTTATCCTTTTATTAGATGTTGTTCAGAGTAAATTAGTTAGGCCGGGCTTACTAAGAAGGGACTGTTTGGATTAAGGCAAAACAAACCTTTTTGCTTTACAGATTTACTTATAAGTACTACCGTTAATTGAATTCAAATATTAAAGGCCACTCATAGTTTCATTTAGTTATGTAGTTAAGTGGTTGTAGACGTCATACTTACTTCTTGTCAAGTGTATCATGCTTCTTTTGGTCATAGTCTTGGACTTGGTTCAGCGCATTGAGGATCTTTACCATGAACTTATATATCCTCTTTGACATGTCTGTCTAGTGATATTTTACTTTAAGGTCAAAATATGCTCAAAAAAGTGAGAATACGTCATCGAACGCACTAATGTAGAGTAGTGATTTTTTTAGCACCATATTTCCTAATCATGTGTGTTTTTTTACACTTCTTTAACGAAACAAACCAATATAGGCGTTTATAGCGAAACATCAAATCATAAAAGTAAATACATTTAACACTAAGCCTACTAAAGGTAAAAAAATAATAAACTGAATAGTCAATATCTTCTTCCTATGCTGCTATCTGCTACCTTGGAGTTTTTTACGATGAGGATATTATTTGGTCTCCTATTTTCAATAAAGTTTTGTTATTTAAGTCTTTATTTTACGGTATTTAACAGGCACATTTTGGTCCGTTGTTTAAGTGAGTAGTAGAATATTTGGTGTCACCGTCCTATCTCATTCCACATTAATCCTCTAAAAGTAAAAGAAATAAATAGTTAACCGATATTTGGCTTACGAAAACTTTGTAATAAAATGATAAAATAGTACCTTCTACCTATGGTCAGTATTGGATTTGGAGGAACGTCCCTGCAGTGGATCATTAATTGTGTTGTTGATGTTGATGAATCAATACACAGGTAAACTTCTGTTTTATCTCACATAGTAAAAATGTGTTATATAGTTAGTGTATCTTATCAGTTTTTATTGAGTTTGCTATCGTGATAACGTTCGGGCGTGTCTCTATGTGGCTCGTGGAACTGTTTCTATACACAATATAGTCTAATTAATTTAATAAATACAAATTTGTGTGCACATTTTGTATTATGATGACGTGAATAGTGCAAGTGTTTAAGTGGTTCGTTTGTGATTCAGAGGATATGACAAATTGTGATTAGTAAGGTTGGCTGTTATAAGAATTTCATTGCTTCATCGCATTCATGCATAAAAAGTAAGTATTTAATCATTATAATTCGATATATTTTGTAACTATCACACATTTTTTCTAACCAATTTGTTATAATGATTAGCACATAACTAAGTATAATAACGTCATCGATTTGTTACTACTTCTAATACTTTGAATACTTGTACTACTAAGTAGTCATGTCCAGAATATAAGTATGGATTTAAATCTATATAATTATATCTTCAACATATTTGGTACATTTCTTTATATCTGCAGTTCAGTGATGTAGTATGTTATCCCATAATTGTACCTGCTATACATTCAACTCGTTATTACTTACGAGGTGTAGTACATTCATGTTTATGTGATATATTCTTAATGTACGAAAAAGAGCCAGTCGCTCCCAGTGACGAAATAATAAACCTTCACTCATGCATTCACGCTGTCCATGACTGTAATCTGGTTAATATCGATTTAACGAATTTGATTTCATATCAGGGCACGTAGAATTTCCCTGTTATTGTCATAGTGATAGCACTCGTTAAGTTAAGTCATACTCGAGTGCTTATAGAGAACTCGAACTATTTTTGTTTATCTCTAGATTTTACTTTCATAAAGATGGGGGGAAGGGGAAGAGGACTATCAAAGAAACGATGGATAGATTGTGTGAAAGACGATATGGCTGCGAAGAGTATTACTTGCTTACAATCACCTGTATCCTAAACGTAACCTAATGAGCTATTTTAGCCATGTAACAGCGGATCCGAGTGGGGACCTGGTGACCTGTAACACAGGTAATACCTGTGTTACAGGTGGCTGTGGTCAGGTATTACAGGTATACCTACATCAGCCACCAGCAATCCACAACCGGAATATTTGTTTCCTTAGCATAAGCTTATTTGTAATTATTGTTCCTACTGTTTCGGTTTTGGTGAGAAATAAACGAATATCTAATCTAATATCTAATCTAATTACTTGTGAGATGACGTCCGATAGAAAACTATGGAAGAAGAAGACATGCTGCGCCGACCCCAAATAAAATTGGGATAAGAGCAGGGGAATGATGATTTACTTTTATAAACGTGAGATAGGAAACATAAAACTAAATAAATAAATACTTATGTTTATATCGCGTTAGTTTCTTAGGTACCTACACAAATACAGATTATACAACTGTACAAATGTAGACTTATAGACTTTTTTCTTTGATTTCTTAGGAGTACTAAAATTAGTTTGGGCCAAAAAAAGGTTTCAGACGAAAACAAGTTTTTGAAAATTTTCGTCAAACTTAATCTGTATATTTGTTAAGTTAGGGAAGCGGCAGGTAAAAGTTATATAAATTTAGACAACAATTTAGGTTTGTAGTTACAAATTTGTGTTTAAATTGGACGGAAATACAAGTATGTTTGGAACTATTTTCAGTTGTATTGATTAAATTTTAATCCCAATGGCTGTACCCTTTGTGTTTTACAAATATGTGAATGTATGTGTGTGAAGTTTAAAAGTTATTAAGTCACTAATCTATTGTTATTTACGGATTGGCCTTTTTTTATACTGACTGTATTGCTCTAGATAAGATGAATGCATGCTTTTTTAACTAATTTCTTCGATAAAATAGTAATAAGGTTTAAATACACAGGTGTTGTTAGTATTGTGATGAGCCATAAATAAAAAAAAAGTTAAAGGGCATGCCTAAAATAGAGAGGTATTTTCCATGTTTACAATTCAGGGACTAATTTATTCGAGTACTAAATTTTTATATTGTTATCTTTAAAATGTATTTTTTATCGTATTGGATATAGGATTTTACTGCTACTTTAATCTCTCACTTAAAAAATAGTAGGCCAAGGTTAGGAGTTTAACTTTACTGAGAATTGACTTCGAATCTTTCTTAGTTGACTTTTACTATGACGTCAAGTTAACTGTTGAGATTGGTCACTATCAGTAATAGAGGTTAATAAAATAGTCAATACTTGGGCGGCTTGTAATCTGTACATGTAATTATATATTATACGATAAAAATATAAAAAGCTAAGCCTATCTTTTCCATAGTTGCTACGCAGAGGTCTCGGGTTCGAATCCCGTTTAATGCAAGTGTTTCGGTACATAAACATGAATTGACATTGGCCTGGGTATACTTACTCGTAAAATATGTATGCATTTGCAAAAGAAAAAAGTATGTTTATCAGTTGTCTCGTTAGTACAATCACCGCTTTGTTTGGAGCTAGATTGAGTTGTGTATGTATGAAAAATATTGTAATATTATTAACAAACTATGTAAGCAAACAAATTCATAATAAAATCTCCTCTGTATATTGAATCGTTCTTACAAAACAATGTATTTTAAACTTACTGTTCTCATTGTCTAGTTTACGAATAGCCGTTTAAATTCTTCGACGTTATACAAACAACTATTGACTTGCAAAACAAGATGGCTTATTAGTCTATCGATTCTCTCTCCGTTTGTATATTGTCTATAGATAAACACATTACGTCTGACAAGGCTTTATGAAGGTATCTTTGATACATTTACAAGACATTCAAGGTAGTCGTTTTACTCTATACAAATTATATGAAAGAGAATCAATAATGAACTTAGATTCATGGACTGTTATTATGTGTGTAATAATAACTCTGTTTTAGTATTTAACAAGGACGATTGTTTGACGTTTTGTTACTTATATTGTCCTTTTGTGAATAATAAAATGTTTCATTCATTTGAAGGTTGAAATCTCTTGTGAGAAGTTTCTCGAACTTATCGAAGTTCTACTGACCACACATTGTGGTGCTGACGTATATTCTCGGTGTGGTGAAGTAGTAAGAACACACGTTGTCATTATCTTTACTTATGATGTAGATTTAGTCAAGCCCGACTAAAGGGAGGTCGTAGATTTTCTCTAAGAAAACAAAAGATGAAAATATTGACCTTTATGACTTGTTTAAATACGTCTAGTTACTACTCGTTTCAAATTTAAATTGTGCATGAGCCTCCGCCATATTGTGACCTCATCCAAAGAAATTTGTAATGCGTCCGTAATTTTTAATCGAACTTTGACAGATAGAGGTCATTGATCCGTCCATTCTTATTTGAAACGCATAGTAGTAGCCCCAAGTTTCCCTTCTTTATTGGGGAAGTCCCGAGTCTGCAGTTTGGAATATTTGATATTTATGTTGAAGAATATTGCGTTGCATGTCAAAGTGTTTTAAGTATTTATCGGACTCTAGCAAGGCTCTACAAATGTTAGTCATGAAAAAAAAAACTATTCAAAAAGTATTTTCTTCTTTCTTTTGTATACAGGGTGTCCCAAAACTCGACGTTAATTTGAAACAGGGTGATAAGGCAAGTCATGCTAGTTATCAAAAAAATATTTTAAAAAATCTAAGTCGCATGGTTGTAAAGTTATAGGCCTTTGAAAAAAAACGCAAAAATTCCCACTTTGTGACACTCTTTTCCCTCCTGTTGTCACAAATCTTAACTTTTTCCAACTTTTTTTTTGCTGTGTTACCCTGAATAGTGCCTCTTTAAATTCTAATAAATAATTTAAAACCACCTGGTCTAGTTTTCACATCAATAGGACTTAAGACCTAATCTTAGCATTCCATGTATTCTCCGTGCGGGTGCCGGGTCCATCGCGTGATAGAGGGCGGAACACTGGCGTAACAGCGTCTGGGACTTACGACCCAGATGTAGGTTTAAGGAGGCCCCCTTACAACGCGTTAGCGGTCACCTTCACTATCTGCCATGTTCCGTCCTCTACCTATCCAAATTTGGTAGGAACCTAACAATGCCGTTTTGGACATTCGTGATAGTAGAGAGCTTACTGAAGTTCTCGGCAGTCCTAGTTCTTTTAATAGATTGTAGAGGGATTTAGCTGGTGTACACCTCGCACCTATTTCCACGGCATACAGAGTAACCCTATAGCCATTTCTGGTTATCTCATTTGTCAAGTCAAAGTATTTATTTGTCTTAATTGCGTGGTCTTTAGGGATGTTAGTTTCCCACGGTACCGTGAGCTCAATAAGTACTACACGCTTTTTCAATTTTGAGTAGAGGAATATGTCTGGTCTCAACGGCGACACGCAGATATCCTCCGGGATTTTGTAGTGTGTTTCATACGTGTCAACCAGTAGAGTCCAATCGTCTGCCGGACTCAGGACCGAAAAAGGCTTGTAGGTGGTCTTTTTAGTAGTGCCTTCCTTAACAAATTGGATGTTTTGTCTTTCATTCGTAGTCAGTCCTTTTCTAGCTCTGGCAATCGACAGACTCACTGCCTCGCGTATAATCCCTAATACTTTGTCGTGACGTTGCGAATAATGACCCCTATCCAAAAGCACTTTGCAGCCTACCAATAAGTGTCTTGCCGTACCAATTTCTTTGCCACATTCTATGCATTTTTTGTCCGTGGCTTTTCCCCATCTTACAAGATTGCTTTGATCGGGGAGAGTCAATTGAAAGGCGTTGAGGTAGAATTTAAGTAATGCTGGTGACCAGTCGTAAAGCAAAGTGCGCCACTTCAAGGCTAAAGGTATAAAGTAGTCCCCTAGAGTAACCCATTCATTTTGCATTTCTAGGTTCATTGCGTGCACTCTGTAGCTGTTATTCTCATCTTGGTTTAAGAAAGATTTTATAATTTCTTTGTCCGATTGACTTTCCGTGTTTCCTAGACCTACTCTACTAGTTTGTGCGCTTAGAATAAAATTTATTATGAAAAAAATGTCCAGTTTGAACTGACTGTAGTGAAAAAAAAATGTACTACGCGAGTTTGGCAAGTTCCGCCAAAAGTTGGCGCATTTAGTAAGGATTTGAAAATGGTATTATACTTGGTAAATTGTAGCCGCTATCATGGACAAACAAATTCTTTTTTGTAAAATTTAGGAGCCGATTCCAATGCTGAATAAGTTAAACTGCTAAGTAGTTGAGCCAGAAAGAGTCACCATTTCAAGTGAAAAGTAGTAGAAACTATGGTATTAGTTGAAAGTGCCAAAAAGTACAGCCTATCGCAATTTTAAAAAGCCACGAGTTACACTCATTACATTCATGCAAATTATGCATGTTCATGTTGCTGTCTTTTAAAATGTTAAATAATCAGGCCAAAACTTTAAAAAAAAAAAGAGTCATCTCAGTACCTCTTCAATATTGTCCGGGAAAATTTACTCGATGTTGGAAGTCCCCGGATACTAACGTTTGTACTCGCTGTACTAACGTGGTACGGGAGAAATTCGTGTGTTTTTAAAATACGATGGGCTGTATTTTTGGCATTTTTAACTAATACTACTGTTTCTACTACTTTTCACTTGATATGATGACTCTTTCCGGTTCAACTACTTAGCAGTTTAACTTATTCAGCATTGGAATCGGCTCCTAAATTTTACAAAAAAGATTTTTTTTGTCCATTATAGTGGCAACAATTTACCAAGTATGATACTATTTTCAAATCCTTACTAAATGCGCCAACTTTTGGCGGAACTTGCCAAACTCGCGTAGTACATTTTTTTTTCACTACAGTCAGTTCAAACTGGACATTTTTTTCATAATAAATTTTATTCTAAGAAATAAGTCCTATTGATGTGAAAACTAGACCAGGTGGTTTTAAATTATTTATTAGAATTTAAAGAGGCACTATTCAGGGTAACACAGCAAAAAAAAAGTTGGAAAAAGTTAAGATTTGTGACAACAGGAGGGAAAAGAGTGTCACAAAGTGGGAATTTTTGCGTTTTTTTTCAAAGGCCTATAACTTTACAACCATGCGACTTAGATTTCTTTAAATATTTTTCTGATAACCAGCATGACTTGCCTTATCACCCTGTTTCGAATTAACGTCGAGTTTTGGGACAGCCTGTATATGTAATAATAGGAGAAGACACTGATTCCTGTAACACAGGTTCTACCTACCTCAGGGATCAGAGAATTCAAGCATAATTTGTAAAACTTTTATGTGAATAAACTATTTGTATTTGTATTTTGTGCAAGTATTTTATCCATGTATCTATGTGTACAAAATCTTGGTTAAATATCGTTGTTAAATATAACCACTCTAAAACGAAGAAAAAAAAATCAGTATCGCGAGTTTAGCATTGCATAAATACAAACGAAAAATTTATTCCATAAAATTATATTAACCGGGACATCCTTAATTATTCAATATCAATGTGAACAGTTGTATAAAATTAAATGCGGTATGACGCGCAGTCATATTACGTATCAGTGAATATTATACTTTGCAAGTGAATCGTATTATAAATGCATTTCGTTTTTACATTTTTTTATGTATTGTATTTTTAAAATATTGAACACACAACAATATTAACTTTTCTGTTTTATTTTATCATTTCACATTAGTAAATATTTATGATTGAAAATAAGTAATATGATGTTTTACATCAAAAGCACCAACAACAGGGCCCACTAATAAAATAAACGTTACAACACAGAAAGGAACATACAACTCTGCGTTTAAAGAACATCTTTAAGCAAATAAAAAAGTAAACAATCATGTAGTCATAATTCAAATTGAATTTTAATGCAAAATATGTATTGCCTTTCTTCCAATTAGTGCATTCGCAAAGTGGTTTACTCGGCAAGTAAAAAAAGTTATTGTAACTCAGTATGGAAGGGAAATGTGTGTCATTTGTTTATTGTATCCCATATAATATGTATACCTTCATGTGAATAAGAGCCTTATTGTTCCGGAAAAATATATATTTTTCCGTATGTATAGCGTTATTTTTAGTAGATTCGATGAGTAGATTCTATTGTTTGAATGTGGAGATAACATAATATTCTTCGTATTTTCTTACAATTTGTTTATAAGCTTAGCAGTTTGTAGTATGATTACTAGACAGAAAGCCTTTGAGTAGAAATACGCATGTATGTATGGAGGAGGTTCTGAATTCGATTGTATTTTTTTTTTGTGTTTGGTACCTGATTTTTCGAAAACGGCTAGACTCTATGATGAGTCACAGAAATAATTATGAATATGAGTCATACTTATACATTTATGATATTATTTGCCTTAGTTAGTTTTAATGCAATAATGGTAAAAGAGGTACTTAGTGATACTTTGTATTCTTACTCCATCATCACAAGAAAAGGAGAGAGTTTTGAAACCATAATGAACACATCATAGAACAAAAAGAAACAAAAGATTAACGCACAAAGGTAAGGCTACTAAAGGTAAAAGAAATTATCTTAAGTAAGGAAACAAGTTTCGTGATTTATTGATAACCTTACTGAAAACATAGAAGCAAAACAAGCGAGTAAGAAAGATAAATGAATTACTTTCATTTCGTGAAGTTCCTTTTGCTAAAAGTTTTTTTATAGTGTGATAGATACTATTCTATAAGAGTATTATTTAGAATGTTTTATGTATCTAAATATGAATGGAACTTGTAAAATGGGCTTCGACTAGTGACGGAAGGTAACTTAACTTCACTTATACCACCAGAAGAATACACAGTGTCACCACCTCTTTTCATGCCATTATTGCATTAAAACTCTCTACTGTACACATCAGTAAAAACGACAACCTTTGTGGCGTAGTGGTTATATAACATGACTGCTACGCAGAGGTCTCGGGTTCGATTCCCGCTCAATGCAAATCTTTGTGTGCATGAACATGATTGTTTGCATTGGTCTGAGTGTTTCTATTTATAATATGTATGTACTTACAAAAAAAAGTATTTAAGTATGTTTATCCGTTGTTTAGTACCCATAGTACAAGCTCTGCTTAGTTTGGGACTAGATGACGTTGTGTGAATGTGTGAGGTATATTATTATAGACCACACTGGCCAGACGGATCGGTTTACGCTAAAATTTCCTTTTAATATCAACTAAATTACACTTAGTCAGGTTTTACGACAAGCACGGTATGATTTTTAGTTTGGACAGCCTCCAACGGAGGCTGTCCAAACATTGACATTAATAGGCTGTTCGAAATTATATATTTGTATTTTTTAGTCCATCACGACACGGTTTTAACCTCATTTCAGCCTGATCAAATTTTAGATAAGTAAATGTTTGTTTGAAAAAACCACGAAACTAAATGTTGATAACCAATGCCTTTGCATAATAAATTGAATTTACATTTTAAACCACCCATTTTAAGAAAACCTCTTTAAAACTGTAGACGTCAGTAAAATTTTAATGAAATATAAACAAGTATTATCGATAATTGGCCGTTTGATGCAAGGTAAACAATGGAGATGAGTTCTCGCGTACAAATGAGTAAGAACTATATAAAAACATTCTTCTGCTATGATGTTCTATAAACAAGTTCTTGTATTATGTAAGCTTTTGCCAATCATGTTCGTATTTGGTAATTGACTCAAAATGTCGCAAAAATTTGTTAATGTTCGCAGTTACAGAGTCTGTTCTACAGATTACTTTTACCTTATCATATAAAGACTCTTTACTAAACCTGTCGAGCGTAGTGTATCTCTATGGCTATCCTTTCCTTTTGTTCTCTTTTTCCGTGTGGTGACGAAGTAAGAATACAGTATGTCAAATATGTCGAAAAACCGACTAAGGGAATGTCCGTGAATATTATCTTTACGAAATAAAAAGAAGGAAAACTTGAAATTAAACCCTATACCAATCCGTCTGGCCAGCGTGGTATTAGTAGGGCAAGTAACCCTCCGTCATGGGAGGAGGCCTGTCCCTGCAGTGGGACATTAATGGGCTGTTATGATATCATGAGTACAAAGACTCTTTGCTAAGCCTATTTAGCGTAGTGTATCTCTTTATGGCCGCCCTCTCCTTTAGATGACGTTTACAGCATACATGTGAGCGGATTACTGACGTTTGGCAAAAAACGTTTCCCAAAGTGACACTTACCAAAGTTTGTTTCCCAAATTTTCATTTGGCAAAAAAATATTTGGCAAAACCATCTTTTCGCTATTTTACAGATACCAAAACTATTTTTAGCAAATTCTTGTTTAGCAAATAATTACATAGCAATGTTTCATTTTACCAAATATGATTTGGCAAATATATTTATTCCAAAATATCATTATGATTTACTGAGTCTAAATTCACTCCATTAAAAACTTGGTCTAATTTGCACTGACAATTAAAATTAATTCTGGCACTTCGCCGGCCGCTGCCGCGGCACGTTGGGGTCACAGTTCAAACCTAACCTAACCTACTATTCTAGCAGTTCTAATCTAACCTAAATTTTTCACTATATTAACTTAAATCGAAATATTAAATTTAAATAAAATTTAAACAAACTTCCTTAAGGAATATATTTTTGACAAAATAAAGCATTTGCTAAATGTATATTTGACTAAATAAAATTTGAGCAAGTAAAAATTTGCCAAATGAATATTTGACCAAGTAAATAAAATGCGAAACGTAAATTTGCTAAACATTTTTTTGGGAAATGAAAGTTTGCGATACATTTTTTGGGAAGTGAAATTTGACGAAACGTTTTTTGCCAAACGGCAGGACCCCATGTGAGCACTGTGATCAACTCTCGCCACGACGACAGGGTTTAAATTGCACCTGCAATGGTTACTGAAAGGCTAAAAAGTACTTTCCTGCACGAAATTCCTCTCTGATACTGAAGAACCAAATAGTACTCGTGTTAAACTACTTTCCTAGTTAACCGTACAGCATCTACTTCCAACGTTACTCTCCACTAATTAAATCGCCATGTTAGACCGTACAGTGATTCAAACTCAGCTCCCGACATCGTTAATCTTCAATTGGCCGAGAGGGGAACTGCATTGAAACAGTCTGTACCACAGCTATATTGTTGAAACAGAGCATTACGGCTAGATTGATTGCTTGAATAATACACGAACGATAGTACTATTGTATGATTAATAATACGTAGGTAATTGACACAGTGGCTTAAGTATAGGGCGTGCTAGAGGGCGGTGCAATATTGGATAGGATGTCTAGTGTTGAGTTTAGAATTTATGTTGATAAATTAGCCTAGTTTCTTTGTTCGTGGGTTTTTGTCGAGGTTACTACTAACCTTATAAAAGGTTGTTGACACTTCTTGTCGTAAAAGGCGACTAACTCCTCGTTGCGTAGATGTCGTAAATGATAATGTAACATAATAATTATGTGCTTTTTATTTATAAAACAAAAAAATAAGTATTATTGGGCAGCAAAAATAACTTTTTACGATTACACATTAGTATTACTTGCATTTTATTCCCTTGAGATGAAAGCAATTTAAGCTAACGCAGATAGCCAATTTAGCAAAATGATTTAGAATTCCAAACAGTCCTACATTCCATCACTCTGAGTGCAAACAGTCATTTCGCTTGATAGGTAGGTATGTTTAAAAAACTAATACAGCAAAAATGTAAGAATACACTATTGACGTTTATGGTGTATTAGTGTCCCCCAGTATATCGGCTTCGATTCCCTCTCAAAGCAAATCTTTGGTTTGCGTAATCATAAATGATTGTATTGGTTTGCTTTATAATTTTGCATTATCATTAACATGGGTGCAAAGTAAATAAAAACAACTACAAATTCACGATTTTCTTTTTATTGCATTTTCGTACTTATCAAATAAGACTCCACCACCTGGTATATTTGGTTTTGAAGATTTCATTATATTTCGATGACTTTATAAGAGTATAAAAAGCCATCTACACTCAATTTTGCAAATAGCACGAAGGTAATGCGACCAAGTAACGTTGGTCGTTATTGCGCGGGGCGCCCGGCGGACTTTGAGCATACAAAAAATGTCATCAGGCATTTGACTTATTTGTCACCGCTACTATATGAATTACTATAATTTTATTTTTTAAAGTTATTTATCTATATCTTTTAGTTACATTACTGTTTGTAAAGTGTAACAGGTTATTTTCGTAAAATACCGACGCATTAACGACCACCTACCAGTTAACTCTAGCTACTTCGCAGTCACTGTAGATGTTACGACTTACGTCGGTTAACTCTATACAAAATATCACTTAGTAGGATTTTCTATTTAATAAACTACTTTATAAAAAACATGCTTATAACTGCAATTATATTTACATGATGATTTTGGGCTTCTAAGCCAATTTACAAAATTTGTTCATTTTGCGATGTTTATTCTCAGTAATTAAAAGCATATTCTGATAATGTTTTATTCATATTCTGTTGATTCTTGTCTTTTTTTGTATTCATATCATTACAGCCCATTAATGTCCCATTGCAGGCACGGGCTTCCTCTCGGGACGGAGGGATACTTGGCCTACTAATACCAGCCAGACCGATAAGGTTTAATTTCAAGTTTTCCTTCTTTTTATTTCGTAAAGATCATATTCAAGAATAGTTCCTTAGTCATTTTGACGACACCCATGGAATGAGATGGGGTGGTGACATATTGTATTCTTACTCCGTCACCACAAGGAGAAGCTTTTTTGTGTATGAATGTTACTTTTTGAAACTAACTTAACGGTTTTATCGCGAAGTTTATTTATACCTACCCTCATAAGTACGTCATGATAACTATTGTACTGACATCAAGTCGTTTGACACCTTAGTCTTGTCCGCGATCATAAGGCTGTAAAAGCTCCGAATTTTTGAAGTCCACAATTACGTACAACAGCCTTGGCAACGCGCCCTTTGTGAACTGGCGCATAGTCGTGAAGAAGCCAGACACCCGCGGTTAATTTTCCCCGTCTTTTTTATTTTATTGCCATTTTAAAATTAAGTTAAGTATTAGCGTAGGATGTGGCAGTAATGTTCTGACTTTATTTGTATAATCAAACATAAAAATACCCTTAGAATCCGAAAATACTGTGGCCATGAGTTTTCCGGAGAAAGGAGTGACTTTAAACTTTTTGGAGGGGTCTGTTACTTTTTTGTTCTACTGTATAGACTCTTGCTTGCTCTCAGAATCATAATGATGAAACCTAGTTTCATTACCCGTAACCATATGGTTGATAATGCTATCAGGATTTTCACCACACAGCTCCAAAAACTCCTTACAACACTCAACTCGCACTTGTTTTTGAAGCGCGTAAGCATTCGCGACTTCCATCGTGGACTGACCTTTGACGAATCCAGATGCCCATGAAGGATAGCATGAATGGTATCCACGGATAGCTTAGTTCTTTTTGCTTATGTTTTCACTCTTACACGGGCATCTTTCCATACAAGTTTCTCAACACTTCTGACATTTTCTTCAAAAGAGGCACTTATAGGCCCACCGGCAAGGAGGTCGATTTCAATGCTCTCTCTACCCCGATTAAATTCACTAAATTACTTCTAAATAGTAAAAAATTAAGGAGTAGAATCTTGTTAAACAGCCACTATTTCTACTTGAACAACTTTTTGTGTTTTTCCTTGTTTTGTAAGGATTTAATGACAACGCAATGTTAGATTTTTATTAACATTGTCGTATTAGTCATCTGACTTGCGTTTGCGTCATGATAAATATATCAAATACCAATGATGACAATTCAATGAAATTTCATATTTATACCCTTAAAGAGTAACTATATCGTTACCTAAGTAGTGTCTTAAACTGATGACACTACTTAGTTAACGATATAGTTAGTAGATCAACCCCATACCGAGAATACATTGAACGCCCCTTGGTGTTCAAAGATATCTCTTTCAGAGAGAAACAATATATTATATTTATTAATGATAACACAATTTAAATACAATGACATAAACTTAATACATCTATGTCAGCAAAATTTTATACCGCCTAGGTATCATGATTTTTATAAAAAAATAAAACATACTACTAATACTTAATAGAATGAGACTGATTGATTGTTGTGTAGATTTTACTATGTACTAGTAAATAAGTTTATGCTGTTAAAATTTTTGGTAAATCATCTTTGATTATTAAAGAAGTTCAATATTTAGTTTTTGTAATTACTACTAGATCGTGCTAAATAATAGGGAAATCATTGTGTCACGTATAAAATCGTTAATATCTTAAGCAACTTGGTTAAGATATTTTCGATTTTGCAAGAGTATCTAATTGTCATTACTATTATTTTCTAGGTTTAAAATGTTAAATTTGAATGTGTACCAAATAATAATTAAATTGAGAAGAGGGTAAAACACTTTGATTATGTGATTAAAATAAGTCTGATTAAGTAAGCCAAATGTGCAATTGCAATAGAAGAAGATATTTTTTTACGTTTTTGTTAATGTTAAAGATTGTAGTTTATGTTAACGTAATATTTTGATTGTTTGTTATTAATAAAAAAATACTTAATTTTAAAATATTTGATTTGACCTCATTAACCAAAATAATTGTTATGAAAAGACGAAGCATAAAAAGTTATCTGCAAAATTACGTTCTGTAGTAGATATTTTATTAATATTTATGAGCATGGTACTCATAAAATTTTATTTATAAGTGGCCTGAATACAATTGAGATCAGTAAAGCAAAGAATAATCTATTTATGCACAGTACTTAAAGTGCCGAGCATAAACGACCAACTGGTAGTTGGCTCAGTTAACGTTTTATAAATTTTGATGTGGAAACGACTATCTGCAAAATCTCGCAAATTATAAATAAAATAGATTAATTAACTTTATGTAAAAATAAATAAAAGTATAAGTAAGTTATGATAAAATTTTCAGAAATATTGGCCCACTGATTAAGAAAATAACACACTTTTTCGATCTTTTCGCTCTCCTGTAAAGTTGCTAATATGCAGATGCCTCTTTTCACTTTGCACCCGTCGATTTAGTAATAGACGGTGTAGTGTGAATGAGTGGGTAGTGTTTTATCTTCCCTGTAAAAAAAGAGGAAAAGTTATGCAAAACTTGTTTTATGTTATGCAAACTTTGCGTAGCAGTCATGTTATGTAAAATCTACGGTACAGTATTCGTCTGTGACGGTAGAAGTCATACTATTATTAAGTAGAGAAAATGAAGAATTATTGTATGAAGGACGGCCGTTTGTGCAGTGGGACATAAATAGCTTGTTATACAATTTCTTACTTCAAAATAATCTAATAATACAACAGCTAAAGTTCTTCCAACATGAGCTAAAAATGCTAACACGTTGTGACATTTGCGCCCACACATACAAGATTGTGATTGATGGACGCCGCCCCCAGTCTTCTGAGGCTTCTAATGTGCAAAGTAGTCACATTGTCGACATTATTTACGTAGGTGGTTTATTTTTGTTAGACGTAGAGTCATGTAGGGTAAGAGAGTGCATTTTCTGTTTAAATCTATTGGAAAAAGAATACACAAAAAAGGTAAATGATTAAATTGTTAAAATGTTATATTATTATTTATTTTTTTGTAACTACATTGACTTATATTGAGTAAATAAGGGAATTCGGCCCTCGCGTTTTGTGTTAAAAGAGAATACACTAAACCTAGACTTTTTTATACGGTTTATAACCGTATAAAAAAGTCTAACACTTATTTGCCGCGTATACTGTCAATACTGTGGGTTCTAAATATGGCAGTCAAATGTAGTGCCTGTGCTAAATTCATCTCGCCAATAGAGGGCGCTAAGTGTAATAAATGCGCTAACATTTATCACCGACATTGTGTTGCTTTGCCACTAAAGGGACAAATAAAACAGTCATGGACATGTTTATTATGTAACAAAAAGCAGCTAAATGAAATAGATAGCAATGAAAGCAGCTCGGATGAGTTTGTCGATCCATGCCCTTTGAATGATACGATGGTGGAATCTCCTACTGTTAGTAATGCGGAGTTTAGAAAACTGGCTCAAGAATTACGAAATGAGTTTCGTGCTATGCGTGAGGACGTATGTAAAAGTATTTCCCAGTTACGAGACGCCCTGCAGGTTAGTAACGAACGCATCGACAAACTGGAGTTAAGAGTAAGTGCTCTCGAGCTCGGTAGTCCTTCGACGAATAACACCTCCGTGACGTCCGGTGCAATCGAAGAGCTGAGGCAGGAGCTGAATGACCGAGATCAGGAGCTGTTGTTGAACGACATAGAAGTAGGTAACCTGCCAGAGGTATCCGGAGAGAACGTCGTTCACAGTATAAAACTGCTCGCCACCGGACTCAACGTGCAGCTGGACGACCGCGACATCGTGAGCGTGGAGCGCGTCGGCGGCCGACACATCACGGCGACGTCGGCGTCGGGCGGCGTGGAGGCGCGGCCCCGGCGCGTCGTGCTGCGTCTGGCGCGCCGCGACACTCGCGACGCGCTGTTGCAGGCCGCGCGCGTACGCCGCACCATCACCACCACCGACATCGGGCTCGCGACGTCCACGTCGGGCCCGCCGAGACGCCTATATGTTAACGAGCGGCTCACTAAGTCCAACCGCCAGTTATTTCGTCAGACGCGCGACGCTGCCCGACAACACGGGTGGCAGTTTGTGTGGACGAAGCGAGGGAAAATTCTCGTCAGGCGGAAGCACGGCGAGCCCGCCAGTCAAGTGCGCAGCGAAGCGGATCTGTCACGGATCTTCGGCCCTAATGTGGAAAAAAATGGAATGCAGGAAAGTTAAAAAGAACAATATAAATCACATAGGCATATATATTTATTTCATTGTATTGTTATATTTAATAAATAAAACAAACTATACAAGGGAAGCAAAAAGGATTGAATTGATAGTTTTCATCTTGTTCAAACAGCATATTAGTAAAAATGAAAACATAATAATGAGTTTTTCGTCATCTAATGTTATTGTATTGAAATGTGTCTCAAAAAACATCTTTTTTCATGACATAATATTGTATTACTCAATCGACATCTTTATACAATCATATTCGCAACATTTATTCCAATACATGGCATCAATTATCTCAAAATTAGCTTATTTCAAATTTATATTATATTTTTATGATATTGACATTATTAATAATTCTATTTTACAACTAATAAAACACTTATTTTTCTATTGCAAATACTACAATCTAATCCTATTAAGTATTATGTTATTATTAAGAAATACAAATGGTGTGTGAAAAACAAATTAAGTTGGGTCTCTTTAATGCTGGGGCACTGGCAACTAAACACGATGAATTCATTATAGCAATGAGTAAATACTCCCCGGACATTATGGCTATAAATGAAACATGGATTTACAGAGGAGAAGATGGTAGGGCGCCTAGAGTGCCAGGCTATAGACTGCGCCACATTCCGAGACCTACGACTATTAAGGATGGAAAAGGTGGCGGAGTAGGATTTTATATACGCACAGGCTTAGGCGCCACCGTAAGATCTCACCCACAGCATCCGCAGGTGGAACAGATGTGGCTAAGCTTAACTTTAAAAACAAAGAAACTCCTCATAGGAACAGCTTATAGACCTCCATGGCAAGACTTAGATACAGTTCTTGGGGCAATCACGGACAGTTGTTGTGCCTTGGCGCCGTATGACAATATAATACTGTTGGGGGATTTAAATGTCAACATGCTCTTAGAAAATGAGGGCAAAACTGTGAAATTACGACAATTTCTTCATTACACTAACACGGTTCAAATAGTACATACACCGACACATTTTGTGGGAGACAGTGCAACTCTTATCGATGTCATTTGTACTGACTCCAGGTATCAGGATGTTGTCGTGGACCATAATGAAGACCTAGGACATCACGCTTTCATCACATGTCGGCTGCACTTTAAAAAAAATAAAATTCAAAGTAGGAAGGTGACATATCGAGCTATTAGGGACATTTTACCTGATTATTTTAGTGTAGACCTGGAGGCTATACCGTGGGCATCGATTTGTAAAATGTCAAATGTGGACGACATGGTAAACTCTTTTAGTTCGTACATTATGCAACTGTTCGACCTCCATGCCCCCATGAAACAGAGAGTATATAGGGACCAACCAACACCTTGGATAACAGATACCATCAAGACTATGTTTAAGCTGCGGGATGATGCTAGAAACCGCTTTCGGGAAACAAAACTGGATACGCATAAAACTTATTACTTAAACCTAAAAAAAGTGGCCATAACAGCTTTAGAAAATGAAAAACAAGCATTCTTCAATAAATTTGTGAATGAAAATTTGTACGACTCCAAAGCTTTATGGCAGAATTTAAAGCGTCACGTTCTCCCGGTACAGCCAGCCGACGAGTTGCCACGTCAATTCAATGACGCAGACGCAATCAACGCAGCTTTTCTCGATGTCCCAGGCAACACTAGTGTAAGCATTTCATCCCTAAGTTTTTATGAGTTTCACCGATATGGTGAGGCCCGTTTTTCTTTGCAGCCGACAAATGAGATTGTTGTGGCTAAAATAATTAAAGAAATACATACAAATGCAAAAGGAGCTGATGGAATAACAAAGGAAATGTTGACACTCACTCTTCCTCAGTCACTAAAACCTATCGTAGGGATCATAAATAAATCCATAACATCAAGCACATATCCTAATCTATGGAAGTTGGCTTTAATAAAACCTCTGCCAAAATCTAGTAATCCTAAAACCTATAAAGATCTTCGACCAATTGGTATATTGCCATGGTTGTCCAAGGTGCTTGAAAAAGTAGTCCAGATGCAGTTGGTCGATTTTCTGGAAGCAAATGCTATTTTGCCAGACTTACAATCGGGCTTTAGGAGAGGCCGCGGCACTGCCACAGCCCTAGCAGACGTTGTGGGCAACATCCTTGAAGAACGCGATGGAGGGAGAGTTACTATATTGGCGCTACTTGACTTCTCCAGGGCATTTGACTCCATAAATTTAACACTGTTAATGTCAAAGTTAGCTTACTATGGGTTCGAGTACGAAACAGTTGTATGGTTCCACAGTTACCTCTCGGACAGGTTTCAGCAGGTAGAGTTGCGTAAAGGGGACGGGTCGATCATTCTCTCCAGCCCACGTAAGGTGACAAGGGGCGTAATTCAAGGCTCATTGCTTGGGCCTCTTCTCTATATTCTGTATTGTGCTGACATCACTGGTTGCTTCAAAAAATGCAAATACCATCTTTATTGTGATGATACCCAGCTATACTACTCATTCAAAGCCCAAGAAACAGCACACGCCGCAAGTAAAATTAATGCTGATCTAGAGAGGGTGGCTGAGTGGTCAAATGCAAATGGGTTGGTCCTAAATGCAGTAAAGTCCAAATTCATCGTCATAGGTAGCAAGAAGCAAATTGATGACACCATAAGCAAAAATCCTAACATAAGCATACAGGGAGAACCAGTGCCAAGGGTAGAATTAGCACACAACTTGGGCCTCATCATTGATCCTGAGCTCCATTTTGAGCACTACATAAGCAAAATTGCAAAAAATTGTTTCTACAGACTAAAGGTCCTATACAGGATCCGTCAATATCTGGGTGTGGAGCTGAGGAAAAGATTAATCGATACCTTAGTCTTATCAAAATTTAATTACATGGATATAGTCTACGGTCCATGTATATTATCCAAGACACAGACAATTATACAACGAGTGCAGAATGCCTGTGCGCGTTTTTGTTTCCCAGTACCCCGGCGAAGCCATATAACACCCTACCTAAACCACAACAATATCTTAAAAATGGAAGCCAGGCGTAAGCTCCACTTGGCGAATGTTCTGTTTGGTGTGATAAAATCGCAAAAACCTGGATACCTGTATGAGAGGCTGACTTGGAGACAGGATCACTACAAATATCCAAATCGTTCCACAGTAGTGCCATTATCTGTTCCCAGTCACCGAACAACGGCATTCGAAGGATGCTTCAAATATGCGGCCACGCACTGCTGGAATGATCTGCCACCCCCGATAAGGTCTCTGAAATCCAAATCCAGTTTTAAAATTAAGCTCAAAAATTACTTGCTGTGGCAACAAAAGAAATCTTAGTAGAATTTCAATTGACTCACCTAAATTTCCTGACCAAAACATTGCTGCTCAATTTTAAAGATGCCATTGGTAAACTTCAATTTCCTGAAATGCCATACATTTTTATACTTAATATATGTAATTATAAATTAACAATTACCTAGATAGTACCTACCACAAACTATGTAACTATACCATAGTATAACCTTCTAAAAAATTTATGTTCCTACAGCCTTAACTAATATACCACTTTACTATAGTGTTATAAACAATACTAAGCCTTATTAATTGTATTTGTTCTGAGAACTATTAGTTATAAATCAATTATAAATAATATTTATTCTGTTTATAAAATGAATGTCTAATTATTAAATGATATGAACTTCTATTATCTAATTGTTATGTACTTGTGAATAATCTATTGCTAAAAATAACCTATCTCACATAAATTTCTAATATTTCCAATTTTCATGTACTATTAATTATAATTCAATTATAAATAATATTTATTCTGTTTATACAATGAATGTCTAATTATTAAATGCTATGAACTTCTATCATCTAATTGTTATGTACTTGTGAATAATTTATTGCTAAAAATAACCTATCTCACATAAATTTCTAATATTTCCAATTTTCATGTACTATTATTTTAATTATAGTAGTGTAACTTATGAAATAGATATCTGTCACTCTATTTTCTTGAGCTAGGGAATGTAAATATAAATATTGATAAGCCTAAATAATATTATAATAAAATGTACCAAATTTGAATATAATATACATATTAATGTGATAAAATGTGATTTAAATTCAAACTCACCTTCGTTTTGGCTGCATTGGTTTGCCTTACGAAGACGATGCGTAAGCGCAAGTACTTGTTGTTGTTGTTGTTTATTGTATTGTTTTGTTCCTTTCTATTCTGCCATAAACTCACATTTAAGAAATTAATTGTTTTGTTTTGTACCAAAGAGCATGAACTTGGTTTCAATTATTGTTTAATCAAGGCACACATTACAATGATGATGTCAGTCAAAATGGCTGAAATACTGTAAGAAATATGAAAAGAATGAATGAAATGGATTGACCCTTATTCATTCAGTTCATATTTCAGAAGCATAGATAAGAATTATATACTGGAATTCAAAATGTGAAACGAAGTATTGCAAATTGTGTTTGTTTGTTTTTTAAGATATTTATTGAGATAAGTTTAGTCGCTAACGGTGGTCGCTGAAAATCAGCGCCGTGACAACATAAAATTGACACGGCATTTAGCTGAGCGGCCGCCATTGTTTCATGTGCTTACATTTTTGAGGCGGGAAATACAAGTGCGCCTAAGCACCTACTAATATACATACACAATATTGTGTGGGTGATTGGGTCCATTTGGCAGCACCGTACCTGTATCTTTTAAGATTAGTAAGATAATTGTATATTTTGTAAGTACTGAAATAAAAACTAATTTTCTTTCTTTCTTTCTTTCTTTCTTCTTTCTAAGTGGTTAATAATATGCTTTATATAATATTTTAGTGCTCAAGTATATTTCCATCTTTTTGGGTAACTAAGTTTTGACAACCTTATACCATTACGTCTGTATAACATGATGTCCGTCTCTACATAGAGAGAAGTTGAGTTTTCCTCTGTATATGGCTGAAGCATGTCTCTATAGTGAGATATTCATGGCCTGCTTATAAGCAGAAGTAATTTGACCAACTATAAAACAAACTATAACTATCCCAGAATATAATAAAAGATAAGCAACAAATAAGATATAAAACATAGTGATCATAAAGAGGTAAATGCACCGAGGTAGCACTTAAGCTAACAGTTAATTCTCTTATTCATGGCACACGGAAATGATTTACAGGGAAGGGAAAAGCTTTTAAGTAAATAAGCTTGAAAGGCCATGTCCTTCTGACCTAAGGTCGGGAAGTCATTTCTAAGTAACTACTACTAGCATTATTTATATGTTATACGTTTCGCAAACGAATGTATTAATAACTATTCAAGGATAATTACTATTGTTTTATTGGTTTGTAAGAAGAAGAAATATTTTTAACTAGTATATTATAACCCATCTTATTACTAGGCTAGGTATTAAAGATCTGTAAAATTCTAATGATTTCTTGTGTTTACTCGAGAGATTATTATTGAAATAAAAGAACTTTTAGATTAGGTAATTTTTAAATGTTTTATTTTTAACAAAATGGTGCGATATGTAAAATACATATTTCGATAGTGTCCTTTAAAAAATGTAGGTATAGCAACAAATACCAGAACAAAATAAAATGTTTAAAAAGAGAATTACATTGAAAAACACAAGGAATCTTATTTCTAATCAAGGAATCTTACCGTTGACGTTAAACACTCACTACTTTACGATTGCTGCATCAACGAAGAAGGTTTTACTCAGCCAAGAGATTAAAAAGTCTGCACCAGTTCGTTTACCTTTTCTTAAATAATCTAGAACCAGACGCTGTTTTACTTCGCGGATCAATCAATCTAGATAGGTAAAGTACCAGTCTCTAGGTACTATATAAATTTTACGATGGTTGTCATTATCCTTGTCTACTTAAGTATTCATGTAGCGAATGACATGATAATTCATCTCGCTAAACCTGCCAGAGCCTGATAAATGAGTCGTACGGAGAGATTAGTTCATTTTGCGGGGCTCCTAATATTTGTTGGTTATTATGAACAATGAAAATTTTAACGAAAAATAATGAATATAATTTGGGTACACAGTAGTTTTAACTTTTTTTTTATATGTCATTGTGTGATGAGGTACATAAGTAACTCGTATGAAAGCAAAAGCCTAGACTGTCTCTACATTGCATTCATCACAACTGGGAGACAGGTTGTTAAGTCCTATAGCCCTGTCATTTCACTAGCTACTGCACATTTCCACCTAAACACAGTTGCAAATTACAGCTTGCAGCCAGATTAAACGGACTTAGCCGTTAATAATTGCGAAACATAAATTAATTTGGATTTTTATTTATTTCTACACCGTTTTTCTTCACTGTTAACCGGTTGCATGTCACTTTTTACGACATACTTGGCATTAAATCTTAAACACGATTTTATGTATTCTTCATAACTTTTACATTCTCCATATAAATCAAGTCCTATTGCAGGTCATTAAGGTCATCGTCTCCAAACGAACTCCTGTAGCTATCTAATCATTCTATTGCGATATCGGGACATCTACTTTTTCCAAGGTATAAACGTATCAATTTTTAAAAATCTTCACTTCTTTGCTATCATAATGTCTTTTTATATTTTTCTTTATAAATAACCAGCTAAGATACTTGAGCATTCTTTATTCGACCTTTAGTCAACTGAACAATTCAGAATGCGACGACATTCTGAATTATTTAGCTGATGAAAGGAGCGCTTTCTAAGCAATAATGTTTTGGTTATGACAAAGCATTTCTATCTTTGAACTTCAAAAAACAAAAATCATTTGTTCGAACAGCTGTTAAAAGAGCCTTAAAATAAAAGTATTCAAAACTATTATCTCGAAATACTACAGATGTCCCAATGAGTTTTGTCTGATGTTACACAAGAATTGTCAGACATTCTGTGTAACTTTTCGCTTGTCTTATTTATGATAAATTTTATTCTGAGGGAAAAATTCATGAGACAATTTTAGATGTTTGAAATATAAAAGGTTATTTAAGAAGATATAGATTGTCTTTTGTTAATGATCTAAATTGCTACACTACTAGGAATAGGGTTTATTATTAGAAATGGAATGGCAATTTCAAATCTCCCCGTTGCCATAATTTTGTCAGACTGAACATACTCGTTCAGTCTGGCTGGATGTATGGTCGAAAACTAAATGGCTTTATCACCCCTAGAGTTAATATTAGTTGCATGTCATAAAACTATTAGGATAATATCGCACAACAAAACATCAGCTAAATCATGACGCTACTTTGATATATCAGCTCTTTTGTATTAGCAAATAGTCGTTAGATATTCATAAAAACAAATAGTAAAGTCAACGTTATTGACTGTTACTAGAGTATATTTTTGGTAAAACGTTATAATCTAATGAATTTCTCTCTTTTTTCCTTCTATGTCCATCCCTATCATTTCTTGCATGACGTCATTGGTGCATATTTCAATTTAAAGTTTTCGTAATCTATACATATAATAAAACTGTAGAAAAGTCGTTTTTGTACATTAAAAATAAATCCAAAAAAAATAGCCAGGGTATTAAAAGATTTTTGGAATTTTTGTCTGTTTGTCTGTATATCTGTATGTCTGTTTATCTGTAACCTAAAATTTGTTCGGGCATCACGTAAAAAGTACCAAAGCAATTTAGATGATTTTTGACACAACGATTGAGCGTAACTTGAAGTTTTATTTAGTTTTTGTTTCATTGCAATCAGTTCCGTCTATTAAAAGATATTTGAATTTAACTAATTAATATTAAACAGCGCCATCTTTCAAACTAAGACTGAACTACATCAAGAGTTAAACTGCGTGCAGTATTTTTAAATGTAACGTAAAATGTAGATGCCTTTAATACACAACGATTGAGCGTAACTTGAAGTTCCATTTAGTTTTTGTTTCATTGCAATCGGTTCAGTCTATCAAAACATATTTGAATTTAAATTGCTCAAGAATAAGTAGTTTTAGTTTTATACGTAGTTTATGTTTACAAAGTGAAATATTAAACAGCACTATCTTAGGAATGTAGACTGGAATATATTTAGAGTTAAGCTGCGTGCAGTATTTTTGAATAAATAAAATAAAGACATTCAACATTTTTTTAACTGGCTCGAAGGACCATGAACAAATCCCAAAAAGTATTTGATGGAATATTATGTAATAAAACTCCAATGGCGAGTGAAAAAGCTTTTATATTTAACTACAAAACATAGTTATGCTGTAAGATGAACATAAAAATATCTTAACTATATATCAAATAACGCCATCTGCTGGTGGCTTAATTAAACTTATTATGTTAAACAAATAGAACATTAAACAATAATTTAATGTTTTGTGATTGTATTTCTATATTTTATTGTCAGTTATGTATTTTTCAATGTTAATAATCTATATATACTATAATAAAACTGTAGAGGTCGAAATGACTGTTCTTTTCGAAAATTCAGATAAAAATTATCTATAAAATCTAGAAAAAAGTCAAAAAGCACGAAACCACAATTTTTAGAATTAATGTCTGTCTGTTTGTTACCGCACATCTTTAAAACGAATTAATATAATCTTAAGACCAATACATTATATTGTAGCCTTTTTAATTAGGCTTAAACTGAGGTATGTTTCATCAAAATCGAATAAGTAATACTCGAGATATCGCTTGATCTCTTTATATTAGAACAGTCCAATACAAATCAGGGGCCATGAAAAATGGATTTGGTTCAATGTTGAATGAATTTAAATTTCGTTTCTTTTGTTCACGAGATGGCGTTACCAGTAGTAACCAACTCAAAAATAAATGAGTTTGTAAATAATCCATAACTATTTTATTATGAAGTGCTATTAATTATAAGTTATTCCTTTTAAATTTTAATAAAATTAACCATGAATCGTATGTGTTATATCAATTATAAGTTATATTAAATCTATACTAATATTATAAAGAGGTAAAGTTTGTGTGTTTGTGTCGTTGTAGGGGGTAATCTCTGGATCTACAAAACCGATTTAAAAAAATCTTTCTGTGTTTCATAGTCCATTTATCGAGGAGTGTGATAGGCTATATAGTATCACGCTATGTCTAATAGGAGTAGAACAGTAATGAAATATGTATATAAAAGGGACGCTTAAAAACGTTTATTTTGCTTCTGCTGTTTAAACGTCTGGAGATATACTGAAATGATGTATTAGAGAATTGTACCTTTAAAAAAGTTTTACAATTAAGTCAACGATAGCATATATCTATCTTCTAAGGTTGACTCACTACGTCCTTTTTTATAATAATCAAATTTGACTTAAAGAAATGCATTGTTTGTAAAGGTATTTTATGTATATGGTATTGACCCTTATCAAAATAAATTACGTTAATCATTATATTTATTTAATTTTAAACAAAATTGACCTTTACAGCGATGAGATCCGATTATTAGTTAGAAAGATACTTATCTCAGTTTTAAAATAATACGCGAATAACGTAAAATATCTGTCTAACGCGATGTTAGTACCTATAGATGAATTTTCTTAGAATCAACATTTTGGTTGGAGTAAGATTTTAATTTTAAATACCTGTACTATATATTAATTCTACCTCAAAAAGATCGCTTCATCATAACAGCCCATTAATGTCCCACTGCAGGGACGGGCCTCCTCCCGTGACGGAGGGTTACTTGGCCTACTAATACCACGCTGGCCAGACGGATTGGTATAGGGTTTAATTTCAAGTTTTCCTTCTTTTTATTTCGTAAGGATAGTAGTTACGGTTATTCCCTTAGTCGGTTTTTACGACACCTATGGTTTTTTTTTGTTTAGGACGAGTAGTTGGTCTCTGACGACCGCTACTACTTTACACGGGCTGTGGTGGGGCGGATGGCCCTCAACCAAAAACATCCATGGGATGAGATGGGGTGATGACATATTGTATTCTTACTCCGTCACCACACGGATAGGAAGATCAAGAAGATCTCTTGGTCGGACTAAATTCGTAGGGCGGAGAACCCTGTTCTGTGGCGTTTGTTGGGAGAGGCATTTTGTCCAGAAGTGGACTGCGATAGGCGAATTGGTTTATTGATTAATACCATGTATTCTTAATCCATCGTTACATGGATAATACTCTATACCTACTAATATTATAAAGAGGTAAAGTTTGTGTGTTTGTAAGTTTGTGAAGTTGTAGGGGGTAATCTCTGGATCTTCAGAACCGATTTTTTAAATTCTTTTTGTGTTAAATAGACCATTTATCGGGGAGTGCCATAGGCTATATTAATAGTATCACGCTATGACTAATAAGAGAGGAGCAGTAATGAAATATTTTTAAAAAAGTGATGCGTTTTTTTCGCCGCCCAACGAAGTGGGCACGGGTCAGCTAGTTTTATAATATAAAACAAATTAGGGTAAACCACCTAATCGTTAGAAGTCCTACAATTATTGGCACATAAGAGTTAAAAGTGAATAAAAAGAAAGAAAACACTATAGATTATCCAAGTTCAGTATGATTATTCAAGTTCAAATATTATTTTTTTAATATTTTTACCATATTTTATTTATTTCATGTGTCAACATAGCAACAATAAATTTATCAGAATCCTTTTATTGGCATTAGTGCCAATAATATTTATTTAATACTATTCAATCACATAATAATAATTAAGTATAAGCAAAGATTAAAGTATTTTATCATTTTGTGATATTTTATATTTTAGTCTGACACGAAGTCCACTCTTAAGGTCCCAACAATTGGGTGGCTTACCAGCCAATATTTAAATTCTACATTTTCAGTTTTTCTGAAATGACAAGCTTGTAATGTCACAAGTAACAAGTTGACTTTAGTTTTAAATTATTTAATGGTTTTTCATGGTTTTTCACATACAAACTCTACAGCTTAATATAGAAACATTTGTATTGTGTTAGTAAATATTATTATTTATTGCGATGAAGTGAAAGTTTAAAATAGATTGCACTTTTAATCTAAGCATAGTTTTATTACGGTCAACCAATGACGTCAAGCTCACGGATAAACATTAAATAACGATCTTAATGAATTTGAATTATGATAGAATTTTTTGTCAAAACTGATAAAGCCATTTTGTTTTCGATTATACATGGCGTCGTCGGCTCCTTAAACACGATGTGCCTTTGGGAGCCTTTCGTTAGGATATACCGTGGTCGTGACTCAGGCGGCCATTAATATAATTGATCTGCCATCAAACTCAAAGGATGAAAAATGGCGTCTAGACCTTCGGTCGTCTTTACGACCCCACAGGTATGGACGGAAAGGGGAGTATTATTTACTTTAAAGCCTTACGACCCAACAAATGTAATTTTCACCCATTTTAATCTAGCTAGTTACACTTTGTATTCAAATTATGATCACTTTGTGTAACGATTTACACAACAACAACAAACCAGGATCAATTTAGTAATGGCCAATTTCTCAACGTTTAGGTTTGTCAATATCATTTACGCCATTATTAATTATGGGAGATGGAACGCTATTAATAACAATTAAACTGTGGATTATGCTTTATAAAGGGCTACTTAATACGATGGGTATCGTTATCTCGATATTAAAATATCGTTAATGTGGTGTTAAGGTGTATTTTAATGAAAGTTATTTAAAAACAAACACATAAATATGAATTACCTATAAAGTTTCTTGAAAAGAACAGGTCCCCTAGTAATAAAATTTTCTGAGGCATTTACTGAGAAGACGATTAGAGGTAACTTTATGGGTAGAGTTAAAATAATTATATTTATAGAATGTCCAAAAAACTATAATTAAACAATGTATTGAAATTTGCTTACAACATTATATCTACTACTACATTATTGTATACAGTTGACTTATTTTCCAAACTTATGTACAATTCTGCGTCGTCTGCCGTGACGTACTTAACGACCTCCTTTTGATCTCTAGAACTTACTAAGCCGGCATCAGACAGATCTATGTTGATCATATTTTACTCGGATAATGCTCAAATTTTAGTAACATTGCACAATCGAGACAAGTCGCTTAAATAATTTTGTTTTGTAGTTTTTTACGTATCTACTGTGTACACGTATCTACGTATCTATGAAATCAAATTGTTATCAACGTAATATTTTATAATTTTTATGACAAGAGGGAATAGAATACGTAACTGTAGGACCAGTGTGGATTTAGTAGTTACAGTTTTCTTTCTTTTGTTGTAAAATTGTAGTCTGCGATTGTTCGTTTTTCGCCACAACTTTTTTTGACTTGCCTTGACATCTTTTATAGTATCAACTTTTACAGTACTCGGATCAAAATATGTCTCCAAACATGACCATACGGCAATTTTCTGTATGTCCTTATAATGGCAGAAAAAATAATATAAAAGCTCTGTAGTTCTTCATTTTTGTTTGGGTTAAAATTAGGAATAGACCCACCATTACTTCAGTTAGGGAGTATTTAAAATTTCTACTGCATACGCTCTTTCTTAAATTCCAAATTTGAATATTCAATTAACGAACTTTTCGCAGAACTTTATATTTCGAATTTAATCAGCTGTGGAATTCGAAATTGAAAGAAAAAAACAAATAAGAATGACTTTGAAATGTGTTTTTTATTTTTCAATTTCGCAGGCTTTGTACTAAACTAAGGTTTATTTTTAAGACAAAAAGTATTCAACATAAAACATTGAACGAACTAATTAAAACGAGCCATCCATTTACGTATTCAAATACTCAATGTAATTAATTAAGGCGTTTGTTCACCAAATTGGTTTTCACCAGCAATGGGAACTCAATTTAAGGACGTGCACTTTTAAATGGTTGGTAATTTGTCTTATTTTAATTACTCATACTTGAATTTTATTTGTTTTGACGTTTCAACAAAAGACTTTTGTTTTTGAATTGTATTTTTTTTATGAAGTAAGTAGAACGATTTATAAAGATAGAGTAAGGGCGCTTGTACACGCTAAGAAAATTTGCCGTGTCTGCGCCAGACAAGACAAATCTTCGTGTAGACGTCAAGAATTTTGTCTTTTTCGCACACGAAAACTTTTCGTGTCTTCTGCAGACAAGACCAATCGAAACGTGTACACGATAGGATTTTCTTCGTGCAGTCGCCAGACGGGCATAGGGTGCGCAAGTAATAACAAGTGTGATAATCAGTGTGAGTTTCCTTTAGTAAAAATGTTAACTAGAAAGCAAAAAAGTATGATACCCTACTACACCGCTCCCCGCCCCACCGCAACAACGTTCGCCGTGTCTTGTTTTGCGCAGACAAGAATATTTTCTTATTCATCGCCGGCGCTGCGTACACAGGTCGTGCTTAGAAACGACACGAATTCTTGCGTAGGCCCGGCGATTTTTCTTACCGTGTACAGTCAGCAGCAAATAGATAGCGACTTTCAAGGCTGTCAAATAGTTAGATACAGCCAAAGTGGTCAATAACTTCGATACACCCGAGACGCTCACATAGATAGAGACATTTCATTCTTCAACAGTAACGGAACGCGCATGTTACCAATTATATAACCGTGGGTGCACTCAATAAATTGACCACTTTGGCTGTATCGATGCTATTGACCACTTTGGCTGTATCTAACTATTTGACAGCCTTGAATGTCGCTATGTATTTGATGCTGACTGCACAAGCGCCGTAAAGTTGCGCGAAGCAGGTACATACGGTACGGTTCTCGATTGGGTTATATTTTATAAGTAGAATATGTTTACAGTTTTACTTACATCAATACCTCTCACTTTCATTTAAAATTAATAAAAAATAGTGTTTGAATTGAAGCAAATAAGAAACTTAACTCATACTATTGCGACATTCAGATTAAAATCCAAATCAAAGTACAGTCATGGTATTTAAAGGTCCGCCACCTTAAGGCCTATTTTCGTGTGCATGAGCAGTATGAGCGATACTCTGCTTTACCGATTGAATATGACATAATATTGCAGTCAATGGTCGGCTGTCACCAGTAGGGATGACAATACATTATCGGTTACCTAGGATACAAAATTAGTCCTTCGTGACAGCTCGTGAATCGGAAATAATATTTATTATTATTTAATATTACCTATTTAATATTCAAGTTTTATATTCTGTGGCTATAGGTATAATAAATTATTATTTAAACAGTAATAAATAAACAGTAATAGACATTGACAATGAAACAGAGGATATCACAGCAAATTAAAAGTTTGTAATGACTAAACAGGCATGTTGGCAGAATTATCGATTAACTTAGGAGCCATTATAAAAAATAGAACAGAACAGACTAAATAGTTCATTAAAAAGGTTTGATCTTGACATGTAACTAGACGTAGACCAAAGGTGAAAATGAATTTGACCCTTATTATCATACTGTGTGAGTATAGTTTTATGTGTTTTGTCTATGCAATGCTTTAGTTTCAAAAGGTACTAAGAGTTTTAGGATTCACAAACGAATGAAAAAGAAAACTGGCGGACGTTTTCGGTCACCCACTGTACATTCTTTTAAATAAAAATCTTACTAAAACATTCCGTCGAACGACATTCTAACTATTGAGTACCCTGAAAAACAAAATTCCAGAAGTTCCTAAATAATTTGCGAGGTACCGTCGCCGGACAAAAAAAAACTGATTAAAATCTCCGCTCTTTTAGCCGTATCGTGTTGTCAGCGTTCTCGGGAGGGATGGTTTGTTCAAGGGCGGAGGGTGTCCGTTCATACCCAGATACCCGCTGTTAGGGGCCAAACCAAATATCTCAAATTCTTGACAGATGTTAAAAACAATGTAACTGAAGTTGAAAGTGGGAGTTTTTGAATTCAGCGACAATTTATCATCTAGCATTTAACGATCCTTTTTGTTTTAGATTTATATTGGATAATTTTGTTTGCCCTTTGAAGTTTCATTTTGCTAATGACTGAATGTAATAGCAGTGCTTCATTTAATTGTTGTATGATTGTTAGTTAATTGTAATTAGAACTTCTTTTAGGTAATAATACTTAGTCTATGTTTTTGTTAGAAGAGCTTTTATATGTATTGGCAAAATAAATTACGAGTAAAACAGACCAAAGATGAAGGAAAAATAGGTGACATTAATAGTATTTATTATACAGTTACAATTCTTTGAGACCGAAGTCATAATATACTTACTAGAATCAATATTAAGTTCGCTAATACGCCATCTTACTTAGTTTCTTATTTTAAATAATTTTCTTCTAACCATGACAGGAACCTTTGTTCTTCTAACAATCTTCTCCTTCTTTGTCCTTTTTACACGTCTATGTCGTGTGCATTCCTTTTTCAACTTGCAAGTGCAGTACCATTACTTATTACAAAAAATATTGGTAATAATTATAATTAATCTAATTATACGGATACTGCACTTGAAAAAAATATGAAGTCTTTTTGCATAATCAAAGTTTTGAACGAACGTTTATACTTATACAACGAACATACATGAAGCACAAAGTAAGTTTGCGGTTTTGGGTGTAACATTGGCTCGGTACCAAATCGCCTTGTGCCCTTGGCAGCCTTCTAAGCGACTTATGATGACGTATGCTTATCTGAATTTTGTGTAGCCTAATTAAATTAAATTTAGGAGTTGCGTACACTGTGTTTTGTAGTTACTTTTTATGATTCGTCGGTCATTTAAGGATTGTTTATCGATGTGTTACTGGTAACTTGTGAACATAGCTTAATTTCCTATTAATATTTTACAGGTAAAAGTGTGTGTGTGTGTAAAGAAGTGTGTAAATAAATAAAATAAATAAAAATTGGTTATTTTCATTTCTTAATACTAGTTACATAAAAGTAGCAAGCAAATTTTCACTGATAAAATTCATGAAATTTGGTATATGTTAGAGCTTGAATAAATACAAAGCCTTTTGACGATGTTTCGTTATAATATAATAATATATGTATAATCCTTTGATCTTAAATCTATTTGTGCTACGAGTACCATATTTATTATATATTTACGCTTCTTGTGTAGTTTATAAGCACTATTAATACGCACCCTTATCGCTATGACACTCAGATTTATTTTACTAAACATAACTATTCCACAGTAGAGATATAAGTTTAATATATTAAAAGCGCATACATAAACAACGCTCGCTTTAAAGTTACGGTATTTAGTATGAAACTACATCCATTTTGAACTTCCAAACGTTGTTTGTTACTTAACTACAATAAAATAAACTAGTGCTCGCATTAAGAAATTGCACCGTAATGTGCCATTATATCTTATTTTGTAAGCTAACACTGAAATAACTAGATTAAATAATTACTTATTCCAAATAATAGTAGTAATTAAAATTAATATAATCGTACGATTATTATTATAATATTATTTATTTATTCCTTGCATACAAATTTCAACAAATTATTGTATAATTTAATAAAGGTTTTGTACCGTTAATTATTTCGAGCTTCGGATTAGTCGAACATTATACTATCCTAGACTACACGAAAGACAAAAAGGCTTGGGATTAACTGCTTCTGTTCCATAGGCTGTTTCAAATAATGCAAGTTTATGCACTTTTTTTTATATATGTGTGCTACTGTATTGTTTTATCTCTAAGTTCTAATTGTATTATTGTATCCTTTCTATCTTTTTTTTTTTCTGTCTTCCTTGTTCTCATGCTTGTCTTCTACTTTTCTTTTCTTTGATTATTATTTTTATAATGTATAAATGGTGTATTATCCTGTCTGGTACTGTCAAATATTTTGATAGGGTATATGATTAATGTAAAAAAAAAATTGTAAACACAACTGAATTTTAAAAGAGTAGCCATGAGTTTCTTTGCCAGGTTTCTTCTCATTGGCCCTACCATTTGGAAACTGGAATTTATAGATCAACACAGACAGACAAGTAGATTCGAGTAGTAGATTGGTTTTATTTTTCTCCTTTAATTTACATTTGACAATACAACGCGGCTTTTCTTAGTGCTGTAGCGTTTGTCTGTGTCGATCTATAATTTTAAGTGTAGCTTCAATTTTAAGTAAACGACGATTTCAAACAATTTGTAATAAATTTTATGAAATAAAGTATTTTGAAGTTTGAAGTTTGAAGTTTGATTACTTAGTGTGCATGGCTTTTTGATTTGATCTACGTTTCTAGGTGTTATTTTCAACGCCATTTAGGCCCAAATTACGCGGAATTTATAGTATAGTAGCTAGATTACTATATCTTTTAAGATAACAGATTTATTTCGTCTTTGTTATCTTAAGACATATTTACTTTAAAAAAGCACTAAATAGTGCTGTGTGAATATGATGAATTTTACAAAATTACATAGGTGTGCTAATTACATACAATAAGGTTTTATTAAATTGAATACATTATTTAAATCGAACACATATATCAGAACAGCTGGCAATGTCATTAACCTCAGCGGCAAATGAAAGAATTGCATTTACGATCAATATGCAAATAGAACGGTTTGTTCTCTGCTTTGTGATAAGTGCAAGTATACTTAGCAAGCAATATTAGATCTTATGGCAATGGTTACTCGTTTATTCTGGTCATAATTTAAACGCTGTTTGTGTATTGTTTGATATTATATGAATTGTTTTACTGCATTCTCTGTCCAGTGTTCATTCGACTATCACTTCTTCTTCATAGGTATCGTCCCAAGCTTATTGACGCAGTTGACCCTTCTTTTTTATAGCATTTCTAATCGATTGCGATTGATGATTTTAAAGAGATTTCGATTTGTTCATAAACACATTTATCCTAATATTCAATCAAACCTAAAATCATCCTAACTATTCTCTAATAAATTTTATGTAGCGTTGTCCAAACTTAATCAAATATACAGAGTAAGTACTTAATCTCGTTGCGAAGTTGGTCCTTTGAAAATTGCAATACATATCAAAGGGCAGGTAGATGTTCCCATTCAAGACGATTTGTATCGGATTAGTGCAGATCCAAGCGAGGAGTTAGTGCTCTCTACTATTGCTTTAAACACAATGGAACTGGAGAGCTTGGTAACTCAACTTTATATCGAATTTGAGATAGTTATTGTGGGTAGTTGTAAATGTATCTTGTGTTGTAGACGTTAGTGCTTAATAGGAGATAGCTGTTTAAAAAAAGAATTGTGTTAACTATTGGAATTACTCGTGTGGTGATAGATTAAGAATAAAAATGTCATTACTACTAGTGTCTTTGTAAAAACAGTCCCGAACTATTGAAAATAATTACCAACAGCTTGAAATCTATACTAATATTATAAAGAGGTAAAGTTTGTGTGTTTGTTTGTTTGTGTGATTGTGTGTTTGTGTGTTTGTGACGTTGTAGGGGGTCTTCTCTGGATCTACTGAACCGATTTTAAAAATTCTTTCTGTGTTTGATAGTCCATTTATCGGGGAGTGTCATAGGATATATAGTATCACGCTATGCTTAATAGGAGTAGAGCAGTAATGAAATATGTTTATAAAAGAGACGCTTATAAACGTTTATTTTGCTTCTGCTGCTTAAACGTCTGGAGATATACTGAAATGATGTATTAGAGAATTGTACCTTTAAAAAAGTTTTACAATTAAATCAACGACAGCATTTATCTATCTTCTAAGGTTGACTCACTACGACCTTTTTTATAGTAATCAAATTTGATTTAAAGAAATGCATTGTTTGTAAAGGTATTTTGTGTATATGGTATTGACCCTTATCAAAATAAATACGTTAATCATTATATTTGTTTAATTTTAAACAAAATTGACCTTTACAGCAATGAGATCCGATTATTAGTTTAAAAGATATCTCAGTTTTAAAATAATGCGCGAATAACGTAAAATATCTGTCTAACGCGATGTTAGTAGGTATAGATGAATTTTCTTAGTATCAACATTTTGGTTGGAGTAAGATTTTTATTTTAATTTTAAATACCTGTCACCATAACAGCCCATTAATGTCCCACTGCAGGGACGGGCCTCCTCCGATGACGGAGGGATAATTGGCCTACTAATACCACGCTGGCCAGACGGATTGGTATAGGGTTTTATTTCAAGTTTTCCTTCTTTATATTTCGTAAAGGTAATATTCACGGATAGTCCCGTAGTCGGTTTTTACGACACCCATGAGATGAGATGAGGTGGTGACATATTGTATTCTTACAATTGTATTCTTTAAATACCTGTACTATAAATTAATTCTACCTCAAAAAGATCGCTTGGTCGGACTAAATTCGGAGGGCGGAGGACCCTGTTCTGTGGCGTTTGTTGGGAGAGGCATGATTTATTGATTAATATGTACCAGGTATTTTTAATCCACCGTACATGGATAATACTCTATACTAATATTATAAAGAGGTAAAGTTCGTGTGTTTGTGACGTTGTAGGGGGTAATCTCTGGATCTACTAAACCGATTTTTAAAATTATTTTTGTGTTAAATAGGCCATTTATCGGGGAGTGTCATAGGCTATATAGTATCACGCTATGACTAATAGGAGTGGAGCAGTAATGAAATATGTTTAAAAAATCGACGCTTTTTTTCGCGGCCTAACGAAGTGGGCACGGGTCAGCTCGTTATAAATAAATTACGAAAATAAAAATAGAAACGCTTAATTGGAGCTTAGACTTTTCTTTAAAATAAGACTAAAAGTAATATAATTGAATTTTAAAGTTTTTAGTTGATTCCAAAGTTAATTAAGTTTAAGATGTAGCTAAGCTCTTGTCATTCAGGTTCAAGCACCGATTTTTGAATGTATTTAAAAAGACTAGAGGTGGGTCACTCAGTGTCGTCACCTTATTATTTATCATCATTAAAGGTTACCTTGTGTAGCAAGTATTAAAAATCATTTTTTTTAAAAGGGTTACGAATGCATTGAGAACAAACCTTTATTAAAATTATTCGTACCTAGACTAAGACAAATCTTAGTTTATTTGTAGTCTACTAGTCGCGTTTTACGACAATGTTAGTATAAGATGTGGGTCATGGAAGCCTGTTTACTAAGTCACTTAACAAAACAAATTGTTGCAACATTTTCTATTTTATCACGTAATTATTCTTGTTACACTTTAAAGAAGCGCACTAACAAACTTTGAAACAGTATATTTAGATTACAAGACGTAAGTATTTCCTTTAGAAGTAGGTTACACTTAACACTTAGCGTAAAAGAATACCACTTGTAAGTTGCTGCATTATATCTAGGCATCGCAATGAATATTGAAACGAATTGCTAAAGTTTGCAGACAACTTAGAACTCGAATAATGAAACCAGTGTAGGAAGTAGATTGTATTAAGTAAAATACACAAAACTTGGTGCAATATGAAACAGCCGGTTAAACTTCTTTGACCGTTTAATTTCACTTCTCGACTTTAATACGAACAGTTTACGAGTATCTCTTCTTTTGTTATGATTTCTGAATGAACTAAAGTTTTACTTCGTTGATATGGAACGTAAAAGTTACGATTAAGAATTTCTAGGAATTTCGTTAAAATTAAAACAATTTAGTTCTAAGAATTTTGAGATTATATACCTACTCTATTAAAGTCTAATTGGTTAACGTATTAAAGATAAAGATTTATTTATTGCAAAACTGTGTACATCAGGTGTTAGTGTATGAATACAGTAATTAGTTTCAACAGTCCACCCCATCGGATATGCAAATTATAGCAATATAATATCTTAAAACTACACATATTAAACAAAAACTTATTTAAGTAACTACCTAAATGTTATTTTTTTCAAAATATTCTTTTAAATTATAGAACTCATTACTAATAAGCCATGTTTTCAAATGGTTCTTAAATAGTAAAATATTATCTTGTTCCTTAATAGCTACAGGTAAATGGTTATACACCTTAATGGCAGTAATATATATTATGTACTTTTGTAGTAAACAGTATTTCTAATTTGTGGAATATTTATATTATATTTATATTTTCTACGGACATTACTCTTTGATGCAGCTGTCATTTCAAAATATTGTATATTATTTCTAACAAACAAACACAATTCCAATACATAAATACAAGTCAGGGTTAGATAATGTTTTTCTCTAAATACCCCTCTGAGTGATTCAGTGCTATGCATATTATATATTATTATAGTCCGTATACATTTTTTCTGTAGAACAAAGGTAGATTGCACATTTGTCGAATTTCCCCAGTAAATGACACCATAGGTAAGAAGAGGATAAATATTACCAAAATAAGCAGTTCCGGCAATAGTTACATCTGTAGTTTCTGACAGAACGGACAAAGCATAACAAGCACTTGAAATCTTTTTATTTATTTTTTCAATGTGTGACTTCCAATTTAAATGTTGATCTATAGTAACCCCTAAAAAACTAGTTTCTGACACTTCTTCAATTATGGTGTAATTATTATGGTAAATTATTACAATGGTAAATTATTAAGAACTATCAATGTGATAATTTGTTCAGAAAGTTATGACTTATTACATAAATAAACACAATCGCAATCTTCTATTAAGGTGTGTACATAAGCACTGTCTTTACTTGTTGGTATAGAATTTTGCAAGTTCTTGCATTTCTATTGAGTCATATTTGTCCCTGTATTTGTCATAAAACAAATGAAGATTAATATCACTGGTCTCTACGTGACCAAAAGAAAGAAAAGCCGCAAAACCTTATCAATGCCTCTAGCTAGCTTGGTATGAGTAAAAGGTTAGGCTTGGCCAGCTTTACCCTCTATCACAAAAAAGGCCTCTCCATTGTTTAAATTGATAAGTTAAATAAATAAATATTCCTCACACATTTACACAACGCCATCTAGTCCCAAACTAAGCAAAGCTTGTATGTACAAGCTTTGCTTAGTTTATATGCATAAAAAAGCATCTAAGTATGTACTTAGATGCTTTTTTATGTAAATACATACATATTATACATAGAAAACACTCTGACCACTGCAAGCAATCATGTTCATGCTCAAAAAGATTTGCACTGAGCGGGATTCGAACCCGAGACCTCTGCGTAGCAGCCGTTTAATATACCGACTGCTCCACAGAGGTCGTCAAACATAAACACCAGTGACAAGTTACCGTGTTCTACATACAAATTATAAATATTAGACCGCTGTAAATATGAAACGTGACTTAAAATAAATGTCACCATCCATAATTACATTTCTTGACCTAAATATAAACGATTGTCGTAAACGTCTGCTGACTAATCGATATTAATGTTGATATTATAATAATTAACATATTATTATTATACTGCGTGGATGGGGTCGTCGTTGTGTTTATAACTTGTGCGATCCACAAATTATTGTCCCGAGTCTATGACGTATGTTTTGTCTGAACTTATAACTACATAAGTTCAACTGACGTTTAGTAAGATAAGAAAAGTTGTAGTTATTATAAATAAAATTTCAACCGCTGCTTTAGCTACGTGGCTGTCGTTGATCTTTACAATTTTTAGCTTATATATTGTATTTCATAGATGGTAAGAAAGGTATTATCATCATCAGGGCTTTAAATTTGAACAGAATTTGTGAAAGAACTTTTATAGGTTGTTGCCTGAACCAAAGATTACATAATAATATGGTTAAATAGTTTTATTCTAATTCTGGACTTCTATCATATAGTTGTAGGTAAGTAACATTGTGTAGTGTACGACGGAACTGATGAATGTTATGTTCTAAGACCCTTAAGATCCATCCTGTCGTCCTAACTATCGTCAGACATCGTACGGGCTTTTAGGAGATTAATCAATTAAAGGTAAACTAAATAGATTATGTACTAACGTGTCAGTTCAGACAGACCAAGAGACTGAGTAATACATAGAGAATAATGCTTTTATCTAACCGCGTGCCGTCACATTCAAGCCTATCAAATTAAATCAAACCATTCAGTTCTAGTATACAGTACTACTTATGAAAGTCTAAATCTTTGTATGCAAGCTACCGCCAGAATTCCAAAAAATCCATCAGGTTTGAGCAATGAAAATAATCTAGAAGTAACTTGTAGGCAAAATTTTTTCAAAGTAGGATAATATTGTTACTGTAATTAGATGCTCCATACATTTTATATCAAAGATTGTATAATCCAACCACCAACATAGTATAGTATAAAATAAAAAAGGTATATCACGTCTTATCTTCACGTTAATGTATCAAGTCATTTAGAACCGAAACGTTTTATGTACGTACGAAATCCGTCTTCTTCAATGTATACTGCGCTCGGTTCCAGGTCGAGTGTTCTGACCGACCCAGTTGAGACTTGCTACGTCGATATGCTGTGACAGCACACATACAACCAACCAACTTATATTTACCACTCCTGTTAATTCACTACTACTTTATTACCTTCATATAAAGAATAAAATTGCTTGACAAGTAATTAACTAGTGTACTTTTTATCGATGTGAATAAAAGTGTCGCGTGTTTTGAACTTAATTTGACGCTTATGTTGCATTTATATTTATTTCCGTATACAGTGTTGCCCTGTTCATAAAAATTGCAGCCGCAGTATATGACCTTATAACCTTATTTTTTATAGTACGTACATGAAATGTTTTTCATAATTTACACGATTAAATTTCTGTTCAAACATTAGTATGTCGCTTGTGTTTAAAAGGATTGCATATTTACCTATTTTTTACGTTTACTTTGTATATTAATTCTGCTTATATTTTATGTCATATTATGTGATTATCATATAATTTCAGACGGAGAGAGTCGTGAAAACCTATTTAGGAATAAATACGAAGTTATTTGAAAGAAAAGAATATTTGACATAATGCCTTAAACTTAGCATAAATGTCTGCTATATATTATGCATAATGCTGCAAAATAGTAATTTAATAGTAAATACTCCAGCATTAATTGCCGTAGGTACATATAACACAATTAGAACAATGTAAACATTGATTTTTAAATATAATGATTTTCATAAAGCCTGCGATTTGGTGGCAGTTATCCTTGTATAAGATATTACTGAGATAAATAATATGCATGCAGTAGCATTTAGACTCGAAAATTTCAAATGTATTTACCGTAACATTCAAAATGGTGACTCTGGCTTAATTTAAAATCACTCAAGAGCATCGTGAATGCTGTATCTGGTCTAAGATCACGATAGGGCGCGTTCGAAGCCGGACGAAGCCTTGGCGCAGCTCCAGGGAACTTTGCAGCCAAGTGCGATGTCATCTAGCTTGACAACGACCAGGAAATATTAAAAACCTTTTTTTCGAGATAAAAGTTTAAAAACGTACGGTTATTTTTCTTATACTTAAGTATTTTTTATCTTTCTTTGTAACTACTTTTTACATGGAAAATACAAAGTAGAAAGATTTTAATGCTATACAATTTTAATTTCTTGCACACTAAGATCAAATTTTTCATTTTTCCTCTTTCTCCTATAAACCAGGATTATGAGAGTTAACTTACTTGACGCTCCGATTGAAATGGATGTGTCCCTGTAACAAACCATGAAGAATATAATATTCTCTTGAGTGTTTTTTCTATTTTTAATTAAAGTAAAAACGGCACAAAAAATTAATTTAATATACTTTCAACTTTCTAAGGTACACATTTCTTTATTGATACCAATGTTCAAACATAAGAAATTTCAGTGTACTCCACCTAAATAATAAACATTCTTCAACAAACCGACGAAAACTCACGGACAAAAGTTATATACAAAAGAACTCCTCCATAATTCATGAATTTAGTCCTTCACAACAGCAAAAAGATGTAAAATATGTATGTAACCACCATTACAGGTTTCGTTTACTTAATATATAACATTCAAGTAAAAGGTTTCCTACAAAAGTGTAAATTAGTAAAAGAAAATTCTTTAAATTGTAATTTGGAAGGTTCTTTTTTGGTTAAACGCTTTCTTAATGTGGTAATTGTGGTAATTAAGCGTGGTACTACTAATAGATGTCGTAAAATTTGTCTGATAATAATATAATCAGCCCAAGGCGGTTATACCACGCTCGATGTTTGATCAGCGTCCATAATTTAAGTTTTGCTAGATGTCTGATTTTATTATAGAGCGCTTTAGCGCACGTTGTTCGTTAACGGAAAAAAGAGAGCACATACCGTCATTCTTTGGGTTTACACTCATGTCGTCATTCTTTGGGTTTTGAGCCCATAATGTTGTTCTAATGCTAAGCGTAATATAAGGTGTCTTGGTTGGACAGTTACAGTGAACTTAATGGCGATGCTGAACTTTTTTTATACCCGTGCTAAATTTAAAAAATAACAATTATCCAAAAACTTAGTAACTATTAGTGAGAATAGTATACACTAAAATTTCATTATCACGTACTTACGTGAACTTCCTTTACAAAATAGTTCTACGAGTGGTACAAAACGACATTGCATGACAACCTAGAAGCGTCGCATTTTCAAGAACGGCAACATCGCACACGCGATATTCAATGGATGGAAACTTTGCGATGTTGCCGCTTTGATATGCTCTGATTTCACGTTGTTTCTATTATGATGACGCGACATCTAATATGCTGTTTAATCAGCAGTTACAGTAAAAGTATCTAGGAGTTTGTTCGTAGAAAAACAGGTTATTTACTTGGATATTTTCAGAGATTGGTTCTTTCGTTCTTAGATTGTTTTGTCCCGTGAGATGTATCAGAGTTTAATACCGATTTAACGAAACATTGTCTCTTCCTTTTTTTTATTTTAAAAGATTTAAAGCTTTCTTAGTGTAGTGACGGGGTAAGAATACAATTATCTCCTAATACCAGGTGTAGTAAAAGCGGTCTATGAAAGTCGGATTTTCATCTAAAAAATTAAAAGAAAGAAAACTTGGTGTAATATATGAAGAAAATTTTACCTCCTTCTTTGTCCCTGTAGTGGGACATTTATCAGCTGTTATGGTAATTAAATTTAATAAATAAGTAACTGTTTTTGTTGTTGAATTCGTAATAAATAAAATGAATTTAAATTTACCTTAAATTTGTAAAACTATGATTAGAAACTTTATAATAGCTTTTGAAAGTTAAATTGCTGGATAAAGCCTCTTTAGTTGGTATGAGTATATTATTTAAAAACTAGTAGGTAAATACTAGTAAAGATAGTGCTACGATATTTCTTCAGCATAGATCAACTTCATTTTTAAACGAACTCTTTATTCAGTCCTGGCGAATGACATTGCTTTATCCTTAATCAGAGTTCTTATGTTTTTCCTTTTTTAAAACATTTTCAAATATAGAATAACAGCTATTTTCTGAACTCATTTCCAACTCAAGAAGTATACACACATGAGCTTCTATTCTTCATAAATTTCGCTGCCAACAATCACTAGAAGTGTTTACGGCGTTGCGTAGGGCTGTTAGTGAAAAAAAGGTTCCTAAAATGAGTTGCTATGACTTTTTTATTTTGTTGCAACTCTTAAATCTTGTTTGTTATTGCCATAGGTACTTTCTAGTATTACCTCAGTGTGTTGTCGACTCACACGTACCAGCAATGCCTTAAGGGATAATCTCTGTAAATAACTTAGAGAGAAATGTACGTGGCGTAGCTAAATTATTTTAAGTGTGTGCGTGTTGATCTTTTTGGTCTTAATATTTGTGCTTTGTGTCTATAGCTCTTACTAACCTTTCCATTTTAATCTACAGCACTTCCACCATTAAAGGGTCTACTAATATGAGACAGATGTTGATTGGTTAAAAGTTTTTCATCTCGTGAAATGACAAATTTTAGCAACACTGTGTGCTTATGAGTTATTTTTAAGGGGTATATTTTAATATGTGCTATTATACAATTAATTAGTCTAATGAAATACATTTGAAGTACAATGTGTATTATAATAAAATATAACTTTAAGATTAACATTACGATCAACTGTTTCCGAATGTGATTGCGTTAGAAACAAAAGAAAAAGTTACAAGAAAGCCTGTTTTCTTTTGTGAACAATAGAAATAAAATAGACAAACATAATGATTCTAACAAATATTTCTTATGCCAATGCCGTAAGGAAGGTCTAAATCAGTCGAGCCAAGCATATATTTCAGCAATGGAATAACATTCAAGGAACTTATGGCAAATATATGCAGCGCCCTCAATGCACAGTCATGGCTTTATCTATAGTATAGCTTGTTTTATTGTTATGGGTTTCTTCATACTAATCTAAGTAATTGTTTAGTTCGTTATCTGTGTTCAGACTATGAATACAAATTGTTATAGTCTTTTCGTGAAATTGGGGGCTTCCTCTTTTTATGTTAAGTTTCATTTTAAAATGTGCGCCGAGCAACTTTTCACGTAAGTATTAGGAGCTTAATGGCAGTTTTTGTTGATGGTTTAGACTTTAGTGAAAAATATCATTTTGTTTGTCTCTTACGGACCCCAAATGGTAGTTAGTACTTACTTAGCTGTGAATCACAATATTTTTTGTATGATTGCATCGATTATTTGTGTCAGATTACAGTAAGTATACGTTTGCCATTCCAGAATCTTCCTCCTAATATTACTTTAAATATAACTTAATTACAGTCTTGGTAAAATAAAAACATATAACCCTTCTTTGGACGTCTCGTCTATACGGAACAAAATCGTTTGTTACACTTTCTTCGAGTGTGTATTATTTGACTTATGAAAAAGGCTCAACCCTTTTTAGTTCAAATAAGGAAGATCAACAGACAAACTGATTCATTTCAAACTATATAAGTATTAAAAGTATTTCTACTGACTACAGTAAGATAAATAAGGGTGGATGTTAAAAAGTTATTTTAATCTAACTTACATTACGCCATCTAGTTTTAAACAAAATAAGATTATGATTTAGATACTAGATATTTAATAATATGTTTGGACTACTTGTCTTTACATAAGGCAGTTAAAAAGAACTTGTTCCTAACCTATTAGTTGACTGAAATACATTTTAAACTTCTAGATTCAAATAAACTACTTATAAAAATCATAGTTCTAGTCTAGGCGCTAAGCTCTGTGTAGCCGGGACTTTACACCCAAAACATCAATTTTATGGATCACCGTATAAGTTGTCTATATAGGGTCCTGTGTAAGATAATCTTAGTTATAAAAGCCCCTGCGCCACAAAGGTAGTCAAAAGTACTTAAATTACAACGTTATAGCACCTCAAAATTTCTAAACACCGTTTAAAAGACGAATCAAAAGTTAAACCAATAAATCGGCAACTACTATCAGATATAACGCGCCGGCTGTTTCCTAACCTATAATTAATCACAAAGACATAAAACTTTTCTACCCTAAAAAAGCTTGTTTCACACGACGATATAAATACGACTAAATTGAGTTTTGATGAAGCTAAAACGAGGTAGGTAACGGTTGGCGATGGCACGTCGCAAGCCACTCGTCGGTTGATTACAGTGTAATTTTAATATGTAATCAAGTTACAAATTCTTATGTCGAGAGCTTTAGGTGTAATTAACTTTATACATCAATGTTATGCTTGTCATTTTGTTGGTAGATGAAAATTTTGTATTCATTGTTTGAGATGTAACGCGGTTAGAAATAATAATGGAACGGAATAATATCTGTATTAAGGTCCTTAAAATGAGCCTTCAAGGTATCATACCTTGAAGGCTCATGTTCCCACAAGTCATGTTAAGGTTAAATTACTTATTAATTACTTGTAAGTAATTTAAATTATCTCTTAAATGTTTTAGTGAAAGGAAGTAGGAAATGCTTTGTGCATACGCAATGCTGGCCTAGAGCTTAGTTATGTGATTATATCGAATTCCCATAGACCGGTCTATCAGCTAAAACCTCCACAATAACCACCTTCGGGTATATGCAGACTTCTGGGACTAGAAACAACATTCGAGATAAACGATGGCCTCTTAAATGGAGGGAATTGTTATCAACTTTTTCTGCTACATGACAATGTTTAATTTGGTTTTATAATAAACCCACAACCTTTTGTCGTGCTAATAATGTAACACGTACAAAAACTATTGTACTAAGTTGTTAGATTTATTGTTGAGAATGAAACAGACTCGACTGTTGTACCTATCCTGATCTATGGTTTCACAGTAGCAACAATAAAACTCTTTTGTTGTACAGCAGCTACCGTGATATACCGCCAAAATTCAAACTTGATTTACCTTTTTTAGAACGTGATAAACAATGACGTACAAAAAGGAACAATTCAGACCATAAAATATAACCTATAACCTTTTTATATGCAGAATAAAAGAAGAATACTTACAAATGTTCTCAGCTTATTCAGGAACGATGTAAAGTTAAAAAATACTGTAAACAGGTATTACAATACTTTACAACCGTAAGATAAATACAGTTACTGCTCGTTTTTTTGTTCACAAACTTTGCGATAACGTTCGCTTCGAAGCTATAAAGTTTACACATTGAGAAAATATATTCCGCTTTATATATTGTATGTACTCTTATATGCTTTGTTGACGAGCTCTGAGGTGTAGAAGTTAAAGAACGGAAGTTTCGGGCTCGATTCCAGGTCAAACCTTCGTGAGAATTATTAAAAAAAAGTTGGTTAAAAATTAAATTACAAATGAAATTACCTATTAATTTAATTTTGGTATTGTTTGATGGAAATAAATCTATTAAACAGACTAAATTTAAGTTCGCAGCAGAGATCGGCCCTGAATCTTCTGACTGCCTCTACGTATACTCAGTCGATTGATTTCGATAAAAATAAAGTTATGAATTATATCGGCCAAAATACAATTAAACCAAAATGTACAGTTATTGTATAAAACGAAATCATTTAGTAGTCATTAATGTAATTACCCGAATGAACAAAAATTACACAGTAGCTATTGTGATTTAAACGATTACGAAATTGTTCTCCTAAATGATATTCATTTATATCTTTATTACGTAGGCATTCATTATATTCATCTCTTACAAATGGTTGAGGGTACGTCGTTAAAAATGGTATCATTGTAAATGATTTGTAACTCTAAACGTTTGCGAACCTAATTAAAATTATTTGTTGTATTTTTTTCTAAATTTATTAAGTTGTACTAGACTAAAAATAACATATAAAATGTATTTTCCCTCGCTAATCTTAGTTACCAATGTATCCTTGTTATTTTTCTCAAATTAATGTTTAACAAAACGAAATTAGACCATTTATCCTTAATACGGAGAGAAAAGGTTTTTTTCGTGTTTGTATAGAGTCCGCTTTTATATAATATGTTTAGATCACTGTTAGTTGTGTTCTAAACTTAAAACTTAATTGATGACCTCTTTTTAATTAGGATTAGATATAACTTCACTTTGGGTCAATAATCCTTATGGTCAATAGGTACTCAAAACGTTTTCAATTCCATTATTTTCTCACAAAAACACGTGTTATCTCCTATATATAGAATTTTTTTTTTTTTTTTTTTTTTTTTTTTTGTTTGTATGATTAACACAAACAAACCTCTCGGACTCTAATAGGAGAGGAGGTCGGGAACTCTCATGAGTACCAGCCCAGCCTATTGCTGAACTGGTTATGTCAGACTCTTACTGACTAAACCCGCCTTTGGTGTCTTATTTCCTTAGAGGCTATTAGACAGTATCGAAACGTCTTCTCGGGACTAGCGTCCGGGAAGCAGTTATGAAGTTGATAAGCGTCACCCTATTAAATAATAGAGTAACCGCTATAACTTTCCCTATGAAAAAGACTGTGAGCTATGTGCTCAGGGCATGACTAGCTAATGGGGTATGCGTTACTTAGCTTAAGAAGTCGCTAAGTAACTTCCTATCGGGATTAATTAATTGCAATAATTAATTAATTGGGCATTTAAACTAAAATATTGATAAGATTCCTTTTAAAGGATAACACAAAAGATAAGAATGATAACAAACAGAAACCAAAGTGTTTTTTATTGTGTATGTGAGTACATGTAACGTGTAATGATATGTGTAGTGTACCTACGTAGGAGTGTGTGGGGAATGTATACTTTAATAGCCTAAAGCGGCTAGAAGAGTGCGGTGGTTGTTTATCGCCGTGAGGCGGTCCATGGGGCTCTTAGCTTCGCGGAGTTTGCTCGCGAGTAAGGCGACTTCGTTAAGGTCGACACCTTGCATCACCGAGTCGATGATAGCAAAGTCGTCGGCTTGAGACGGAGTGGGGAAGGTTGAGGGCTTAGGTGGCACGGGGGCCGCCTTCCTCGGGCCCCATACGGGGCGGGATTGAGGTGCGACTGGTCCCTTAGTGGGCACAGTGACTGGGCCCTTAGGGGGCAGAGAGGGGAAGTTCTCCTCAGTAGGAGGCGGTGCGTGACGTTTAGGTACTTGAGGTACCTGTTTAGGAGGAGGGGGGCGCCGTGGCGCTTTAGGACAGCCCTTATAGTTAGCTGTGTGGCCGGTTTGACCACATAGCACACAGGCTGGGGGTGACGGGGTGTCCCTTGTACGGGAGCACTCTGAGGTGTGGTGAGGTGTTAGGCACTTCACACACCGGGGAGAGGCTGTACAGTTACGGGCGGCGTGGCCGTATAACTGACAGCGGTGGCACTGTCCTGGGAAGCGACGTCGGTGTGGCGGCTCGACCTTGAGGCCGGAGAGACCACACACGACAAGTGAAGTTTGGCGGAAGATGTCTCTTGCCGCGGAGCCTGGCGCATAGGTCAGAATGACCATGGCTAGGGGGAACTGCTTGCCGATACGGCTGTACATTTTATGTACCGCCTCGACGGGGAATCCCTGACTTTTGAGGTCATTTAGAATGGCCTCATTACTGATCTCGTGCGGTATCCCGCGAAGCACAGCCCTCACCTTACGCTCCTCAGGGAGGGCGTAGGTGTGGTAAGGGATGCGGAAGTCTGATAGATATTTAGTTAGACGACGAAAATCGTCAACTGAAGGGACTTTTATCTTAATCGCCGCCCCTGTGTTGGTGGCGCTAGTGAAGTGAATGCGCTTCTCCGCGAGGTCGCGGGAGAGAGCGTCCCACCTAGTCTTGTCACGAAGGAAGACTGGTGGGGGGGCTTTGGGACTTGGAATAGAGGCTAGGCCTTGGTTGACCTTAACGCCTGATGTGGAGGGAGCTACTGGGACGGGTGTCTCAATGACGAGGTCCATCAGTGCTGGGGCGGGGACGCTAGTTGAAGTGACGGGGGTGGGAGTGGGCACTACTACTGAGGAGACCTCCTCAGTGGCGGTGGGGGCTTGGATGGCAGCACGCTTACGCGCACTACGTTTATTCTTCTTCCCCTTTACAGGGGTGAAGGAATCGGACGGGTCTGGGTCACACTCCTCGAGAGTGTCCCCCACACTAGAGGCAGAGGAGACCGCCGGAGCGGGCCTTTTAAAGGCGGAGGCTTGGTCTTGCATCATGGCTTGTAGGACTGGCGGGGGGGCTGGATTCATTAGATTGGCGAGTTGATTCTTAACGAGCTGTTGAATAACGGCTGGATTGAGTATTGTCCTCAGTCTCTGTTTGTCTTCATTAGAAAATTGGCAGTCTGGAGAGGCGAATTCCTCGTCAAGCATTTGAGAAAGTTCTTGATGATGATCATCCATACCTAGCTAGATAGGGACTGGCCTAAGTGAATGAGCGAGCGGTGCCCTAGTGGCTCACCGGTCTTCCTTCCCCCTGGGGATGCCCAGTGCAGTGGGGTCCGGACTCTCGATTTTTGTTCCCGGCCTGAGGGGCCGGGAACGAGCTACCTGAAAGCTCAATCGGCTTCGTTTGCACCGTTAGGTATCAACCGATTACCCTGAAGGGGTCAAAACACTACGTATAGTTTATTATTAGATTGTTTACACTCGTCCAAGCCCTTTTCAGGACTTTTCTAAGCGAAAACAAACAATAATAACACACGTAATGTAGTCTGGCGATGTACTTACCGCGCGCAGTGGCGCGACGGAGTCGTAGCGGAGACAACGGAAACAGTCGATCGCGGAGACGTGCGTCTCACGCGGAGTGACAGAGCGGAAAATGTATATATAGAACAAAATCCTACTATTATATACAGGTATATCTACCTACTCTTTCTAACGTTATGAAATGAAAAGAGACTTCGTCTTGTATACATGTCAGAAGCTTTTACGAAACGAGCACCTGGTTGACAAAGTGACGTAATTGGAAGGCTCGCTTATGAGAGCGTCTTTCTAACACGTTGGTCGTTATTCAGTAAGTGATTAGTATTTTTAGGTTAAGCTTAGGTTTTAAATGTGAGAAATAAGAAGAGAACATACTATACGTGATTTAAACATTGATAGTTGACGATTTAGGTACCTTAAATTAGGTGCTATTAGTTTTCTAGAGACAAATATTTTTATTTTTTGGAAAGAATTGTGTACAACATCAATCCACTTACTACTAATTGCCCGATCGGTAGTACTAGGATCGATCCTCGCGTTTTCTTCCCATTTCACGAGCTTACATTGAAGTGCGAATTCCCGCACAGCTGTCGGTAGGTGGCATAAACGCGACGTTGGGTGAGTTGCGAAGCTGGCGAGTCGCTCAAGTGTGGTAGGGTTGCGGGTGAGGGACCTCCACGAAAGTAGGTCGGTATACCTCCCCCCACCTCTTCACCCCCCTCTGTTGTCGCTTTCACTGCGTCCGCTCGGGATAAAGCCTAATTTTATTGCGTTGCGTTCGATCGTGTCTTTTACTTGTGGCTGTTTGATAGGAATGAATTGGATGCTATAATGTTTGTTAACGTATGTTTTCTCATTAGATGTAGTAATGTTGTTAGTCTATCCGTGTGGTGACGGAGTAAGAATACAATTTGTCGCCACCCCATCTTATCCAATGGGTGTCGTAAAAACAGACTAAGGGACTATCCGTGAATGTTATCTTTACGAAATAAAAAGAAGGAAAACTTGAAATTAAACCCTATACCAATCCGTCTGGCTAGCGTGGTATTAGTAGGTCAAGTATCACTCCGTTACGGGAGGAGGCCCGTTCCGTGGTGGTGGGACATTAATGGGCTGTCATGATGATGTTGTTAGTAAATTAATACTAATCAAATAATATAGTTTTTAGTTTATTTTATGAAACGCGGTAATCTATTATTTACTATGACTAAAGAGATTAACTATCTGTTTTAGATAAATAAAATGTGTTGGATAATTTATTCTATAATAATATTCTATGAATAAAAAGAGCAAAACGTATTAATTCGAGAAAAAATAAAAAAAAGAGCATTTTATATATTTGAATTGAATAAAATTACCACATTAAAACAACCCACATAATGTAATGTTTGTGATGGGGGCAAGCTTTTATTTTCATGTCAAGTTTTCCGTCTACTGTATTTGTAGGGATGACCTTATTATCAGCAATTACTACACTTATGGCATGATTGATATGAGATAGAGACAACCTGTACTATTACTTCGTCACCACATGGCAGAGTAAAACATGGAACATAATATATTTAACTAGCTTCCGCCCGCGGCTTCGCCCGTGTGAAATTAGTTTTTGTCAATCAGAATCAGAATTTGTTGTGAGTGAGAGAGAAGTGAATGTGAGTTTGGCTTTGTATTTCCCGTTCCGAATCCGTACAGTTCGAATTTCAGGAATTCCGTTTGGTAGAAAAAGCCTACGTACCAAGCTTTATTGTTTTATTTTTAATACTTTAATACTTTTCAACCAACCCCTATTTCACCCCCACACTGGTAAAAATTTTAAAATGCTAGAACATACTATTTTTTTTTTAATTTCTTTTTTGTTAATAAAAAGTAGCCTATGTTCTTTCTCAGGGTCTAAAGATTGTCTGTACCAAATTTCATCAAAATCCGTATAGCCGTTTAGGCGTGAAAGAGTAACAGACAGACAGACAGACAGACAGAGTTACTTTCGCATTTATAATATTAGTATGGATTATCAATACATTTATGATATATTCTGTACAAAGAGTTTTACATCTCTAAATTATTGATTTTTATTTACGTAGCAACTTTTTTTCATAAAACGATATGTATAAAATAGTTACGTTAGCAGTCAATCCTCGAGTCTCTCCATTTTCAGATGAACGGAATCGATTGACCGTGAAATCCCGTAAAACCATTACCAGCAATAAATCGTCTCAATGTTATCCACAACTGTCTTTCACGTTTAGTGAAGGGGAGTCCCTAATAAAGCACGTTGACCAGACAAGATGGCGGATTATCTTGCAGCTATTTTATCTGCTTAGTTAACGACTTCTTTTTGAATTTAGAACAACCATAGTAAAGTGTTTGATGTTATAGGTTCTATCCACAAAAATATGCTGATATCTATGGTTCTATCTATACGTGTTGTTTCGTACCAGCCTTTAAAATGTTCAATCCTGCCTCCAGTCATTGAGAAAAAGGTTTGGCTTACTATAAATGCTGGCCATTCTGATTGCTGTAAGATTTATTCCAAGATTCCTTTCTCTTGTTATGATAAAATATGCTTGTAGGATGTCAGTCATATATTAAAAAGGGATTAAATATTTTTAATAGAGGCTTATCGGTAGCTTTCCCAGGGGCGAATAAATTCTGCCGTTTATTCTGCTCTGGTCAGAACGAAGTAAAAAACGTCTTAGTAAGCAAACGATAAGATAACACACAGCCGTCTTAATTTTAAAGGACTTTGACCAAGAATAGGACTAGAATGCACGTGCTTTAAAATTGCACTATTTATAATGCCGTGAAGTTAAATGTATGCTTTGATATTCACGAGCGTTTAAAAACATTAATATTATGTAGAAAGTGATGAAGAGTAATGCAATTTTACTGCCCTATAAACACAGAGCACGAATAAAACAACTCTTTTGCAAAAGCTTATAAACATTCCCCATAATATTTACTCTGCAGTGTTCACCCATGTGGTTGAGTTCCGAGTACATGCACAAAGAGGCTCTTAACCGCTTGTTTATTACTTAAATAAGAGCCTGCATTAACCTACATACTCTTTGGTGAAAGAATGCGTCCACATGCTACCAATGGACTGTTTTTTTAAACTTTAATTCTGCAGCAATAAATCACGAGTTGACAAGAAAGTTTTTACTTTTGTTTCCGTGTTAATGTTTAATTGTATGATGGATTTGGTTGGTTTTTGTAATTGTAATGAATTGTGTTGTTGTCATGAACATTAGTTTATGTAGAGTGCAAGTGGGAATACACAATATCAACTCCTCATAGTAGAGTTGAATGAACAGAATAAAGGTAAAGCTCCACAGATGCTATTACCGAGATAAAATTTTCTAATTAAAATTTGTTTCCAACTCTATTATACCGCATACGTAACAAAAGCATTTATCGATTATTGTTGGATATGGAATACGTAAAAGGTACGTACACCAAAAAAACGTACCAAAAAGGACATTGAAAATGATGGGTTTATCAGAATTTGTCAAATACAACTTATCAGTGGAGATATTAGCGTCCCTTTGTTTTTGGAGAAACTTCGTTAAAATATATACTTACACATTAAAATGTATTGTTCATGTACTTACCTAACTTATTATACTTATACACGTAGGGTCATTTCCATCACTATTCTTTGTATGTATAAAGGATGTATTTATTTGTCAACAGAACTAATGGGAATAAAAAGTGCCACTAGTTCTGTTAACAGAACTGTTCAACAGAACTAGTGGGAATAAAGGATTTCTTTTATGTAAAAAAAAAAATTAGGTTGGGAGTAAACCGTTTTAACCAAACAATAATTTAATTTCAATTTGGTCAACTTAAGATAAACATTATAAAATATACAACCGAATTAGAAATCATACCGTTATTAGAGTCAGTTCAAAAAAGTAAATCTTGATACAAAATGGCGTCTAACTAGCAAAGTTTTAGTTGATCAAGCTACGTTAGCTACTGAAAGATACCATTTGGTTTGAACTCATTCTTAGTCGGCTTTTACGTTACCCATGGCATGCAATGGTAAGGTGATGTATGTTGTATTCTTTCTCCGTCACCTTCAGACGGTTATGTAATCTACTATATAAAAATAAGTCAGGTATTCCTTCCTGACGCTATAACTCCAGAACGCACAAACCGATTTCCACGGTTTTGCATTCTTTGGAAAGGTCTCGGGCTCCGTGAGGTTTATAGCAAAGAAAATTCAGGAAAAAATTCAACAGAAAAGCGGGAAAGTAAGGCCCGTGCGAAGCCGGGATGGGTAATATAGGCACAGAAAAAACTCTCATAACACGTCTAGTATTTTATATAACTTTATTCTTGGGATTAATATCAACTGTCAAGAAAATAAGGGAATGCTTTTATTTTTATTCGTATTGTAAGTCGCTAATCTTTCTTTCGCGTTTCGAATGGTAAGGGTCGACTCAATCCTTATATAGTGTCCTGGATCCGTACATAAAGTATTGAAAGGCTTCTGAGGGTGCTCCGAACGGGTTTTGTACTTAGTGTAGATTTGCTACATAGTACTTATATACGTAGGAATATAGATACTACAGTTTGAACGTTTGTTGATATTTTATTTTAACATGTTTGGGAGTTTCATAGCTATGATATAAAAGGACTTAAAAATTGTTACAGATCGCTAATAACAAGCTTCCACAGATATAATTATATAATATTGTCTACGGTAATAATACATGTGATATAAAATAATTTCTATAGGTATATTTTATCTACTGATATCTCAAAATAAAATGTAGGGTCTACTTAAACTTTTATTTACGGCTTACGGTACAAATAACTGTGACTTTATTGCTGTTATAAATCTGAAAGTTAAAAATCTGTGAGTTGGATATTTTTCACGATAACGATTTCAAAGCTAGACAATGGCTTTAAAGACTATGTTTTCCATTGTAACTTAGCATCGATCTTCTGTTAAGTTACAATGTAAAATATGTTAATGCGAAGTTACATGTGTAAATACCTTAACTTTTAATTGCTGTGAATGTTGCAAATACATTTTTAACCCTTTAACAGGCACAAGTAACTTCCTTTTTTCATTGGTTTTGACCTTTTTTACAAGGGCATTAGAGTTGCTAATTAGGTGGCAATATAGTTGTCACCACCTTAAAAGGGGAAGACATCCAGGCTCATGACAGACATCAGTCAACCGCACAAATAGTAGTCCTGCATTTGATTCATACACCTCGCCCTTGTGCACAGTGTCTGCCTATCACAAAAGCATTTAATTTTTCACAAGGGTAATGCTCTAGTATCCAGTTAAAAAGTCACGTATCTTATTTTAACACGAAAAATGTGTAGCGCGTAGAACATTGCCTCTTTTGTACATAATGCTTAATTTCTCTCTACTACTTTTAAGGTTCGCATAGCATTCCTTTGTGTCAAATATTTAATTTTGTACTTTTAAGCGGTAAATTACCCTTATACAAGTTAAAATTAAAAATATAAATTAAAATAAGTAGGTAAATAAATAACAGTTATTGTTGTCAGTAATACGTAGGATAATGTTTGATAATATAAATCAACAGTAACCCTGTTGTTAACTGTTGATTTATAAGTGGTATACAAAGCGCATCTGATATCAACTAAGTTTTTACTATACACATAACTGAAACTAAATAGCTAACATTAAAGCCCTTTAATCATTAAATTATTAAGGTGTGCTTTCGTATTCTCATACCAGAAGAGAAGTTTCACAAACTTTTCCATTTTTCTTCTGATTAATTTTTTTTTCATGAAGTCCAGGAGGATTCAGCTTCTCCCTGGTGCTGGTTTGCTTGCTCGGTGCTATTGGAAAGTTACGCTATAGGTACTCGTAACAACGGCGTGCTTTCTCATTCTATGCCAAGATGGAAGTTTTGCAAACGCTATATGTTTTTCAGATTAATTTCATTATTCTCAAGAGGATTTAACTTTTCCCTCGGGACTCACTTTTTTGATGGTGCTATTGGAAAGCCACGCTATAGGTAGTAAACTGTTGTAGGAAAAAAATAAACTACGTTTAGCTGTTTGGCAAACTACTACCAGTTTCATAGATGTAGAAAATAAAATATAGGATAGGAAAGAAAAACAGTTTATTCTTTTTTTTTCAAAGATAACCAATAATAATTGAATTTGGCTGTCATATCTATAACCGTTTTTTTAAGCGATAACGATGCTTATCTGCTGAACAAAAAATATTTTATCGAGATAATGTTTTTCACGCGACTTGAACGAGAACGATGAACGACATTGATCGTGATAAACGATAAAGGAATTGTCGGGTATTTTATACATACGATGCTTATATGAGATATTTTTGAAAATATCGAAAATTGTTTGCGTTTATTTGACACAAGTAAAAAAATATAACCGCAACATAATCTAGTCCTACACTAAGCTGAACTTATACTATGGGTACAATACAGCTCATGTAAAAACTTAAATATACCATACAAAAATACAAATAAATTTGTGTCTTTATAAAAGTATACATTTTTAAAATGGATAAAAATAAATACATTTTATACCATTATTGCCTACTTGTTCCTTAAAAATGTTTAAAACAGTCAGAAGTATTAGGTACACGAGGTAGAATCCCTATTGCAGGAGTTAAGTTATTAAAGACAATAATATTAGAGTTGAAATAACAATAAAAATAAAATATTATTTGTTTCTAAGCTATAGTTGTATTATATATAGAATTATTAGATTTGCTATGCTTTTTGACAATATTTAGTCAACTTCATGTAAAAACTTTTCGTATATCATTTCTCATGCGACAAAAAACTGCAAACAAAGTTGCTTTGCGCCAGTTTCTTTTGTGTATTATGTTTTTACGTCACATATAGAAGAGGACGGTTAATCGAGCCTATAATACTGACAAAAGTTTCATAATACATTATGATACAAAATAAAATGTACATATTGTAAAAATAACTCTCGACCAGAAATGATAGATAGATTATGTATCTACTTCGCCATCATGGACGTTCTAAATTCAAAAAGAAGAGAACTTAGTTGTTTCATGACCAATTTAAAAAAAATGGGATTTTAGGTAAAAGCGTGTATTTCCAACTTAGGCAATACACGCTTTTAATTTTATCATCATAACAGCCCATTAGTGTCCCATCGCAGGGACGGGCCTCCTCCAGTGACGAAGGGATACTTGGCCTACTAATACCACGCTGGCCAGACGGATTGATATGGAGTTTAATTTCAAGTTTTTCTTCTTTTTACTTCGTAAAGATAGTATTTACGGTTAGTCCCTTAGTCGGTTTTTACGACACCCATAGGATGAGGTGGGGTGGTGACACACTGTACTCTCTCCGTCACCACACGGAGGTTATTTTATTTCAAATGTTTTTGATATGTCAACACCAGATGTAGAAGAAGATGACGCTTCACAAATGTAAATCCCAAAGTGCCCCTGCACTGCGTTAGTAACCGCTACTTAGTCCCATTGCTCTGTAATTTCAATAGCTACTGCACCCTTCTACCTAAATACTGTAACATTTGCATACTACTGCTTGGATGTAGATTAAGCTGTTCAGACAGCCTCAAACTTTTTAACTGGTACACAAATAAAAATACTAACACAAACATAACTAAAGACTCTAAATATAGATATTCCTGTAAAACAATCGCACTTTTTGATTTCTTTTAGTTTCATTTTAATAAAAATTTATGAAAACCACAGTAATACTTTTCTGCTATGTTGCATTATATATCACATAGCAGTAGTTGATAGTATTGCTAGCTTCGTTGTCTCCATTTCTAGGTAGTTGTTTATAGTTTTCACAAAATCTATGACAATGGTATCAAGCAACAAAGGAAATACACCCGTGCTTGCAATAGCGTGCAAATGGGGCGTCATTCGATATTTTTGTTGTCACATAGCTCGTTCATAAAGGGTGCTTTGAGTATACATTTCGGCATAGAGGAACCATGCTATTGATACCACACATTTTCCGAATGCAGCAACGCTTAAGCGTTTTTTAGGACGATGTTTTGAAGGACCTGCGTTTTAACCTAACTTTACTCTATGAACAGCAATAACTGTTTAGTTCTGCTACAGAAGGTATCTGTTGTTTCTCGCAGAGGTGTTTGAACAGCTTTTAAAACTGCGTTACGGTGCGGTGTGGAGAAACAGATTAATTATGTCATTAAAAAAACAAATTAATATTTTCGACCAATCGTTAATGGATGTATCGTTTATTCGGCCAATTATCGAAAAAAACATAGTTTTTCGACCAGCAGTTAATCGACCAGTTGCATTTCGGAATTCCGTGGTAAATCCCCTACACGAACGCTTCACATCTAAATGTTACTAATATAATTTTATTCTTGTGATGGCGTAGGTACCTACTAATCTTTGTTCACCCTTTTGCCTTTTATTCGTATACTTTAATGTTCATACATAATTAATGCATTTTACGATTACTTTTTACGTAAAAATTGTACATTTGAAAACGTGAATTAATCTTTACCTATTTACATTTCCAAAGAGAAAGTTACGACTTTCATTTACCGTTTTATGGGATGTGGAACCAAAACTTCCATTTGGATAAGAATCTATTCCATTTTCTTATACTGTAAAACTGTGATTAAATTGAGTCGTATTTTGCAAAAAAATATTAAATATATTCTTAAAGAATAAAACTTTTATGAGAGGAATCATTACTTAGATGTTTAGTTTAAACTTTCACCTATATGGTGCGTATCATCATTATCATACCAATGGACGTACACTACTGGACATATAGGCCTCCTTTAAATATTTCCACCCAGCGCGGTTCTCGGTCCACCGTGCGCCACTATGCATTGTATTAAAAACTCTTAGAACATAATCACTCGTTTTTTAAACGCACAAATAAACCGTAGATACCGAACGTATACTTTCAGCGACGTTTAAACTTTACCTTGTTATCTACGCGTTCGTAAAACGTGACTATACAGTTAAAATAGAGTAGTAGCTTTTGCATTTTGATCAGAGTAGCTCCTCTTCTATAGTTGTACTATAATACCGGTTAGACTGCACTGATTACGATTTGTATATATTTAGCTTTCAAACATTGATAAATAGTTTGCTTGTTGCTGTTGAAAGTAGGTTATTATTTTAAACCAAATACATAGAAAGCGAATAAACTATTATTTTCTAGGAGTAGGAGGAAAAACGACATTTAAGTTAGTTTAACAGTACGAACACTTATGGACAGTGTGGTGCGGAGATCAACTGCAGTGCGGTTAACCGACGTTCGCTTTGTACACGTATTTGTGTTGCTGTAAACGTGTTTCCTGATCGCGTTTTTATCATCAATACATTTTCATAACAATCAGCATCCATAACGCGTTCCAAATAAACCATGCGTTTCAAATAAACCATGTGCTTACGCCCTTACTGAAGCAAATACAGGACAAAACAAAATAAAAAACAGTTCCTTTGTTTAGCTAATGTTAAATCAGTTGGAAAATTAAAACAATATGTAATTTCTAAGGCACATTTTGAATTAGGGTATCGGAAATGTATTATTTTCTAACAAGTATACAACTTTTTTGAATTTTTTATAGTTTTAAGATAAAAGTATGGTATAGTTAAACTATTTTCTGCACGTTTTATAAACATTACTTTGTAATAAAAAAACTGTTTTGTGTATCAAAATAAACGGAAAACAAAAACAATTACGTAGCATTTTTATGAGGATTAAGTAGTATCGTGTCGTTAAAATGAAATGTATTTCCTTTGCATGACTGCTGAGTGCTATAAAATTTATACGAGAGATTGCTACTGTTTCGATGGTCCATATAGCTTTCAAACGACTTCCTTTGATGCGAATTCTTGCATTATAATGTAACTTTATAATTTAATATGCTATCCTTTAAAAATTCTAACATTACTTAATACTTTGTATGCGCTGCCAAAATTTAAACGACCCTATCCTTATTGGCTAAGCGCCTTTCTGCTTATTTATAAAGCAATAACAACACAAATAGTGTTGTCTAGTCCAAGTTAAAAGAGAAATTTATTTCGACAACCGAAAATACTGCAAACAAACATGGCGCTAGAAAAGTTCTAGCGAAACTGGCACACTACTCGGTAACTGAAAAAAAACTACACGTATTTCAGACGGAATTAAAAAAGAATTTGTACAAAAAAGTTTCCAAGGCTATGTAATATATCACTTTTATTTATGATACACTTAATACATAATTTTAAGCCGAATTTAAAAAAATAAACGAGGAGTGTGCCTCCCTCGGCGTGACGCGTGGCATTAATCGTGACGTCATACCCCCCCGCGCCCCCCCGTTTTAAATAGGCGTCATTCAACTCATTTGACGTGTAATTATTTTCATTTCGCAGTTCGGTTTACGAACGTGACCCGCTTACTGCCGCGTTCCATCGAATTTTTTGTCATTGGCAAACCCAATTTATATTTTGATCTTTTAAGTAATTTGTTTCTTTTTTTTAGCTGATCGTCTTAGATATTTTTTATGACTTAATATTTTGTAGCTCGGCGCTTGTTATAATTTGTTTGTACAAGTTTATTATAATGGCTCATTTATGTAACAACGTTATTTAAAGAAAATTATAAGCTTTGCACGTAAGGTTATAAGTGATTGATTACGATCACGGACTTTTAAAGATTAAAACGGATTTTGCTGCTTTTAAAAATAAATGGCTAGGTTAATCTTTTAAAATATCTTGCTGTTATAATTGCCTTAATGTAGGTACAGGCCTTCTTCAGCGATGAACCGTACCATGTAGTAGATAACTCTTCTGGTACGGCAAAAAAGTTCTATTATAGTACCTGATTCAGTATCAAGGTTCATACTAATGATCTTACGAGTAAGGAAATGAAAACAGGAAAACATGAACAATCTGCAGTAAGAAAAATACAAGATAGTGAAAAGAAATCAATTAAGTTCGATACAGAGATTGTAATATTTAACTTTTGGTCTGTTATACACGAGTAATATCCATATTTCGAGTAAATGTCTTCTGAACTTACATCTTTAGTATTTATTGTATTGTGTGTATTTACGACAAGAAATTTTCCGTGTGGTGACGGAGTAGGAATACAATAAATCACCACCCCATCTCATCCCATGGGTGTCGTAAAACCGACTAAGGGGCTATCCGTCAATATTATCTTTACAAAATAAAAAGAAAGAAAACTTGAAATTAAACCCTATACCAATCCGTCTGGCCAGCGTGATATTAGTAGGGCAAGTATCCCTCCGTCACGGGAGGAGGCCCGTCCCTGCAGTGGGACATTAATGGGCTGTTATGATGACGACAAGAAATCGGAACCCACTTTTACCTATATACCTCTTATCTTATTACAACGCGGTTCAGTATTCGTTAACTGAAGTAAGTGTACTTAAATTGGTAAATTTAATTTATTTCTTCCTTATCAACGTATTGGCACTTCACAGAAATGGAAAATAATCTGTCCTCTTTATTTACATTGATCTGGTTACGGTGATTCTAGGAAATAAAATTCAAACTAAATTATAAAATCTTATATATATAAAATTTACATTAACATTGGGTCCGATTGCCTTTCTTTTCGCTCTTAAATAAGGATGCACTAAAATTATAAAATAAGACCACGTCCTTATATGAAAGCTATTGCGAATGTCACAAAATAAAAACGTGACCTAAAAAACTACCAATTCCTTTTGTCTATGAAAACAACCTTAATTAAGAGTGTTGTTATATTAAGTTTGACATCTGAACGTGAAATTTTTTTTTTAAATTTTTTTTTGAAAGTTAGTCTTACTTTCGTTCGTACTTATTTTGCGTTTTTACTTGTGATATCTTTTAATTTGTTTATATAACATGGAAACAGATAAAAAGAGAAGGATGAAGAAGGAGCAACACAGTTTTATGAACACTGTACATAGTTGTCACATCTAACGGATCAGAATTATCTCTGATATGCCGATATGTAAACCTTCTTTTTGACTGTAAACTAATAAGAAAAAGACGCACTTTTTTATAAGGAACAAAGGCATTCAGTTAGGTAATTTTAACAAATTTAAACACTCTTACCGTTGATGTTCTTCATTTAACCTTCTTTGCACAATTATAACACTGATAGGAAACATTTTTGTTACTAAAAATCCAAGAAATACCTATATTTTTTAATAAATTAAACTAAGTTCGCACAAAATTTCGAGCGACTTTAATTAAGGCAGTTTTTATACCGATTCTACTTAAATAAGGTCAGTCAAATGTCAAATAAGACGAAACGCAATCGGAATAAGAAAACTACTATCACTAATTAAGTTTAGGATGTCTCTATTTAAGTGTATGTTCTTATCTAAAGGAAAGGTAATACCCATGTGTACTAAAAATTTAAGTTTACATTTAAGTTCATTTTGTTGTTCTTAATTAAAGCCAATTGAGAAACGCAATCGGACCCATTGGGTACATACATTGCCTGTAATAAGTAGTATCCTGCAAAAAATGTGACTTTTAAAAAAAAATACCTACTTGTAATAAATTGGTTGGCATAGTTATTCAAACTTTAAAGTCTTTTCCGCAGAATAAGCTAAAGAAAGTCATGATCATGATTAAGTCCACCGTGTTAATTTTTAGCTGACTTTAATATCTATTATACTTCGGGGAAGAATATGAATCTAACGACAACTTTAACTCCAAAATCTTTCAAGCTGTTTTATGTGATAGAACCTACTCATATTCCTTTACGAAAACGTACAAGTTTTGATAAAATAAATACTTAAACAAACGGCAAAATGAGTATATTTGCGCTCGAAACCAACTTTATTCCGAGAGACAAGCTCACACCTAGTAAATAAGCTCTTCATGTAAAATATCTTTATCTCTATATACGCATTCAGGTTATGTTTTGTGTGTAACGTGTTAGCTTATCTAAACCCTTAATCTACCTGGCTAATTCTAGACAAAGGTTCACTTTTGTTACAAAAAATGTTTCAGAAATTCATTGAGCAATGCATAAACGTAATGGGGAGTAAATGAGGGTGCGACCAACCACGGACGACTAACTAGGACACAGTTTTTGTGCACTTTCCAACTATGGTACACTGTGTAACTTGTGTTTTTGTTGGTAAAGGGACGGTTGTTATGTCAATTGTATAGTATGATACGTATATCTCATAGGTGAACGGTTTGCTAATTGCTTTTAGCGTTGTATACATTACCTAGATGGAAACTGGATATTTTTTGTGCAAGTTTTTACATGAATTATGTTTGTATGTATTTATGTATTGTTTGTGTATACTCCTGAGTTTGACTCTTACTGATTATCGTTGGTAATAGAGGCATATTGTTCTACTTTGGATTTTTTTGCATGAAGATCTTAGTGTAGGCCCTCTGCAGAGACAGGCTTACATTGACAATGTAGGGTAATTAGGTCCGTCGATGCCTTTCCTTTGGACCTCTATTTTTTTACCCTCCACCCTTTTGTTGCCTTTCGACCTATTGTTTGCCATTTACAACGTTTTATTACGGATAACTTTAGCGTGTATACCAATCAGCTAATAAGGTATATGCCATAAAACATAATAATATAGTATTATGTTGTCTATTTTGTTATTATAACACAGTCACGCCATTATCCATTGTTTTTTACTTGATTACTGCAATATTTTAGTCATAACATTGTTCTAAATGACGTTTAGAGGTGACACGTGTAACGTAATAAAAACTTTTTACTGTTTTACCTATGAAAAGAGGTTTTATTTTTGTATTAAAGTCTTTTTACGATTAGGGCTGCCTGTTTAAAATGCAAATAGGCATGGCATGTAATACGCAAAAGTCATAGTTGTTGTGGGAGAAACAATCTGGATTATTTTAACTTAATTTTACAATTATTTACAACTTAAAATTGTAGATGTCATTATTGTCTGAACAAGCTCAGGTTTCCAAAGTGTTTAAATTAAAATAACAATGTAGAACATACATAAAAAATATAAAAAGTGCAACTTATACAAATTAAATTTACTGATTATGTGTTAAAGTAATTCAAAGTAATTTAAAGAAAGGAGCGTCCGTTCTTAAATATTTATTCTAAACTTCTTCCCAAACTTTTTATTTCTACTTCATTATTTAAAAAAGTGGCTTTGTTTTTCTACTTATAATTTTATTTGAAAGTTCACATTTTTAATTTTCATATTGTTTCAATTTTTTGTTACATTTCACTTAAATTAAATTCCAATAAAGCCTATGTTATGTTAGCTAAGGAGCGTTCACTATGACAGCTTTATCAAATATGTCCCACTCGTGTTGCCGTTTATCTATTGATTTTCTACTGCCTGTATATGGGTATCTGTTAACCGAATACCCTTCTGAGAAAGGCTTATAGTGAGCATTCATATATATGATAGCTTTTTCCTTTAATTTTTTGTCTTTATTGTATTTATTGTAGAAACCGTAAATAAATTTTACTACATAAATGATTATTTATGTAGTAAACCTGTATTTGAATTAGCTATTCACAACGTCGATAATAGCTACGAATCGCTACGCCTTCTACGACGTAGCCCAATGCTATGCTCTCACAGATGTCGGCTATCACTACAAAATTTCCTTATCTACCTATTACAGATAAATTAGAATACAAACATAATTAAGGGTAAAAAAAATGTTTTTTGCTAACAATTATCATATTATTTTATTTCTGAGTTTTGCCTTCTTGGTTTTGTCATAATATTTGTAAAATGTAGAAAAACAGATAAATAAGGCCCTAACGAGACAACAAACGATTCATCAATATACAATAACGTTAGTTAAGAAATATAGTCAAGTACATCCCAGAGATAAATGACCCCTGCATTAGTACTTTATGTAAATGTCTAGTGTATTAAAGTTTTGTGGTTTTAGTGACAACAGCCTTAAGCCACGTAAGATTCCACTATGTGTATATAGAGGTTATATGTAGATTAGCCAATAACCACTCTATTTTAATTATGATATGACACAATTTCGAATAACAACATTACAGTACAAAGATCATGCTATTGAGGTTACGACTTTCTTTTAAATAACTCTTACCCCTAAAGATGTGTTGTGCCGACAGAATAAGGGAATCACCTTACTCAATACCACTATTTAAACTGCCTAGCTAAGGTTCCTCTGTGCGCCATTTTTTTATTGTTTTCTGTTGACGAAGGAAAGTAGGCTGACAGTTAGATTGCGTTCATACCGCACGTATAACTTTACGAATTTACCCTTCGAGACATTTAGTGAGTCAATGTGCCAATAATGATTAGCATTTCCTGAGTAGCGTTAAAATGTCCTCTTAAACTGTAGGGAGTTGTCTGGTCTAGTGATGGGATCTCGCAAACTTGATGTATGTACGGTTTTAAGACTGACATGGAATGAAATAGGGATGAAAGGGAGTCTTCTTACAGGGCGCGAGAATATTGTTAACATTGTTATACTTATATAAATCTCCACTCTTTATTACAAAGATTATTAAGGTTCACATTCGGGTACATGTTGCTGTAAGAAAATTGAAAATATTTTTTTGATTATTATTAAGAACAGCTAGAATGCTAAGATTCTATATTTTTAGAATTACCTCTATCTGTCTGTAACCTAAAACTAGAAGACGAAAATACAACTTTTAATACAATCTATACCCATGTGGAATTAGAATTTTTAAGGCACAATCTAACACATATTTTTATTAAAGTCCGTTCACTGATTATTACCATACAGTTTGATCTGTCTGAGACTCCAATAATTGTTGCTAAAAATATGACCTTACTTGTAAAAGAGTCAATAGCAATTTTAAATTATTTCAATGAAAACATTCGATACCCTAGCACAGCTATAAGTACCTTTCCCTTTCCTCAGATATGGCTACGTGCTAGGCTAATAGATGTATCATTATTTGAGAGACCGGAAACACACTATGGACTATAATAGTTCAAACAGTAATTTGTAAATAACAAAACATCAGATGGGGCGCTTTACTAACAACAATTTTCAATTCGAAACAACAAAAGTAAGTGTCCAACAACATGAAATGAATCAACAAAATTTAATAATGAAGCACTTACTCTTAGTGCTCTATAATTTTGGTTCAATTTACTAAATTACTTTTAAAAGAAGAGAACAGTTGATTCTAATTATATCAATTAAGTATTACAGTCTTGATTCAAGACTTCGTATATGTTAACTAAATTTAATGTAGCAAAGAATATTAATAGTTAATTAAATAAGTACTTATAATAATATTCTACACATTTACATAACTACTATCTAGTCCCATATTTCGTCGGGCATAGCAAAGCTAGTTTGTGGTACAAGACACTTGTCTTGTAGTATATACAAGTACGTCTTTCACTTGAAAGACGTACTCGTATTTACTTACATGAGATCTCTGTTGTAGAAGTTGATACGTTATAACAAGACCTATTATTATACCGTGAGAATCGAATTTATTTATTTAGTTTTTTTATTGTAGATATAATTAAATTTATATATAGATAGATGATTCATTCGAAAAGGCGACAAAAAGTCAGTTGAGATTACGGAACAAAAATTTGTTCCGTGGTGGAGATATAATAAGATTGAAACTCCTAGCTCTCTCTGATATGAATAGAAGAAAGCTAGATATACTGTTTTTTATCTTTTTACGTTGTTTTAAACGTAATTCTGAGTATTTTTGTCTTGATCCTATTAGTCGTAGAGCGTTAGTTTCAAAGCATGATGTACCGTTGCTCTTATTTACAGTTTGTCTAATTTTGACCCCCAATATAGGAATCATGTCTTGTTAGCTCCAAGTTTCAAATTTGATGTTTATTTATTCAGTCCGTTCAAAATAAGTCCACTTTTTACAATCAATATTTTAATAAATAAATGCAAATTTCAATACAAATGCATATTGTGTAATATTGGATATACACCTTATTCGGTTGCTGGCATTTCACGTGAAACTTCATTCTGATTTCCTGGAAACTTCTAAGAAGTAAACTCAACTAATCAGTCAACTCATGAATTATGATAGCTGTTATCGTCTCAAACGTCTGATGAGATATTGGATCACTAGTTTCAAATTGTATCGATTTGGTTTCCTGTAAGTAGAGTTAATTTCGGTATCCACTTATATGTATAGATGCTGTTGGGGAGGGGAGGTAAGCCTACCCAGCAGCAACTATATTCAGTAGTATTATTTAATAAGCATAATTAAATATTAGTAGGTATAACTTGCGACGGACTTTGTAGCCTTTTCTCAGGTAAGTCTTTGCTGGGTTAGTAGTCCAGAAGCATTGACCACAAGGCAATCTGAGCTCTATCTTAACCAATTTATGCAAAACAATTTAAGTACATAGGTAGTAGTTATATTCGAGAAGTTAATAAGTGTCATTTTTGAAGGTTGCTGTTAGGTTATGAAGAACTTAGTAGCTTACCTATTTATTATAGTAATCTAAACATGTACATTTGAATTTCAAATTATGACTTTTTAAACCAGTTAATACTCTATGCTAATAGACGTTAAAGCAGTAATAATGTTTTAAGTGAAAGAACTAAAAATATATTTTAAATTAAATTAAGATTCTTTCACTCAATCTTTTAAAGTTAAGTACAAACATTTCAATTAATTGAATACTTTCCTCGCTGCGGTGAAATTGCCAATCGTTTTCTGAGACGATTATTGAAAATGGCTACTACATTTACTCACTAAAGAATCTTGTAAAATTAATGTTGATTTCTCATGAGTATTCAATAAAATTTATTTTAAAAAGTTTGTAGTTAGAGGGTTTCGACGATATTAAGTTGTATTCGATATTGGCAAGGGATTATTAAAATTATTATCGCGTTTAAGACTTTTGCTTCTTTGATAGGTTTCTATTTCAATCAATTAAGATTTTAAGAAATAGAATTAAGATTTTTATGAATGCGAATATCTATATGAGTGCTTTTTTTTATAAATCAGAAACTACTTACGAGCCAAAACATGCCAAATAAGGTTTACAAAGTTTGTGTCATTTTATATTAATAAGTTTTTAAGGCAATTCAATTCAAATATTTAAAAAAAGAATCGGATGCTTTTGACTATCTCTAACTGCAATGAAACAGAGTAAGTAAGAATAGAATTGTGTGTCAGGGCACCATAAAACTTCCATTTTGTAGTACGACATTTGGCTCTCTGTAAAATACAAGTAAGTTTTGATGCTTTTAGGTACATTTCAACGTCACACTAACAAAGTAGCTCACGTTAAATTTCTTGAAGATTTTAGTCCTTACTTTGTAACGCCAAGTAACACGTGAAACAATTTTTGTAGCAAAACAAGAACAGTCCTTTCATAATAATATGTAGCTACGGAGTGTCGAGAAAATGGTTTCGCATTCGAGTAGAGTAGCTCGTATTGTGGAGGTCAATGCACCGCTGTACCTCGGTAGAACTAGTCGACAGAGAAAAACAACAGACTGTAGGGACGTTATAGTACCGAGGGGAAAATATATTATGTAATGTGTTTGCTTAGTATGGAAAAATATACTTTAGTGTTTTAGATATTAAATTGGTCAGTAAGATTGAGTCGTTTTGCGAACGTAATGTTTTCAAACATTTGTGAATTTAAAAAGAATACTTCCTTGTCTGTTCTGCTATCAAATTGACAACTGTTCTTTATGGAATTAACATTATAATACTATATGTATAATATATGCAAATAGCATACCTCAAAATGTTATCAACCATATAGCTGATATTTATATTATAGTAGTCAACGATAAAATATATTCCAAAGTTATAACTAAAACTGTTTAATTAGTCAGGCTCCTAAAGATATAAATCTGCTATTAGAAAACGTGTAGTCACGTAATTAATAGTAACAGGTTGACGAGCCCTGGACATAATGGAGCTATTAAGGGCATAGTTGCGCACGCCTGATTCAGGTCATTAGTGGTCTTTACTTCGATGACTAACTAGACGATGTTAGGTTCATTTTTAGGTGTGCAGCGATTGATTTATCTGCAATGTCGTGTGTTAAACTTAACTTGCGTGTTAAGTTTAAATAGGTTATGTTTGCAAACAGAATTTACCTAAAGAATCGACTTAATAATAATAACTTAACTTAATCTTACATGTATGACTAGCTTAAAAAATGTGGAGCCAATCTGTTTGCCAGGATCGTGACAAGTGGCGTTCTGTCGTCTCTGCTTACCCCGGACGGGATAAGGCGTGAGTTTTGACTTCTTCTTTAAAAAAGTGTGTTTATTACATTTGATAGGATTATGACAATAGTCATAACATCAATCTTCATTCTGCTAGAAATTGTAACGAAGCCAAATTACTATATTCTTCTCAGAGCTCTAGTATAATAGTCATCTACTTAAGTGGCTTTACTTTGGCAGATATCTTATCTTTCGATGTCTCTATCCTAAACGAATAAAGATATTTGACTTGATTTTAAGCATATCTTTAAGTCATAGAATGCCTGTTGTCAGGTATATCATTAATCAGGTAATCCATCGGTAATGTTTTTAATTGTACAGTCGAATTTTGATTACAATCTTTTATAGTTTTCTTTCTTTTGGTGGTATATCATCCCACTGCTGGGCAAAGGCCTCTCAAAGTGATAAAAGAAAATTAATGTAACAAAAGCTTTGGTACACAGTTTATTATAGTTTTCTTTCTCTCTGTCATAGTTAAAGCAAAACACAAAGGATACGACTTTCTCGATAATGCAGTGTCAGCGTAATGTATCCCTAAACGTCATCACAGCGTAGTAAAACGACAGCTTACCTTACAAGTACTCGTATAAGTACTACGTCATCAAACACATTCCTATTCATGAAAGCCATTAACCGTTAAGCGACTTTCATTTAACTGTTTTACCTTCGTAGGTATGTTTCTGATTCAGTTCACCTTAGCTCTCAGCTATTCCAAATAGATTCCCGTAGCTCAAAGGAATACGTTGAGCAGCATTTTCTTTAATTTGCACGGACAAAGTAAATCGAGCTATTCTACATTTAGAAAACTAAATTGAGAGGAGTTGTTGAATGTTATACAATAGTTAAGAGTGTGGGTTACGTTGGAGTGGGTTATTTTACTTTGTTGAGTTTTATTAAGTAAGACTCTTAACACTATGAAATCACTGTAAAAACCTTTTATTGCTCAACTGCAAGGATAGGACTTCTTCTGTGATACGTCTTGGCCATGAGTTGTCTTGTGAGCAAATTTAGCCTTTTTATACCATGATATTTGAATGATTCTCCGTGTGGTGACGGATTAAGAATACAATATGTCACCATCCCATCTCATCCCATGGGTGTTGTAAAAACCGACTAAGGGACTGTTCGTGAATACTATCTTAATGAAATAAAAAGAAGGAAAACTTGAAATTAAACCCTATACCAATCCGTTTGGCCAGCATGGCATTAGTAGGCCAAGTATCTCTTCGTCACTAGAGGAGGCCCGTCCCTGCAGTGGGACTTTAATGGGCTGTTATGATGATACCATGATAGGGAGATGGGTTGGTAAATGGTTTATGTCAACGTTTTCTTCTTTTGTTTTCATTTATAATACCGTGACATAAGTTAAGGTGGTAACACCGTGTCTAACTCCGTAATTACCCGAAGAGTTTCTTAGCTAGTACTATCTAATAACAATACTCTATTTGCAAATTGTACGAGGATATATACAGATTACTTGGAAATCCTGCCTGACAGTTCTGTTTTCTAGGAATATGTCATACCGAATTCTACTTACGTAGATTTCATTTCACTCACTCATTCTTATCGAGTTGAATAACCTTGGAACGGTTATCCTCAAATCCTTTCAAGAAAAAGAGTGAAGATATTATATGAAACTGAAGAAAAATATTACATCATAATAAGAGCTGGTGCACTGCAATGACACGGTTTCGTGTGAAATCTACTTTTATTTCAGTACATTCAAATGCCTGACTAGCAATATCCTTTGTGTTTTGAATACTACTATGAACTGTATAATAAAAAGTAAACGTACCGAGGAACTTTGCAACAGTGCAGCTTAAGAAAGATTTTAGAACTCATAATAATAATGTACTTGGTTATATTTTACCGGGTTGTGAGGTTATGTAATGTACTTAGAGGAAAGCTTGCGAGTTTTTTTTTGAGGCTGACCTAAATAGAGTCTTTGTTTGTATGTATACTATTTTTCAGATCTTATGGGTACGGTGACGTTTAGTATTTTTGTCATTATTAGAGATGTAGTAACACTAAAATCGTTTTTAAAATACCGATTCTATATCTAACCGATATAATTTACAAACAAGAATAAATCGATTATGGGTTCAAAGTAAGAAACTAATCTTTTTTTAAATATTTATTAATTATGCCGAATCAATGCGTGATTCATCTGATGAACAGCTTGATGAATTACTTGATTCGTCACTTACATGACATAATAAGTGAAAATCTACTGAATCGTCTAATTTGATGTCTCTTCCTCTCACAGTCATGAAGTATTAGATTTTTGTTTTTTCCAATCATCGGCAGTTACGTGGTCACAGGTCACAGGCCTCTTTCAATAATGACATCATCAAGATTTTATCGCTATGACGTACGAATCCCGCCAAAAAAAAACTTGCGGCCTATCCTCGTAAAAACTAATATTGAGTTATAAGACAACTGAAATTATTATATTAATTTCTATGATTATAAAAAAAAATTAATCGATTTAATCAATTTTATAAAAAACCATTCGATTTTAAAAATTTTATTGTGTCAATCTCTATTGAAATTCGTTCCGAGTCGCGCATACGATTTTAAAATTTATATGTTTATATTTTACATATTAGGGTTGAAGATGGAATATAAAACAAATATTTCATATAATTTAATTATATATAAACGTCTAAATAATATTTTTAATTTTTTATCAGTTTGGATTCATAAATTGATAGCTTTTATTTTTAAATTCTACAAAAGTAAACTAAGTAACATGGAAAAGATCAAATGTCACCGTACCTTTCCTGTCTGATAAAGACTATAGTATTTTAGCTGTCGAATTTACAAACTCATTTTAGTTCGTATTTTGTTTTATGAATGCTTCTTTTATCAAGCTGTTATTTTAGTAAAAATGGTTTTATATTGTTGTGTTTTTGGTAAAAATAGTTTTATATTGTAAGCCTAAGTAGAAAACTTTTAATAAATGTAAGAGTTTGTTTGCATTTATCTCTATGAAAAATGATATGATGTATTTTAAATATACTTAATGGTTTAAGCATTATATGCATTTTTGTTCTATTATTCTTAGCAAATTTATATGTGTTAATGATTATTATACAGTCCAACTGAAAATAAAGGTTTTATATTATTACGGATTCTGTAGCATAGTAGCGAAGAAGTAGCATAGAAAGCAACAAGAGAGAGAAGCGTATTTTACGTAAACTGTTCCTGACGTTCATGATTTTTAATCCCATGTGGAAGAATTATTTAAATGGTCGATAAATTATTGTTTTAAAGTTTCGGGAATGTATGTCGTTTCAAGGTTCCTTGAATTTCAGGAGAGCTATTTTAAATAAATGTAATAGCAAGGTAATACCAAACTTTATCCCAGTTACTCAAGCTGGCTTTCTCAGAAATGTAGCAATTTCGAATGAGCAAATTGAGCCTAAATTATATTTGAAGATGTTTCCAGACAAATATCGACTTGCGTAATTTTGTGTGTCATCTGAAGTTCTTGAGATAGTCATTGTTGAATAGAACTGAATTAATGGAAGCGTAAAGCTTTGTGGTCGTATTGCGGTCCGCCTGGCAAACTTGGATAGTATTGTAATCTAGTTAGTTGTAGTATAACTAAGTTCATTGTTCTTTTGACAATTGTCTGACTAGCTAAAACAGACAGTTCATGGTTGCATAATCATATCTGTATTGTTTATACAATAAACAGAAAACGGTCCTTTGTAAAGTAGAGTTATTTTAGGTGACCTAGAGTTTAGATAAAAATAAAAACCCTGTGGTTGCGTTTGTACTTCAATACAAATTGGGTTAATGAATTAAAGCTTCAATGTTTCAAGTTCTCTGCAATGGGTTACGAAGTGCCATACCATCATTTGCCACCTTGAATAGAAATGATTCACTTTAACGGTCTTTACGCTTTAGTACTAAAAAACGAACGACAAAATTTGTCAAAGAAAGTAATAATAAATAAATAAATATTATTCAACGACATCTCTACACAGCGCAATCTGTTCCCAAAGTAAGCTAGGCTTAACCTGCTTGTGTTACGGGTAACAGAACAACGGATATTAGTACTTATACCGCATTGAGCGGGAATCAAACCCGAGACCTCTGCGTAGGAGTCATGTTATATAACCACTACGCCACAGAGGTCGTCTGTCATTGATGTCACTGATTTAAAACCTACTTTGTATTTTATTGTATTCAGTAGAAACAAAAGTAGTGAAAACAAGCTACTGATGTAGATAGCTGTAGTCTGAGTTATGTAATTAGGAAGTCATCTCGACTCGTTAAAGAGTCTCGAAGAGTCAAACTTGTATTGTTTCGGCTCGTTTGTTTCCGAGACAGGGAATGTTCTCTCGATTAATCTATTGTGTTGATGAAGATCTAGAATTTGTGCATGTCAATTCTCGTACCTTAAAATCGTTAAAAATTCGGTTAAGTTGTTTATTGTCTTGTTTTTGCTATTGCAATTGTAATCTTTTGTGGTCGTGTTAAAGTTTTATTTAGAGTGTGACAATTAGACAAATAAAAGGTAACTTACCCAAATTTTTAACGATTTTAAGGTACGAGAATTGACATGCTTAGCATAGATTACTTTAAATTGCGGACGTTGGGCCAGTTGGTTATGAGTACAGAAAATAGTTTGAATTCTACAGTACTTATGTATAATATGTACCTTTATTGCCCCACATAACTGCTTGTGCAGTTTAACTGTGTGATCGTTGAAACTCTTACTCTGACTTGGTAAGGTATTGATTGTTTCTAGCCAGCAATATTTTCTGAGTAGCAAGAAAGCTATTCTTATTCCGCTTATAATGGCAACAAAGAACCATCGTCATAATACCCAACTAATATACTATAATTCTTGTACAAAACTCGCAAAAATGTTGGCGCGCACTACTTAAGCATAATATGAGCATATCTACCTATAGTATAATGTAGTAGTATGAAACGTTAAAAGTAAGCAGAGAGCTCGTTTTTTGTTGTTAGAGCTAATTAGCTTAGGTTTTAACGTTAGCGTCGTCGTCGCGAGGATACTAAATTTGAATACGCCCCAGGCAGCAACAGAGTCGTTATTTTTTCGGTCTTGATTGTGGCTGGATTTCTAGTGTATTGTTGAAAATTGATGTATGTTTTTATAAATATTTTTTTACTAGTCTTTGGTGCAACGGCTTTCTTATTCTTGAAGCTGCCTATAAGTATCAAGCAATAAAGTTTATAGCTTAAATGTCACACTAATTACTCATTGGTACTGTTTAAAACTGTTAGGAAAGAAAAAGTAAAGGTGAATTTTTGTTTCCTTTAAACCAAAAACTCCGAATTTTGGATTGGCTGTACGTTATTTGATTTCTGCAAATACCGCTCCTATAACCTACACTATGCGAGAGTCACAACTCGATTTTCAAATACAGAATAACTTCATCATTTACTTGTTACCAGAAAAAAAACAACAAAATGGAACTAAAGCAATACGGCCCTCGCCTTTGTTTTCATGTTTGGCAATACCTGCAATTTAAACACCGACCACTTCTAGAACAGCTTTAAATAACTCGTGAAAATAGTTACATTAAGTTCAAAGTATTGTAGAAGTTAATGGATGATGTCCTTTGATAATGTTTGATAAATGATTGGTCGTTAGGTAACAACAAATTATTTGTTATATAATTAAACCTTGGAGTTATTTTTGTGTGATTTATGTTATATACATTGAAGTAATACTTTCACAGTTATAGAATAAATAATACACGTGGCTAGAATAGAATTAATAATAAATGTAGGTTTAACTGAAATAAATAGTTTCTATTTAGCTATTTTAATAATAAATGTACAAAATATGTAACGAGTTATATGAAATACCACGATCGTTGTTAAAGAAGTCAAAGGTGGCTGACGAGCTGGCGCCTTACCTTAGATCAGGTAGTCTTCGATAATGGATGCTAGCAATGCCAGAGCACGCTGCATTAACTGCTATTCTGCTCAGAGAGTTATGAAACCTATTACCAAAAATATCAGTCTTTAATTGATGTTTTAATATCTCTGAACCTCTTCAACTATAAAATAAAGGTTTTCTTTTATATTATTTGCTGTCAGAAAAAAGAGTACCATTACCTACTAAGCTGTAACATAAAAACAAACTACAAAATTTCTTATATACATTTTTAAATTACTTGTGTAACTTAACACAGTGAGCATAAAAACAAACTATTATTAAAATATCAGTTTACTCGTAGTCACCGCATTTGCAAGTTTTCAGTGCAACTATGGTAGACTTGTATTAAAAATAAACATTGTTATAGTTGAGAGAGATCTATTTACAAAGAAAAAGATGGTTGAATCTTTTCTAGGAGATAGATGTCAAATTACTTTTTACCTATAGCAATGGTAGCTTTGTATATTATTTCATGATCATCATTATTACATCAGCTTTAAGACATCCAACGTTTCCTTGAAATTAGTTTTGAATCTTTATGTGCATGAATGTTGTCTTTGCTCACGAATTATACTTTATTTAACCAATTCCTGAACAACAGATTATACCTGTGACACTGGGATAACCAATATGCATTTAATTAGTGTCCCACAAAGATAACGTTAACAAAAACATAAATAAACATAAAGAACGATGCTATGGAAAACTAGATAAATTTTTTGTAAGTCACCTTTTCTTAATTGAAGGAATCCTACTAATATTATAAATGCAAAAGTTTGTGAGGTCTTTCACGAAAAAACTACTGAATCGATTTTGATAAAATTTGGAATATAGGTAGTTTGGGGTGTAGAATAACGGGCATCAGCTAGTTAACAATAAATCTACATTGGATTACTTATATAAAGCCAGCTAATAACGCGCCTAGAGATATGCTGATAAAAATATACCATTAAATTTTCCTAATCGTTTTACAAAAACCAATTTTAAGTTTCAACAGCTCTCCTTTTTCACGTGATTTTATAATAGCCTATTTTTAACCAAGAGCCATTTTCCATGCCGCTGCCCAATTAAGTATTAAATAAAGGTATAAATTTAAGACTGGTATTAATATTAATAATGGAAGTAGGCACATTACCTCAACGTATAGTACCGAGAATATAGATGTAAGGGTAGTACATACTTAATTATTAATAGTGTCGGACGTATGTAATTAGTAATTAGTGTCGGACGTTTTTTGCTGTTTCATACTGTTGATAACTTCTATTTTTAGTCTTTCCGCTACTTGGGAGATGCCATATTCTAGAATTTATTTAAAGGACAATGGGGGACTCTCTTGAGTATGCTGTGCAGTACCACCACAATCTGAAAATGTTAATTACACTTTTTAGCATAAAACAAAGTCATTATTATGAGGTATGTTGAGAAGTAGTTGCATAAATATGTTGCTACCGAGTACTGATTCAATACTATGCAACATCGTGTTTGAGAGATCATCAAAAAAATATTAGCCTGTCTATTTTTCTATCGGTTAATTCCATGTCTTATATGTAGTACCTCTGACAAAGGGCTAGATCCCTATCATGGTAAATGTTTAAACAAAAATCTATGTAACAAAATTGTTATTTATTCTATACAAGAGTCCATTAAGAAAAGCACTTAAATTTATTGATTTAATGCTATAAGATTTCAGAATAATTAAATTTACAATCCTATCGAGTATCGTATTCCAGCCTCACTATCGGTCACGAGTCACCGTTTGACCGACAATGTAGGCAATAATGCGTTCTCTTGTGAAAGATTTACTTTCTCAGTCTCGTAGATAGATGATGCAATTCATTCTGAAATAGTGCCAAGTGCTCAATATCCTGTCCTATATTTTGTATATTGTCCTTGTAATTATCCATACTTCCTTCCTTAAATGCCACTCGTCCCTCTTCTAATATTTCTTATGAACGTTGTTTGGTCATTAACACATAACAAACATAATACAAAGCACTCAAGAAATCAAATGAAACTGCAGACCGTACCATTTTGATAATTAAACAACTTTGTTGTGTAACATGTACTCTCCAGTTGCAAAACTTCAAAGTAAAACCACAAACGAAACATGCATCAGTTATATTAAACGTACCCTTGTCTCGGAACAACAAACCGTGTCCTTCAAATGAGAAGCGACAACAGCTTCTAGCATCCCGAAACCATATTCTGTTAAGGCTACCGTGATTTACAGTTCTATACAAGATATACGTATGCTACGGCTTCAGCGATAAAACGAGCCTTCGTGAGACGCAGCCGTCATAAATCTACATCACAATGTGGACGCAGCCTTAGAGAAGCCCGTATGGGTTCGTATAATACGTGCCATCTATCTTTACTTGACACTGGATCTAGTAATTGCTTGAAGTTTTGCGGTTAAGAGGAACTAGGGATTTGTGGTGTAAAAGACCTTAGGTGATGATTATACTTTAGCAGTCTGACTTTGTATGTGATTTAAAATAAATTGTCTGTATGTTAAAACCTTGTTATTACAAAAACTGATAACAGTTTTTGTAATAAAACGATACCCACGTGTATTCTAAATGTATAATTTATCGACGATGACGTACGTAAATGATTTGTTAGTCATATAGTTTCTATTGATAGATTTCAATAATAAATTAGTTAATTTAAAACGAATTCACTCTACATATTAGGTATTTACTTTTAGTTAGACGACATTTTTACTACGAGTATATATATTTGCTGTTTCCTGTTGATTCTATGTGAGGACCATATTTTGTGTGGTTACGATGTTGATCCTGGCTTACCGGAGTCGCTATTTTGGGTGAATTGGTGAGATTAGTCTCATAAAAATGTTCATTTAATAGCTTAGGGCAGTCTTTACTTTTAGTTCTTAACGTTGTTAGATTGGTTGAGATTCTCTCTTGTTTCATTAACGTCTGGAATCAACGTAAGTATGTACATTGATTTCTGGAAATTAATATTATTACTTGTTGACGTAATCTCTATGTTTAGTAAACCAGTTTCAATACTGGTTAGGAATACTTAATGCATTGGTCTCATGTGTTTTAGAGTATGTTGCGTGTGTGTGCTTTAGGAAGGGATTCCACAAATTAAACACCAAAAGTCAGAGTTTAAATCGGATAGATCATGATATTATAATGAAAGTATAATCAATAACACTAACATTTCTAACCACGGCAATATACGAGTATAATATCAATTTTTGATACCGTTTTATGTTTACTACCGAGATGTTCGAACATTAATTTTCGAAGCTGTGTGAAGATTACGGTATAACTTGGCACCTGACAGGTGGTCGTACAAGCTGTCATACGACACAGCTCTACAAGACACGAGTATTATACGTTGCATACACTTTATTGAGAATGCGGTTTGACCTACATTAGGTTAACCAAATTGAAGTAGATAGGTATATAATATATCTATCTATCAATAAAAATATAATAAATAATGTAATTGTGATATAACAAAATGAAATTAATCTTTAACGTTTTCTTTGAAATTTCGTTTAAATTATCATCATCATCATCATAACAGCTCATTAATGTCCCACTGCAAGGACAGGTCTCCTCCCGTGACAGAGGGATACTTGGCCTACTAATACCACGCTGGCCAGACGGATTGGTATAGGGTTTAATTTCAAGTTTTCCTTCATTTTTATTTCGTAAAGATAATATTGACGGATAGTCCCTTAGTCGGTTTTTACGACACCCATGGGATAAGATGAGGTGGTGACACACTGTATTCTTACTCCATCACCACACGGAGATTTTTTTTATTAGTTATTGAATATTAAACCATCATTATAATATAACCTTTATCAAAATTTCATAACAGAGAAAGTACTTCATAAACTTTGCAGGTACGTAAATAATTCTAGAAATTTCACCTCAATTTTGTCATAAAGTTGAAAAAGGTATCTCATGTTACACGAATAAACCCTAACCGTAGGTATTCTGTTAAAAGTAGAGCAAAGATATTCAACTAAAATATCCTTCGAGGATCAAATAATAGCGGTCACATAATTCAGACCACTTTTTTTCTCATAAATCTTAGACATTAGCTAAAGCTTTTGCTTTTCGTTTTAGAATTCAGACCGCTGACCTCAAAGAACTTTGAACTTTTGTCTGCAAAAATAATTTTATTTCCAGTTCTTAAACAACTTTTCCTTTGAGTACGTACCTTAATTACTTAATTAAAATTTATTTAAAGTGTAGAATACTAAGTATTTTTTACTAACTGTCTCGTTGGTTGGTAGATTGCGGTTTGAGACTATTTTCCAAGAGGTCCTGGCTTCGAATTCCATATTTGTGAGATACAACAATGTTAGGCCTTAACCTGTATGTTCTTTATGTCCATGAAACTAATCTTTCTTAATGTACAATCCCCGTGTGCAATACAGTGAATAATAATTAGTGAGAGTTCTGTATATTTGAATCTTTTAAAACATGAAAGGTTCACATCGTACACATCGTCATAGCTGCGCAAGAATGATAGACAAGTAGGTATCTCCAGCCAGCGTGGTACGGGTAGGCTAATTTTTCTTTCCATAAAGATATCATGCTTGCCATACAGCTTGTGCACTGAAGGTTTACTATAACATTTCACATTAAACTTAACGAACACAAAGCCTTGCTTATGACTACTATGTATCCACTGTGACAGCTAGTAAATTTAGCATATTTATTGTGTCATCTACAACCAAACTTTACTCTAATTACTCGTAAATGTACCTATATTTCAATGGTTTGTAGCTGCAATCACCATAAACATTTCTATTCTTCTATTTAAAATAGTTTGTACAAAAGAATAAAACATTTGTCACAGTTAAAGTTTGCTTCTAGAAAACATTCGTTTGAAAATACTTAATGTAGTTAGAATGGACGTGTATTTACATAAATTCAGTTGGAGTGCAACTATCCTAGAGTCTGACTCAGGTAAAATGGCTGAGTACCGTCTTTATATGCAGTTCGTTTATAATGCTCAAAGAAAGAAAATCAGGGTGCGATGTCATTTATTTGAGCTTCTATGTTACCTAATTTATTTTTATTGTTTTTGATAATTGCTTTAATTATTTCTTTACACTAATTCTATAAAGAATTTGGTATTGTTAAAGTCACTTTTAGATTATCTACTTAGATTATTAATTTTACAGTCTCATTTTTTTTTATCCATAGTTAAGCTCTGATTAGCTTGGGACTAGACAGCGTTGTGTGAAAGTGTAGGGAATATTTATATATTTAAGTATTTGAGAGACGGTCATTGTATTCGGGTGTCCTGCATGAGCTTGCGTTTTATTGTTTGGGATCATATTTATGTCATTAAAGGTAAAGTCAATAAAATTATTTTTGGTACCGTCAGAAGATTATTTGAACCCCTTTAAATCTATTGTATGATGGTGACAAAGAAGCGAAATTTCATATATTAGTATTGTAGACGTATGAATGAAAACGTAGGTATATAAAAAGTTTAAGATATAAAATGAGTCTCATCATTTTGGTAAAGCGATAGAGCAATCTATCGTAAGTAATGTTTAATCTAATCGATGGTCTCCATTTAGAATATTTTGATTCTCGTAAATGTTGAAAGGCTTAGAAATGCATATTACATCTGTCAGGGGAGCTGATAGCATTTGCTGTTTAAATAAAACAAACGCATCAAAATTCAAGGTTATTTTAAAGTTATTCTTGTTTTTATTTTTATAAATAAGTATTTAACATGTGTAATTTTACGTGCAAATATACTAATAATATGTTTTTTTTTCTGTTACAGGTATGTATCTACACATTTTAAGTAGTGGGTAAGATATTAATTAGAAATGTAGAGATAATTAACAAAGTATAAAACAGAATGATAATGCATAATTATGTATGTACACATGGAGTGCATATTATTTTGGTTGTTGTGAGAAGACGCATTTTAATATTATTTTTGCATTAAGTAATTAAAAAAAACACTAAACAATCTCTTTGTATTTCAATTGAAACGGTGGAAACTCTTATTACACCACGCTACAACTATTAAAAGCAGAGTATAAATCAATAATTTGATAAAAAAAAAGAAATAAAAATTCCTAGGGATATTACAAATTAACGAATGAAACATAATTGAATTTTTCTGTAGTAAATCTAAAATGGACGCTAAAAAATTAAGACCATCGGCTATTAAGGAATCCGAGTTTGAAAAAATATTGTACAGGGATCGGGGATCTAGTGAAGTAAAAACAGAAGCTTGCATTTCAGAACGGAACTGAATATTTTATGTATCATTTCGCAGTCCCGGGGAATTCATCTTCTCTTGAAAGATTTATATCGGACAAAATCTCGAGTTTACCAGCGTCGGCGTACGGACTAAATGTCCTAATATATTTCAACAGAAATGCTGTAATTTTTTTCTACTCTCCTAAAATCTTGAATGCATCTAATAAAATATACGGACCAAGTTTCACTGTGAAATACGTAATAAAATAATCTTCATAACAATAAATCAATATCAATACTGGTATACGTTACTGATACATAATGTACTGGATGATATGTATGACTTGGTAAATATTTTTAAAACCTAATTTATTTTATCAATTCTTATTACCTACTTTTGTTTTAAACTATCATAATTGAAGACTTTACATATACTATATCGTCTGGCCAGCACGCTACTCGTATAAGTTGCATTTTAAAATTTTATTTTATAACAAACGTAATTAAAAACAGGCTCTTACCAAATAAAATAATCAAAATACAAAACATCAAGATAAATAATGGCTTATTCGTTATCTAGAATACAGGTCAAAATGAAAATACAGATTGCAAGTCAATAGTTGCGATGGAGGATGACCCATTTCCCTTTGTCAGTTTATACGAGATGGCATAGCAACAGTACTCTCCTCGATCATAATTTACACAATGACATGAAAATTAAGCGATTGTACTGTTTGATTAATGTAGGGCCGATTACAATGTTATTACTATTGAGAAGTAACTATGTTTTACTGTTATGATTCAGGATAATGGTAGGTTAAATCATCTCGAGAGTATTGTCAAAGTTGATTCATATTAGCATCCATGATATTGTATATTTTAAAAGATTAAAAATAAGTTCATCATAACAGTCTATTAATGTCCCACTGCAGAGACGGGCCTCATACCGTGACGGAGGGATATTTGGCCTACTAATACCACGCTGGCCAGACGGAGTGGTATAGGGTTTAATTTCAAGTTTTCCTTCTTTTTGTTTCGTAAAGATAATATATTCACGGATAGATTATTAATCGGTTTTTACGACACCCATGGGATAAGATGGGCTGGTGACATATTGTATTCTTACTCCGTCACCATGCGGATAATTTAAAATAATCCCCGATTTCGCAAGTATAGGTTTTCTCCTACTTCTGCATTTTTTCTTCTGTTCAAATTCGTTGAAGAAAATAATATAGCTTGTTCGGTGCTTTTGCGACCAGGCAATCACTCTAACTTTTATTATTGTAAGATTTAATTCATATAGTTACAGAAATGGAACAAGGAATGTATAAAAATGATTTGATATATTCTTGCACAACTATTCATATAACTGTAACCATAGCAACACTATCATACCTAAAAACTCGTATACCTTAACCCGTAGTACTAAGAACCAATTTCAAATAAAAATCATCTCAGCAGTTCCCAGAAATTTACAAGCAGAGGCACTCAGTTATTCTGAGGCATTACTTGCCTTTCCAAGAAGTAAGTTTTAAATTGTATAAATAAATAAATAAACAAAAATTAAAATGTATACTTTGATAAACAGTATACTATGTTTATTGTATAAACTATACAGTTACCCATATATCATTAACCTTTACTCGTTTTAACGTACTACGTGGGATGAAGAGAAGGTGTAAAGAAAACTTTTTATGTTTCCTTTTATAGGCCTTTGTAATGTTTCTATATTAAGATATAAAAACTCACACTCAGATACGTTAAACAACGTAAAATGACATGAAACATCTTTTGTGCAAAGTTACCAAGCGTTATTAAAAGCAAATAGAATGTATATTTTTAGAATATTTTAATTTAAATATGAATGATTAACAGACCCGTGCCCACTTCGTTGGACGGCGAAAAAAACGCGTCTTTTTTTTAAACATATTTCATTACTGCTCCACTTCTTTTAGTCATAGCGTAATACTATATAGCCTATGACACTTCCCGATAAATGGAATATTCAACACAGAAAGAATGTTTAAAATCTGTTCAGAGATTACCCCCTACAACGTCACAAACACACAAACAAACACACAAACTTTACCTCTTTCTAATATTACTATAGATATAGATTAAGTAGGACGGATACTAAGTCATAGTTAGGACGGCGGAAAGCCGATGGATGGTGATGGCACAAGACTGCGCAGGGTGGAAATGTTCCAGGAGGCCTATGTCCAGTAGTAAACGTCCATAGGTTGATATGGACGAATGATTAATAAATTCAATTACATCTACGTGTGGTAATCTGAAAATTTGTTACGTTGTTTAGGTATCCTTTGTTTACTTACATAATTCACCAATATTGTTTGACATAAAATCTAAAATACTCAACTAATTTTGATAAGACTTATATAGGTCTAACTAAAAAATACTCTTTTATACAAAAGGAAATAGTCAAAACGAGAGAAAGCTTTCGTTCTGAAGTCATTGCAGATCCGACAAACTTCTGTTTACAATTCAATCTTCTACCCAATCCAGATTAAGTAAACATTAGATCAATCACAAGTACAGGTTATGTCTCGCCTCGCAGTTACCTACGTCATCCTTGTATTAATATTATATCCTTCAAACCTGAAATATGGCTGTAATAAATCATAGATAACGTGCGTTTGAGACGTGATGACGTCATTCTATGTCATAATACACTTACTATCGTGGAAATATAAGTATTAGAAAATATAGGAATGATAATACTAAATATCCCAGTATTTATTTTTCTTTGATAAAACGATAAACTGTATGGATGCAATTTTTTTTTCACACATTCACACATCGTCACTTACTTAGTCCCAAACTAAGCAAAGCTTGTACTGTGGGTAGTAGACAACGGATAAACATACTTAAATACTTTTTTTTTGTAAATACGTACATATTATACATAGAAAACACTCAGACCAATGCAAACAATCATGTTTATGCACACAAAGATTTGCATTGAGCGGGAATCGAACCCGAGACTTCTGCGTAGCAGCCATGTAATAAACCGACTGCGCCACAGAGGTCGTCAATGCATATTGATCAATCAATCAATCAAATAACTACCGCCCACCGGAACTTTTAGGCGACGAACCATGCCAGAAGAAAATCCAAAACAAAATCATATGCCAACCCTTTTAGCCATGACGACTAAGACTCTTCTATCTTAATGTAAAGAGACCAAAAATATATATTATTTAAAATGATATAATAACATTACATTAATAATGGTAAGGGACGCTTCAGCAAAGTGCCTACTGTGGGGGTAAAATTATTAAATTCGCTTGACCTATTTTTCGTGTCTCCATTGTATGACAATGAAATTATGTTGAAATATGGCCAGCTTTTACTTAGACTGAAGGCACGTGTAAATTGTCAAAATAAGTTTTATTTTTTCTTGGAAGTTCATTAAAGACATTTGATATGGAATCAAACAACATTTTCTTATTTACAATTTCGTCAAATATTAATTTTATAAAGTTTTGCGACGGGATAGCTAAAAATAAAATTATTTGTTAAGTGCCTAGTTCAAATTCAATAATATAATTTATTCATTTATTTTATTCAATTGGGATACACCGTAACACTTGTGATAGTCGAAAGGTTTGTCTGTCTGTCCGTCCGATTACGTTCAGCCGTGAGAAACATCTGCAAGAAACTCACAACTACTTTTTTTTCAAAATAGTTGACAATTTTGAGTTGTAATAAGGCTTTGCAATAATGTTATACCAACCATAATAAATAAGGATTATACTAAAAATAGATTTAATAGTATTATAAAGGTTCAGAAAGTGGTGGGCTTTTAAATGTAGAATCTTAGTAGTAGTAGAGTCGGAGCAAAAATAACCTTCTTAAGATATTTATCTGGTAAATAACCTCGCTCAATCAGAACTCTTAAGTTAAATACTAGTTATGTCGTGTTTAATAAAGTTATTTATAATATTTTCCTATAGATCAAAATTATTCCAAAAATAGAGTTATTTTTCGTTTTACTATTTCCGTCAAGCTTCAATATAATTTGTTGGTACTTATTGCTACCATTTGGCAATCAATTTTAGTTCCTCCTTGTGAACACACCTATCGATTAAAACTATGAAGTAAACCTAACCTTATATTATAAAAATCAAAACGTCATGTACACACAGCAACTAATCAACCTAGACACTCATGTACCTTAAAACTTTAAAATAAGACACAATTTCAAATGAAAATGTTTAACTTGATGTGTTGCTGTGTGTACTAGCGAAGGAAATATTCTTTCGTGTATTTGAATAATTAGGCTTAGTGGACCGTATTAACACTCACGATATTAAATAATTAAGTGCTTTAAAGGTCACACTTATCGAGCTGATATTTTGAAGGTTTTGGAATTAGTTGTATAGATTCAGTCCTGAATATGTAGCCATTATAATAGTGTAATATTCTAGAAACTGCGGAGATGGAGTAGAAATATTCCTCGTGATCGCATTGGTGTCAGCAGTCGACTATAGAAGATTTAGTAAATATTTTTTTAATTTATACACAACCCTATTATTAGTTACGATGGGGCTAACATATTATTATATAATAAAAGCCCCTTAATAAAAAAAAAGATTAAAAAAAAAACCCTATAATTTTCCAATATAAAGGTAATTTTAGAACTTTTCTGCCATTATTATGCTCTATTCTAGCGTTAGTGTCTTGCGCATCACTATGAAACTAAAAAGGTGGTAACTGGTAGTGACCAGTTACCACCTTTTTTGGCCAAGAGATCAGAATATTAGCACAATCACGTTAGTATTGAGAATCTCAAAAAACTTGTACTTACCTATATTATATGACAAATAAAATGGAAATAAAATACAGTCGGCTATTATTAAGTAAGAATAGTAATTAAATCGATATTAAGTTGCTTTATGTACAATCATACTAATTGGTATGCCATTGTCACTGCTATTCATTACTCATAATGAATGAGCATTTTACTGATCACCATTCGTATGTAAAATTCATTTTCCATTATAAAGTATATCGAAACTTGTTTATATCAATAAAATTTCAATATCATAATTGAGAATTTAATTGTGGTTACTTTTCATTAAAATTTATTATTGCCACTTTCGATATAGTTAGTGTACATTTCGAATGATATTTCTGAGAAAAATAATATTGTACTTGCTTATACTAACTATTTGAATAGTTTTATGTTTGAGTAGTAAATGTTAGCTGTTATTATTTAAAAACATTAATTTTATTTAAATGACTCGAGAGCGGTTAGTTGGGAAAAGATCATAAATTGAAATCTTATCCAAATCAATAATATAATTTTGTGTTATCCAAAGAAGAATGTCTTATTGATAGAGCTTGATAACCCTATTGCGGGAGTTCCCTTTGTTATGAAAATAATCATTAAACACAATTTTATACCTAACTCTTTCGAATAAGTACCTACATGTTGTTATCTTATTGGTAGTAAGTACTAATGTATCATCTTCATAGTATTAAAGCTAATTTGAACACTCGAAACCTCTTCACTTAAACTAAAAATGTGCGTACGTCCGAAAAATTTGAGCTATCTGAGCAAAACAAATCCTTAACTATTCAGTTAACACCGCTTAAGGTATTCCGTTTGTTAATTTTAGCACTATTAGCATACCTATAGTCTTTTTTATTCTATCTACACATATTATACTACCTTCTATTTACTTCTAAGGAAACCCAATAAACCATATGACTAAGCCTCCAAATACCATGTTTGGTAGACAAGTTAGCAATAGATTTCGAGTTAAGGTGTTTTTTGCTCCAGTTATTCACTGTCATATAGTATATCCTCAGTCTCTTTTTGCGGCACCCCAACGATGCGACGGAGGAATCCTAAATTCTTAGTTCGTCTTTAAACACACTACCATCCATAAACTTATCAAAACATAAATCTTATTATAAATAGTTTTCCCGCAATATGTTTCATGTTTACGTTACCTTTCATAAATACATCCTGCATTAAACCTTTTTGCTATCACGACTATAAATCTTCCTCAAAATGTAGGAATACCTACGTATACGATAAGATTTCACGTTTTAGTCTATCAACTACGCCGAGATATATCTTTTCGACTGTTATACGAGCCTACGTGTTATGAAAATGATTACACAGGGGCTTCCTACAAACTATAAGTAATATATATTCCTGTAGGATAGAAAAACAAGGTTTGTTTTTATTTAATTTCAAATTTACTCTTCAAATATTTAAAATCGTTATTGACATTATTGGAGTGTAATAGAGTCTTCGCAGCCGAGAGGACTTAGCTAAAGCCCCCTTCGAAATTATTCTTAATGGCATCATAAGCGGTTTTTCCCAGTATCCAATTTATTTTCATAAGATAACTCGTTGCGAAAATTAAACGAAAATATAGTGATAATGAATGGTATTAAAATAAAGGGTTCGGACTTATTCGTTTGAGTGTTGTAATTTCATAGTTGATCGCTCGTGGAGGGATATAGCTCTGTTGATCAAATACACGCTTGTTAAGATTCAAAGGCACGTCATTCGGTAAAGCATCCGCACAGAGCTCTGCGGCGCGCCGCTCGGAGCGTTATCGATTTTCCGCAGTCTGTAGAGGGGGTGAGGCGGGCAGCGACGCGCGGGGGAGGGAACTCAGCTGGGCGCCCCCACCCCCTGTAAACATAAACACAGGCTCCGGCCGCCCGCGTCTCAGGATCGACATCCGCCGAGGTGAAATAACGACACTGAATATTTATGAAGCTCTCCTATCAGGGATTAAGATTCGACTTTTCTAGGTCATCAATTCGAAAAGCATTTGTTGCGGATAAACTGTGATGGGCAGCTATGTGACTCTCTTAGAATTAGGGAGCACTTAATAAAAGAGAAATAAGATAATTATTTACAAAATATTTGTGGACCGTTTGTTGAAATATTTTGTTGCTAAGAATTGACAAGTTCGTTGTACCTTTACTTAGGTGTTTCATATGAAATTTAACATTATAATAGTGTTAATGTAGTATGAAACAAAACAAAGGTAATTAATTAAAGAGAGTCTGTAACTGGAGTGTGTGTATGAAAGATTAATGAACCGTAGCGGTGAGTACGAAATCTAAAATGAAGTCAACACTGTGTTGGAATAACTTTCGTTTTAATTTGGAGGGTGGAAAATAGTTGTAGTTTATGATATCGTAACTTACGACATGGTAATTTAAGCTAGATGCTTAATTGAAATGTAGTGAGCAAGTTTTAAAAACTTGTTACTAATGAAATTTGTTTGTATTATGTTGTAGTTTTACGCTCATACAGTTTGAATACGAAGAATTTTTTTTTAATTTAACGAATAATAAAAACTAATCTAACACCTTATTAAAAATATGGCGTACGTATACTGTTAAATGAAAAACAGTTGTGTCATTCAGTAGCTTAAATGGCTTGACCGAATAAATACATAAAAAGAAAATTTACGCGGTGTCCTACGTGGGCGCGACGATCGACGCGATGCTACACGCGACAAGTGTTCTACATGATTACGTCGCGTCTTGTCGCAGACGGTCACTAGGGCACAAGTAGGGTACGCCGTTGTTTTGATCGCGTACGTCGCGTTCGTCGCGTCGCTTTCATCGCCCACGTAGAACGCGTAAGTTATCTTTTTATTTACTCGGTCAAGCCATTTAGTCTCCTGAATGACACAAATGTTTTTTTATTTAACAGTGTATACGCCATATTAAATACATTATGGTTCCATAAATTAACATTGCTCAGGGACTTTGTACTATTGAAGCCGATAGTTAGTGTCGTACCTAAAGATCACCAACATTGATCCTTACCGCATAATGTATGAAAACTTGCTAATTATGTAATATATTTCTTGTAAACAACGAAAAGATATTAATACTCGTGTTTAGACTCTTTTTATATAAGAAGAGGCACTAAAGATGTAATACTAAAACAACAACATGCTACTTAGCGCTTACCTAATTCGGAAAGAGCTAAAATATTTCTCTCCTTTATGCAAATACACCTATATATGTATAAACACGTGAGCGTTAGGTGCTGTTGGAAAATAAACTCATAAAAAAGGCGTGAAGGGCCTTTGACTATACATAACTCATACACATTAGACGTAAACACCCTGTCAAACCCAACCTCTGTTCTGCATATTTATACGCAAAAATAAAGCTGCTTATACATGTAAATATACGTAAGAGCATTTATATTGAAGCTCGTGTTATTTTATCAACCTTGTATACCTAGTCTTACATGTGGGTTTAAATATTATGTTATTTTCACTGCTTTGGTGGTCTATTAAGTGTGAAAACTAATGCACACGAGTAAGTAAGCTTCAGAATTTTCATCAGCTCTTTGGTATTCTATTGGAGGGATATACCTCACCAAACGAGCTTCGATTAACAGTAGCACGCTGGGTTTGACTTTTCTGAAGGAAAAAGTCGATTTTTTGGGTCTCAAAAAAGTAAACAATTCAGTACAATATTTTTTTATAGACAATCTTGTACTTTTTCTTATTCATCATCTTTTTCTCTGTGTCTCTTTTACTACCAGTAAATATTCCTAGAATCATATTGTCGTCCTATTTCCTCGTAGAATTTCGAATTCTTTAGTCATCAGCACACTGCAAAAGAATGAGCAGAAACACCTCAATATAAAACTCTAAGAATAAACAAAAAGCTATACCAAATAATAGAGAGTAAATTGATATAAGGTAGCATCCTAAATATACTGGGATTCGGAATTTTATGACCTCGTAAAAATCCCCCTTAGAAACAAACTAGTAGAGGTAGCATTTATTTAAGGGATACGCGACCTTAATGAAGAGCTGGCACATATTTACGGTTTGGCTTTCTACACATAACATAGAAAAATAATTGTGTGGACATTACCTTTATATGTTCACTTTGTAAGGTAAGAAGTTTGGAAAAAGATCATTATTATTTGTGTTTACGTTACTGCATGTATCAATGAATGAAAAAAAAAAGTGAACTGTAAAACCTCACCATCTACTTATTATAACAATATTATCGGGTATTAACGCTTATAGATTTTAGGTAAACACTTTAGTTATTTACCTTGAGCTGCTTGACGTTTCGGCCAGGTTACACCAGCTATGGTCATAAGTAGACTTTGCCAAGTGCCACTACCATCTACTTACTGTCATCACCACGGATTAACAAAGAGTAAGAGAACTAAACTTGATACAAAACCTATTAAAATCTTTGTTCAGCGTACATACTTATTTAAATTCACAGTATTTTTACAGAAGTCTTCTTGTAGTAGACTATTACTTAGGATTAAATAATACTTAGGCAATTTTATATTAATGTAAGTTATTTTAACTCAATACCATTTGAATAGTTTACTTATTAAATGATCCCTGTTTCAGTGAGTTCGACTGCGTACCGGAAAAAACAGGGCAGGGTGATAGGAATCCGATAGATGAGGGAGTTACAGGACCCTATAAAGTAGAAATATTTGAAGGAGTCGGTCCACCGCGGCCACTAATGGCTACTGAGTACAGTTTTTGTAACAGAGTATTAACATATGTCCGGTACTGGACGTCCGTTGCTTGACATGATTTTAATTAACTTAAGTATTATTAATATCCTGTACTGTCCCACTGCATGACAAGGGCATCCCTTCTGGACCTCCATGTAATTATTAAAAAAACCTATTGTTTAATTGAAAACACGACATTTATGGTCAAACGTTGTCCATTGACCGTCTACGGCCTACTTTTTGTAATAAATATTATTGAAATATTATTTATTATTGCCATTAACAATTCTCTTGAGAGCCATACTTATTATAATATTACTTCCAATAGCTCTTCAGTCGCGTCCATTAAGGTGAACTCCAGGGAAAGCGGCCGGTCAATAACCTCTCGATTGTGGCTAGTTATATATTATTTCAGGGAAGCTGTGATATTAATGGAGCAGGAATTAAAAAAATCTTTAAAAAACAGAAGCAACGAGCAAGTTTCAATGTTTTATGTAATTTTATTATTTATACTTTAATTTCCATCCTATTAAATCCTCTATGTTCGTTATATTTTGTTAAGATTATAATTTGTCTTTTTGTTTAGGTTTATAGGATTCCGTACCTCGATATTAAAAATGGAACCTTTATAGAATTATTTTGTTCTTTGGCCATCCGTCTGTCTGTTTGTCAGGGCGCTTTTTTTCAGGAACGTTTTTTTTTAAATCTACAGTAGTAATTAAACTTCATTTATCCTTGTGTTATATTATAATACTAGCTTTTGCCCGCGGCTTCGCTCGCGTTAAAAAGTATTATTATAAATTATGTTTAAAAAAAACCGGCACTCTTATGAGATCACTTTGTTGTCCGTCTGTCTGCATGTATGTCTGCCTGTATGTTAAAACCATTTTTCTAGGAAATGCGTGGAGTAGCTAAGTCGTAATGTCACAGAATTTTGGAAAGATGATTAGTGACGTCATAGAATTTTTGACAGTTGAGTCGTGACGTCATAGAAATTCTGACAGTTGAGACATGACGTCATAGAATTATGACGGGAATTGTTTTTTGACAGCTACGTACTTCGTGACGTAATCAAGTTTTGGCAGGATTTTTTTTTACAGCTATTTTAATTTTTGACTGATGAGACGTGACGTCATAGATTTTCGATAGCTAAGTCGTGACGTCATAGATTTTTTGACAGCTGATACGTGACGTCTTTGGCAGATAATTCCTGACGACAGCGACATAGAATTTTTGGCAGATAAGACGTGACGTCATAGAATTTTAACAGCTGAGTTATGACTTCATAGAATTTTGGCAGCTGCGACGTGACGTCCCAATAGGGGCTGTATCAAAATCCTATATTAGCGCACGTCTTCATTGTAGTAGCTCCAATCTTTAATTTCAGTTCAATCATTCGAAAATGTAAGAAGATTTATACAAACTTTCATCCTATTTTACCCTTTTAGGGGTAGAATTTATCAAAATACTTTTTTAGGAGATGCTTACTTCATAGTAGCTATTTGCATGCAAAGTCTCAGTCTGATCGGTTTAAAACTGACAAAGTTTCATACAAACTTTCATCCCCTATTTATCCCCTTGGGGATAGAATTTTTAAAGTCCTTTCTAATGAAATGCCTACGTCATAGTAGCTATATGTATGCAGAGCCTCCGCCCGATCGCTGTAAAATTGACAAAGTTTCATACAAACTTTCATCCCCTATTTTATCTCCTTGGGGGTAGAATATATCGAAATCCTTTCTTAGCGGATACCTATGTCATAATATCTACCTGCATGCCAATTTTCACCCAGATCCCTCCAGTGGTTTGGGCTGTGCGTTAATAGATCACTATGTCAGTCACCTTTCAGTTTTATATATGTATATAGATAGATTACGTTAGAAATACTGACTTTAAATACATAAGAACGTCTTTTTCTATACACTTCTACAATCGATCAAAGACATAAAGTCAGCTAAGATAAAGCACGTTCAAAATATAAAGAGGTACAATTTGATAAAATTAAGTTCCATTTTCATAGTCGATGATCGTAAATATTTGTCTTAAATAACTCCATAAAGTATTGGATCAGCAAGTGGCTGTAGCCTCGAACGTATTTTAAGTGGAACGAAAATGGGTCATTGGTTGATTCACTAGTCATATAACACCTCCCAGTCAACAACCTCTTTATAAAGATGAGGCTCTTTAATATTAAGCAAACCGGTCAAATGGACTTGAGCAATTCGAATCTAAAATTACATAGCAGCATAAAGTTTATTAGAGGAAAAATTTATAATTCGTATTAAATAGAAAAATACTTAATATCATCATAACAGCCCATCAATGTCCCACAACAGGGACGGGCCTCCTCCCGTGACGGAGGGATATTTGACCTACTAATACTACGGTGGCCAGACGAATTGGTACAGGGTTTAATTTCAAGTTTGCCTTCTTTTTATTTCGTTAGGATGATAGTCCCTTAGTCGGTTTTTACGACACCCATGCGATGAGATGGGGTGGTGACATATTGTATTCTTACTCCTTATAAAAATACTTAATATAAAAATGTATAACTTTGATAAAATTTGATAATCAACTACGTTCGTTACCAAACTTGATAGCCGACACTTAAGCATGAGTTATTCTCTGTTTATCGTGTTTTCTTACCAGTCTCTGAATGTCCCACTGCTGAGACGGTTACTAACATAATAGAGGGTAATTTGCTCTACCAATATTATTCTGCCCAAGAGGATTGGTATTCATGTTTGTTGCAATTCCCTCATAAGAATTTTATGACACCCAACAGATGTGAAGTGATAAGGTAACACTTTGTATTCTTATCAGTCACAACACGAATTATGCTTATTTTACAAATGTTCTTGCAGTTTGTACAACAACTATGTAAAAGTATTTACCTTGATATAAAATAAATTGGATTAATTTATCGAGTTTTGGTGTGATTGACTTTCTCTAGCAAAACTTTATGCTTCGATGATTGGAAAACTATTTCGTGTTTAGTAGATTATATAAGTACACTTATAATCATGTTAATAAACCCAGGTCATAATCTTATCCTACTTGTTAGATTTTAAATATCACGATAAGCGAAGACGACGCTTATCGCGACGCTTAAACCGACAATCATCCCGACGGTGGTGGCGGCGGTAATGCCGCTCGACGCGACGCTCACACCAAAGTTCGTTGCGACGCTCACAAGGTCGGTCGTTAAAACGCTCATACCGACGCTAGTTGAGGCTCTCTTAACGACGCTCACGAGGTCGTTACGTAGGTTTTAGTAGTATATTAGTTAAAGTTTAGATTTATCGCCTAAAAACTCATTAACTGTTTTAGCACAAAAGATTGCCCTGTAGAATACTAGAAAGCTATAAAGCCACTACAGTAAACAAGTCAAATGTATCAAGCTTGAGTTACGGTAGGTCTTAAAATTCCGTACAAGACATGATCCTTTTGGCAGTGTAGCTCCAATAAGTAACCAAAGCTTCATACATTAGTGAAAGAGGGGGATAGACTAACTGCATGTGGTGTGGTACATTAACGGAGTATAAATAAATCTTGATTAACATTTTACAAATAGGCATTTAAAGGAAGGACTTTCCTATAATATTGTGTCGATCCAATTTAATTATTTCATCAGTATTATATTTATCAGATATTGACTGTCGGAAATGAAAATATTCACTTCAGTAGCCATTTGATTAAAAATGTACGAAAATCGTGATTAAATCTTATTATTCGTCTCTGATGGAACAGAGAGACAGATAAATATCGAAAACCTATAAATAATAATCGATCCCTGAGATCTGGGTCACCTAATAACGATATAGTTTTATTTTAAAATCAGTAAAAAGGGGTAACAATAAGAAAGAAATTTATTAACCTAGTTCTTTTGCCAGGTGCCAAGCTGCTATTCTTAATTAAATATGAGAAGTCGCAGAAAGTTCCATTCAATGTTGAACTTGGAAACATTTCAATTTTTACTGCTCTAGTGCTTTTAAGTTAGTCAACTTAATGAATATCATAAAAATGAAAGATAAAAACATTTATGTATAAACGCGATTATAGTAAAATACAGTTGCTACCGCTAAGTGGTGATGTTCAAATTTAGATTAGGAATAATTGGATTGTTGATTTGATTAATATTAATGTTTGTAATAAAATTATTTTAAAATTAATTTTTAGTCGTTATTCTGAAATGTTAGTAGGTATGACAAACTGTAATTTCACAAAGTTTAGCCGTAATGATTACACGAGAATGGAACATCTCATTAATCGATTAAGAAAGGTATTACCGGGGCGGGGCTCTCAAGAATCGGGCGCATGCTTAAACATTATAAGCCCTGCATACGCTTGTGTTGCTTATACATGTTCCTAATTCTTGACAGCGTAGTCTGTAAATTTAATATTTACTTCCTTACTCATAAACGCCTCTTAAATAATCAATTGATTAGCTTAAATTCTTACGATTTTGTTTGGTTAGGTTGGTTTTGCTAATAAAAATCTTGCTAAACAGTGATTAAATTTAAGAGGCGTTTATGAGTAAGGGAGTTAATAAATGACTACCCTTTGCTGCAGCCGAAAAAGGTGTACTTACTGCGTTTCGAAAAGGATGTAAAATTGGATCCATTTCGTCTTCCTGTTGTTGTTTTAGCACTATGTTTGTTATAATTATGACAACTCTGTTATCAGGTTTGCAACAGGGAAATAAATTGAAGTAAAAGTGAAGTAATCTTGTGCTACGTTACATTCGATATGTTACCTGGAACTCGTCCCATTAGTAGAATATTGTTGTATCATCACATGTAACAAAAATGATTTTATTGTAAATTCGTTATCATAATGACGTAAGCTATCTAATGATATATTTTTTTTATAACTTTTGTTCTATATTTTAAAAGTTATGAAGTTCGAATAAAGTTTTTGCCGCGCGGCATACCTAAAATAACGTCTCACGACCACATAACGCGCGCTCCCGGCTCCGTGCGTCGCGTTTCTTCATCACAACGCACATTGTTCAACGGAGTCGGCAAGAGTGAGGTGTTGTAACAATGGAAACCGACAGTGGCGATCAAAATGGTCAGAAATCGGTCAGAAATCAATTAAATTATTGTTATTTTGTTTACATACACAACGTTGTTCATTACTATTGAGAATTAAACGTTTAAATTAGTAATAAGAAAATTATTTACAAAATAGAATATACGTAAAATACATATTTCATGGATTTTTATAAAATTTATACAACATCCATAAATTTAAATTATATTTAATGGAAAATAAACAATTTTAGTGTGTTAATTACATTGTTTTAGGTCTATTACACAAAATTATTGACATTACCACAAAGACAGTATTTAAAATCACATAAAACATTTTTCTACCAAGTTGCCGCATCTTTTTAAAATTAAGTGTAATCCACTAAAATACTTTACTGATAAGTTTCTTAACATGTTAATATACAATTATGCTTGTCTTATTTGTTTCTCTAATTTTGTAGTTTCTTATGCACATGTTATATTTTACTACGCATAATTGTATCTTTTTTACGTCGGTACGTACACATGAAACATTATTCGACCAAATTCTATTTTGAAGTGTGCGTCGTAAGCACTTATGCTACTTTTTTCTGTTAATTAGTTTCTTGTAAAACATTATTCGAAATCTAAAAGTGTTATAAAATTATTAAATACAGTATTAATTGTACACAGATATTCTTAACATCTAATTTTCGGCTAACTCTACATAAAAACCAACAAATTTTACAATTATATTGGTGTTTCAAAAAAAATCCAGGTCTAACTTCATAGTACACACATTTGTGTGTACTACACATAAACAGTCTAAGCTGGCCGAGCGATGGTTTCATAATATGTACAACCAAATGCGAGATCAGCTTACACTGATTCTGTATAGGTTGAACGGTAGAAGTGTGTGCATTTGTAAACGTCGTTCTACTTGTCGTGATGGACCAGCGGATCCATCGACTCTTACTGAACTGCGTCCAAGAACATCATGATCCATTCAATTCAGTGAAGCACCCATAGCTTAATCTTACTCAAGTCCGTTCAACACTGAGAGTAACGTGATGGCATTACGTGCACTTTCTGATCAAAGCCAATCGCTTCATGGTATAGATCGCTCTGTTTCTAATTCTGTCATATCACTTTAATCACAAGTGCAAGCTATCGAAGAACGTTCTTCAGAAGGTCCTAATTAGTCTAATTCTATGAAGCAACACTAGCTCCCAAATTGCTCAATCTTGCCCAACTCGGTCAAACACTGAAAGTACTGTGATGGCATCTCCCGCTCCCTCAGCTCAAAGTCAATCATTTTATGGTACAAATAGCTCTGTTTCTGAACTTACGATACCACGCCAATATGTCGCGATAATTGGACTGATCTAGGAAGGAAACGACAACCTTGGACAGGAGCACTCTACTAAAACTGGGAACGTATTTAATACAAAACAAATGGGTCTATCAAGTGCTTTGATATTAGTTACGTACAAAGCTTAGATATATTTAAATAGTTTTAGGAGTTTTGTGACTGAAAAAAGCAATGAGAGTATGTGTTAAAGTACACAACTAAGAGGACATGTTGTGCGTACGTGGCGTGTTTGGCCAGTTTCTAGATGTGATAGCTGTCTACAATATCCTCAGGAAATCTATTCATACGACGATGGAAAAATTATGGTTTGGACGGGAATTCGTGTGGGTCTTAAAACAGACTTAAGTACGTTTTGATCAGAAGCACCATGACGGCTGAAAAATAGCTTAACGAGGTTGTTTGAGCTTCTAGTTCCAATAATCTACCTCCGTATACTACATTTTGACCAAATGTTTAAGCTCATGGACGATAACACCCATCCGTTTATCACGAAATTGTTATCCAGATAGTTGCAGGAGCACGACATATCGGTCTTATCCTGAATCACTCAATCACCTGGACAACACACGTAAGAAATGTTCCAAAGAAGTGCTTTGATGAATTTTCTTGCAAAAATTGCGATTGCATTTTACGTTTTTTGGATGTACTGACTAGTACTAAGTTAAAAACAGATTAATAATCGCTTATTGTTCAGTTAAGTTTTTAATTTATTTGAATAAAACATTATTTACGCTAAAATAATATCTAGATTGTAGCTATATGCCATTTATTTGGCTACAATCTGGAATTAAATAAAATTTTAGTGAATAAAAATATTAACTTAATGAATGTTTTCTTCAATATTTTTTGAGTTAATTGAGTAAATACCAAATATCCCTAGACAAAGTTGATGTGTGTATTTAGTCTATAAACGCAATCACAAATTTAACCAGCACATATTCATGTGATCAATAATTATTATAATTACGTGTACCTTCTTTATAGTCGTAATCATAAAAATTCGGCTTAGTTAACTTTTAGTTATCCGTGTGGTAACGGAGTAGGAATACAATATGTCACCACCCCATCTCATCCCATGGGTGTCTTAAATATCGAAGGGACTATCCGTGAATATTATATTTACGAAATAAAAGAAGGAAAACTTGAAATTAAACCCTATAGCAATCCGTCTGGTCAGCGTGGTATTAGTAGGCCAAGTAACCCTCCGTCACGGGAGGAGGCCCGTCCCTGCAGTGTGTGTGCAAGTGCATTCAATACTTGTAAAATTCACATCATTACTTACGTTAATTCTTAAGACGGGCGGAGTCGGCCGACAAACTAGTATTATATAAAACATCTTCACGAAAAACATTGACATAATTTTAGGATTTCGTAAAATATTGTTTCACCTGCACATACAACGTGATTAATTTGGTCAAATAACGTTGCATGTGTTCAAGAGACAGCTCCTGAACTATTTTCGTTGGCAGTACAATGTTATGTATGCACATGCGACACACTATCTACGCACAGGAATAGTTTTTAGACTAAATAATAATATCAATAATAGTTGTATTTATATCTATGTACATTGTAAAAATATTACATGGCTAAAGTCTTCCGTAAAAAAGTTATAAGCAAAAAATGCTAGCGCAAAACTTCAAATCGCTCTACTGAAAAGTAGACATTTTGTAGATACAACATTGTTCTACTAATGGGACGAACTGTCAAATGCTTTGATTCAAAGATTAGAAACTAAAAATAAATGGATTCGGTATATAACAGGAACCATTTTTAAAACAAAATAGTACCAGATAAATTTACCGAAACTAAATTCAATATAAATATTTTATAGGTAAATATTATATTCTAGTTCTCAGTTATAAGAATTCAGTAGGTAGAGATATTTGGGCTTCGTCACGTGCTAGTAAGTTTGAGACACAATGAGCACGTGTTGGGTTAAGTTTCGTTAGACGCGTGTTGCTCGTGTCGGCACATTTTCATCCTTGGTAGTTTCTTAGTTTGTTTACTTCTGGTTTTACATAGGATGAATTTGGAACAGTAGTATATGTAACGTAAATAAAGATATTAGTTTGCGTAGTCGAAATCAACACCCACATTATACACACATCAAAAAAGTCTAAGCAACATGCATGATATTACAAATTTACCATTTATATTAATTTATTTTACCATTTATTTTAATTATAACGTTGTATTTTATTTTTAAAATAATATTTTTAGGGTTCTATGATGTAAAAATAACAGCTGTTTTCTTTATAAGTTCTTTTAATAACAGAAATTAACAATATTAGAATATACAGGTACATAAGAAACTAAACTTTTTTTTTACAAATTGAAATTTCTTAAGAAAATGAATTTATTGTGAAAGAATAGGACAATTTAATACAAAGTATGGCCTCCTCTGCTATTCAGAACTTGTCGGCAACGATTATTCATTGAATTAATGAGACTGTTTATGTCATCTTGCGGTATTCGCTCCCAATGGAATTGTAGCAAATCCTTCAGCTGTTGGGTTGTTGTCACTCCGTCCAAGTCCTTCAAAACACGTCTCTGGAGCATGTCCCATGCGTGCTCGATGGGGTTGAGGTCTGGCGATTGTGCAGGCCAGGGCAATACCTGGATGTTCTCCGTTGCCAAGTATTCACTGGTTCGCCGAGCTGTATGTGAACGCGCATTGTCATGCATTAACGTAAAATCGGAGCCAAAGGTTTGTGCAAATGGATGGACATAAGGTCTGAGAATATCCTCAACGTAATTTTCAGCGTTCATGTTTCCATTTACAAAAACGAGCTCAGTTCGCCTGTTCTTCATAATACCCGCCCATACCATAACTGTTGAGCCGCTGTATGGATGAACTTCCTGAACGCACCTGAGTCTTTCAGTATTTCCGGGTCGACGGTACACTCGCACCCTTCTTGTATCAGGCCTAAACCCGAATCGCGACTCATCGGAAAACATAATTTTATCCCATTGTTCCTGGGTCCATGTTATGCGTTCTCTACACCATTCATTTCGACGAGCGCGATTCCCGTGACGTATCGGTGGGCACCTGATAGGGCGTCGAGCTCGTAGGCCGTACTCATGCAGTCGATTTCGCACAGTTTGGGGACTTACATCAACACCACTTGAATTTTGTAGCCTCAAACTTATCTCTCGAGCGGTTAACATCGGCTGGCGTCTTGCAGTCAGTTGTATGTACCGGTCTTGCCGAGTGGTTGTACTCCTTTTACGGCCTGGATGCTGTTCAGCGGGTTCCCCTGTATTATTGTAGCGCTGCCAAAGACGACAAATAACACTTCTATGAATACCAAAATGTCGAGATATCTGAGATTGATTACTTCCCGCTTGCAACATCCCTACAGCTCTTTGCATTTCATCTGCCGTCAAATGACGTCGCTCCATGACGTAAAGAATATCTAACAATTCAATTTTGTCGCCAACTGTATTTAAATGGTTGGTAAAATTATAAAATCAAGACTAAAACGTAGCAATTAACATGCACTCAAATTCAAACAAATTCGCAGTCATTTGAATTTTATGAAAAAAAACAAAACATAATCGAAATTTTTTTTTTACAACCAGCCAGTATGTCATCAATAACAAAAAAGTTTACTTACCTATACACTTTGAGTGAGTAAATACTTAGAAATTAATTAATATAAATGGTAAATTTGTAATATCATGCATGTTGCTTAGACTTTTTTGATGTGTGTATATATTTAATGTGACCTACGCAACTTACGTTGTGTCATTAAACTATTTAATTTTAGCTTGTAACCAATATTTCCATAATATAATTATTTAAATTGTCATGGTCATATTTACCATGTTTATATTTGTTGAGTTTAAGATATTTCGACGCTGTTACAAGCACCATGATCACGGAGGAGCTCACTCCCTCCGTGATCAACTCTAAACATGGTAAATATCCTGATAATTCGTTTAATAATAATTCCATAATAATGACAAAAGCGAAAGTTTTCCTTTTCATTTGAGCTTGGCAATATTTAATCCTGGCTCTCAATTACCTTTTATCATTCCTCTCTTGAATTTTAAGACATCCGTGCCATGTGTGTAAACTTTTGTTTTATTATCTATGGTGTACATCTTCTTATCTTAATGTCTACGTGATATACTTACTGTATTTAAGTTATTCGACAGTGGTACTAAATAAATACCAATTTAGTTCCAAATACTAATCTCTAGGTTGAAATTGTGGTTTATATCTCACTTGATTACTAAGTATTCTATTTATACGACAAAGTAATATTTGCGTACTAAGTTTCATAAATAATGATAACATTACTTACTTTTACGACCTAATAAAATATTTCAATTATTTCATACACAATATAGTTTCCATCCAATAGGTCGAATTCTACAATGCAATATTCAGTAGGTTTAAATACAACATATAGGTTTGGTTTCAATTTGTTGTTTTATACTTTTCCCCGTTTAAATATATACCCCCTTACTCATAAACGCCTCTTACATTTTAGTCAATTGATTAGCTTAAATTATTACGGTTTTGTTTGGCATAAGGTTGCTCCTACTAATAAAAATCTCGCCAAACAGTGATTAATTTTAAGAAGCGTTTATGTATAAGGGAGATAGTCACTAACTATTTTGCATGTCACCGTTTACGGCTGTGATTAATTCCTATCTAGATAATAACATAATATCTTTCAACTAATATGGACAGTATTTTCCCATATATTTAAAAGAATTCCTAAAGTTTACATTTCTCAAATTTGAACTTTATTTTCCTACAGCTAAATTACTTTTACCAAGTTTCTAATAATTGGCTTTTAAGAACTCTAAGACGACATCTGTAGCTGATATTTTCAATTTGTCAAACAAATTACATATTTTATCTAAAGTTTTATTTTATGAAATTCTTCTTCGTAAATGTTTATTGGATTCCTCTTTTTCATTGTTTACAAATAAGTTTGAATGCAGTTTTCTTAAAATTCGATATTAGTTTTATAACTAAAACAAAGGTGAATTGCTATTATAAGTTATACTCGTAATACATTATATTTAATAGCTTCCAGTTTTTGCAATTATTCAGTTTTTTTTGGTTTCAGATAGTTAATGAAAAAGGTTTTTGCATTTGGTTCGAGTACTTAATCGACAATGATACCAGAAAAAAATGTAACACTTAATGTATGAATCGATGAAATTGTACGACAAAAATAAACACAACGCAAACAGGTAGAAAATAAAGAACAAACAAAAAAAAAATAAGCTCACAGCCTACAATATTATTATAACTTTACCATATTCTTTCTTGGTTTAAGTCAGTTTCCATATTTCGTTAACATTTTTGTATCGAGAAAAAATATATTCCTTACCGAAGTACATTTATGCTTTTAGATATAAATTTTCGTGTCTATCTACTATCCGTATCCTTGACTTTTGATGGCTGCCGAAGGTGACAAGAACCTATCAAATTACCTATCGGTCCTTTATTGCAGTCAATTTTTACATCGACTTTTTTTCGTTTGGTATTTTGTCTTGGGTTTTACCAAATCTATTAAGATATACCTATTCAAATTGTTATAGCATGTAATGACAGAGTAAGAGCTTAGACTATCGTGCAGCCATATCATGCCATCATCATAACAGCCCATTAATGTCCCACTGCAAGAACGGGCCTCCTTCCGTGACGGAGGGATACGGCCAAGTATCCCTCCGTAGGCCTACTCCATTAGTAGGCCTACTAATACCTATAATTTAGTGGGTTTAATTTCAAGTTTTCCTTCTTTTTATTACGTAAAGATAATATTCACGGATAGTCCCTTAGTCGGTTTTTACGACACCCATGGGATGAGATGGGGTGGTGACATATTGTATTCTTACTCCGTCACCACACGGAGATATCATGCCATGATTATCGTAAAAGACAAAACTAAAAATTTATCATTACGAAAACATAAGAAGAAAAACGTAATATAAAACCAGTAAAGTTCTTCTGAATGTCACATGTGGAGTTCCTGATCTTTCATTAACATATTTAATGGACCGCTTGGACTAGTATCATCATCATCATAACAGCCCATTAATGTACCACTGCAGGGACGGGCCTCCTCCCATTACGAAGGGATACTTGGCCTACTAATACCACGCTGGCCTGACGGATTGGTATAGGGTTTAATTTCAAGTTTTCCTTCTTTTTATTTCGTAAAGATAATATTTACGGAAAGTCCTTAGTCGGTTTTTACGCCACCTATGGGATAAGATGGGGTGGTGACATTTTTTATTCTTACTCCGGTACCAAACGGAGAATAGATAGTATGATAAAGATTAAAGGAAATGTATTATGCACTATAACCTTACAAGCATGTATCGGTATTAAACATTATTACCGTACTTAAATGCACTTAAGTTTAACAATACACAAGTAGCATAGTATAGAGAGATATAAAATAGAGAGCTGAGAGGCTTTGAGGATATTACGATTCGAAACAAAGCGGTTTCTTTGTACTATTTTTCTTTTTGGGCTTATAATATTTGTAGCTGAAAACCCAAGGGATATAAACGTCTTAGAAAAATAAGAAACTACGGTGTCCCACTATTCGGCCATTTATTTTATGAGAAGCAAATAAATTAATATTAAAATAGCTATAATAGCTAATAGCGATCTGTGATAATACTTTGTTTCTATTTAGGATATGGGATTGTCTTGGTAGCGTAAACTCAATCAGTAATATGTGCTTTTCTGAAGTGAAAAAGAAGGCCACAGCGGCGAGGTGCAAGTATCTTGATGAATTTTACGGTGTTCATTGAAAATGTTTGTTAGATAATATCAGGATAATATTGTTACCTCGTATAATAAGTATAAAAGTGTTTATCACAAAGATGTTAATTATGTTCATTGGTTGTATAGTACCTACAAGCTCTGCTGTATGTGTTACCAGATAGCGTGATGTCAAAAAAATAAAACCTAAATTGACAATATATCACTAGTATCGTGATGTATAGAAAAGCTCAATACAAATTGACAATACATAATAATCAATGTAAAATTTAATCTTAAAGTACATTTTAAATTATTTAATATAAAATAGTCTAATAAAGTGCTATCCTTTTGCAAGAGCACATAAATTGGATGACTGCTTTTAATAAGTGCCGTTCTCTTTTTTATTAACCTACTTTCAGGCAAATGCGTCGTGGTCTTTACAGCCTTTCCTTTAATGGCTACAGTGTATAAGTGTATCGCTGTCGATACCGTTTAATTTTTATAAATGTACTCGTATTTATGTTCATAGTTTATTTTTAATTACTTAGAGTGTAATTTACTTAATATCCTATCCTAATATTAACTAATGTTGACCATGGTCCTTTAGAAACTGGATGCCATAAAGATTTACCTTTAATCACATCATTTCATTCAGCTCAGAAACAGAAAGACATACTGAGAAACGGTTAGTGCTAAAGCTCTTTTAGATAATTAAGCCCAAAAAATATGGACTTAATAATAACTTTAATGTTAGTATTTTAATTACACAGTTAATACTCTCTATAATTCTTACTAAATATTGCTTCTTCTTGTAATTGATTAACTACTAATTTCTTGTTCAAAGGTCGAACTTACATCGAAAGAAAGACTACTTACTTTACCCCGTATCGTATCCAACAAACACTACTTACCTACTTTGCCTCGTGGCGTACCTCTGGGGTATTAAAACTAGTGACGTCACGAGCTAACTTAATACAAACGCGAGACAAAATGTAATACTTCTCAGTTTTTTCCCATTGGAGTAAAATTAATAATGCATATAAGAAAAAAAAACGGAATGCATACTCACAAAAGATAGGGAGGTTTCGAAGTACCGTAAATATTTAAGTACGCTCTGAGAAGTTACAGATACGGGTCATTAAGTTGTAAAAGTTACGCTTTCTTATATTTTCGAGATTGCTTTGAGATCGGCTCCTTGACTTCTTTTGTTTAAAGAGAATTTTATAGAATTTCATTCAAGCGTTTTCGTAGTATTCTTTTAGTAGAAGTTTAATTTGAAAATAAACAAAGACGAGTATTAATAATAGTGCCTGACCCAGGGCTTGTTAACGGTACCAAATTCCCAGTATAAGTATCGTTAAGTAACGTTAATTTCATAAAGATAACCTAGTAACGATACTACGGGTAATTTTACTTTGGTATCGAATTAAATTAATATCGGTAACAATGTATCGGTAAGAGTATCGACACTTTTACCGGTACCTACGAGCGATGTTGCCAACTCGTGCAGTGTACGGGAGCCGCGCATGACTGAACGGCAACGTCGCCCGCTGCGTCGTTCATCTGCGGTCGAGTTTCAGTGTAGTTGTAGTGAGTGATTATGACAGTAGACAAAAGTCAAGCCAATTTCAAAGCGCAATACTAGATTGACAATTTGATCAAAACTGTTGTCAACACGATAGCTTTGCTTGTATAGAGCTTGGGTGAAAAGAAAAGAGCTCTGGTTCGATCCTGAGGAACAGATTACTTTTTGTGTTTTTGTTATTTTTTCTTATTTTGTTTTGTACTATTATTATTCAATACGAGCTGTAGCTCGCGACTTCGTTTACGAAAAAAATGTAAAGTCGACAATTAAATTAATTAATTTAATAAATAAATTAATTAAATGGCTTTATCACCTCTAGAGTTAATTTTAGTTACATGTCATAAAACTATTAAGTTCAATATCGCACAACAGGGAGCGCTTCTTCTTACAAAACATTTCAAGTCATATCATCGGATCTCCGAAAATGTTTCTCATACAATTTAAAGTCATAATGATCAATCTTCATAAAAAAAAAATATTAATTGCAATTCATAATAATCACTAACATACATTTCATTTTTTAATCGATGAAAAAAAAACAAAGAAGATTATCAATTCGACACGTATGGTTTTTTTTGTATGATCACGCATAAATCAATTGGTTATCAATATCAGTCATGTATCTAACTGTTAAAGGTACGCACTTCACAGACACGAACTTGGTAGTGAGCCGTGCCTAAAAGATTGTTGTCGGAAACGTGCACGCTAAAATTGACCAAAACAACTTTGGGGACAGGGTATAACGTACAAATAATATTAACATATAAATAAATACTATTTAGTAATAGATTTTATCAAATGAAGGAGCAATTAAAAAAGAAAAACCAAAAAGAATTCTTGGCACAACCCGGTTTCGAACGCACGTCTACTTCATCAAAGTCGAGTGTTCTATACCCATAGCTATCGAACCTTAGTGAATTGTGTTGAAATTATGTATATATTATATTCCAACGAGTAAACATAATTGTCTATAAATCTTGATGGCAGGTAAGTGACTATTTATATTTTATTAAGCCAAGTAACTTAAATTCACCGTCACTGTTCACAGGTATTTAATTAAATTAAAATATTATTTTTAATTAAAAGTTAAATAGTATTTTTATTTAATTTTTAATTTTTCACTATTAGTTCATTAAATCACTATATATACCTATTATGTATTAAATAATTATATAAGTGTGTTATAATTTGACGACCTCGGTGGCGCGCCGGTAAAGCCAGCGGCTGCCGCGCAAGAGGTTGTGGGTTCGATCCCCACGCAGGACAATAATTTGTGAGATCCACAAATTATTGTCCTGAGTCTGGGTGTTATATGTGTCCGTTAATTGATGTTTGTAAAAGTCCCCGCGACACAGGGCATGATCCCTAGTGCGGGAGTTGTCTTTTTAAAAAGAAGAAAATAAAAAAAAATAATTGCAGTTATAATAAGATTGTGAGAAAAGGAATGTTATTTAAATTCAATTTATTTTTATGACTAAGTACTATCGAAGAAATTTCTCCTCGATCAGTTTCTAAACAAATTGCCTTAAACAGCCACTGACAGTGTGACACGCACACATAGATACAAACTACCCAATGAGGTTGCATTAATTTCTTAAAGCCCCGCTAAGACACGCCCCTAAAATATGCCTGTTTCTTAAGTATTAATTAGTTGCGGTTCACTCTCCGGTTATTGACAACGCGCTATTTATTTTACGCACTCACGACTTGGTTTTTGTTTAACGGACTTTTAGAATTAAGCAGAATATATTCGGTATGAGATTGATATTATTTAGGTATACGTGAAAATGATAATCACGACTTTTTCTCATGTAATACTTATGGTCGAGCAGGAACTTCCGTGATTGTACATAGTTCAACTATTAATGCAGTCCAGTCTAAGTTCGAAAGATGGCTCTGTTTAATATTAATTAATTAAATTGAAATATATTTTAATAGACGGAACCGACTGCAATGAAACAAAACCTAAATATAACTTGAAGTTACTTTCAATCGTCTACTATATAAAAATAAGTCGGATTTTCCTTCTTGACGCTATAACTCCAGAACGCACGAACCGATTTCCACGATTTTGCATTCGTTGGAAAGGTCTCGGGCTCCGTGAGGTTTATAGCAAAGAAAATGAACAGATAAGCGGGAAAATAATGCCCATGCGAAGGCGGCACGGATCGCTTTCGTACTTTTTACGTGATGCTCGAACAAATTTTAGAACACAGATATACAGTTACAGACAAACAGACAAAAATTCCAAAACTGCTGGAAATGGGTTCTATTGGTTGTCTTGTAATACCTTGGCTATTTTTTTTAATGTACAATAACGACTTTTCTACAGTTTTATGATATTAATATTATGTATAGATTATTATAGTGGAAAGAGTTATAATGACAATTAACGGTGTTTCTATGGTAACGTTAGCAAACTTTGACTTACAGTATTGTTACTTTTTACCGGTAAATCATCGATAGCGATAAGTCAACTTACCGGTAAAAATCCACCCAATTAACGATACCTGGCTTAACGATACCTCTACAAGTAACGTTACCATAGTATGATGAAGGTATCGATACCTCATTTTTAACGGTATTCAGAGCCCTGGCCTGAACTAACCCTTATAATCTCGACGATGTTTTCAACTCTAGTTACATGATGCATACTATGTAAAATCACTGTAGTATGCGTTTACCGAGAACAAGATCGTGGATTAGTATCCCTAGTAAGACATTGTTTTTGTGCGATTCGGAACAGATGTTTTGTCAATTAGGCGAAATGACCATTATACCCGTGTGGTGACGGAGTAAGAATACAATATGTCACTACCCCATCTCATCCCATGGGTGTCGTAAAAACCAACTAAGTGAATGTTATCTGTACGAAATAAAAAGAAGGAAAACTTGAAATTAAACTTTATACCAATCCGTCTGATTAGTAGGCCAAGTATCCCTCCGTCACCGGAGGAGGCCCGTCCCTGCAGTGGGACATTAATGTGCTGTTATGATTCTAACTACATAATATATTTGTACTGCATTAATTAGTCGTCTTCAAGCGGCTAAGTGTTATAAAAATAAAGAACCTGCCTATAAATATTTTATTGAATTTCATTATAGAGACATGACGGTCCGGTCAAAATTGAGATGAAAGGGCGGGATGTACTGCTAATTAATGGATTAGACTAAGCCAAAGAGGGGCTGGCTTTGTAGTCGAATGAGATTCACTTTTAACGTGGAAATAGAAAATACATTTTGAAAATCTTATTATTCATTAATGGGAAAAGAAAATTCGTTACATTTTAAACGTAATTTTATTTTAAGAGTGTTATTTTAGGGCTATTTATGTGTTTTCGACTTAATTGGCGATTCGTAGAACCAATACTTGGATCGTGTCATTGCCCTTTAATCTCGTTATTCAAAATCAATGTAGGTTATTAATAACAAATTTTAGCTATATTTTCCTAAGGTCATTGCACCTGAATTCTAAGGGCCAGATTCAGAGACCGCACTTTGTCTTTACTTTAGCAAAGTCTAGTTATTATCTCTGAATTTGAACAACATTAAAGTAATTTTTCGCATGAAAAAGTTTACTTTCATTATTTATTACTACAAAGTAAACTTTTCATGCGAAAAGATTACTTTAATGTTGTTCAAATTCAGAGATAATAACTAGACTTTGCTAAAGTAAAGTCAAAGTGCGGTCTCTGAATCTGGCCCTAAGAAATTTCACCAATCCATTTGCCACATCACCGTTGTTTGTGAAACACGTTTTGTGTTTTCGCTGGTATTATTTGGGATACCGTGGAGTTTTATAATGATTTTTGCTTATATCATTTATCTCATACTACTACCCTCCCTGGCTTCGCACGAGTACAACGCTTATATGTATTTTATAATACAATATTATGCATGTATTATACGAGTACATATACCTAAGCCTTCCTCTTGAAACTCTCTATTTATTAAAAAAAGTTGCTTGAAAATCCGTTTCGTAATTTTAAAGATTTAACTAAATATAAATAGGACGGACAGACAACGGCAGCGAGTTTGGTTTGTACTGTGTGTTATTGCTATTTAGGATTATGTATATGTATATTCAAAAACTGTTGAACGCCAAGTACGACGATTCTTAGCAACCAGCTTTGCTTTGTCCACATTCAAGCATATCTTAATACATGCTTCTCATTCCCAAACAAAGAGAATTAATTTACTACAGATATGCAATTTCAATATCTATCATTATAGTATAATCTTTGCCAGTAAGTCGATTATCATACTGTTCTACATATGATAGTATTATTAGTACTTCAAAGGGTAAGCTGATAATCGATACATAATAATACGTAGTTTATGTTGCATAATTTAAATCTGTATGGCGATGTATTCCAAGGTGAAATGCAAGGTATTAATTACTAATATTTCTAATGTTTGCTTTATCAGTAGAATTGAATCATGTAACTCTGTGATTGGGAAAAACCTTTCTGTATTATATTTTACATCTGAAAAATCAGTTTATCTCCACACATGTTAAGTTACTCCTGTGTTAAATTTCTCTCTATCCTTCTAAGCTAAAAGTACGTTATAATCAAACTCGTCTAAAATACCCGGTTAACTATAAATAGCCTTGAAACTCTCTATTCCAGTAACCTATAATTTCCCCCATTATACTTTCATAGAAACCTCGTCAATTTCCTACTAATAAAAATTAGTCACTATTTTGCAATAAATAGTCACTATTTTTCCATAAAGCATTATACTAATGAATACATAACAACTCGTTTTACCAGCGACGTTGAATTAAATATGAGGATATTGAAGTCGGTACTGGAAAGCGTAATTGAATTTATCGAACTGTACCTATTGTATTGTTCATCGGGAATTTATCTCGTCTTAGCTATTGTTTTATCGCTTCAATAAACTCAACGAAAAGACTAATGGAAGCGTGTATTGGTGGTATTATGTCTACAATACTAACATGACCTGAATGTGAGTTTAAAACAACGTGGATTGGGTTATAATGGAGTTTATAGTGTATAGTTTTGGTTGAGTTTCGTTGTAGTAGTGAAAACATATAGACTTTTTTAAAACAATGTGACTATGTGGACGATGAAAACCGCGGGTATAATTAACTGTTGACTGAAAAAGACTTTGTCATTACTTTGCTAGTTTGATCAAATAGCCATATTACGCTAAAACATCTCATGTTTAAGAAGTGTTGGCTTAGCTCACCTAAAATAAGTTTTACAAATCCCAAGTAGAATCTCTATACTCGTACTAAAAGCTTGCGATTAGGTCTGGCAGTATTCCATGTTAAAATAAAAAAACATGGTAAGCAGAGAAAAAACCGAATATAATCAAGAGCCTGACGACGGCGACGGTGCCTAAGCTGATTGCTATAGAATTAGTATAGTATTTTTATTTTTGGTAGTATGTTTGATAATTTTAGTGATATACGAGTATACCTGGGACAAGAGCAAGTGTGTGTGTGTGTGTTTAAATAATTCTCCTATTAATTTATAGGTCTATGATCTTCTTTTCAGCACCATTTCTTAATCAATAGCAACATATTATTTTATTCCCATTCATAAACTCAACACACAATAAACTAGATCAAACCAGACAAAAATAAAAAAGAGAATGAGACATTCTTAAAATAAATTCTACAAAGGCATTTAGGATTAGTCATTAATATCAGCTATTAGTCCCTCGAATTGGGTTTGGGCGGGATGGGTATAAGGTTAACACCCCCTAAAAGGTTATCTATTAAGACCAGGTTAATGTTTTGTAAATAGGTTAAACAAGAGATTTACTCACGAAAAATAATTTTCGAAATTTAAATTGTTTTCTTTACTAATTGCGCGTCAAATCTCGACTGCTCGTGATTTGTCAAGGTAAACTAAGTTTAACTTTTCTTTAATCTTTTTGCGCTGACAACTCCCAGTAAATTGCGGTCTGACAAGAGATTTTTAATTTTATTTTTAAATGAAAAGTTATACAATTTGAGGTACACATTTTTATTTGGAACTTATAGAAGGCTTGGAGGAAAATTTAAGGTATTGTAGTATTTAATAGAACTGTAAAGTAGGTACCGTTTTAACACGTTCCCAGTGCAGTGTACCATATATGGTACACATGCATTGTTTAATTATTGTGTCTGCTGGCGGCACTGTGAAAGGGTTAAGAGACGTCTGAATCGGACCTATGAATGTATTCATGGAATGCAAGTCATTTAATGTAACGGTATTATTTTTCATCAACTTAAAAATGAAACAACGGTCATTATCTATAACTAAGACTTGACATAAAACCCGATACCAACCAGCCTAGCTAGCAAGGACTGATTCCGAGAAAGAGAGAGAAAGAGTATCTTGATTTTCTACATTATTTAGAGTATCCCCGTAGTGGCCTGCTTAGATGTTTGCACATCTATATTCAAACTATCGTAAAAGAAATAAAGTAAGAAATAAACAACATAAAAATTTAATAAAACTTCTCCTTGGCGTTATTTTTATAGGATTTACTCTACGTAAGAGGTTTTATAGTTCAAATGATGCTGACAAACGCGTTCCAGTTTATGCCTATACAGAGTAAGGGCATACTTTCAAATATGTAAGAACAACCTTTTATAATACTAGAGACTGTAATACTGAAAAGAAACAAAAGAAGGCTATGACCTTTTTAAAAATGAAATAAATAGTTTGAATTTCAATGTTTTTCTTTTGAGGACTATAAGCTGTCCCTGTTGGTCTACTAGTACTAAGATAGGCATGCGAATTGGTTTATAAGGCAAATTTATAATGAATTGTTTATTTGAATGACATGTAATAGCCAACAGTATGTAGCGCCAGGTATGTAAAAACAGGCCCTTGTAAGTAAATGTTACTGTTACTAACACTTTAAACAAATCGGTTGTAAAATCTATGCTTCCTTAGATTGTCGTTCTAGTTCACCTCCTTATTGCCCACCGGGGCAATACGGGAAACGGAATATGAAGGGTCTATTTTGTAAATGTAATTGTCATTATTTATTCATAAATGTAAGTCCTGGATAGCATTGGGCCGGGATTCGTTTCTCTCGGGAAATTGTTAGCTAGAATTTTGGAACATAAAATTTTCAAGACGGGTACATTGGGTCCAACGGCGTATTTGTTTATTCATGTTATTTGTGTTGCTTAGGCAATAAAACAAGGTAGTTTACTATTGTACGAGTAATAAAATATCAAAATTAATCGGTTAAAAATTTACTTAGGTTTAGGAATCACGGGTCTTTGTCACTTGTTAAAGAAGGTTTTTGTACCTTTATTTACTTATTTTGAACTTTACTTGGTTAAAGCAAAAAGCTCTATTTCAAGGTTTGCACTTGCATGTTATTATGTTCAGGGATTACGAGGGCCTGTAAGTTTTTTTTAATTGGCCTACCAAAATGGCTATGAGGCCTGATGTTAAGCATCCAATAGAGTCCAAGAATGGCGAGCACCATGCCAGCTACAATATTTGTAGAGGCATGAATGGCTCCACTATGGCGGCTTCAGAAGATGCTTTTAGCTTGCTGAAATTAGAAAAGCACGCCAATCTGTACTAATCAAGTACCTAACACTTAGTAATAATGGTTTACCTTTAATAATAATAATTTCTCACTAATTAATACGCATAACAACGTAATATTCTGTTATAAAATAAAGTAGTTGTAAGTTGTAATGTCAATTTATGCTCCGTCAGGTAAAAGGCGTTATGAAGCAAACTCTTCTTGTTAAAACTTTACAAACTCTGTAAAGTAAGATCGTATGAAACTTTGATTATCTATTATGTAGCTATTTTATCTTCAAGTAAATACTTTAATAGTTACACACGTATTTATGAAAGATAGGATCATCGTTCAGAAAGAGCAAATGCTTAGCATGTAGCTCTTAGAAACGACGGCATGTATGAAAAATTTATGAATGTTGACAAAACAGCAGGCTTTTAAGGCTCATAGTACATGTCTCTCATAGCTCATGTCATGTAGACGACCTCTGTGGCGCAGTCGGTATATTACATGGCTGTTACGCTGTTGTTGTTGTCTCGGGTTCGATTCCCGCTTAATGCAAATCTTTGTGTGCATGTACATGATTGTTTGCATTGGTAAGTTGATGTTCATGCACACAAAGATTTGCATTAATCGGGAATCGAACCCGAGACCTCTGCGTAGTAGTCGTGTTATACAACCACTACGCCATAGAGGTCGTCAACATCATGTGGAATTTATAGCATTTATTTTATACATTATGTCGTGACGTGACAATATTATGTACACTTATGGACTTACAATAACACACAGAATTTGACAATGTTTGAATAAAGAACTAACTCATCACTTTGTGAATAGAGTACTCTTGAATATAGTTTTGAATTAGACCTTTGTATGCGTAGGTGTCGTGTTGCAAGCTTAAATGCGAAAGTTGAAACCCTATATTGTTGACTGACCTTTTCTCGAGGTCTTTGAGGCGAAATGTTTTATAAGTTGTATGTTTTAGCTACCCACTAGTGGTCTTGTCTTTAAGGTCTGGGAATATCTCTATTAGAAAACAGAATGTCTATTTCAGTCTGGTTTTTGTTAAATGAAAATGCTTTTTCATTAAGCTAAAACAATTCCGCTATTTTAATAAGGTAAAACGCCTTGAACCTTGGTGACCATGGTTAGTTGTATCTAAGCATAATACTTCTCTTTTCTCCTTGATATAAATTTCACATGGTGTTGAGGTTCTTTTTTTTGCCTTCCTCCTGCACTTGCCCTATTCACGTTTTTTCCCCAATCTTCATATGAGTACAGTCACGAGCAATAATATAATTTTACACGTTGTCAAATTTTCTAAACTATCTAAACTTCTATCTAGACATCAGAATATCAAAATTAATTCTTAATTTAGAAAAGGTTCCGTACAGTTTTACACTAATCTTCGAATATTAAGTTTTGGATTGGCAGAACTTTAGATAACCTGTTTTACAAAATGTGAAAAAGTGTACATATTATTGCCCGTGGTACATACGGCCGTCGATTCCGAGTTATTACTTACCTGTCCTTTCAGAGGAAAGTTATTGAATGTGTGGGTTTTTTTTGTAAGATGAATTCGAGGTAGCTCGTAAAATTAGTTGTTAAGAGCTTTAACTCAAGCCTTATCTTTCTAATTTTAATAATATTATAAAGAAATATTTGCCATCGTTTTTTAAATAATTATCCCGTAAACACAGCAAGATTAAGCATACGAGCGCAATTATAATTTCTAGGTTAGTCTTCAAAACTTAACTGAAACTGGGGCAAGTGGCAACATTATATTATAACAAGATGCTGATAAACGTTGTTAAATCTATAAGAGCTCTTCGTGTGATAAAAGAGAAGAATACATAATACATGCATAATACATACACACCTCATTTCATTCCATGGGTGATGTGGTTTCACATAAATAGTGTCAGTCACACTATAAAGCCCGTGGGACAATCATAGGCTGTTATGATGATATCATATCAAAACTTTTATGTATTAGTAACAAGCATAGGTATGCGATAAGAGTCTTACAACTAAGTTATACACAAGAAATAGTCTCAAATGTTGGTAGTTGAACAACTTTACGTAATGTTTAAAAAGAAAATAGATCATGATTACAGCCTATGGATAATGTTCCCACTGTAGACAAACCTAGCTTACTTATAACTACCATGTTGGTCAAACGCATTCGTACAGGATTTTATAATAACTTTTTTTATGAAAAGAGATACGGTTACGTTATTTTAAATTAAGCTTTATTTTAACAATTTATAAACAAAATACTAAAATATTAAATAAGAAACAGTGAGAACAAGAAAATAAAATATTTGAGAGAATATATGGTATCCAAACATTCATTATTCGTTGCTTTTTCGTCCAATGTAATCGTACTAAAAGGCGGGAGTGCTATGTCACAAAACAAGCCACTATTTGTATGCAAATTCACTCTGTACCGCCTTTGTTTGCCTTAGAAAAATGGCTTTATTATACTTGTAAAAGTTTTGGTAAACGTATAGGACGCTGGTTAATTCTCCTTGTTCCTAATTTGAACTTTTTTGTATTTCTTTTTCGTATTCGATTTTGTGATCAAAATGTGATATTCAACCTGCCAGTCATGTGGTTAAAGGGAGCGTTGCACTATGTCCTTGGGATCAAAGATGAACAGGGATCGGTTGAATTGGTCTGAATGTTTTTGTATAAGTACATGATATTGAAAACGCATTACAATAGACGATATATTTTTAAGTATGTATGTATGTTTTGCAACTAATTATTAGTTTGTTTAGAATTAGATATAAAGAGTGGTGTTTTATATATTGTGTGTATTGTCATGAACAATTTTTTTTAAATTTAATAAACCAAAGGATGCATTAACATAACTTGAACTTTTACATTGTTCTACAGACGAAAACTACAATAATTATTATAAACGCTACTGATAATATTATAAAAACTTAACGTCCAACATAACGATTGACAACTGTGATATAATAAAAACTTATTCTATTATTTTAAAGGATCCTGCACTATGTCTGTAACAAAAGAAACAATAAGCCACACACCAAACACATTACACGCCATTTCTCTTCGCCCTAGTTAAACTTGTTCTGCAGAATGTCAGACAAAGCAACGGAACATGGGTTATGACGCCCATATAAATGGAAATTGTCGCGATTTAACTTGCCTGAGTTACACTCTACTTTCGGAAATGACAATGCAAGCGCTGGCATCATGCTAGTGCGAGATGTTTTGTTCGCTTTTCAAATTAAATGTATATCCTTCTTTGTAGTTTATAGTTTATTAAGAAATAAAATACGTTGTCTTTGGCTATTTTATGCAATATCAATGTATAGGCTATTATTTTCTTTCGGTATTTATTCTATTAGAATAACACATTTGCCACATTTTGTAATACTATGTATATTTTATTTGCAGGTAAGTCTTCTGATCGATACAACTGTACTTGTAGCAACTGAATGGTATGAAAATTGTTAATATTTTGTCATATTCAACAGTGTAACAATAAACAAGACAGTTGAAATTTTAAGTAAGGAAAAAATTAATAACTCCAAGCAAAGCGTAGTTTTGTTCATTTATATTATAGTACAGAAAATTAAAAAAAAAAAACTTGTAACTTTTAAAGTTTCTAGTACCACTTAGATTTAATCAAAATACATAATTAAATGTTCAAGTTTCTAATTACTTAGAGTTGCCATACAAAATCAATTCCCATAGGGGATGTAAGATGGCTTGTGTTAATTGAACTGAATCAAAGTATTTTGAAAGTAATTAGCAAATGGGGATTAAGTTGTCATTATTACTTACTGTGTAAATATAATTACTTTGATGCAAGAGGTCTCAATAAGGTTAAAAGGTTTTAACCTATATTCTAACCTCATATTAATATCACATTGATAAACTCAGATAGACTGTAATTAAACAACGCCCATAATAATACTTAAGTAATTTCATTAATATGGATAATACGCTCTACTTTCCTCTATGAAACTTATTTTATTGTATGGTAATATTTTCTACATAAATCCACCTTGGAACTCTCTGAAAATTTACCAACATAACCCGCATGGTCGATTTTGCCCAAAAATAAAATGTTTTGAAAACATTTTTATATTCTTTTGCAAATAATGTAGTTTCTTAAGATTACATTAAAAAAAAGTTAAGTGATTCGTAAAAAAAGAGTCTAACGGATGTCTTCTTAGACTTCCGTTAGACTCGTTTTACGAATCACTCATAATGCGATAAGTTGATAATACTTTATGTCTTTAATCACTTTAAAGAGAACGCCCACATGAAATACCCTAACTCAATTTACTAGCACAATATTAAATGTTCAGTAACAATATTTTCGGGGACATATTACTGGGAACATGAATATTCATGTCTATACAAACTAAGCAACTCCTATCTGAGAGCGCGGTGCATTGACCGATCACTGTTGCGTAAACCAATGTTACATAGTACATTGTAGAATATAAATTTATGAAAATGTGTGTATATTTTCTTGTTAAATTGTGCAAATGTTTAAGAATTAGTTTCATTTGTATATTTATAACCGGTTAATTATACATCAGATTTAAAACTGAGTAAGTAATTATGTATTAGTAAGTGCTTAAAGTAGATTTGGCGGTCTAATCACAAAAATATGATTTCACCCAGACAACCTCGATTGATATAAAAAATGGCGTTAAAAAAGACAAACATAATACATTAAATGACTTTTAGCCTATAAGTGGACTTCCATTCCACCACCATTTTCATAGTGTAGATGAATTAAACTTTACGTGTAATCGTGCCTCACAGTCCGTCATTACATTTGTAACGACGACCTCTGTGGCATAATGGTTACATTACATGGCTCCCGTTCGATTCCCGCTCAATGCAAATCTTTGTGTGCGTGAACATGATTGTTTGCATAGATCTGAGTGTTTCTGTGTGTAATAATTATGTACCTATGTATTTACATAAAAAAGTATATAAGTATTAATATCCGTTGTCCTGTTACCCATAACACAAGCAGGTTATGCCTAGCTTATTTTAGGAACAGATGATGCTGTGTAGAGAAGTCCGTAAATATTTGAAACAATTTTTTGTATAAAGCTTTAGTATGAAGTATTATACTAAGAATTGAGTCAATTAACAGAGTATTTACTTTTGTGTACAGTAAAATGTAGTAAGTAGATACTCTTTGTAAGCTTTACAGAACTATTATTAGAAACACGACAAAATCAATTCTTCAAGTATTTTGATCCCCCGAGAATGAGACGTTGGCCTTCCGAGGTTTTCCTCCAATCCCAAATTATTATCGATTACCGCCATTTCTGTCGAACTCGTTATTTATGTCCTGTTTTATATAAAGGGGAAAATACTTAGAAGTAATCAATTTATTTTACTAATATTGTTGTTATAAGTGGAAAAGGTTTTGACCAATGGTTACGGGGTGTGATTTATTGGTTCACTTATAGAGGTGGTTTGTAACCCAGCTTGGTTTTCATGTTTACATGTAACACAGTGTGAAAGTTCAACTTATGTTATCTATCAATCTTTCTTTGTATTACTGCTATGCTTTAATACTTGCTACTACTACCATACACTACCTTACCACTACGCCATCTAGAACCAAACTATATCAGTACAGAGATGAACAGAGTATGCATAAAAAGTTCTAGACATGGAAAAATACTATTATTGTCTATAGATAACACCTAGACCATCTTAAACTATCACGTAGCGTATCTCCGTAGCAGTTTTGTACTATTACTACTACGTAACAGAGGTCGCCTACGCTTTGACTTTTGATGAAATAAAGCTCAGAAAAGGACACCATCTTTTGCAAAAAACTTCGAAGAAGCAGTAAATATAGAATATACGTTTATTTCGAACTCCATTATTGTTAAAGTTAACCTTAGAAAACTTTTAATAACGGCACTTGATTTAAAAATAAATAAACACTTATTTCGGGAAAAAGTAAAGTAATTTTATAGGTTTGTTTGGCTTTGGTTGAAGGCATAGGTCTTCTATTGTTCGAAAGTAATGAAGGTCATTTATAAGAAGCTAATGTGTACCCAATAATGGTGTCAATAATGGTTATTATTACAGTGTAAATATAAGCTAACAAGGTCGTCTCGAGTTTGCCTTTTTAGAATTCTAACCTAACATTGTTAAATACCGTTATCCGTGTGGTGACGGAGTAAGAAAACAATATGTCACCACCCCATTTCATTCCATGAGTGTCGTAAAAACCGACTAAGGGAATAACCGTAACTACTATCTTTACGAAATAAAAAGAAGGAAAACTTGAAATTAAACCCTAAACCAATCCGTCTGGCCAGCGTGGTATTAGTAGGCCAAGTAACCCTCCGTCACGGGAGGAGGCCCGTCCCTGCAGTGGGACATTAATGGGCTGTTATGATGATGAATGTGTACCCAATAATGGTTTCAGTTATTATTATTACAGTGTAAATATAAGCTAATAAGGTCGTCTCGAGTTTGCCTTTTTGGAATTCTAACCTAACATTGTTAAATACACAACGGTATATTCTGTAGCTCAATCACTTGAATATCATAGTTTATTGCAGTTATGCTACATGCACTAGTTTCTCCTAGTTTCCAACATAGTATGTATGAATTCATGACGTATTTATGTCGCAATCATTGGATCTTTAATAATACACGAATGGTGAAGCAGTACAATGGCAAGTTTTCCTTACATATCTTGTTCCGGGGATCAGCCAAATTAGCAATATGATATTTCACACTTATCCTCATACATTCACACAAAGCCATCTAGTCCCAAACTATGCAAAACTTGTACTATGGTTACTAGACAACGGATAAAAAAAAAAAAAAACTTTTTTTTTGTAAATACTTACATTATTACACATAGAAAACAGCAATGCAAACAATCATGTTCATGCACACAAAGATTTACATTGAGCGGGAATTGAACCCGAAACCTCTGGGTAGCAGTCATGTTGAATAACCACTACGCCACAGAGGTCGTCAAAAATGACGGGAATGGAGTAAACCGATTTCATAACACCATTCATTCTCTTCATCCATGGACTTTTCATAGATACCTTTGCCTCCACACCTAGGCTGCATTTGCACTTTCTATCAGGCTTTCCACAGTCATAAAGCTGTGTTTTATGTTAAAAAAAACTACAAAGCACATTTTCTTTGAAGTCCTGCAAAGAAAATAGCGTGATAAGAAGTACCTAAAAGCATGTATAGCTGTCACAGCTTTGTGGTATCCCGCACAACAACTGATATCAATAAATCAGAGATTATTTAAGTGTGTTTAGTCACGCGATAGGCACCAACAGACTGCCTTGAGAAGGACCTCACTCCTTATCTAAGACTCAAAACATTAAGCTTTCTTTGTTATACTTAAACTCTTGAACAAAAGTATTAGACTAATGTGCCTTAATATTAATAAATAGAAGCTATTTTGCTATTTAGACGTTGTATATCTTTTTGAGAAATTATTTTAATGGATTATAATTTAAAGATGGAGAGTAGTACCTTGTTGGTTTAGTTCTTTACAATTTAATAAATTGTTCAGCGTTAATGATGTGGATAGACTATGGTCTTCAAATGCTGAGAAGCATGCGTTGACTATCTAAGCCGACCTCATTGACGTGTAGCTACTTTATCTTTCTGATTAGCCATGGTTTATGTCTTACTTACGGATTTAATTTCGTTACTTTGTACTCTATTTAACTTACTATCAGGTGACCAGAACTTGCTTTCACCATTGTTTCATTTAAAGAATATATTTTTAATCTTTCCAATAACCATTTTATCTGAAATAATTCCAAAATAAAAGAAAAAATAAATAGTAAATATACGAATAGACGTGACATTATTGATGACACACAAAGAATTAGTTACATAGATTTCCCGCCATATATTGCGGAAAAAATATGTGCAAAGCATTGTGATCGAAAATATATTACAATAGAAATGTAGGAAACTCAAGGACACAATAAACGTACAAACCGCTTTTTGTACTTAAAGGGCGCTGTCAGTTCCCGCCAAAGGCTAGTTTCTTTGTCTCCCTATTGCTAAATGTAACAATACGTTGAATTCTATTGTCGTGTATTATGAAGAATAAAACGCGTGTACTATAGTAAAGAATAAAGGTTCAATAGTTCCGTTTTGTTTTATTTATTGCTAAGTGGGGTGATTGATCTAAGAATACAGACTGCCACAATTCTATTTTCTTCCACGGATGTCAATAGCGAGTACGGGACTACAAATAGCATAATATTGTTCATTGAAAAAAAAGTTGAAAAAGAAAAAGAAAAGTTTAACGTGATCCCTTGTACCGTATATCTAACCGTTTTCTCAATAACTCGGGTAGGTTCGTGATCTGATAGACCTGAATATGAAATAAGTAACTTGATAATAAGTTTACTCCGTGTGAAGACGGAGTAAGAATACAATGTTACCCCATCTTATCCCATGGGTGTCGTCAAAACCGACTAAGGGACTATCCGTGAATGATATCTTTACGAAATAAAAAGGAGGAAAACTTGAAATTAAACCCTATACCAATCCGTCTGGCCAGCGTGTTATTAGTAGGCCAAGTATCCCTTCGACACGGGAGGAGACCCGTCCCTGCAGTAGGACATTAATGGGCTGTTATGATGAATAGGTTTTGCTATAGACAACTTCCACACAAGAGACCGATCCCGGAGTCGTGATGTGTGACAATTAATGGACTCAAAGTAACATAACTACATAAAGGTTTAAAGCGATCATTTAAGAATACAAATAACTTACTTGCCATGGAATCGTGAAATCGTGCATGACAGCAACATATATGACTGCTTTGTTACCTCCTAGACCTAATCTTATGCGATACTAGCTGATCCGTGCCTACTTCGTTGGGCGGCGAAAAGAACGCGTCCTTTTTTTAATCATATTTATTAATGCTTCACTCTTATTAGTCATAGTGATACTATATTACCTATGACACTCCTCGATAAAAAAGACTATTTAACACATAATTTTTTTTAAAGATCGGTTCAGTAAATCCAGAGATTACGCCCTACAACGTCACAAACACACAAACTTTACCTCTTTATAATATTAGTATAAAATACTTTATTCGGCACATAACTAAAGATAACACTAAACTTTTGTGTTCAACAAATGAATGGGCCAATCCGGTGATTAGCTAATAGAGCAAAGACAACGTATTGATCTCGTACCCGGAACTTCGCAGACTCGAACAGTAGCTTGTTCCAAATTGACAGAAATTCGTTGCAGTCAAGGCTTCATTTGCATTGAGAACAGTTTGCCTCGTCTGACCGTATCTGAATACTCCCTAGAGTCAGTATTTGCATTGTATCCCAATTAGTTTTTACGAGCTCTCTAATTTGGCATTCTGGGTTGAATGGTATTTGAATAATTTATTATATAACTTTCTTAAATCTCTTACTTTCTTTTTAAACAGACCAGCACAAGTTTTCAAGTGTTATCTTTTGATGGACCATTGAATGATGTTGTAAAAACTTGCCGCAGTAAATTTACAAGTGCTATATGTGCATGCACATAAATCACTTGTAAACTTACAAAAAATTAATACTTATAGATCTGTAATTAAACAGAGAAGGAGAAGATAAATTCCTATTGTTTATACAAAACACCAGTCAGTTACTATTTAACCTAACCTTTTTGTTATGGTAATACGTGGTAGCCAAGAATAGATAAGGTCATCAGCTAAATTAATTCAAATCGTTTTTTTAAAGCTAAACAAAAGTATTTTTTTTTTCCAATGTCTAAAATAATAATAAATAATTTTCACCTTTACGAAAATGATCACGGAATTATCCCTAATAACTTTCTACCTAGAAACATATTCTAAGACGCTGGACTAATATATCCAGCTAAGACCTTACTAGTTAGACAGTTTATTTATAGTACCAATATAAAACAATGGGTACACTTAAAGAAATGAACAGAACAAAGATTGAATGTGGGTAGTAATAACTATCTACACTCGAGAGCAAAAGTTCCGGGTCACTAGCATTTACTTCAATATCTTGAAAACGAATAAAGCTATCGTATTGAAATAAATTGAACTTTATAGACAATTTAATGTTACTAAAATAAAATGCATTACATTTACTACTGACCATTTATTTTATTATGTTTAAAAGGACAAATTAAAAATGGCGTCATTTTGCTTGTAAAACCAAAACTGAAAATATTGATTTTTTTATGTTTACAAGTAGTTTTAACACGGTTTAGTACTTGGTATTACCCCCACGTGATGTCTGGACTGCTGCAATGCGATTTGGCATGCTGTACACCAAGTTTCTGAAACACTGTTGGGGAATGTTCTCCCATTCCTCTACCAATGCATGTTTCAAGTCACTAAGCGTAATTAAAGGAGGATCTTGTTGTCTTACCCGTCGTCCGAGCTCGTCCCAGGCGTGCTCGATTGGGTTGAGGTCGGGGCTACGTGCTGGCCACACCATGGGACGAATATTCACCTCATCAAGGTAGTCTTGCACTACACGAGCAGTGTGGGGACGGGCGTTATCCTGCATAAAGATGGCATTCTCACCAAGTCTTGCCATAAATGGACCGACGTGCTCGTTGAGGATTTCATCCACGTATCTTACGCCATTAAGAGTACCGTTTTCGATCAGTACAAGCTCTGTTCGGCTTTCCGCAGAAATTCCAGCCCACACGAGTACCGAACCACCACCGTATGACACCTTTTCTTCAATACAGGCTTGCATAAATCTTTCTCCTGGTCTTCTGTACACCTTTGCCCTTCCGTCGTGTGTATACAGCATAAATTTTGATTCGTCCGAGAATATGACATTTGACCAATTTTCAATCGTCCAATTCGAGTGTTCGCGTGCATAAATTCGTCTTGCTATACGATGGTGTCTCTCGAGTTTCGGACCATTTGCGGGTCTAAATGGTTTCAAATTACCTTCAGCAAGTCGCCGTCTTACAGTCCAAGCAGAAGGGCTGCTTCCACCAAGTCCTAAAAAATGATGAGTCAGTGCTGTTCCCGTAAGAAACCGATTTCGTAGCATAGAGTTCACTAAATATCGATCTTCCCGTGCCGTCGTACACCTGGGTCTGCCTGTTGTTGGTCTGCGTAGGTTCAAACCAGTTTCTAGAAACCGCTGGCGAACACGCTGAACTGTAGACAACGATACACCGACTATTCTTGCTGTTTCTCGCTGACTGCTCCCATTTTCCAGAATCGTGAGGATTCTCGTACATTCCTCAGGTGTGAGTGACATAATTACCACTTTAATAATGACTATTGGATACCTGGATGACTCCTTATAAATACATTTTATGACAGAACAAAAACAAAAGCAAAAACAGTAGTGAAAATTAGAAGTTCTGATTTAAAAAAAATGGATCTTTTTTTTTATAACTTTTTTAATGCCATTACTTACCGCCAATCAATAAGTTTTTATATGTTTAATGAAAGATTATTAAATTGTCTATAAAGTTCAATTTATTTCAATACGATAGCTTTATTCGTTTTCAAGATATTGAAGTAAATGCTAGTGACCCGGAACTTTTGCTCTCGAGTGTAAGATCTACTCTATACAATTGTGGTTAGGTTTCAAAAGATAAAGATTGCTTTTCTACTAGCGATGCTCTTAGACTTCGAGAGCTTCATTTATTCTATAGAGCGTAACCGAAGCGCGAAAGTGCTACAACTATGGTGCCAACGCATACAGTGTACTGTTGAAAGTCCAACTAAGTCACAAATAGCAAATCATCAGTAACCAAACCGCTCAATTATGTTCCACTGCAGGGCCATCCCTGCAGTGGGTCCTATAGTAGTAGAAGAAAAGAAGGCGTACGAATTTCAGGCTGACCAGCCGAAAAGGATTTTAAGTTAGTTTTCCTTATTTTATTTTCAAAGAGATAAAAGTGTGTAGTTCTTGCTAGAAGTAAATATTATGACAAAACTAGCTAGCGATGACCTACGTTGTATAAGTGACTTAGAAAATGTTATTCTACACCCTAAACTATATTCCCTTCAAAATTCATTCGTAATCTTTCACGAAAAAACTACTGAATGAATTTTGATGAAAGATGGATAGATGTATGTTACTCTTGTAACAAAAGCTTTGATGATATTCTTCATCAAAGCTAATTCATAAGATCCTAATAAAAATTCCAAATGACGAGACCGTAAGTTTTAAAGTTGCGGGGTTGTGTCAAAATCAACTTTGCAAAAGTATTTTGAGAAAATATTGATGCTGTTAAGTATTCATAAAGTCACAAGCTTCCGCAAAATTGAACTTTTTGTAAATATTCTATTCTATGCTGTATAAAACTTTTTGCTATTCCACGAAGAGTATTTCGACACTAGGCGTTTTTACGTATTTATATTGAATGCAGAATGTGTATGTATATTAAAAATATCTGGATAAAGAAAAACAGAACAAAATCGTTTTTGTGTAACGCTACAGCTAAATAGTGAAAAATAAAATTGCAGGGCACCCAACACAGCGACAAAAATGTCAAATCAAAATTGCGAGATACCGTAAATCCTATGCAAAAAGCCTAGAATTATATGGGAGACAAAAATATCCCCAAAGCTGAAATCATTTAAGGAAACTTGCAATCCCTAAGCTTATTTAACTGTACCGGAACATGTTGCATGAATAAAACAAAGAGGAGATGACCAATATTATGTTTCATAAGTTCAAATTTTTAGCGCTTTCGAAAAAAGGGATGAAGAGATTTGAAGAAAAATAATAGTGACCAACACAATGCTTAGCATTGACCTTTCAAAATGGCAAAGGACAGGACACAAAGCACGCAAAACCGATGGCCGATCGGACAAAAGGTTCTGGAATAGCGACCACGTACGTGTTCTGACCACTTATTAAAGCGGCGGAAGGCAGATGTATAAGGGAGGCATTAGATGTCCTTGTCTGTTGACTGATTTGAAGGTAATGCTAGGCATCTTATTATAATATTCAATAAAATAAAATACATATACTGCTTTTATAGGAGTCTGGTGTTTAGTCAAGAAATAATTTCCTCAGTTTTATGAGGCTAGCATATCATAAATCACATTATCACAACATTGTGTTTTTGTTGATTTAACTGTAATATTGTCATTGAGTTTCGTTTATCGTAAATCAAGCTTAAAGAGCTTAGAATGTAATTATACATCTCTTAGATATTTTTTCAGCAAACTTGTTTGACTAGAAATAAATTTATTAAATATCCAACAACATAAACTGACGTCTACTGTTTTCTTCATTGCTTCGTATAACATTTTACTACATTACAGTAAGCATCATAATATCTTGTAATTTTAATGTAATTTCTACCTAATAGCCCCTTAATAGGGCGAAGTTACTTTTAAATTGAAAACCACAAAGTGCATAATAAATTCAAAAAGTTCCAGAGTTTGTTGGAAAAACCACTTTCACTGCCTTATACAGGCAGAAGCAGGCTGCGTTTAGAAAAGATAAACTCAGTATATATGATGGCAATAAAATCGTAGATATATCTATGTTGTGAATTTCTCAGTGTTATTGAATGAGAAATGAAAGTAGCTAGGGTACATAGCGCGTAGAATGCATAGCTGTTTAAGCGCATGGAAAATTTGAGTTCCCTTTTAAAAAAAAACTAAATCTGATAACTATGATCTTAATAAACTAGCATTGGGATTTTGTATACTCTCGTGTACATGTATTGTGTTTTGTCTTATTTAATTTTGTATCGCTTATATATTAGCCCAACTCAATTATGGTCTTAATAATTTTAAATCTTTAGGATAAAAACAATCATTAACTATCATTAAGTGAGTGCCTTAACGATTCTACAACTGTAGGTAGCAAACTCCGCTAAATGTAAAATTGATTGCACAAATCCTGTATAGTTTTCATATAATTGTAGTGTGTGGCACGTGTTATTAACAAGAATATACGCAAGCAAATTGACACCCAAAAAGTAGTTCATATTTCTCGCCATTACTAATTCTTTAGACGTATAACGTCACAAGCACTCACAAGTTTGACAGGCGTGTCATACTAGAAGCTTCGAGAATTATCCCGAATGTTACAAAAGTATTAGGGTGGGGATATACTTATGTCATTTGGGTTAATACTTATGGGTACGGGATAGTATTTTTCTTTGTTTCAATGATATTATGATAACGTAACTTTATGTGCACACTTATGGTATACTTTTCGATATTAAAGTTTTGACCTGAATGTTGTGTTAGAAACGTGTGTTATACGACGGGTGTAAATTTTATGCTGCAATGTCGGGTATTTGGGTAGATAATATTGTTTAGTATAAAAGTGGATGTAATTAGTTTATCATATAGGTTGAGGGCCATCCGTCCCACCACAGCCCGTGTAAAGTAGTAGCGGTCGTCAGAGACCAACTACACGTCCTCAAAAAAAAAAAATTATCGTATAAAATGAATCGGAATTAAGAATAGTTGTTCCTTTACTTTTGTAATTATACAATGTCCGGCGTCCGTGTATGTTATTTTACGAGATCGCGTTGTCTTACGAGTATATAACTTTTTAACTCCTATCATCGGATGTCCTAAAACATTTTTCATACTATTTATTTAAAAGAGTTTGGTCCTTGCAGAATCATGTGTTATTACAATGACAATGATAAAAGATAAAAGTTTATTAGTCAAAGTTATATAAAACTAGCTGACCCGTGCCCACTTCTTTGGGCGGCGAAAAAAACCCGTCCGTTTTTTAAATATATTTCATTACTGCTCCACTTCTATTAGTCATAGCGTGATACTATATAGCCTATAACACTTCCCGATAAATAGACTATTCAACACAGAAAAGAAAGAATTTCTAAAATCGGTTCATTAGATCCAGAGATTACCCCCTACAACGTCACAAACACACAAACTTTACCTCTTTATAATATTAGTATAGATGTAAGTACAAAGTTGACTAACTTAGAACATAACAAAGAAAATAAAACTTTACTGAAGTTATCCATTTAGAACTGTCTCTGTATTAAGTTGTGAGACAAATATAATTGCTTTCGTCCAACTATATGAGTTAGTTTGACCGAAGTCTTTTTAATTATTGTTTATTTTGTTGTAGAACGTAGGACAGCAATGATTATTGATTTATTTAGTTAATATGGTAGTGGTACCTATTCTTTGTTATAATAAACTACAAATTTGAATTTTTCGCAGGACAATTACTTGCGACCCATCAATGGTTGTCCTGAGTCTGGTCTTTGTCTTAAATCATTACCTTTATGTGCCTTTTATTGACTTTTGAAAAATCTCGCACAACATGACGTGAAATACCTATATACGCCGGGGCATGGTCTATTAGAAAAAAAACATGAATTTATCTTTATCACCGCCCAAACGTAATTTCCTTTCATAATATTATAGTAAGTATACCTAATAGTTCTAGGAGAATTTGAATAAAATAATCTATTAAATTAATATTATCTATTATTATAATAAATTATTTAAATCAAATGAAACATCGCCATAATAGATATTATAATGCTTACCTTTCCCAATATAAAGCCAAGGTAAAGTTTCTTATATTAAACCACCCTACATTTATACATCGTTAAACTTGTATGGTTCATAGACTTAAAAGCCAATAGCCCATTGTAAATGTGCATTATAATCAACCTATGGTTATTTTATTTGAAGCCATACTAATTTTGTATTATACTTTCAGTTGTTTTGTTATAAAAATCATTAAACTTTAAAAATAAAACACTTACGGAAACACCTGTTAAAAGAGTTTTTATTAAATAATGAATTTAAAAAAAAATTATTAAGGCAAAGGTTTTTTGACTTCGACCATATTATGCCAAATGTAAGCCTTTGTGAATGGTATTAAAAATAAGGTTAAATAACCTCTCATGTCTCTTAGGCGAGCAGTTATATTCCCGCTCAATGAAACTGCTTATGAATGCTTTGGTTTGGATGATTTTTACGTTATACGTGTATAAGAAAAAAATAATATAAGTACACCAGGTACCTATACTACCTGACAGCTGGATAAAATACCAGTTCTGCGTTCCTGTATAGTCCATACATTAGTCAATCATAACTAAGCCACAGAACTACATATAATTACCTATATAAGACCCAACAATTTTGTTATCTATGACACTCCATTTTTTATGGCAATTATATTTCTTTGAATTTCTATTATTCATCAAAACCTGCATACGATGCCAATGCCTAACCATAGTCATGAGTTGAAGCAATTACTTGCCATTTGCTAACATGAAATTAATTTACCGTTCTAAAAATCCATTCTTTATTTAAGACCTTAATGTAAAAATGCGGTCATTTCGTTCATGGAATGCGTATTTATAGGTAATTTTGAAGGCATACTTACAGTGAATGTATGTAAATGGAGCTTAGTTGGAATGGTTTTAGACAGTTTTATTGAACCTAATCTTTGATATACCCAATGGACTTCCAAACGATTTGACAATAACGTTTCAATTCCTGCATGTTCGTTCAAAAGGAAAGGTTTGGTTAAATGTGGCCGAGTGACGTGATGCTTTTATATAACCTTTTTCAACCGACTTCAAAAAAGAGGAGGTTCTCAATTCGGTTGTATTTTTTTTTTTTTTTTTTTTTTTATTTTTTGTGTTTGTTACCTGATTTCTCGAAAACGGCTAGACCGATTTGAAAAATTTTTTTTTTGTTCGATTGGGTATACTTCCCATTTGGTCCCATTGTCACCAGATCTGGATCTGGATGACGGGATCCTAGAGAAATCGAGGGCATCTCTTGAAAATTGTAGGGACGCATTATGTAAAATGTTGTCATATACGTGCATCTCTGACGTCACTACCAAATAGTCAAGAGTCAGAACTGGTCTGATGCTGGAGACCACAGAGAGTCGAGGGAACAACTCAACGGCATATAGCAGCTACCTTGTGTTTGGGCTTATTTTAATTGTATTGATGAAAACTTTACGAAACTTGACACAAACATGATCTGATGATGAAGAAGACTGAGGGTCGAGGGAACTCCTCAACGGTATGTAGCAGCTACCTAGTGTTTAGGCTTATTTTAATTGTATTGATGGAAACTTTACACAACTTTACACAAACATGATCTGATGATGAAGACGACTGAGGGTCGAGGAAACTTCTCAACGGTATATAGCAGCTACCTAGTGTTTGGGCTTATTTTATTCGTATTAATGAAAACTTTACACAAACATGATCTTATGATGAAGACGACTGCAGAAATTTATTTAATACGAATCTTAGAAATTGTTATCAGCATGGTTTTTAACCGACTCCTGTTGAAGTCGGTTTTTTAATTAGAAAATTATTTGTCCCTATACGATTTTACTTTATGGAACAACCACCATTTTTAAATAAGTTATTGACTAACCCTTTCTATGTTCATGAAAAATATTCTATAAAATATGTTTGGGACATTTTCTTGAAGTAAATGTATTGGGGCATTTTGTAGAAGCAAATGGCTTAACTCTGTTGAGTATAGCTAGATAAAATAAAATTTAATACTATGTCATCTAGCTTTATGTCGATCTCAAGGAACTTACTCGATCTAGACGTGATCTAGACAATATTTAACAAAAAGGCCGAGTTGTCAAATACGTCATAGACACAAGTTAGCATCTATTCAGAATGTGACAGGAACATACTTCCTATTAACAAGTTTCATAGTTGTAGCTACCTTGTTGTATTTCTATTTTATAGAAGATACGTGGAATAGATTCAGGTACAAAATATTAATAGAACAATATTTTATTTAGCTTTTTGTCAAGCATAGCAATATTAGCGTAAGGGAAATCAAAATTTTTATTTAAAAAAATACCAAGATGTGTATCTTCGGCTCTATGTTTCCAGAATGCCAGTAGCATAATATTTTAGTATAACTTATCTTTGGGTGACCCGTGTTTAGTTTAAACTATATTTAGAGTGACACCAAAAAAATTCGCACAATATAAAGTTCTCAGTTAAAAAGAATACCAGTAGAAAAAATTATGAAAAAAAGACAGTAGCAATAACTTATCCATTTCTAAATGTAGCTCTACCAGGTAATGTTGGTAGTATTTTACGTTACGGATGTTTTATACATCGTACAACCTTACAATGGACGTATAAAACGGAAAAAAGGACTGGCGTAAAGAAGAAAAATATGCTTTTATAGCGCTTACGTTCACCTTTAGTAAGTGGGCCTCGAAGGACGCGTTTAATAAAGATTGGTTACTTGGGTTATGATTTCAACTTACTAACTTACTTAAGTTACATTGAGAAAATATACAAATGGAAGTTATGTTAAGGAATATTATGCGCTGCTTATTTTATACAATATTGTTGAGTTTATTTACCTTTTAACCTTTTAATATTTTACTTATCTAAACATTAGTACACAAGATTTAAGAGTTTATACACAACTAAATTAATATCAATAATAACAGTTGATAAAATCAAATACATCAATAGAATATGTTGTGTAAAGCGTTTTCAGACATAGAATCTTACAGATTTTTTAAGGTCTTTGATTAGTCTTAAATCAGAGACGTGCATAACAAAACAATAAACACGTTGCTGTCGCATAATTTCTAGTTTACTTTAAGTCCTTGCTACTATGTAAATTGTGATATAAGGTAATAGAGAAAATGATGAATTTATTACAGCGTGAAAACAAAACACACATAAGCAACATAATATTTCTTTAGTTTTCAAAGAAATTAGCATAAATAAATCATAAACAAAATATTCATCTAGTCTGTTCTCAATCACGAGCCTTGTCAAATACTCATTTGGGAAAGGCAAATCGTTTTAACTTATTATGATAATGGGACCACTTCGGCTGACCTTAAAACAGGCCCTTGAGGCTTAAATCATAAAACTGACATTTATATTATGAAATGAAAATCTGGATACATAAATAACGTCTTTAGATATCCTTGTAAAGGTTTCATTGCCGTGTAATAAGCGCTATATAGAGTTAACATTAAAATATTAATCAAATGTTGGTAAGTGAATTAATTTGTTATATAAATTTAATCGTGTCAAGCTGTGTCTGAGGCGTAATTGTGGTGACCTAGTTGTGACCGAGATATTAAGGTAAAACCCCCCTTATGAAATGTTGCGAGTTAGCGACTACTAAGCGGGGCGCGGAAGATATTTATTTCTTCTAAAATGCTTTTAGTTAAGGCTTAAATTTTGTCTGAAATTTTAAGTACGTACTAATGAAGACTAGGTAGGTAAATAAATTATGATTAAATGTTGGGAGGTTTATTACCACTACTACTAATTAGAAAGCCTCATCTTAAAAAGTTCTTTTTGTTTGAAGTTATCCTAGTTCGCTATAAGTGCTACAAATTATTTAAAATACAGTTTCTTACTAAACATTGCGATAAAATGTTTATCTTTTTGTATACTTGATATTATTAATGTGCTATTACTTAAAATTATCACAATATTTAGGCCCGTCTACAATTCTATAAACTGACAGTCTTTTCTAAGATAATGAATTTTTTACACTTAATTGTAAAAAAAATATTTTAATATTTTTACATTTTTGCAAATAGCCTATGTTTTCATTGAACAGAATAAACTGCATTTATTAAAAACTCAAATATAATAGTAACAATTTGTTCTCATGACTATTATTATGTACTTACATCAATTATTTACTTAACCATGAGGACGGACCAAAGATGCTTAAAGTCATCGCTCCTTACTAAGTCGCATGACAGATTTATTTAAGAGTTAGTTCCTACGTTGTAGTAAAAAGTGAGAAATTAGGCCATGTTAACTTGTTGTCCGTGTGGTGACGAAGAAAGAATACAATATGTCACCACCACCCCATCTCATCCCATGGGTGTCGTAAAACCGAATAAGGGACTATCCGTGAATATTATCTTTACGAAATAAAAAGAAGGAAAACTTGAAATTAAACCCTATACCAATCCGTCTAGCCAGCGTGGTATTAGTAGGCCAAGTATCCCTCCGTCATGGGCTCCTCCCATGACGCCCGTCCCTGCAGTGGGACATTAATGGGCTGTTATGAATGTTAACTTGTTTGACTTTCAAATAACTTTATGCTTGATTCGCGATCATCAAGGAAGTACGCCTCAAATTTACTAATATACCTAATTCTATGTAATGTGATGTTTTATTTACGTACAAACGAAGTTTAACTCAAGTTTCCGATATATCAATATTAAGATTGAGTATTCTGCTTTGAGTTGGTTCAATCGTTATTAACTTTGATCAGTGATTGACTTGTAGATTACGTAATGCATGTAGATTTAGACGCTTTGGTTATTCAATTTAATTAAGCGGCTTGCCTTTGTTGCTTTATACTTGGTATAGAGTTACGAATACTTTGTTAGTATATTTTTGTGTTAAAGGTTATTGGGATAAAATATGATTGCAGAATATATATGTTTTTATCCTTTTTAGGGTTCCGTACCAGTTTTGAAACAACGGAACCCTTATAGGATCACTTTGTTGTCCGTCTGTCCGTCTGTCTGTCAAGACCATTTATCTCGGGAACGCGTGGAGGTATCAAGTTGAAATTTTCACCAAATACTAAGGCTTGTTGCCTCTTAGTGCCGTAAAAAAAATCAAACTGCTAATCCAACGCAATCAAGAGATATAGCCGTTTTTGTCGCAAATTTAGAGGGGTAAAGTCAAAAACCTACAGGGTACTTCCAGTCTACCTACAAACTTGAAATTTGGCATGAAGCAAGGTCTTATTGTACATGTAATGGGAAAATTCCGAAAACCTTAAATTTTTACTTCAATCATATTATATTTTGATTTCATTGCATTTTGGCGGGAAAGCTGAGTCACGTGACCTGTGACGTCATAGAATTTTGGTCACGTGACCCGTGACGTCATAGAATTTTGACAGATGAGTCGTGACGTCACAGAATTTTGGCGGGAAAATAGTATTTAAACAGCTGAATCCTGACGTTATCACAATTTGGCGGGAAAATAAATAGGTTTGTACGGAACCCTCGGTGCGCGAGTCAGACTCAAACTTGACCAGTTTTTTTTTATTTCAATATAAACATTATTTAGACATTATCTGTACATAAATTGTAGCCTATGTGTTAAGATTATGTATAAATCTAGATTGTAAAAAGGTAATTATAAAAATAGGACAAAAATCTTTGAAAAAACGATAAAAATTTTAATATTTTTCAATTTTTATAAAAAAACACAGACGATGTCGCGGGCACTAACTAGTGTTATATACACAAGAGTTTTCGTTTAAGATATAAAATTAGTTTCATTATAATAAAAAAGAAAAAATAATGGGAAAACGGTAACAGGGCGCCATCACCCCATCTAGCAACAAAATAAATCTCTCTCTTTTTTCTAAAGGTCCCTATGCTAAACATAATTATACTTTGCGTAACAATTTGTGAGAAAAATATTACCCAAATTTGTGGGTAAAATTATTGGAAAACGTTTGTATGCAAAAATAGGTGAGGTAGCGCTTGTGGCTTTTAGTACTCATTTTATCTGTAGCGGTTTTACTCTAATATTAATAGTTATGTTTTTGAATACGAAGTGTGGTTTTCATCCAAATTATGTTATCGATGATGGTTGGTCAGTTTATTAGTGCAGCTGGATTTCCAATACCTACGTTTGTGATTTTATCTTTTTATAAAATACGTGTATTTGTATAGGTATAGAAAAAAGTGTAGCTCGAAGGACGATAATTAATTATAAGGTATTGAATTCTGAATTTAAATAAACGAAAAACTAAGATTTGTCTTTTACACAATCTGGTTTCTTTCTTGATCGCCATTTTACCCAAAGATGCCTAAATGCTAATTGATGATTATTACAGAATCAAATATTTTAAGTCCTTATTATTGTTACTCCTAAGTCCTAACACAAGAAAAAGGGCATTTCTATCTCTGTGAGATAAATGCCCTTGTTGACCAACTACAAGCTTAAAATATAGGTTAAACCAACATGTAAGAGAATCCACAAGCGCCTACAAATATTATGACAGATATAGTTTCAGTGGCCTCGCTAAGACGCCAAAATATTTCACACTTATATAAGAATATGCAATAAACATACATTCAAACTGTTCCACTATATTTGCCGTGGGTCTTAAATAACAGTCATACTTTCTTTTCTTATGACATTGCATTCAGCCATGTTTTCCTCTTACTCCATTTAGAGAACTGTATCATCTTATTACGCATCAGATACAAAAACAAAATATTTGATGTGTAACGCATGTGTATACGGCTTTATTTGCCGTCTTTGTTTTTAGTATACTGCCTTCTTTGTAGTTCCATTAATATGACACCGCTTAATGTCGCAACTAGAGTTGTTATGCAGTTTATTTGCAGTTTACTTATGAAGCAATAAACTATTTGTATTTGTATTTATCGATAGTACTTTTATAGCTGGTAAGGTGAGCTTATGAGTATTTGGTTAAAATGCGTTATGTTAATATTACACCTAAACTGCGCGTTGCCCAAGCATCTCTTATGCAAGAGAATTTGAATACCATAAACGATATCTACCTGATCAATGACTTAAGCGGCAAAGGCGAAAGAAACAAAGTAAATATTGTGTAAGTTTATTTAAATGCTGGTCAAACTTCCACACACACAGCTAAACCATTGAGGTTATTCCTCAAGAATTTAGCTGTGTGCGTGCTGAGTGTTGGTGCCTTTATTATTGAAAAAAATTGAAAAGTAAACTAAAGTTTGAAAACGCTTTCTTTTTTACTACAGACTCACAATGTAGTAAAAGACAGGATTCCCAAAAAAAGATAACGTACTAAGTTGTTGACTTTGTAGTAGTATTCACTTGATTACGAATTAATGGTAATATTATAATGCTGATATAATACACCCTTTTTTACATACTAAATATTAACTCCTTATGACAACCTCTATCGTCTTATAAATGACACTAAGTATAGTTAGAAAGTGCTTTACGAGTTTTTAATGTAACATTTTTCAAGCTCTGTTTGGTTGGACGTATGCCATTTCGTACCTAATTTGCCATGTATACGATACTCACTTGTTTATTGATTGTGAATTAGAGTAAATTATTGTTTACGTTAAGCCTCTGTTTGTATGAGTAATGAGTTAGTTTGTGTTTACTGTTTTAATATCGACTTAGTAGGTATGAACTACGGTATAGGTACAGGAAATATACTAAAACTGACCTTAGTACTGTACCTAAATAAAGACTGTTTAGAATTTATTTGAAATAACCTTAACTAGAAGTGCTTTAGGTATAAAAGTGATGATATTATTCTCTTACTTACAGTAGGGCATTATGTATGTACGACCTAATACTATTAGGTACTTAAAAATACAAAGAATGAAAACCTTTAAAAAATATTGCTTGACATCAAATAGAATAAAAATCCGTATGGTCACCGTGGTATTAGTCAAGTTTTTCTAAATGAAAGAAGGAGGTCCTTACAATGTGGCATGTTAAGGTTGGTGAGAAGACAACACAAAATTAAATGTTAACTGGAAAAACAGTTCGCTTTTTAAAAAAGCTAACCATAATGTGCTTAGAAAATGTATCGATAAAATTCAGCTTAAGCTCAACACTTTGAAAAAGGAAACAGAGTTATCGAGTACGCAACTCGTACTACATCGGCAAGTCGATAGTCGGCAGTTTCCGTCGCCTCCTCGTCTTTCATCGGTACTAGATATCGTTCATTTCCTCACGTCCCGTCTCCTAATCGCCGTCATCTAACGACACCGAGTCTAGCACTTTGCGTCATAAAAAATGTCTACTTACGTAACTTTTATTTTGTTAGGTATCTAATCGCATTGTTGCCGTTGTATGTGATCGAATTTATGATCATTTTTTTTATGGCAAGCAAGCGGATCACCCGATGGCAAGTAATTTCTGTGGCCTAATAGGCCTAAAATACAAAATATCAGATTTTTCATTGATTAACTTGAATATGAGAATGGGGAAGAGAGATGAATGAAAGAACAGAGAAAAGGACTTTCACACCTTTAGAACATATTTAAGTAGGTATACGGAACCTACTCATGAAGACTCACTTAGTTAACTTTTCAAGTTGATGACATACAAAAAATCAACATATCTATTAATTTAACTGTTCAATTTAATTTGTGCTCTATTTCTTACTTCTTAGAGCTAAATTCCATCAAACCAAAAGCAACCTTTGCATAGTCTGAGTAATGACTCATTACGTAATAAAATTAGGGTCTTAGCAAATAACTGATTGCAGAATGTCCTCTGACAACAAATGTCTGGGTCACTGCTCTAAATTAACGATCTTGACCCCTAATATTGACGTAACACAATTAAATCTAGACTATTTTTCTCTATCATACAATTTTATTTAGAAATTAATTTAAATTCAATTTTTTTTTTACTTAATTTCGACGTCAGTTTGTTATTAATACTTCTGAAGCTAAGAGGATTAAATGTTTTAATTAAATTAAAATGAAATTTAAAATCAAAGTTTTGGTCTAAAAGAACAACATTTTATAAAATAATCAATTTACCTATCTGCATGACGTTTCGCTACAGGTTATACAAAACATCTCAAGCTGACAGACGGCCGGTATATCCTGTGCTTTTATCCGCAAGGGTTTCCTTTTTAAAATGAACTAATGTATTACTTTGTAAACTTATCTGAACCCCGTTTCTGTAGATAATAAACAATATTTCTATTCAAACTCTTTTATAAGCCTTTTAAAAAGAGTTTCTATTTTGTTTTTCGATATCATATTCTAATGAGGCGACTTTCCAGTATTACGCAATACTTTTAAAAGTCCCCCTTAGGCTGTAATACATTGACAGCTAAATATGCGAATATTGTTAGAAGACTCGGTAACAAAGTTTGAATAGTTTGTTGGTAAGTCATTAAAAAGTTAGGATTGTACGCATTTTGACTTGATAACGCTTTATACTGTGGCTGAAGTGCTTAAGATTTTATTGCTTTTGAATTGTAATAGAAACAGCAATTGAATCTAATATAACTTTACTTTAAGATTTGTTTGAAGTAAAATTGTTTTTGTAAAAGAAAAATATTATTGTTTGATTAAATTATTATTAAAAAAATATCTAGTCTTTTTCCAATTTATTATCACTTAATTTCTCACGTTTAATAAGCTTTGACATTGTTTTTAGTTATTTTTTGTATTTTGGTTTCACTAACTTGTGTGTAATTTTATTTTAAACTGTCTTAAAGACATCTTCAAGACAATGACTCTTCGGCTCGGGGACTGTAACAATCATTATTTAATGATCACAAAGAACTTCCAGGCTTAAGCAAGCAATAATTTATATAATTATATTATAATTTACTTTCGATTCTGCGACCTATAGAACGGCGACCGCTTACACAAACAACTGCTATGCTACCGAGGCAGTGATGCAATGAACTATAAATAATAAATCTCACTATTTGTTTTGTCCTCGTTGTTCCAGAGACAGATAGAAATTTTTGATTTGGGTTCAGCTAAAAACATTACATATCCATTAGGCACACACACTCATAAAATAATTTTACACACACGAATATAACAGAAAATGAATTTCCGTGGTTTACAAGCCAGATGTGGCTGTAAAAAACTGAGTTGGTACAATTTGGTAGAATGGAAAAGCTGTCAAAAGTAACCCCTAAAAACGGACGTGTGAAATATGGGTGTAATCAAACGTAGGGAGGTCGTGACCTCGACTCCGCTTGAAGTTAATCTTGCTTACATTTGATGAGCTTCATGTTCGATACATAAGTATGTTGTTGACTGACTGGCTTTACTTCTTAACACGTGTCTGTTATACATATTTTACAGTTAAGCGTAATACGGGCTTATAATATTGAATATTAATATAAATGTGCTGTAATATTAACAATCAAGGACTCTTAATAAATGATCTTATATTTTCAAGAAAGAAATTACCAATGCTACCTGTAAAGTTGACAATCCGGATAATTCACTATCGAGGAAAGGAACTTCGGGTCCTTTAAGCGTTGTGAGAAGAAGCATCTGGACTTGCCAAAGTGCTACGGATTGAAGCCACTACTATTCGTTGTATTTGTAGTTTTGAAAGACACGGTAATGTCTTAGACACTATAGAAATAATTTGTTTTTAAGTTAATATTTGTTTTAGTCACTTTGCTGGCCGAGCAAGTTGCATTGAGTTTTACTTCACTTTTCTACATTTTGTAAAGTTCAGTTCCTTTTAAATTTTGTTTTTACGATCTTCTTTGATCATTTTTTCTATATATTTACGTGGATACAAATACTAGCTGTTACTCTGTATTATTTGTCATGGACATAATATGCCATACATAGCTGTATGCTAACACCTAAGCGCATAGCTGTCGCACAAAAGCCGCAATAAATAATCCAAATTGCTTTCTCTAAAAGTCATTTTTATTAGTTCAGTTGAATAATGTTCTTTAATATTATTTTTGATAGTAACTTTTATGTCATAAAAGCCCATTATTTCCCAACTGCGGTGACAAAAATTTTCTAGTGAAGCATGGAAATTAGTCTTACTAATACCACCTTGTTAAAAGAGCCGATCCGTTAATAGTTTTGTCCGGTTTTAATCATGCTTGTTGTCAGCTACGAATCGTTTTTAGTATCTTTTTAAAATGCCCATAGGACGAGAAAGAACAATAAATTATACATGTTGTCCCTATAATTATGTATTATTACTCAACCAATACAACAAACTTTTATAGAAGCGTTGTAAATGTATCCATTACTTACGTGGATCGTTAACTCGAATACACAGAATAAATCATTAAATTAATAAGTTCAATTAGGTATAGCTTAATTGGCAATTACATGGTTTGCCAGAAATTACAAGTGAATTTATTGTTCGGGACGGATCATAATACAAAATAATTTTGATTGAGTATTCGAATGTGTTATTAGCCCAATTGAATGTGGGAATAAGAAGCTATAATGGCTTTTAATTTATTGTTCATTTGTGCTCGGTTGAATGAATACTTTTGTCTATGCTTTTAATTGATGATTTTGTGATGCAATTTTAACTCTAAACTTCTTCTCCTCTGTAATGTTAATCTATCCTATAGAAAATACCTAAGTAATGTCTCTAGGATAACTAATTTAACATTCTTTATACAAGGCTATCTAGTATTAAACTAAACAGATCTTGTATTAAGTATGAGAAGTAGACAACTCATAAACATACACTCCCACGTTTATACAACCAGACTAGATCTAGAAGACGTGGTATTAAAAATTTTCGAGTTATACCGGGATCGAATCGCAACATAAAGCCGCACTATCGTCGTATTAGAACAAAACTTCATAAATTAAAATAAGAATTTAAAGAAATATACTTATTCATTTTTAAACGAAACTTTTCAACATTTAAACCAATGATTAAACCGTGAAAGACACTGGCATAAAAACTGAAGTACGAATGAAGAAATTAAATAGGAACTTCTTGCTAGAGTACTCAAATGGTTTGTATAGTTTATATTTCAACAAAGACTGTAGTTAATTAATTACAATCAGCCAGTGACTTAACTACAGGTCTCAAGTAGTTCAGGTGGTACTTTTAATTAATTTTAGTGCTGAACTCTTTAGTTATGAATTTTAATTTGATATTTCATTTCATAATGTAAATTTTGATCCTGGAATTTTTAAATGTAAGAGTTAACACCAGTAAGCCTTTATGATGGCGGTATTTTTCGAGTTGTGGACTAACTGGGTATTACCACTCCATCTCGTTCCAAGGGTCTAGTAGAAGATGCTTAAATCTACTACTTTAAGGGTCAGTATGAGTAACGCGAAAAGAAAACTCAACACCAAATTCAATACTGAGAAGGTAAATTTTCTCTCTATGTAAATAGGAGACCCGAGTTTACACTGTGACGTCTGCTATGATAAAATAAATAAAAATATAATTCATAATCAATTTTCTATTAAGTTTTACTCCTTTGACAGCGATAATCTCAGAATTTTCTTGATCAATGTTATTATGACACTGAAGGCTTAAGATGATATTAGTAGTTGTAATGACTAAAAATATAATTTTTATTTATATGTATAGATCCAAAGAGCACTCTTCATTTTAATAGCCTTATTTTCTTTTATGAATACGTGAGCCCCTTACATAATATACCTATTCTAGCGCTTTAAAAATAAAATAAAGGAAAATGTATTATTTTTGTATAACAAAAAAGTATGAAAATACGATGTATGTTTTAATGTTTTATAGAAATCTTTGTATTATTGACCGATCTTAAGTATTATAAGGTCGTACGTGACAACCTTGCAAAGTTCACAATAAATTATTTAAATATGTTTCTAAAGAAATAACTTTATTGATTTCATTTTCCAGTTTATGTCGATTAAAATTTATGAATTTACTGATACATACCTTTATATATGTATGTATAAGGTACTGTAGCACGCTTGCCAGTACTCGGCATCAGTCCATGCGTGATCTGATATTATAACAGCATTGGTATAACTTTGTAATATCACACAAAAAACCTCTTTGTATGAGTATTTGTGCATGTGTGGGTATTTGATACGAAAAAACAGTTATATGGTTATTTCTGTCCACGTAAATCATAACGTGTTAAATCGTAAAAAACACGCTAAACGATACAATTAGCTTATTAAATCGTGTTAGTTACAATGTAACTATGTCAAAAGGTACTCTTAAATTCCTCTTTTCAATGACTCTCTCCCCTCATTCAACATCGTCTCGCCACCTTTTTCATTTAACCTTTAACTGGTGATGCGGTCTCACAGGCCGAGCGGCGTTAGTGATTCGTCATTACACCCCCTTCCCCGTGCTTCATTTGTTTATACTCCCGAGTACCTTCAAGTTTTGTCCCATTTACGACATAGAGGAAGAAAGTTGCGTCGCACGGACCCAAATAGGTAAGTTCCAGTGATTTAAAATTCGGCAGCGGCCTCTCAGGCAGGATGTCACCACTCACGTAAATAAATGTAAAAATTTTCATTATTTGCTTTCTTCTTATTTTTACAGTTATTACTACAACATAGACAACTGTGAACATTAAAAAAGGAGCGCAGAGAGTCGGGAGTAGTGACAAGCACTAGAGCACAATATCAAATTGAGGAATGGTTGGTACAGGAAAATTTAAGTGGTTCGGAAGCCGAAGACGTTCCCTAAAATTTACACCCGCAGCAAAGTAATCATAACTCGGAAACGGAACCAAGTAATAATGAAGATGACGAACTAGTAATACACCACACTGTGAGCCAGAAGTCAACTTAGGACAAACGGTCTTCCGGAAGTGATAGTGGAGATGAACCTCTAATAAGACGACATAAGTTTGGCCACTGTCAGTTTTGTCAATTCTATTTTTTTATTTCAGCATAATTTTTTTTTAGTTAATTACTATCTAGTCTTTATAATAAAAAGTGTTTTTTAATTAAAATGTTGATTATAAATTTTTTTATTACTAATTGTTGATCTCATCTATGTTTGGTTGATTGAAAATATTACTTATAGCTGTGATGCCAAGTTCCTAATAAAAGTTATATTTAGAATAAACTTATTTGTTTTATTTTACCCAGTAATAGTTGATTATACTATTTTTAAATACCATAATAAGCTACCATACTTAATTTCCATGTTATAGACCAAACACTGCAGCGGCTTCTCAGACCGCACGTCACCAGTTATGTTACATAATAACCATGTCACCAGTTAAAGGTTAATTATTTCTGATTTCATCATCCACTAAAGTTTCCACTCCATTCCTCTCTCTAAATGACACTACTCCAGACTATAGTAGAACAATAACTGAATAGTATCTCAAGTAAAATTATCTATAGTAGCCTTCCCATTCATTATGTAATTAAGAACTAGAGGCTCTTAGTGTTTGCATGAGAAGCCTGCAATTTACGTGTCGCCACGTACTCAGAGTATTAATGAAATAAGTCATAATTAAAACAATGGGCGTACGTCTAGCCTCTTGGCTCATTGCCCGTAGAATTGGACTCAGAATAATTGTTCGACTAACAACCCAACGTGTAGGGGGCACGCCCTTACTATTTCTAGGTTATATAACCTCTACTTACGTATACTTACGATGGCGGCGTGCGTGCTCGATTTATGCGTGATGCACCAAGTACGGGATCTCACAACTGGAATTACTGCCACTGGTCAACTCTCCAAATAAAACTCATTTGGTAATATAAAAACAATATGATTTATTCCTCAAGTTAAGACTCTACTAATAATTATCAGTTACAATTTGTATTACAATATATTATGACTGTATAGCGTGACCAGTGCGCAGTAACTGGCGAGCGCTGTGCTTATTTCACCTAAGAGCGAAATTGCTGAATTGCAATACGTGTACGAACAAAGTACTCCGTACACTACTTCCCCCAATTTTTTACAAAATTTTGAAATGCCAAAATTAAAAATTATACATTGAATATGGTCACTCTACTTACATGTTCTCTTATTCACAAAACAAAAAAAATATATGGTCACCCTATCATTACATTGATTCATATTATATTAAAATAAAGCTACCTTGTAACACTCACGTTAGGACCGATAAGAGTTCTATGTCTCATATTACATTTCGTTATGTACTGCTTACTGCGAATTGATTTCGCAACATCCTGCTTCTACATTTATTCAAAACAATTTGCATGTTGATACTTATGTTGCTCAACATGTTACTGTGGCCATAACAAAGACCTATTTTACCTTACTTAACCTCCTTATCACTATGTATAACTACTTATTACTAGACCTTTCATACTGCAATTATTGGTAGTTGCCATGACGACCCGCTCTGCTATAATAAATTGCATCCCTTAGGATCCTCAGCGTTCGTCACGACAACGCCTGGAAACTCTTTCATTCGTCACTACTCATCATACCTCCACTAACATGCCTTACACTTTACCGGTTATATGCGTATAATACAATATTACACAAATAAATACTGCCATAATAAAATAAAATCTACCTTAAAACCTTTTTTAAGACCGGCACTTGCACTTAACACTAACGACACTTTCACAATACCCTTTACGTATATTCTTGCTCTTCGTATGACGCTGAATATGATCTAGCTTTTCGTACGAAGAAGCAATGCTGTCGTGAGTCGTCCTATGTCTGCGGCGGTTTCCATCGTCCACATGCTCTGTCAGCTCCGTGTCTTCTAATGTGGCAGGTCGGGCCATCCAGCACTTGGTACGTACCTATTTTCCTTAACGCTACCAAAGTCTGATGCCAACATACGACGCGCACACTATACTTAAGAGTGTCGCCGTCGTGTCCCATGCCTTGCATCATCGGATTATGCCGCATACTACTGCGTTACATAAGCCATGATTCTCCAAATGCTTGCGCTGACAAGAGTTAAGATGATCGCCGTACTCTTCGTATAATCGATAAACTTCGTGCCTGTACGCTTATCGCTGCTAACTCAATACTAGGGGTAGACATACCTGTGTCCGGTATCTTCGCGTCACTATTTTCCATCTTCTTCGGTGTCTGGAACATCACCGCACTTGCACTTATAGTCTTTAATTTTAATAAATAATTATTTATTATAAAAATAAATTATTATTTATTAACCTACACGTAATCCTAACAGTTGCTTCTAATCCACGCACTTACTACAGCACACATAAAACAGTACAGGGTCACCAGATGTAGGGGGCACGCCCTTACTATTTCTAGGTTATATAACCTCTACTTACGTATACTTACGATGGCGGCGTGCGTGCTCGATTTATGCGTGATGCACCAAGTACGGGATCTCACAACTGGAATTACTGCCACTGGTCAACTCTCCAAATAAAACTCATTTGGTAATATAAAAACAATATGATTTATTCCTCAAGTTAAGACTCTACTAATAATTATCAGTTACAATTTGTATTACAATATATTATGACTGTATAGCGTGACCAGTGCGCAGTAACTGGCGAGCGCTGTGCTTATTTCACCTAAGAGCGAAATTGCTGAATTGCAATACGTGTACGAACAAAGTACTCCGTACACTTTGTTAATTAATTTATAATTTTCTCGCTAACTTATCTTTTTGCTGATTCAAATATAGAATTTGTTCCCAGTGTCCATATTAAAACTGGGGTAACTTTTTTAATTTGTAAAAAGGTTTGATTATTTGAGAAAATACTTTATGAAGCATACCTACCGATACAAAAAAAAATGGTTGTAATTTGTAATTCAAAAGTGACTGACATCAGAGTGATGTAGATGAAATAGAGATCTTGTCGAATTAGATTATCGAATTTAGTCTCATTGCTTAACAACTTTAATTTTTATGGTTTGTTCTTCTTGTTCAATAAACATCTTTCCTTCATAAAAATATGTATATATGTTAGAATAGTTCAATTGCTTTCCAAAATAGAGCCAGTTATATAACACTACACAAAATATTGTAATATAAGTTACAAATGCATTACATATTCTCTCAAACTCTCATTAATGAAGTATCCTTTCAACGCTAGCCATCCGTAATCCCAAGCGAATTCAATTCCTAATTTAACCTGCCCAATGATATTCGTTGTCGACTGCTGATATCCAATTTACATTCCTTCCTCGCATTGTTAAACAATCCAGCGTTATTTGATTAATCGGGACCAATATGTTATGTGCGAAGCTACGAGAAACTCGCATGATCACCAAATGGCTTCGATCACAAATTTAAATTGAAAGTATTACGGAAATGATGAGACGAAATCGAAATCTAAATTGGCCATTTTCAGATTCATCAACAAACTCATATTCACAAACAAAAGGTGTGCACATTTGAATTTAAATTAAGATAAAAAAATCTGTAGAAAGAATTTTCATTTCACAAAATATATAGGTAAAGACTACGAGGAAAAACATTTCAAAGTGGTATTTGCACAATGCAGTGGATGTATTTGGCTGATTATGATGAAGGTGAAAATTACTTATAATTAGCTTAAGATGTAGTACAGACCTTAGACTTTATAGTGTTGTTAATAACGGACAAGCGAGTTAATACTGGTTTAAAGTCATGTCTTTTTTATAGTATATACTAAGTATAGTTGCAAATTTATGTAATAACGATTGATTTTTTTTGTTTCAGGTATGTTCTTCAGCCGATTGTTTTTATATAACAACGTTTATTTCTTCGGTGTGAGTAATGTAGAAATAATAAAGTATATTAATTTCAATTAATACAACACCTGGGTTTTTAGCATTCCATACGTGAAAATTCCGGAATCACCTTGATTGATGATGGAGAGTGTACATAACAGTGTTACGAGTTAGGTGGTAGCTAACGACCAATGTGTAGGTACTGTAAAAAGTTCTGCTTATTCTCTACCGAGTCAAATCCCATTCTAGACACACGCGTTAGTAGAAGAGAGTTTACTGTATCTCTAAGCAGTTTAAGGTCCTAATAACCTAAGACTTCATAACTTAATAAAAAGTAATATGAATGCAAAAATTTAATTTACATTTAAATAGTTAATTTATAAGCTAGATAAAATATTTACTTTAAATATTTATGAATATTTTTGAAGAAAGTCATACTTTCTCGATTTAGTTTTTGCAACGTATAATAAACGTTTAATCAAATAATTGTAGATACGAATTTAGCTAAAGTTAGGCAAGTATGAATTTAATAAACTATTCAGTATCGTCAATCGAAAGCTCTTTAACTTTACTAAACAATGTTGATATCACACAAGTTTAATACAAATAAGATATTCTGATGTAGCAATTCATCGTAACATCCATATAACATCATACAGCAAGGAGGCACCTTTTACAGTGACGCTTCGCGTGACGTGGTAATTCGCAAATATATTCCTCACATATTCCTAACACTTTCACACAACGCCATCTAGTCCCAAACTCAGCAGAACTTGTACTATTGGGTATTAGACAACGGATATACATATATAAATACTGTTTATTTGTAAATACATACATATTATACATAGAAAAAACCCAGACCAATGCAAACAATCATGTTCATGCACACAAAGATTTGCATTGAGCTGGAATTGAAACCGTGACCTCTGCGTAGCAGTCATGTTATATAACCACTACGCCACAGAAGTCGTCCGCTTTTCTCTCTTCTCTTTTTATTTATATTTTAAGTAGTCCAATCTGGTTTCGAGCGATGATCAAGCCGCCCATAAGCCTCTGACTTAACGACAGGTTACGACAAACAGCCTGGACCGACTTTTTATGTGCTAGTGTCACCATTATTCTTTTACTTGGTCACGGAAAAAAGTTAATAAACTATTTTAATTAAAAAGTCTTTGTGTTAATAGTGTTCCAAAAATAATATAAATTTAGTTTAAAACAATAAAAAGCAAATGTATTTGTATGTTACAAAATTAACTTCAGTTCCTAGAAAACAAAATGTTTTAAACTCAGTGTTTTATTTACTTAAAGTTTCATTAACTGGTGTTATTTGTACTTTGAGTATGACTATTCATACTTCGTACTAACTTAACTGTTTTATAGATATTGTATGAAACAATCATTATTATTTCAATAATGTACAAAAAAACTACTGCTTCATTTTGATTTATTGCTATATCTCTTTAACTCTATTCGTAAGGGCTACACATGGGTACTTGACTAACGATAAACATATTTAATACAATTTTTAATGAAATTTATTTTAATAAACATTGAAAACATTTAGACCAATAGAAGTACTCCTGTTTCTCTAAATAAATATTTGAATTGAGCTGTAAGCCTACACGGAGCCTGTCCGTAGCAGCCATTGACTTAAGCCGCTACGTAACAGGCCGTTGACTTTTAAATCTAAATAAACCATAAAACAACGATTATTTTATATTTTGCATGCCATCTGGGTTTGGAGCGCCACTCCAAACGTCATTTACCTACTTATAACACGCTGGCCAGACAAATTGGTGTTAGGTTTTATGCCAAGTAGAAATATTTTTTTATTGGAAAATGTAATAAGTATTTAATCTTAATCGGATTTTACAACAAGTACGGGATGACATGAGCTAATACTATTGTGTATTGTCAATAGGCAATTATTTCTTAATCAATTTTTATATTATTTTGGGGTCCTATCTAACTATATATTATTTAATAGAAAAGAAAAACTGATTTTGTGTTATAAGTGTATTTAGTTCAAACGCCCTCCGTTGACTAGCTATAAATAGAATTGACATTTAAGAAATGATATAAATTGTATTTTATCACCCTCTTATATTGTCGGCTAATATTATTTACTACATTTTCTGTACAAAATACAGACCAGCACATTTAAAAATTTTTTGCCCCAATAATATTTAAAGAATTATCTATTGATCATATGGCAACACTAGCCACGATAAACATAGTTTCAGTGTACAACGAAATATTTATAAATATATGTACTTTAAACAGCCTAAAACAGTGACCAAGTAGTGAGTTGAGTGGGCAATCCTGATCAAAAAACGTTTGTGGAAGTGTATGTTTGACTATTAACATCAAAACACCAATTTTTAATAAAGTTACATTTTGACTTCATATCCAATAAAGACAGTGACATTGTGACGAAAACTGCAGTAAATCATTTACACATAATCATATTTAATTAAACAGTGCCTTCTTAGTGACTAATAGTGAACAACATTGGCGATATAAAAATATTTTCCACTTAAAATCGTTTGTAAATTCAAATTTTGACAGCAACATTCTGATTCGTCAACAAACATCAAAACCATAGACAATATTACACTAGTGATGCGAACAATTGAACGATTGGTGAATGAATTTGACATTAGTAAGTTCAAAGGGGCCCTGTTACACGGTAATATATTTGTCAGTTTGAACAAAAGACACTTCCGGTGCTGCCAGTATAAGAAATTAAAATTCCAACATATAAAAACCGTTCCATTACACTTAATGATAAATAATAAATATTAATTGCTTAGATATTAATAACTTTCATACCTACAATGGAGAAAGATGAGAATGTAACACGCCGAAAGCAAAAATTAGGCACTTTGGAAAATAATTCCTTTGATTCATCGTTATTTAATGATACCATGATGAGTTTACCAGAAAATATGGATAAATTAGACCACACTGAACTAATCAATCAGATTGAGAAACTTAATATGGAATTACTATCGGCTCATCAAGTGATAGATAATCTTAATGTAGAAAATAAGGAATTAAAATTAAACCTTGAGAAAAGTTACAAAGATATTGAGAATTATAAAAAAGTAGTCCACAGCCCAATCCCGTTAACACAGTCTGTCAAGAAAAATAAAAAGCACAAGTCATTTATACCTACAGAATACTCTTTAAATAAATCAAGTAACGAAATACCATCTCAAGCCAATAACAATAATAATAACAACACAAATTTTATTGAAAAAAAGAATACCAATGTAAGAAAAGTAAAAGAAACAAATGTACAGTCAGAAAAACAAAAATTAATACAAAGAAAAGTACTCATACTAGCAGATCAGCAGGGAAAAGGTGTAAGAAAATTGTTAGCGAGACTTCTAGGTCCAGACTACCACGTAACATGTACCTGTAAGCCAGGTGCAAGGACCGAAGACGTTATAAAATCAGTGATGACAGAAACAAGCAATATGACCAACATGGACTACATAATTCTACTGAGTGGTATCAATGATTCAAATTTTTATGATTTGCATGTTAACTTGGGTTCTTGGCTGAATACAGTCAGGCACACTAATGTTATTGTAAGCGAGGTTCCACGAAATTCGCATCTAAATGAATTTAAGCTCAATGACGAAATAAAGTACATTTGCCAACAATACAATAATGTGACCTACCTAGATCTTAACTATAGAAATACATTACCTCTAAATTATTATTTCTCACTTAACTTAAGTAGACATTTATTAAAAGAAATATTACATTTAACCTATAAAGATAATATAGCTAAATATAGAGAGCAAGTTAAAAATCAAGCCCTCAATACTACTAAGTCTTTTGCTGAAAAATGTACACAAACATGCTCAATTCCTGTTGAAAGTATTTCTGAAATTACATTAGATAAGCCTACAATTACAAACAAAAATATTAGTGATAATGAGTTTTTTCGAGACTAATGTATTTTACCTTTTACACCAAAATATTAATGGCCTTGTAAGTAAATCTAGCACGATGTATGTTAATTTATGTAATTTGGAAGATTTAGGAAAACATATGGATGTAGTGTGCTTTACCGAACATAATATGATAACCGAGGACATAGATTTACTTAGATTGGGTAGTTATAAAATTGCGTCGTGCTTTTTTAGAACTGAAAGAAGAGGCGGGTCATGTATAATGGTACAACCCTATCATAAATACGAAAATATAAAAGAAATTGTTGATTTATCAGTAATGAATATATTTGAATGCTCCGCAATCAAACTCCCTTTGCACAAACTTTATATTATCTGTATCTATAGACCGCCTAGAACCCATGCATATTCTCTTGAAATATTTTTTGATAAACTTGACCAAATACTAAATAAGACTTGTTACAAAAATAATTATAAAGTGTTATTGTGCGGTGACTATAATATTGATGTACTTAAAGAATCAAAATTATCAATGGAATTTCAAAATCTAATATTAAGTTATAATTTAAAATTTCTATTTAAACAAGCAACTCGATTGGATAGTAAGACTTGCATTGACAACATTATTCATAACATTCGAAATAGTACTGGTGACATCCTAGAACTTGCAGTTTCAGATCACACAGCTCAAGTTATAAAATTTTCAGTCAAAGACACAGTGAAATTATCAAGTTGGTTTAGATTTAAGCGAGACTACAGAGAAACAAATAGGTTTAGGTTCATTGAGTTCTTAAGCGGGTTGTCATTTCATAGTGTCTTTGAAACGGGTGATGCTAACGGCTTGATGAGTTTCATGATACTTTTAGCTTACTTTATAACTTATGTTTTCCTCTACAAAAGGTTAGAATTAAAGCTGAAAAACGACCAAAATGGGTTACTAGAGGCATAAAAAAATGCAGTAAAGTTAAAAGAGCACTGCTATGGGAATATAGACGTTCTCCAACTTCCCCAAATAGAAAAGCGTTTAAATCGTATTCAAATCGATATAAAAAAATCATATCACTTACACAACGATCACAAAATGATTACCAAGTAAAAGTTGCAAAAAACAAATCTAAAGCAACATGGAATATTGTCAATAATTGTCTGCATAACCAATCTACTAAAAGTGCTCCAAACCTATTACTTGATAATAAGTGGATTACTGATCCACATGACATAGCTAATGTGTTTAATAATTATTTTACGAAAATTGACATAATTTGTAATAATAATGACATCTCATACAATATCAATTATAACAATTACAATTCATTTTTCATGACTCCATGTACTCCTTCTGACATCCTTAATATAATATCTAGTCTTAAGAACACACGATCTGTTGGCTATGACAATATATGTACACAGATAATTAAAGATGTAGCACTAATAATATCTCCAGTTCTATGTTACATATTTAATCTTTGCCTGGAACAAGGTGTATTTCCTGAAAAACTTAAGATATCAGTTGTCAAACCATTATTAAAGAAAGGCGATCCAAAAGAGATGAGCAATTATAGACCCATAGCTTTGATACCTGTATTGGCGAAAATTTTTGAAAAAGTTATATATATTAGACTTAATGACTATTTTGAAAAGAACAACATATTATCTGCAGTGCAATTTGGCTTTCGCAAAGACAAAACAATAAATATGGCAATTTATAACTTTTTATTTAAAGTGATGACAGCAGTAGATAAAAGAGATAAGGCGTCAGCTCTTTTCTTAGATATGTCAAAAGCCTTTGACCGAGTAGACCATAACATACTTTTAAGAAAACTCATGGATTACGGGGTTAGAGGTATTTCTCATGCATTGCTAAAGTCGTATCTAGATAATAGATTACAACTTACTCATATTAACAGAATATGCCCAGAAACACGTACAGACATTACATATTTATCAGACCGAACTCCAATTACTCACGGCGTTCCTCAAGGTAGCGTTCTGGGACCCCTTTTGTTTTTAATTTATATTAACGACATGCCAAATATCACAGACCACTTTATGACCTTATTTGCTGACGATAGTACAATATTGTTTTTGAATAATAAAAATAACTTAGAATCAGAAATATTTAACACTTTGACATGTATTGATAATTGGCTAAAATGTAATAATTTAAAAATCAACTTGACAAAAACTCATTTAATAGACTTTAAACAACGGCAAACAGATAACAAAATACAAATAAATTATTCAGACACGGTAATTACTGAAATTAACGCCACACGCTTTCTGGGGATTACAATAGATAATAAGCTTAAGTGGAAATTACACATAGACAACATCTGTAAAAGACTTTATCAATTTTCATTTGCCTTGTATAAATTGGCACGGGTAGCGAATCTATCGACAGTTATGACGGCATATTACGGACATGTACAATCCATTATACGATATGGAATTATATTTTGGGGCAACTCAACAGACAAGTTACGAGTACTTATCGCCCAAAAACGTTGCATTCGTTCAATTCTAGGTCTCAAAAAAAAGAGAATCATGTCAAGATAAGTTTAGAGAATTAGGTATCTTAACGGTCCCATCTCTCTATATTATAGAGGTTGCTACCTTTGTCAAAACCAATCCTCACCTATTTACCGCATATCCCAATGGCACTAGACGTGCGGCCAATTTGAGACATGTGGCATGCAAAAGTCAACTCTCGCGTGCAAGTGTATTTTGTATGGCACCTATTATTTATAATAAAATACCGATAGAAATTCGTTTGAGCAATGTAAATGTATTTAAGTGCAAATTGAATGAATTATTAGTTAAAAAGGCCTACTACTCTATTGACGATTATTTAAATGATAAAGACTTTCATTAACATGTTGTTCTTATTAACTCTTTTTTTTATATTGTTATTAAAATATAAATTGTGTTTTATGGAATTTGAAATTTATTGTCATTAGTTATATTATATTATTGTGGTATTTTTATATGGTAATCTGACTGACATGTTTAGTATTGAATGATGAAATGTAGTATAAAATTTGTACACCAAAATGGTAGGACATAGCGTACTTATAACCTAGCTGTAAGAACTGTACACTAACCTATGATCTACAAATAAATGAATTGAATTGAATTGAATTGAATTATGTTAGTATACTAAAAACTCTAAAATAACCAACTCCCTATGTCTCGATGGAGTACGAATACGAATAAACCCGATGTCACCCTAACGCATCCCGTTGTTGTCGTAAAAGTCTCCTAATAATTATATAGTGTTATAATATACACAAGCAAAAGCAGGAAAACTTGATGTAAAACCGCAATACTTACGTAGAACCAACGTGGTACATAAATTTATAGTCTCTCTCACTGTAACTAGAAAGCATCAGGACATGGGTTTGAGTTAGAACATAAAAGTACTAGTTTTTATATGATTTCATCTCAACATCATCATCAACAATAACACATTTTTATTACTTTTAATACCCGACCTCGCATACAGCAATCGCATACACGATACCTTGGCCACCAAAGCAAATAACTCAAAATCACCTTTCAATGACGTATGTTAACTAATTTATTTAACATACCCAAAGATTTACATTACTTTTACCATTTCAGTAAGTAAAAAAATCTCACAAAATGTTTCATAATGATATTAACTGTACCGTAAAGTAGGGCGTTGATGAGTTACCCAATGAAAGTAACTTTGCTTTTATTATAAAAGCGTTGATTCCCTTGTGAGAGAAACTCTGTGTATAGTTGGTAAAGGTGGTAAGTACTTTGAGTTGATGTACTTACTAGCTTTAAAATGTTTTGGGAATAGGCATATATGCTCCGTAAATGGGTTTTTTAACAGGTTACTTTTGTTAAGTAATACATAAAAGTGTATATTATAAAAATGTTGCAAGGAAAGAAATACTTACCAACTTTTTACGCTAATTCTCTATGTGGGGGCGAAATCAGAAAACATGTTGAAAAAAGACAGGATTAAAACTACTCAGATCCATATTAATATTATAAATGGGAAAGTGTGTTTGTTTGTCTTTCTTTCACGGCAAGCGACGAATTGACGTATTTTTTTAATCCAGTTAAGATAGTTGAAGGGATGGAGCGTAACATAGGCTACTTCTTTTTACGGCAATTTCATAGGTAAAGTATGAATATAGCCTTACTACCAACATCTAAAGGAATTATAAAAGACCAAGTCCCACTAAACATCTCTGCACAATAGATTCTTGTATTAATGTACAACAAACAGTCTCTAGCTCAGATGGTCTGGATGTCAAGAAATGCAATTATAGGGATATAAGGTTTAAAAGCTTATATAATGGATGGGAAGCAATTTGGATATGCTCTGGCACAGCTAAAGTCCTTGGCCGCTAGTTATAACTTAATATTAGGTGGGCCTTTGTTCGTGTGGTGACGGAGTAAGAATACAATATGTCACCACCCCATCTCATCCCATGGGTGTCGTAAAAACCGACTAAGGGACTATCCGTGAATATTATCTTTACGTAATAAAAAGAAGGGAAACTTGAAATTAAACCCTATACCAATCCGTCTGGCCAGCGTGGTATTAGTAGGCCAAGTATCCCTCTGTCACGGTAGGAGGCCCGTCCCTGCAGTGGGACCTTAATGGGCTGTTATGAAACTGTCATTAATAGCTTAAAAAAAGACATACAAATAATTGTCTCGGTTAAAGTAACGACAAGATCTACTAAATCACTACAATAATATTAGTAGTGATGTATGCTATGTGATCTTTGTAGCTTAATATTTAGTTTAACAGCGTTATTGTACCATTTGCATGTACTCTCATTTACATAATGAAGCCGTGATGCGTCCTAATTTGAGTAAACATTTCACCAATGATTTTAACACGTTCGAGTTTAAAGTTTTGTTTTAGATTTTGTGTGTTATTAACTAACATTTTATTAAGTGCTTATAATTAGCATTGATTAAAAAGTTAAATTGATAAAACATGTGTTTTGTGCCCAATCTATAGACAATATCATTCTCCACGATCTTTTTTAAACAATTTCAAAAAGATCTTTTTTTTTCGCCAGTATTATGGTTCAATGTTTGTTGCCTAAAAAAATCAGCCATTTTCGAATTATTAAAATATAATATAATAAGTCCACTGTTACGACACTCAATATCTTCTTGAGATTTCTCTCTCTCGTATGAACTTGCATCATGTATTCTTATTCCATAGAACTCTGGTGACATCCACAAAAGGGCAATGAACGTTAATATAATTCTGTATACGATATTGTAATAATACGTGTACGCAATAGCTGAGGGAGAGATTTATTAAGCAATACGCCTCAACATCAACGAACCGTAATGCCCATAAGTCGCGGAGTTACGATCTAACTTGTATGGGCATACTATTTGTAGTGGGCAATATTGTCACTATTGTTACTATATAGCTATATGATTCCCTTGAGAATTTGCGTCATTAACGTGATTTTAGACGTTAATTTTAATTTGTTAGAATCGTATCTTTTGATTTGTATGAGGGGTTTGGTCACGAGGTAGTTCCACGGCATGATAAATTTGCAGAATGTTAATAGGTAGCATTGAAACTGTTAAAAGGAACATGGATGTGTGAACCAGAAGTAGAGTGGAAAGTGGTTTTCAAATTAGAGTTAATAAATGATGTTTTTAATACTTTGTTATTCCGTCCAGTTTGTTAATATCTTATTATCTTAACTAATTTTATGATGTTTTTAAAAATATCTTAACACGTTCACTGCGTTACGGGGTTTTTTGAACCTCGTGCAGTGCTGTCATTCAGTGCGGACGAAAAAAACTAGAGTATACTCGCTGGTGCGGGAGCTGTATCTATGAAACTATTTACTGTATGAGAGAGATAAATATATATTTTTCATGTATGCTTATTAAATAAACAGTTAAAATAATAAAATTATACGGGGTCTTACAAACCCCGTTACGACCAGAGAACAAAAATTACCTTCCAGTGCGATACGGGGTTAAAAAATCCCGTATTAACTATTGTGCTCCCGTACGGGGTAGTGAGCTCATTACCATTAGTGTTGTTATTAGCGCAAGACGTAGTGTTTAACTATCGATAATGAAGCGATCGCGTGTTAGAACTGTCAAATATTAAAAAGGATGATGAAATTCCGTCGTCTCCAAGTTCATCCCAACGGCAGTCTGCTTCTTAAACAATTTACCGCAAGGTTTTTCAGCGGCATCAGCAACGCGCAACAGATGAGTTTGATATTATCACTTGTCCTAGTAGGTACTAGTCATACCTATCACGAGCTACGTAATGTTCATGTGATTTTTACGTAACGCACTATGAAGATAATACGTCACGGGGCTCATTATATCTCGTAACGCACTCAAATTCGAGACGGTTTTTGAGCTCCCGCAGTGAACGTGTTAATATACAGGGTATTTGGTACATCGTTTGCCAAATTGAAATAGCTTATAGAAGAGGTCATTACTCGTCTTTCCTCACTCACCAAGCCGGTTTTAACCTCAACATATTTTAGATATCGATGTAAAGCTATTTTTAAAAGATAAACCCAATATTTACCATGAACACTTGAATTTAAAAAAAAAATCTTCCGTGAGTCCTCATAATTATGTTTTGTTTTAAGGGTGATTCTTCGAGCCCAACATTTTCGATGTCTGGAGGTTTTTCTTTGTAACTAACAGACCAACCAAACTGCAATTATTTTTTAAACATAGTATAGACAGTTACCTATCTTGCACACGTTATTGTTTTTTAATAATAGTTTTTTATATATTTAAAAAAAAATATTAAAAAGCGTTCTTCTGATTAATATGGTGTGTCCGTACCCCAGTTTCTTGAACGTTAGTAACAGTAACATTTTTTCTTATTAACAAATCGATGTGCATTATAAATATTACGATAGAATATTAGTTGTTTCTTTACACAAAAAAAAATGGTACTAATATTTGCGATAGTTTTTTAATAAAAAAATAAATTGTGAGTGTCCGGCACAAAAGTCTGATTCATATTCACGCGCTTTACTGGAACGTACCTAGCTAAGTACGAAACATCAGGAGATCCCTTCTAGTGCTGGTGGTAGCCAGGGACTCTGCTGACGTGGTCACGACGTTACATGCGGCTGGTTCGTGTTGTTGCGGAGTTATAAATGTAAATATCTGATTCATATTACTTTGGTTCACCTGTGTTTCTGTGTTTCATTACTATGTTGGCTGTTATAATGAACTTAAATGGTTTTCAAACTTGAATCTGTTGGAAATATAATTCAATTGGGGACTAAAAGCCTATGTATAAATAGCAATCCTTAATTGTATCGGTTAATCATAATTAACCGATGTTAAAAGGCAAAATTTTGATTCATATGTACCTGATTCATACGGTATAAATACTATATTAATCAGAATTTCACACATATTGTTAATATGGCGGCACGGATAATGATTGATATTGTCAAGTTGTCAATGCTTCTAATAACTAGATTTAGGTGTGGTGATAATCATTGTGATTATCAACTGTGATTTTAATAAATAAATGACTGATTTTTATAACTAGAATTTCATTTTTGTTCCTAATTCTGATTTATATGACCTCAAAAAATTTTAAGTTAATTATCTCGAAAACCATTTCATAAAAAAGTGTGCCTTTTTCAGACATTGTATATTAGGTTATCATCTTTGACAAAAACATGTTTTATAAGCCAAAATGTGAAAAAAAATTTGCCCATATGAATCAGACAAAGAATCGAATTTCGAAGAAACACCCTTAAAGTTTAATACTAGGAGCATCAAATAAATTCAAAATAGCTCACCGAAAACGTCAGCTTTTTGTTTATTGACTTATTATAACTTTAGAGACAGGTAAAATTTAAAAGCTATGATCAACTTCACAGTACAATTAAAAAATAAATAAAAGAGAGAAAGTTCTTCCATTTTCTGAATAAATGCCTTACTTTATACTCTTTCCATTGGTATACAACATGATAAGAAATAGTAAATAGTTTTTCTACAAAACATGTGTAATACACAATTCGAAGTAAAAAAAACACGAAACATGTACCAAACACCCTGTATAAATAACATTGTTCTTTAATGAATAAAATATGGATAAATTTCCTTTTTTTTTAAAGCGATCATAAATATTTTATATAAAACAAAAGCTATAATAAATGTATGACGGCGGGGGGCTGGCAGTCTACGTAGAAAAGAGACGGCGATAGATAGCGCTAGCGGAACGTGCACCCGACGTCATCGCCCCACTCCGCCCCACTCCGCCTCGACTGAATAAAAAGGCAGCGCGCTTTCGATCAGCACGCTCTTTGGTTGAGGGCCATCCGCCCCACCACAGCCCGCGTAAAGTAGTAATGGTCGTCTGAGACCGACTACTCATACATACATCATTACATACATAAATAAACTCACGCCTTATCCCGGCCGGGGTAGGCAGAGACGACAGAACGCCACTTGTCACGATCCTGGCAAACAGATTCGGCCTCGTCCACATTCATTAAGCGAGTCATACATGCGCGTCGGTTACGAGTGCTCTTTATTTGGCCCTTCTCCAATATGCAACCTATCTGGTCACCATATGTTTTCCGTGGCCTACCGGCACCGACTCGCCCTTTCACACTAGCCTTGTATACTTGTTTCGTCAAACGCTCATCATTCATTCTCTTAATGTGACCAAACCAACGCAACATTCCTTTCTCGATTTTGGTCACTATATCATCTTTCATGCCGCAACGTATTCTTATCTCATCATTCCTTACTCTATCTATCAGTCTTAATCCACATATACTTACCGACTACTAAAAAAACGATCAGCACGCATTTCAAGCACGGTCCAACAAGGACTAAGCCACGACGGGCTCGCAGACCGCTCACCGGATTTCCCCACATGGGGATCCCGCCGGTGGGGACCGGACTCGCCCGCCCTGGCACACCACTGGACAAGACACTCCAGTGACCCGCCTGTATTAGCAGGCGGCGATCGACGCCACTGAAAGAGGCCAACGCCTCGATACAGTTACCTCGGGTTCCCAGAGGGCATCGTGAGAAGACCTTGTGTCAGCACGCATTTCTTACGGATGTGTCTGGGTGCACGGACCACTGTCTCGGTGGACTGCCATTACCCTGCCTTTACTGCCATTTAGTTGGTACCTAGTGCTACTATTTGCAGTTGTTAAATTAATTTTAATTTGATTAAATTATTTGAGTTTATAACAATTACAAAGTGCTAGTATTTTTCAGTTGTTAATTAATTTTAATTTGATTAATTTATTTGAGTTTATAGAAATTACAATATTATTACCTTTATTAAATCATTGTAACAATTAAATAACCTGTGTTTTACTTCTGATGTCTAAGGCTAACCCGACATGTACATGTCGGGTTAGCCTTAGACATCCCCTTTATTAAAAAAACAATTGCTAAACAATAACATTATTTTGTATAAAAAAAGCTATGAAAAGTGCACAAAGTGGAAGTATCAATGTTTGTGAGAAAGAATAACGACTTTTTTAAATTTAAAGGGGATCATGTTACTAAATATCAACCAAGAGACCCTACAAAAATAATAATAAAATTTTGTAGAACAAGTTTAAATAAAAAAAATGCATATCATATGTGTATCTCAGTCTTTAATAAATTACCTAAGGTTTTCAGAGAACTTCCAATCAAATCTTTTAAAATTAAGTTAAAACAATGGCTAATTGATAAGTGCTTTTATACAATAGAAGAATTCATGCAATACAAAATCAATGAGTCAGATTATTTGTAGAATTAAATGTAATTTAATATAAGGTAATATTATATAATGTAACAAAATAATTAAAATAAGAGTAAATAATATGTCAATCGAAATGTAAATTTAAATCTAATTCAATTTAATTTAATTTTTAATTTATATAATTTATAAATATTTGTATGCCTAACACAGGTAAAATATAGTTGTTCTAAACACCGCTGTAACACCTGGTACCACCTGTATTTTATACAAATAAATGATTCTTTCTTTCTTTCTTTCTTTCACACTTGCATCAGACTGTCGCGACAGTCAACAAAAATTATGTTTATAAAATGCCTACTAAAACTACAAGGAGAACTTTATCGAAAATCTATAATGGAGAGATAAATGATAATGAACTATATCTAGGTAATTATTATGAAAAGCGATCCTGTCCACGGCGCGCGGTGACCCGCCCATTACCTCGAGTGTTGTCCCAAATAACATCGTTCACTTAGGGCTGGCAAAACATGACTTCGTATTTTCATGGTATACTCCTTTTAGGTATTGTTTGTTTTACGTTAGGTATTTTGTAGATTTTTATAACACAACACAGAGTACATACACACTAATTTAAGTACTTCGGTCTTTACTTTTTTCCGTGTGTATTGATTCTGAATAATGGTGTTAGAATACAAAAAGGTAAGCCAATTCTATCTTGGGTGGTGAAGATGTCATAAAAACTGACTAAAGAAAAGCTACAGCTTTATTTATGATGATTGCACCTAAAGTTATGAATATTCTTGACAATAGTAAACAGTAGTACCTAGTGAGTGCTACACAATTCACTCAAAAAATCGTAACGGTAACGCTTTCCTTCACTCTATGCGATTAATAGCTAGTCAATAGTTTGGTCAAAGCAAACTGTGTATTCGTGTAGAACGAAAACTCTCTTTTCCTTTGCCACAAAAAAATGTTTGGCATAGCGACCTGGATGCTACAATGATTAAAAGTACAGAATATTACGATACGAAACATTTTTAGATTTCTTGCCGTTTTGTGTCTATAATATACTCATAGTTTAACCTATATTTTGGTTCTCTTATATAAGGTTTAACTTTAAATAATAAAATAAAATTTGACAACCCTGTGAACGACACCGTTTGCCTGCTAACGACAGTTCCGTCATATTACGGAACGAGCGTTACTGGTGAGAAGTTTTAAAATTCCTCCTTACTTCAAAGAAAATAATATAAAATTTGTCAGTTATGTGAAATGGATTTTATAAATTATTTTAAAACAAATGAGTCCTTAGAAACTGTGTATATGTTATAGGCAATGTGTATAATGGAGGTATTCTATACAATACCTAGGCAATGTATGAAATGAATCGTATTATACACATTGCCTGATCGTTTTAGGCATTGTATAGAATGACTAGGTATTCTATACAATGCCGGATTATACACATTGCCTGTAACATATATACTACCAATATGTAAAACTAATTCCTTTTTTAAAGCAACTCGCGCATTACAGATTATTCTGTGTCTTTGTCTTTTACAGTGATTATTCTGTGACTTTTACAGAAATTTAATCAACACAAATACAAAATATGCTTATTTATCTTCCATTTGCATGATTAAACATCCCAAAATTCCAATTCAAAGTAGTTACTTACTATTTTTATTTTCTAAAAACTGGGTTTCATATTAACTCTTTGTTTAAAAAATAAGTGCTAAAGTAATACCCAAAGGTCGCAAGTAATCCATCAAAGTCGCGTGGATCTAAAATATTCATAATATTATGTTCTGAGACATGATAAATTAAATGCGTTTTTACTTCTTTTGTCTTCTCCCAGGACAATAAAAAAGTTTTTTGTGTTATAGTTCTTGTAACTAGATGTAATATAGTAAAATAATACAAATATTGTGTTATGGTTTAGACACGAGAGAATAGATGAATTATTGCAATTTAACAAAGCAAAACTGCACTGAGGTAGTAAGTAGCGTCATTTACTTTTTTCGTTACAGGGAAACCTTATAAAAACTTACAAGGAAGCATGCTTTGCACTTGGAACACAGGCGTTAATGTATATGATATGTATAAAAAATGACGAATGAAAATGAAAGGCGAAGTAAAAGAGGTTCCTAATGATTCTAGTATAATGAGGTAGGTAGAACCTAACCCTATGAAAATGAGACAATGTTTTAACGATCTCTGTGGCGTAGTGGTTATTTAACATGACTGCTACGCAGAGGTCTCGGGTCGATTCCCGCTTAATGCTAATCTTTGTGTGTATGAACATGATTGTTTGCATTGGTCTGGGTGTTTTCTACGTACAATAATAATATATGTATGTATTTACAAAATGTTTATCCGTTGTCTAGTACCCATAGTATAAGTTCTGCTTAGTTTGGGACTAGATGACGTCGTGTGAAAGTGTGAGGAATATTTTATAATTAGGTGGACCAGACTTGTTTATATGTTTTTGTCAAGTTTTTTTTTTACTTTTCGTAGAAATATTATCTGTGAACATTCCTCTTGTCACTTTTACAATGCCTATGATAAGAGATAGCTAAAAGAATCTAATTATTTGGTAATGTATTCCTTTTCTGCTACAACAATAAAAATAGGCACAATTGCAAATAAATTATTAACATAAATTATAATATAATTAACATAACGTTATTTGTCGTTTACAGAGGACGCTTGAACATAGCCTCATTACCATACTAACTTAGCCATTCCATTAAAAAAAAATTCTACATCAAAGTGTTCTGAGTAAGGTAATATATTGCTGTTCACAACTTTAAGCTACGGTGCAATCAGTTGGGGATTCAAGACATGCAGGAATACCTCAAATCCCTATTAAAAATGCGTCTGGGAACTGACCCATAAACTTTGTACGAATGCATTGTGCAGCAGAGTAGTTGTCCTTACTCAGGACTTAGAAGAGTTCATGCCGTGTAGTTTTTAAAAACTTATGTCGAACTTAACACATATAGACTGTAAAATCTAAAATGTAGAAACAGGTACCCACAGGACAGGCTTGCCTAGTGTGGGGCCAAAGGTAATGTTTAAATTATGTACAAGTTTATTGTAAATAAACGCTTTTTATGTTGGTTGTTTTAAAATTTGTCAATAAAATAAATATATTATACACTTTTCAGACGAAAAACTTTCTATTAAATAACAAGTTACTTTTATAATGGTTAACAAAAGTAAATATACATTAAGTATTGTGTGTTGACGATAGAATACAAGATGTCACATAGTATTAAATGACCTTTAATTGTACTCGTAGTATGAAACGTATTTTTTGTGACTGTACTGAAAATACCATGTTTTTACAATTTCAGTTTAAGATATAAAAATAAAAGTTAGTTATTTCTTTAAATTCTTTGTATGCTTTTAAGCTAGACGCTTTCAATGAACTCGAGAATTAGATAAAGGTAAATTCAATTTACAGATAAATATATTTTAAAAGAATATAGTCTGTAAATTCTTAACAAAGAATTTGTTGACGTACGAGTGTATATTCTTAGTCTTTTTAATACTATAATTTTTAAACAAACTTATTATTTTGATTTTGCGAGATTTGATATGACCTGTGACGATAACTGGCACCGAAAAAACCAGTCCGGGGCAGTGGTCCAACTGCTCTGTCCAACTAGTTGGACCACGGGTCTTTACTAGGGGCAGTTGTCCAACTTTCAAAATAGTTGGACTACTGCACCTTTTGAGAGTTCCGTGGTCCAATTGATATAAAAAATAACTTGCCAACTCTAAAAACCTCAACTGCATCTTTATGTGTGTATGGTACCAACCATCTAGTCTACGGTTATATTGAACCTCTTTGCAGTAAATAGGTAGGTACTGGCTGGTTTTTATCAATTATAGTACAATGCATTTATATTTATAGATTATAGCAGTTCATAAGTGTTACATTGTGACCTAAATGAATAAACGCTATCGATTTTGTTTTTTTTATTTTGAGTCAAACACCCGACTTTAATTTAATATTTTTTTAAATAATTAAGCTGTATTCTATGGCACCTATGACAACTGTCATCCGTTATCTGTCACCCGTAATCTCTGTCATATTTTAGTTGTCAACTGACAACTGCTATCTGTCACTGTCACTTAGTGTTCTCTTTTCGAAAAAAAGATCCCCACGGGAACATGCTACGCTACCAGGATAAAAAGTATCCTATGTCCGATTTCATCCCACCTATCTCCATTCCAAATTTCATCCAAATCGGTCCAGCCATTTTCCCGTGATTGAGTAACAAGCACACTAACATCAAACATCCAAGCATCCTCACAAACTTTCACATTTATAACATTAGTTATTTAACAAACTTTACTGACACAATTATGACAAATGCATTGTACTATAATTGATAAAAACCAGCCAGTACCTACCTATTTACTGCAAAGAGGTTCAATATAACCGTAGACTAGATGGTTGGTACCATACACACATAAAGATGCAGTTGAGGTTTTTAGAGTTGGCAAGTTAGTTTTTAAATCAATTGGACCACGGAACTCTCAAAAGGTGCAGTAGTCCAACTATTTTGAAAGTTGGACAACTGCCCCTAGTAAAGACCCGTGGTCCAACTAGTTGGACAGAGCAGTTGGACCACTGCCCCGGACTGGAAAAAACTTACAAAGCAAAAGCCGCATAACTAAAAGCAATGCAGCGTCTATGAGCTATATATTTCTAATGTTTTAGTCCGTTGTGTTTCTAACACACCTTGTTAGAAACACAACGACAAACTACAATGACTAATTAACTACTTATTGCAACTTTAATCACTTTTACAAAAAATATATGAAGGGAAAAATAGTGTCATTGTTTATGCTTTACAAATACTAATATAAAAAGGTTCTTAAAGGAAACGAGCACATGAATACCATTTTACTAAAGTACTAGTGGCAGCTGTCCTTGCTACGAATGACCAGACCAATGACATACTCGTAAATAAAACATACAGAGCTCACATCATTTTATCTAAATGTATTACAAGCTTATGATAATATTCTACGTGTCCTACATATAAAATTTATTGGTATCTATAACTCGATAGTTAAATATGCATGACCTACTAGTATTATAGATATCGCTATAGCATTTGAGTCTTAGAGCAATGTTATTTCTCTATACCTATCTCGCTTGCACTTTCGGGTCTTCAAATACAAATTCTTTATTTGCGATAAACAGGGTAACTTTACAGTGTTGTGAAGTGTTGTTACATAAAATTATCATGTTCATGCCCATTTAGCCATTCAAACATCATGCAAAAAAATGTCTCAAGACTAATTTATAAAATAGGAATCTAAGTTTCATTATAATCAATAAATTCATAAATAGAGTAAAAAGTATTGTGTAACAGCCAAGAGCTCAAAGCATTTATAAATTTATTAGTTGGGAGATCTTTTATATTATTCGGATTCTGTGAGTAGTCAGATGATAACGCGTCTACTATAGTATTTATACCTCGAAGTAACATGCACACAGAATAATGTTCTACAGCAGACGTGAAAGTAATGCTTCTTATCCTGAACGTTTTACCTATATCCTTTAGAGCTACGTTTTCTACAAGACAAGTTTCTCTCGTTTATATATTTGCTCCTATCTTTATTCTTTGGTTGTTAACGGTATGTTACTATGTTCAATTCAATTGTGAAGCTACAGGGTAATGTAAAAAAGATTAAATAAACATCGAGTAAAATCAGTACAGAGGTTTTGTGTATTTGTTTGTAGGTTTAATCAATCATTTTAAGATCTTTCACTATTGGTTTTGGTATTTCTTAAAAAAACAGACACTTTTTTATTCTAACTTGATGCTTTTGAATTTTTTTTTTAAATTTTATACCACACTATCAAGCAAAACAGAACTTGTTGAGCTACTAGACGTAGGCGCTTTTGCTTAACAATCACTATTATATGCACTACTCCACAGAGTTTTTATTAATTATATTATACTTTAATGTGTGGTAAAATGGTGCAAAAAACAACCGTAAAGATAATAATAATATGGTAATCCTTTCGGTAAGTGGACTTATTCTATTAAAGAGTCTCTATTAACATCTAAGACTCGCGCTTGGCAGTTGGATCATAGGTCTGATGTAGAAGGCAGTACTGCTTGACACGGCACGTATTATGAGGAGGTTCCTATCTCTGGAGCCCTAACCAATAAAGAGAAAATAATAATATGACAGATGCGTATTAAAACATTTGTATCAAGCAAAAGAAAAAGTTTAGTTAAGTACCTACCTCAATACAAAATAGAGCAAGATTTAGCTTATAAGATTTATTTCCGTATAAATCTTGAGGCAACTCTGTTTTCTAACCGTGAGTTATGACAGCGCGGTCTGTTGTGCGCCATATTGATTTTGCGATGCATTTGTGCAACTTATTGTGTTGTGCTTTATGTCTGTTGTAGGTACGTATTATTTTATATCTTTACTTAAAATTATCGTTCTGTTCTAATAACCAAGGTTTGCTTATATTCTAGGGCTTATAAAAAGGTATATTTGAATACAAAAACAATATAGTTTTAGCAGATCTTAATTGTTTAACTGTAGGGCAATCCCTACAGTTGAACAATTGGAGGTCAGTACAGGAGGTCAATACCTCTTCCCATAAAAATGAAACATGAGATACCACGTTGGCAAAACCTTTTCTTTTGAAACGATATTTTACCTGTCATATCTTTCTTCGTCAAACGAAGGAAAAGCATCACTTTGCTTTTTTAGTTCATAAAATTACATATTGAAAACACACAGCACTAAAAATTACTTAACCCTTTTATCTCGACAAAATGCTTTCCACCTTTATTGCAAAGAAGCGTTATAAGTGCTTGTTATATTTAAATTGCTATGTATAGAAGTTTCTATATTTATTTTTAGCTCGTCAATATTAATTTACTTAGTATCTACGGCTTTTGTTTTGTACCGCTTCTTCAACTTTTTTTATGCCATATTATACTAATTAGCGTCTACGTTAGAATTAAACAATAAATAAAATTAATTTTCACAAAAAAAAAGAACCGACTTCAAAGACAAAAATTGCACTAAAAAGTAATAAATAATTACTTGTATTTTGATTTTACAACAATAAATCAGCCATTATTTCTATTTAATTTTAATTTATAGAATAGGTTCTTTTCATTAAGTATTGTAAAAGTATTGTTAAGGATATTTCTTGAAGAGTCTGTAAATATATTTATTTGTAGATTGTTTAAAAGATAATCAAATTATTACAAATAATGTAATATTATTGTTATTTTTGGAGTCGGTGCCAGCCACGATCGTTATTATTAAGTATACCATTTTTTATTTCTGACTGAAAACTTAAACAAATATTATGGCGCCGTGTTATACACAGACTAATAATTACATAAAATTCACATTCGAAAATGAAACGGCCGTTTTCGTTTTAAATGCAATATTTATCTAATTAGAAACCATTTAAAGTGATGAGAGTGTGTTATACAAAACTTTATTGCCTATTCTAACGAACTTGTAGACAACATTTTGCATTATTGATCCTATTCGCGAATTATTTCTTTAAATCTAATCTATTTTAAGTTCTGGAAAGCTTTAATCAGTTATTAAATATAATATTAAAACGTTTAAATGTGATACTGGTATTTTAAAATATATTTATTTAAATATGATAAGAATAGTTGTTTAATATTTGTTTAATTTTTAAACTAATCCATACACAATCAACAAATATAATGTCGAAGTCATTTATAATCTGTAATTCATGGCCGTCATTCCGTTTGCTTAGGTATTATCGTACTTATTCCGTTGGCTGACACCGCCTCCAAAAATAACAATAATATTACATTATTTGTAATAATTTGATTATCTTTTAAACAATCTACAAATAAATATATTTACAGACTCTTCAAGAAATATCCTTAACAATACTTTTACAATACTTAATGAAAAGAACCTATTCTATAAATTAAAATTAAATAGAAATAATGGCTGATTTATTGTTGTAAAATCAAAATACAAGTAATTATTTATTACTTTTTAGTGCAATTTTTGTCTTTGAAGTCGGTTCTTTTTTTTTGTGAAAATTAATTTTATTTCTAAATTTTTAGTGAATTCCAATTCTATAAATCCGTGTGGTGACGGAGTGAAAACACAATATGTCACCACCTCATTTCATCCCATGGGTGTCGTAAAAACCGACTAAGGGACTATCCGTGAATATTAACTTTGAGATATAAAAAGAAGGAAAACTTAAAATTAAACCCTATACCAATCCGCCTGGCCAGCGTGGTATTAGTAGGCCAAGTATTTCTCCGTCACAGAAGGAGGCCCGTCCCTGCAGTGGGACATTACTTTGTCGGAATATGGGTAGACCTACGAAACGCGCTGCTTATATGAGACAGCGCCGATTGAATGAAACAAACGAAGAAAGGGATAAACGCCTTTTAATGTAGGAAATCTACCTCCAATGTCATTTCAAAAGAGACTAGTGAACAACGGAGGACCTACATGCAAAAAGTTTTAAATAGGGAGAACATCGAAAAGCGTAGCCACCGTCTCGGCATGGTTAATTGGTAATAATAATTAAGTTAATTAAAATTAAAATAAATCAAATAAATATAATAATTATTATTATCAATTTGTTATATCTAAAGAATAAGTTTAAAATAAATTAAATGCAATTCAACAATTTTGTCTATTTATAATCCGTTATTAATTCCTATTTTAATTTGAAATAAGAATTTCATTCAAGTCTTAAACCACACCTGCGATTACATTCATAATGTTAAGTTTTCATCAATACAATTAAAATAAGCCCAAACACAAGGTAGCTGCTGTATGCCGTTGAGGAGTTTCTTCGACCCTCAGTCGTCTTTATCATGAGATCATGTTTGTGTAAAGTTGTGTAAAGTTTTCATCAATACGAATAAAATAAGCCCAAACACTCGGTAACTGCTATATACCGTTGAGGAGTTGCCTCGACCCTCAATCTTCTTCATCATCAGATCATGTTTGTGTAAAGTTTTGTAAAGTCTTCATCAATACAATTAAAATAAGCCCAAACACAAGGTAGCTGCAATATGCCGTTGAGGTGTTCCCTCGACTCACTCTGGTCTCCAGGATCTGACCAGTTCTTACTCTTGACTATTTGGTAGTGACGTCAGAGATGCACATGTATGACAAGATTTTACACAATGCGTCCCTACAATTTTCAAGAGATGCCCTCGATTTCTCTGGGATCCCGTCATCCAGATCCAGATCTGGTGACAATGGGACCAAATGGGAAGCATACCCATACGAACAAAAAAAAAATTTTTCAAATCGGTCTAGCCGTTTTCGAGAAATCAGGTAACAAACACAAAAAATAAAAAAAAAAATAAAAAAAAAAAAAAAAAAAATACAACCGAATTGAGAACCTCCTCTTTTTTGAAGTCGGTTGAAAAGTGTATGTAACTACAACTACTCGATTTCGACTTGGCTCAACTATAACTGCTCGATGCTATCCATTTCAAAATAAAGTTCCAACGCCTCGTCGCGTGAAAATGAATCTTAATAGAGATGTGATGCTATGCCTCGCTTTACCTGCTGAATTATTAATGTACTTTCCGAGAGACATGATACTTGGGGACATCGGCACGTAGTGGTGTATATTACTGACATCCGCAGTACTTGTAGATAGCCTGCAACTACTCTGAGATATTGCATAGTGCGCCTGTCTTTAGTGATCATCTTTCGATCTACAAAATGGGTAAAGTGAAGCTTAGACATTTATAATTCTGTAGATATTATGCAACGGCATATATTCTGTCACAACTCCACCACCATCTTTATGCATGTTTGGCGTAAAATTCTTTGGAAATATAAAAAGGAAAATTTTACATAAAACATATCAATCCTTTACAGGAATGCTTTTGAGTAATGTGTGGAAAATTCTCCATTGTAATGTAGTTTTATTAGGCCAAGTAAACTTTCATTAGTTATCAGCAGTGGGATAAAAATTGTGATAAGGGTCTATCAGTATTTAAATAGCCGGGTCGAGAACATGATGTTTTTTGCTGCATGGCTTCAAAATTAATTTCTGTCTAGTCTAAGCAACATTTAAGTTAAATTTAAACTTTACCTATTGTACTTTTAAGTCAAGTCATGATTACAAGAAGTTTGATACGTTTGACAAATTAGCTGTAAATGTTTGATTGATTACAAGTTTTTAATATAATATTTATATAAAACGTTTATGTCATGTCATTCACTATTTTGTTTCTTGTGGGTTTTGATAATATATATGGTATTTAAAGGCCATTATAAAGAGATTCGATTTTTAATTTAAAGTATGACTTTCCAGTTTTTTGTTCAAAAGATTTCATTATTATTCTAAAAGAAAATTAACTATTTCAAAAAACTCTAATGTCTGCACCAACAAGAGGAAAATTGTATGAAATTTAAATATGAAAGAATTCAGGAATATATCCTGCTTGCTAATATTATTATAAATTCGAAAGTTTGTGAGGATGGATGGATGGATGTTTGTTACTCTTTCATGCAAAAACTACTGAATGGATTTTGATGAAATTTGGAATATAAGTAGTGTAGGGTGTAGAATAACATTTTACTTTTAAATTACAGTAAAATTATTCGCATTAGCTATCAACGTGAGAACTTTCAACGCAGCACTAACAATAAGGTTTACGTTTGTAAAGTAGAGTCTGTAAACAGAACAGCTGCGGGTTTCCGTCGCGGAACAGATGCACTTGATAAGCGTGATCCTAAATTCTATTGCTTGTTAACACGTGAGCAAGTACAGTCAGCTGCAAAGAAATCTAACCCCTTTAGCGCGCTGTTATAATATTCTTAAAGGGGGTTAGATTTCTTTGCAGCTGACCGTACTTAATGCTTGTGCTCGAAAAGGTAATAACTATGAAAATTATCATTTGTTAGGGTTTTAAAATTTGATTGATTGGATGATAATCACAGTGTCCTTAAATCTTTTTAGGTAATATTGTCACAAATGAAATGTAAGTGTAGTCTGAAAATTGAACTAAGCAATTAAGGCATTGGCATATTTATAAAAGCTTCCCATTATGTGCTAGTTCCTTAAAGTTTTTAGTAAAAACTAGACCGAAAAGATCGGTACTTTCAGATCAATAAAGAATAAAAAAATTCTACAACAAATAGTTTGTACAGTAAAAGCATTCGCATGACCTATCAACGTAAGAACTTTCAACGCAGCACTAACAATAAGGTTTACGTTTGTAAAGTAGAGTCTGTAAACAGAACGGCTGCGGGTTTCCGTCGCGGAACAGATGTACTTGATAAGCATGACCCTACATTCTATTGCTTCTTGGCACGCTAGCTAGTAATGCTTGTGCTCGACAAGGTAATAATTATCCCTTTTGAGCGAAGTACCTAAATTGCACGATTATAATTTGTTTAGGTTTTAAAATAGGATTGATTTAATAATTATGATGGTGTCTTTAGGTTGTTAATGTTATGGTGTCACTGAAATCTGAACAATTACAATGGGATTCAGCTGACACAGCGGTTATTATATAAAAGAAGGAAAGGTCAATAAACTTTTTATAAATGCGATCGTTGAAAAGGTGTTTTTTTCTTTGAGAACCACTACAATCTAAAACAATTTGAAAAAATCTTTTTAGTGACATTCACATAAAACTTCTTCTACAAATCCAATACGTTTACTTATCTATTTTAAAGTTGCAGGCAGAAAATCGACCAAAACATTTAACAAGCTCTTAGGTTCTTGAGACAGTACCCCTCCCGCACCCCGCGCTAACTCCGCACTCGCCTTGCTTTCAAGTTCTGCTGACTGTCACTGAATCTAAAACCTAAGTGTGTAATGAGTGTTTACTCGATATTCTACTTCTCAGATGTTTTATATTTAGTTTTAAGCGATGTAATTCTAATTGCATAACGTTACTTGTATGTATTTGATTTAAGAAGGTTTCAATTTAACATAAATATCACAATAATTAAACCTTTACCACCTTACTCATAAACGCCTTTTAATTTTTTTGGTCAATTGGTTAGCTTAATTTCATACAATTTTACATAGAAAAATTTAGTTAAATAGTGATTAAATTTAACAGGCGTTAATGAGTAAGTACAACAAGGACAGGTCTCCAGGGACCATTAATGTACGCTAGACTTACTTACACCACGCTTCTTCATGCTTTTCACAGAGATATTTTTGAAAAAGATTCTCCCATAGTTGGTTTATAAGAGACCAACGAAGTCAGACAGATTGGATACATTATTGTATTCTTCATTCTTTAATCACTATCTCATTGCTAAGTATAGTGACTTTTTTGACTTGGTCAATATAAACTCTTTGCTTACTTTTGCTTATTGGAGTGATGACTCGTTTGTTCAATCGCTTGTGAAGCGGTCACTTTTAGGCATTGTAAACTATTTGTACCCCTTGAAGCAATAAGACCAAAATATCCTAAATACGATATCATAAAGAGAGCATATTTTTTCCACATAGAATTCATATAAAAAATATTATAACACTTTTCGATCATATTTTTACTAAACGTTTATAAATTTTCCTTAACTTAGAGAGGGCCTCGTAAAACTTGATGTAACAATTTGATGATTTGGAGAATAAGGGTCGTAGCACACATATCAAAACAGAATGGGACCGTCACCGTATTAACTCGAGCCGTTCAGTATTATTTGTATAAAACCCCTTACTGCAAAGCAAACTAATCGGAATCGTAACGTAATCAGATGTTTGACGTTTGGCACCGAGGAAAAAGGCGAGGCAGTACCGATCTCCTTACGTTTTGATATATGTGTGCTACGATCCTTTATCATAAAAAAGTAATAGTGCGCCTTGGTATTCTTCCTTTATATCTATATTTAGGTTAATCTGGTTACGTCTTATTTGTGGAGGCGGTTTGATGTGTGGGTATTTTATTGGTATGAAAATAGTTTAGTATGAAAGTTATTGTGAGTGGTAGAGCGCAAGTTGTTTGAGTGAATAGATGGAAGAACCCACTCTATTAGGCAGTGTATTGGCTTTTAGTAGTTGCATTTGGCCTGTGTTGAGCTCCATCATTACAGTGCGTTAAGACTTTCTCCTATGACGAAAGTAAATTTGAAACATCAACGACACTTGGTATTGTATTTTATGTAATGTTTTCCTACTTTCGTTTTGATAGAGATACTATGCTTAAACATTCTTATAGGTGGCCAAAACATCCATTGGATGAGATCAGGTTATAACACAATGCATCACCAAACGGTTTACTATCTGTGAAACCAAAAAACAGATTGCTAAAATATTCCAAAAACGTATTAGCACAAACACATTTTAAACCTTATTTAAACTGTTAATTTTAAACTAATTCGTTAACATTCGAGTACACCACAGAACACAAACAAACCATTACTTTCAACGAATGTATACTAATAAAAAACCTATGCGTTTGAAAATAACTTAGCGTTTTAATTAAAAATGCCAAGAGTTTAAAGATTTCAAACAAAGATATGCACACTTTATAGTATCCAGTAGCATTACTTTTGTTTATTTTACTGCAAGGCTGTAATGGCAAATTGCAATGTTAATTATACAACGTACTTTTAATATATCCTCGCGTTCTTTCCACACTGAGGCTTGAGTTATTGAGTTCGTGTTGAGAATTACAAATTACCTCTTCGCTGTAGCCACGTAGCGACGCCTACGAGTGCTGCGTTTGAAGTTTAAAATTTTGTGAAAGGTAGCGTCATTTTTGGTTGAGTTACTTTCGGTTTTATGTTGGTTATGTTATTTGTTGGAATTAGATAATGGAAGAAGATGGAGGATAGAACCTAGAAAGACTAGATTTTGATACCAATAATAATACTTACGTAATTTTTGACATAGCAAAACAAACTAAACATTTCTTTTGACAACCTCTGTGAAGTAGTGGTTATATTAACATGACCGCTACGCAGAGGTCTCGGGTTCTGTTCCCGCTCAATGCAAATTTTTGTGTGCATGAACATGATTGTTTGCATTGGTCTGGGTGTTTTCTATGTATAATGTGTATGTATTTACAAAAAAATAAGTATTTGAGTATGTTTATCCGTTGTCTAGTACCCATAGTACAAGCTATGCTTAGTTTGGGACTAGATGGCGTTGTGTGTGTGTGAGGAATATTTATATTTATTTATTTACATTTCTATTGGACCTACTTAAAAGTATGTCCACCATTTAGTCCACCACGCAGGTCTTTATTCAAAACTAATCCTTAGACGTTATCACCACACGGCGACGTTTTTTAATCAATTAAAGTTTAAACACAGGTGTATGATATTATTAAAGACAATATTTTAAAATATTGAAAAAGATGTATTTGGCACTATACTTGTGATAATACAAGTATAGTGCCAAATACATCTTTTTCAATATTTTCATCAACACATTCAGGCATTTCGTAAGCGCGATTGATGTTATGTGTGGGTACTATTCCAAAACATCAAAATAATGTTGAAATTCAAATTTCAATTAGTATTGTTCTATCTCTTTGTGCAATACCATAATTAGAAACCAAATATATGAACATAGGTATGTACAATACATTAACTGTACTCATTTGTTTACTTAATGGTTGGCCATACTTTACATAAATGGGTAGGAAACTCCGCCTGCTTTCTGATTTAGTTACAATCTAAGTAATTGATATAGAGTATGTTGTTATAATGTTTTGGATCAGGTGTACTACGAAGTAAAAGACGAATAAGGTAGATTTAATACACATGTCGTAAGTAATGTTATTGTCTGAGAAGTAAATATCTAAATTAACCTAGTTACTATTTCCGATATGTAATCGGCCAAGATTCTCTCCATAATTAGTGTCCATTCTCAATGCATAAACCATTTGAGAAGCTTTTCGGTCAACTTTGCGGTCATCTATTGACTTAGGACCAAGCTGATAAGAAACATGGGTTTGAATTGGAGGCGAGTTGTATTCCAAAGCTGTCATAGCACCGCAAAATTTGAAAAAGAGCTGCTATTGATACACAACGTGTCTATAACTACGCTCATTACTAGTAACATAACCGTAACAAAACAAATGTGTATTTAATCCTTCGTTTAATAAGCCTACAGTTATATTGTTTTGTACCAGAGAAAAAGTAATAATGTAAGTGCCTTTGTATTCCCATGAAAGATGAAACAGATCGTCATTTAGATTGTATTTTTAGGGTTCCGTGCCTCGAAATAAAAAAATAGAACCCTTGTAGGATCACTCTGTTGTTCGCCTGTCCATCCGTCTGTCTGTCTGTCAAGACACTTTTTCTCAGGAATGCGTGAAGGCAACAAGTTAAAATTTATAGCAAATACTTAGGTCTACTGCTCCTTGGAAAATGCCACTAATTTTCGACGCCCGCAAGAGAATGAAAACCTACTGGGTACTTCGAGTCTACCTAGAATCTTGGTACGAAGCAATGTTTTATACTGGTAGCACATGTACAGGAAAACATCTTTAAACCTTAAAGTTTTAGTTCCTTCATAATATATTTTTTTACAGAACCCTCGGTACGCAAGTCTGACTCGCGCTTTGACGGATTTTTTTTCTCTAAATACTTTATGTTGTTATCAAATTTTGTTTGGAATGTTTTTTTTTATGTTGTGTACGTGAAACATCAAACAGTATTATGATTGTGATGAAAATGAATCTTGTTTGTGTATTTGTTTTGGGTTTTCTTCTTGTATACTTACGTACGCGTTTAAGGGATCACGTATTGTTTTGAGGGTTACTTTAAAAGTAAGATTTTGGTATATGTATGTTATAAAAATGTATTATTTTTGCTTCATTAGTGAACTTGCTAAATAAAATAGTATGCATATTATGCTTTACTAAATGGACTGGATTATATTTAGGTAAAAATACTTATTTATATTATAATTTTTTTACCAACTACAGTAAATTATATCAGAACATTATATTTTGCAAGCCCGCCCATATTATTTTCTAATGTTCGTATGATGAACAATAAAGAATTTCAATTTGAAATATACTTAAAAGAATGTATAAAAATGAAAGTATAAAATATGAATTGACTTTCAGAATTTTCTGAAGCACTTTAATCTCCAACAATAATCCATAAGGATGAATCATGAACATCCATCATATCGGTTTAAATTATCTGTGCTACCATTACAGATAATATTAATTGTGTATAAAGCTAGCAATATTAATGATGCGTCTATTACTAAACTGATATTAATTTACGTTACCAGGATTCTGTGCCTTGCTATGTGGGTAAAGTACCTATTTACTTATTGGTATTATTACTAGCTGTTGACATGTATTACTATATAAGACCGAGTTAGACAACGCGAAAAAAAAAATGCATGATAGAAAAATAGAGTGGAGAGGAGAATAGGTGGTGTAAGAAACTTTCCATTATCTTTGTAAGAAGCCTGTTAGAGCATAATATAAAAGTTAAGCCAATTAGTATTATAATAATGAACCTAACGTTAAAAGCGTACAAAAATGTTACAAGAGTCTGAACTAATGAAATCAGCGTGCGACCTAAAAGAAACGAGACATAAACATAAAATAGATTATACTCTTAAAATTTAAGCTTGATATAAAATAATCGTTCTAAAAATTACGTTGTTAGAGTTCAAAATCCTACATTACATTACAGAAGAACGTTATCATTATAATAATTACCAGTTGTACTGTTTTAGGAGCTATCAAAGAGGTTACTAGGCTCTGTAATTTAGATTGGTAGGGCTCGTCCTTTGAGAAGAGATTGGTTCCTTGTCCCACCAACTGATTTGATGTTAATCTCTTGTTTCCTTAATAATAACGAGTATTGTTTGTATTTCTTGTTATTGTTGAAGTAGAGCTTATGTTTCAGTCTTGTTCGTAACTATTTACTTTCACATAATCTGTTTAGTTCTATATATATTAATATAATATATTTATTTATATATTTATATATATTTACTTCAACAATTATTTAATGACTGTGATCCAATATAAAAATAAAATAAAATACAGTTGGTAAATAGTTAATAGCATGTTTTAAACCTTACAGAAAATATTTGTTAACTTTTTTTTAAAATAAATAATTAGACATAAAAATACCTAGATGAAAGCTAGCATTTATAATCGGGTTCGAACCTGACATTTTTGTGTAGCAGCTATGAATATAATTATAACACCACATTGATCATAGACTATTACATGAGGATGCATATTCCTGAAGTTGACCATAGGATAACAGCTATGGTGATAATAATACACCTATCATTTATAACGTAAATACTTTTACAAAAACAAACAAAGATCATTCTTCAACAACTGATGTATTATGTCACTGTCCGCCACAAACGGTTACAACGTAGAAGAGATATAGAGCAATAAGAGCGATATTGGACAAGCGGTAAGAATAGCAATCACTTCGATGGAAACTAGGTATATGCATTATTGGAGCTACCACGTGACCTGAATGTTTGAACTATGATCGATATTGTTGATCTTTCAAGGATTCCAACCTTTTTATTACTTTAGTTTTCTTCGCTCTAAGAGTTATGTGACAGCTGGTTGACATTTTGTATGTATGTATTAGTTGTATAGTATGATACGTCCTATAGTTTAAAACGAAGCAGAGCTTGTTCTGTTGGTTCTAGAACATACATAAACATTTTAAATTTGTTTCTTGTAAATTGGTTGTCATTAAAAGACATCCTTTTTCTACCTGAAACAAGCACGGGCAATTCTAGGTAAATATTTAAATAATCGAAACAACGTCGAAGGCGTCATACATAACCATGGCTTTTCGTAAGCTCGTAACTTGGGATTCTGAACAGGTTTCATCGCTACTACACTTCAAAGCAGAGCGGTACCTGCTTTACAAATCACCGGTTTAGAAAACATGAATTACTGATCGCATCTTGGTACGGCTCTACCAATCTTATTTTCTAGATCCTAAAAAGAATAAATCGCCGTCCCCAACGAACAAAACCGTAATAGGAAAATGACAATTTTACAGGAGGGCATAAAAACTAAATATCATAAAAACTAATAAACTTAAGAAAAACTTTCTGGTACCAAAAATTGGGTGTTTTTTTTATGCATCCGATTATGAGTTATTTATTATGAAAAATGTTTATTTATTATAAGAAAAGTAAGAAAATGTCTATTACCGACCCATATAAAGGAGAATGTTAACGCAAACTAACTTTACCATAGTGTTCGACTGAAATCACAAAACGGTCTTGCTATAGTTATAGTGCATTGTGATATTGTTGAAGGGAAATATAAATGTACTTTGTATTCGTAAAATGTCTTATCAATTTTATTCGATGATTTAACTGAGCTCAAAATTACGGTAAAGATATATAACGCGCTTCTTCGATAATCGTTTTTCAGACGTTAAGGAAGGTAAGCGTTAATTACATACAAAAAAAATGCGAATGAAAGGAAGACAATGGATAATTATTATATTTATTCTTATTATACCATATTTAATATTATACCAATAATTTGTCAGTATTATCTACTCCAAAGTAGATAACACCCAACAAAAAACAAAGCGTCTTTTAGCGATCGTTCTAGCTTTTAGCGTCAAGATCTAGATCAGGGAAAATTCTGACATTTTAGTGCTTACATTTTAGGGCCGATAAGGGAAACGCCACCGTAGTGATGAACACAACTGATTATTACGGTAAAATAGGGGTACTACTAAGTGATGATAAGGTGTACAAACTGGTATCATACAATCCCACGGCCAGAGTGCCACGAAAAATACGCTCACTAATCCAAGATCATGGACTTTTGCACAGAAGACGAGTACGAACGATTAAATAAACCAAAATCGCAGTAGCCACCTAAGTTATATGGGCTACCTAAAATACATAAGTCTAACGTACCATTGCAGCCTATCGTAAGTCAAATCTCTTCTTCTCCTTACGACCTTGCAAAGTACGTTACGTTAGTATTACAGCCACCTGTGATAAACACCGTCTTTTGTGAAGGATTCGCGCCCCTTTGTCTAGTCGACAAGGAATCTACGATTGGAACCTGACGAACTGGTGGTGAGTTTTGATGTAGAATCTCTTTTCGCCAATATTCCAATCAAAGAATGCGTTGAGGTAGTTAGAGACAAACTAAGTGACAATGATATGCCCCACAACTATGTTAATCTTCTAAAACACTGCTTGGATGGCAACTACTTCCTTTCCAAGGTCAGTACTACCTCTAGATTGATGACGTCGCAATGGGAAGTTCAGTAGCCCCGGTACTGCTTAATCTCTGGATGGAACGTTTCGAAGAGAAGGCCCTGAGCCTTGGCCCAAAAACTATCAGGCTTTGGAAACGTTATGTTGATGACATCTTTAGCATAGGTAAAGGAAGCAAGCAGGAGGTAGGTCAATATATTGCACATCTTAATACTCTCCATTTAAAGATGCTTTTAACGTATGAAATGGAGGCGGACATGTCATTGTTTTTCTTAGATGTCAAACTAGCCGTAAGACTAACTATATGTGTCCATATCACACAGTGTTTACAGTAAACCTATACACACGGACAGGTATTTACACGCAACGTCTTATCACCACCCGCGACACCTATATAGTATAGCGAGAGCTATACCATAGCACTTAAGAATCATTATTCTTGCGTATTTACCATTATTCATCCATTGTAAAGGGACCAATGAAAAGGGAAAGACATCCTGGAGTGAACAGGCAACCTGCGTACGTCTCTGAAAGGCGTGACAGATAAGATTGGCTCCGTGTTGAGAAACTTCTCTATACACACTATATTCACCCCGGAGGCCAAGGTTAATAGTATAGTACGTCCAGTAAAGGATGTCCTTCTGCAATGTCCTGGATTGTACAAGATTGACTGTAGCTGTGGCAGCTCTATTATTGGGCAAACAAAGCGGAATATTGTAAGCAAAGAACCGACAGACCAACAAGTCAGCAATCGCCGAACACCTGGTGAACGCTGGCGCTAATCACTAGATAGAATGTCATAAACCTCGGGTAATCTCCACCGATTGCCACTATTATACTTAAGACTTGTGCGCGAGGCCATCGAAATCAAAAAGTCCCCTAGGAGCTTTAACCGGAATGACGGTTTCTAATTGTCAGCAACGTGGAATTCAGTGATTTCAAACACAAAACTTCCCTTTTTTGAACGGTCGGGTAACGTACAGAACAGCTATTCGGTCAGTGTTATGTGTAGAACCATTAAAGTAACATCTCAAGATACGACGGTAGATGATAATAATCTAATCGCATCACCAGTCAGCTTGCGACCACGGCCAGTGCAACCTGTGCCGAAACGTCAAGTTAAATAAAATGCGCGTTAATATCCCTTTTATATAATATTTATAATAATGAAACGCGTAGTAGCATAGTTTAAACGTTATAATTAGTATATAAAATTAAAACACGTATACTAATCATACTCTTTTGCATTGTACTAACTTCTTGAGCAGAGTAGAAACCATAACAACAGTAAATAACTGTCTGGTATGTGCCGGTACTTAGTTAAAAAACAAAAATACTTAAATGTACTATACCTACTCTGATTTACCTCTTTACCTGTTATTGTTATTAACGCTTCTTTTCTTCAACATTACGATTGAAGGACGAAGCATGCCTAATGCTTCGTCCTTCAATCGTAATGTAATAAAACTGTCTGTCACGTAGGGTGTGAGAGAGAGCAATAACACATTGCGATAAATATGAATGCGAGTTCTCACCCGAACGATATTTTGTTGGCGATTACTGGCCACGGCGTTGTCATTTTTCCCTTGAGCAATATGGTAATAGTAGCTTACTCTACAACTTTGATTCAAAAGATTTGGTAATATGCTTTTGCGGTAATAATCGTTTCAAATTGTCTACTAAGTGTTCCTGGAACAATAACTTAAAGATCATTACTTTTTTAATTATCTTAGAAAGTATTTATGGCAGGGCCATAAAAAAAAATTGAGTAATGTAATACAGTCTGTGGATAGCGAATATGCAATAATAAAAAAAAATGGTTATAGCTATTACCATAGTGTTCGTTAGGGACGGCGAAATACTTAAATAATAAAATAAAAATCATTTATTTACACAGTACAAGCATTTTTTTAATTCTGTTAATCATTCAGAAATCTAAGTCTATTTTAGTATATCTCTGAAATTTACGACTGGATAAGTGTTTTTAATGAAGCCATGAGACCCTGAGATAATCGTTTTTTATTGGAACCCTTTTTCCTACATTCAATTCAATGACAATAAACTGTACCTACTACCGTACTTAAGAGGTTAATTAGGTAATTATTGTTACCTGTTAACGTGACCAGAATAAATAAGTAGGAATTAATGGCAATATGTCTTCAAAGGCTTCTTAAAAATAATGTTTTGAAATAAATAAATATCTTATGATAATCGAAGCTCATAGGAACTACCTCAAGTCATCTCAAGGGGTCATCATGATAATATTAGCCAATTGACGTCCACTGTTGGATATAAGCCACCTTCATTATTATTATAAATGTATAATATACATTTACATATTATGTCAGTAATGTTTAAAGATTATAATATTCTTATTTTCACCTTGTGCGGTCCTGTGGCTCTCTCATCTCTTGGGCCCATCTTAAGGGTAGCATATCGACTATACTTATTAAAGTTTTCATTTTAATATCTTTACGAAAACAAAACAAGGAAAACTTCACCATATCATAATAACAGCCCATTAATGTCGCACTGCTGGGACGAGCCTCCTCCCGTGACGGAGGGATACTTGGCATACTAATACCACGCTGGCCAGACGGATTGGTATAGGGTTTAATTTAAAGTTTCCCTTCTTTTTATTTCGTAAAGATAATATTCACGGATAATCCCTTAGTCGGTTTTTACGACACCCATGGGATGAGATGGGGTAGTGACATATTGTATTCTTACTCCGTCACCACTCGGAAGGAAAACTTAACGTAAAATAATTAATCCTAGTGAATAATATTAATCGATATTAACTTAATTTTTAATAACCTTGACATACGTATCAGTATGTCAGGTCAATGTGGTATTAGTAGGCCAAGTTACTTTCGGCCACAGGAGGATACTCGTCGTTGATCAGTCCCTGCTGTGGGACATTAATAGGTTGGCGTAATGATGACTAAGTTATTATAATTACTTTTCATGGATTTTCTTTTGACGACCTCTGTGGCGTAGTGGCTATATAACGTGACTGCTACGCAGAGGTCTCGGATTCGATTCCCGCTCAATGCAAATCTTTGTGTCCATGAACATTATTGTTTGCATTGGTAAACTTGAATGTAACTTTTGCTAAAACATAAGGCTATTAGTCGTTCTATGATAAAATTTTAGAGAAAATGGCAATGATAATTTCAACATTTGTTATCATATATTTACACTATAGTCTATAATCAAAACAACAGACACAATATAGGATAAAAAAAGTATTTAATTATAGTATATAGTAAAACCTACCAAGCAGTCCCAAGAGTACCCATGGTGTGTATGTAATCGTAGAAAACCTTTTTATTTACATTAAGATGGGATTCAACATCGTTTGTAAGTCAACAGCCGTTCACAGAAACCTTCCAAATATGCCACTTTATTCCCTTTTATTAAACCATAGGATATTTCGCTTTTTTTCTTTTATTTTATTATTGCTTAGTGGCCAACCTAGAGTCGACAATTTTTCAAGCCGTTGGCCAAGACGAGGCTTACCGACTGTATAACTACGACGACGACAATCGGGACTGATTTTATACGTGCATGCGTTAGATGTTTAAATTACCCATCTATAAATTGACCTTGCTGAAGTTGCTTAACCAGCTATGTCTTTAATTATTTATTTGGTTGCAACTGCTTGTGAGTGTCATAACTATATATTATTACAAAATCGCTTGTTTATCGCGTAATATGTGTACCTACTTAGCGTCTTTCAGTAAGCGATCGCAATGGGAAAGACACGAAAGCGCTTTACGAGTTTTACAAACACTAAAGCTTTGTAATATATTCAAAGATAAAATTAGTTCTTTACTACACTAACAAGAGTCTTCAAGCACATTTATTTAATAAAAACTTCAAATATTTCATAATAAAACATAAATTTAGAGTTCATCTGTTTAATATTTCGTTTTTAATAAAGTGTTCTCTCAAAGCTGCTTACGGCGCTGTTTGATTAATATTATACTGCAATTAAATGTTTTAAAAATATTTTTTACTAAGAGTTTTATTAACTTTGTTTATACTTTTATGCAAAAAATTATATTTGAAATATATTCTATATAGGTACCCAAGTAACACATCAAAGCATTATAAGGGCCGAATAAGAGTATTCTTGTATCCTTTTAGCATTTTGAGTTAGTTTTATAGTCGCATTATAAACGTTTATATGGCTACTGTAATGCTTATTTGGGCACAAATTATACAGCTTTATGCCCTATATAGGTTCACAGTAGCTGGTTAATAGCATTACTGGCGCATTATATTAGCATTATTGTGGTCAAGAAAGATGTCAATCGGATTAAAGAAGCATCATTTTGGTCAATAATATTGCCAATCGCATTAAGAAAGCATTAAAATGGTCAATGAGATAGCCTATTGCATTACAGAAGCATTATAATAGCAAAATTATTGATAGTGAAGATGCCAACGGCATTACAAAAGCATTAGACTAGCATTTAAATGTGCTAAAAGAATTATTGGAGCAATTTAAGTGTTCACACTTAGGAAACTTTATATTATTGCGTGTAAATTATTACAATCAAAAAAAGAATAAGTAAAGACGGTCAAAATAAAACAGTTAGTGACGCCATATTATAGTTTGCATCAAAACAAATTCATCGGATAAGTTTTTGACTCGTTTGTTATTTCTTGCCTTCAAATATTACTGCGCAGTGTAGTTTACTGTACTTGTTTATATAAGTTTCATTGAAAATTTTCACGCGCCTTCGATATTTTGTGGTTTTCATACAAAATGTTTTATAAAAATGATGTGTGTAAAACCAAAACAAATGTGTATTCCTAGTACAGAATAAGTTTTGAATAAACACAATCATAGTTTTGCTTGTACTGTATTAAATTAAGTTATATAAATATTTTAAATGACAATAGGTCCGAAAGAAAATATTTTTCGGTTATAAAATATTTACAAAATGGTGGTCAGCCTTAAGCAGCCCAGTGAGCCCAATTAATGCCACCAGCATTACAACTGCTCACGTGTGATTGTTTAAAGAGCTATTAGCTACACAACAGCACTCAGTTCTTCCTTTAAAATGCAAGCATTACATTGATTCACATTTATGCTGTTCAGCAGCATTAAGCTTTTACTTACCCCTTACAAGTGCTTTTACACAGCAAAAGGCACAAAAAACAGCTTAAAGCTGGATATCGGATTTACATGGCATTATAGTGGTTCACGTTTGTGCTGTAAAACAGCTTCAAGCACTTATTAACTACTTTAAAATGTCTTTGTAGAACCAAAAGCACTAAAAATAGCTAAAGGCTTTACAAAAGCATTCTGATATGCCATTATCCAACTGTTATACAGCGTAAAGCATTACAATGATTTTCAAATGCCATTGTTCAGCTTCAAGACGCTCGGTGAACTTATATAAGAGTTTGTACGGGTCTTAAGCTTTATATAAGTTCACTTGTTGCTTGTTAAAATGCTTTCTGTGTTACTTGGGTACCTACTCTACAAGATATACTCTTCTTTTACTCGCTTTGTCGTAATTGGTGGGGCATTATTTGGGATGCCAAAACTAAGGAACCACCTTAAGGAACCGCGCACTCATCTGCCTAAAGGAAGGGCATAGTTCTCCATAGTCTTTGAGGCTCGCAAGCTAATGGAAAACGAGGCAGCGACTTAAGTAGCCTATCGGTCAAAATGTCTACGGCGAATACTCTTTGCTGCTTTGAGCTTTGATACACTTACGGCCGAATACTGAAACATCTTTTAAAAGTAAAGCAGTGCTTAAACTAGAAATGTTCATACAAATGTCTACTTTAAGCGCCGCTTTACTTTTAAAAGACGATTTCACTATGTAACTAGTAAGTGAAAGACGTCCTTGCCGTGGGATGTTTACGGCCATAATAAATATAAAATACGAACGTATATTTAGTCTGTACTAAAATAAGCACGTAATTGATAGTGTATTTAGTACACGACCCATTAATTCTATCCAATTTCACATTAAAAACACGATACAAACTACGTGATAAACTCCAAGAATATTTAAAGCGACACAATGTAAATGATCGTCCCTCATAACTGTATTCCAGCTATGTTGTGTCTCCTTCGTGTTTGTATCGTATTAGAGCAAAGTAGACACAGGTGTGCTTCGAACAGGCCATAATTTGCACTGAGTACAAGCACAGAAACAGTAAATTAAGACACAGTGCCGTAGCTAAGCAGTGCCTTTGACAAATATACCTTATTATTGCGTCGCGAAGCAGAGGCTTGTTCTGAATAAAGGATTAAGATGCTTTATGTATTAGCTACGCGTATTTTATGAGTAAAATGTACGTGGATAAATAGTATGTGAAATAATGTTTTAAGGTTAGTAGGTTAAGTGCCGTGAGAGCTTATAGTAAAGTATATCTCGGATTGTTTAGTAAATCTTGAACTTTAAGCAAACATCTTAAGCATTTTATTAATTCACCTGAAGATTAGACGTCTTTATCAGGGGTCTTATCTAATAATGTACAAGATTATCGTTATATAAATTAAAAAAACTATAGTGCGAAAGACTACGTAAATGCTTTCAAACTTTGCTTGTATGGTGTTTGAGATTCTTAAAAGGTAATTAAAATAATAATGACTAGCTGACCCGTGCCCACTTCGTTGGGCGGCGAAAAAAACGCTTCCCTTTTTTAAACATATTTCATTACTGCTCCTCTCTTATTAGTCATAGCGTAATACTATATAGTCTATGGCAATCCCCGATAAATGGCCTATTAAACACAAAAAGAATTTTAAAAATCGGTTCTGTAGATCCAGAGATTACCCCCTACAGCGTCACAAACTTACAAATAAACACACAAACTTTACCTCTTTATAATATTAGTATAGAGTATTATCCATGTAACAATGGATTAAGAATACATGGTATTAATCAAAAAACCAATTAGCCTATCGCAGTCCACTGCTGGACAAAATGCCTCTTCCAACAAACGCCACAGAACAGGGTCCTCCGCCCTCCGAATTTAGTCCGACCAAGCGATCTTTTTCTCCGTGTAGTCACGGAGTAAGAATACAATATGTCACCGCCCCATCTCATCCCATGGGTGTAGTAAAAACCGACTAAGGGACTATCCGTTAATATTATCTTTACGTAATAAAAAGAAGGAAAACTTGAAATTAAACCCTATACCAATCCGTTTGGCCAGCGTGGTATTAGTAGGCCAAGTAGCCCTCCCTTCACTGGAGGAGGCCCGTCCCTGCAGTGGGACATTAATTGGCTGTTATGATGATGATGATAATGAAGCGATCTTTTTGAGGTACAATTAATTAATAGTAAGTACAGGTATTTAAAATTAAAATTGTACGCAAGCGAGCGGATACCTACTAACATCGCGTTAGTTAGACAGATATTTTACGTTATTCGCGCATTATTTTAAAACTAAGATATCTTTCAAACTAATAATCGGATCTCATCACTGTAAAGGTCAATTTTGTTTAAAATTAAATAAATATAATGATAAACGTATTTATTTTGATAAGGGTCAATACCATATATACAAAATACCTTTACAAACAATGCATTTCTTTAAATCAGATTATTATAAAAAAGGTCGTAGTGAGTCAACCTTAGAAGATAGATATATGCTATCGTTGACTTAATTCTAAAACTTTTTTTAAGGTACAATTCTCTAATACATCATTTCAGTATATCTCCAGACATTTAAGCAGCAGAAGCAAAATAAACGTTTTTAAGCGTCCCTTTTATAAACATATTTCATCACTGCTCTACTCCTATTAGGCATAGCGTGATACTACATAGCCTATGACACTCCCCGATAAATGGACTATTCAACGCAGCAAGAATTTTTGAAATCGGTTCAGTAGATCCAGAGATTACCCCCTACAACGTCACAAACACACAAACAAACAGACACACAAACTTTACCTCTTTATAATATTAGTATAGAGTATAGATATAGATAAATACATTCCTCACACAATGTCATAATATATTTTTAGTCCCACAAACTATGCAGTACTTATCTCCTCTAATTGACCATTTATTTAATCGGTATATTATTTGTCATTGTATAAAGATTTATTGACATATCATTCAACTGACTTTGTATTAAAAAGAAATGTACATAAAATATTCCTTTCATGAACATTTTATTGAATTCTATTGATATTTCTATATTTAACTTATTCTTAAAGCTTTTGAGTACCCATGTCTAGCGATATCTAATCTTTACAATATGTATATTAAGTCTGTACACATGAGTCTCGGAGCGCTTAACTAGTCATTGGCAAATTTTTCACCATAAGAAGAGAATGGTTAAACAATTTTTAATAATAGTTATTCTAGAATACTAAATCTATATTTCTACTGTAAGCTATAAGCTTAATGCATTTATTTGCTTATTTTAAAAACACAGCATATAATAGGAGAACGGATCCTTGGCCTTTTTGTTAGCTTGATAAAAGAAATTAACCTCCTTCAAATTGAGTTACTGCATTTTGTTTTATTTTATTTTATTTTATGTTCGAAAGGAGATTGTTTGTTTTATTATACCTACATATTCCGAGGTTTGCTTCTTAAAAATAACTTATAATTTATGCGTCATTAAGGTGTCTTCGTTCAATATCACGACATTATATTTAACATACTGTATGCAAGCAAATTTTTTTCAGAAGATTATTTGCAAGTAATTTTAATGTACTTACTGTCTCAAAACGTTTTAAGATTATATTTATGGAGTCACCTCCCCGACTCATCCTACGGGTATCTCACAGATAGTAACATGCTCGTTTTAACAACTAATTGTTTATCTTACAACTGTTACACTGTAAGCTGGGACAGTCAGTGGTATCTCGCAAAAAAACTTACTAGATATCGGTGAGTCCAGATAAAAACCAAAAATATCTTATGATACATTTACATTACTATTTTTTTTTAGATATTATCATTATTTGATCTAAAAACAAGAAGGTGTATTAGTATTTTTGTTATAGGCTTCAAAGCTGTTACGCAATCTGTTGCAAGAAAACAAAAATGAATAGACAGCTATCACAATTATTTGCAACGAAATCCAAATGATTGACTACAGACTGCGCAAATCGATTTGCAATGGAATAACGGAATCGCAATCGGAAATATCGAATCAATTCAGCCAATTTGCCGATGACTCTGTTGCCCAGATAATGAATTCCATTCCTACTCATCTCAATCACTTGTTGTATAGTGTTTATGTTGTATTCTCTGTAACGAGATCATTGTTTTACTCTTTTGTTATGGAATGTGCGTATAATAATTTTCGTACAATTACATTTTTGTATTAAATGGTACTATCTTATAATGCAATAACTGTTATTTTAAATGAGTTGGTTATGTTTGGACTTTGTAGTTACTTAGATAGTCTAGAGTTTTGTTGTTTTTTAAGCTTTATGCTTAAGAACACACAAGACCGTCAGGGTAGGTAGACACTTTACAAATTTGACCGACGTTCTAGTACAGGATGCGAATGGTTCAGGGTGGGACAGAGCAAAGGAATTTGAAGACGTTTGAAGAAGACCTAATGTCCAGCAGTAGACGTCTTTTGGCTAAGATGATGATGATGAAGCAAAGAAATAGATATTCAATAATTTCACAGAGACTAATAGGTTAAATTTATTGAATGAATTTTATATAAAAATCAGTAGACTTGCTTTCGTATTCTGAGTATAAGTTCTTTAGGTAATGCAGGGACCATTAATATCGTACCCAAAGATATCAGCGATAGACCATGTGCGATTATAATAAACGAGGTTTCTTTGATAACGAAGTAGGTTCGTGTTGTAGAAAGGTCCGCCATATTTTAGAGCTATAATCGTAACACAGAATCCCTTATTGTTTTTTTGTAAGAAGTTAATCTATTTCGATATTTTGTATTGATAACAATTTCTTATTGATTTTATTACTTAATAATATCAAAAAACCCTTTTTTCTTTTTATAGAGACAACTTTATAACAATCACTCGGACTTGTACTGTGTATTTTTTAGATTGCTTAGATAATTGAATTTCATAGCATTCGATTCTAGGATCAGATAAACAGCGTACGATACCAAGATAACTGTATCGAGCCAATGTAAAATTATTTTCGTTGACGTAGGTTTTTTTGTGAACTTGTTCAATTAATTCACACACATTCAAAATTTATGAATTTAAACAGAAAAACACAATAATTTATTAATTTTGCTAAAATTAATTAAGCTGAAATTTTAGAAAAAAAATCGCTTTTATTATTGGGTATTGCAGACATACTAATTATTTTTTGTTTTTCTTGTTACAGGCGATCAAGTGCGGGCCTGTTGGCACCGCAGTTGGCGTGTCAAACATCATCACCCGCATCGGCTCCGGCACCACTACCACCGGCGTCTCCTCCCCGAGTGGTCTCCGCACCCCCCGCGCCCCTCATACAACCACCTCCCGACCCCGTACCTCAACCTGCACAAGAAGACGGGGTCAGATTACGAAGAGTACACACTGTCGCAGTTAGAGATTACCTCAAGAGAGAAACTCAGACTTTCTTCGGTGTGCAAAGGGATAATGAAAGGGAACAAAGGAGGTTGTGGTATGAGAGGCGGAGGAGGCACGCGGCGCGGGCGCTCGGGGACCTCCGGCCTGATCTACCGCCGGATCACCATCCTGATGATGATGATATTAGGTGAGTAAAACCAGTTTTAAAACCTATGAAAAAAGTTTATTCTCCTGTTTTTTAAACATTTTTGTTTCCCGATTTCAGTTTGAAACTTATGTTAGATAAATAATGTAGCTGAGGGATTCGGTTTTTGGGAAGTTCAGGGCAGTTGAGGACTAATTGTTGTTTGTGCGTAACAAAATAAGTAGAAACTGCATTTATTTGTGTCTCTAAAATTGACATCTATTCAAGGTTTTGTTTGGTAGCTGATGTCTACGATTTCTATCGTAAAATCATAACAAGATCACTACTTGAACACATCATTGGACCTTAGATTGTTTTTAATAACTTTGTTTCTGTGTCATTTAAATGTACTCTCTGCGCTAGTAAATATTATAAATTACATATTGTAAAATATGGAATTGTAATAAAGCTCGGCAAATATTCGACAAGCAATCAATGTCTATTATGAATCTACAATTCATTTGCAAATGTTTTTGTAGTTAGTTGATGTGTAAAATTACATCATTTTGCAGCGATCATCAGTTAACAATTTCGAATAGGGATGGATTTATTCATGCGAGAAAAGTATAATTTATGTGCTAATTGCAAATAATATGAAATATGTTTAAATTATTTAATACAACCTTTATTTTTTATGTTGTATGAATTACTATAGCTTCTCAGTGAACGTTCGCTTATTGTGTAAAGAATACTAGGTAATATAATAGAGAGACGGACTTCTTTAACTTCAATTTGAAGCCAATTGAAATTGATTATCCGTTGTCTAGTACCTAGTACAAGCTCCGCTTAGTTTGGAACTAGATGGCGCTGTATAAATGTGTGAGTAATATTTATATTTAAAAGGACTGGCCCACTTTAGTGATGGAAGGAAACTTGGCCAACCAAATCCCGATTAGTAGCCGAATAGACATGGGGTTTGAGTTAAAATTTCGCACACTAACTTTACTAATGTACTTAGTTGTGTATTATTTACTTACTTAGATTTTTAAACATGTCGTGCCATAATGTGACACTGTAATCAAATTCTCTTCGTCACAACACAGTGCTTTTATCACTAAAACTAAGTAGTATATAATTCATAGTAATATAATTATTTTACATTTCATTTTTGATAAGTACATAATAGTGTTCAATTAATTAAATTAATTAAGAGGATTATTTTAAATAATTACTTTATGTGTGGTTTAATAAGTAATTGGATAGTATTTTGATATGTACTTATTATAATATTATAAAAGCGATGTTATTAACATTAATTCAACATTAAAAATTAATTAATAGCCCTTTATTATTTAACCATTTCCTGCCACCCAAAAAAAAAGTATTTTTTTTTTTTTTTTTTTTTTTTACTTTATTTCATAAAATTTATTACAAATTGTTTGAAATCGTCGTTTACTTAAAATTGAAGCTACATTTAAAATTATAGATCGACACAGACAAACGCTACAGCACTAAGAAAAGCCGCGTTGTATTGTCAAATGTAAATTAAAGGAGAAAAATAAAACCAATCTACTAGTCGAATCTACTTGTCTGTCTGTGTTGATCTATAAATTCCAGTTTCCAAATGGTAGGGCCAATGAGAAGAAACCTGGCAAAGAAACTCATGGCAACTCTTTTAAAATTCAGTTGTGTTTACAATTTTTTTTTTTACATTAATCATATACCCTATCAAAATATTTGACAGTACCAGACAGGATAATACACCATTTATACATCATAAAAAATAATAATCAAAGAAAAGAAAAGTAGAAGACAAGCATGAGAACAAGGAAGACAGAGAAAAAAAAAAGATAGAAAGGATACAATAATACAATTAGAACTTAGAGATAAAACAATACAGTAGCACACATATATAAAAAAAGTGCATAAACTTGCATTATTTGAAACAGCCTATGGAACAGAAGCAGTTAATCCCAAGCCTTTTTGTCTTTCGTGTAGTCTAGGATAGTATAATATCCCTTTACGATAAGTTTTTGTTTGACTACATTCTTAAATTTATTAAAACCATCATCAATTAAAAAATCGCACACATTGACCCTGAAATGAACTATGTATTTTTTGGAGCCTAGAATACGGATGAATAAGTCTATCTTTATTTCTAGTATTTATACTATGGACATCACTTCTTTTGACAAATTGGTCTTTATTTTTATGAACATAAATTATGTTTTCATAAATGTATTGACTTGCTACAGTTAATATATTGATTTCTTTAAATTTTTCTTGAAGTGATTGTCTCCTACCTAAATTATAAATTGCACGAATAGCTCTCTTCTGCAGCACAAAGATAGAATGAATATCGGCAGCATGTCCCCATAGTAAAATACCGTATGACATTATGCTGTGAAAATAACTAAAATATACTAATCTGGCAGTTTCTATGTCTGTCAGCTCTCGAATTTTCCTAACGGCATAAGCTGCAGAACTTAGTCTCTTTACTAATGTCATAATATGTGGGCCCCACTGAAGCTTAGAGTCTAGTGTTATACCAAGAAATTTTGTAGTGTCCACAAGGTCTACCTGATCCTCCTTAACTCTTAATGTGGTTTTCACTTCTTGTACATTCGGCGTTATAAATCTAACACATTTGGTTTTGCGGCTATTAAGGAGCAAGTTATTAATGTCAAACCAACGAACAACTTTAGAGATAGCCAAGTTTACTTCGTCAGTGCTAGTCTGCTGTCGTTTCACTTTAAATAAAAGCGAAGTGTCATCGGCAAACAAAACTATCTCATGTTGATCTTTAACTAGATGTGGTAAATCATTTATATAGATGAGAAACAAAAGGGGTCCAAGTATGGAACCTTGCGGAACGCCCATTTTTACGACAGATCCTGGAGATAATTTTCCATTAATATTAACTCTTTGTATTCTATTATTTAAGTAAGACGTGAAAAGATCTAATCCAAGTTTACCTAAGCCATAGTGATGTAGTTTCCGTAAAAGTGTATCATGATCGACACAGTCGAAAGCCTTGGACAAGTCACAGAAAATACCTAAAGCATCGTAAGACTTCTCCCAGGCATCATATATATGTTTTACAAGCTCCACACCAGCATCGGTTGTGGAGCGACCCCTTGTAAAACCAAATTGTTTAATATGTAAAATTTTGTATCTACTTAAATATGTTTGCAGTTGGTCTGCAATAAGTTTTTCAAAAATTTTACTGAAAGTTGGCAGTACTGAAATCGGTCTAAAATTAGTTGGGTCTGATGTACAGCCAGATTTATACAAAGGAACAATTTTGCTGGATTTCATTAAATCAGGAAACACACCACTATCTATCGAATGATTAAATATAAGAGCTAAATGCGTTGCAACTGAGTAAATAATATGTTTAGTAACAACTACAGAATTATCCCATAAATCTGATGTCTTTTTGACATTAATGGTATTAAAAGCTTTAATTATATCAAAAGGAGTAACATGTTCAAATTCAAAATCATTGTTGAAAATCGGTACATTATCCTTTAAAATTAATTCTGCGTTTATAGGTGAAGAGTTCAAAGATTGAGTAGTAGTAATTGGAATATCAGTGAAAAATTGTTCAAAGGCAGTGGCGACTTCTACATCTGATGTGATTGTTGAGTTATTGATGTTTAAGTTGTACTCAATGTCGCGACTACTTTGCCTGTCTCACTATTGATAATATTCCATATGGTCTTAATCTTATCATTACTGTTTTTAATTCTTGAACTCAGAAAACGTGATTTAGCTACCTTACAAAGCTTCCTAAATAATTTAGAATAATTTTTAACATAACTCTGAAATGTATCACTAAAATTATAGTTCCTTTCTTCATAAAGTTCATAAAGCCGTATTCTACTCTTATGTAATCCTACTGTTGCCCATTCACTGAATGTGGCGTTGCCTTTAATTAATATTGTTTTTGGTATAAAAACTGATTTAAACACATTACAATAAGTAGTAAAAAAATTATCAAATAAAGTGTTTACACTATCATCCGCACTGATAATTGGTGTGGAACTAAAGGCTAACTCAATTTTGTTTTTAAAACATTCAATTCTATGCGCAGTTTTAGGTATAACAACAATGTTCTTAGATACATTTTGTTCCCTTCTATTTAAAAATGTAATCTGCTGACCAGTGTGGTCTGACTGAAGCTTATTAATTAATAATTTATCAGTAATTACAAAATTAATAAATACATTATCTATACATCTTGCTGTTGTTTCAGTTATACGAGTGGGCTCCAAAAATACATTTTTCAGATTAAAAGATTGAAAAAGAGCTAAGTATTTAGATACCCTTTCTGGGGTTTCATTCCCTGTTACCAGTAAATCAATATTAAAATCACCACAAACCATTACATATTTTTTAGACTTGGTTACCTTATCTAAGACATCCTCCATGACTCTCTCAAAGCAATCATACATACCCGAAGGGGGTCTGTACACACTTAATACAATAAAATGCTTCAACTCTACACAGGCTATCTCAACAGAACGTTCAACCGAGAGATTAACAATATCAAGTCGTTCTTTATATTTAAATTTTTTGTTAAGGATTATCAATGAACCACCTCGTATTGCATGCTCCCTGTTGAATGAACTGCCTATCTGGTGATTATCAAAATTAAACATGTATTGGTCACTTCTTAACCAATGCTCAGTAATACAAAGGATGTCAATGTTGTTACTATTAATAAATAACTCGACTTCTAGAGTTTTACCTAATATGCCTTGAATGTTTTGATGTACTAAATTTAATTGATTGACATTCTTAGTATTACCCAGAAGTGAGCAAGAGGTATACTCTTTTGTCTTACTGTTTAGTTTAAACAGTTTGACTGAGTTTGAGCTAAGTGCTTGGCTTTTGTAAAATTATAATCTAGGGATTGCTCTATAGGAGCAGTCAACTTAAAATCTAGGGTGGGCTCCATAGGAGCTACTAACTTACAAGCTAGGGTTTGCTCTATAGGAGCAGTCAATTTAAAATCTAGGGGTTGCTCTATAGGAGCAGTCAATTTAAAATCTAGGGGTTGCTCTATAGGAGCAGTCAATTTATAACCTAGGTTTTGCTCTATAAGAGCGGTCGACTTAAATACTAGGGTTTGCTCTATAGGAGCAGTCAACTTAATATCTAGGGTTTTCTCTATAGTAGCAGTTTGAGTAGCCAAGTTCTTGGCTGAAATGTCAATACAATAATGTAGCGAGGATGCTACTTGTCTTTTGTAATAGTTGGAAAGCCTATGCTTACCTTTTATCAGATAATAATTGTTTTTAAAAATAGAATTAATATCAATTATATTAATTTTATCATTATAACATGCAATAGTATGTAGTGTTAAATTAAAATTATATCTAATTTTGTTTTCCGCATCTGGCAAGTTGTTGCAATAGGGCAGTGTATACAAAACAATCTTATTTACATTTAAATTACTTAATGATTCACAATATTTTATGAGTTCCTGTTTTGTTACACTTCCCCTATCCCCTATCAAAATAACTAAATTATCATCCTTCACAAAATTATGATTATTATTAAAGTATGTTTATCCGTTGTCTGGTACCCATAGTACAAGCTTTGCTTAGTTTGGGGCTAGATGGCGTTGTGTGAATGAGGAATATTTATTTATATTTATATCCTGACCAAGTAGCTCGTCTACGAGTACGGTGTGAATATAATAATGTGTTCGACATTATAGATACTTTCTGGAAACCATTCTGGCCTAAATATCTGGACAATATAGGAGTAAAGTTGTCACAACCTCGTTTGGTTAGTTAAATAAAATAAACACTTCGAAAGAAGGCATTACACCTTTGCAGGCTCATATAATGATGATGATGTCGGTAATGACTTTATAAATCATACATTCCTACATAATTTAAAAAATCAGATTTGGCTTATAAAACTCTAACGTAAATACAAAACCGAAACCGATCATTAAAGAACCCAACAAACGTAATAAGCTATGAACAAAACGAGATTTTAACCATTTGAACTAGATACGAGATAGATACACAATTCAATTTCCGCAAAAACAATCCAATATTATTTTCCTTCTTCGTAACTAGTGAGCGGTTATATCAAGACTTCGTTACAACTGTTTATTCGACGTATTATTTAGTAGTTAGTTTTAAGTTCCCGTAGAATATACTACTATAGGTACATAAGTATAGGATTGAATAAGCCTATATAGGGGCATAGTAGTAGTATAGGTAGTACGATTGGAAGGCAAAAACTTGGATATACATTCAATATGCAAGTAGTTTGAAGTATCGAGACCATAATTTCTGGAACAGGCTTTCATCAATATTTTGGGTCCTTTAAACATTCATAAGAGCACAGCGGCGCATTGCCTTAATTTCTGTAATTTTGATTGTATTTCTTTTTTTCAACGTGACTCAATGCCAATGATACAATGTAATACTGATCTGACATTATCTAACATCGTTCTCAATCAAGATCCCCTTCTCTCATAACGAAACGGTCTTGGTAACTAATCTAGCATAACATTGAAACTACTAAACTATATTTCATAGACATTAGTACACTACATCATAAACATAACGAGAATATTCAAGGAAGTAGCTCATATGACAATGTGATGTTTACCACACCGGATTGCGGGAAGCTTAATAACGTCTTTGTTAATTCCTGATTCCTGTAACTTCATACAACTTTGGCAGTTGTAGAATGTATACAAGTGTTAAATTTACATTTGTTTGTTACGAGATTTGATAGTAGTTTACGCTACTTGGCGATGTATGGGGTGGGTGTAACACTTTGGAACTTTGCTTGTTTATGTAAGTTCCTTAAACTGGAGACTGTTTCAACCATTGCATCAATATTGTTGGTATTGGGTTAAATGAGCTTTTAAAAACTGTGCAGTTGATTTTACAAGATGTTGGTCAATCTAAAGGTTATTTCTTGTTTTAATTTTCTTACTTATATTATCTATGTCCGCTAATTGATGTTTGCTAAAGAGCTCGCTTAAAACAGAAAGAATAAAATTCAAAATTGTACAAAAACCGATAATCATGATTGAATTTTTGAGTGCATTCAATAGTTTTATTATATAAAAAATAATTAAATTTTAGTGTGTTTTGTATTTTAATAGCTATTGTTCAATTTAATATGAAACTATCTTTGACAACGAATCTATAAAATCACCATTGCAACTGAACTTTCTATGCTATTCGGTAGAAGGTAATTATTACAGAGGAAAGCTAGATTCACCATTTAGAGTCGTACCAAAAATGTTGAAAAAGTAAAATCTACCTAGAAAGTATCATTGAAGGAAATAAAATACTTAGCACGGTAGAGTTTTGTGTTTATAAAATTGCCAGCTAAGATATTATCATACAACTGTCAAAAGTTACAGTCAGTACATATTGTGCAATCTTAAAAAAAAGAAACAAAAACAAAACACGAACACCATTTAAATATTTCGAACACAAATCGACTTTGTAGGAAAACACATTTTTAGTAATACTACCTGAAATTCGGATGAAGTTTGTGCAAAATAAGCATTTTTATTGGCGCTGCACACTTTAGTGGGACAAAGGAAATTTTAAACTTGTTGTATACGTCTGTTCGTGGTGGAAGTTTGAACGTTTCGATTGTGCTTACTACGATATTTTGTTTCATTTGTCGATTGTAAAAATTTGCAATTTTATAAACTTTTGATTTGTACGTTATGGAGGAATGTGATATATTGATTTAAGCTAACTTTTAACCGTACTATGAATACAACAAGTTTTATTACATATTATAACCTACCATATCTATCATAGATATATGTAATATTACTTGTTGTATTCATTATACGGTTAAAAGTTCTTTAAAGCTAGGCCTTTAATATAATGCCCCTTCTTACATAACATATAGAGGGGCTTAGAATACAAAATATCACCACTAATTCCAATCCCGTGGGTGTTGCATGCAAGGTGACTAAGAGAGATTTGTAACCTTTTCATTACATCATTTAGCAGTCCACTGCTGGTCATAGACCTCTCACATTACAGAACACGGTTGCCTTGGAAGGTGGACGGATCCAACGATCTCTTAAAAGTCGTCACGCCTGCTTTCCTAGATAGTGGCAGTCTTTTAGATTAATTTAAAAAAATTACCGAGTCGCTACTCGTTTTTTAAGTATGCAAATATATCTCTTTTATAAATAACTAGCAGACCCGTGCCAAAAAAAACGCGTCCCTGTTTTAAACATATTTAATTATTGCTCCACTCCTTAGTCATAGCGTGATACTATATAGCCTATGACACTCCCCGATAAATAGACTATTCAACACAGAAAGAATTTTTAAAACCGGTGCAGTAAATCCAGAGATTACCCCCTACAACGTCACAAACACACAAACTTTACCTCTTTATAATATTAGTATAGATAGAAAATGCTACATTTGTAACATGTAAAGCATGTTAGATTGGCATACACAGCTTATTTCATGTATTTTATTATGTACCAATTAATAGTTAATCTAGTGTAATAGTAATGTATTGTTAAGCCTAATTTGCACTCAGATTAGGTATTAGCTAAGTGTTAATCCTAAATAATGATCTTTATCTCCTAGTGACGGAGTTAGAATACAATATGTCACCACTACATTTCATCTCATGGGTGTCGTAAAAGCCGATTAAGAGACTATCCTTGAGTGAGATATTGTATCATATATATCATATCTTTTTATCTTTATAAAATAAAAAAAAGGAAAACTTGAAATTAAACCCTATACCAATCCGTCTGGCCAGCATGGCATTAGTAGGCCAAGTATCCCTCCGTCACGGGAGGAGGCTCGTCCTTGCAGTGGGACAATAATGGGCTGTTATGGTGATATTTTGATTTATGATTTATAGTAAGTGGAACGATGTTTTATAGTCGGTATTAAAGTACCTCTTTGGCAAAGTTCTCGTTTAGATCTGCCTAAATGCGTATAACGTAGGCATTCGCTAAAAAAGGATTTTGGTAAATTCTACCCCTAAAGGGATAAGATAGGGGATGGAAGTTTGTATGTAACTTTGTCAATTTCAAACCGATTAGGCTGAGACCATGCATGCATATGCTACTATATATTGAAATAAGCCTTATTTTTCATAATATTTATAAACGCGAGCGAAATCGCGGGGAAAAAGCTATTGTGTGCAGATAGTCGAAAATACGACTTTTCTGCTCTCTAAAGTCACGATATCTCGAAAGCGATGCTTTTTAGTAGAAAAGTGTTGAGATATTTTTTGTAGACAATTTTACGATCTACAAACTTTGTCTGAACCATTTTTCGATAGCTCTCGTAGTTTCAGAGATATACGCAAAAAACGAAAATTTGTGGCCTTTGACCCCCCCTCTCCCCTTCGCCTCACCTCCTAGAGGTGGGGACTTTTAGTATGTTATCTCTCTAAGTATCCTGAATAAGTTTCTGTAGAAATCACTTAGGTTCCTGCTCACGCACTCTATACCCCCCTTTGAGTCATTCGTTGACTGGACTATTATTATATGTTAAAAAAAGACATGTTTTTTGTATTAGCTGTTTAAAATAAAAGGTAAACATAGTTGTTTGAAAACTTTTTGCTTAGAATATGAAACTGATACATCTCTCATTAGTGTTGAAAAAGTTGAAAGGAGTTTAATTTTGTTAAAAATATTCTTTGATAAAAATATTATGTTGTGCTAGCGACATTTTTTTAAATTAAATTTTAATTAAAAAAAGACATCTTTTGCGCAATATACTCACAATTTCATAATACCTATTTATTTCTTACATTCACATAGTGCCGTCTAGTCAAGTAGCTCTCTGATGATCTAATGAATTTAGGCAGTGCTTTATTTATTTATTTAATCACTTTATTGTACACCAAAATAGAAATCAAAACAGCAGGTAAGTACATAAATTATCTTAAAAACTAGGTGACACAAATGGCGGTCTTATCACTCGAAGTGATTTCTTCCAGACAACCTTTGGATGGAAAATGTGTAATATAATTTTTATGTTGTGTGGTGTACTGAATAGTGTAATAATGTAATTATATATTCTTATAATATGTAGTAGGAACGGAAAAGATAATTATAAAGAAAAGGTAATAAAAATAGTAACATTAATACTTACTTATACTGAAAAGGAAATAAAATAATAATATACAGAAAGATAGAATAAGATACGGTATAGTGACGCATTTAACAAATACATAATGATACATAAACATGAATCAAAGCAGATACTATAAAATGAAAATGAATGAAAAATAAGCTATTAATTTTGGACAGAATTAGATATAAGAGTGAGAAAATGCTTCTTTACACCGTTTTTGAAGGTATGCTGAGTTTGAGATCGTCTTATCGATTCAGGCAAATTGTTCCAAAGGTGTACAGCTTGCACCGAAAAGGATTTGTCGAAAAATCGTGTGGTGTGTGAAGGCATTTTTAGTTTTAGATTCTCTGATGACCGCAGGGCCCTCGAATGTGTATTGTGAAGAAATTCAAAACGATTTTTAAGGTAAGGAGGAGTATGAGGATTAAAAAGAATATTATAGAGTAGAGATAGAATATGAGTATCCCGGCGAAGACGAATGGGAAGCCACTTGAGGTTTTGACGAAATTCTGAGATATGGTCATATTTGCGAAGTCCAAATATGAACCTGATGCAAATATTTTGGAGTCTCTCAAGTTTGTTGAGTAGGTCTTCAGTAAGATCGAGGTAGCTGGCATCAGCGTAGTCGAGGATGGGAAGTAGAAGGGACTGAGCTAGTGCAATTTTCGTAGCAGTTGGCAAAAAGTTCCGCAGCCTTCTTAACGATCCTAAAGAAGCAAACATTTTGCGGCTGACCTCCTGCAATTGAGGAACCCAAGATAATGTTTGATCCATATAAATGCCCAAGTTTTTAACCTTTTCAGAGAATGGAACTATTTCTCCATCACAATGTATACTTGGAAGTTGGTCCCATTTAATTCTCGATATCATTTTTGAGCTGCCTATCAGAATTAGTTGAGTTTTGGAAGGGTTAACTCTTAGTCCAAATGATTTACTCCAGTCACAAATATTTATAAAATCTTGATTTATCCTGTTTATGGCATCAGATAAGTTTAATGCAAGAGCTTGCGTATAGATTTGTAAATCATCTGCGTAAAGATGGTAGGAAGAGAGTAATTTATTTGTGATAGAGTTAATAAAAACTGTGAAGAGTAATGGAGACAAAACGCTTGTACAATAGGTGAACTTTGTACCTAGGTTTTTTGTAAATACGTACATGTTTTAGATGGAAAACTCCCAAGCCACTGCAAACTTTTATGTTCATGCACACAAACATTTGCATTAAGCGGTAATCAAACCCGAGACCATGACCAATGGTGCCAATGCACCATTTCTGCCTCTGTCGCTACAGAAACAAGCATATTTTTGTCACCACAAAAAGTGTTAAAGTCATAAGTTTCTCATTAATTACTCACAGTTTGCTAAATACGAAATTCTAGAGTCGTTGTTACAATCTAGGGTACAACTAGGTGAACAGGTTAACTAACAGTGAATACCGCGACATATGGCTTGTATTTCCAAAGTTCCAATGACTCACGACTTGGTTTTAGTGCTCGAGTTGTGTTATTCAATGCTAGGTATGTAGTTTATAAGAGCAAAACTCCAGTAAGAACAATAAATCTGTTTGTTATACCATTAAAAGTCAAATTCGATTAAACTGTTTCCTAATGATCATAATGTCAAATATCAGTATACATCCAGTCGTTTTAAGATAAGTTTGTTTGTTGAGATGGTATCTGCGAACTTAACTTACACAAAAGCAACTGTCTAATATAGAGTCGAAATAATTATATAAGTATAAATAAATAAAATAAATAAATATTCTTCACACTTTTACACAACGCCATCTAGTCCCAAACTAAGCAGAGCTTGTACTATGGGTTCTAGACAACGGACAACGTATGCATAAATATTATTAAAAGTTTAAGCGTTTTGTATTCTTCAGAAAGTATCTCGATAGTTGTTTAGAATTTTCCTTCAGTTTTACTTACGTCGATGTAGGATATTTATTTGACGTCTTTCATAAGTTACGTCTGCAATGCCAACACTGAGCTGAAAATTGAATGTGGAATAAATTCTGAGGCAAGTATGGAATACGTTAGTACAGTGAAATAACTTTAAAATGTTTTCGACATCTTTTGTATTGAATCTTCGTCGTGAGTTTTAATGTTTAAACTTTAAAGATAAAGTTTTGTTTTTAAAAGTTACGCATTTGTCAGTAACTAATGAGTTGTGCGAGATTAAACCTACATGTAGGTCTTAAGTCCTAGATATTGTAAAGGTCAAAAATGCTTTTTTCTCAATAACATTTTTTTATTAGATTATTAATAGTTGTTTGATCAATACATATCTTTATTTATTTCATTTATTTGTCATTGTGTTAGTTCTGGAATTTTAATACATTTGTAACAAACAAAAGAAATGGAATCACGTCCAATCATGTCGATTATTTGTTCCATTTTAAGACTACTGTCCCTCATTATTGTATACCATACCTACTACGAGTAGTATCTGTTATTTAAATTGTCAGAAACGTGAAATAATTGTGCCTAAAACAACGTGGTAATTAATTAAAACTAATTGCCACAATGGTAATCTTGTGTAACTTAGGTATTATTTTAGGACTGCATGGGTGGAAAAGGTGTAACCAGTCTTCGTATGTTGAGTATTCAAACTCTATAAATTATCCACCCACACTAGGTTCGATTCCTACTTAATGTAAATCTGCATGAACATAAATGTTTGAGTTAGTCTGTGTGGTTTAATGTATATTGTTTATGTACTAACAATATCTGCGCAAACAATAAAAGAATGTTTTTGTTAGAACTAGGTGAAGTACTGCGATTGTGTCAGGTTTTGTTATTATACATTTTGTTTTTGTATTCATTATTTTCTTCTAAAATTGCCACACTTGGTCTGAAACTACTCTGGGTAGACGGCTTAGTACCCGAATTGTATGTCAAATTTTCTATCATTACCTGAGCTGTCTCAGATAAAAGGGGTTGACTTTCTCGACATTCTTAAAATCAAAAAGGCTGGTAAGACCCTGCATTCTAAGCTCTTCGCGGTAACGATCACTACCCCAACGATTACAATGCCTAACATTCTGTACAGAATGCATTCTTCATAAAGTTTGAAAGCTCTTAAGACAGCTTAATAAACGTAAGAAGCAAGACAATCCATTTAATTAATTTCAGGTGTTCATTCAAAATAATTTTAATTTACTATCCTCTGTTCCAGTATGTACGGAGCTTCAGGCGCGGCCCCGAGAGAGGCGCGGGGGCGAGCGCGCGAGCGGCCCGACGTGTTGCCAGCGCCGGCGCCGCTCGAGGAGCCAACACCGCCCACGTTACCTTGCCCCGGCAAGGACAGCGTGGCGCGGCTCACGCTCACTGGACTATCTCTTGTTGTTACGGTAATTATTGTATGTTCAATACTAGATATAAGGGCACAATGGACGACAGACAGTTGCCGTCCATTTCAAAGTAAGTCGTCTTATTCTTACTTCTTCCTATTCCTACGTGTGATGATTTCTGCTTCTTACGTAGACGTTACGTACAACACTTGGGACCTAATCCTAGCTAAACAGTCTTTAATCCACGTCAAAAACCTCTGGGTGACTTAAACACTCATAGCTCAGTAAACAAACGGTAGAGAAGGAGAAGCATTCGTATATTCTCCAGACTGAAACGTAAAGCTGACTTTCACTCCAATACCTCGACTCAAAAGCATACATAAACAGATGGAAACTAATTTCGTTTTTCCTGACTTCATGACATAAACTCTTCTCTATTGCTTTCTGAGCATAAGCTAGTAAAATAAAAGTCTTAATAAAATGCAACTAATTAAACTAGTTCCAGACAAAGTAGAACGTAGCGCGAAACATTTAACACATTTAACTGCATGGAACTTCAAGCAGCACTAAGATTACGAAACTATTATTCACAAAATTTTGAGCTCACACCTTAAGCTTGCAATATTGAGTTCGTGAAACGATGATTTTATTTCCTATGTTGTACGATATTCGATAATACTGAAACTCGAGTAGGTAGTCACGTATCGTAAACGGGAACCTTGTTATGATAATAACCTGTGTGAATGTGTGCGTGACGAGGTTTTTGTAGTAAAATACTACTTGTATAAGGTTATTTTGTGGCCTTGACATGTTAATATGAAATTAGTTAGTACAGTTTGTTGGCTGGTCAGTGTGGGGTCAATTATATTGGGCAATAATATGAAATGTGTTACGTTATTGACTGCGTGGGGTAAAATTAAAGATTGCGTAATGATTGAACAAAAGTTCAAGGGGAGTAAATTCTTTTGTACTATTGCCTTGTGTCATGCAGGAACCAAATTTAATGAAATCCACGTTTTTGCAAGTAATTGATTTGGGTGGGTATGAAAACCACAAAACGCAAACAAACGGCGCATCAATTTTTTTATGATGTTGAATTTTTTAAATGGTAAAGAACTTTTTCTTGTTAATCTCAATGTCCATATATTTTCACTATGCTAGTGGAAAATGACCTTCCCTAGTTCGCGCCATTTTTTATGATTATTCGCCTATCTCACTAATTATGTCATGTTCACTAAACATTTTACTTGCAACTAACCTTAGCATAAATTAAAAATGAAACCGACCAAAGTGAAGCCAAACAACTCAAAAAAAAGTTATTACAAAATAGCTTTTTACCAAAAAACAACTGCAACACGAAAGTAAATATTCAAAATAGGAACACAAATAAATAATTAAAACATTCCATTATAAAGGCCAGTTTTAGAGCACCACTATATTTATGTACAAAGCACGGCCACAGGTGGCATAGTTAGCTAACCTAGTTTCCTAGCATTTAAAAGTTGGCTAAATAATGCCTCGCTAAAGTTACTTTAACTGTACTAAAAGCAACTCTCTGTGTTGGTAATCCTAAGCCAGCTGACAAGACTTCTAATGGACGTTTGTTTTTGTCTAGAGAGTAATAAATATAGAATTCTTAATGTAGTTTTAATTACTACGAAACGGTTTTAGCTGTAGTGATAGGCGAAAGCGACTACTGAGCGAAAGCTTTGGACACTAAGTGGACATGGCAGAGGCATCTTCGATCTCTCTATTCAACCAGTTGCTTGCAGTGGCATACCGCTTGGATCTTTCATGCAGTCAGTTACAAAGCTAGTGTTAATAATAATAAAATTAATAATAGAAGTCACATCATAATAGTAACACATCCCTCAAAATTAATTATCACTGTGACAGTTACTTCATGGCTGTATCGCAGAGGTCTCGCGTTCGATTCCGAGTCAATAAAAACCTTTCTGGGCAAGAATATGAGATTGTTTGCATTGGTCTTTGTGTTTTATATGCATATATTTACAAAAATAGTTATTAAGTATTTTTATCCATTGTCTAGTAACCATAGTACAAGCTTTGCTCACTTTAGGACTAGATATTAAAGTGTTAATATAAAAACAGAGGAATAAAAAACGATTACTTAATATCTTATTGCACATAAAAAGAAGTGGCATTATATCATTTCAATAAAAAATGCCCTTTTTTACTGCAAACATTAATATTAATAAAAATTACAAAATAATACATAGTTCAACCAAGTTAATTATCATAAGTCCGTATTTTTATTATCACGAATGCATACAATTTCCACAACCAATTCTAAGCTTAACAATTTTATGTTGAACACGCTACGTCAACTCGATGTGAACTACGGCGTAGCATTCTCGTAGCTATCGTAGCATTCTCGTAGCGAGGAAGTTACAACATAAGTAATGAGATTAAGAGGATTTATTTACTACAAACAGTATCAGTTTTGTATGGAATATGATGTTGTTTAGCGCAAGCTTTGTTTGTTAGAGTTCGGCTTGAGTTGTACGGGCTAAGAACTTGGCTTTTGGTCATTTGTTTGAAACATTGTGCATTCAGGAAATGTTTTAAAAGTAATATTTTTATGTGGTTTATGTTTTCTTTGCAAAAATAAAATTATAGTTAGGAAAAAATATCACAAAATTTTAGCAAACTCGACATAATTGTATGAGGTCCAATATTTTAAATGCCATGATTTATTTTCGGATACAAAAGTTTTTTTATTTTTGCAGTCTTATGAAACACAAAAACTTCTGTTCAGTTATGGTTTGTTTTTTTTGGTAATTTTTATGTATAATAATAAATATTGTTATTATATTTGCTCGAAAAATCAGGTCACTCTTTAAAAGTATTAAGTGTGTTAAAATGTTAACATTATATGGTTATAGAATCTTTATTACTCAAAAGAAATACAAATATTTCACTTACTGAGTAACTTAATTTATAATTACAAAAATAATAATTTAAGCATTCCGAACAAATATATATAGAAAACACCCAGACCAGAAAGAAAATTAAAAATAATACTATTTTATACGGCTCTTACGATATTATATCTTAGATAAATACCTAGGTTTTTATCTTACTAGTATCTAGGCTAATTAGTATATACCGCGAGTAAGACCCGTATAAAATAGTTTTATGTATACAAATCGCGATAGTTTAAAACCGAAAATTAAAAAATAAAATTACTTTTTAAGTTCCCATTTTACTATTACTTATCCCCTTACTCATAAACGCCTCTTAAATTTTAGTCAATTGATTAATTAGCATAGACTCTTACATTGTTTGGTATAAGGTTGGTTTTCGTAATAAAAATCTCGCTAAACAGTGATTAAATTTAAGAGGCGTTTATGAGTAAGGGGGTATTTGTGAAAAAAATTAAACTGCATACTTGTATAGCCTCACTATGTGTAAGAAAATACAAATTGCCAACTCATCCTTTTGGTTTTATGATGAAAGCAAGAAAAATTATAACCCTATACTAATTCCTGTGGCTAGCGTAGTCATTATGAAGGAGGCTTTTCTTTGGACTGTGACTTTTTAAAGCTGTTTTGAAAAAAAAATGTTCAGAAATAGATCCTTCACACAACTACTTGTAAAAGTCTTAATCTATTGCAAAATCGACTGTCTATACACAAATACCGGAAAAACAACATAAATAATAACACAATAAGCATCAAGATGTATAGAAGTATCTATACGTTATGTTATGTTATCATGTACCGCAATGATACGGGTTTGTGTGACAGCCAATTAACCCCCAGTACATATTGACCGTTGTCAAAGCGTCACCTTTACCGTCAGATCCAATGCCACTGGACGAAATCATTGTTGCAGTAACATATAAATTCTTATGTTATGCCTCCATTCTTTTGTTCGCTCAACATAATACTGGTTTTATTGTATATTTTTGTTTGCTTTTTTTGACACATACATGTGTGTTACAAATATTTCATTTTATTTTTAAATAAGTACACTATCCGTGTGGTGACGAAATAAGAATACAATATGTCACCACCTCATCTCATCCCATGGGTTTCGTAAAACCGACTAAGGGACTATCCGTGAATATTATCTTCACGAAATAAAAAAGAAGGAAAACTTGAAATTAAACCCTATACCAATCCGTCTGGCCAGCGTGGTATTAGTAGGCCAAGTATCCCTCCGTCACGGCAAGAGGTCCGTCCTTGCAGTGGGACATTAATGGGCTGTTATTATGAAGTACACTAACCCCCGATTTGCGAATGTCTGACCTGAAAATGATCGTTGACAAGAGTTTTGACACTTGATTAGTTGATTTTTACTTGATCAAACATTTGGAAACCGGGGGTAAGAGTTTTTATTCTTCTTTATCGTTTGGTACCAAAATGTGGTGTCGAGAGCTCATTAAGCCATCTTAAAGTGGCTAAAATGTGGCTTGACGGGACGACCGATGGCTAAATCTGACTTTTCAAAAAAATTCTTCGAAGCGCTCAGATGAAATACCATTTTAGAATGTTATGCTCTAGAAATATAAGGAATGTCTTTTGGACGACATGCTAAAAAGAGTATGAGCTTGTTAAATAAAGGAGGGCAATGGAGTCTTGCAATGTTAATGTTTGAATAAGGACATAAGTTAACGTCTTTTTCTAAAACGATGATTTGTATAAATAATAGTCTCTGGCTACTATTAAATCATTTATACGACATTGTAATGAATTCCTGTGACTCTTGAAATAAAGTAACCAATTTTCAATTTCATTATATCTTCTTTACTTACAAGTAAACCGTATTATGTATATCTCTTTTTGACACTCACCATAAATTTTAAAATAAAAATGTCCACTTCTATAAAAAACCTTAACCCATATCATACAAAATAACACGAATAAAATGATAACAAACATATTGTTATCAGATTCCCAAAGATATTATACGGGTCGAATTAAACCACGATATTTCCGTATAATAAATTATAAAAGCTATGTCTTTTCGCCTCGCTCGTTATGGCATCGTAAATAATCGTCCACGGCGAACGTACTGTCTGCAATAACCGAAGAGAACTATTTGGGCTGCCTACAACTGCTTCCTTTTGAAAATCAGCTGACGATTTCGTTTTCTATCTTCTATCTATTGGAAATGCGATACTTTTTAGTTTGCTAGAGCTTTCTGTTCTAAATGATATTTGTTCCAATTTTAAACGTGTAAGTAGGTATTACGATTTGATTATGTTCTTTATTTGAATGGAGGCCGATCCTTGAAAAGAGGTCAAACACGAAGTAGATTTGAAGTAGCTTGAGTTTTTAAAATTAGAACTGGCTTATTATAAGTCCATTGAAATAATTCTAATAAAGATTTTAAAGGACGACTTTGGACGATGTTTTATGAAATAGAGACGTCTAAATATAGAGAGTGTATTTACTGTACACTCTCATTATAAGATCTTTGATTACAAGAAGTACAGATCTTTGATTTTTTTTATAAAAACTATGTACGTTATTGTTGCGATGTATCTATAATAAAGCTTTAGATTAAATGCTGCAATGTTGTTATCCAATACTTTAATTGTGCGTTTTTGTGACGAATTTTTTATTGTACTAAAAGTATAAAAAACATTATTTTTTTTTTTTGTTTATTTAGTAATTTTATGAAAATCATAATTAATACACGATTTAAGTCAGGAACAGGAGAAATCATAGTATCCCTTAAACAAAGGAATAAAGTTTTATTGTGCCTTCTTAAGCCTATAAGAAACCCTGGTATTCGTGAAATACCTAAGTTCTTACTAAATATACAGCGAAGCGTAAATTTCAGTACGAATTCGCTACAAGGTCTTGCTTGAACAAAATTTAGACACGTTTTGCAACTGTCGTAACAATGACTTAAGTTCTTGCGTGAACTAACAACGCAAATTGAATTTTAAATACATAAATATGTCGTATGAGTTGTATTTTGTGAAATATGTCTGCATTAATTTACTTAGTTTAGGCTATTTTAGTTAAATATTGAACTCAAAGAATTCTTCAGTACAGTTTTTAATAAACTATTTTACTTTAACTTTTTAAAGTGGCAGGCTTGAAACATACCACAAAATTATATGTGGTTACTAATGTAATCATACGGCTGTACTGCCACTGCACAGCCGGGTAATATTGTTCCAGATTTAAAAGTATCAAACTAAGCTATTTTATACTGATAAATTATTGCGTGAGTCAATGTTCCTATTATTAAAATTAAAATACTAATATCATTATAATTTTCAAAATGATATTAATATTTTAATTTTATTTCCATATTTTTTGCATGCCGTTTCTACGGCGTTTCTATTTTGGTGTCCGACGTTCATATCTGTAGTAACCATGTTTCAAACAAACGAATTAACTCATTTCATTTCAAAAGCAGATTTTATATTAGAAAACACTATCTTAAGATAAGATTAAACCAACGTAACATCCATTTGGCTTTAAAGTTTATCTAATAACTGTTGACAAACTTGTTGACCTACATTTTCGTTTATAGCGTTAGAAGTATATATTAGTTTATGCTTGCTAAAAGTTCTGTGTTCTATAACACGAAATGATGATAGTTACACATTAACAACTTGTAATTTATAACTGTTGGAAATGACTTTATGATATTTTATAGGTATAGATGATATTGCTGTTGTAAAGTTCTGTTTGTTTATCATACTGTCAGTATGATTACTTAATCAAAATCTAAGGTTAGCTTAAAGCGTCATGATTATGTCAAAAAATGCTGTTCTATGTCACTAGATGAGCTACTCGTAACAAGGTCTTTGGAACATACGAATCGGTCAAACTGAACATAACGCGTGACAGATTGTATCAAAAAAAATGCTCATCTATTCTTAGAATACTTAACATGAAGCATTTGTTTTCCGTATTATAAATTGTATGTTTCCTTCCCAGGCGGTGACGCGGCGCTCGCGTCAATCGACGTCAGCGCAATGGTCACGGTCGTTTCGAAGCAATGTTATGCCGCAAGACGACAATGACGTCGATGACGTGTTCTTCGCGCCGCCGACGTCGTCAACGCCGCTGCAGCATCACGTGGAAGGGGATCAGGTTGATGATAGTAAGGGGTAAGTAAACAGTTCTTTGGTAGTATTAAAAAAAACTACCTTTATGCTTCTATCCTGTAACTTTTTACAAAAAAAATAGTCATTCTAAATAGCAATTCTTTTAGAAGTAATCCAAAAGACGTAGTGAATTCACACCCACATAGATACGGGGCTAGTTCGTCGCTACTATGGTAAAAGGCATAAATGGGTAACGGGGATAGCAATGGCGTTAGAATTGTTTCTCCGTCTCGTCTTCAACTTCAGGGCAATCAGCTGGGATGAAGTCGAGTAGGCTTGACTCCGACGTGCCCATGAAACTGACATCCCATAACCTAAGCATAATTACACGCTAAGAAAATCTATATCTTTTTAAAAATATAAACAAAAAGCAAAGGGAAATAGATATATAATCCCCAGTATACTGCAACAATGTTAACCTGACAGTTTAACTAGATATTTAACCTAACTATCGAACTCAGGGAACTCAAAAACTTTAATGCATTAGAACATCATAACTTAAGATGAAGCTGTTACATAAAGCTCACGATACTGAGTTACTAACTGGCATCAAGTTGTACGCTAAGTTTGGCTAATAATTCTGTTCTAGCCAGATCCTCTCGTTACGTCTTGTACTAAACTCGACAGATTAATTAACTTCTGTTTCATTATCTACGCGTTTAATACGGATTTAATGTTAGTAATATTAGAGTTATTGCTTTTATTTTTAGCATCGTTAAATCTTATTACTTCTTAGAACGTACTTCACGTATTTTTATTTTTAGACAGAAGTAACTAAATCCTTCTTACTTTTTTTTAACTTTACATCATCAAAGCCCAAGGTTGCTTTATGTAGGCTTAGTTTCTAGTCTGCTGCCCCAAAGGACTTGGTTGACATAGCTATTGGGTTTTAACGTCACATTTTCAAAGAAATTATGGTCATGAACATGGTATCAGGCCAAGTTATTTCCATAACTGGAAGTCAAGGCAATAAGACATTACTTAATTTTATTAGCTGTTGTAAAAGTGAATGACAGTTTTGACGACATCTGTGGCGTAGTGGTTATATAACGTGTCTGCAGAGGTCTCGGGTTCGATTGCGTAGTAAAAAAAGTGTTAGGTAAACAAAGTAAGAAAGTCAAGTCAAGCGAAGCAGTTGTATAAGACCTAAGAAACATTTCTGTTTTAAATGTTTTAGTACATTGTATTTGCTTACATTAAGAAAACATGTTTATGTATTAGGGTATTATGTTTACAATTTGGAAAATCTTATTATAAGACAATTACGAGTAATCCTTTATCTGTCATGCATCGATAAATCCTTTCTTAGCGGATGCCGTATTGGAGGTACCTGACAAATATCAAATTTGTTGGCTTAATAGGATTGTAGATTTTGTGAGGATTTGGTTTATAATTTTTGGTATTGTTAATAAGTTAATATTACATTATAAGTTGCTGGGGCTATAATCTATAATAATATCTATACTAATATTATAAAGAGGTAAAGTTTGTATGATTGTGTCTTTGTGACGTTGTAGGGGGTAATTTCTGGATCAACTGGACCGATTTTAAAAATTCTTTCTGTGTTGAATAGTCCATTTGTCGTGGAGTGTCATAGGCTATATAGTATAACGCTATGACTAATAGGAGTGGAGCAGTAATGAAATATGTTTAAAAAAGTGACGCGTTTTTTTCGCCGCCCAACGAAGTGGGCACGGATCGGGTCCGGACCCGTGCTCCACCTAGGTTCTCCACCTGGGTGAAGCACGGGTACTTGCTATAATGTTATAGGTCCCGTGCTCCAACTGATGATTAGTACAGTCAAGTAATTAAGAAAAATGCACAATTATATAATCAATCAAATCAACAGGATTTATTTTAAGACATTTTTTTCTAAAAAAAAAAAAGAATAAAAAATGTCTTTGCAGTAATCTTTCATCTTAGTAATCTTTGTGTCGTTTAGTTACCGATGAGCCCAAAAAGTTATTATTATTTTGAGACATCACTGTTAGCAGTTAATTCAACGAAACAAATGGTTTTTGCACTCTTTATTGCGAGTAGAAAAAATGTGTTCCGTTATTTGTACGATGCCTCTTGTTGAACACACACCACTTATTTTTACTCATATTATTTTTTTGTTTCAAAACATTCAATGAATTCCCGTATCTTCGCATTTAGAAAAAAATTACTTTGTGATAAAATATTAAAATAAGTACATAAGTACTATTATGATTGAGAAAGGTAGGTATAATACTCTAACTCTATTATGTGCATCACAAAAGCATCATATTATTATTATAAACTAGGTAACCAGTGGCCAGTTTGTTGGGCGGGGAAGAAAAAGCGTCCGTTTTTAAACATATTTCATGACTGCTCTACTCCTATTAGTCATTGCGTGATGCTATACAGGGTGGCTCATTCAAATGGGTCAGTATGGGAAAGTCTTAAACTATAAGTCATACGAAGATTTGTTCTTAGGAACCATGTCACCGATTTTGATAAAAAAAGAAAAACTGCATTCATACATTTTAAAAAAGATACTGCACCCAGTCGGGAATCGAACCCGGTTGTTTTGCAAAAGTAAAATTTTACTTTTTCTTTTTAAATATCGATTCTGTAGATCTTAAGCAGTAAATGTCTCTAAGAAACATTATGTTTAAAATTAAAAAAATGCGTTGTTTTCACATACTTTAAATTATCATAGTAGGTGTTCGATGTGGCCACCGTTGTTCAAGGTCTCCGGTTACGTTAAGGATGAAGTGTGCGAAACAAACTATGATACCGTTAAAAACCTTTTAGGTCAGCCATAAAGTCAATTTTAACGCAAACTCACCACATGAAAATACAAAATGCAATTTAACAAGACCGTTACCTAAACGTGGCCACTTCGAACACCTACTGTTATAATTTAAAGTATGTGAAAACAAAGCATTTTTTTAAATTTTAGACATAATGTTTCTTAGAGACATTTACTGCTTAAGATCTACAGAATCGATATTTAAAAAGAAAAAGTAAAATTTTACTTTTGCAAAACAACCGGGTTCGATTCCCGACTGGGTGCAGTATCTTTTTTAAAATGTATGAATGCAGTTTTTCTTTTTATCAAAATCGGTGACATGGTTCCTAAGAACAAATCTTCGTATGACTTATAGTTTAAGACTTTCTCATACTGACCCATTTGAATGAGCCACCCTGTATAGTCTATGACACTCCCCGATAAATGGACTATTCAACACAGAAATAATTTTTAAAATCGGTTCATTAGATCTAGAGATTACCCCCTACAACGTAACAAACACCCAAACTTTACCTCTTTATAATATCATAAGTATAGAAGTATAGATATAGATAAACTGTTTTACTCCTTTTACAGAATTGTTTTAGATCATTTTAATTATAAGGGAAAACAATTTACTGATTCACTGTACAATAACGTCATCAGTTGGAGCACGGGACCTTGCAAGGTCCCGTGCTTCACCCAGGTGGAGCACCTAGGTGGAGCACGGGTCCGGCCTCCACGGATCAGCTAGTTGTTAATAAGTTATTATTGCATTATAAATGGCTGGGGCTATAATATTATTATGTAGATATTTGTACCAGTCAGCAGGAGTTGTCAGTTTCTCATATAGACTCGTCTAATTTAATTTATGTAGGTAGCTAATTTTGTAAAAAAAAGGGTAAAAAAAAATGTACTTAATGTTATAAATTTTAATTTACACTTAAGTGTAGAGAGAGAAAAATGGTATAACCGGTGATATGAATTTTGTTCGTCCCCATTTAGTGTTAAAAACATTTATATTTTAAGTTAAAAGGTTACTTTTAAACGATTTTCATTTAGAGTCTTCGTGGAAGTACATTTTATCAAAGTCTTCATTTTACAACTACAGTCTTGCAATGAAGTAAAATAAACGTAAGGGAAATATTATTTCTGGTATTCAAGGGGACAACTTTATTAGAATCAGGATTAACTGCGAATTGAAGTTGTTTGATACTAGTTGTAATAAAAAATGACCCACTTTAGAATAAATTTTATATCTTTATACAAACGCAAGAAAACAGGTACTGTTGTTTTTACCATGCCAATCGAAAATGGGCATAAGAGGTAGCGAGATTAGTTTGACAGAGCACAAAATCACTGGCCTACATTAACCGTGGACTGAAATATGTGGAATGATAGAGGCTGACACTAACTAAACGAAAATGAGTACTATCTTTGTATTTATAAGAACTATTTTTCATAAAATTACTTTCTATTTCCAGGGCGCGATCACCACCGGGTTCCAATAGCGTGGAGTATAGAAGACCAGAGCGGAGTGTGTCATGGGGCGCGGGGGGAGCGCGTATCCATACACCGATGTTAGAACCTTTAGCCGACAACTCTAATAGGAGGCAGTTTGGCATGGGTGTAGTTGGTAGATTCTTTAGGTAAGAATAATACTATTATTTCTTATAATTAAAAGAAATCATGTAGGTATTGTCCCTAAAAAGGTAGTGTGAAGTATCATTTGGTCAGAACGGCAAAGTGATAAAGACAGAGTTTTTTTTGTTTTTTTAAATGGCCTACCAGAATGAGTCTACGGTGCCTGATGTTAAGGTTCCAATAGAGTCAAAGAATGGCGAGCACCATGCCAGCTACAATATTTGTAGAGGCATGAATGTCTCTGCTCTATGTCGACTTAAGAATATGCTTTTTCATGCCTCACTTGAAAGAACCAGGATCGTAGTTTAAAGGAAACACGTGGGCTGGCAATAAGCCTCATTGTTTGATGGTTTTGCACATGTACGAAGTGCTGAACCGCTTTGTTCGGACTTGTATGGTCTCTTCAATGTAGCGGTGGTTAATTTGTTTTTGACAACCATCCGTTGTCATCACTTCAGGACTGTATTCGCGCTTTTTCAATAATAGTGAAGTGGCATTGTTTTTATCCAAGCAAAATATTACATCGATATGTTGCGATATTTTGCGAGCATTAAGTAAATTGCTGGGCATAAGCTTTTTCCATTGATAAAGAATATTATTCTACTATCTCTCGATGAATTCATATAATTTACGATGATTATTTTGGTGAAAAATCAAATAAAGTTGTAAAAGAAAAGAGTTAATGACAAAAAATACTTTAATAATATCAAAACGTTGGAATCCGTAAATATTGCATCGAAAAACAATTCGAAATAAACTTAATTTATGTTTTATTTGGTCAAATACTAGCCAATATAAAATTGTACAAAAAAGTTACCGAAATAAATGCCAGAATGGAATAGCTTTTTAATAAAAATTCTGTTCTTTTTTGCTTTTTTACTAAAATGTACAGAAATACAAATATGTTTCGAAAAAAGTTTTGCTGCAGGATGATAGGTATCGCAATCTGAATTGAATATAGGACTATGTAGGTTTTTATAAACGTAGTAGGTACTCATTTGTTTATAGTTTCATGTAAGTCCTCTGACAAAGCCTCTAAGTATGTGCATGCTAAAAGTGATTGGGTTAATTGCTATAGTACTCATTATTCATTGCATTCTATTTAGTTGTCATTCATCATAACATCCCATTAATGCGGGACGGGCCTCATTCAATATTTCGGACGATAAAAATTCGATTAAATTTTTTTTTAAATATACTGGCCTATTAATTTCATTAATACCGACTTTAAATGAGTTTTATACTTAACGCCTTTTAAAACTTTAATAGCAATGTGCGCAGTTTGTTCACAAACATTTAAACCACGTTTTTTCTTGCAGGCGTTCTCTTCGAAAGTCAGTGACTCATCAAGAAGAGGTGGCTCGACAATTGGACGAGTTAACAGATTACCGACCATACTTCACGTGGTGGGTTAGCACAGTACAGACATTGGTGCTGTTGCTGTCACTTTTGTGCTACGGTTTCGGACCAGTAGGGTTCGGAAGGCACACGCACTCGGGGCAAGTGCTAGTGAAAAGCTTGAGCTTACAACAGGTTTGTTTCTTGTTTCTTAATAATAGTTAAAAGTGTTAAATCCTATGATGTTTGTAAAGAAAAATATTTTAAGAAAGTTTATCTTTTATCTTGTAAATTACCAACTAAACCTCGCGTTTATGAAAATATCATGTCATGTTTCCTTGCGTTTAATGATGTAAACTAAAATTTTCACTGAACTTAGGTCTTCTCCAATTGCAGCCATTGCTTATCAAGTCATTATGACTTCTAGCCCTGCTTCACTCTGCACCATAGCCCTCTCCGTATTGCGGTTCTAGCCCTTCCTTCGTCGTCTTCTAGTCATCTTTATTAAAATACCGATATTTAAAAAATGTAAACTTTTTTGCAAAAATTTAGTAAGTAGTTAGGTATCTTCTAAAATGTTTTTTCTGATAGTAATATTCATTACCATCCACGACGGTTTCCATAACCGTCCCCGTAGCAACTTTACTCTTACATTATCACGAGGTATAATAATATAAAATTTTTAATGTCCAATGAATTATTTACTTACAAACTTAATGTTGATGTTGTAGTAAAAGTTTGAAACTAGTATCTAGTGTAACGTCTTGAGGGACTAACTGGATATCTTTGTACAGCCATTCTCATTAAATATCAGCCTTTTGTGACCTACTTAATAGGTAACTTTGTTCGACAAAGAACAATAAATAAATGAACAGTTATCTATTGATTAAGGAAAAGCAGTTTTTTATTAAACATAACGTAGTATTAAGCGAACGAATGACATTTATAACTGTAATGTTTAAAGACTTTTTTTAGAATGAATCAATATTAATTGAGAAGATGCAATCAATTTCAAAGTTGCGATTAGGGAAAAACTAATAATTAAACATTACGCAATAATACGCAGCATAGTCTTAATATAGTGTTTTTGTTGTACTCAGTCCTTGTTTTTATTAATTTTAGAAGACATGCGACGTACCTAAATACAAAAGACATCCGTTTGTTCTCCTTAGATTCTGATTCACTATTGTAAACAATTTACAACAGATCGACCACCTATCTTTGTCTGGTCACTTTGCTTGTCAACATAAAAAAGTGCATGCAAAAGTTACTTCATACAAAACATTCATTTCTATTCATATGCAAAGAATATTTTCGGGTTGCTAGTACAAAAGTAAAGCTTTATATAATATGCGCTGTATGTTCATATGTATACACGTTTATAAATAAATGTTCTCTTCATACAGTTCTTCATCCTCCAAAATACCATTTCTTTGTACAATACTTAGCGTAACAAGGTTATATGAGGCAAAGCTTTTAGACTAAACACGTTTTGCGCAGATTTAATGCTGTAGCTCGACAATGTAAGATGTTTAGTAAGACGATGTATCGATGTGGCTGTACCTAGATTCTGTTACTCTTGGAATATTTTGGGTATACTTTGGATGAGAATGCTAACGTAAAGGGTTTTTGATTTAATTTCAAAAAGAGAATGATTGCCATTTATGTTACTTCTGAAAATGTTGAATTTAATATTTAATTTTTATTATAAGTTTAAAATAGAACCTAATGGACGCTACCTCAAAAGAACTAAAACGTGATATGAGTTAGCGCGAAAGTATTCAATATCAATTAAACCATTGAAGAATGTATTAATCACATATTCTTTTTGCAAGACAATATTTTGTAAATCACACAATTAATATTGTCTGGCATGGTTCGTAACTAATTCGAACCCCAACTTTGTGCACGGCAGCTGTATAGGCTCGCGACATGCAGAATCCTGTACATTTAAAATAACAAAAAACAATACAAAAAAAATAACACATGCCGTGTCCCCTTGCGAACATCTATTTTTATATTCACCTCTCAATATAAACAATTAGCAAGTACTGAGCCACAAAGAGTGTACGTTCATTGTGAAGTAAGGGGAAAGCGGCACAAAGTAAGAGTATTAGTCAGCGAGCTCCAAATATAGGTCACACGGGCTTTGTGTGCGACTCTTTTGTCTGCTTTTTGCTGCTTAACACTGTCTTTCATGATTATATCTTTTAACGAATGACCGCGAAAGGTGATTTTGTAATTCGCGGTCATCGCATTTGCATAATATTCTTGTACGAATTGGACAATTAAAAAGTTAAATTCGAACGCAATGTTGAACCTGTCAAAACTTATTGTTTACAAAAATATTTATAGATGCTATTTCTAACTCATTTTATCTTACTTCTAGTATTTCATTTTATTTTAAGCAAAATGTTTTGAATAAAAAATATTTTACCTACTTTTAAAACATATTTTGAGAAGATCAAGTCAGTTTAAAAAAATATATAATTACCATTAAACAATTTAGATACAAAATACATTACAATGGTTCCGGAGTTTTTAAGTTTAAAATTAATGGTAGTTTAGAATAGTATTTGTAACACACATCATTAATTTAAAATTACCATCTCTTTTACTTTCAGGTCGAATGGGAAGAACCAGCCTCTTTCTGGCTGGGTCCCAGAGCGGCGGACCTTATACATTTAGGAGCCAAATTCGCACCCTGTATGAGAAGGGACGCAAGGATAGCAAGGGCGATAGCAGCGTCCGCGAGAAGAGAAAGGGACACTGCGTGCTGCATACGAAACGATGATTCTGGATGTGTGCAGTCTTCTAAGGCTGATTGTTCAGTGAGTAAATCTATTACACATCTATTTACAGTAGGTAATATTCATTTTTTTCCGAGTGGAACGGAGTAAGAATACAATATGTCACCACCCCATCTCATCCCATGGGTGGCGTAAAAACCGACTAAGGGACTATCCGTGAATATTATCTTTACGAAATAAAAAGAAGGAAAACTTGAAACTAAACCGTGTGGTATTAGTAGGCCAAGTATCCCTCCATCCCAGGAGGAGGCCCGTCCCTGCAGTAGGACATTAATGAGCTGTTATGATGAATATTCATTTTATAAGTTCAATAATCAATAAATAAATAGTCCTCACACATTCACATAAGTCTAGTCCACTAAGCAGAGCTTGTACTATGTAGCTTGAGAAAAGAGTACGATTTTTTGGGTCTGTAAGGTCCTCATAAAAGTAAAAATTTGTCTATAATGAGGATATTTACTTAGGAAAGCATACCTGTTACCCGTCCTCAGTTGGGTACCCGTATAATCGACAAGTTTGGTCAAGACAAATCAAACAAAGGAAACATGGACGAGGAAAACAAAATAAGTGAACTAAATGTAGGCCTAAAGATAGATCGACAGACTTTGTTTTATACTATAGTGATGACTATAATATATGTTGTAAATATTCTATAAATCTTCCTGGTATATCATCATAACAGCCCATTAATGTCCCACTGCAAGGACGGGCCTCCTCCCGTAACAAAGGGATACTTGGCCTACTAACTACGCTGGCCAGACGGATTGGTACCTACAGGGTTTAATTTCAAGTTTTCCTTTTTTTATTTCGTAAAGATAATATTAACGGATAGTCCCTTAATCGGTTTTTACGACACCCATGGAATGAGATTGGGGGGTCACATATTGTATTCTAACTCCGTCACCACACGGAGTAAGAATACAAAATAATGATGTTAATGAAGATATTTCCTGCCAAAGCTCTGCATATTTTTATCAGTTAATTTAGTTTTAATAAACAAAACACTGGACTGATTACACTCTACTTTCAGTGTTCATCGATTATAATTGTAATAAAATCTTAAAAAAATATTTAAAAACATTAATACTAACACTAAGGTTGTATTATATTTTTCACGCACACCTATAGATAAGAGGATTAATATCAAAGGTAAGTTATACCTAGTTCAATACAACATTTTCTTCATCACAATTATATGTACGTGGGCTCAAGAAGAATCAAGGCATTTCCTACCAATCTATTCTCTTAGCATAACTTATTGTTTATTTTTCAGAACACGATATCAACGTGGAAAAAGTGGTCTTCAGGAGAGTCCGGCCCTGGTGGTCGGATATCGGGTTCAGTTTGTGGCTTAGATCCAAAGTAAGTTTAACTATATAATTATTACTTGTTTATTGTAATAAGATGAAATGCATTTTATCTTTAAAGGAAGATCTCAGAAAGATAATGACAAATATGAAAACTCTAAGAACCACCGTTGTGTACCAATGAACCAACTAAATATTCACGGTATTTTAACCTAAAGCAAACTTTCCTCTAAAATATTATTTTTAGTCTTCTATACAATCGATGGCGATAGGCAGAATACAGCCAAGAAACACGAGATAAGTTCGTGTCTCAATTTAACGTTATCTAAAAATTCTTAAAAAATATAAAGTCCTTAACGCGTACTTTTAATGTTCCAGATTTTGCGAAGCACCAAGATCAATAGCACCACACGAATGGCCAGATGATATCACAAAATGGCCGATCTGTCGAAAATCTGTTCTTGATGGATCTGCGGCTGCGGGAAGAGCAGGTCATGCGGCGGAACACATGGCGTGTGAAGTTATAGGCCACCCCTGTTGTATAGGAGTCCATGGGCAATGTGTTATCACGACCAGGGAACACTGCGACTTTGTCAAGGGTTATTTTCATGAAGAAGCATCGTTGTGTTCACAGGTACGTCGAATGTGGTTTTCCCAATTATTGGGCATTATTTAGGTATTTACTCTATAGTATTAAAAGCTATTTACCAAGCTTATACTATGTTATGACTACTATAATGAGTATAGACTTGGTAATAAGCTGATGAAGAACCATAACTTCTGAAACATTTAGCAAAAAAATATTGACTAGAGAAAAAGATAAAGAAATATAAGCAACGCAACAACATAAGGAACCTTAGAACACCCTACTGACAGACGACATGAAAAGAAACATAGCTTATATTCACGCTCGTTTATTGGTATCGCGTTTGGTGTCAAGTTTTCTTTTGTTCGACATGTTGACTGGTAAAAAGTACTTTCTTGGTCTTCTTTTCTGACACCATAAAGCATTAACAATATAACAATCAAACTATTACCCTATTTCCAGGTTTCCTGCCTTGATGACGTATGTGGCATGCTACCATTTATGCGGCGTCGTCGACCAGATCAGCTTTACAGAGCTTGGACATCGTTATTTGTGCATGCTGGACTGCTCCACTTAGCTGCTACATTAGCATTGCAGTGGCTGTTCATGAGAGACTTAGAGAAAATGGCCGGCCCTGTCAGAATAGCTGTCATTTATTTGGGCAGCGGTGTGGCAGGGAACATGGCATCGGCCATTTTTGAACCCTATAGAGCAGAGGTACGTTTTGAAACAGATTTTATTAACCAAGTATCAATAAAATACGTTTCGTAGTTATCAAAAAAAAAATTCAGTTTGAAGATTTATCTTTGCTCCTTGACTTTCTATTAACTTCATCATCATCATGTCAGGCAATTTACGAATTGTGCACAAATGTGCCTCCATTATTCATCAGACTAACTCAACCTCATTCATTAACTTAAGCTCCAGCTTATAAGACTACTGTAAAATTTGTTTGTTCAATTTCAGGTGGGACCTGCAGGATCACATTTTGGACTATTGGCGTGTTTAATAGTGGAAGTGATAGGAGCGTGGCCTCTGTTAAGGCATCCAAAGCGTGCTATATTAAAACTAGTCGGTATTGCATTGGCGTTGTTCCTTCTGGGTCTTCTACCCTGGATAGACAACTTCGCGCACGTATTCGGTTTTGTGTTTGGTTTCCTTCTAGCATACGCGTTACTACCTTTCATAACGTTTGGCCCGTATGAAAGAAGGAGAAAGATCGCGCTCGTTTGGGTGTGTATGGTATCAGCAGGTGGTATGTTGTGTGCACTAATTGCGCTGTTCTACGCTGCGCCAGCGTACGAGTGTGCGGCGTGTGCCTACTTCACGTGTTTACCGTTCGCGCCGGACATGTGTGCGTCGCAGGACGTCCGCGTGAGGCAGCTGGACGGGGTATGACGGCGCGCGGCCCGGGCGCCCCCGCCGCCGCCGCCCCCCCGCCCCGTGCCGCTGACGTGCCCCGCGCGCCCCGCGCCCCGCCGCCGCGCCGCCCGTGCATAGCCCACGCCGCCCTCGCCACACCACACCTTACCACTTGTCGTCACCACGCTACTGCACAAATACACATACTGGAACTCAATCTGTATTTCAGCACCCTTTGTCATCTATACTACCTATATTTAATGAGAGCAAATGTTGTTAATGTCTTCATTGGATAGGTATCTTGTTAATGTGAAAATGTTGAGTTTCTGTATGAGTAGTTATGTGTCGCTAATGGCCAATGTTCAAACGTGTCGATAGAAGAGTGCGCTCTAGATCTAAGCGATCTTTTAAGGTTTTATAATCGTCGGACTAGACTATTATAAAAGTGTATGCGAATATTTCATCGATTACTTTATTTATCGATAGAGACGTATTGTTGCATGTTAAGGTTTGTTGATATGTTGTTTTGTGGACTCATGATTTATCCTTGAATTTCGAGTATGTGAGGTTGAATTTATTCTATAAGCATAACTAATTTCCATCTTATTCTAAAATTGCAATGTGTTAAGTCTGATTATTATCATAACGACAGCGATACTAAAAAGCGCTCGTAAAATAAATTCGATCCAATGAATTTCAGTAATTATAATTATTGTGCTAAATCCACGAATACAGAGGTAATTTACAGACGCGACTGACTGCTGTAAATATATTGTAAAATAAAATAAATTACTTTAGTGAGTCATGAACTGTAATTTGTTTTGTCTTCGTACATTTTACGGGTACAGCATTATGTCTGTGTGCGTTGTTTATTAAATATTTTTAAACACTTTACATTGAATAGATAATACTAGTAACAGAGTAATGCAACCGAACACACTCACACACAATTTGCACAACATAATAACACAAGAATATCCATAAGCATTTAAATTTGTTTATACATTTTCTGTACACAAGACATAACGTTTTCCCGTAATAGTGTCAAAATATACATAATTTAGTATATTACTAAATAATGTAAATAGAATGCTAAAAAAAACATATTTTTCATCTATTAAGTTCCCAAAATATGAACGAATTCAGTATGTATAATGTGTAAGTTATTCACTAATCAATTTTTAATTTTGTCAATTTATATAGCTGTATCGATTCTGCGTAGTTATTACATTTATTTTATATAATATGCTAGTGAATACGCGTATATATTATACCATTTATATTTAGGAATATTTATTTTACTACAGGCTGCTTAGGAGAGATTTAATCATTCACTATCATTCATACTTTACATGTTTTATTACGAATTTACATTTAATACTAGTCACTATGTTAACATTAATATTTTTAGTTTAAAAAATGATGATTGTAAATATATAAAGTTTAACTAAGCGAATGGTGATCATTGTAATTTAACAGTTATTTTGCTAAGGAATGTTAATCGAGATTGTATGTATGTATGCATGCATGGAGGTTTTATACAGGCACAGAACCATTGTAGATATATAGGGTGGGATTAATTTGTTCTTATGCGAAATTGCGCACATTGTTTGGTTGTATTAAAGTTTCCGTTTCATCACACTTTAAGCGAGTCATTGCATTTGACCTAATAACAATTTGTTGAACTACTTCCTCATCCTCTCAGTTATAATCTTTATTATTATCTCCTGTGTTAGCTAAGTGTTGTTCATTTGTTCATTTGAACAGTTACAATCTTGTAGTTCTTTTGACCTTATGTTACTATTTTGTTTGTTTGTATGATTATTAGGATAGATTTCAATTAGAAAGAATTCATTGAAGACTAAAGACCAATAACATTAACGTGTTATACGTTTATTGTTTTGGTTAAGAATCTTAAATTTACTGTTTCATTATGTTCCTATTGCTTAAGTACTTAATATTGTATCCTTAAATTAAATATACAATTAATAAAGGTGTTATCTAATTTTAGATCTTGATTTAAATTTAGTACTTACTTACGTCAAAAGGTTATACTATTTTACGAAAATTAAAGATCGCTAAAAATAGTAGTCATACAAATTGTTACCAAGTAAAATACGTTAGTATAGAACATAAGCGTGATGAAACGAAACTAATACGAGAAAGTGACGTATAGCACAAAAATAAAACGCCTTTTGTATGTGACAAACTGTAAAATGTAGCAATTAAAAAAAAGAAAATAATATATTTTTGTTTAACTGTATTTGCTACAAATTGCAGCAGATTGGGACAAAATGTCTTGTACTTACAAAATTAATTTCGTTTGTAAATTCTTTGTTAAGCACCATTTATTTATTAATATTTATTAACTAGTTTGTAGCCACGTATTTAATTCTTATGAATTAATCATAAATATTAGTGTACTCAATAGGTGTTATTTCACGGTAAATGATGACTTGTCTCAACTTTAAAAATGTCACTGGGTAAAAAAAAACAAAAACACCAATATAGAAATAAATATAATAATATGCATAATTTTTATCTATGATTAATATTATTTTACATGATATTAATAATATAATTAACAAACGAACATTTTTGACGTGACAAAATAAATGAAAGATGAATAATAACATAAATGTTCATTTTTAGAGAAATGTTTACGGTAAAGTCATTGAGGTAATATGTACTACGTTACATATTACCTCAATGAATAATGTAAACATTTCTTAAGTAAATTTATCGTGAGAAACACATATTTTTGCTCAGAAGTCTCCAATAAAAGTCAAGCAATAATATCAAAATCACTGTAAAATGTAGTGTTTGAGTGCTTGTTTATTAAAAATATTTATAATTCTATTATTCTAAGCTATTGCTTATTTAATTTGAAACTTACTGTGGTCTATAAATGTCTCCAATTATTTGCACTGTCATTCAATATTGTAAAGTGTCTATCGTGAAATGTAAGACGAGAGCAAGTCAATGATAAAAAGCAGTTGGTTTAGTTTCGAAATCATTAAAGTGCTATAAAATCATTGAATACCAATAAATGTTACAGTAATTGCTGTGTATCTTATAACAAATATAACAAATGTCAGTTTCTTTAAGTTAATCATTGGAAATAATTTGTCAGTGAAGAAAAGCCAATTATTTCTGTTACTGACTATAAAAGCAGTCAGTATTATTTCTTTTGACTTATGTCATATCATCATGAGCCATATATTTGAGATCTAAGCCACAGATTATTGTATAGTTACGTCGCTTAGCATGTTCTTATAATATTTCTAAGTAGTGAGTTTTAGTTCTCAAACGGCCAATTAAAATCAGAAACGATTTATTTTTTAATATAATATTCGACTTAAAAATCTACACCTATACGAAGGAGACGACTGTAAATGAACAATGTAATTATATTTTACTATAAAAGTGTTTGAATGTGTGTGTAAAGTGTCTCGATTACTTTCTTAAAGAAAACTTTGTTAACAGTGAACATTCTCGAAGTGCCCTTGTGACCGGCGGCTCGGCGGACTGTTTCAGAATTTAAGACAAAAACTTACATAACTGTACATTGTGAACATACACTTAATTATTACTTACATATTAAGGATGGTAAAGTAATCTTATTGTAAACTAGTATTAATCGAACAAGAAACCTTATTATCATAATATCACTGCTTTTTATTTCTCTTTTATGTAAAACAAAGTTAAATCCTTTATAGAAACTTCACATCGTGGGATGTGAGATCCCTATTTAGTATTATCACGTGATGACAACGTTCCTGTAAAATGTATTACAGCTCAAGCAGTGAATGCTGGTGAACTCCGATAGGCTTATTGATTGATTGCGCTGTCAAACACATACGAAAGGTAGACAAATGAACATACAGTACATACGTTTTCACGAAGCACCTCTGAAGATTGTCAGAATTCAAACATTTGCGAAGAACAGGAATCAAACCCCAGACTTCTCACTCAACAAACTAGATACAAAGACTTCTTTTTTCACAGAGTACCTAATAAATAGTTACTACGTTAACCAAGCTGAATAGGTAATATAAAAATGATGTAAGTAAAAATATATCCAAATTCTTTTGTAGCTGTTAGTCGGGGAATTAACTAAAATCATAGTTTTATATCGCTAGGTATACCTTTGTAACAAAAAATAGTAGTTACCTAAGAAGTTTATTCAGATGAGTTAAAAAATTAAAATGTTGAAATTATCTAATACATTCAAGAATATAATTATTGCCATAATATTTTAATAAACACTGTAAGATGACTCATTTATAACTAAATGATTACGACACCGTACGAAGAACTTAATTATAATTTATCTACGTAACTGCAAAATTGTTACAAAACGTTAATACCTAAGCAGTTAATATTTTTCCAAGGAATAAAAATCAAAAGGAAGAAAATAATAATTTTAATAACTGTTTGAGATAACTCAAGATAAGATAATTGTAAATACACATTTTTTTACCTTTATTTAAAAATAAAATTCTTTGAAAATAAACACTTGTGCAAAATAAGAGCAATAAAGCTACGTAGCTTAAGTTCTACTCTTAATATTAATATTGTCATTGATGATAACAATGCCGCTGATAAGAACAATGATATTACAAAACTTTATCTTAAGAAACGTAGGTATAAACATTTAAATGTAAATGCGTAAAAACTTCAAACAAAATCCTATCTGGCTTTATGTATGGTTCATAGGAACTGCTTCGGTTCCACGCACGAGTTCGGTGATTAGAACTCCCACCAAATATATTTATCATTCGTTCATTCTGCACACTTTCATAAATCTACCTAGTTAGTAATATGTATACGTTATGAAAGAGAATAATTGTTACCACACCTTTTAGTCTTATCAATGGATATCTTAAAAGAATACTAATGGAAACTGAACAAACATTGCAACAGAAGGAAAACTTAGAGATAAACCCTATAGAAATCCATCTGGATGGCCAGCATAGTATCGGTAGGAACTTTTCCTTAATTATATAAAATTCAAATCTGGGTCTGCAATGAGAAATCTTAGGTCTGCTAAAGATGATAGTCAAGGATGGTATTAGACCGTACAACCAACAGCTTAGCTCAATCATACTGAAAATAAAAGGCGAAACGTTTTTCGTAGTAGCAGCTGCTGAATTTTATGCAACTGCATGAAAATATTCCCATAACCCATAAATCAACAAAGCTGTTGAGTGTAATTATATTAAAGAGTAGGTAATCATAAATTTAATATTGTATTACAATTTATTCTGAACACGAGTAAAAGGGAAATAAACCACAAGATTAATGTAAAGGTCATTTTATTTTCAAAATACTGATACAGTTTTGAGTCCAAGGATTACAAGATACACACAATTTTTGAGAACTTGTTTTCTTCAGAAATTATCATTTAGACACGTACACCTAAGAGTACATATTGATTTTCATAACTTTAGATAAAAGCACGTGTGTGATAGGTACTGATAGTATTAATTCTCACAGATCTAAATCGTATAAGATAAGATAAATATTCTTTACAAGATATGTCAAAATGTAAATCTTGCAAATTTATCTGTGATCTTGGACTAATAAAAACCCTTTCAATAAGAAGAACGTGAGCGCGTGCTTAGATAACGATAGGTATAGATCAGCTTCAGTCAAATGTGGTTCCGTATTATTTGGATAATTAGGTACTTTTGTCTTTCAACAGTATTTATGTAAAGTAATATTCCTTTAGATCATATACTATACATAAAGTATAGTATATGATCTAAAGGAATATTACTTTACTATATGGTTAAAGCCTCTTAAATTTTATATCCACCAACATGTCTAGTTATTTATTAGGTAAAATAAATTTGCTTGAACCTGTTGTCTTGGTCACGAACGTGTGTCCATATCATCAGCGTACCTTATCTCATATTGGACATCTCATGTTTGACAATGATCAAGACACATTGAGATTGTGAGATCACATTTTGTTATTTTTTTCTATGCGGTCGGACATAATATAAACATTAAGCATTTATAACAATATTTCATTATGTTATACAACATTTTGGGATAACCCTACAGTTTCATCACAGTAATCATTATGACAATTGCAAAAACAATAATACCAGAATTATATTTCTAAGTATTTGTACTCTCTTTTGCAACTAATGCTGACAAGATAGCTGTTGTTGATGTTTTGTTAGCTGTATTAACTATTTACTTCGGAACCTTATTTGAAGACTCTTGCCTAATACAAGATATAGGTATCACTGAGTTTTTTATCCAGATTCTTGAAGCAGTCAATTTGTGACGTCAATGAGATCTTGAAGATAAAATGTCTAATATAATATGTATCGTTTATGTTTTTTCATAGAATAAATATATTGTTACAGGATATTATTTCGTAAAACCTTTACAGGGAAATGAACTCGGACGACAATGATGTTAAGCTAAATTTTTTGTTTAGACACATTATAATTCGCTTTCATTTTCATTTTGTGTTATGGGACAAATCTCACCATTTTTGTCTTAAATGTGACTTTTGTAAGTACGGATTAGAATCAAGGGTTAGAAATAAACAAAACAGAATGGTATCTGGTCACTGATGCAATTTTGTTTAGGTAATGAAGCAGTTGTTCTTACAATGGATCTATTTACAATAAGTTCTTATAATTTTTGATAGTAAAAGTTACCATTTATCTACACTGAATAAATCAATACCATTGCTCAATGTTGCCTAATTTATGTTTCTACAACGCAATTATTATACTAAGTATTATTCTTCTGTCAGATATAGTTTTTTTAAGAGATAATTGACATCTTGTAATTTGTTATTACTAAATAACTTTTACGCAGATGACAGTCGAAGATTAGTAGTTTATGTATGATTTCCATAATCTGCGTCATTTGACAAAAAAGTACGTATATTTTATATCTAATCAGATATCGTCGAAAACAATGAAGAGGTCATTCAATAAGTTGTAAAAACCCATCAGCAAACATCAAAATTCTAGTTACGTGACACGTCGTATCAAGAAACTGTCATTGAAGATGTTACTACACAGTTTTGATGTTAACACACAACTTGATAAATCATTACGAAATATACAATGAAATAAACAAAGAAAATATCCAAAGGACTATTGTCTTCCAGCAAAGATATTGATAAAGTTACCTCCTCCGTATAATAATTTCAGCGTTTTAGATTAACGTATTTTATTAAGAACTAATATTTAGTGAAGTTCGTTATTCATATTGTTGATTAATTTTTAATTCTATGAACAAAAAATATTGTTTTATAGACATCTCATACTTTATTAAGGATATTCTAACTACATTAATAAAATACTCATGAACTCTTCACACCTTATCCTATGCATTTGATCTCCAGAGTGGCACAAAGGGCTAAGCATCTTGGCATATAAGGTTTTATTCAATCTACTAGTTATGATAGAGAATAGACTAATCAATTACTGCCATAATCTTTCTCTTTACAGAATGTTAGAAAAAAATCAAACTACAAATGAAGAGATTGCATAAATATACATGTTATTATGCCTATTCAACAGCACTAGCCAGGTTAAGGTTTTTATTTCTTCACAATAACTTTTGACACATGACCTGATCTAAAGGATGAGGCGATTCTAACCCTTATACATTGCACAATCTTTGGCATACTTTATTTCAGGAAGATTGCATTACATTACATATGCATTTATATATACACGAAAGCCTGTTTCAAAGCATAAGCATTTTGAATATATATTTTTTTTTAATGATAAATGAATGAAAAATTATTTAATAAGAAAAAAAAGTTATTAATGTGAAATGATGTAAACGAAGGCCAACAGTCCCTTGATCATCAGATCTTTCTTTCTCCGAAATCATTAGCCGATTCGTCAAATCACGAACCCAACATTCTAAAGTTTATAAGTCCTTTTGTTTTCTCGGTGACTATGTCTTAGAAGAAAAATCAAATTGCTTACGATTCATTTTATGTAAAAACCAAAATTAAAGATTCAAAAATGTTACTAGCATTGACGTGTGTGACATATCCGTGTGGTGACGGAGTAAGAACACAATATTTCACCACCCCATCTCATCCCATGGGTGTCATAAAAACCACAAGGGACTATCCGTGAATATTATCTTTACCAAATAAAAAGAAGGAAAACTTGAAATTAAACCCTATACCAATCCGTCTGGCCAATCCGGCGGCCAGCGTGGTATTAGTAGGCCAAGTATCCCTCCGTCACGGGAGGAGGCCCGTCCCTGCAGAGGGACATTAATGGGCTGTTATGATGATGATTGACGTTGATTAATTACCATGCATATGTAGAGTTTGTTTACCCTGCTTACAATGCGCAGGATAATTAAACTCTACCTACTCATAAAGCATACCACGCCTGGTAAGGATTAAGTGTTAACCAACACCTGTGTCGTAAATTCCTGATGCTGTAATCCTAATAATCAAATCCTTCCTCAATTAGACGTTTGAGCGAAGAATTCATGGAATGCCAAGAATCTATTCTAATCACTTTCAAAGACGCAGTTTTAATGCAAAATTAAAACTAAAGTAAACATTAGGATAATAAACCGAGTAATCTACATTTAAATATAGTTAATTCCAATATCTGTTTGTGCAGGTAAAAGGTAGCATCAAGAATGATAACGTCAATCAAGACGATACGATACATCATATGTGTGGAGAAACTATAAAATATTGTTATATATCTCAATGTTCTTGTCAGTGTATTTTGTTACATAGACAGTGCACATCGTTTCACTTAGTGGTTAAAAAAAATATATCTACATAAATTATTCTAAAAAGGTAAGTTTAGTAAATATCTAAATAGGAATGAAGTTCTCTAGGTCTGCGATGCAAAGTTAATAAGAAAGCTGACTTTTTTTATTTTCTTTTTATTCACGTATAGAGTATCTTTTGTTAGTTGCATGTTAGGTTCCATCAAATTTCGTAAAAGGATTCTTTGTTAAGGTTCTTTGTTGAGCAGATTCTTTTTTATCAAAGTTAAAATTAACATCTCTCTGCAGGGATAGATAACTTTCAAAATGTAATGTATGTTCTACAGAAACTAACAATTTATGCACATATTATCATGGATTTTATTTCATTATCAGTAGTTGTTTGTGTGTAAATTAATAACTAGTAGGAAACTTTAATTACCAGGCAGTATCTCCAGCAAGCAAAGAAGGTAAACCTAAATAATAAGTTATGATGATGATTGACGTTGATTAATTACCATGCATATGTAGAGTTTGTTTACCCTGCTTACAATGCGCAGGATAATTAAACTCTACCTACTCATAAAGCATACCACGCCTGGTAAGGATTAAGTGTTAACCAACACCTGTGTCGTAAATTCCTGATGCTGTAATCCTAATAATCAAATCCTTCCTCAATTAGACGTTTGAGCGAAGAATTCATGGAATGCCAAGAATCTATTCTAATCACTTTCAAAGACGCAGTTTTAATGCAAAATTAAAACTAAAGTAAACATTAGGATAATAAACCGAGTAATCTACATTTAAATATAGGAAGGTAAACCTAAATAAAACCTGATATTTTCATTCACACTATTTATGGATACCCAGTGAGTTATGTCAAGCAAAGAGAAATAAACTTACGTAAAAAAAATATACGATATAAATATTTAATAAAAGGATCAACATATTTTACTAGGTTGGTAACGAGCCAATGCATTTTTAAGCGTTTAAAAATACATTCTTCTCAGGGTCATTGGACTTAAACCTATTTTACAGCATGGTGCTCATCTTAGTTTTTGTGTTAAAAGCTCTAGGTAACCCCTCGAAAGGATAAACCTAAAATGCGTATACACCTCTAGTTCTTTTAAACATCCTTAGGTTACGGTAGCGTGGTACCTAACTGTTTGACATTAAGTATACAAATCGAACGGATTTTGAGCATATTTTTTTTAGAGGTACAAAAACTTACAAACAATCTCTATTGATTTGTGGTTTCTAACTTATAAAGTATGGGAAAATCCGATCTTGAATATACAGCATCTACGAAGACAGTTCATTAGAAATAACTATTCAATATTTACTGCTACAAAAAATAGCTGTCAGTCAGGTCACATTTAAAAGGTACCGTCAAAGTTAAAATAGTCTTTACTTATGAATTTTTCAATACTTTTTAATAACAAAAAAAATATTTTAAATTAAATTTCTGCTTAAAAAAGTTTTTTTTTTATAACAATACTAATATGTAACTAAATTTTAAGATAATGAAATTAAACTAATAGGTAAAGCGACTTAGATAATGATAATAATTAATGATATTCGTACATTTTCCTTCTACGTTAGTTTGTTTTATATTTAGTTGTAATATTTATTTAGAACCTTACACTGGTCGTCCAGCGGATATTGATTTAATGACTAAGTAAGGTAAACTAAAACATGCCTCCAAGAATTCAGTTCAATTTAAAACAGTTCCGCTATCGTTTAAACAAAAGGTTTGTCAATGTTAAATAAATAATGATAACATTAATAAACATTGTTTTATCAATAACAAAACAAGAAATTATCAAAAGCCAACTAAATACTCGTCTTAATGTACTTAAGAACTTCATATTAAAACCTTTTTGCCACCGGTTGATACTTCAGAATTAAACTATGGCTTTAACAGTAATCATTTCTTAAGCTACGTCCTTGTTTTGTTTTAATAGTTTTGTTTATTTTATTTAAATTGTTAGATAAGAACTCATTCAATTTAGCCGTTTTGCGCCGTAGTACGGCAGTATTATAGTGTCGAGCGTTCGCCGGCAAGATTTGTATGAAAATAAAAACGAACGTGAGTTTGCCGTTCGAAAAACGCACGGCAGTCGTACGGCACGAAACGGCTAAATCGAAAGAGCCTTTACATAGGCAGTAAAAGAAAAAATAGTATTTAGTACATAAGCCAATTGACTTCTTTGGCCATACGGGCTTGTATACAAATATTATTTTTCCTTATTTGGTAAAGTTTGTTTTAACTTCCACCTGGGCGACTCTACTAATAATGTTTCTTCTTGCTCCCAAGTAAATGGGGAAGAATAGATATAATTACTTTCGGTTTTGATAATCGCAAGCAGCTGTAAAATGTTTCTAAGACACTACTTAATAGTCATTCAGCAAACAAGGAAACTTGACTCTAGGTATTGGATCGTGTGTCGCGGGGACTTTTATACATTATATTAACAGATTCGATCTCACGGCCTCATGGAAGACAGTCACGTACGCGACTTCTATGCTTATGATACAGTAGTGATTGTGTAATTATGAGGGTTAAGTTAAGCTCTATATTATGGCACATGTCCCAATAGTATTCAAAATTTGATGTCGATGTACATTAAAGTCATAGTCGCTCACTGCGATTTCTTTCAGACAACCTAGATATATTACTATATAGCGATTTATTGATGTCATACCTACCATACTATACCATCAATCTTTATTTACCCATTACAAGTATTTTCACAAGAGAAGTAATTATAAACACTGTTAAATTCCATGCATTCTTGTGTATTACGATTAAAGTAAATAATATTGTTGCTTTCTCCATGGGAAAATTCACTTGATTGTTACAAAATCGTAACAATCAAGTATACTCGTATAATAAATATTTTTCACAAAACCAAACCCGATATCATTATGTTTCAAACTATCCAGAAGGATTGTGTTTTGTGATTTCCTTCTATTGACCGGTATGTAGTCTACTTGTTGCTTTTAATGACTTTACGATAAATTGATGATTCTTAGTCCGTTTCTCATCAAGACTTTTATATTATGTTTTTCTAAATCCTTTTCTACGGATTTATCTATTTAAAGTAATATTAGTAATTATTTATTTAAATAGCTGAAGGTTTAAATATTTGGCAAGTAAATGGTTAATAAGGAGCCGAACATACTTGTAAATAAATTTTAATTTATTTAAAATTTCTTGTAAAAAACGTAAGAGACAATTAAAACAACATAATTGTAAAAGTAAGTTGGTTAAAAAATGTCTTGATGTTGTAAAATACTGTTGGACAAATTAAAATTATTTTTTTAACAACTAAAAGACAATTGAGAGGTAATGTTTAAAACTGTTTACAATCTTTGTTTTACAGAGGCTTTGTATTTTGGATTCAGTTTAAATGCTTAACGTGTATCGACAAATAAATCATGTTTGCTTAGCTGTCTCTTTAAAAATCACAATAAAATTAATATTCCATATTTAATTTAGCTTGGATTTGTTTCGCCATGGAAGTTTTGTGAATATACGTCATAATAAACATAAAATCAATATGGTAGGACATTAAAGGATCAGTAGCAGTCATGCTCTACTCCGGCAGTAACTATCGTGTTCCTGTACCTGTTTACATTACAATTACTTAGAAGCACAGATTATATAAATAACATAAGTGTAAAAAGTAAGGGCTCTTTCAATTTAGCCGTTTCGTGCCGTACTGCAAACTGACGTTCATTTGTTTTTCATACAAATATTGCCGTACGGCAGCCGCTCGACAATATAAATACTGGCGTATGGCACGAAACAGCAGCCACTGGGCTGCCGCACGGCAAGATTTGTATGAAAACAAACGAACGTTGCTTTTGCCTTTGAGAAACGCACGGCAGCCGTACGGCACGAGACGGCTAAATTGAAAGAGCCCTTCCTTATGCCTAAAAGAAAAGAAAATGTATCGATGAGTGAAACAGCAACTTATAGTTTTCGGACTCTGAAATAGCTGAATAACAACAAAACACTATAGGCACATATAAAGATGGATACTAGTTGTACCTATTATAATACTGTTACTAATACCTCAACGTTAAATTTTAATTGTCCATGACGGATGACAATCATTACTAAAACAATAAAATCTTTAGCTACAGATATAGAATACAATGTTATACTATGAATTACAAATAAGTACGTACAGTTAAGCATTTTTCTTTGTCATATTTTGTTTTTGCAAAATAGTTATAACTGTCACGTGTATAAGTCATGTTAAAGGTAAAGGTACACTAGGGGACAAATGTTCTACGACATGGTGTCGACGACATGTCAAGCGAAGTCCGTCATCGTCGCGCTACTTCACTCGACGTCGCGCGCGAGACGTGTCGTGAGACATTTGAGCCCTAGTGTATCTTTGCCTTAATGCATCAAATGAATGTCCTACTGCATGCACGGGTTTGCTCTGTATATGAATAAAAACTTGGCCCACCTTGGATACCACGCTTGACAGACGGGTTAACACTCGGGTTTTAATTTTTTAAGGAAAAGTAATATTTATAAAGGCTTTAAAACCTGCATAGGTGGTTAAAACATAATAACTAGCAATTGTTCTGAGCTACGATTCCTGGTATAAAAATTAGTTATTTCCTTTCTAAGTTTGTAGTTTTCTTTTGTTTTAATGTTCCTAATAAAGAATCTTCGAAAAAGATAAACGCATACTGTCAAATGCTATATTATAATAAACTAGCTGACCCGTGCCCGACGAAAACGAAAATAAAGGGGCCCCTTTTTAAACATATTTCATTACTGCTCCGCTCCTATTAGTCATAGCGTGATACTATATAGCCTATGGGACTTCCCGATAAATGCACTATTCAACACAGAAAGAATTTATAAAATCGGTTCATTAGATCTAGAGATTACCCCCTAAAACGTCACAAACACACAATAACACAAACTTTACCTCTTTATAATATTAGTATAGATGATTCCGCAATTTGTACTATTATGTATTATCAATAAACACGGTCAGTGACAACTATCATTATCATTATTATTTATGTTTGTAAATTTAAAATGATGTACAACTAAAAATATATTTTTGTCAGACATAACAAATTGCCAACGAAAATTAAATGGCCATTTACATGTTTTTGAACTAGGTACTTTTTTATTGTGTTCATAACAGCTACTTACATACCAGAAATATTAATATTGGTTGTTCCCAAATGTGATAGTGATTCAGTAGTTAATATACGTTATGTCGATACAAAATAGGTCTTTCAATTCCCTTTGTTTCCCGTGTTACTACCAATCGTACTACTGGTAGTACGACGGGAAATTTATTTACCCGTCTTACTACCACGTCAGCCGGTAGAACCACGGGCAAATTTTTTTTTACCGTAGTACTACTCTAGAAACAAAAATAAAATATAGTGCATTAAACATAATAAGTAATTTATTATACTTATTATTCATTTATTTATTAAACTTAAGTATTATTAAAGGAACATGAATAGTGTACGTGTAAATAATTAGGTAAAACTTTTTTGTAAAAATTTAAACATTTATGTTACATGGTATTTTTTAAATATTAGAAACAAAACAAAAATAATAGGGTGCTATTGCCACTGGCACCGATTTTTGTAGGAGAAAGCTAAAGCATTAGGGAATAAGTGCAAAGCAGAGAGACACATTGAGCTGCTTTACCACTTCTACCAAAAGACATGATTTTAGATGGTTGGGCTTCTAAGAGAAGAGACTTAACTTGGAAAACTTTGTAAAGTACATCGTACATGGATTAGAGATAAATACCTAGATCTGTTGAGTGTTTATGGTAGACACAGAACAAACAATGTCTTAGAAGGGTTCCACACAAAGTTAAATAAGCAAATCAACAAAAATAACGTTACAATAATGCGTCTGCTAAATGTGCTGAGTAACGTATCTCATAAGAGTTTGATTTCATGTGTTAACAAAAGGCGAACAATGACATCTTAAATGATGATAATATCAAGCATATTTTATTGCAGCTGCTTTGCTGCTTTGCAACTTGCAACTGCTTTGCACTTATTCCCTAATGCTTTAGCTTTCTCCTACAAAAATCGGTGCCAGTGGCAATAGCACCCTATTATTTTTGTTTTGTTTCTAATATTTAAAAAATACCATGTAACATAAATGTTTAAATTTTTACAAAAAAGTTTTACCTAATTATTTACACGTACAGTCACGAGCAATAATATGTACACATTTTCAAATTTTCTAAACTATCTGCACGTTTATCTAGACATTACAATATCAAAATGAATTCGTAATTTAGAAGAGGTTCCGTACAGTTTTGAATAAATCTTCGAATTTTCATTTTTGGATTGGCAGACCTTTAGATAACTGGTTTACAAAATGCGAAAATGTGTACATATTATTGCTCGTCACTGTACACTATTCATGTTCCTTTAGTAATACTTAAGTTTAATAAATAAATGAATAATAAGTATAATAAATTACTTATTATGTTTAATGCACTATATTTTATTTTTGTTTCTAGAGTAGTACTACGGTAAAAAAAAATTTGCCCGTGGTTCTACCGGCTGACGTGGTAGTAAGATGGGTAAATAAATTTCCCGTCGTACTACCAGTAGTACGATTGGTAGTAACACGGGAAATAAAGGTTCAATTCAACCTTATTTCATGCCAGTAATGTCTCCATGTAAAATAGGAAGGGGTTTATTTTCAGCATTGTTACATGTATAGAAATTCAGTATCAGTTTATCAATCAACCAACTAGCCTATCGCAGTCCACTGCTGGACACTGATGGCCTCTCCTAACACGTGCCGGTCCTGCGCCTTTTGCATCCAGTTCGACCTAGAGTTACGTTCCTTACGTTCTCTCAACACTAACGTAGTAATTTAGTATAGTAAACTAATCGTTTGTTTTATGATGCTTAATTGTCAGAATGACAATTTACAACTAAACAATTATTATCTACAAGAATTTTATGAGCGCCTGCATGATTTACAGTTTAATTAGTATTGTTACTTCATAATGGAAGCCTATTAAAGTCACAAAGCGTGAACCTTCTTCGTATATGGGTGTAAACTTGGCCTACTGACACTACGCAGGCCAGATGTATTGGTGTTTTAAGTGTAAAGACGTTCTAGATGATACCCAATTCAATTATATCATCACCATAACAGCCCATTAATCCGGACCTCCTCCCGTGACGGAGAGATACTTGGCCTACTAATACCACGCTGCTGGCCAGACGGATTGGTATAGGGTTTAATTTCAAGTTTTCCTTCTTTTTCCTTCGTAAAGATAATATTTACGGATAGTCCCTTAATCGGTTTTTACGACACCCATGGGATAAGATTAGGGGGGTTACATATGGTATTCTTACTCCGTCACCACGCGGAGATCAATTATATAAATTTGTACTATTAAAGATTTTGCATACTAATGTTAAGCTATGCACCTTAGTTCAACAGCGTTTTTAAGGAAAACAATGATTGCAATATATTCTTCATTCTTCTGATTTTCTCTACCGTTTTCCCGTTGATGGAATTATTTTTCATTGATTAAAATAGATCTTAGCGTAATCTTGTAAAGTCTGTTAGCTTCCTCTTACTATTCAAGTAAATCATTTTCTATAAATGTAAGATGCACAGACCTTTCATATTTGTATTATATCTAGGATTCATCTCCTCAGATTTTGTTACGTAAATGTCGTAAGCCGGAAAAATAAAATCAGTACGTCTTGAACAAAGATATTTAAAAAATATAAATGCCTAGTAACATACAAATGTTTTTTAATTAAAGATAATATTATTACCATTTGGTTTAAAATCATACAATATCTCTTTCATTGCGTTAAAGCAAAGTCGTATACTTAAAGAAACACATTAGGTTAAGAAGTAATATTCTTACCTTTTTATTTATTGAGTTTGAGAACTGAATTTGATTGTTTTATTTATTTAAATTTTAAAAACATGAATACTGTGTGGTACTAAGGAAAATAACATGTTCCAATCCGCTTACATAACAAGTAATTTGTACGTATCTTAATAAATCAATCTAAGTTTGATTATATTATAAGCAAAAATTATGAAACAAGTATTGATGTGCATTATAATATGTAATCTAGCATGTTTTTTGTTTACATATTGCAAAAAATTAAATCTATTTTAAGACCTAGGATCTATAATTTAGCCATCGTAAAAGAGATTGGGCAAAATTAACCCAGAACCAACAGGAACGAAATATATGCCGGGTTAATAGTCTTGCTATGAGAAACATTTTAATAAAAAAAAATCTCCCCTAGGTGCTGTCCAACTGTAATTACACACAATTAAAAAATAGTTATTTTCTATTTCATAACTCTAATAAAAACAAAGAAATACATGTAACGTTATCTAATTGATATTAACAGACCGACCTAACCATTCTATTGTCTTTACTCGCTACAAAAAATACATAAGCCTGCGTCATGCACAGATTCAGGTATTATTTTACTTTTTCACTCTTACACCACATGTATTACGGGGTGTCCTACGTGGGCGAGGAAAGCGACACGATGCGACGCGATGCTACACGCGACGAGTGTTCTACATGATTACGTCACGTCTCGTCGCAGACCGTCACATAGGACACAAGTAGGGTACACCGTTGATTTGATGGCGTACGTCGCGTTCGTCGACCACGTTAGACACCGCGTTACACAGAGATGACACTTTGTTAAATTAAATCATTTAGGAGAATATGTAGTACAGAATCGGGTATCCACAATATGCGTACGTTAGGGAGCTGTTCTCATATGATAAGTGTAATATATTATTTAGGTCACACTAGACATGTAGGCATAGAACAGCCTGGAAGTCCAATGGATTTCTTTTCATTAAAAAAGACAACTCCCGCACTAGGGCTCATGCCCTGTGTCGCAGGGACTGTTTACAAACTGATGTTTTAGTTGATACTAACGGACACAAAGAACACCCAGACTCAGGACAATAATTTGTGGATCTCACAAATAATTGTCCTGCGTGGGAATCGAACCCACAACCTCGTGCACGGCAGCTGCTTGCGTTACCGTCGCGCCACCGAGGTCTTTGGCCGATTTCGTGATTGTTTGACTTATACATGGTTATCCGCGTGGTGATGGAGTAAGAATACAATATGGGGTGGTGACCCCATCTTATCCCGTGGGTGTCGTAAAACCCGACAAAGGGACTATCCGTGAATATTATCTTTACGAAATAAAAAGAAGGAAAACTTGAAATTACACCCTATACCAATCCCTCAGGCCAGCGTGGAATTAGTAGGCCAAGTATCCCTCCGTCACGGGAGGAGGCCCGTCCCAGCAGCGGGATAAAAATGATGTATTATTAAACATTAAAACACATAACGTAGTTTTCATTCATAGCTGTTATAAGCCTTATTATATCTCTGATACCCCATACATATTCAATAAACAAATAATGAAAATTATATAAGTTTAACATGTGTAATAATGAGGGATATATATTAGTTCTGTTGGTCCTGGGTTTTTTTTGTATGAAATTTGCCCATTGTCCTTTATAATCTAACAAGTAATATATTTATTTTAAAAATAACATTTACTATTATTAAAGTATAGTTAGTGGCCAACCTTTAGTTCAGGTTAAGATCAGCTTGATCTTAAACTTCAGGAGTGACTGTGGCTGAAAGACTGTTTAGAATAGGACGACATCCGAGACCGACTCTAGTTTCAATCAAAATCAATCAATCAACTAACCTATTGCAGTCCTGCTGGACATAGGCCCCTCCCAACACGCGCCACAGAACACGCTCCTGCCCCTTCCGCATCCAGACCGACCTTTTCGAGGTCGTCGGTCCACCTAGCTGGTGGGCGTCCTACACTACGTAAATAAGAGTAATATATACTTTAAGAGGTTATTGGAGGACAAAGATGCTCAGAAGAAGTACTAAACTTTCATAATGTATTATTTCTTTATTTAAAAAATTGTCGTAGAAAATTTTAATAATTCGAAAATTAAATGTACTTACTTAGATCAGTATTAAATTTGTAACAAGTAGGTATAAGTAGTAAGATAGACGTTTGTTTAAACATGCATTGTAAGAGACCGATATTATAATACTACGTTACGAATTTACTACGATCATTATAATCTAAATAACAGTTTGAAACAATGTGCTGCTCGGTGTGATGATAAAAATATTATTCTGAGTATTGTTTTAGGTAGCGAGTAAGAATCTTTCGGTACATATTGTGTTCCCTCTATCCTATGACATAGGTTATTTAATGTAGCTTTAAGAAGAATTCATTCTGGCTCCCAAAGTGATGGCCACGGATTAAGTATTTTTAGGACTAGTATCCGTTGACAGTCATCATTCCTTGATCTTGTCGTGCTTTTCATATTCTTGATATTTTGATTGGATTCTTATTGCAAAAAAAGTAATATTTTAATACGACTTCTATATTTGGCGAGTGTGGCTTGAAAGTTTACCCTTTTAAATAAAAACATAATAAAGGCATTAATACGTATATCAGGCGTAGTTAATGTTTTCCTATCTGTGAGCTAATCAGTATTACTTACATCTACATGTCAATTCTCGTACCTTAAAATCGTTAAAAATTCGGTTAACTTAACTTTAGTTGTCAAATTGTCTTTGTTTTGTCAAAGCTATTGTGTGACAATTTGACAACTAAAGTTAACTTAACCGAATTTTTAACGATTTTAAGGTACGAGAATTGACATGCTAGTTAAAAGCATGTCCTTAGTCATCTTTTGTTGAAAATTGGTTAAGATGCGTATTGTTTTTCATATTTAATTTAATTATTAATTGCAGCTGCACCTTTTTTTTACAAAACGCATGATATAGATGGAATATGAGGGCATATTTCTCTACTCCATGTCAGTAATTGTCAAATCTCTCCACGAAATCAACTTAGATTGTCAAGAAGACGCAAATACTAATGATAAATACCAAAATACTTAATTAATGTTTATCGTTTTAGTATTATGAATAACTTAATTGTTAACTAGTTTGTATTGTTTTAATACAAAAGCAAGAATGCGTATAAATTAAAGAATGGTGTATTTTGATTGATAGCCTTAATACTTATCTTAATTTCAATGTTTATTAGTTAATTCTTCAATATTCACAATTGTAATAAATACTTAGTAACGCAACTAAAAAGTGATTACTTACACTAATAGAACTGAAGTGTTAAGACATTTTTTTCTAACTATAAAAAGAGACTTTTTCAACATCAATTGAAATTGTAACACCCGTTGCGTGACTAATACTTCCTAGACATTGTTTCCTTAATATGAGGGTCAAGATTCATGCTCTCAACTCTACTATTCACTACAACATTAAAGCCAATCTTTTCCTTTAGTTACTAAGGAGGATACATTGAACCAGAAGGCTTGTGTTTAATGAAGAAGACGATATCAAATGGCCTCGACTTGTTAATCCGGCAGTAGCGCTTCAATGAAAACTCTTTACCCACGCGTCGCAATACTTTTTCCTGATTAGCCTCTGAACTAAATGGTCGCGTTGTATGTCTCGCACAAATGGGTTAAGCGAAACGTCTCTGTGAATAAATTATCTGTTTATTTAGTTACGTTTTAGTTTTAAAGTTTTTTTTTTTTTGTTTAAAGGTAGTACAAAATGTTGACAGGATGGAGACTTGTGTTATCAAAATGTGAGTATTGTTTGGTTTTATAATTAATTAGTAGTTCAAGTTAGTGCAAATTAAACACACGTTTTTAATTTAAATTCTGTTACCTTTTTTCTTATTTAATTTAGTGTTAAATGTAATATTTATGAAAGTGACCTTGATCTTAGTTAACGTTATTTTGGCGTATTTTTTTATTATGCAGGTATTAAAATTTACCTATTATTATATTATTAAGAAATTTCGTCTAATATCTTCTACAGGACAACAAGGTGTCCTTGTGTATTAGTCGACAGAAGGTTTTATTTGACAATTTGCATTTATATATTTTTATCGTAATGGATAGATAATTCTTAACATTTAATTTTTTTATCAAATAATCCAATAAAATAAAACCATTGCTTATGCAACGTTACTAATATTTTATTATTTTTATTTGTTCCAGTATTTATAATGCCCCAAAGGTATGTGTTTTCGATCATGGCTATGTTTGCCGTGGCGAACGCATACACGATGCGAGTCTGCCTCAACTTGGCAATCACACAAATGGTTAGAAGAAACACAGCAGTGGAAGGTGATCCACACTTTGATCCCTATGCTTGTCCAGACCAAACAGTGATATCCAATGGAACTTCAGCTAGGAGTTTCTACAGAGATGATGACGATGTAAGTAGACATATTTATATTATTATCTTGGACTCCACGTTTTTATTATCAACATCATCATAACAGCCCATTAATGTCCCACTTCAAGGACGGGCCTCCTCCCGTGACGAAGGGATACTTGGCCTACTAATACCACGCTGGCCAGACGGATTGGTACAGGGTTTAATTTCAAGTTTTCCTTCTTTTTACTTCGTAAAGATAATATTTACGGTTAATCCCTAAGTCGGTTTTTATGACACCCATGGGACGAGATGGGCTGGTGATATATTGCATTCTTACTCCGTCACCACAATAATTTACCTTCATGTTAATAAACTGATTTGATGGCTGTATCAATGAGCCCGTGCTTTACAGTTAAGTCATTTAAATAGCTGTCATGATTTAGATATGATTGTGATAATAGGAGTATTTTCATTATGTGTCGGAAATGTAGCTGGTCGCAGATGACTTCTTCTTGAACTGTTGTGGCGTAAGGCTTCTTACTAAAGACATTTAAAAAGCTCTAAACAGTCAAAAATTAATACACACTTTTAAAATTAGGTAGTAAAGAGGCTAGTGTGATACCTACATTTTAAATTGACGTAATTAACTCTACTAAGTATAAAAGCAACTTAGGTAGGAGATTATTATGATAATGTTTTAAACTGTAATTAAATTAAATATATTCTGTTGTAAATATTACATTTCTCAACTATTATGACTATGATTGTGATTCTTGTAGTTCGCATAACACGAAATGGAAATTTCTCTACAAATTGATGTCGGATATTCAAAACAGATTTAAATACATTATTACTAATAAACTAAACAATGTATAATAGTCCCACTCCAGGAATCTGCTTCTTTAAGTTATGAAATGGAACTTGCCTAACTAACATTTTACTGTTATCTTTGTAGTCAATATATTTTTCAGACCTTGGTCTCGCCTTCCCCATTTTCCAATTTTCTCGCTTATCACAATGATTGTATAATTCTGTATACGTACAACTTAATTAGGTAATTGGCTTCTATTTTTGATATAACTTAGGACACAACAGTATGATTGTACCGAATGTGATTGAAAGCGCAAATAGTGTTCAAAAATAAATACAACGGCTGATCCCTCAAGAAAATATGCAATTCAAGTGTAAGCGAGGTTTGTCGCTTAACAACCTTACTCACAAACGGCTCTTAAATTTAGTCACTGTTTAGCGAGATTTTTATTAGCAATTGACTAAAATTTAAGAGGCGTTTATGAGTAAGAGGGCAAGTGTATATAGTAGTCGCTATACAGACGCCTGTTAGTTGACCTACCTATAAGCTCTTAATATTCTATTACTTAGCTGGACAGGTTTTAAGTTTGAATTTATACAGTTTTTTGCTTGATTAGGTTTTATTAATTACCAATATTTACGATTGCTATGAATAGACCAACCAAAATGTTGTTACTCATAAATCATATGGTAACTTGTTTTAGCAACGAGTGTAAAATAAGAATAATTATCAAATAACATCAGCTAGTTTTTAGAGTTGTGTAAAAACACCGTACCCGGTATGTAACAAGCGTTAGAAAAAGCAATATCCCTCTGCAATAATGAGCCTTCTGTAGGATGGAAGGAAATCTACCAACTACTTGGGCTACTAAAATATTGGCTTACCAGATTGTTATAAAGTATGGTCTTAGTATTTATTTACTTGTTTTTCAACTATTGTCGTAGTGCCCAAACTACAGTTATCTTTTTTTAGTGTCACAATACAGCCCTATATCTTTTGATTAGAAAAATAATAATTTCTGGATTAAATAAATAATTGCGTTATGTGAGATACGAGCCTGCGGCTTCTTGACTGTCTGTTAAGCCCGATTTTCACATCGACAAGTCTGTACTTGTCGTCGTAGCGAGTTAAAAAAATAGGCATAACACATTGAAATTTCGTACATAACTTGCCAAAAAATAGGATGGAGATCTATTCAAATCAACTTAATCAACAACTTTTTTTTCAAAAGCCATTCAAACGCAAAAAGTGATTTACTCGTAACTCGACAATGATGCAAGTTAACTCGCTACTGTACTTGTCGATGATGTGTAAAGCAGCGTTTAAACTATCTCGGTGGAGTTGGGTTTCGACTATCACATAGACCAATAAATTATATGTTTTGTGTCAACTTTTTTTACTTGCTAGAGACATTAGCTTTCAATTAGGTACATTTTACTACACCCTCAGGTTGCAATGGCGTCATGCCACCCTGTATTCTAAAGTTCATCATTTGTTAGAGAGCATAGTCATTTGTTTCCTGTCGACAGTTTGCAATAAAAAAAGTTGTTAGCTTAAAGTACTTATTTTAAAGACTAAAATCATGGTAAAAGCTTATCTATTGGGACAAATATGTTATTGCGATCAAAAACTATTGTATAATATATGTGAAATATTTATCAATTTAAGATATTATTTACTGTTTCACAAACTGAGATAAGCGTCAATGACACTTATCTTAATACTTCGTCAACACTGCCACTTGAAAGATCCTTCGATGATTGCTATAGATTGCTCACACGTGTTCTGTTGATATTTAAAAACAGGTATATTTTATTAATTAATTATTTTATAATTTGTTATCGTAGCCAAAATGGTAGCTTGATTTTATGGCAAAAAAAAACAATCTTGTTTATGTATTTTTTGACTTGTTTGACCATATTTTAAACAAAAAATACAAAAAAGAATTTGCCCAAAGTGCGCTGTTCTATTTACTAAATAATAGAACAGCGCATCATATTTTATAATTGATAAAATTGAATCAATATAAAAATAGCAATGCTTTAGAGTTAGTAACATACCGTCTTATTACAAAAAACTAAATAAAACTCAGTTTAAAACAGGTTCAGCTAGCACAGGCTTAATTTTTAAACTGCAGTCTAAATGTCACCTTATTACAAAACATAAATAAACCGTGGCTTTCATAGAACAGCAATTAGACCCTAGCTTAAATAAACAGTCACAGATTATCCAAAATATTGCTTGATCATTCTTATCATCATTCGATTATAACGTTCCGTACTACTCGAGGGAAAGCTTATTGCTAAAAAATTGATAAATTTAATTACATATCAGCAATGAAATGATAATAATTTATATATTTAGTATAAATATATAACATTGGTTATTAATGATTACCATTTATTATTCTAGGGCCCTGAAATAATAAGCATTTTCATAACTCGCAATGTTAAATATAAGACGTAGAACGGAACAAAATAAAGAAGGTATTATCATCATTAGGTACCTATTTGGGCATCATTTAAAATACGAGTAAGATGTCAGCAATATGAAAATAGTTTGTATGTGATATGGTAATCGTTGTAGGTAAAACAAAAATACGTTTTAAGTATGTAGTTTAAAGTTTGCTCTTTTCTCAACCGACTAAGTAGGTTTTTAGTTGTTTTGTGTAGGTGTTGTTGTGGCCCAGCTTTGTAATGCGCAAACCTTGAATTTCAGGGGACAAAGTACATCCCCGAGGGTCGTGTGATATTATTTACCAATAACTCCAAAATATTTTTAGTACTTAATACGTTTTCTAAATCTTTGGATAATTCTATAAAAGGATCAACACGAACAAGCTCACTACTGGGTCGTCGTCTTTCTAAAAGTTCAATATTTTCACTATACATTAAATGTACCATGTCGATATCCATTTTGAAACACGTCAACAATATTATAATATTAACACATTACCAATAGCAACGCTAACCTCAAAACAACAACTTTGACAGAACTGTATGTATTTAGACCATGGTCTATAGTTTAAACTAGGGGTCGAGTAGGTTTATCTTTAAACCTGACATTACGCCATGGTTTAGTGTTAAAACTGATTTTGTAATAACAAATTTCAAAAACAGTGGTTTTGTGAGGTAATAAACCGTGTTTTATAGTTAGACCGTATTTTGTAATAAGGCCGATACGGTTTTTTTTACCAATTTTTGGCTCTACCATTATTGACATGTTATTTATGACATGTTGTTATTGCGAGATCACACTGTTGATCCTGGCTTACATGAGTCGCATTTGTGACAAAGTGGTACGGATTACCGCATTAAAAACGTCCAATGAAAGTAATGAAAGTACGTATAAGATAATTTAGACTCAAATGTTTGTGAATCATACAATGAATTGTTCATCGTAGGTTTGAAAGCGTCAAAAACAGTACCCGCTTAATAATTACATACTCTCACCTCTAGATTACTAGATTTTTCTCCGTTTTATTATTGCGCAAATTCTCTGGCCCAGTTTTTGTATTAAATTAAGATTTAAAAAAAACTTTAATCGTTTAACTAAAGAAGAACCTGTTTGAAAAGTAATTAATTTGTTCTTTATTTGATGACAAATTTTGTTTATTGATTTATAGTTTTTATTTCCTGATACTTGATCTCGTAATTCAGGAATAGGGAAGAGTTGAACACAAAGATTTTTATAATTTACATTTACTTGGCCTACTAACACCACGCTGCTGGCTAGACGGATTGGTATAGGGTTTAATTTCAAGTTTTCATTCTTTTTATTTCCTAAAGACAGTATTCAAGGATAGTCTCTTAGTCGGTTTTTACGACACCCATGGGATGCTATGGGGTGGTGACATATTGTATTCTTACTCCGTCACCACACAGACATAACTCTGCTTAATAAAACTTAGTTCTTCTTAATAAAATTAGACTTTTAACCCTCTGCAACTGATGTGGTAGTCCATCAGACACCACTGATCACAAAAACACGTCTAACGTCTTTATTTTTGAAGTTACTTTATTGCCGCTTTTAGTACCTTCATAATTCGCGCGCGAACGACTGCCAGTGAGCCACGTACGTTCGTGGCAGGCGGACGTCGCTCGCTACAGTGGTTGGGTGACTACGAGTCTACCACCTCAACATTAACAGTAAGTATTTGACAGACTACCACGTCAATGAAATTGTTATATATCCATACTGTCTCCTAGACTACTGTTCAGTAGTATTGTTTTACTTTGTATTTTAAAATATATAAATAATAATAAATAATAGTAAAATTTTTTGTTCATTTAATTTTAGTTTGTTATTAATATTGTTTTAGATGTCTCAATCAAATCGTCCGCCAAAAAGGACAGCAGCTGGAACTTTTAAAAATCCTGATCTTTGCATAGAAGAATGGTTGGCAGAGGAATCCGAACACGAGTTCAGTGACGTAGACAGTGGGGGTGAAGATCCAGATTTTGAACCTGAAGTGGCTAATTTAGAACCTGACGAAATAAATTATGGCAGCGACAATGAATATCCTGAGCAAGAATCGGATGAGCTATTGACACAAACTTCAGGGAGTGCTTCACATTTTAAAGGTAAAAATGGTTTTTTATGGGCTGAAGAGGAGAGACTTAGAGCTACGAGAACTGCAAATCACAATATTATCCGATTACCTAGACAAAACATGTCGAGATTTGAGGGGTACATGGCCCTATTTAGTAAGTTATTTGACGATTCGATGCTTGAGAATCTGGTAAAGTGTACAAACCAAAAACTATACGCATATCGTAGTAAATTTAAAAATAGTACCAAGATTGAACTTGCTGATGTCAACACCACTGAAATGAAAGCCCTCATAGGACTTCTTTATTACTCATCAGTATTCAAGTGCAATGATGCTGACATGAATGTAATATTTGCTACGGACGGAACTGGCCACGAAATTTTCCGTTGCGTTTTCTCAAAGTACAGACTTTCATGCTTGATTAATTGCTTGAGATTCGATGATGCAACTACCAGACAAGAACGCCTGAAGAATGATACACTGGCTCCAATATCGGAAATGTTTGATAAGTTTATTGCCAATTCTCAGTCCGAATATTATCCAGGAGCTTCATTGTGTATTGATGAAATGTTATTACCATTTCGAGGCCGGTGCAAATTTGTCATTTACATGCCCCAGAAACCTGCGAAATATGGCATTAAAATTCAAATTTTATCGGATGCACGGACCTATTATACCTATAACGCCTATATCTATCATGGCAAGAATTCAGATGGTCTAGGTTTGTCTGAACAGGAGCGAAAAATGTCAGTACCTACCCAGTCAGTTTTACGACTCGTTAAAGTTGTTGAAAATACAAACCGTAATATTACTGCGGATAACTGGTTCAGTTCTATCCCACTAGTGGAAACTTTGCTGAAGAAGAAACTGACTTACTTAGGTACACTAAAGAAAAATAAAGGCGAGATTCCTCCTTCCTTCTTACCGCATAAAGATAGGCAAGAAGGTAGTTCTTTATATGGTTTCACAAAGGATTTTACATTGTTATCATATGTACCAAAAAAAAACAAGTGCGTACTATTAGTTTCTTCTACCCATCACACGCGTGAAACTGATTTGGACACAGGTAAACCTATTATAATAGCAGATTATAATCATACAAAAGGAGTAGTAGACGAAATTGATAAAAAATGCTCAGTATATTCCTGTAGTCGCAAAACTCGCCGGTGGCCTATGGCTATTTTTTACAGGATTCTTGATATGATTGGGATAAATAGTTATGTACTATATCAAGCATGTGAAAATAGTGATAGTAAGATGAGAAGACGAACGTTTATTTTAAATATGGCAAGAGATCTAGTGCTAGATCACATGAAGGCCCGCGTTTATAATGAGAGACTACCGAGAGAATTACGAATGACAATAAAAAGAGAATTGGGTAAAGATCTGCCACCTGTACCCCAAAAACAGGAAACTGCTTCTACAAGTGGGAGAAAATTATGTTATATATGTCCTACAAAGTTAAAGAGACAAACCAAATACAAATGCTGTGATTGTTCCAAACCAATTTGTTTGCAATGTTCAAAACCTATGTGTGAGGACTGTCAACAAAAGCTGTAATTTGAAAGGCTGTACTATAATATGTAACCACCAAATATTGCTCAAACTTATAAGTCTGATTACTATAAGTGTTAACTTTAAAAATTAAGTACAACTAAGCCCAAATATTTAGAAGATTTTTAGATATTTTATTTTTTGTTAATTTTTTTAAAAGGTGTCTAATTTCTAAGTTGATTTGTGATAAATATAATAAAGGGGTTATTTCATAATTATTGTTTTCTTTTTTATAAACACTTTTATTAATATTAATAACTATAACTTAATGTATTATATATACTAACTATATTTTATTTAGACTTCTTTTATAAAGAATTATATGACGTCAAAATGGTGTCCACGACTCTACCACGTCAGCAGAATAATAAAATTTGTACCACGTCAGTTGCAGAGGTTTCAATTGTATGATCTCATCTTGAGGTTTTAAAATAAGTAAAAAAGGTAGTTAATGTAATGTCAATTGGGGACTTACGTCCCCACTTATATCTTTAAAATCATGTAAGTAAATAATAATTATTTAGTGTTTTAATATTTGAGGTGCACGGCAGCTAACTGTCTTATTATTTAAGGATGAGATGGCTTTGCCGACAAGACAAATTTTCCTCCTCTGCAAAATGTATATTTTAGTTTTTTGAATTTAAATTCAATGAGGACAAAACGTAGTAGGAAGAACATATTGTGAACTAATAGTTTGCGGTATGTTTAACAAATAGTCTGCGAAGAATAAATTATTACTCTGTTATTCAAGATTTAAATTAAAATAAACCGAAAAAAGTATAATATGCCTATACCTACACTCATCAAAGTTTTGCTTGTTCATTTATGTCGTTTTCAAGAACACGTTGTCGTTTTAATATCGGTTTATAATGTTGTTATTATTCATGGAAAACTGTTTTCTAACTATTATTACAAAAAAATATTTGTAGTTTTCTAAATTCCTTCTCCATAATGTAAAGTTTTGTGTTTTGAGAATCCCGTTGAAGTTGGCGAATAGATAGAAGAAAAGCTATCATAAGTTGAATAAGAAAAAAAATATTCATTTTGAGATTTTTTTATGGAACGAAAAAAAACAATGAAAAATATTCATTTTGAGATTTTTTTTTGTGTAAACATACCTTCTTATTATTATTATTTCCTTTTAGAAATTCCCAGATGCTTCATTTTGTTTATTTCCAAACTAGTCTGCATAAGTAGGTACCTACGCGTAAAATGTACTTTTTTAATTTAAGTCCAATTTTCCTTTCCCTTTTATAATCGTCAAGGTGGCTAGCCAAATGCTTTTTCACATTATTAATATGTTTGACGGACCTAATATCTTTGTTTGTAGTAACTTTGTCTTTGTCGACTTTCCTAACAAAAGATAACATGAAAGGAAAACTCATGAGAAAGTAATTGTTTTTATTAAAACTATAATTTGTTCGCAGGATGTAATGCTTTTCGACTGGAGTGAAGCCACACAAGGTCTTCTACTTGGGTCATTCTACTATGGCTACGTTATAACTCATATACCTGGTGGTATGCTGGCTGAACGATACGGTGGCAAATGGGTCCTTGGCTGTGGTCTACTGTCTACCGCTTTATGTACTTTCTTTACACCTATTGTTGTGAAGATGGGTGGTGCAACTGCTTTATTTATCCTTAGAGTTATTGAAGGTTTTGGTGAGGTAAGTCTTTAAATTACATATAATTTTTTTTTTTCCTATAAAGCTTAATTTTTTTACCTATAAAGCTTAGGTATAACTAGAAAAATGGTGGCCTAGTGGTCATGGCGCTGGACGCGTATAGTCCAGAGACGCGGGTTCGAGTCCCGCCTCGAGTACCAATTTTTTCCATTTTCTTTCTTCTTTCAGGTAAGTCTTTTTTGGCAATTATATTTTATAGCCTATAAATAGCATAAAATATTAATACTAACATCAAGTAATAGCTAGGTAGAAGAAAAGATCGCCAAGAAAATATACGATGTTTTCAAATCTTTATTTTTAATTTTTAAGATTGTGAAAAGTTTTATGAAAATAAAAGAAAAGTGTTAACCTCATGGGCAGCATGGCATTTAAACAAATTTTTAACCAAAATCAGTTTAACTATTTTATAAATTGTAAACAAAACAAATAAATGAGATTTTTACGAGCCATTAATTTAATTTGTATTTGTTAAACGTGCTTCAATAGTAACAGTACTATGTTGATCTATCTACATAATATTTTTACGACTTTAACATTTTGTTTGCATTTTTATAGTCTGTAGGTTGATTTGTTTTACAAATATATGTTACTAACAACCTCTAATTAACGGCAGTTTCAAAAGTTGTAAATGGAAATAAGAAACCATATTTTAAATAATGTCCCAGTCTATATGAGATAAATCTAGCTCAACATTTACAAGAAGAGAGGGCGTAGTGTCTGTTAATGCACATATCCATAAATATTTGCACTATCGGGAGGTGCAAAATAAACTACGTTAATGAAATTGTTAGGTAATATTCAGTATTTCTAATATCAAGGTTGTTTTCATAGGAAGATATTAAAAAAATCAATGAATAAAAAGTCATAATTATGGATTGATGAAAATGAATCACTATTTGCTTACAACTACATACGCAAGTAACAAAAAGGCCTACGAAGTTAACAATTAACATAAAGCTAGATATTAAACAACCATTGAATATAAAATAACTGTTCTTTGATTATGGACAAGCTACTTAGTCTTATTGTACATAAGTACAAGTAGTTCCCAAGCTGGTCATTTTGTGTGGTTGATAATTTTCTTTTGAAAGAATGAATTAAAATGATGTCCGTTAATTATTTGCTTGTGACGTTTTTTAAATCACTGGTTACATTAGTCTGTGTATAAGTACAATTAAATGGAAGTTTACCAGCTTTGGGTATAGTTCATTACTTATGCATGAAAAATGTTTAATATGTGTTCAATGGTTTACCAGGACCGTGACTTTAAAATATTTTTAGTGGCTGGTGATACTACGTCCCTACACAGAGACTATGGGTCGTAGCAGATACATCAAAACGTAAATGGATCGGCAACGCCTCGTCTTTTTCCTCAGTGTCAAACGTCAAAAATCCGATTACGTTACGATTCTGATTAGTGTGCGTTGCAGTAAGGAGTTTCATACAAATAATAGTGAACGGCTCGAGTTAATACGGTGCCGATCCGTTTACGTTCCGATACATGTGCTACGACCCTAAATGTATTAATCAGTATAATTCATCATGACATAACCAACTGTATCTAAACACAATTTCTAATAACACTATTCTTTTTTCTAGGGACCTACAATGCCAGCGTTAATGGCAATGTTGTCAAAATGGGCGCCAAAAGCAGAACGTGCGAGAATTGGAGCCATAGTGTTTGGTGGTGCACAAGTGGGAAACATTGCTGGGTCGTATTTCTCTGGGCTGATTATGTACAACGGAGTCTGGGATAACGTTTTCTATGTGTTTGGAGGCATTGGCTTGCTTTGGTTCTTGTTGTGGGTAAGTAGTAATAAGTTATTTTAAAGTTGTTTAATAAATAGCAGTTTCGAGAGCAGTAGAGATCCCTTGGTTATAATATTTTAATACTAATATTTATACACCATGGTTAAGTTTTCCTTAAGAGATAATAAAATCAGCGATAAGATGGGGTTACATTTACCCCTTTTTCTCCGTCACCATAATATTATGGAGAATATATTAAATAATTTATTTGAATTGAAATATAATAATATATAATGAATGAAAAAAGTTTTGAAAGAACAAGACCACCCAACCACAATTGGTTTTACATTTAAAAAATATCCACCCATTATTTCTTACCGAAGTGTGTGCAAAGTATAAACATTTCTAAGTAAATCAGTAAAAAAAGAGCCAACTTCAATAAAACAGTTTTTGCTTATATACAAATAACCGTGATACGTATTTGTGGGGAAATATGAGGTGTATGACCTTCTAAAAGCATTTCGAAGAAATAGATAAATAGTAACTACGTAAGAAGGAGAGTTATGTTTTTTTTGGGAGATAAATTCGTATTTTCTGTAAGAGAGTCACTAGGTCCCTACATAAAAAAAAATCAAATAGAGCCAAATTCAAATATTTCTTCTTTTTAAGCTGCATGTCAATTCTCGTACCTTAAAATAGTAAAAAATTCGGTTAAGTTAATTTTTAGTCAAATTGTCTTGTTTTTGCTATTGCAAATTGTAATCTTTTGTGGTTGTGTTAAAGTTTTATTTAGAATTTGACAACTTAAAGTTAACTTAACCGAATTATGGTACGAGAATTGACATACTGTTGTGTTTTTTATTTAACTATAATAATAACTTACTTGTTTTACAGATACTCTAACAAAAAAGGTTTTAACCTATCCTTGTGGTAGTAGAATAATAATACTGGCAATAAAAACTTTTATTTTTCTTTTCAGACAGTACTATGCTACAGCACCCCGAACACTCATCCTTACATCTCAGATAGGGAAAAGAAATTCTTGAATCAAAATGTCGCGGCTTTAGTTCATAGTCAGGAGAAAATCTTAGACCCTATCCCATGGAAGGCGTTGCTTCGATCTGTTCCATTGTGGGCGCTTATTATTGCTGGTGTAAGTGAATTCTAAGTATTTTATGGATTATTTTATGTGTTCAGCATGTCAATTCTCGTACCTTAAAATCGTTAAAAATTCGGTTAAGTTAACTTTTAGTTGTCAAATTGTCTTACCTATTCTGTAACAATTTGACAACTAAAAGTTAACTTAACCGAATTTTTAACGATTTTAAGGTACGAGAATTGACATGCTGTTTACAAAGTAGCAGTAATGAATGTCGAAAGAGAAGTGTCTGCGTAACTACAATATTTTGATTTCAATTCCCATTCAAAGAAAATATTCGTATATAATCATGAATTTTTGAATTAGTTTGGATCTAAGTATAAATATGTATGTATTTACTAAAAGTATATTAAGTAAGTATAGTATCCCTCATCATGTAGTACCACCTGTATGACAAAGTTTGGAGTTTAGACAATGTATGTCTACATAAATAAAATGTGTCTTTATACATTAACTACGTCAGTGTTTGTATCTGCAAAGATTTTCAAAATAATATTTTTTTTTAACTTTTTTGTTTTTACTAATTATTTAAACTTGCAAGAATATTTTACTAAACTTACTAACTACTCTTTCCAACAGATTGGACACGACTGGGGCTACTTCACGATGGTGACAGATCTACCTAAATACATGACAGATGTACTGAAGTTCAACATCAAGGCTACTGGTACACTGTCAGCCTTACCGTACGTTGCTATGTGGGTCGCTTCGTTCTTCTTTGGATTAGTCTGTGACTTCTGTATTAAGAGAGGCTATCATAATATTCAGACTGCAAGAAAACTTTATACAACTATTGGTAAGTTTTAGTACAAATAAATAAATAATCCTCACACATTCACACAACGTCATCTAGTCCCAAACTAAACAAAGCGGTTTATTAGATCCACAGATGACCCCCTACAACGTCACAAACTCACAAACTTTACCTCTATATAATATTAGTATAGATTACTTACCAATAAAATCATTTTGTCAATATTGACAATATGATATTTTTAAAGGCACACTCCTTATTATAACTAGTTACGTAATAATTAAAACTTTAAAGTATGTAGCAACAAAGTCTACATTTGCAATAACAAATTATAAACCACAATGTTTTATGTTTCCAGCTGCAACTGGTCCTGGTATTTGCATCCTCTTGGCATCATACTCCGGTTGTGATACGATACTTGCAGTCTTCTGGTTCATCTTCGCTATGACTCTCATGGGAGCCTACTACAGTGGTATGAAGATTAACCCTCTGGACATCACACCTAACTATGCTGGTACTACCACAGCTCTAGTCAACGGCATAGCTGCTATATCTGCAATCATTTCGCCGTATTTAATAGGACTTCTAACACCTGAAGTAAGTTCTTGTTTTGTATTAAACCTTACTAGTAATATAAAAGTGTATGTTTGTGAGTATGAATGAAAGTTTATTACTCTATCATGCTTAAATGGCTAGACCAATTTATATGAAATTTTGTATGGATGTACCTATCTAGTGGATTATAGACTACATACAGGCTTCTTTATATCCCTAAGAAGACATTGAGCAAATACTAATCATCAATCATTTTTTTTTCTTCTTCTACTACCTTTAAATAATATGAGTTGTTATAAACATCTCTCAATACGTTTTAAATTTCTTTGAAAGGGTTATGTCATCTGATTTATTGACATCCAATATCATTGTCACAAGATTATTTATCTTCTGTTTTATGTCAAGTTAAGCATTATCTGCAAGATTAAAATGATAACTTAAAGACACTATCAGTCATAATATAGTTGGTAACTTTTAAGAAGTCCGGTTGAGGCCAGTTCTTAATTATGATTTCAAAGAATACAAAGCGATATTTGAGATGAACTTATTATTTATTACTTACTAGTCCGCCCGCGGCTTCACCCGCGGCTTCGCCCGCGTAATGTTTTGATAAAAAGTAACTTATTTTCGTTTTCAGATTTCATATACAATTTTGTAACAATTTGTTCCACAAATTTTTATAACACCGACTGAATAAGATCGGTTTGTGACAGTTTTTCTTTTTAGTCCCTTTTTCATTACTCTATTATCGTAAGAGGTTACTTAGGGATTAAAAGTCTTTATTATTAGTAGCCTATATGTTATTCTGGTGTGTAAGCTATATTATTGTAAAGTATCATCATAATCCGTTCAGTCGCTTTAGCGTGAAAGAGTGACAAAACATCCATCCATCCACACAAACTTTCGCATTTATAATATTAGTAGGATTAGATGAGATTATTTCTAGCATTGAAATAAAACCTTAAGTTATTTTTTCATAGTCAATCTACTGCAGTTTCTTTCTATTTTTAATGGTACTGGCTTTAGGTTAAGAGGTTTGCGAGCTACGAGTATCTTAGGGAGCCAATAAGCGTTTTGTAATGTCATAATGATTTTAAAATGCACGGAATGCACTTGTTTAAGAACAACCAGGTGTATTTTGACGAGCCTAGAACACCAGTACAAAGTAAATTTCTTAAAACTACTAGAAGTTGCTATAAGTAATAATAAGCATCCCTTAGTATACAAAAGACCATTCACATGTATATGTGTCTACGTCCCGGAAAGATGAAAATAAACTTTAGTGAAACTTACACAGGGTTCTAAATGATTTGAAGATAAAACGATTCCATCACTGCTAAAACTGTACCTTCTAAGACATATTTTAAAATTGCGTTTCTTTTTTTAGTCAACCCTAAAACAATGGCGAGTAGCGTTTTGGGTCTGCCTTGGCGTGTTAGCTGTTACCAACGTTATCTACATCATGTTTGCAAAGGGTGAACAACAATGGTGGGACGATGTCAAGAACCATGGCTACCCAGAAAACTGGAAGCATGGACCGCTCCCTACAAGAAGTATTGATAGCGAAGGCCAGAAAAACGAAAAAAGCGAGAAAAGTGAAAAGGATAAGAAATAAATAAACGACTGCTATTGTATTATTTTGTAAATAAATGTAGGTTTAATTTTGTTATTTATTTTAAGCTAAATACAATAAAATTTTAAAAATACTTATACTACTGCGTTGATTTATTTTATATAATTATTATGTAAACGTGCCTGTGGTGTTCCTCCTAGACACTAAATACGAGTACCTACCACTAATCGTGGGACCTGTATGAAAAATAATCTCGGAGACGACCACGCCGGTTTCCATAGAGCGAATTCTTAAGTGCAAGTCTTTAAAGATCTAGGTGCCCAGTGTTTTTTGCCTATACATCATAAAAAAAGCGTGAGTTAAGTATGTATGTAATGTATTATTATGTGAATCCTTCAAGCACGTGAAAAGTAGGCATTGGCGTCTTTCCATTACTGTATTCGATTACAGAGACAGGAGACTGATTGATGAGGGTAACATTTATCCGTACAACGTCAATATATAAGATTGAAAGTAGATTCATATCCAAAAGCAGTAATATATTAGTTTAGCTTATGATAAATAATCCACACTATCATCATCATCATCTTAGCCAATTGACGTCCACTGCTGGACAAAGGCCTCCTCCAAATATTGCCACCTTGTGCGGTCCTGCGCCTCCCCCATCCATCGGCTTTCCGCCGTCCTAACGAGGTCCTCGGTCCACCGTGCAAGGGGTCTCCCCACCCTACGTTTTCCGGTACGCGGTCGTTTTATTCACACTATGTATAATATAGACAATTCAAATTCATGACAATAAGGATTTCTCTTCTTCGTCTTTGCCTGTCCTTATTATATCCCATATTATCTTTACAAAAACAAAAGAAAGGAAGATTTGTAATGAATCTGTCTTTATCCGTGGGGCCAGCGTAGTAATAAGAAGCAAAGTTTTCTTCCGTCCCTGAATGGCCGTCCTTTCAGTATCCTCCTAGTGGGATGTTATAATACCTATTCAATGGATGGTATATAATGAGGGTAACATACATTATTAAGAAAACCTAAAAATACAAGTTAGCTAGGTGACGTTTCAATCAGTTAAGAGGACTCAAGACGTCAAGACCAACTCATCTGTCACCGGAGCCTAAAAGATTGTTGTTTCACCAAACGTCGCGTGAGAAAGAGAAAAACTCATAGAAAAGCAGTCAGAAACATGCACACGCACACGCGCTCGATTGTATTTATCCGCTCGCTTGCTTACGATTTTGAAAAAGTCGTCGAACTTTGCTCTCGAAATTTAACGCATGAACACGGCGCGCCTTCTCTCATTAAAACTTAATTTGCCATCGCTTCAAGTGCCCCCCGTAAATATTGTTTATTGTTTTAGATAGACAATAATATAACAAACAAATCAATGTTTTTTTAATGTTACAAAAAGTATATGTATAATATTTTTTTGGAGTCCAAAGTTTAAAGTTCAGCTAATTTTACCGGCTTCAAGTACACGTTGGAATTATTGAATTTAACACATTTCACTTGAATCTTACTAAAATATTTTTTTTAAATATCATAGGAAATGTTTACTAGATTTATTTAGTACCTTTCACTTATTAATATACAATTAATCAGTAAATTTACGGCATTTTTACTTCGGAGCATGCACTAACACAGAATTTACAATATGGCGACTATAAATTTCAACTTTAAAATAAAAATAAAAATTTCTCTGGTGATGTTGCAAACTTGCATTCAGTTGGTAGACAAACTATTATTCTATAAATTTAAACCGTTTCGAATAGACTTTATAGACTACAAAATAGAGTTTAAAGTCGTTAAATAGAAAAAAAAGTTTGGTAGCGATAGCTACCAGAAGCAAAGTTCGGCGTTTTGTTTTGGTAACTATAGCTACCAGAAGCAAGCGAGCGGAAATCAAAATGTCGTTCAAAATATAAATATTGTTCTTCTTGTACTAATACTAGCTGTAGGTAGTTACCTAAAAAGTAATAAATCAGGAGTAAATAAAGATAACTAAAATGGGTTTTTAAAAAATATTTTATTGTAAGTTTTGTTGCGGAAGACACACCAAGCGAGACATCAATTTATCTTGTAAGTGTGGTGTAGGTATGACACCGTAAAACATTATAATTTTTAATTTTTTTTTAAGGTAGGCTGTTTATTATTGAGGCAGTTTTTAGACCGTGCATCGTTAATAGAGGTTCCATACAGTACACAATAATATCTTACTTCACATATAGTACATGAAGTTAATTTTAGCTGGATTTAAAAAAAGGAAGAAAAATCATAAAATAAATAATAATCATAAAATCTGGAAATGATAGTTGACAAGAAATGATACTTGATCAGTCATTCAGATACCGGGGCGGGGGTGAGTCACGTAAATATTTAAAAAAATACAAAATGAATTACAAAAAAAAAAATACAGTTTGTGCAATGTTAGCTATGCTCTATTGACTATTGTAATAATAGGTGAATTTTGACAGTTGATTTTAGTCAAGAATGTCACTGATGTAGGTATTTTATCTAACTGGTTATGCGTCTGATAATAATTGGATCTCTTTGATGAAAGAAATTACGAAACTTCTTACTGGCAAGCGATACGTAATTGTCATAAATGACATAAATTAAAGTTTATTGAAGTTTAAAAAAAAATATTCGGTAACATTCGACGACGGTCGGCTCGCTGTCGTACCTCCCATCCGCCGACCCGAGGGGTGCAGAAAGTGGAGGCGAGATGCAAGATGTCGATGGCGGAAACGAGCACGGTAAAATTTCCTAAAATGGTTTTGGGAAAAAGGTAATTGCGTACAAACTTTAGAATGTATCTAGTCAATATAAAATTATTTGAATTTTCGAATAAATAATCTATTCCTAATGCCAAAATATTTTTACCTTTATAAACGTTTTATCCTATTTTATTACGCTGAAAGTTGTCATAAAATGTGCATAGAATTATGAACTTTGAAGCCTCATAACTTGTAAATAAATATTATTTTTACTGTTTTATTAACCAATAAAACTAGATAATAACGAGACAAAACGATATCATCTATAGTTTTGAGTATTTATTATCTAATGAAGGAGCAATTAACTTTCTTTGTTTGTATGAAATTGCGATTGAATTGTTTCCCCTTAAGGAATTAGAAGGACAAGTAGGAAGAAGGATCATGGTACCTTCCAAAAATTTCCACTTGGGAGAACAATTTGTGTGGGCTCTAGTGGATCCAATGGCAAAGTTTTCAGGCGGTCAGTAAACAACCTGAAGAGCTAATTTGGAAAATAATTAGGGCAAGTTTTATAAAGAAACATTTTGCATAGAATTTTAAAATAAAGTTTTAAAAACTAAAAAAGAAATTAAACAAAATATAGGTAAAACTATTTAATTATGCTAATAGATAAGTATTGTTAGCGTAATTAAGATTAATTGTACTCGTAATATAAATTGAAATTGAGCAGGAAAATAATTTTCAAAACAGTTAGCTATGTGACAACTACCTAGAAAAAGAAATAAAAATAAATAACAAAATTATATCTTTAGGGGCCTAAAATTATCTGGTTCTTTCGAGTGACCAGTCTTCTAGAGGCCATTTGCTCGCTGATACAACTTCAGGAGCTAGGTTTAGTAAAGTACCTATAATAATCGGTGAAGTAACTAAAATTTACTGAGTCACTGTTGTTGATTGATGTTAATTATAAGGCGTTACATAAAAAAATCTGTTAGTGGCTCTCATGAAAATAACTATTATTGCACGAAGAAATAAACCTAAAATTAACTCTACTTTAATCCTGACCAGCGTGGTATTAGTAACCTAATATTTCTAAATCGCCCGCTGTAGAAAGCGTTATGACGTAGTGGGGTGGTATAGGGAGATAAATGCAAAGACAACTCAAGTATAACAATGTAGTTATATTCCGTTTATATGAATCTATATAATATTACTTGTTTGATAATTAAGAATCACTATGTAATTAAGAGTATGTAAATTAAGCAGGCCGGCTAATGGTAATCAGAAGGATTATAGGTTAGAGGATTCGAGAGCACGAGGTTCGAAGGCTGCCCTTCAGAAAGGCAGACACTTATCTTCAAGAAGCCGGGACCGGAACAAAAGGGAAGGGCCCGCGCCCCGCGTCTTCTTTATATAGCGGCCGCTGGGTAGCCCCCACCACGGCGCGCTCGCGCCGCTGCCGTGAGGCGAGAGGCGAGAGGACGAAGCACGACGTCACAGCGTGGAACTGCTATTCGAGGGCATTCAAGAAAAACTTGATATCCCATCCCCAGCGTGGTAGGTACTATGGTATGGTCCATATCCATGCCCGCTATACCATTATAGCGGGCTGTTTTCCGCAACTCCACGTCAAGGCGCAGTTTTTGTGTTTTGGTGGGTAATTTATTTGATCCACCTAGGCTTGTCGAAAAACGCCAACAGGCCCTTCAAGTTGCTGGTGGTTTCTCGGAGCGTACCTGGGTTCCCTAAGTACTTAGCCCTGTATGTGGCGGTCGCAGGGCATTGTAGAAACACATGTGCCGCCGTTTCTTCCTCTCCCATACAGACTCGACAGAGAGAGCTGTCTGTGAAGTGTAAAATTGAAAGGTGTTTGATAAAGGAACCATGCCCTGTAATAGCAGCTGTAGCCATTCGTAGTTGCCGCTTGGGTAGTTGTAGTAGGCTCCTTGTAAGTTTATGTTCGGGAAGAGGGAGTCTAGCTTGTCTGCACTCTGCCAGATTTGCCCATCGAGTTTTGTAGTTATCCTTCGTGGAACTATTAGACCAAGTTACCTTCTTCACTTGACAAGGTTCGTCTGTGCAGTGGGTTCTGGAACATAACGCTGTTATGGTAATAGAATATACTTATCCTAACACTTAAAAATCTAACAACTATTTGGTAAAGTAATTGAAAATATATGGCCAAGTATATCAAAATATTGAAGAACAGTTGAATCTTTCTTACATTGCCAAAAACTAGGAAAATATTAGGTGAAAAAAGGTGATCATTTTTGAGCGTACCTGGGTTTCCTTAGTACTTAGCCCTGTATGTGGCGGTCGTATTTATCTTCCTCTCTCATGCAAACTCTGCAGAGAGGGCTGTCTGTGATACCTAAACTGAAAGGTGTTTGATAGAGGAACCATGCCCTGTGATAGCAGCTATAGCCATTCGTAGTTGCCGCTTGGGCAGTTGTAGTAGGATCCTTGTAAGTTAATGGTCAGGCACAGGAAGTGCATCTCTAGCTTGTCTGCACTCTGCCAGATTTGCCCATCGAGTGTTGTGGTTATCCTACGTGGTACTATTAGATCAAGCGACCTTCTTAACTTGACAAGGTTCGTCTGTGCAGTGTCTTCTGGAACATAACGCTGTTATGATAATGGAATATACTTATCCTAACACTTAAAAAAATTAACAACTATGTAAAGTAATTGAAAATATATGGGCAAGTACATCAAAACATTGAAGAACAGTAGAATCTTTCTTACATTGCCAAAAACTGGGAAAATATTAGGTGAAAAAAGGTGATCATTTTTTATGACTACAACTCAAGACTAAAATAATTATTTATAGTAGTCACTGAACAATTACTTCGTCACAAACAGAAGAAACAAATTAGTTTTAAAGAATAGCTGCGCTTAAGCAGGAGGTACCTCTTCCTATAAAAAAATCGTATTCGGATTTAAAAAAACTTTTTTAATTCTATCAGTATATAATAATGTGTTAACCAGTTTTATTTTGGAATTTTAATTAACGTGTAAGCCATAAATTGTGATTTAAATCTATTTATATAACTATATCAATTCTAAATTTGTGATTTGATGACAGAAACTATTTTTCTACAAAATGACATTAATAGGATGGAAACGTGTTTTAAATAAAGGTATGAATGTTTAATTATTTATCACTCTAGTCGTAAAGATGAATAATTTGATTTTCATAAAATAAATTAATGAGTGGAATATTAATTATTTGTCAAATAACATTTTGAAAATATGCGCTTATATTATATTCATAAAGATTTATTATGCAAATCTTGTAGGTGACATTAAGAATGTAGCACTATTATACTAAGGAAAATTTGATGTAAACTCAAAGTTACCTAGTTGCCTACTAAATATTACGAGTATATTAAAATATTATGTCACTAAGTACTTTGTAAACATTATAAATTATTTTAAAAACCATTCAGGCAATACTTTCTGATTTTAGTATTGTTCTGTAGTATTCCTTCGTCTTTCTTAAATATCAAGGTATACATTTTCATTTATCAATGTACATTAAAATCTTACTTACAAAATTCTATACCTTATTCCATGGGTACTTCTTCATTTTAAACTATGAAAATAAAACTTAATCTAAGTAAACTTTTTTCCTTTTAGTTATGATAATTCCTCAAAGATATGTACTGGGTATTATGGGTATGTTTGCTTTGGCAAATTCATTCACCTCAAGGGTTTGTCTCAGTATGACGATCACACAGATGGTTCATTCAAAACATTCAAGTACAATTATTGGAGAATCCTGTCCTGAGGATATAACAATATCATCTAATTCAAATATGAATACTAGTTTAGCTTATGAGGTAAGACATTCTAATAAATAAATAAATAATCCTCACACATTCACACAACGCCCTCTAGTCCCAAAATAAGCAAAGCTTGTACTATGGGGACAACGGATAAACATACATAAATACTTTTTTTTTAAATACAACATATTATACATAGAAAACACCCAGGCCAATGCAAACAATCATGTTCATGCACACAAAGTTTTTCCATTGAGCGGGAATGGAACCCGAGACCTCTGCGTAGCAGTCATTTTCAATAACCAATACGCCACAGAAGTCGTCAAAACTATAAATTATTTAACATATTAAAATAAAGTATTTTATTATTTGTTGCGTCACAAATCATGTCTTGTCCTTTTGATTATGTTCGAGGAAAGTGAATTCAAGTTGCAGAGTACTATCACTCACTATTTTATACCAGAATTTTAGCTATTCATAAAGAGTGATTTTACTTGCTTTCTACAATTAAGACAAAAGTCCCAGATAGTTCATTATCGATAATTAACATATTTACACACTTCCTTTTTTTTTAAAGTTGCATAAACCAAAGGAGCAATTTTTGATGAACGAAAAATAATAACCCTAACCTTACTTAGTATTTATCGCAGAACTGATGGTGGTGGACAGACGACTCGGTTAAGAGATGAGAGAGATTGCACAAAGTGAAAAAGAGAGAGAAATTTTGGGTATATCCATGTCCAGCAGTAGACTTCTGAGGTGGATATGATTAATTCCTAACACTTTTTGCAGGTTCAGAATCAATACCATTGGAGCGAAGCAACTCAAGGTTTTCTTTTAAGTTCATTTTATTATGGCTACGTGTTGTCGCACTTACCTGGTGGCCTTTTAGCAGAAAAGTTTGGAGGAAAGTGGACCATAGGATGTGGACTTTTAATAACATCTATAGGAACAGCAGTGACGCCTTTTTTTGTGAGGATTGGAGGAGCCTTTGGTCTATTTATAGTAAGAGTAATAGTTGGTTTAGGAGAGGTTAGTAAATTAGTAATTTATTTTGTGTATACTAAAAACGATCAAAACCTTAAAATGCATGTATGTATAGTAATTTGCAATTGAATTTACTAAAAACGTGCACTGGCATACAAGTAATGTAAACAAAAACTTAATGTTAATAAAGTATTAGAGTTTGAAAAAAAAACAACGGTTGGCTATAATGCCTTTTTTGATCATCCATGGTAGCATTCGTAATGCATTTGATAACTTACTTATTGCAGACTGCAAAAATGCTCACAAATAACCGATTTTCTTTCTTACATTTTCAGGGGCCAGTAACGCCAGCTTTCGTATTATTGTTAGCTAGATGGATACCTCCTTCAGAACGTTCAATGTTTGGTGCTATGATTTTTGGAGGAGCTCAAGTGGGCAATATTTTTGGTCCTTTTATTTCTGGAGTACTTTTATCTGGTGGTGGTAACTGGGACAATGTGTTTTATCTGTTTGGATGCTTGGGGATAATTTGGTTTGTATTCTGGGTAAGTTGTTTGAATAATATTTTTTTCACATGACGGCTGACAGGAGAGTATGGAAGGAAAAAACCACTTTAGCTGACCTCAAGTAAATGGGATAAGGGCAGGCAAAAAAGAAGATAAACCACTTAAAGATTATTTTACTAAGCAAGTCTGTACAAAATTCCTGACATAAGTCTTATTTTGTATGTATAAATAAATATTAATATAGCATGACAGATTAAGCACCACTGAGCGGACGAATCAAAACTGATGAACGAAAAGCCTGAATAAATAATACAACTTTAATTTAAATTTGTTGTAAGCGCCTGACACAAATGTTCATACAATTTGATTTTGATTTACATCACAACGATTTGTAAAAAACCTTAGTTTTCTTATTATATTTGTACATTATTTTTCAGTCACTCCTCTGCTACAGCACGCCAAATTCTCACCCATTTATATCGGACGAGGAACGAGAATATTTGAATAAAAATGTTGCAGCTTCTGCGTTACATAAGAAAATGGATCCTGTTCCATTTAAAGCAATACTACGTTCTGCACCCTTATGGGTTTTAGTCATGACAGCTGTAAGATAATAACACTCTTGTTTAAAATATTGTCAATATTGTAAAATGATTACACAGCAAAATAATTTTTATTAAGTATGTTGGCTACTATGCCTGGTATGAATACTTATGCTTAGTATGAATTGTCGCGGTATCGAATCCCACTCCACGCACGTTAAATTATTTGTACGATTCATTAATTATTGTTTTACGCCTGCTGCATGAATTAAAAGGTAAACAAAGATGGCGGTCGCGTGAACTTTTACGTCGAAAAAAAATACATTTTTTAAATTTATACATAAAAGTATAATTTATTTTTCTATTGCATAAAATGTGTGCTACTTTCCAGAAATTTTCAAAAAATCAAAGTGTGCGATTGATGTAAAAACTAGTGAATTTGCAAAATGTGGTCTTTGTTTACAAAGATAGTCAGGTATAAAAAAAAATATACAATAGCTACGTTGTGTCCGTCAAGGTTAATCTGTTAAAGTAAGTACCCCGTTTTACAGGGCTTGATCTCAAGTTTGGCAATGATTAAAAAAAAATACCAATACCTAAATAAATATTTAAAGTTAAAACATTGAATTCTGCCTACAAATTCATCATCATAACAGCCCATTTATGTCCCACTGCAGGGACGGGCTCCTCCCATGACGGAGGGATACTTGGCCTACTAATACCACGCTGGTCAGACGGATTGGTATAGGGTTTAATTTCAAGTTTTCCTGCTTTAGAAAGACTGTTGTTGTTTGTTGCCTACAAATGACTTACATTAATATGAGACCTATCTTTGAGTTAATAACATTACTATTATGTATTGTAGATCGGCCACGACTGGGGATACTTCACGATGATTACAGATCTGCCCAAGTATTTCTCTGATGTTTTGAAGTACAATATTAAGGAAACGGGTATTGTATCTTCACTACCTTACATAGCAATGTACATCTTTTCTTATTTGTTTGCTGGGCTTTGCGACTTATGCATTAAAAAGAAATGGCACAGTATTGGAACTGGTCGGAAAATATATACAACTGTGGGTGAGTGTACTTATTTAAAAGCTTAGGTATCTAATTAAAATTGAATAAGGTAATCTTACATTGAAAGATTGTGCGCATCTACGTAATTATTATATTTTATTGCAGGATATAAATTTTGTAAGCCTTTATTTTGTTTGCAAGTTGCACGCTGTGTTTCTTTTACTTTATATTTGTAATAACTGCGTGGATACCCTTTATTGAAAAACCATAAATAAATCTTGTTTTTGCAGCATCAACATTACCTGCAATATTCATCATTCTTGCATCATATTCGGGCTGCAACAGAATGGCAGCCGTTAGCCTTTTCATAGTTTCAATGGCATTTATGGGTGGTTTTTATAGTAGTGTCAAAATAAATGCGATGGATATAGCTCCAAATTATGCAGGAACATGTTCTGCTTTAGTTAACGGAATTGCTGCAGTGTCGGGGATTATTACTCCGTATTTGTTTGGCTTGTTGACTCCAGATGTAAGTATAAATTATTCACTGGTATGTCAGTAAAGAATAAGGTCAAGGTAAAAAAAATAATTTCAGTAAATGTAAATAAACCAATTACTTACAAATAAGATTTAAAATTATGTATTGCTTTTTAGCATACCATTGATCAATGGCGTACCGCATTTTGGACTGTATTTGCAGTGTTAGTTGGAACTAATTTTGTGTATCTGATATGGGGCTCTGGAGATCAGCAATGGTGGGATGATGTAGACAAACATGGATATCCTAAAGGCTGGAAACACGGGCCATTAAAAAAACGAGCGCTGGATAAAGAATTGAAATGCTGTGAACTAAGAAATTGATATTAAATGAAATAATTTTTAATAGAATGGTTTTTCTTTAACGTTTCAGCAAGCGATTCAAACACGAGTTTAAATTTCTAAACCTTTTTCTGTAGCCTCATATAGGATGTAGTTCGATCAACTAAGGCCTATTTAAACTGTATGCACACCTTCCTTAACCTAACGCCTCTTTTACTACCTATGTATAGAGGACGAGAAAGTTTCCATGTATGCTCTTTTTTTTGTCCAGTGAGACTTTAATTTCAAGAGTTTGAAGTTTTACCTTCGCAAAAAACAGCCTTGACTTTATTTTAACATATAGAAAGTTAACCCGGTAAGGATAGTAATAATTGAGTAAATCTAATTTATTCCAAAGAAAGAAATGAAAATAAAACTAAAAAAAAACTAAGAAAAAAAGGTATTTAAGTATTCGCTAAAATTAAAATAACTATTTTATAATAACTGCAATAACCTAACCTTAGACTTATTACTAAAAATGTCTTACTTTCAACTGTTTATAAAAATTGAAGAGAAATCACTGTAACACTTAATTTTTTTAAACGCCATCTAGCTGCAAGGAGTTGAAACAGATGCATTACTAACGTACAGCGTAGTTAACACAAAAGATACTAACGTATTTAAAGTATGTTATTAAATTAATCATTCTTTAATAAAATAGCTTTAATAAATAGGATTTGATCCGTTTCTTTTCAATTTAATTTTAATAAAAGCGGATTGTAGTCCTTTTCGAAAAAAAAAAAACATTGTACTATTTACAGCTTATAGAAACTATTCAAATTTCACTTTTCTCATTTATTTTTAAATACTTAATAGGTAAAGGTATAATTACTAAGGTAAAGAAAAAAAAAAGAATATAATTCATTCAGATATTATTAATAGTATTACCTACTACTAATTGTAGCTGTTTCTTTATTTTCCATGTATAGTCTAAACTAGCTAACCCGTGCCTACTTCGTTGGTCGACGAAAAAAACGCGTCACTTTTTTAAACATATTTCATTACTGCTCCACTCCTATTAGTCATAGCGTACTATATACATATAGCCTATGACACTCCCCGATAAATGGACAACACAGAAATATTTTTTTAAATCGGTTCAGTAGATCCAGAGATTACCCCCTACAACGTCACATACACACAAACTTTACCTCTTTATAATATTAAGTATAGATTAAGTGTACATAATATGATACGTTTGACCCGAACCCACGCTGACCCGTTCTAGCAGTATCTATATTAATGGGATATACGATTCATCAATCAATATACACTTTACGAAAATACCATTATTCTGTCAGCTATACCATCCCTCTTCATCCATCATCCAACCCGTTGTATTTATCAACATACAAGACATCGCTTTCAGCTAATTGGGTTACATTGAGTAGCAAGTATGTCAGGTTTCCAAACTGTTTGCTATTACGTTATGTTGATGAAAATATTTTCTGTGCAACTTGTTTGAAGACTAAAGAGCGATAAAATAGTTGCCTTAATTTTATTTTATTAAGATTATTTAACATTTTAATTTATGGTAATTTTTCAAAATGTTTTATTTCATAAAATTTATTACAAATTGTTTGAAATCGTCGTTTACTTAAAAATGAAACTACAATTAAAATTATAGATCGACACAGACAAATGCCACAGCACTAAAAAAACCGCAAATAATAAGAGGTTGTAGTTTTTCTAGTATTTTAAATGTTTTACTACTTTATCAAAACCTCTATATATTTAAAGTGATTTGGCGTTCAACAAAATAAACAAACAAGTTATTTTTATAATTAGCATGTCAATTTTCGTTCCTTAAAAACGTTAAAAATAAAGTTAATTTAACTTTTAGTTGTCAAATTGTGACACAATTGGTATTCTTGTATTTATAATTTAAAATCTTTTTAAAATCTTGTAATCGTACTGTAACTAAGCTTAAAACGGCATTTTGTCATTTTTAAAGTGACAGTTGTAATTTTCGCGCTAAAATGAGTATTCTTGTCATTAAGAAACGTCAAAACCTTTGCGTTTATTTTAGGAGCGGCAGTGCGCGTGCGCCACGCAGTCAGCTTTGTCATTTCGCCTGAGACGCATGTCTCGGCGCTCGCATCGCTCACGCATTTTTTCCAAGTTTCGAGTTTCGCGAAGTGTCCGCGTCGCCCCTGTCGCGCTGCCTTCGTGCCCGTTTTACCGAACTGCCGTCGCGACTTCGTGGCGCATCGGTCGAGGCTGTTTCGTCGGACCGCCGCTTGGGCGGTAAGTACACTTTGCACATTTCCGTGTGTTATCATTTAAACGTTTAGCGTCTGTGTTCTTTTAAGAACGCAGACTAACGTTTAAACGGTAAATTTTAAGAAGTGTTTGGCCCCTTCTGGGTAATTGGTGGAAACCTAACGGTGCCAACGAAGCCGATTGAGCCCCAGGTAGCTCGTCCCCGGCCCCTCAGGTCTGGGACTAATACCGAAAGTCCGGACCCCACTGCACTGGGACTCGCCCAGGGGGAAGGAAGGCCCGCGACCAATAGGGCGCCGGTCATAGTTCGCTCCCTTTGTTACTCCCCGTAAGCGCTCCCTGCTCGCGCAGGGGGACGCACAGGTTGCAGCATGGCCGAACTCGCTAAGAGTTTGGTCACTGCGGCAACAAACTCCGGCCTAAGTATGTCTGAGTACGACACTAATCTAATCACAAACTTATCACCCATCATTGCTGATATGATACAAACAGAATTACGTAAACTACTTCCACAAACGTTGTACACACCCGCACAAACACCCGCGACACCCGCACTCGTGTCCACACTCGCGCCCGTGACCCCTTCACCCGCGACCGTGGCATCTGCACCCGCGACACCCGCACTCACACCCGCGCGCGCACACACACCCGCGCCCGTACACACTCCCACGACCACACTCACACTCTCCGAGGATGACATGGACTTCGAGTCCATCGTCCCCTCCGCTAAAAGGACCGCTTCGCAGCGCTCCGCCTCCCCCTCTCCCGCGTCCACGCTCGTCGACAGCGACAGCGACGGACTCTTCACAACAGTGAAGAAAAGCAGGAAGGCGCGTCGTAAAGGACGCAAATCTGCCAGGGCCGCCAGCTCTGGAGAGGAGCCCACGACCTCCCCCCCATCTGGGACTAAGCCCACCCCGCCCCCTGTGATTGCTGCATTTATGCAACTCTCGCAGCCATCTCAGCCCGCGCAGGACACCGTCGCCCCGCCGACACCCGTCCTTGCAGCGCCCTCCACATCAGGGAAGCCAGCCTCACGCTGTGCCCCCCTCCCGACAAAAGTCAAGCCCCCCCCACCGGTCTTCCTCAGGGACAAGACCAAGTGGGATGCGCTCTCCCGCACCCTCGCGGAGAAGAAAATTAACTTCTCCCGCGCCTCCAACACAGGGGAGGCTATAAAAATACACGTCCCCACAGTCGACGACTTCCGTCGTCTCACTCACTACCTCACGGTCAATCACGTGCCGTATCACACATACGCCCTCCCTGAGGAGCGTAAAGTGAGGGCCGTGATTCGTGGTATCCCCCACGAAATCTCCAATGAGGCCGTCCTCAACGACCTCGTTAGTCAGGGTTTTCCCGCCGAGGCTGTGCATAAAATGCAGAGCCGCTCAGGCCGTCCCGTTTCGCTCGTCATGGTCATCATGACCAGTGGCGTGCAACATAAGGCGAGGGATCTCTTTCGCCTGGAGAAATCTTTAGTCGTGTGCGGACTCTCCGGCCTCAAGGTCGAGGTACCACACCGACGCGGCTCCCCGGGGCAGTGCCATCGATGCCAATTGTACGGGCATGCTTCGGCTAACTGTACGGCTCCCCCTAGGTGTGTGAAGTGCCTAGACCCGCACTTCACAAAGGAGTGCTCCCGCACAAGGGACTCTTCCTCTCCCCCCGCCTGTGTGCTATGTGTCCAAACCGGGCACACAGCTAACTACAAGGGCTGCCCCCGCGCCCCCCAGCGCAAGACCCCCACTAGGAAACCTAGGGCATCTAGGTCCAAACCCGTCCCTCCCCCCGCGACGGAAAGGAACTTTCCGAGCCTCCCGGCAAAGGAAAGCACCCCTGCCGCTGCGGGTACTAGGCCCGCCTTAGCATGGGGCCCGAAGAAGGTGGCACCAGTGCCGCCCAAACCGGCGCTCCTCCCCACTCCCATCCCATCCTCCCAGCCCGGCTTAGGCTCAGGAGGCCCCTCCAACCCACTAGGTGCAATCCGTAGTGCACTCAGCGGCATCAGCATCGCGGAAGTGCAAATATTTGCACGCAAGTACCGCGAGATCACAGACCCACTCGCTCTGGCGCTCTTGCTAGACGAGCACGCAACTTTACTCTACAAGTTAGGTTTTCATTAGGTAGTTAGGTACACACACATACTAACACTAACATGGACACCAATACACACACATCACACGCACATAACACGCCAGCTACACTCGCACTCACCAAGGGGCGCATCAAGCCTAAGGGACTGTCGTTGGTTTCTTTCAACGCCCGAAGCCTCAGACCACAGGTCAACGAGCTCAGAGAGTTCGTCAAGAATCTTGGGGTTGACCTACTCCTTATCCAGGAAACGTGGCTCAAACCCACTAACCTGAAAGGATTGTCAATTCCCAAGTACTCCTTACTCAGAAATGATAGAGCCACAGGCCTTAACGGCGGTGGCACAGCTATTTATTTCCGAAGGGAGCTACACTGTTCACCCATGGACACTCCGTCACTCACCAACATGGAGGCAACTATATGTAGGTTGTCTATGATAGGTCACGGGACTCTAGTCATAGCGTCCGTTTATATACCGTCGGGTAACCTCCCCCTGAGAAGTGATTTTGAAGCACTCCTCTCGCTAGGTAATCACGTTATCTTGTTTGGAGATTTCAACTCTAAACACAAAGATTTTAATTGTAGGACCACCAACACAAACGGTCGAGCCTTATTAGAGATTGCGGAAGCACTTGAGCTGGAGGTTATCAGCCCATATGACTGCACGCACTATCCTAGCGCTAACGCTCACGCACCCGACGTCTTAGATTTTGCTATGGCGAAAGGTGTTTATCTACCTTTAAGGTCTGTAGAAACCCTACACGACCTGGGCTCAGACCACCGACCTGTACACATAGTATTAGGCCCGCTCGAACCGTCAGCCCCTCCCACCAAGTCTTTTGTTAACTGGGATAAGGTCACTAGGTCTCTCGCCTCTGCGATTGACGAGCCCGACTCTCCTTTTGCTTTCTCTCCTGACTCGCTGGATAGCGGGGAGAAGATCGACGAAGCAGTAAATTCATTCACACGCTTAGTCACCAAGTCTGTGGAAGATAATACGAAGGTAGTCAACCTGCCTAGGCGGGCACAGCTGCCGGCGGATATCCGAAACACGATAAAGGCTAAGAACGCAGCGCTTAGAAGGGCTGCGCGTTACCCCACTCCCTCTAACCGAGCCGACGCGAACTATCTGCAGAGGCTGGTTAGATCCAAACTCTCAGACCTGAGGAACGCTAAATGGGGCAATCTCATGCAAGACATAACTCCGTCGCACCAAGCGTTTTACAAAGTGGCGAAAGCCCTTCGTAGTGACGTAGTGCAAACAATCCCTCCCTTATCTCGTCCAGATGGCACTATAGCCTTCGAAGACGAGGAAAAAGCCGAATGTTTCGCTGACAGCATCTCTGATCAGTGCTCCCCCTCTAAACAACCATGCGTCCCAGCGCATCTCCGGTCAGTAGAGAAAGAACTCCGTAACAGGAACTCTCTCCCTCTCACGGCCCCTCCCATAACGGTTACGACGGACGAACTTGTTTCGCACGTCAAGAAGCTACAGGTTAGAAAGGCCTCGGGTGCCGATGGCATTTCTAACAAGACGCTCAAGCACTTTCCCATCCAAGTGCTAACCGTTCTCACAGTCATCTTCAACGCTTGTTACGATCTATGTCACTTTCCCACTGCGTGGAAAGAGGCTATCGTAATAGGCATACCAAAGCCTGGTAAACCCCTCAACGTCCCTAGTAGCCACAGACCAATTAGCCTACTCAAGGCAATGGGCAAGCTATTCGAGCGAACGATGCAATCTCGTTTGAGAGATCATCTGTTCGACAGCGGCATAGCTATCCCCCATCAATTCGGCTTCCGACCCGCCCACTCATGTACCCAACAGGTACACCGTATAGTGGAATACACACTAGACGGATTCTACCCCAAAAGGAGGAAGACAGTGGCAGTCTTTTTTGATGTCGCCAAGGCCTTTGACAAGGTCTGGCACGACGGGCTGGTATACAAGTTATACTTGTTAGGCCTGCCCGATCGGATGGTTCGATTAATTACCTCCTTCCTTAGCGGTAGGACCTTTCGTTTCAGGCACGAAGGTACCCTATCGACATCTCGGTCTATCACGGCCGGCGTACCTCAGGGCTCCCCCCTGTCCCCCCTCTTATACATATCATACACAAATGATATACCAGTACCTTCGCTCAGAAGCGGGGTACAGATGTCGTTATTCGCAGACGACACCGCCTTGTACTGTAATAGTGTTACTATTGCAGCGGCGGTGCGTAAGCTTCAACCATCTATCAACAGATTGGGCGCGTGGTTTCGCAAGTGGCGCATAGATGTGAATGCAGACAAGAGCGCTGCGGTTCGCTTCGATGTGAAACGGCGGAATTCACTATTACGTAGGCCCGACGACCCCCCGCGACTGCTAGGTTCACGTATACCCTGGCGGCGCGAAGTCAAGTATCTTGGAGTCACACTGGACGAAACCCTCTCGTTCAGGCCGCACATACGGCGAGTGACCAGGAACGCACGCTCATATCTCGGCCGGCTACACCACATGGTTGGCAGGCACAGTAGAATGTCACTACGAAACAAGCGAACTATCTTCAAGGTTTGCATACGCCCAGTACTCACATACGCATCACCTGTATTCGCACACGCGAGCCCAATCCTTATGGAGAAGCTCCAGACAGTACAAAACATATTCATACGCCGGGCGGCCGACGCACCGTGGTTTGTTCGCAACGCGGACCTGCACCGGGACATCGGAATGCCCACTATACAGACATTCATAAAACAGGCCTCTGATAGATTCTTCAAATCTGCAGAGGAGCACACAAATCACCTCATTAGGGAGGCGGTGGCCTACACCCCCGCTCTCCCTAACCCCACCACTCCTCACGTCATACGAAGGCCTCGTAATGTCCTACTGGACTCACCGGACACACTGTCCTCCGATCTGGAAAGGCTTGTCAAAGCTCAGATCCCGTAGGTCCCCCCTAAGATCTCTGTTAGTTTATACATGACCTGAACGCAGTGCGCGCTCAATCATGACTCTCTAAGTAGGATTCTCTTAGGGAAAATCAAGTGGGCGTCCCTTCAATGGGGCGACGCTTATCTAAGAAACGCTTCCCCGGACCCCAGTCTGGGGGGGACGTTCCGATTCGCTTAGCAGCCCATAGGGCAACAGAGCAGTAGGTCTGGTGGTTTTTAGCCGGTATGAGTCTCGGCATAACCCGCAGGGACATAGGGCCTCCCTCGGTGTACTCATGAGAGTTTTCCACCCCCTCCCAAGTATAGACCGGAGGTAGTCTGGGCGAGTTCTGCCCAGGCGGCGTCATTCGTGGCGTTAAAAAAAAAAAAAAAAAAAAAAAAAAAGCGCGTGCGCGAGGGAAGCGAAACGAGCGGGAAAAACAAGTTAGGGATATCGCATTATTACATTCAAAGACCCTGATTTTCATTTTTTTTTCTCAGAATAGAATTTTACGGAACTTATAATATTTTAATTTACCGAAGATAATTTCCTGTAGTTGATTTATATATTAATGTTTTATTTCTGTATATGGCGTGTTAGAAAATCTATTAAAATTTCCAATCTTTTAAATTGTATACCGTAAACTGGCAACTCTGATATTTAACTCTTTTTTGTAGTGGTGGTTCGTCGTCGCATTTTTGACGAACGAAACGAAGCCGTTTTCGCGACGATGAAAACGGTTGCAAAAAACGGTTCTCGTTGCAACTGGTTTAAGATAACGAAACGCAACAAAGACGACGAACGATTGTCATTTTTGAATTATTGCATCCTGAGCTTTATTTTCTTAAGCGTAAAGTAAAAAGTTACATGACGTTTTAGAAGACTGGTTAGATAACGAAGACTGTTTTGAAAACGGAGAACGTATTTGATTGAAGACTGGTTTTGCAACGATAACTACTTTGGGAATCTGTATAAAACTGTTTCATCGTCGCAGAACATAAAACGGTTTCACGTAGCATGAATATTTTTTTCGACTGTATTTGGTTTATGTTAAGGCTCACTTTTTAATGTTTAGAACTGTTAATGAAAACGAAGTTGAAACGGGCGGCGCGCGACGGCAACGTCACGAACCGATTGTCATTTTTGAATTATTGCATCCTGAGCTTTATTTTCTTAAGAATAAAGTAAAAAGTTGCATGACGTTTTAAAGGACTGGTTAGATAACGAAGACTGTTTTGAAAACGGAGAACGTATTTGATTGAAGACTGGTTTTGCAACGATAACTACTTTGGGAATCTGTATAAAACTGTTTCATCGTCGCAGAACATAAAACGGTTCTCGTAAACGGTTTCACGTCGCAACGCTCACGCCTACTTTTTTGACATTTAACTTAATTTTAACTTTTACTTTACCGGACAAGAATACCACTTTGGGTTAATTAAAAATTAAATTAAAATAAATTAAAAATTAAGTTAAATTAAATACTATGTTTCGAGAATTGGCCTGTAGATTACTTTAAAAGATAACAAGGCTTTCGACTTTTTGAAGAATTTTTACAATTAATTATACATAATTATTGACTGACTAAAATAGTAGGCTATTAATTGCAAAATTAATATTCTTAACAAACCATTAATAGCTTATACATAATAATTTCATTGTTATATTTATTCTGCCGCAAGCAAACGTAAAAGAGGATCTCTAAAAAATTATCTCCGATGATAGTTTCTTGAGATTTTTATTATCATTTGGATACTTGTTACTTTTGTATATCTCAACACATTTTAGTTGCACTCTATCTAGTTTATTGACAGTACCTACTATCATTGTATGTATAGTAAGGAGGAAAAGAAACATTAAAGTGTTTTTAGTAATCATCTGGCTTACAATACCTATCTGCCACATAGGGGCAAATTTACAATGACATTAACAGGATGGAGACGTGTTCTAAATAAAGGTATGTATTTTGTAATTGTTTCTATCACAAAACTAAAATAGTGACAATATTTAGAAAAACAGCTATAAATTAAACATATGGTCACATATTGTGTTACACTTACGATAGGTGTATCATGTCATAGGTTATATAAACTAATTTATATAGTTATATTACAAGAAAATGTGAAGGCTTACACACACAATCACGTTAATCGAAATCCAATGTTGTATCATGCTTTATTAATTGCTAGTTAATTGTATCCAAATATTTGAAATTTTATTTTTGACTTTTTATATGTTATCTATTTTTAAATATCGTCACTAAATTGTACTGTTATTACAAAATTATTAAAATACTGAAAGAAATTGTAAAGTTAGGCGTTTTGATAATCTTACATGTCGATGTCTTGACTCACTGTTTTTATCGACATTTCTGAAGACAACTATTTACTTTAGCTTAAGATATCACGTGTTCTTTACAATATTAAAAATAAGATAAAATATTAACTTCTGTCAAGTCATACCATAATAATTAAGTCATAGTATAACATCTGTCATAGTTTGATTAAAGGATATTCTAATTTAACCAATGGACGAGGAAAGTACATGAGTGTACAAGATGGCAATGTTTGGAGAAGTCCAGCAGCGGACGTCAATTACCTGGGCCCTATTTAATAAACGCGACAATGACAGGTGATAGGTGACAGGCGAAAATCCGACAATTGTCGATATTTCGTTTAAAAACTTGTTTTATTAAACACTAATTTGTCATTGGAAGCCAACATATGTGACAATTGTCACAGATTTTCGACAGGCATTTCATCCAATGTCAACGCTATTCTATAATGTTGTAACAATTATGTCGAAATTAGCGACACAATTGTCATTGCCACAAATATTTTCTTAGAGACTCGACAGTTAAAACCTGACAATTGTCGCTTTTATTAAATAGGGCCCAGATATGATAATAATGATAGGGTAGCTAGAAATGAACCAATAACCTCAAATCAGTTCAACTATTTTTGTACTAATTTCACTTACTTTGATTTTTTTAGTATTATTTATACCTCAACGTTATGTTCTGGGTATCATGGGTTTATTCGCACTTGCGAACTCTTTTACAATGAGAGTGTGTCTCAGTATGACGATAACGCAGATGGTGGTACATGTGGAGTCTTCAGAACATATTACTGGCGAAACTTGTCCAGACCCAAGTGACTCCATAGTCACTAACACTACTGGGAACAGTAGTATCGTTTATGAGGTAAGTAATAGAATAGTAATAGTACTATTTTTTTTTACCTAACTACGAGTACTACTTAAAACCGACTCTTCTACAGAAATAATTTTCTAATAAATGCAATGATTGTGACAGTGCAATGTTATTTAAATAAGTAAAAAACTAAGCTTATAAAATCAAACAGGAATAGCGTAAAATTTAATAAAAATAAGAATAAAATTTAAAAAGAAAATTTAATAGGGAAGATATTTCATAACGACACCTACTTGCTTTATATCGTAAATAATTAAAAATAAGAACAAAATGACGTAAAAATCTATAGACAATTCAATAAAATAAAAAAAAAATTAAAACTATTCTATTAATTGTGGACATAATATTTTACTGTTACCTGAGATTTTATGGGCCATTAGAAAGCAAAAATATGCATAGAAAAAATACCAAGAACATTGCAAATATTGACCAATGAAAGTATGTCCTATAAGCTATTATTAAGATAAAGGGATTTTTCTTCAAGTCTTATGCTTAACCATACACCCTTCAGAATCATCAAGAAAAAAATTGATAGACAGTAGAAAAATATGTCACCTATAGTACGATTATTAATTCGAGTCAGTAAAATGACAAGTGCAACTGCCATTATTATAGTTAGGATGTCGTTATTACTGTCATTTTACTGACTCTAATTAATAATTGTACTTTAAAGATATTTTTATGACAGATTATACGCTTGACAATTGATCGACATAAAATGGTTTATAGAAAAATTATGAGATTAGTCGCTACTACAACCTTACTCGTACTTATTGAAAACAATTGATAAATTAAACTACGCCAAGAACTTAGATAGAAACGAAACGGTTCTTTTGTAACTTTTAAAATTGAAATCCTCTTTGAAAAACCTTTAAGGAAAACCAACATCCAATACTAGCTAAACAGAAAAGGAAAATGGTATTGTATACATCACATGAATGTCAATAACATAACATGCTTAAGATAAAATTACAATCTGTTGCCATCTAGAGTTCGCTATTGTATCTTAAAGATACTTAATGTATATCTTTTCATCTAATCTTCATGAAAAATATCAATTTATCGTAATACCTACTTAAAAAAGCAGGCAAAGCCTAGTTTACATTATCTTCATGATTCAATTTGTAAATGTATTGTCATCGTTACTCATGGAAATAAAGGTGCTTAGCTTTATTTTCAGTACCTAGAGTATGCATTTTAGCTGCAAATTATTTATTGTATTCCTTTCTGAATTTTAAAATATTAAAAGCATTACATTTTACGTTTGAACATTTATTATAAGAAATTTTAAGGTGTTTCCGTTTTGAAAATTCGTTTTTTACATTTAGTTTATTTTGGGCAAATAATGCATAATTTTGTTTGTAAATACTGATTCGGACAGTAATTGAATAATCAAGTGGGTCTTTACTATTATGCTATTAACTCTAATTACAAGTTTAAAGTTTGTTTCAAGCTAAATCTTTGTGTTAATGATATCTGAAATAAAAAGTTTATTAATGTAATTTTTAAGTAACTTTTCCAACTTCATTTATAACGTTTAACATATTTCAGGGTCGTCACCGTTACGATTGGGACGAAGCAACCCAAGGTTTTCTCTTAAGTGCATTTTATTACGGTTATGTACTGACACATTTACCAGGAGGGCTTTTAGCTGAAAAATTTGGAGGAAAATGGACTGTGGGTATTGGTCTCCTAGTGACGTCAATAGCAACTGCCCTTACTCCGTTTGCAGTGAGCATTGGCGGGGCTGCGGGATTATTTATAATTAGAGTTATCGAAGGTTTTGGAGAGGTAAGTTTTTAGTATCTCCGTGTGGTGACGGAGTAAGAATACAAAATGTCACCACCCCATCTGCTCCCATGGGTGTCGTAAAAACCGAAAAGATATAATATTCATGGATAATTATCCATGAATATTATCTTTTCGAAATAAAAAGAAGGGAAACTGGAAATTAAACCCTATACCAATCCGTCTGGCCAGCGTGGTATTAGTAGGCCAAGTATCCCTCCGTCACGGGAGGAGGGCCGTCCCTGTAGTAGGACATTAATGAGCTGTTATGATGATGATGAAGTTCTTAGTTTAATTAAAATTTTACTACATGCTCCTTAAGAGTTACATCAATTTTTGCGTACTTCATGCGTACATACTAGTCTTCATCACAATTTCATCGCAAACAATCTAAACATTGTTTTTAACTTTAATAATAAGATACTATTATAAAATAATGTTTCAGGGTCCAGTTACTCCAGCATTTGTATTACTATTAGCGAGATGGGTTCCCCCTTCAGAAAGATCTCGGTTTGGAGCTATGATATTCGGCGGTGCTCAAGTTGGCAATGTTGCAGGACCATATTTATCTGGAATCTTGTTATCTAATGGAGGTGATTGGGCTAACGTTTTCTATCTATTTGGAGGTCTAGGAATCATATGGTTCATATTTTGGGTAAGCTTTTTAATTACAACTAGCTTTTGCCTGCGGTTTCACTCGCATTAAATTCAGGGTAGCACTGTTCCCCTTTTCTGGACAGAGAAAAATAAAAGGAGCCTATGTTACTCTCCATCCCTTCATCTATCTCCACTTAAAAAATCTTTCATCGCTCCGTTTTGCCGTGAAAAAAAGACAAACAGGTACACTTTCCCGTTCATAATATTTGTATGTCTTCATTTTTTTTAAATACAAGGCATTTTAATTTGTCAACGTGTGGTCACAGGACTCACAGTTTGTTTTTCATATTTTTAAATTAAGAAATTTTAAAAAGTAATACACATTATGCTGCTGTCCTATCTTGAATTAAAAGTTTTAGTTAAAATCTACCAACAGTATATTTTCGTTATTAATTTGATATCGGATAACTCTAAAAATACATTTGAAAAGTTTTATTTTGACATACATACATAAACTCACGCCTTATCCCGTCCGGGGTAGGCAGAGACGACAGAACGCCACTTGTCACGATCCTGGCAAACAAAGATTATTATTATTATTATTTTAAAGAGTGATATTTTTGTTATTTTACAGTCATTACTTTGCTACAGTACTCCAAATTCACACCCATTCATAGCAGATGAAGAGCGTGACTTTCTAAATAGAAATGTGGCAGCATCTGGATTACACAAAAAGTTAGATCCTGTACCATTTAAAGCAATTTTACGATCTGCACCTTTATGGGTTTTAGTAATGGCAGCTGTAAGTATTTACCATTCTACCCTGAATTTTGTCTAATAGCGATAGCATTCCTTTTTTACTTAACTCACTGTTTTTCTTTTATTGCTTACTGCTCTATACAGTACAATGTTTAACGATATTCAACAGATATCATGAACCAACTGATGTACGATGTATGTATGATACTATTAATGTCTACCTGACTTCTATTACTATTATTTTTTTGGTCTATCGTTCCAGAGCTTAGACAAAAGGTAGACGATTTATTTATATTTATCAAAATAAAGCATAAACTTCTCAAACTATTAATATTCAGTATAAGCTTGTTTCGTTTATCTCATAAACCAAACAGGCTTCGAATATTGAATGTAGCAATACTGAATTTGAATAGACAAATATATACTTTTTTCCTAAACGTATTTTGCAGATCGGCCACGACTGGGGATACTTTACAATGATCACAGATCTACCAAAGTACTTCTCTGATGTACTCAAGTACAATATAAAAGAAACTGGCGTCATGGCAGCGCTACCGTATATCGCAATGTTTATATGTTCATATTTGTTCGCTGGACTTTGTGATTTATGTGTTAAGAAGAAATGGCACAGTATTGGAACTGGTCGAAAAATATACACGACAATCTGTAAGTTGTTTTATTAAAGGTTTTGTTTCCTTCACGATTATAATGTCTAAGTAGCTAAATGTCCAATAGCGCAAAACGTCTAATAAGCAATAAGTCTAATTAGCCAAACGTCTATGTTGGAAAAGGTCTAACTATCAGCTGTTCCGTATAGCAGAACGTCTATTTAGCAAAAAGTCAGGTTTTAAATATGTAGACTCATGAAAAGAAGAAAGATTATATATGTTATGTACATTCATGATAAAAAGTAAAAGTCATTTGAAACTGCAGCTGTCTTGTGGGAATTAGATGCCCAAAATGAGAGGGAAGAATGTTCAACCGGACTCAAGACAATCATTTTTGAAAAGCCCAATAAATATCTCCCGTGGGATTCTAATTGCTATGCGCATGACGGCTTTGATACCGATACATATCATACCAGCCCATTAATAGCAGAGACGGACCTCCTTCCGTAATGGAGGGATACTTGGCCTACTAATACCACGCTGTCCAGACACATTGGTATAGGCTTTAATTTTAAGTTTTCCTTCTTTTTATTTCGTAAAGACAATATTAACGGATAGTCCCTTAGTCTGTTCCTACGACACCGATGGGATGAGATGGGGTAGTGACATATTGTATTCTTACTCCGTCACCATGCGGAGATACAGTTAACACTATAGAGATACAGTTAACACTAGTGAAAAAGTATTACAATCAGTAGAAACAATATTGTAGCACGTGCTATCCTCAATAATTGTGTCTTGTCACTGCGTCAGCTTCATTTACTTTATCAACGTAACTGTCGTTTCTTAGATAAAAAGTATTTGTTAAAGTAACAAGGCTACATTTTCTTGTTATTTTCTACATAATACAACAGGAAGTTATTCCAAGTTAAATTTGTAGCAATCAAGAATATTACAATTGTTAGAGAGATTAAATAAAAATAGGGTTCTATTGTTCGACTTCATTTCATTGAAAAAAAAAACCCCGTGTCACTGAAATGACCAGGACGTTGCATATATAACCTGGACACATTATTTTGAGATTTGGCGTCGATGACGTTACGTCGCATCGGACGTACCGTACTGATAAGCCTGTGGCGAGCGCGGGGGTTGAAAGGAGAACGGGACACGAGGTTCGCATTCCAGCGAGGTCTCTAGATAATGTGACTGTGTAATACCTATTGAACAGTCAAGATGACGTTGAGTTTTGCAGTCTTATGTCTAGTTCAAAGTAAAGCCTATCCAAATAACAAACAGAGTCAAAATCAGGCACATTAAATTATGTTTCTTTTTCCACAGCTTCAACCATACCAGCAATATTCATTATATTGGCATCTTATTCGGGTTGCAACAGAGTAGCAGCTGTCATATTTTTCGTAATTTCAATGGCATTTATGGGTGGATTTTATAGTAGTGTCAAGATCAATGCTATGGACATAGCACCAAACTATGCAGGCACTTGTTCTGCATTTGTAAATGGTATTGCTGCAATATCTGGCATGATTACACCATACTTGTTTGGGCTGTTGACCCCGGATGTAAGTATAAAGTTATTTATATTTATTTATTTGTTTCATATTGAAACTTGTCCTCCAAATATTGAAAGTAGATGTGGGTGTTTATTTTTAACTAATACATAACTCAAGTTTATATGGTAGTAAGTAACTGGCTTCTCAATACATCCGTAAGATACAGCGTCATGCTATTTCTTCAAAATTAATTTTTATTCTCTCCCTTCTTTCTTGCATACTAAGTAATAAATTTAAGTAGTAATAATTGTCTCCCTAACGATATTAACATTAACTCTTTAAATAATCACTTCTCAACATCATCGTCCAATTTTAATAGGACAAAAAAATCTATTACTTTACATTCTCTTTCATCTTTACCATTGCCTGACTATTCTCCCCTTATCTTTTGTCAATTTTCTGCTTGTGATGTTAAGAAGAGTGTATTGACCATATCTTCCAATGCAGTTGGTAGTGATAGTATAAGTCGCAAAATGATCGTACCAATTATTGATGACATTGCACCGATAATTTGCCATATCTTAAATTTCTCAATAGCCAGTGGCGTTTTCCCAACTTCTTGGAAAGCAGCCCAAATAATTCCTTTACCCAAAATAAGTAAACCCTCATCTTTTTCTGACTTACGTCCTATTTCTATTCTCCCTTTTCTTTCTAAAGTCCTCGAACGTTTAGTGTACTACCAACTTAAAACACTCCTTTCTAATGCTAACATCCTAAACCCTTTACAATCAGGCTTCCGCCCTGGTCATAGTACTACTACAGCGTTAGTGCATATCACTGATGATATTAGATTAGGCATGGAAGAGGGTAACGTTACAGTTATGGCTCTCTTGGACTTCAGCAATGCATTCAACACTGTTAATTTTGAAGTCTTGCTTGGTCTATTACACTCTCTTAACAAATCTCCAAGCGCGATTGACTGGTTTCGTAGTTACCTGTTTGGTCGTTAGCAGCAAATTTGCGTAGATCAGCTACGTTCCTTTTGGTGTAACACAACTGCTGGCGTCCCACAGGGCGGCGTTTTGTCTCCATTACTCTTCACAGTTTTTATTAACTCTATAACAAATAAATTACTCTCTTCCTACCATCTTTACGCAGATGATTTACAAATCTATACGCAAGCTCATGCATTAAACCTATCTGATGCCATAAACAGGATAAATCAAGATTTTATAAATATTTGTGACTGGAGTAAATCATTTGGACTAAGAGTTAACCCTTCCAAAACTCAACTAATTCTGATAGGCAGCTCAAAAATGATATCGAGAATTAAATGGGACCAACTTCCAAGTATACATTGTGATGGAGAGATAGTTCCATTCTCTGAAAAAGTTAAAAACTTGGGCATTTATATGGATCAAACATTATCTTGGGTTCCTCAATTGCAGGAGGTCAGCCGCAAAATGTTTGCTTCTTTAGGTTCGTTAAGAAGGCTGCGGAACTTTTTGCCAACTGCTACGAAAATTGTACTAGCTCAGTCCCTTCTACTTCCCATCCTTGACTACGCTGATGCCAGCTACCTCGATCTTACTGAAGACCTACTCAACAAACTTGAGAGACTCCAAAATATTTGCATCAGGTTCATATTTGGACTTCGCAAATATGACCATATCTCAGAATTTCGTCAAAAACTCAAGTGGCTTCCCATTCGTCTTCGCCGGGATACTCATGATCTATCTCTACTCTATAATATTCTTTTTAATCCTCATACTCCTCCTTACCTTAAAAATCGTTTTGAATTTCTTCACAATACACATTCGAGGGCCCTGCGGTCATCAGAGAATCTAAAACTAAAAATGCCTTCACACACCACACGATTTTTCGACAAATCCTTTTCGGTGCAAGCTGTACACCTTTGGAACAATTTGCCTGAATCGATAAGACGATCTCAAACTCAGCATACCTTCAAAAACCGTGTAAAGGAGCACTTTCTCACTCTTATATCTAATTCTGTCCAAAATTAATAGCTTATTTTTCATTCATTTTCATTTTATAGTATCTGCTTTGCTTCATGTTTATGTTTCATTATGTATTTGTTAAATGCGTCACTATACCGTATCTTGTTTTATCTTTCTGTATATTATTATTTTATTTCCTTTTCAGTATAAGTAAGTATTAATGTTACTATTTTTATTACCTTTTCTTTATAATTTTCTTTTCCGTTCCTACTACATATTATAAGAATATTTAATTAATATTCTCTTTATTTACATTTATCACATTAAATTACATTTTTAACCCTTAACCACCTAGCATAGGTCTGACAGACACCACCAAATATTAAAACTTGAATATTATTGCACCCGAGTTTCGTATAAACCTGTTCGTTCCGGTACCTTTTCCTAGCCCCTCTCCGAGCTACACAAGCTCTTTCCACGGTTTTATGTCCGTAAGTTTTGCTCTGGTTAGTAAAAAACTTTCGCCCGGGGTCTGAGAGACCACTGCTAGGTGGTTACGTGACTATTTTAGAATTGAGTATTTTTTTCTATTTTATTTAAAAATGACTTTCAATGTAAAAAAAGATTGAGCGGGGTTTGGAAAAAGATTTTTATTAATAAGGTAGGACAACGAAACAGTATCAAATGATGAACGGGGTGATTTTTATGTAGATTTATGATTAGAGGAAGCGTTAGAACTCAGTTGCGAGTCAGACTCACAATGTGAAAAGACAACTAAAATGAAAAACAACATAAATGTACTGCCCAAAACTGATTTATCTTTGACAGTTCTTGATCAGTTTGTTTCTGAAGATTGACATGTAAAGGTATCTAAAGTGCAATCGAAAACTCGAAAAAGGATTTTTTTCTGTAAAAGGCGCAATAGCTTGTCCTCTGACCCCTTCTTTCTTTCCATCAACACCGCTATAGTATATTATAGTGCAGGAGAGAGGAAGTGTGAAACTAGTATATTGAAATAAACTAAACACTAGATCAAATATGGAGCGTCATGCAAAGAACTTGAAATTGCAACGTGATATCAGAATGACTATTTGCCGCGTTCTCGACAGCAACAAAGGAACCACTCCAAGAGTAACTCCTTCAAGAAATAGTGCTAAATAAAGGTTTACAGTATGTTAGAACTGTTCTACATGTTACTACAAAAACAAAAAGTAAAAAACAATACATGTGTTTTGAATACAGAGCACCTATTTGCTTGAAATGCTCACATAAACCTTGTATTAATTGTCCTGAAAAACTGCATGTTTAGATCTTGCAATTTTACTCAAGTTTTATTTTATTTGAGATAATTTGATGTTTTTTATGTTTATAGATTCCTAATTATCTCAAAAAAAAGTACAAAGATGTACCCACTCGTGGGATTACTGTAATAAGTCTTATCTTCCAAATATGTTACTTTGTAATCAAAAAAATAGGATTGTTTATTATTCAATTAAGATTTTTTTTAAACCTTTGATATTATCTTGTGCCATTATTTCCTAATCAATAGTTTAATATGTTACTAATAAACTTTTAACTCAATATTCATAATAACCTTTCACAGTTTAAAAAACGAGAATCATTTTGTTCCGGTGTCTCACAGACCTGTGCTAGGTGGTTGTGTGACAAAAACAGGTGCTAGGTTGTTAAGGGTTAAATATTGATATAAAAAATAAAAACATTTAAAAATATAAAAAAAAGGTAGACCTACCGGCATCGGGTACAGGGACCAAGCTACCGGTGGTTAGGGCTCCAGAGACAGGAACCTCCTCACAATGCGTGCCGTGTCAAGCAGTACTGCCTTCTGCATCAGACCTATGATCAACTGTTAATTATATTAATTATTAAGATGATCAACTTAATAATTAATATAATTATTACACTATTCAGTACACCACACAACATAAAAATTATATTACACATTTTCCATCCAAAGGTTGTCTGGAAGAAATCACTTCAAGTGATAAGACCGCCATTTGTGTCACCTAGTTTTTAAGATAATTTATGTACTTACCTGCTGTTTTGATTTTTATTTTGGTTTACAATAAAGTGATTAAATAAATAATAAATTAATTAATGTAGATACTTAGTTATGTGCTGTCATCATAACAGCCTATCAATGTCCCACTCACAGAAATCTGGTCCCACTGCAGGTACAGGCCTTCTTCCGTGACGGAGGGATATTTTTGGCCTACTAATATCACGCTGGCCAGACGGATTTCTATAGGGTTTAATTGCAAGTTTTCCTTCTTTTTATTCCGTTAAGATGATAGTCCATTAGTCGGCTTATAGTCTATATTGTATTCTTACTCCGTGGTGCCCCCGGGTGGGCATGTGCTGTATTGAAATTAATTTAAAACCAAATAATAAAAAAACTATATCTCTTTCAGCAAACTATTGATCAATGGAGAACAGCATTCTGGACAGTATTCGCTGTTTTAGTTGGAACCAATGCTGTTTATTTAGTATGGGGCTCAGGAGATCAGCAATGGTGGGATGACGTAGATAAGTACGGATACCCTACTGATTGGAAACATGGACCTTTGAAACAACGAGCTGTTGATGGAGAAAAGAAAGTAGTTCATCCGAAACATGATCATTCGCCTATTTCAACTGACTGATGTATTATTAAACAAATCAAGTACCTAAAGAATGTTTTATTTTATTTAAAAGTTGGATTGCTTTACAAGTAAAGTTACTTATATATTCATCCATCCATCCATTTCCGTGTGGGGACGGAGTAAGAATACAATATGTCACTACCCCATTTCATCCCATGGGTGTCGTAAAAACCGACGAAGGGACTGTCCTTGAATATTATCTTTACAAAATAAAAAGAAGCCAAACTTGAAATGAAACCCTATACCATCCATCTGGCCAGCGTGGTCCGTCACTGGAGGAGGCCCGTCCCTTCAGTGGGACATTAATGGGCTGTTATGATAATCCATGGTATTCATTACCTATAACTCGGTGTGAATCCTAAACTTATCCTCTAAGACGGTGATTGCCGCAAAGAAAGCGGCAAAGAGAGACAGGGATTATAGCATCACTCCTGCTTGGAAGTTCGATCAAGTACAAGAGAATAATAATAATGATGGTTACGCAGTATTTCACGTTGTGTAAAATGGCTTTAGGTAAACGAATCACTACAGCAAGTTGGAAGAAATTAATGGTCTGACATGAGGAGCCCGATTTACACATCGACAAGTACAGTAGCGAGTTAAGTAGTAAGTTGTTGATCAAGTTGATTTAAATAGATCTCCTTCCTATTTTTTGGCGAGTTAAGTTGCCGAAACGCGAGAGGGGGGACTACTTCGTACTTAACTTGCCAAAAAATAGGATGGAGATCTATTTAAATCAACTTAATCAACAACTTACTACTTAACTCGCTACTGTACTTGTCGATGTGTAAATCGGGCATTAGGTCGAAAGCGCTTGGGACAAGCTAGTTAAATTAAACTTAAGCTCTGTACGAGTCAGGCGCTTCATACCATTAAAAAAAAAAAACTCAAATTGTTTATTGCATTCCATAAGTAGGTACATGTGTTGAATATAGGTACAGAGTACATTAAGTTCCGTATGGACCCTGTCGGGCACAACAATATTGCGGTTCCAAAATTCACAGGCGCAAACCGAACATCATTCTTTACAACATCTAACAACAGCCTGTACGTTGAGTGCAGTACGGAGAGTGACGTAAAAGGTTAAAGTGTAGTTAAAAATTAAAAAAAAAAAAAAATATTATTACAGTACTTAGGGTCGTAGCACATAATTATAACGTAACGTAAACAGATCGCCACCGCCTCGCCTTTATCCTCGGTGTCAAACGTCAAAAATCCGATTACGTTACGATTCCGATTAGTGTGCGTTGCAGTAAGGAGTTTCATACAAATAATACTGAACGGCTCGAGTTGATACGGTGCCGATCCGTTTACGTTACGTTATATGTGCTACCTGTATGTACCTGTGTGTACCCTCACTGTTTTGTTGTACGTGTAATAAGTAAGAATTCTGGCTTAATGCAAATCATTGTGTGCATGAATATGATTGCTTGCATTGGTGTGGGTGATTTCTATGTAGTAAAATAAGATATACGTATTCACAAAAAAAAGTAAGTATGTTTATCTATTGTCTAGTACATACCTATATTATAAGCTTTACCTAGTTCGGAGTCTAGTACTTTGCTTTGATTACAACTAGATGGCGTTGAGTAATGACAATAATAAAATTAATTTTCACAAAAAAAAGAACCGACTTCAAAGACAAAAATTGCACTAAAAAGTAATAAATAATTACTTGTATTTTGATTTTACAACATTAAATCAGCCATTCTTCCTTCTTAACTTTAATCTAAAGAATAGGTTCTTTTTATTATTGTAAAAGTATTGTTAAGGATATTTCTTGAAGAGTCTGTAAATATATTTATTTGTAGATTCTTTAAAAGATAATCAAATTATTACAAATAATGTAATATTATTGTTATTTTTGGAGTCGGTGTCAGCCAACGAAATAAGTACGGTAATACTTAAGCAAACGGATTGACGGCCATGAATTACAGATTATATATGACTTCGACATTATAGTTGTTGATTGTTTATGGATTAGTTTAAATCTTCTTGACTCCAAAAATAACAATAATATTACATTATTTGTAATAATTTGATTATCTTTTAAAGAATCTACAAATAAATATATTTACAGACTCTTCAAGAAATATCCTTAACAATACTTTTACAATAATAAAAAGAACCTATTCTTTAGATTAAAATTAAGAAGGAAGAATGGCTGATTTAATGTTGTAAAATCAAAATACAAGTAATTATTTATTACTTTTTAGTGCAATTTTTGTCTTTGAAGTCGGTTCTTTTTTTTTGTGAAAATTAATTTTATTTCTAAATTTTTAGTGAATACCAATTCTATAAATCCTTTCCGCCAGTAGTTTCAGAAATAATAGCTAAGTACTAAAGTAAACTTAAATTTGTAATTGCAACGAAGGACGGACATACAAAGCCCCTAAACTACAACGTGGGCCTGTTCCAGGGTTGCTGCTTATCTCCTATAGTATTTAACACAGTAATTAATATAAGTATAATAGATAACATAACAATAGATGAAAAAAGGTGGGGCTATCGGTTTAAGTCCAATGGCAAATATACAGAATCCATTCTAGCATTCGCTGACGACCTAGCGATACTTACTCGGAATCCAAAGCAGTGCCAAGAACTACTGCGTAAGGTTGATGAATTCTGTGAGTGGACTGATGGAATGAGAGTAAAACCTAGCAAATGTTATTGTCTGTGTTTAGGTAGGCGGGATACGAGATATACTTCATATGACCCCGGTCTCACTATTGGCGGGGAAAACGTTTCAATAATATCAGAAACCGTGCCTTTTAAATTTCTTGGTAGAAAGATAAACGATAAAGGTCGCTCTCCAGTACTAGACGATTTCGTCAATAGTTTCATAAACGACATTGAAAAGGTAGACCATCAACCGATAAATAACGTAAAAAAAGTCTGGATATACGACAACTATTTAACATCACGTCTCAATTGGCCTTTCCTTGTGTATGATTTAAACCAGAACCTCTTGAAACAACTAGATGCTAAAGTGACGAAAACATTTAAATCGTGGCTAGGGTTAGCTCAATCTGCAGACTCTTCTGCTCTGTATCGAGACACAAATAACTTTGGGATGAAACTAAAAAAACCATCGGAACTCTACAAACATCTAAGAGTCACTAAAATGCAAGTCTTATCAACATCTAAAGACGAAATTGTAAAATCCATCCCAACTGATAAAAATTCATCTGCGCTCGAGTCACGGTTACAATTCCACAAAAAGTTCATGATAGGCGCACAAACTAGTACAGTAGGTCTAGGAAACACGGAAAGTCAATCGGACAAAGAAATTATAAAATCTTTCTTGAACCAAGATGAGAATGACAGCTACAGAGTGCACGCAATGAACCTAGAAATGCAAAATGAATGGGTTACTCTAGGGGACTACTGTTTACCCTTAGCCTTGAAGTGGCGCACTTTGCTTTACGACTGGTCACCAGCATTACTTAAATTCTACCTCAACGCCTTTCAATTGACTCTCCCCGATCAAAGCAATCTTGTAAGATGGGGAAAAGCCACGGACAAAAAATGCACAGAATGTGGCAAAGAAATTGGTACGGCAAGACACTTATTGGTAGGCTGCAAAGTGCTTTTGGATAGGGGTCATAACTCGCAACGTCACGACAAAGTATTAGGGATTATACGCGAGGCAGTGAGTCTGTCGATTGCCAGAGCTAGAAAAGGACTGACTACGAATGAAAGACAAAACATCCAATTTGTTAAGGAAGGCACTACTAAAAAGACCACCTACAAGCCTTTTTCGGTCCTGAGTCCGGCAGACGATTGGACTCTACTGGTTGACACGTATGAAACACACTACAAAATCCCGGAGGATATCTGCGTGTCGCCGTTGAGACCAGACATATTCCTCTACTCAAAATTGAAAAAGCGTGTAGTACTTATTGAGCTCACGGTACCGTGGGAAACTAACATCCCTATAGACCACGCAATTAAGACAAATAAATACTTTGACTTGACAAATGAGATAACCAGAAATGGCTATAGGGTTACTCTGTATGCCGTGGAAATAGATGCGAGGGGTACACCAGCTAAATCCCTCTACAATCTATTAAAAAAACTAGGACTGCCGAGAACTTCAGTAAGCTCTCTACTATCACGAATGTCCAAAACGGCATTGTTAGGTTCCTACCAAATTTGGATAGGTAGAGGACGGAACATGGCAGACAGTGAAGGTGACCGCTAACGCGTAGTAAGGGGGCCTCCTTAAACCTACATCTGGGTCGTAAGTCCCAGACGCTGTTACGCCAGTGTTCCGCCCTCTATCACGCGATGGACCCGGCACCCGCACGGAGAATCCATGGAATGCTAAGATTAGGTCTTATTCGTTCAAGTCTTAAACCATACCTGCGATTACATTCATAATGTTAGTGATAAGTTTTTATCAATTTAATAAAATAAGCGAATTATGCAAGGTAGCTGCTATATACCGTTGAGGAGTTCCCTCGACCCTTAATCTTCCTTATCATCAGATCATGTTTGTGTAAAGTTTTCATCAATACAATTAAAATAAGTCCAAACACAAGGTAGCTGCCGTTGAGGAGTTCCCTCGACCTTCAGTCTTCTTCATCATGAGATCATGTTTGTGTAAAGTTGTGTACTTACAGTTTTCATGAGATCATGTTTGTGTAAAGTTGTGTACTTACAGTTTTCATCAATACGAATAAAATAAGCCCAAACACTCGGTAGCTGCTATATTATACCGTTTAGGAGTTGCCTCGACCCTCAATCTTCTTCATCATCAGATCATGTTTGTGTAAAGTTTAGTAAAGTTTTCATCAATACAATTAAAATAAGCTCAAACACAAGGTAGCTGCTATATACCGTTGATGAGTTCCCTCGACCCTCAGTCTTCTTCATCATGAGATCATGTTTGTGTAAAGTTGTGTACAGTTTTCATCAATACGAATAAAATAAGCCCAAACACTAGGTAGCTGATACCGTTGAGGAGTTGCCTCGACCCTCAATCTTCTTCATCATTAGATCATGTTTGTGTAAAGTTTTCATCAATACAATTAAAATAAGCTCAAACACAAGGTAGCTGCTATATACCGTTGATGAGTTCCCTCGACCCTCAGTCTTCTTCATCATGAGATCATGTTTGTGTAAAGTTGTGTACAGTTTTCATCAATACGAATAAAATAAGCCCAAACACTAGGTAGCTGATACCGTTGAGGAGTTGCCTCGACCCTCAATCTTCTTCATCATCAGATCATGTTTGTGTAAAGTTTTCATCAATACAATTAAAATAAGCCCAAACACAAGGTAGCTGCTATATGCCGTTGAGGTGTTCCCTCGACTCTCTCTGGTCTCCAGGATCTGACCAGTTCTAACTCTTGACTATTTGGTAGTGACGTCAGAGATGCACATGTATGACAAGATTTTACACAATGCGTCCCTACAATTTTCAAGAGATGCCCTCGATTTCTCTGGAATCCAGTCATCCAGATCCAGATCTGGTGACAATGGGATCAAATGGGAAGCATACCCATACGAACAAAAAAAAAAAATTCAAATCGGTCTAGTCGTTTTCGAGAAATCAGGTAACAAACACAAAAAAAAAAAAAAAAAAAAAAAAAAATACAACCGAATTGAGAACCTCCTCCGTTTTTTGAAGTCGGTTGAAAAAAGGAAACTGATATTATGAAAATGCGATCTTATAAATATAAAATCATACATAATGTAAAACAGCACGTGTCAAATATAAATAGTCGTGTTTGCAACACTTTATTATGGAGTGGGAGTAACATTGAAATTACTTTTATAGTAGTGATAACATTTTTAGGTAGCATAGTATAATTTATATCTAAAGAGGTTTAATACTGTTTAGTGGTATCTATAGTTTATAAGCAGTTTCAATTCAACTGCGGTAAATTGGCACAACGGTCATGTATGCTGCTGCTGTGCGCTAGGTCGGGGGCTCGCATCCCATCCATATTATCATCATCAGCCCATTAATGTCCCACTGCAGGGACGGGCTTTCTCCCGTGACGGAGGGATACTTGGCCTACTATAACCACGCTGGCCAGACGGATTGGTATTGGGTTTAATTTCAAGTTTTCCTTGTTTTTACTTCGTAAAGATAATATTTACAGTTAGTCCCTTAGCCTTTATGACAGCCATGGGATGAGATGGGGTAGTGTCATGTTGTATTCTTACTCCGTCACCAAACGGACAGTCTTTAATAATTCATTTTGTATTATTTGCGCGTGACTTCCCAGGCGTTCACCTGTTGACCGTAGAGTTCACTGAGTTTAAATTTTAAAAATCATGTTGTTATACAGAATAGTTTTAACAATATTGATAGTAATGCTTTAAAGGAGACTTTGACTTTTCATGCTGTATATTTTAAGAGTAACTAAGTATGTCCTTTAGTTTATTTGCATGTTTCTTGATTTGAACCCTGCAAAAAACTATACTATCTGATAGGAGACCACGTAGTTTTTAGCTTTATTATATGTCTTGATTGTCTATGTGTGTAAGAATAAAATAATTGCTGTGAAACAATTATAATATGCACGGATTACAATTTTCTGTACGTTTATTGATTCAGCTTTAACTTTTAACAACCACGATAAGACGTCACCACTATTTATAACCATTAACTTATAATATTATATTAAAACGTATACCTACTTATTAGGTTTACCTAGTAACTATACAGCGTCCCTGAAGTGAGACATTAATGGGCTGTTATGATACAGCGACAGCATTAGAGTGTTTTTTCCTCAATTGTTTGGTAATCTTCTTTCTGGAGCTACTTACTAAACCATGTCTGTGCATTGCGAAATCATATCTTTGCATCGTGATTTTAGCTAATCATCGTTAATCACTCTTTTAATGAGGTCGCACTCTAATCACATTCATTAATCAGGACTTCTTTATAGAAACTAGGTAATCAAGGAATAAACCGGTCGGCTTGCATAATTGTAACCTGTAATGTTAAAACTTTTTTATTTTATTCTCGTTAATTTCTAATTCATAACAACCTCATTACGTAATGATACAAAATAAATAGGACTTATGGTTAAAATATATTTTTTTATTTATTTAAAAATAAGTTGAGGTTTTCAATTCATTTTGTTAAAAAAATATATTTTTAGTAAATTTAAAAATAAATTTAGGTATGATCTATGTTTGAGGTTGTTGCTTTAAAAAAATCTAAAAATAACATCTATGGTATTTTTATGTATAAACAAAAAAAAAGAAAAAACATTATACCTAATTATGTAACATTTAGCAAATCTGTTTTCTCCATACGTATTTCGTACGTACCTACTAGTGTTTAAAGTTATTTCAAAAATTTTGAGGTCACTTTATATGCTCCTTATTAGAACATTTATAAAAGTTGAATGTTAAGCAATGATTATTTTCTAATTACTTGTCCTGATATATAGAGCAAGATTTCAGCACAAATTACTTACACATTAGAGGCTAGAATGAGGGGTCTAGCCCTGCTTGAGTCTTTCGCATCTATACTGCTCCGCTTAAGCTGTAGCCTCAATACAGCTTTAGTTATGCCCTCTCTTCCAGATAAACGCACGGTGAACATGAAACTCTATAGAATGCCAAGTCTTACAGCCTACATGCCCTTGAACTTCATTGAAGGTCGTGACAAAACGGCCCCGATCTTCAACTTAAGAGCAAATGTATCGTATGCTCTTCCTTGCTGCACATCGTTTGATGAACGTCAAATGTTTTGTTAATAAAAGCAGCAATGAAGTTCACTCCTGTTATCCGTGAGAATTACTTAGTAAATTGTAATTAAGTTTATAATGATAAAAAATGTAGTTACGTTATAATGAAAGAGTCGACTAGAACTGTTATAGTTTAGTTATAAATCAAGGTTGTAGCAGTACTTACAGCGCCAATAACAATTAAGTATTTCATAAATATTGACGTCTATTTGCAATATACGAGATCTATGGTCTATGGTAGAGGCTGCGTTTACGCTGTTTCTCCACAAGTTGGCTGACCGGTCGCCAGTCACTCGTCTGTCAGTTGTTTAACTTGACTTACTTCACGTAAGCGCTTACGATTAACACGAGTTGTGAGTGGCCAATTAAATTTAAAAAAAGAATCACACCTGGATTATTTGTTCGCATTTTAAAAACAGTAAGTTTTTGCATAATATTTTTCTTTTGTTTTTATGTTTATGTTTTTAAAAACATTATTGTTTTTATTGAATTTTAAAAATATGTTTACGTTATATCGTGTTGATAATAGAGTTCGTCACAATACTTTGATATCGTGCAGAAGCGTGAAGTATTTTTATTGTTACGGTATAATATAATGATTATAATGTTACATTCAAGTAAAATACTTGAGTAGTATCAACATTGTGCATATTTATAAAATAATATTTCTAAGCAAAGTATCTGCTAATAGTACATTTTATTCATATTTAACCTAGTGAGACGAATTAATAAATTTGTGCTATCATCAAAGGATACCTTAACCCTATTCAAATAACTTAGCTTGGTGCAGAAACTTTAATCTATTATCAAAAGTGGTTAAATAACAAATTGTGCTTTTAACATTAAAATAAATATGTTCTGGAGAAATTGATTATAATGAACTCTATAAGATTTACTTTATTTTACCTGTTACGGGTAACATTTAAAAATCCACTATTAGGATGCCTTTGGTGTTCACTTATTCACGTAATTGTCAATCGTGCCAGAAAGCAGAAATTTAAATAAACTTACTTACTTTGCAGAAGACCTACTGTGATTCCATTTTATACAAGCGAACGACCGGCAAGGTTTGCCAATGAGTTTAGCGTTCCAATAATGATAAATATATGTTTTAATACTATATTAAAACTATTTCATAAAATTTGAAGTCCGTCCTGCTTGTCTGTTTGGTCACATGGCATTTTTCTTAAATAAATATGAACATTATTTAAAAAAGTACCTAAGTAAACATTACAATTGACACTGAGATTTAATTATATTATATTTAAATCAGAGACAATAATAATAACATGACATTAATATTTGGAAGATGCCGATGTCCAGCAGTCGACGTCAATTGGCTGAGATGATGATGATGAAAATCAGAGAACATTTACACAGGCCCGTACACATTTTTACATTTCTGTTGTTTTATTTGTAAATCATACACATTTTGAAATGCTCAAAGTGAGACTTGAACCCGCGTTCCCGTGCACGGCAACCGCACACACGCACGCTGTACTGCCAAGGCTGACATATTCCAGGTTTAATAAATAAATTGGATTCCAATTAAATTTACTACTACACAATTGTTATGTTTCTCTGCAGAGACAGCATTGAAAGAGCAATGATAACATGTACCTTTACCTACTAGTAGAGCCATAGGTGAAGGTATTTGGTTCTATACATACATAAACTCACGCCTCATCCCGTCCAGGGTAGGCACAGACGACAGAACGCCACTTACTTATCACGATCTTAATAATAATATATTATTTGGTTCCGTCTCTATAAATTATTTATACCTATGGTTTTCAAATCTTACTTACTTTTTTGTAGGCATAAATATCCACAAGTTTGAAATGAGGTTGGAAACGTTTTGCTCTTAGTTCCTTTATTTGGCAATAGATGTCATAATGTACATTTGTGAGGTACTATTTCAATCAACAATTGCGTAATCCAGCCTATATAAAAAAAAAACAAAATCCCCTGGCACCAGCAATGAATGAAAATATGGTAATCCTAAAGAATGAGATTGATATTAAATGGGTAAGAGTCAAACTATCATCATCACCATCATCATCACCATCATCATTATATCAGCCAATAGACGTTCACTGCTGGACATAGGCCTCCTCCAAATATGGCCACCTTGTGCGGTCATGTGCCTTACTCATCCATCGGTAACCAGGTCGTCGCCATCGGTCCACTGTATGCGAGGTCTCCCCGCCCTTCTTATTAAACTATGAACCGAAAATAAGACAGCTTAAAGTTACATGAGTCGTTATTTAAATAGGTAATGGCACATGATTATGATTAGTATGTATCTACTTGTTTAGGTTTATTTACATATAAGTAATATAATAAATTTAAACCCTCTCTTTTCATTACTCTGTCTTTATATCATCCTAAAGTTGACTGGTAGAAAATCCCTTTGGATATAAGACCGTCATTGTGCATGAAGTCTTAAATAAATAAATCATACTCATGACCGGGATTTTTACGTATGTAGGCAATGGTGATAATAATAATAGTGCTCTGTGTTAGTATTTTGTTGTTTAAGTGGACTTTCATTGAGGTAGGTTTTCTAAAACGTTTTGTTTTTTGACGACTATAATTATGATACTTCACTTCGTTTAGATAAACTGCGCAATAACGTAATGTAAATTAAACCATCATTTAAAATATTAAATGCAAAAAAAAATTACATTTTTATCATAATTGAAACAAAAACAAATTAATAATCATTGTCATGTATAAAAGTACGTAGTAGCATTTTGTTTTAATTGCATATTTAATGTTTTAAATGAAAAAAATAAAGATAAATATTTCTTCAAAACATAATTAATTATGATTCATAGCATCTAACACTAAATTCTTATGTAAGTAAAATGATAATATTTGCCATAATAATAGTCATTTTACAAATTTGTTACAAGGTCTTACTAAAATTTTGTTATTATAAATAACAATAACAGTAATATTTTATTCATAATAACTAATCAATAACACGAAGGATTTTTAAGAATGATAAAATTAAATGCTACATGTAAGACAATTTAAGAAGTTACAATATGACGATAGCCGACTTAATCTATACGATGTAAGGCTTTTAAATAATTGAGCTTTAAAAAAAAAAAGGTTACGAAAATTATGACTACCTACGTGTTTTGCTAAAACATACCTACTAGATCTACTCCAACTATTTTTACTTAGACCAACCTTTTTTTTATCCTCTTTTTTAAATCAGTTATTGTTAATAATACCTATTATAGCAGCAGTCCTCAATATACTCTTTAGTGTCTGCCAACTTTAAGTCAGTTGATAAATAAACTGATACGGATTTTATAACAATACAAAAAAGTACCAAAACAAAAAAGTACCAAAAATGATCTCCTTATAGTGAGTTTAACTTTGGTGCGATAGATCAGTTTTTACTCATAATAATATAAATTTAACCACAAATCATAAATGCCATAAGATTTTCAAACGCACTTAAAGCACGAGACATGTTTATTAAACCACAATAGGGTAAGGTTGCGATCATTGGACTAGCGCTTTGTTTGGACCACTTCAATATTTCGCGATCTATTCATATTTGAACCCGATATTTGCATCGAAATGATAGCTTTACAACCCCCCACACCGCCCTCCAACCGCCAGTACCGCAGCAGGCAGCATGAGGGATGGACGTACTTTACTTTGTTTCTCGGACCTCGAATGTAATTTTTACGCGGCAAATAATAGCATGTAAGTACTGTTATATTAATTATTTTAATGTGATTTTTTTTACTAATATAGTACAGTAATTAGGAATACATACTATTATATATTTTTGTTGAGTAAAGTGGTACTTTTTTTTAATAAATATTTTAGTGGATGTTAGTGAGTTTCTATCAATGGACTGGCACGATGCTCTTTCATTGAACCGGTCCAATCATGGCAACTTCTATAATGTGTGTTATTTAAAAACACAAATCTTTTTATTTTAGCATCGCAAAAAGAGGAGGAAAGAGAGGCGAGTATGAAACTACCTTAGGGGAAAAAGAAGTTGGATTGAATGAAATAATCAGAATGTTTCGAGGGCCAAAGGCGACGTTAACAAGAAGATTTGACGTACCTGAAATATTTTTATGATTTTGCAAGCCAAATAAAGAAATATAATAAGAGTCGACTAATTAATGTAACTATCTATTTATTTTCGAAATAAAAATAAAAATATTTTACTTTATTAATTTTTTTACATGCACCTTGAATGGACCAGCCACCTATAAAGCCCTAAGTCCAATTATAGCAACTAAGTGGTCCGATGAAAGAGACGGTGGTTCAAACAAGGAAACCATTAGAAAGTTTTATTTTCTTCTTTTGTGACTATATACATAATAAAATTAACTTAATTGTGTTAGTTACCAATAATTGAATTTACAAATTACTCGTTTACACAGATTTTGTTTTATTTCATGCTCTATTTTAGATGCTAGGTCTGTTTAAAATTAAGTGGTCCTATAGTCGCAACCTTACCCTAATAATGGTATCATAATCTTATAAATGCTACTCATTTGATTCGAACTAGACAGATAATGTTACGGCTAATTAATGATCACATACCTGTCTTGCAAATTGGAATAACACGTTAGCAATATATCCTCCTCATAAAAATGTGCGAGAATGATATTATTATTCTTACAACGATGATATTTTGTAACTAACTGATAGCTGATATACTAGTTATATATAAATAAACAGGAAAAATAATGGTTGAAGAAGCAAGGTAACGGAAAATATCGGAAGGAAAATATTTCATTATCTAGTGACATATAAGGGATAGAGAGGTTTCGCTATAAATAACTGTCATACATAACGTAATACGACGTTTTACATAGACCAATGTATTATTCTGTGTGTTTCCATTGTATATTCTCTTATTGATGAGGTGACGGAATTAAGAATTCAAGATGTCATAACTTTATCACCTACAAAAAAGTCGACTAAAAGACACAGTCATAATTAAATAAATAAATAAGTAATTCACGGACATGTCTACACAGCGCCATCTGTTCCCAAAGTAAGCTACGAGTAGGTCTAACCTGCTTGTGTTATGAGTAACAGAACAAATTTTTTTGTAAATACATAATACTTTATTAAACATAGAAACACTCAGACCAATGCAAATAATCATGTTCATGCACACAAATATTTGCATTGAGCGGGAATCGTACCCAAGGCCTCTGCGTTGCAGTCATGTTATACAACCACTACGCCACAGAGGTCGTCAAAATTAAAGAAAATTTGTCATATAATTCAATAGCAGCTAATGAATGTTAGCTGCTATTGAATTCACTATTTTAGTCTTTCTACTTTTTGTGGACTCCATTAATTGATAAAAACGTTTAAACTCCATTCCTATCTTGTTTAGTCTCTATAAATTTATTAAGTACTTCATTTATATCTACATAAATAACGCGTAGTATTTTTGTTTTTGCTAAGCAATTGTCATTATAAAATAACCCATTCATAAAGGTTCTTTAGAAATAAGTAGAATAATTGTTTTTTTGTGTCATTGTAATGTATGTAAACAATATTGTATTATGATTACAACAATTAAGTTATATTATGCATAGGTACAATAACTCACACTTTTCTTCCCATGAACGCTTAAATACCTACAAGCCGGCACTCCGCAAATCACTTTTCGTTCGCTACACACCAAAGGTTTCGCTTTAGCCTTTTAGCTTTAGGTATGGGGTAATTATTCTAACTATTGTATTAGTTATCATTATGCTAACTTAACACAGGCCGAAGAAGATTAAAATAGAAAAATAATGTCTTAACACCCACTAAAGAACGTGTCTAAACTATCAAAGAATAATAATTAATAAATAATAATCCTCACACATTCATCAACGTCATCTAGTCCCAAGCTAAGAAGAGCTTGTACAATGGGTACTAGACAACGTATAAGCATACTTAAATACACTTTTTTTGTAAATACATACAAATTATACATAGAAACACTCAGACCAATGCAAACAATCATGTTCATGTAAACAAAGATTTGCATTGAGCGGGAATCGAACCCGATAACTAACTCTGCGTAGCAGTCATGTTATATACTCTACCTAGTGGTTATATAATATGACTGCTACGCAGAGGTCTCGGGTTCGCCACAGAGGTCGTCATAATTAGTTATAGATTTACTCGTAGTCGCGAAAGTGTAATGGTAATCATCTAATTACTTTTGCATAGATGCATACTTACAAGGACTGGCTAAGCACGTGTGTTGATTCTTATAAGTACGTACTTATGCAATGTTTGCACGTGCAATTAGTTTAATGAAGACGTGAGATGTAAACTCATTGAAAAGCAAGTACGTAGAGTTTTTTTAACATCGTTAATGACATTAATGACGCTAAAAAATCCGACGCAGAGATCTCAAATTGATGCAAGTGCATGAACATGAATGTTTGGATTTGTGTGTTTAGTTGTGTATGTATTTACAAAAATAAATATAAATAAATATGTTTATCAGTTCTTTAGTAGGTAATATTATGTTGATCAGTTCTTTAGTACAAGTTTTGCTTATCTTGATAGTTTACTGAATGTTTGAGGAAAATTATGTTTAATAAAATGATAACATGGTCAAGGGATTTTTCTTTAGTGGCTACTTTTTTTCTCTCATGTTTTAATCTACTATCTCTTGCCTGCTATTATTACAAGATCGTTGATCTACCTCACGAGGGGTTTCCCAATACGCGGTTGCTATAATTATAATTAAAATTCAAGTTACTTCTGGTAGGTGTAAACTAAACGATGAATATTGATAGTTCCCTTCTTAACGTGTTTATCTTTATAGAAGTTAATACTTTTTTAATGTTCATTGTTTATCTTTGTTTATTTTATTGTAACAAATTAGTTATTATTGCGATTTTAGTAAACAAATTACAAGTTCATTAAGATAAATCCTTTTTTGATATTTTGATATGATTTCTCACGCGCTACAACGACTAAAAATATGGTAAAGGTGGCGAAAAGTCGATCGATAAAGGAGCTTAAGGACGTTTCTTAAACTTGTCACCAAGTAAGGTTTGCAGGAGGTTTAGACCCACTTATAGATGCAATGTTTTCGGTACAAATCACTCAACACTGATTAAGTATTGTGTAAAGTCAAGCAGGGTTAGCAACCTAACCACTCTCTAGGATAGCAAGTTGATGTCACAGATTTTATCAGTGGATATTATCAATCAATATCATCATCTTAATATGCACCTGTGCGTTTGTTTGACAGTATCAACATTTTAAGTCGTAACTGATCTTATCTCCTTTAATACCTCTTTACCTACACGTGTCATAGTCAACATGTACCCTTAAGTGTCTCTACTAATACTATAGAGGTGAATGTTTGTTTGTTGTGTATACGTTACTACTGGACCGATATGAATAAGCTTTGATGTGTAATGTTTTCTGATAATGAAGAGTGTGATATAGGCTAGGGGCGATCCTACGGGACGGGAGACTTTGCATAAGACCCATAATCATGTCACTGGTCACAATGAGGAGACACAGGTACAACAGGGAACTTAGGCCCCTGTCGTGCCTACTGTGACCCTGATATGGGACTTTAAAAAGCCTACTATTATCGTCAACAGAACTAAATGGCCTGGAAAAATCACATTCCTTACACATTCATAAACAAGAGAATAAGGTGTATAGGATAGCGACACAGCTTTATTTCTGGTAAACAAAATTATTATAGTGTAGATATTCTTACAGTACCCGGCCGTTTAATATTACACATCTCACATATATTACACAGTAATTGACATCTACACGATCAGAACCACAGACTATAGCTAGTGTTGAATATGATAAGACGAGTGCTTTACACATACTTAGATTTATAACACTTATTATAACTTCTCCGTAGTTATTTTGATTACCTAGTATTAACAAGGATTAAGACATTATCTTTACAAGGTCTGCTATTGAAGTTATCAAGAATAATACAGAGTTTCTATTTATAATATGTTTAGTAAAATTTAACACTCGTTATTAGGCTCCTGTTTCTTCATAAATGGTATCTTAATACAGGCCTTTCTGGTAATGCAAAGATGAAAAATGAAAAATGAAAAATGTTTTTATTGTATCTCATAAAATGCATACATAAATGAACTGAGACTACCCCAGTAAGTTATGAGTATACTTGTATTGGGGTTGTCTCGCAAACTTTCAGTCCGTTACAGAGAATACATTAGAAAAATAAGGTACAATACTAACTTATATTAAATTAATAAGTGTTAAGTCTAAAAATATACTAAATTAAACTTTTTTTTTTTTTTTTTTACATACATTAAATTTCGTTAAGTATACTACAAAGTTAATTTGATCGTTTTTATATAAGTGTGTTGAGTGTATGTTTGTGTATGATTATAAGTGAATGTAGTGTATGGTGTGATTATGCATGTGTGTGTTTTTATATGTAAGAGTATGATATATGGGTATGTGTGATTATTCAACAAATTCTAATTATCAAGCTTTCTGTTTCCTCATACGTTAATGATTTTAACCACCCTGTTATGCATTTTTTGGACTCGTATAATAGCATAGGAAAAATGTTTAGCTTACGATTTATTAGATTATAGATGTAGGTGGATTGTGTGGCGTATTGTCTTTGTGCAAAAGCAGTACGCACTGTAGGTGAGTAGGCCACTATATCTTTTCGCCTTTTATTTTGTGTATCTCTATTGTAAATTAAAGATTTGTGTCGCGTTAGAGTTATATTTAAAAGGTACAGTTTTCTGACGGTCAGTAAATCACTCATGTGGTATAAATTTTCAGTGGGGTATCTATAAGGCTTGAGGTACATGACTTTTATCAGAGATCTCTGTGCTCTTTCTACTTCAAGCATTTTCATTTTTGTGGCACCCCCCCAAATAGGTATGCAGTATGTTATTACCGATTGTGCAAGTGCCACATATATTTTATTTAGGAGTTCTACGGTCATTACATGTCGAAGGGTTTTAAAAACATAAATTCAAAAAATAACATTCTCTGTGTTGGCTAGACAAGTTTTCTTAAAGCATCTTTGGATAATTTTGAAAGGAGTTTTGTGCTTTAAATTTGGAATTATGAGAAACATACGGTACTAATGAAAGAATAGTATAGTTATATTTCTATACTCACTTTAGTTTTTATGTATTGCAATGTTTTTTCGCAGCTACACTTTATTAGTGAACTGTTTACTCGGTATGAGGAAAAGTGGTATTCTTTTACAACTATGTATATTGTTATAAGTTTGCAATTCGAGAACTTTTCTATGGATTTTATTCTTGCCCAACTGCAGTAGCCAAAGTTTCTCGTCAACAGCTGTTTATCCTTGTTAATCTCTTGTATAGAATAATATTACATGAGTATGTTATGTTTACTATATATACGAAAACTAAAAACCTTATGTTTAATAGTAGCATACACTGTACAATGTACCTTTTTTAAAACTTAGGAAACGGAAAAATTAAAAGTGTTAAAAACAACAAAGTCTGTACGTACCTACTACTTATAAAATTATTTTACTCGTAATCTTTTCAAGAGCCATTCTATTTACTTAAACAATAAAGCAAACATGAGTGCGAACATAATAAAATATGTTTTACTGTTGTTACTATATGAGTAAGTGTAAGGATAGAAGTGGTAATGATTTGCGGTTTTATCTTTTAATAAAAAATTTCAAGCGTCGAGTAAAGTTAAAAAGAGTTGCCTATTACATTAGTGTCCTTCCAAAAGCTTAAAAACTTAGAAAAAATACCCCTAAAAGTACATAAAATGCAGGTTAAAGTATGGATAACAATTTCAAAAGTATAAAAAAAAATTAAGCTTTAACTAATTTTTACTTGAATGTTGGGTTTCATTGTAATAAGTCTTTACATTACCGTATGCTAATAACACTTTGTATGTAATTGTTATTCAAACAGCAAATGTTCTGGTTTTTAGTTTACGTTAAATATACGTAAAAGTTATGAATTATTAATGTACTAATATTATAACAGCTGAAGGCTCTTTTATAGTTTTAAGACGATTAATATGAAATTGATTTTTTGATTAATCACGATATTTTGGCAGCTGCATTGGGTCAAGTACATTTATTAAAATAATTAGTCTCGATGCAGCTACAACTTTTGCATACCTTAATTGAAGACTGTATACATAGGTATATGTACACCGTAGAATAGGGTTACTTTAATAAGCAGGGGCTACATTGATCACTCATTGTTCTCTGAATGTGCTAAGAGAAGGATGACCGTTTTGTGGTATAAGCCATTGTCCCATGTATGGCGTGCCTCATTTACACGAAAATAACACTATAATATAGAAAATTGAGCGATCAATGTTACCCCACGAGATCAAAGTAACCCCAGTTTACCGGTAGTTTTCCACTCTCTTGGTAACTGAATCAATAGACGTTGAATTTCGATTTTAAAGTAGGTTATATTCAAACATTTAACCGAAAATATAAGATAATATACTTTCCACAGAATAAGTCTTTTCAGTTTGTAGGCGAATTACATGTCGGTTAGTAGGCGAAGAAAAGATAGTACACACTAGAAAAGACTGTTATGAGTTTACATTGTAACATAACAGTCATAACAATTTGTCCAACCAAAGTCTTATGAAAACCAAAGTCTTATGATCTCGAAGTATATTCCTAAGAGCTTACTAAGACAATAAACAACCATTAAAACGACTCGAGAACTGTTTCACTTATCAAAAGATTGCGATCTAAAATGTTTATTCTTCATAAAATTATAATTAATTACAGAGTGGTTTCAAAACACCATAATTTAACAACACCATTTTTTAACACAGAGTTAAATATCAACTTTTTTATAATACGTGTACAATGTTATACCATCCGGTTGTCGATAAGGTAAAAAGTATCCTAAAGCTAGATTTATTAAAATGGCGCCAACAAAAGAGGAAGCACGGTACAATATCTGGTAATGACGTCGAGGCCTTTATATCTCTATCTAAAAGGAAGCAAGGAAAACCGTAGGATAAAATAAATAAAAAAGATTCCGAGCATTTAATAAGTGAAGAATGGACGGCATTTTTGAAGGTTAAAGGAAAATTGTACTTTTTTTTTGTAAATACTTTTTGCGAGGAACTTTGAATTTTGTTTTTTTTTTAATTTCGCTAATGCATTTACTTAAATTGAATAAACTTTGTGGTATTTAAAAGGTAATATAAGGTAAATAAAATATTTAGGTTCCTCTGATTTGCTTAATCTCATAAGGAGAATAATTCAATACCTTGTAATTGTGTTGGAAAGTAAGTGAAATTTACTTTAAGGCATTTAAGAACAAAATTGTAATAAAGTAATAAATTAAAAATATGTAAAGTAACATTTTTTTAACTATCATAAAAATGTAATATATTTTTGTTAAAAGACTTGGGTCAATGTGACATTCTAAAACACATGTCAACAAAAAAAACACATAAATGTTTATAAAAGATTCCTAAATCCGGTATGAAATCTATCAAATATGTTAAAAAACATAATATTTATGAATGCACATTATTTACATATCGATTCATAAATCTAATCAAGGTCGAAGCGTATTTCAATTAAGAGCCATGTTTGAAATTTATAAAGAATTTAAGTAAAGTATCATAATAAATAATAATGTGTTATGAAAGCATTTTATTAAAATTATTAATTTCATTCACTTACTTAAATGCAATAAATACATGAATTTTATGTTATTTACACATCAATTACTCTTCCAACTTAGAACATGACCTACAGATAAAGCTCGATTTACACATCGACAAGTACAGTAGCAAGTTAAATAGTATGTTGTTAATTAAGTTGATTTAAATAGATCTCCATCCTATTTTTTGGCGAGTTAAGTATGAAGTAGCCCCCTCTCTCGCGTCTCGCTAACTTAACTCGGGCTTAACTCAGTGATCAGACGCCAGACGGGCTAGTGCTGGGTTTAAAGACAACTTTTCCATCTTTGCAAAAGATATTCGTTGTTAAGTAAAATTTCCTTTAAGCACACTTCCAGAATGAGATAATATAGCAAATACACATTGATACGACGTGAACTACGGAAACAATGTAAGTAGTGCACGTGGAATGGATTTAATATAGCGTGATAAGTTAAGTATTGTAAAACAAGTATTACTCGTACATACATACATAAACTCACGCTTTATCCCGTCCAGGGTAGGCAGAGACGACAGAACGCCACTTGTCACAATCCTGGCAAACAGATTGGGCCTCATCCACTCCTCCTCCCATAACTGAATAAGGTCAGTTATTACTCGTATTTGAAATTAGTTCTTTATCAAGTGTATAAGTAATCAATGGATGCTACACTTTAGTAAGGTCTTGTAGAGGTTGACGTCACAAGTATAACGAAAGCAGGAAAAGTGCTCGAGGCTAACAAGTGACGAAGCTCACATACAAAATAGTTCGATTGATTCACTCACAGAACAGAAAAGCTTTACTTTTATACTTTTACGGCACTTGTACACGCTAAGAAAATTTGCCGTGTCTACGCCAGACAAGACAAATCTTCGTGTAGACGTCAAGAATTTTGTCTTTTTCGTACACGAAAACTTTTCTTGTCTTCCGCAGACAAGACAATTCGAAACGCGTACACGCCAGGATTTTTCGTACAGTCGTCAGACGGGCGTAGGGCGCGCAAGTAATAACAAGTGTGATAATCAGTGTGAGTTTCCTTTAGTAAAAATGTTAACTAGAAAGCAAACAAGTATGATACCCTACTACACCGCTCCCCGCCCCTCCGCAACAACGTTCGCCGTGTCTTGTCTTGCGCAGACAAGAAAATTTTCTTATGCATCGCCGGCGCTGTGTACACAGGTCGTGCTTAGAAACGACACGAATTCTTGCGTAGGCCCGGCGATTTTTCTTACCGTGTACAAGCGCCGTTATGCTGAGTTATTTTGTTAACCGTGTGGTGACGGAGTAAGAATACAATATGTCACCACCCCATCGCATCCCATAGATGTCGTAAAAACCGACTAAGGGACTATCCGTGAATATTATCTTTACGAAATAAAAAGAAGGAAAACTTGAAATTAAAGCCTGTACCAATCCGTCTGGCCAGCGGGGTATTAGCAGGCCAAGTATTCCTCCGTCATGGAAGTAGGCCCGTCTCTGCAGTGGGACTTTAATGGGCTGTTATGATGATTTTGATTTTGTTAACACAGTAGAATCTTGAGATAAGTAAAAGATTTGTTAATTATTAACTAAAGATAATAATAAAATAGCTGTAGCTATGGCAAATATAACATAGAAAAGTTTGATAACACGAAAAAATACATTAGAAAAAGCAACATAGCATTTGATTTTATCTTTAACCATAGTAATTAAGTAGAACCTTTTAGACCTCATCGTCGCAGTCCAACTTCATTACATACCTTTTTATTTCACCGTAATACACTCATTGCGTTAAATAACAAAATATAATTATCTTAGATAAGAGAGGCTTTTATGTCCAGCTTAGGATGTACGAATTTTGTTTTAAGTATTTACTTATAAACCATTAAATGTTATCTAATTAGATACTGTGTACTTATCTTAATAGTCCGCTAACACTTTTTCATGATAATTTGATGACAGTCATTTATTTCTCCTAGTAAGTCTATAATAATTACTTAACTGTAGGTATACTTCACGAGTACATTATTGTTTTTTCTCTTTTACTTATGGCCTCATAAACATAGTTACATATTTGCCAGTGTCAAGTGTGTCAATATATTACATTCAGTAAGAGTAAGTTTACACATAAAAAAAAACACGATGCTTAACTTTTCATTGTCGTCCAGAGAGTTCACCACATTGTCGCCCAGTACATTATTGTACTTAAACTATGTAAATAGCCAAACATTTTACAAATAAAATGTCACTGATTCTTAAACACGTAACAGTGTAGTTTCATAGCAGTTAATATTTTACTATTTATAATTTGATAATGTACTCTACTTATAAAATGTGCTGAACCATGAATGTTACTATTAGGCAATTAACCTTCTAATAGACGTTTTTGACCTTCGTGAAGTTATTAAATTGACAACATTATTTTTTAAGATCTCTTAAAAGGTTGACAGTCTCACAAAATTAGGTCAATTATGTGTACATTAAACACTTAACTAACTGTGACTTAAGAGAACTGAAAAAAGAGGAAGTGATAGATTCTTGTAATTAAGAAAGTTTTTGGCAACATGTTCACAAAGTGTTCAAGCCCTTATTTGGTTAATAAAGATTTAAAGTAAGTTTTACAAAATAAATAAAATAAATAAACAAATATTCCTCATACATTCACACAACGCCATCTAGTCCCAAATTAAGCAAAGCTTGTACTATGTAAATACATTCATAATACATAGAAAACACCCAGACCAATGCAAACAATAAATGACTTAAGATCTTCTTAATTCTTGAATTTGCGGCAACTTGGCCTGGCCTTACAGGTAAAATGTGCTAGCTATCATGCCTAGTTTAGAACCAATGATGCAGAGTTTATCACCAACACATTACGATCTTATAAATAACAAAATATGTATAGTTACTACTAACAAAATATGTATACTTACTATACATATAACAAAATATGTATAGTATAAGGTTTTAGCTTTGCTCGTCTAATTAACAATCATTTTTATCAACATTTATTAGCCATATCGATGAGTAACATGTGATAATATGATTGATATTAAGAAATGGATGTTATAATGTTTACCCGGGCGGTGTAGCCATTATTCTTTATAGTTATAATTCGTACCTTAAGACATTTTTAAGTTTGTTTCCCTTCCCACAGAAAAAAAAAATTAACATAAAACTGCTGTATCAAAAATTACAACAACGTTTATTTGTTGATATTATTGAAAGTACGTACCAGTAGTAGAAGTATATAGATACTTAACCTTCATGCTATTACTAACTCGTTGCAATCAAACCTTGAATGTAACAATATTGATTTTAATTACTTTCCTTATGCACGTTACTTATTATTAATAAATATTTAAGGAAACAATAATATTTAATAAGCAATTATTGGACACCGATGGATGAGGGAGGCACAGGATCGCGGTAGGTGGAGGCCTTTGGCCAGCAGAGGACGTCCATAGATGGATGGGACCAAATTGTAATTCTAAAGTTTAACATAATATTATAAAGTGTTACAACTCACTATTTTTAAGTAGTTTATGCATAGTATCTTTAAACCAATAAGGTTTTATTTGTTTATACAATTGGAAAGTCTTAGAATTGTAAGCCGATGTTGGCGGACAAAAAAAAAGCTAGTACTAACAGCCTTTGCCACTATCTTTTTTTTACTTCTTTTATCATTAAATTTGTCCAAACTCCCCTTCAGTAATAATAATAATACGGACGAAAAGTCTGCCTAGATTTTATACTATAGGCATCAATCAATCAATCAATCAATCAATCAATCAATCAATCAATCAATCAACTAGCCTATTGCAGTCCACTGCTGGACATAGGCCTCTCCCAATACGCGCCACAGAACACGGTCCTGCGCTTTACGCATCCAGTCCGACCCAGAGACCTTTTTGAGGTCGATCTAGCTGGAGACACAATATAGGCATGCGTATTCATAATTATTACTGTATTGATGAACATCCTTTTTACTTAAATTTATTATAAACATAGTAATAAAACTAGACAAATACTGGTTTATTAAAATTTTAAACTTGTTTCACATTCTCTATTGATGATACTAATAACCAGGTTCTTATGTCTAAATGCTACTTGTTTATAATATGATAAACAAAACCTTTGTCGCCATGACGGTTTTATAAAAATTATAGTTTTTAATAATGTTTGTAAAATAATAATTATTAATACTAACTTGACATTTCATGAGATAAAATATAACTTGTTTTATGCCTACTTGTCGCTTATCTAATCTGCTCATGGATGTAGACCGTGTGTCTCACCTGGTTTTGAAAGATCAAGGCAGCATAATATTTTAGACGTGTTTTTGACGAAGGGAAAGAGGAAGTCACTTACAGGGGTACAAGTAATATTATACCTTATGTGGGTGACCTTAATTATGAACTTGCTTTAGCAGGACATTAGGTGATAGAGAGTTATGTCACGGGTTAAATTGACTTGATCTTATGCAAATAAAATCAGTTCTGAATTCGTGATTTTATACAAATTGTTTATCTTATCATCATCATAACAGCCCATAAATGTCCCACTGCAGAGACATGCCTCCTCCCGTGACTGAGGGATACTTGGCCTTCTAATACTACGCTGGTCAAACGGATTGGTATAGGGTTTAATTTCAAGTTTTCCTTCTTTTTATTACGTAAAGATAATATGCACGTATATTCCCTTAGTCGGTTTTTACGACACCCATGGGATGAGATCGGGTGGTGACACACTGTATTCTTACTCCGTCAACACACGGAGAAATCGTTTATCTATCTAATTATATTATTGTCCTGCTTGCAGCACATTCAGATTCCAACACAATGCAGATGAAATTTACAACAACTGCTAACACCGCGCCACCAAAACACTCATAATCGTATAATTCCACTAACAATGATTCATCATTGTATGATCTATCTATAAGAGAAAAACTTGAAAGGTTTCGGAATACTCTATCTTCAAAAGTAATGCACGTATTGAAAAATTCTTAGAATTTTGATTATTTTCAATTTGATGTTATCAGGAGATTTTAGTCTTTACGGTAAAAACATGTTAATTTATACTGCAAAACAAAATATACTAACATAGTGCAATTTCTCTTTCCAAATTTGTTATAAAATTAATTGAATAAGAAATAAGAAAGGTGATTCAACAGGGGAAAATCAATTAAAAATGTCTTAATAAAATGTGTAAACAACATTATCTTCAGTGAATCAAACATTGCATTTATGCAAAGTTAACCAATAAAATAATTATTATAGAATCCGGTTATTTCATTACAATTGTTGGTGCGAAAATAATGGTGCGTAATTATCTATGCGAAACGAATGCGTTTATATCGTATTCGTTAAGAAATTATTGAACTAACAGCCTATCTTAACCAATTGGTTTTTATTTTATTTTCAATAATAAAGCCTTTTTGCATTTCGTAAATAGGTATCCTATGAGCAAAATACCAGAGTTGTGTCGAAAACAGTTTATAAAAATCAAGTATGTAATAGGTCTTTACCTATGAAATTGCCATTTTTTTCGCTGCAGTCTTTAGCCTCTATTTTCTTTTAAAACAGAGATTGCTTGTATAATTTTTGTAATTTGGTAAATTCAGGACATTACCAACATGTAACAAAAGATAATAAAAAAAAAAATATTATTTGTATTAGTAATAATCCTGTAAATATGGGTCCAATTAAAACCAGCGGATTTTACCATTTAAACAAATGCTACTTCTTCCCTTATACTTATTTATTTCCTTATGATTAAAATGCTATAAGTTAGCTAAGATGTGCGCTATTACTTATACCAAATTTCATTCTATCAAGTTTAATAATTAATGAAAAAAACTAAGAAAACGTTAGTATGAAAAATCAAACTTCGCATAAAATCTCCATACAAATCGGCAATTTCATAGGTAAAGACCTAATATTTATTGATTTTAGTGTTGCAACTACGTAAAAACCTAAACCAGTGGCGCGGTTTAGTGGTTTAGTTTACCTTCATCATATCAGTCAATTGATGTTTACTTTTGGACATAGACCCCCTTCAAGTATTACCACTTTATGTGGCACTACACCGTGCTCATCCATCGGTTTCCCGCCAATAAAAATTCCCGCGTGTAAAATTTTAATATCAAATACCGTTACAGAAATATGAGTTTGTTGGTACCTAATCTGTTAACTATCTTTTAATTAAATTGCTTACATCAATATATATTTAAAACTAAACGTTTAGTTAAAATAAAAATAAATAGATGTAACTTTATTTATAGAAAATCTGCAATTTTCAAGGTTATTGATAATTTTCCTTCTTGGTATAGATATACACGTATATATGTAAATATTATTTAAACAAAGCGAATCCTGATGCGGTAGATTTGTTTAGGTATAAATATTAATAAGCACTTGTGTTAAAAATGATGTCAGTCTGTGACTTGATTTATTTTATGTGATAAAAATTAAATATTATACATAAATAACATACCTACTTACCTGTTTTAAACAAATAAATTAAATATTTTTAGTATAAAGATAGGACATTAATCGATGACCTGGATAGCATCCTGGTCATGTTTGTAATAACGAGTTTATAATGTATGTTTAATACAGGCGTACTTTACTTTAAACACACAAAATATATTAAAGTTATTCTTTAATCAATCACGATTACTTAAGTATTATTTCAATTTCAAGCCTCAAAAATTACTCAACTTAAAAGCCATTAAAAAAATGTATAACATTGAATTAGAACAATCCTATTACTTACTCAACATCCTCTTAAAATAGAAACAAAGTTATGACAAATTGAAAACATTCTATTTTAAAATTGAACAAAATTATACATACTCGTAGTAGTGATATGTAATATGTATAATTTTGCGACACGGTGTAGTTGAATGCTGCCGAAAAAGATCATTTGTTTTGAAGTCAAGCGTAATAAAAGTTACAACCTAATTTAAATATTATATAACAACTTAGAAATATAAATAATTCATGATGGTCGTCTCCACAGCAGCGCGTAAATATCCAATGTAAACGATTAGAACTCGTGTTTAATTTATTACACAGTAGCCTGGTGCCTGCGACTTCGTCGGCCTATTTAGGACAATTCGGTATGTAAAGTAAAAGTTTACCTATGTCGAATCCAAAACCATTTAGAGATTGTAGATCGGTAAGGAATAAAATCATATTTTAAGCGCAAAAAACCGCAAGATTGTGTTTATTTTTACAATTATACATCAATTACTTTGTCTTTTATTTGACGTCTAAATGACGTCATGCACCCGGCTCAACAGAAATTTGTTTCTGCTTTCATTGCTCAAGTAATTCGGCCGTACGCATGACATGAAAATTAAAATATTTATTAAAAATAAACTATAGGTAGGAAAGCAAAAATACTCAAATTGGTTGTTTATAAAAAATAAACCTGTAAAATATAAATATAAAAAATACCAAAAAAAGACTTTACATACCGAATTCACACAACAATATTTACTTATATTTAAATCATTTCAACAAACTACTCCCGAAGGATTGTGTTTTTTTAATAAACATAGATTATATTTAGTACTTTTTTTATAATATTTAGACGAACAAAGCTATTCAAATACTAGTAGTTAATTAATTAAATACGACATCTGGGTAAGTAAGTATTGCGAAGAACGTAATAACGTCGTTTTGGCGCAAAGCCTGACAAAACTACATCGATTTAATGTTTAGTGGAAACTCGAACAAGGTTCCGATGCAAGTTGTCGCTATATTAGATTTTATAATATTACGTAGCGCAAAGAAAGGTTGGCATTGGCCTGCATTGACGGTCGAGGTCAAAGATTATGTACAAAGATGAAATCTTTTCTACAAATATTTATTAACTTCTTCTGTACGTTACAGTTTTATACTCGTAATAATACGCACATACTCGTAGTTTAAAGTTTATTTAAGAGCGTTTATAGGGCTCACTAGCGCCGCCAATTGAAAAAAATTATAAATCGCAAATAGGATAAAAAAAGTAAAATGTTCATAACAAAGTCTTGAGAAAAGGCAATAAAGTATTTGTATAATACACTCTCAACACTTTAAATGTTTTTCAATTAAATAAATATTGCATTATAAACAAAAACGGCCGTTTTCTTTTCGAATGCGAAATTTAACTAATTGAAAAACATTTAAAGTGTTGAGAGTATGTTAAACGAATACTTTATTGCTTTTTCTCAAGACTTTGTTATCAATATTTAACATTATTTATCCTATTTGCGAGTTATGATTTTTTTTCTATTGTTGGCGCTAGTGAGCCACGTAAAGGCCCTTAATTGCAGTTTATAGTAATAACAATGGAGAGCTCATTAAGGATTATACCACTGCTCTTAGTCGTATGTACTCGTATCAACATTACTTATTGTTGTGATAAAATAAATAAGATTATTCTTCAATGCGTAAGCTGTACACCGAATGGGTCAGTACTATAACTTTGAGTTGACTATGATAAGTTAACAATTTTATCCAAAATTAACTAACTGAAATCATAAAATACATAGTCTGTAACAAATACCTATAATTGACACAATTTTCAATTAAGAAACACTAGTAAAGAGTTCTTATATTTATCAGTTCTTATATATATCATTCAATCAATTAACTAGCCTATACGACAGGCTAGTTAATGTTGACATAGGCCTCTCCCAACACGCGCCACAGAACACGTTGTAATGTGTTACTATAAATTAATTCAATGATCTTATAATTAGAGTTATTAAATTTATATGAGCAGTTGCTCTTGGCACTAAAATCTATATAAATTTAATTATTCATTAGGTATTATTTCAATAAGTATATAAATAGATACCTACCAATAAATTAATGTTTTTATTGATATAGAGATATTTAAATAAATTGAAGTTTTGTTTATTAGTTTTGGGAAATGTGTTTACGGATTTATTAAATCCGGCTTACTATTATAAATAATGGAGGCAACAATAAAATGTTTCGTAAATAATATAACAGAATATTCCTCTGACATTCACACAACGCAATCTAGTCCCAAAATAAATGGTAGAAAAAAGCGAAATAGAAATCTATAGGTACAGTCGGGGTATTTGCCGCTCGACCACCCTTAGGCGAGAATCGCTTGGCACGCGGCGCATGCGATACGTGGCACGCCCACGTATCGCATGCGCCGCGTGCCAAGCGATTCTCGCCTAAGGGTGGTCGAGCGGCAAATACCCCGACCGTACACGTCAAATTAAAGTATCTTTAAAAGAATAAATCGATGCGAATAAATTTTATTCGCATCGATTTATTCTTTTTTACGTTAATATCATAACATTTTTTGCGAACAACTGTTTTGTGAAACAATCTCGCTGCGACGATATTTCCGACTTGGGGAGCTTCAAGAACTCCCGTTTACCCCCTTTTTAAAGGTCGGCAACGCATCTGTGATTCCTCTGGTGTTGCGGGTGTCCATGGGCGGCGGTGATCACTTACCATCAGGTGACCTGCTGGCTCGTTTGCCTCCTATTACATAAAAAATATATATATGGTTCGTTGAAAGAAAAGTGTAGGAGATTAACTTTACCTTAATTAATTTCTCTAACCTTTTTTTTACTTCTAACCTTATTCAATAAATGAACATTCAGCAGTGGGATATTAATGGGCTGCTTAAGAGGTTTTATTATAAGTCAACGAATATATATTTCTGTAAGTAAAGTATTATTAACAGGTCATAAAAATGTTAACTTTCATTCCTCAAGTCGACCTTGAAATGAATCCTTTCTTTATTTTGTAGTAAAATGAGAAAGGAAAAGATGTTGAATTATGATTATGTTTTACGTTTACAATATTGTAGGTACATTACGTAATTTTCCTTAACACTTTTAATATTTAAATGTATTTCCCAACCTCTTGTAACACCAAGATTAGGTATCGTTTTTTTTAATCATGCATATTTTAGCTTAGGGAAAATGCAGTAATTTCGGATGGTTATTCCCCGCTTAAGTATGCCTACTTTTTGATTATACAATGTAATTTGTTCAGGTTTATCCTTTTGAAGTTTTGTTTTTATTAATTAAAGCTTTGTTTATATTATATTTATAAAAATGGGTTAAATCTCACATGAGTCACAACTTGATGAGTACGTACACTTCCTCGTTAGATAGAAGACAATATTTTTCAAACAATAGGAACCGTTCGTAAATATAGAAAATAATATTTGTAAAGCGATTTGAAAACGTAATTTTGCCAACCACATAGAGCGACTTCGTATTTTTTATTTAGTACTAATTGATTAACTAAATTAATAAGCCCAAATTAAAAATACATTTATAAAAATGATTAAATACAATATCTATTTATAGTCTAATACATTGGCAGAAAGCATTCAATGTCACAGATTTATTGAGCTGATACAATTTTCGTACTGAAGCTTTCTCGGAATTGGTTGAATCTTTATAAATGCGATTACGCGTAATCACTTGTAATGTAAATAAGCTAATATAACTGAATAAATTTTTAAAATGAATTATTCTTTAACTTATTTATTTTACTCGTAAAATGTATTTATTCTACTATACTAGCGCCATTGCTGTGTTTAATTATAATTACGCTGCCTATTAAGTATGCTCTCATTGAAATAGGTAAAATAAACAATATTATCTGCGTATAACACTGTTTTTATTGTGTAGGTCATTTACAAGTGTCAGATAGTTGTATAGCTTTTATACGACAATACTTACATTATTTTAAAAAAATAATCAAGGATAAGAAAATAATGGCAGCGAATAACGATGATGGTAAAGTGATGATTCATTGAGATTGTTGCTACCTTCGTGTTGGTATATAATGTTCTTAACAATGTTGTGCTCATCTGTACCAACTCTACCTTAACTTGTCAATAAGAACCTCACAAGACAAAACATGCGGTTTAAGAAAAGACGCCATCTTAGCAAAGATTCAAACCTTCTTTACTATTACTAGATAATTAAAAATATAAATAAATCTTCATCTACATATACCCAATGTTTAGATAACTTTTACAACATCTGAAGAGATAAAGATAGTGTCTGGTTGTTATCAGATAAGTTGGCGGTAGGAGGTAAGATTTACTTCGAGATATAATACAGTCGAGTACAAAAGTAGTTTAGCACTTGAATGTGCAATTTGAACAATGAAATGTTTTTGTATGTACTTATTGCCATGATAAATTGATTTCTTGATCTCGATGTTTGCTCATGGCAACATTTCTCATGGTAAAAAAATATGAATACAAAATATCACTACCTAGCCTAAAAAGCCGACTTAAAAATACAACAAGAATAATTATATTTTAATGCTTGGCCAGTGGCCATGGCAATAATTAGTAGTTCGAATTTTTATCATTTCATTAAAGGTGCCTAGGGCGATACACAGAAAATAATCAGATTTAAAACCTGCTACAAGATTCCAGGTTTTGCGTTGGTTTATTAAGATTGTCATAACAAATTTTGTAGCTAACTGTACCTTACTGACGTGTACCAGTTAGTATGCACGTACCTATTGATGTATTTAATCATCCTTTATCTTGTACGCCTTGTAGGTATCATCAATTCTTATGAATCGAGTATTTTGTATTCTTAGTCACCATGATAATAATGAAAAAGATGACAAAGCCTAGTTTTGTAAATAATCTAATAAAATTAATAATAAAATAATAAATAAATATGTTATATTATAATAACAACAGATTGAATATTCTAAATAAGTAATAGTAAAAATATTTTTCGCCATTTGACACACATTTTTTGAATTTGGCGTTGTGTGAATGTGCGAGGATTATTTATTTACCGAAATTTAGTAGACCTTGTACTAGGGGTACTAGACAACACCTAAAATAGTTATATATATTTTTTAATGTGACAAGACAGAGAATAACTATACTTATTAGGCAAAAACCTAATCAAAATCCACATCCTTTTAGGAATTATTCCTCTGTACTTTAAATTCGAAGCGAACCTAAAATCTTTTATATTAAGTACTTGTCATTTATTGTTTCATAAACTGATATAAAAACACACTTATAACAATTTTTAAACACTGGTATTTTTTATTACTATGTATAAGTATTTACCAAGACTACTAAGGGAAAGTTGTACGTGATATTATTATTTTTTCGTAAATAATAGACGGAAAACTTGACGTAAAACCCTTTTACCTATCTGTACGGCTAGCATGATACTAGTAGGACAAATTTATCTCCGTTACTGGTAGAGGCTCGTCCTTGTAGTAGAACATTAATGGGCTGTTACCTAATACACATTTGATCTATCCTCAAGTAAGTTATAATATTAGTGTACTTAAAAGTATTCACAGGTAACGTTCTAAAAAAAAATGTACGCAGCCTTGCAAAGGCCTCTTTTGACAAATGAGCAATGACCACCTTTTTAAACAAGTAGTACTACTGTGAAGGGTACTTAACCATGACATAGATGCTTATAAATACTATTTTCAAGATGAGTTGAAGTAGCAGGCCTGAAGCTTCCATAAACCAATAATACACTTAAGTTTTTGGCTCTGTTATCAAACAATAACATTACTAACACAAATAAACTTTATGTTTTTCGAGATAATGCGAGCAACTCATAATCAACACGCAAGTTTAGGTAGTCAAATTACTTTGACATTAGAGAAACTAACAAATTTGATAAATTATTACCGGTTTGAAGACATAATATTATAATTTACTAAATTATTATATATCTAAATAGGTAATTAGGGTTGCCTGTTTTAATAAATTGTTAAATATTATTTTAGATATTTTATATTTAAAAAAAAAACAATTAATAGTGATTCCTTAGTTGTTTTAATTATTTATCTAATTTATATCAGCTTTACAAGCTACAGTGTTTTATTCAAACTTCATAGCATATTGTTTATTATACTAATAATATTAATAAAAAATATTTCTCACACTTACACATCATACATACATCACTATTGTGTAAAGAAGACACCCCAGCCGATGCAAGCATTCATGTTCATGTACACAAAGAAAACATGTTTTGTACATTCGATAACACTCATTTATACTAATTAGAATTAGAATGGCCTGATATAATGCCATAAATTAATCAATTTAGAAGTAAAGCTACGAAATACATATGTTTTTAAAATGAAGTTATTTTTTAATTTATTTATTTATTTATTTTATTTATACAATGGTTCTTCACAGCTGACAATAATAATTTACAATATAGAAATTAAAAACAATACGCCAATTATGAAGCACACTTATAAATTAATTACAATACAGAGTAGACATTTTATATAAAGCTATTATATTATTAAAATTATGTTAATTGGATATTGGTAATAGTATACTTATTTACGATATATGTGTATATGTGAGTGTGTGTGTAAGTGTTTGTGTATGTATGTATGTCTGTTTGTGGAAGGACAAAGAAATTAGTGCGCTATTTGTTTCACCGTTTTTGGTCGAGTATTTGCAGCATATTCGTTCTGTAAGAATTACGCGGAGTGTTGAAAGGGTCCAAAGAGGAAAACTTTTCATTATATATGTTCGGTAATCGGACGAAAGGTGACATTTTCTTATATTTGCTTAAAGCTGTCGGTACGGTCAATAGGGGAGTGTGTCTTGTTCGTCTGGAAGGCACATTAAACCCTATTTCCTCCAGCAGAGGAGTGCAGTCAAGCTTATTATTAAATATGTCGTACAGAAGAAGCATATCCGCCATCTGACGTCTTTCTTCCAATGTATTCAGTCTGTGACTACGACAGGATTCCTCATACGAATCATTTACTTGTTGTGTTTTGTAGTTTAAATGTTTAATAAATTTTTTTTGAATGTTTTCTATTTGATTTATGTGTATATTAAAAAACGGTCTCCAAATTACACTAGCGAATTCCAAAACGCTTCTCACATAGCTAAAATATAACACCTTGCAACACTGCGGATCCCTAAAAGCGCTACCATTTCGTATGACAAACCCAAGGGACCTGTAAGCTTTACTAATTATTGCTTCTATATGATTAGTAAAAGTGAATTTATTGTCGAGTATTACCCCCAAATCTCTGACCTCTGACTTTCTCGGCACTTCTTCATTTGCTAAAGTGTAAATGTAGGTGATAGGTTCTTTTTTCCTACTAAAACTTATTACTGAGCATTTAGATGTGTTTACTTGTATCTTATTACTAGTGTAATAGTCAGTAAGTCTGTTTAAATCTGATTGGAGAAGTAAACAATCCTCAGGGCGTTCGATTTTTAAGTAGATTTTTTTGTCATCTGCGTACAAAAGGTGTTGAGAGTTTTGAAAACACTCTGGAAGATCATGCAAATAAATATTGTAGAGCAAAGGTGATAGTAATGATCCCTGGGGCACACCGGAAGTGACATTTACAAGGTCAGATCTGCATCCGCCTATCACCACTGCCTGTCGTCTATTTCTTAGGTATGACTCTAGCCAACGAAGTAAATTACCCTTTATTCCTACAGCGTTTAGTTTCGAAATCAGGATAGAATAATTCACACGATCAAACGCTTTTTCAAAATCAGTATATATAACGTCAATTTGAGCGTTTGGCATATGTTTCATTATATAAGTACTTAATTCTAATAGATTTGTACACACCGTACGGTTTTTTACAAAGCCGTGCTGCGAAGTCGGTATACAGTGCTGCGCGGTGTTATAAACGTAATCGTATACAACCTTTTCCAACATTTTTCCAAATATATTAAGTAACGAAATGGCTCTATAATTGCATATATCTGTTTTAGTACCTTTTTTATATATTGGGACAATTTGAGCATCTTTCCATCGTCTAGGAAAAACACCGACATTTAAAGACTTTTGAAATATTATTTGTAAAGGTATAGTTAAACTCACCTCACACTTCTTAATAAAAACAGCTGGTAAACCGTCCGAGCCAGCGCCATTTTTGATGTTCAGTTTGCTGAAAATATTTTTTAGGATCTTATTAGTTACTGTTATAGAGTGAACAATGTTTGTGTGATGAGACTCTGGGAAAATTACATTATTCTCGGTGGGGAGGGCTGGTTGGAAGACGCTATGGAAATACTGGTTAAACCCGTTGCAAATGTCCTCGCAGTTAGAAAGAGTATTACCATTATATTTCATGTGACTTGGGTAACCAGACGCTTGACGTTTATTTTTAATGTAGGTCCAAAATTCCCGAGGCGAGTTTTTTATTTCTTTCTCACATCTAGCGGTATGTTTTGCATAACAGTCGCTTTGTAGGTTTTTAATTCTTTTTCTTAATAAAGAAAATTCGGCGTAATCGCGAGGATTTTTATACCTTTTCCATTTATTGTGTACTTTAGATTTTTCTTTAATAGCATTAATTAACGAAGAAGAATACCATTTAGGATATCTAAACCTGCCATTCACCCTTACCGAAGGCACATATTTATCAATAACCGAGTCCAATTTTAAATACATACAGTCCACCATCTCATCGACACACCGTTTTGAATTTAAACAGTCATTCCAATCTACCTCACATAACTCCTTATTTATTTGAAAGTAATCGGCTTTAAAAAATCGTTTTATTAACCGTGATCGAGACGTAATTGGTTTGTATGTGTAACTATTTATACTTATTTCAATCGGTATATGATATCGGTCAATATCTACGAGTGAAAACTCGCTTTGTTTACATTCTAATGAGATATTAGATATAACTAGATCCAACACGTTTCCACAATAATTAGGTATTAGATTGTATTGAGTCATACCTAAAAAGTCTAGACAATTAAGAAACTCGTTTGTCGCTATGCACAATTTCGTATTCGAAGTATTTTTAATGACATGACCGTATCTTGTCCAATTTACAAGCGGTAGATTAAAGTCTCCTATTATTAAAAAAGAATCATGAGGGCAGGAAGCGTGAAAAGACTCCAAAGTGTTCCTAAAATTAAAATTTAAATGAAGCATCACGATTGTGCAAATAAATAATATAGTATAACAGCCCGTTAATGTCGCACTGCAGGAACGGGCCACCTCCCATGTCGGAGGCATACTTGGCCTACTACTGGCTGCTAAAAATGCTGGCCAGACGGATTGGTATAGGGTTTAATTTCAAGTTTTCCTTCTTTCTATGTAAAGGTAATATTCACAGATAGTCACTTAGTCGGTGACTACGACACCCATGGGATGAGATGGGGTGGTGACATATTGTATTCTTACTCCGTCACCACACTGAGAGTGCAAATAAATTATTTGCTTATTATTGTATCGTGTTTATACCAAATTATATGAGAGTCAACCCTAAGCCCATTGCATCCCATAAATAATAATTATAAGCAAACATAATGGTTTGTATGTCTAAGAATCTGTATAATTCTAAACGGGTTTTCAAAACACGAAATTATGGTTTCGCTTACACGTAAGGCGTATAAACTTTACACAAACAATGTTTTATAAAAAAATAGCACATTTTCAAATCGTGGCATGTTTTTTAAAATTTAAGTCTCTAAGAGTATTGTGGAAATAAAAGAAATAAAATATAAATATAATAGAATAGAAATTCAAATGTTTTTTACTCATTTGTTTTTTTTGTTAATAATACCCTAAATTTCGTTAAAACTTAGATAAAATATACAATTCTATGACTTGGCATTCATTGGCAACTTGAAACTAACCCTCATTATTATGAAGCAGTAATATTTACTACACAGTCACACAACTCTACCTAATCCGAAACTAAGCAGCGACAACTTTGCGATGTGCGGGGATCGAATCCACTACTTTTGAGTATCATAAATGTATTAAAAAACTTATAACCTCTAGGTAGTTGTTATAAGTGGTCTATAGGTAGAAATTATTATCAACAATGGAAGATTGAAATACTTAAGATAAATTCTGTGTTCGCAGCAAAACCTTCAAAGTTATGATAGTTTATTATTAATAATTTTGATAAATCTAAAACTTACCCAAGTAACACAGAAAGCATTTTAACAAGCAACAAGTGAACTTATATAGAGCTTAAGACCCGTACAAACTCTTATATAAGTTCACCGAGCGTCTTGAAGCTGAACAATGGCATTTGAAAATCATTGTAATGCTTTACGCTGTATAACAGTTGGATAATGGCATATCAGAATGCTTTTGTAAAACCTTTAGCTATTTTTAGTGCTTTTGGTTCTACAAAGACATTTTAAAGTAGTTAATAAGTGCTTGAAGCTGTTTTACAGCACAAACGTGAACCACTATAATGCCATGTAAATCCGATATCCAGCTTTAAGCTGTTTTTTGTGCCTTTTGCTGTGTAAAAGCACTTGTAAGGGGTAAGTAAAAGCTTAATGCTGCTGAACAGCATAAATGTGAATCAATATAATGCTTGCATTTTAAAGGAAGAACTGAGTGCTGTTGTATAGCTAATAGCTCTTTAAACAATCACACGTGAGTAGTTGTAATGCTGGTGGCATTAATTGGGCTCACCGGGCTGCTTAAGGCTGACCACCATTTTGTAAATATTTTATAACCAAAAAATATTTTCTTTCGGATCTATTTATAAAAGAAATTGTCATTTAAAATATTTATATAACTTAATTTAATACAGTACAAGCAAAACTATGATTGTATTTATTCAAAACTTATTCTGTACTAGGAATACACATTTGTTTTGGTTTTACACACATCATTTTTATAAAACATTTTGTATGAAAACCACAAAATATCGAAGGCGCGTGAAAATTTTCAATGAAACTTATATAAACAAGTACAGTAAACTACACTGCGCAGTAATATTTGAAGGCAAGAAATAACAAACGAGTCAAAAACTTATCCGATAAATTTGTTTTGATGCAAATTATAATATGGCGTCACTCACTGTTTTATTTTGACCGTCTTTACTTATTCTTTTTTTGATTGTAATAATTTACACGCAATAATATAAAGTTTCCTAAGTGTGAACACTTAAATTGCTCCAATAATTCTTTTAGCACATTTAAATGCTAGTCTAATGCTTTTGTAATGCCGTTGGCATCTTCACTATCAATAATTTTGCTATTATAATGCTTCTGTAATGCAATAGGCTATCTCATTGACCATTTTAATGCTTTCTTAATGCGATTGGCAATATTATTGACCAAAATGATGCTTCTTTAATCCGATTGACTTCTTTCTTGACCATAATAATGCTAATATAATGCGCCAGTAATGCTATTAACCAGCTACTGTGAACCTATATACGGCATAAAGCTGTATAATTTGTGCCCAAATAAGCATTACAGTAGCCATATAAACGTTTACAATGCGACTATAAAACTAACTCAAAATGCTAAAAGGATACAAGAATACTCTTATTCGGCCCTTATAATGCTTTGATGTGTTACTTGGGTAAGGATCATTTACAAAATCAACAAAATTCTAGCCTTGACTCACATAGTAAAAAAGCAATCAGTTATTAAAGCTATAGTTGAACGATTATAATGCTATTCGATGAGATTGATTATAAAAAAACTTGACCCCAATACACAAGTACCTACGTTCTAGTACATTAAACATTTTTTTTGCATTGGTTGTGAACATAGTTTGAAGTAGGCTTATGTTACGTAAGTAAAGGAAGGGTTTTTTCCGTTGGAGATTAGCGATCTACCTCAATAGATATGTACTTGAGCGATCTAAATAATAAGTAAGTATATAACTATAATATTCCTCAAATAGTTACACACAATATTCTAACTATTTCCAAAGTAAGTAGAGGTAGTACTATAGATTGTGACTAGAACATCATCTATACTTAATATTATAAAGAGGTAAAGTTTGTGTGTTTGTGACGTTGTAGGGGGTAATCCCTGGATCTACTGAACCTATTTAGTATCATCATCATAACAGCCCATTAATGTCCCACTGCAGGGACGGGCCTCCTCCAGTGACGGAGGGATACTTGGCCTAACTAATACCACGCTGGCCAGACGGATTGGTATAGGGTTTAATTTCAAGTTTTCCTTCTTTTTATTACGTAAAGATAATATTCACGGATAGTCCCTTAGTCGGTTTTTACGACACCCATGGGATGAGATGGGGTGGTGACATATTGTATTCTTACTCCGTCACCACACGGAGAATTAAACGGAGAACTATTTAGTATTAACCTAACCTATTTAGTAGTATATATGTTACAGCCAAAGTAATAAATATGAATAATATACATAATAACTAGCCGTTATGTATAATGGCTACTCAATTTAGATAAAGTGATAAATGTCGCAGAATTAATCACATTAACTAGCCATTATAAATAATATCTTCAAAGACTCAGATAATGTAATAAAACAAGTAGGTAAAGCTTACTAGATTATATTTATAATTTATATGATACGGAGCGGTTGATTTATCTGTGGTTACTATTTATATAAGGATGTATTTACTATAATATACTCTTCTCTTGTCTTTACCTATAATACTTGTGTATCATAAAATAGGATACTATAATTGTTTAAACATCCTATTTTTTCTTGCTATAAAGGAATATGTCCTAAAATAAATTATTAAGGCAAAAGTCAGAAACAGTTGGTTAGGTTAGGTTAGTATGGTGACTAAAGAAGACTAGAATATAGTAATACTTAATGAAGGTAATAATTAGTTGGTTATACCGTATTTATTACTTTGACTAACTTTGATCAGCTATTATAAATAATATCTAGATGAAGTGATTAATTTATCACATTGTCTAGTTAATTTGGATATTATTTATAATGACCAGTCCTTATGTATAGTATCTATTTAATTACTTTGGCTGTAACATATATAGTATCACGCTCTGACTAATAGGAGCGGAACAGTAATGAAATATGTTTGAAAAAGTGACGCGTTTTTTTCGCCGCCTACCGAAGTGGGCACGGGTCAGCTAGTAAATAATATACTTATATACTCTTTGTTTATCTAACTTACAGGCCATTAAAAACAATCATGTCAACTAAATGTACCAAAGGTTTAAATAGTATACCTCTTTTGAATGGCCATATTGTCAATAGTAACAAATAATATAATTATGTAAGGAATTACAATAACATCATCTTAAGCTACACAATAACTTAGACAGTAACCAACAGAGAATAAAGAATAGAAATAAATTATTGAATTGTTAAGATGGAAATGCAGATTGCGTGACTTAATGGTTACTAATTAATTTAAAATAGTTGTATAATAAATTGAAATTAATTATAAAAAACCAATAATGTGCGTACAATTCCTGAATAACTGGGGTTTTTTGCAGAAAAATAATTGAAAGGGGACAAATGACAAATATTTATTAGTAGATTACATAATTTTTTTTTAAAAGACAACTCCCGCACTAGGGATCATGCCCTGTGTCGCGGGGACTTTTACAAACATCAATTAACGGACACATAGAAAACCCAGACTCAGGACGATAATTTGTGGATCTCACAAATTATTGTCCTGCGTGGGGATCGAACCCACAACCTCATGCGCGGCAGCCGCTGGCTCTACCGGCGCGCCACCGAGGTCGTCACTAATATTTGTATACACATAATATTTGTATAATGCTAACAAATACAAAACTATATTATTTTGTTAGTTTAATTTGCTGCTTGTATAAAATTTCTGCAACATTACATTCATTATGTTATATTACGGTAAATTCGATTGTTATAACTGCACTTATAGTAATTTCACATGACAATTTTACAAAGGAATTTAACATGCCTTACATTTAAAATGTGAAACGTATTTTCTGCGTAAATAATATTACACTTTTAACAGTTTGCACGACATATTCTAGTAAAAATGTGTTTGTTCTCAATTTTGTAATGTAAATTTATCATTTGTAATTCACTATCCTTCTTATACATTATATCAATACAAACATTCTTAATAACAATTAGAAGCGAATTCTTCAACTATTGTTTATATTTATTTACGTAGATAAATGTCACATCAAGAACTGTTTTTACTTCAGTATTTATCTTAAACTCAGAGAGATAAAAGCATCGGTTGTCTTTAAAAGACTTGCTCAATTCAATTTATATCTTTTTCAGATTAAATTATAGTGTTGGAAGGTTTCAAGAAACGCAGATATGGTACAAACATGGAGGACTACATTAGCAAAGCGTAAGTTTTTTAATTAATTTAATGATCCTTTATTTTAATTAGGAATTTATGTAGTAATCGTAATTAGGATTTTAATCCTGAACATACATATGTGGACGGATAGAAGGGAAGAGGACGACCAAAGAAACGATGGATGGATTATGTCAAAGACGATATGGCTGCGAAGAGTGTTACTTGTGAGATGACGTCCGCTAGGAAAGTTTGGAAGAAGAAGACATGCTGCGCGACCCCAAATAAAATTGGGATAAAGGCAGGGGAATCATGAATCCTTATTACAAATTTGCTTTTGAATGACCTTGTAATAATATTGTACCACAATGACGATTTAAGTGAAAATACATGTAAAGTAAAAATTCACTATTATTAGATGAAAATCACTATTCAGTAACTTATAATAATACTGTGCGTTATTATGGTTAACTAAGTTCGTTAAACTTTAACTTTTTTCTTGAATGTATAAATAAGCAAATATTTATCTGTACAAATTGCGCAGTAAAACATTTTTCTATAAATCTAAAGAAACTTTAAGTTACGTTTGTATGCTTGATTGTTTCGAATAAAAAAAAAACAAAAAAAAAATCCAAAAAAGTCTCAGTTGCATATTTTGCTTCTGTTTACTTTGTTAATCAGAGTGACGACGGTATAAAATTACACATTTTTTATTTTTGACAAAATTGAGTAACATTTTAAAAGTATACATTTTTATTTGTAAACTGGCTTAAGTATGTAAAATGTATTAGGTGTGACCTTGTTAATGACTTGTATCATTCTTATGTGTAGTTACTTGTATTAGTACCCAACTACTATTTATTACAAAAATGTTTTTTCCAAGTCAAAGTCAATGGACATTAAACTTTTCGTACTAGTGTTTATTACATTGTCACGATCAATTGGTTTTTTTTCAGTAGGTACATTAGCCGCTAGATAAAGTTTATATTTATTACAAATTTTATTGTAACATTCCTCGTTGGTTTTCAATTTTTTGGCTAATTAAGGTGTTTAAAAAAATTAGACCTATGGGCTGCTACAGACAACGCAGTTGCCGAGGCCGAATTCTGTACCGGCACTGTCTGAATTTTGCCAACCGACACGAAGAAGAACAATAGTTCGAGATGTATCAGTTTTCACAGTACACACAAATTAATTTTCCAAGCGTTGTGTATGTTTATCAGTAAAACCGACTCACCCTTTCTAAGAAAGCAGCTCAACATTCTATATTAGATTGAGATAAATGATTATGAATCCTACTTTCGCTCTAACGTTCAAAGAAAGTATTGTTCTATAACTAGTCCTCCCATGTAATCAATAATATACTCGTACTTACTACATATTCTACTACATGAGAATATTTTTTCTCAGTGTTCCTAATTCCTCAGCGGTATGTACTGGGCATCATGGGCTTGCTGGCTGTTTGCAATGCCTATACCATGAGAGTGTGCCTTAACCTCGCCGTGACACAGATGGTCAATAATACGAAACATGAGTCGTCGCATTTTGATCCAGACGCTTGCCCTGATGATGACCATCTTATCGGAAATGGGACGGTAGCGTTGAAACCTGTAAGTATTTTATACGTACTCCTTTTGTTTATATTTAAATGTATACTAGCCTAAATGCTACTAAGTTTATTATAATGTATGTGATGGAATTTATATTTTTTAATCTTTGTATCCGTGTGGTACGGATTGAGAAGACAATTTGTTACCAGCATACCTAACATCATGGGTGTCGTAAAACTCGACAAAGCAGAAGGAAAGCAAAACAACGCAAAATTTTCACACGCTAAGCCATTGACAAAATCAAACAGTATGGCATTTTCAAAATTAAATATTTTGCAATAGCATAAACATACTGATATTCAGATCAATCGCAAGACTCGAGAGCTTGTTGATCCAATAAACCAGTGGAATCCCCTTATCATTATATCAATCTCCGCATGAACACTATAAAACGTTTTAAGTGGGATGTTATTGTTTAAACTAAAGATAAATAAGTTTAAAACTATTTTATTATAAATATAATAACAGGTATATAACATGAATTAATGCCAAATTTTACAGTACCTAATGATATTCATTTTTTTTAAGATTTAAAAAAAATAAAATTTTTTTTTATCTTGTTTTGGGAGTCAACAAAATACAGTAATAAAAATTATTATACCTATTTGTTACCAAAATAGTAAGTTACTGCTAAATAAATTTAAGGTAGATAATAAATCTAAAATAAACAACTAAATAAAAATAGATTTCTGTTTCCTAAAATAATATTCTACTTCTTAGGATTTCACAAGCATACAAATCATTTTCCTGCTAATTTGTTGCTCAAATATTGTGTATATACTCGTATAATATGTAAATAATATGATCACAGTACTCGTGCGTGTGAAATTAGCTACCTTTCAACTTTAACATATTTTAATTATTATAATTCGCTTTTATCCAGAGCTCATCACATTGAGTTAATATTCAAAATGACAATATGATATTCTACGTAATTTGTTTAATAACTGTAGCTACTCTACATATCTCTTTTTTCGTATCTATGATACCTATAATGTACCAAATTATACTAAAAGCCATAATGGTCAATATGATACGTTATTATACTCCTGTCTTGTTTTACCTTATGGTAATAAAATTAAACACTTTTATTTTATGTATTCAAATAATTTTGTAAGTAATATAATTTTATGTCAATTTCAGCACGCAATATTCGACTGGTCAGAATCAACTCAAGGGTTAATACTTAGCGCTTTTTACTACGGATATGCAATAACTCATGTTCCCGGCGGCTATTTGGCTGAAAGATATGGAGGGAAATGGACTCTCGGTATTGGACTTTTAAGTACAGCTATATTTACATTGATGACACCGTTCGTTGTAAAAGCTGGAGGTGCTACTTGGCTGTTTATACTTCGTGTTTTACAAGGAATGGGCGAGGTAAGTTATATGAAGTTAACCCCCGGTTTTCGAATGACATCAAGTAAAACTCAACTAATCAAGTGCCAAAACTGTCATTCTAGTTCCTGAAAATGATAGTTTTGATACTTGATTAGTCATTCGGAAACCGGGAGTTAGTCATAAGAAATGTGTACCTATGCCATATTTATGTAGCAATGTGTGAATCGATTTGGAATATTTTCACACTGAAGTGCATCACGGTTGAAAACACTAGACATTTTGTGTATCAATGTAGTGCACTTTCATAATGACGTCAGTTGCGTTTCAGTAGGTACGAGAGCTATCGTTCATCGCTATTTTAAACTAATATTTAGTATCACAGGCGAAAAAAAAGGCTGCGTTTTTATGTTTAAATTATTATTTAAAAAATAATTTAAAAAAAAGTTACATTCACAATTTATCATTTAAATACATTGTTAAATATAACATGAATACAGTCTTAAAGCACGTTACTTCAATATTATGTCTACAATAACAGACAAGACAGAATGTACTACACAAATACAGCAAATACTTTGTGAAATATTAGAGTACCAAAGAAGAACAATGCATTACAATGACAATAGATCAAGACAAGTCTTTAGCTCGACTACTTTACCTTATAATTTAAGATTACCGTGTGAAGGTAACTATAGTGATTGTATTGTTTGTAAATGAAGTGATTAGGTAAATCAACGTGGTCTGGTAAATTTAGTAAAAAAACAACTATTTGTAATTTGTAAATAGTTAAAGTATGAGTCACGAAACATTAATTATGAGGTAAATTTAAAAACAGCTTGAATATACAAAATGGACTTTATATTTAAATTATTAATGCAAAATAGTATTTATTTATAAATTAATAATTAAGACTGGGTGCTTAATGATAAGTGTTAACAAAATGGTTATTTTTAATTATACAATGATACTATTAATAGGATGTACCTACCTATTCTGCGTATAAAATAATATATTTTCTTAAAATCGTATTGTTTAAAAAGTAACATCTTAAAATTAAGCTATATATTACTTCGATATTTTCCTCGACTGTAACAATTATTCTACCACAAATAAAAAAATACTATGCAACCCTATTGGGTTATAGGGTTTAAGTTCACTAACGCTCTCCCGGGACATTGTGTTTCCTTAGTGTGTAACTAAACGAAAAATAAAACAAGGAAAGTAATATAGAAATATAATTCCGTGCTCTTTCTTTATATTAATTAATTTAAAAAAACATACAATGTAGGGGTAGGCAGAAACTATACTGAGTGCCATGTATTACGGCTCTTACAAACCTGATTTGTTTTGTTTACATTTTTACACATCTTCATACAAGCCCCTCTTTTCCGAGTACTTACCTGCCATACTATTTTTACAGAAAAAAATGTAATTTATTGTTTACAAAATGAGTTTACGTAACTATTGTACTTTATAATACAACTATGTTGCACTTCACTTAATATGGTTTCGTTCTACTTATTTCTTAATCAATGTGTAGCTAATTGATTTCCTCTAAGATATAATACTGATTATAATATTAATGTATATGTATTGCTTTTTAAATTGAAATTGTACAACAGACCATGACAATGACCACTATCACCAGTTGGTCGACATTATGCGCCATTTAATTTTCCCCGCTTGAAGTTGTTGCAAATGGATCTGCAGATATCATTTTTGGAACTACGAGTAAATAGCGGAGAGCGTGAAGAATAGGTGTTTTCTTAGTTACTTTACCTGCTTGTTTGAACGTCTTTGAAAGCTAAATTCAGTCATTACTACTTACAACTAAGTAATTTAAACAAGATATGTTTTAAACTAATCATTATAGAGCTTAAAGAATGCGCAGAAATAAAACGGCAATTTCATAGGTAAAGACCTTAATATACAGCCAAAACTTATAATTCTTTTGTAATGAATCTAATGCATTTATATATACCTAAATTAAATTATATTTATTATTTCGATAACTTTAGAATATAATAGGTATTTTTATCTAAATATCAAATTAATTACCAATCAATGTTAATAAGTTTTATGTAGGTATTTAGCCTTGTCATTATTATGGCGGTCTTTATCCTCTCACAAAGAACGCAAGGTTTTTAGTGCCTTTTTTAATTAATTGTTTCAGAAATATAATTGTGAGTGCATAAATTAAATAAAAGATGTAATATTAGTTGCTTAAATAGCGTTTATTAATCAATTACGTGTTTCCATGGTCAGTACATAATCCATTCAGACGACCTGGTTGGTACATGGAATCCTAAATGCTTAATTAATAAATAACTCTAAGTCGTATGATAGTAGACTAGCAACTAGCCCCGGCTCCGCACAAGCATCTACTACAGAATGTCCTTAAACAACATTTAAGTACAGCTTCATTAGACAATTACATTAGAAATCTCTAAATGTATTTGGGTTTCTCTACTATATTATGCATGTATTATACATATAAACCTTCCTCTTGAATCACTCTATCTATTAAAAAACCGCATCAAAATCCGTTGCGTAGTTTTAAAGAAATAAGCATACAAAGGGACATAAGGACAGAAAAAGCAACTTTATTTGATACTATGTATAGATAACGGAATTCCTAAAGACATTTAATATACATCTAGCTAGCCGCTGAGACCGAACATAGTTTCTATTTTCCACTTACCTTCCATATCAGTAGTGTCAGGTAGACTGCTTGCTTATGTGCCACCTTAAAAAAACAATTATCTGATATAATTTATGGTTAACTAATGTTTGTCATAATTTTAAATGCCGTAATTTCATAAATATGCCATAATATATATATAAGACATAACGCCAAATAAGCTCGACGGAGAAGAATAAGCTCCTCCGTCCGATCTCCTACTTTAGCGTGGTTTATTAAATGAACCTAACCTATCCAAGTCAGATTGCCCTTAGCCGGAGTGTTTACCATTTGTGTTATGGCAAATGAATATTATGACCGAGGACGAATTATGGAAAACAAGAGAATACCATAACTTATGAGTGTATGTGATTGTAGCTAGAGCTATTCTTAATAATGTCTCGTAAGTGTAATAGAAATAAAATAATTTTCCAAGCCGCAAATGAACTTGCATGAATAGACAATAATAATAATAATAGTAAACTACCTAATAACCGTTTATAGTTGTAATTTAGTCTCATGGTTAAGGTTTTCATATTGTAAGGAAGTTTAAAAGTAAGTAGATAAAATATATGATTTAGGTTATGTTCTGTTCTTTACTGGATGCGGAAGGCACAGGACCGAGTTCTAAGGCGCGTGTTGGGAGAGGCCACTGCTGGCAGTAGACTGCAATAGGGTAGTTGATTGATTTGATTGAAGGTTATGTTACTCTACGTAATAGTGCTAATATACACAGTGTTGTTAATTCTTTATCAATCAACATTATTAACAACGTTTGACAAAAAATGGGCTACTCTACCAGATAATCAACGGACAATGACGGGTGAAAAGGAAAAAAAAGATAGAAGTAGAAGTACGGTACGGAGGTAAGGTAGAAGGCTTAAAATGTAACTGTGAAGGTCTGATTTGACAAAATATAATTATATTATGAGGACTTAACTAACTCGTCTTATTTACAAAAGTAGCATAGGGGTACTAAGACATAAAAGAAACTCAAAAGATCGAAATTGTTTAATGAACATTGGCTGCACCCTTAACTAGATTGTTTATATAAAATGAAACAAAACACACAAGACATGAGCTAAGCTAACGTCCTCTGTGGCGCATTCAGTATGTCACATGGGTGCTACGCAGAGGTCTAGTGTTCGATTCCCGTTCAATGCAAATCTTTGTGTGCATGAACATGATTGTTTGCTTTGGTCTGAGTGTTTTCTATGTATGTATTTACAAAAAAATAATATTTAAGTATGTTTATCCGTTGTCTACTACCCATAGTACAAGCTTTGCTTGGTTTGGGACTAGATGGCGTTGTATGAATGTGTGAGGATTATTTGTTTATTTATAATTAAGTATTCGCAGTCTGTTATCAATAACTTCTCTGTTTCAGGGACCTACAATGCCTGCTCTTATGATAGTTCTAGCTCGTTGGGTTCCTCCTCACGAACGTTCAAGACAAGGTGCGTTAGTATTTGGCGGTGCCCAGATTGGTAACATCTTTGGTTCCTTTATGTCTGGATTCCTAATGGCTGGAAATGGAGACTGGGCCAATGTATTCTATTTCTTTGGATGCTTCGGTATTCTCTGGTTTGTTTTTTGGGTAAGTTTTAATTACTTTTATTCTTTTTAATTTAAGTATATTTATGTCATAGCAATACTCGCCAGTGTGTAAAGAGCAATAATGCCACTAAAACCTGTTTACTTTTAAATGTTTAAATACCAAGTAATGGTACTACCATTAGTATGGTTGGTCAGTGTAATGGTTAAAAGCAATTGATTCCACTTACTACGTAATTATGGGTACTTAAACTAAAGCTGTAGAGCTTGTTATTCAAGTTATAGTTAGACCTAGATAGATTAGAAAACTTCACATAAAAATAGTAGTACAATGTACTTGGTAAATAAAGATATAATTTTATTAAAAAATTGTGCTTTATTAAAAAAAAAAAGTTTATGTTACTATCATTACACATTCGTAACACGAACAACGCCATCTATGCCAAAAATTAAGAAACAAATATTTTTCAGTGCATACTACAAGTTTTATTTTAGTAAAATATACCAATCATATCCAGTTACACATAATAATAATAATAAATGTTGTTAGAAAGGCAAATTCTGATATAGAGTATCATTATTTATCGTTATAGTTATCACCATTACGCCATTTATTTGATTGCTTAGTAGATGCTAATAACATTAAATAAGTGTAATACCTGTAACTAAGATTATCGTTTTGCCATTTTCAGAGCCTCCTTTGCTACAGTACACCTAATACACATCCTTACATATCTGAAGAAGAACTCACATACCTCAACGAAACGGTCACAAGTGCAGACACCAAGAGCGTTAGAGACCCAGTGCCATGGAAAGCTATTGTCAGATCAGTTCCTGTGTGGGCACTCTTGTTTGCTGCAGTAAGTTTAGTTTATTTTCTAATGTTAGAAAAACAAAAGGAACAAGGTAACTTTAAAATAGGAAAGAGATATAAACCTATTCATTAATGAAACACGAAAGTTTTAAAGACCTGTCGATAGTATGACGTTTTGTTATATGGGAGACTAGCTGACCCGTGCCCACTTCGTTGGGCGGCCAAGAAAACGCGTCCCTTTCTTAAACATATTTCATTACTGCGCTACTTCTATTAGTCATACCGTGATACTATATACCCTATGACACTCCCCGATAAATGGACTTTAACACAATTATTTTTTTTAAATCGGTTCAGTAGATCCAGAGATTACCCCATACAACGTCACAAACACACAAACTTTACCTCTTTATAATATTATACAATATAGATTAGCTAACTAGAAAAATTGCTCACTAGACTTTTTGCTTTGTTTGAAGTTTTGATACTAACTTTTTAATTCAACTCAATTCGTTTATTTCATTAAACCTAGCTTACATAGTTGTTACGTTTATACACAAATAGCTGTTCTACTACATTGATTTACACTCTACTATGATAATTTTGAAAAGTTGATTTGTATTTTTGTTTAAAAGTATGTGTTCCCCGCTTTCAAATAAATAATATCAAAACGTTTTATATTACATTTAAACACTACAATATTGCCTTCAGTACCTAGTTTAATATTCCAAGAGTTGTTAATAGACAACGAGGCATCAACTTAAGTGTAAATAATATATTAGAAAATCACTTTACTTATTAGGATTAGCGATAAATTACTACAAAACTCCTTATACATAAACCGCAGATAAATTGAGCTTGCAAAATACATCTTTACAGGTTATTATACAACATAGTATTAGACGAAAATGAGTTAATTTCTGACTATTTTAATTTATATTTTAATTTATATTTTTATAAAAAAAATATAAATTAAAATACTAAAGATTTGTATTACTTTTATTATTGCCAAAGACAGATTAATAGATTAGACAGATAGAGACAAAAACATATTAAAAATTATACAAGATATCAAAAGTAACATGTTCAAAATAATCATAGTAAATTTTTTAGCAATGCATTGCATTATATTTATTACAGGCACTTTAGAAATAAATAAAATAAAATAAATATTTACGGACATCTCTACACAGCGCTATCTGTTTCCAAAGTAAGCTAGGCTTAACTTGCTTGTGTTATTGGTAACAGAACAATAACGAATATTAATATTTATACTTTTTTTTGTAAATCTATGTATTTACAAAAAGAAAAGTAAAAAAATATTATACATAGAAACACTCAGACCAATGCAATCATGTTCATGCACACAAATATTTGCATTGAGTGGGAATCGAGCCCGAGACCTCTGCGTAGCAGTCATGTTATATAACCACTACGCCACAGAGGTCGTCAAATTATATATTTAATGTACTCGTATTATAATTTCCATTGCTTTTCATTTCCAGGTTGGCCACGACTGGGGTTATTACACCATGGTGACCGATCTCCCCAAGTACATGACAGATGTATTGAAGTTCAACATAGCTGCTACAGGAACATTGACTGCGATACCATACTTAGCTATGTGGATAAGCTCCTTTGTTTTAGGATGGGTGTGCGATGTGTGTGTCAAAAGAAACTGGCATAGCATTAGGACTGGTAGAATAATTCATACTACAATAGGTAATTTACTTTTTTTCTGTATAATTTTAGTAGCTTTTGCCCGCGGCTTCGTTTACGTTAAATTCGGCGTAGCACAGTTCCGCTTTCCTGGACACAAGAAGAAAAAAAAAGTAGCCTATGATACTCTCCACCCCTTCAACTATCTCCGCTTAAAAAATCACGTCAATTCGTCGCTCCGTTTTGCAATGAAATAAAAGACAAACAGGCACACTTGCCCATTTATAATATTAGTATGGATAAGACTAAGCTCACTGTCAGGGCATACAAAATTTATTTATGAGTTTCATTGCACGCTGCTCTAATAAGGCACGCAATATTTACCTACACAAAATGTTTTACGTCTATATGTTTAACAAAAGACCTACTTGTATTTAATACTTATTTGTGTAAATAATAGATAGAATATTAAAATTTACTTTAATAACGAAGGAAAAAAATACCGCTATTGGATTATACTCGCAAGATTCGTATGTTTTTCTTCAAATCAGTATGAGCAAATCGACTTCTTCTACATTCGAAATAGGCAAGCGTGACGACCGTAACGATCAGGCGAGCGACTGGGTCTTATTATCTTTTATAAAAAAAAAAAGTGACTTCAATAAATAATTTACATACATAAACTCACGTTTTATTCCGTCTGGGGTAGGCAGATACGACAGAACGCCACTTAATTTTTTTTTTTTTATCCTGGCAAACATATTGGGCCTCGTCCTCATGCATAATAATTGAATAATTTAAAAATGTTATTTTACAACTTGTGCAATAAACTGACATGACAATTTGTTACAGCTGCTGCCGGACCTGCTGTGTGTATTATATTGGCATCGTACGCTGGTTGCGATCGATTTGCAGCCGTCGCTTACTTTATAGCCTCAATGGCTTTGATGGGAGGATTTTACAGTGGAATGAAGGTAATATTTATTACTTTATTAAATAAACAGTGACCAACTTATAGTCGAGAGAAAAGCCATTTTAATTGCTCTATGTTTGCATATTCTGCTCGGAGATCACTCACAATATATTCAAACCACATGACTGTGGTCTGATTAGCAAAATTATGTGACCTGTATAAAAACAACGAACATTAACTTGGCTAACCAGTGGAACGCTGTTGAGTTGGTACTAGGTTTTTTTCTTATTGAGCTTAAATAAGCAAGTAACTGTAAATGTGTTTATTTGGGATTAGTGAGCTTTTAATTATTATTAATTTTTTACAAGATTGTATAGTATTTAGTTACGATATTTTAATTTAGAATAAGATAAAACTTCACTATTGTATTAGGTGCAAACCTGTAAAGATAGTGTTAAGTATGAAATAAATAAATAAAAAAAAAAAAATAAAAAAAAAAAAAAAATTGCAGGTGATGTGTTAACTGCCACTCATGAATATTAGTAATTCCAGAGCTTAGTTTAGTAGTTTGTTTCTATTTCATATTCATGAAGTTTTTTGATACTTGGATTAGATGATGTGACTTTTTTATCGGAATTACGCCTAGTTACTTTTTACGCTATCCAAGAGTTGGTAATATTAAATTTGTATTCTCAGTCCGTGTCGCCACAAGAATAAAGACACAAAAATGTCACGTTTTAAATAAATTCATCTAAACCACATTGTAGCGGAATATATATCTGAACCAAAGGATAAATTCAGAGCACACTACCTTTGTAATAGATAACCAGATTCAAATACACAAAGAACAAAGACTTTGCAATGCAAATTCCTCTTTTACGTCGTATCTTAAAAGGCGTCAGGTGTCATAGAGTTGTTTTACATCATAGACGCGAATGGCACAGAGCTTTGAGAACCATTAGAATATTATTATATAAAGTATTCTGTGTCAAATATTTATTCCGTATCCGATATATTTCTTTTATTCACAAGTTTTGATAATAATAAATATTATAGAGTATCTTACACAAACAGCAAACGGAGTAAGGACACAAAATGGGACCATCGCATCTAATTCCATAGCAGACCTAAGAAAATTCAATGGATATAATATCTGTATGAAAAAAAAACTGGTCATTAAACTGTCAAATATTAAGAATCAATCTGAACCTACAATGTTATTATGTTAACAAAAATCTGGAACAATTTTTTTGTGTAGATTAAAAATATTCACGAGATTCTAAATTAGTGGCACAGTTAGTGGTAATAGGTATAATAAATGTACAAATTAAAGTGTAAAAAAAAGTGAAACTAGAACTAAGTGAAAATAATCCTTATTTTTAAAGGAAAAAGAGCGCAAACTACTTAAATAAAATAAGTAAATTACTTACTACAATACTTTTTTCTCACAAGGTAAACGCATTGGATCTGGCACCGAACTACGCCGGCTCCTTGACCGCGATGATCAACGGAACATCGACAATATCTGGCATAATCACGCCGTATTTAACAGGATTGTTAACTCCTAATGTAAGTAGTTTTACTTTAAATTTAAAATGTCTCAATAATTTAGTAACGTTCTATTAGAATAGCATAAAGGAAAAGGGATAAAGTCACTAAAACAAGTTACAACATTTATTGAAATGAGATGTTGCTTAAGTTAGGTAAAGCAGTATAAGACCTTTGATTTTCCTCTATTTTTAAAGTTATTTGAGGATGGAAAATAAATAATTTGAGTAGGGAAGTATTCCCTATTCTAAAGGGTTTTCACAAAGCAGTTTTATTTTACTACTTTATTGCTGTTTAGTATTGAATCCTAAAGACTTAACTTTTGTTATCTTTATTGTAGCTACAATATGATAACTTTGTATACTTTAAATGATAAACTATTATTTATTAATGATTTTTTTATTTTAATTTTTTACAGTCAACTTTAGGCGAATGGCGGGTGGCTTTCTGGGTATGCTTTGTGGTCCTAGTAGGTACAAACGTAGTGTATATTATCTGGGCTGACGGCAAACAACAATGGTGGGACGATGTTCGACAATACGGTTATCCAGAAGAATGGAAACATGGAGAACTTAAAATGAAAAGTCAAGATAAAGAGAAGAATAAAGAGAAGAGTAAAGAAAAAGAGTCAAATAAATCAAAGTTATAAACTTTTAAGAAATAATGTTTTGAAGAACAAGTTAGACAAATTCTTTAAAGAATAAACCTAGATAATTACAGTACGCGCTAAATTAACTACGCTGGCCTGAAGTTAGCTATCAGAAAATTACGCGCTTGTACAGGAATACTCGCTCCTTACGATGGCCGCCTTTTGTTCCAAAAATGACATCTGCGCAACCATTTGTAACTTTAAGCTATCCAAGTTAGTTCCCGTGTAAGTACTGTATATTGAATTGCGACTATGTTCTAGTATTTACTTCTATTCAAGGACTATAGTGAGTTAAGTTTTAATCACAATAACCAAATTGTATTTAGATTGATATTAATATTATTAATTACCAATGTACTTACGTATTTGCCAACAAAATATTTTCTTTGTATAAATTGTAAGGTATAAGTCAAACTTATATACGTTTCAATTCTTATTTATTTTTATAAAAGACGTAACAATTATTAAAGTAAAACACGTATAAGCTTAGTTATCACATGCACTGGAAGTTTAGGTAGGTATGATAGCTAATTAATTATTTTATGTACTTAGTTAACTTAATTTGATAAAAAAATTAATCAATTATACGACTCCCGATTGTGAAAGTGTTAATGTGACTTATTAAAGCCTACTTGTTTCTTATTACTATTAAAACTGCGGGTGATATTAAATTTATGTAGTTTTGTGTTAAAAATGACCATTATTATAATAAAAAATATACTAATACAAAAGTAAGTTTAGATGGTTGTGCAGCACGTTACAAAGTAACAAAATAATTAATAATTTAATTAATAAATTTTTAATAATATTTATTTAAATACTTTGTATTAACATAAATAACTATCACGATGTACGTCTACTGTTAATAAAATGTTAATAAAATTAATATATTTTTGTCCATATACGGTGCCGCGAAACAAATTTTCTAATTCACAATTGAATTTCCAAAATTCTTTAGGTAGACTATTTTTCCTATAGATTTCATAACCTATTTTACCAGTTTTTGATATTTTTCTAAACCTTTAAAATACTAGAAAATTATTGTTAATAAATGTCGTTAAAATAGTATAACTAAAAAAATAATTGCAGTAGATTAAATTTGGATCATTAGACGCCGAAGAAGTGCCATCTTAAAACTAGTACAAATCACTCAAGAAAACGTTAGTAAAATCAAAGTTCCGATAAAATCCTCATACTAAACGCCAATTTCATAGGTTAGGTTAGGACCTAATAATACATATTTTATCTATGTTGCTTTTGATAATAGCATTTTTTATAAAATCTAGTATTTTATGATTTTTTTCATATATTTATTTAAAGAAGTTCTTACTACTACTAATTAAAAAATTAAAAGATATGAATAGAGCAATAATTGTAACTTTATATTGTAAGTGACGATAAATGTTATTGTGTGTATGAATATGGCTGCTTAATATGAGTGTAGATATAGTTAATATGATCGTTAGAGGTATAAATAATATATTTTGTCTGTTTTAAACTTATCAGGTATATTCTGGTTAGTTTATTTATACAACGCGGTAAGTTCTCCTTAGTTTGGGACTATATTATGTTGTGTAAGCCGTTGAAGAACTTTATTGTAAAGACAAAACGGTAAGAGGGAGACAATTTCAGAGTTTTAGCTTTGTTTAAAAAATTAGAGGTAAAAAAATTAAATTAAAATTCTTAATAATGACATTTTACGTAATAAAACTTTGTAGTAACAACAACAAAAGATTTAAAAGACTTTAAGCCTCTGTTTTTACCAATGAGAGAATCGCGACGAGTTCTCGATTCTCAGGCTTCGACAGGGAATCTCCATTCTCCACAAACGATTAAAATGCCAGCGTGCGTCGTCGGTGACGACTCGCACAACGGAATGCCCGATAGCCTTTTGATTTGTCTTTGTAATTTTGTTCTTTAATATGTGACCTAGAAACCTTAGACGCGGTTTATACTGAAGAAGCGTATGGCATATGGCGGTGGCGAGTGTTTTGTTCCGTGATTAACTATTACGTAGATAATTAGTTATTCTTCGTTGAAGAGATGAACTAAATTAGTCAAATACGACTCTATATTAATGCAGTTAAGATTTATATTATGTTTTCTTGACTAAACGCCACCGCCATACTTCCGCGCCACGCCACTTTAGTATAACTCGGGCTTTACATATAATAATGTATGGTGTAAATGTATGGTAAATGCAGCGATTGTGATAATTATAATTTATGTAATTGAATAAAAACGGAACACTTTTACAATAGTATGCTTAAATTGTATAAAATTATCAACGAAATAGCCTACTAAATAACATGTTACTGTAATAAAAATATAATGATAATAAAAACAGTGAATCAATTTTTTGTTTTGTTTTCTTTATAACACTTTTATTTAAAACAGCTTTATTTTCCAATTCGTAGATTATATTTTTTTAAATGTTAGGTACCTATCATAAAAACAAGTATTATTTATACTGCTATGGTTAAAATGGATTGTTGCTTGATTATTACCTCACTTTTCGATAAACCAAAAATAATTTTTTTAAACCTTAAGACCCCATTCGCACGAGCGCTTTTTAAACGCGCGTTAAAAAAGCGTCGGAATAGAATTCCTATGTTCCTGTTCACACGCCAGCGCTTTTTTAAAAAGACCCTTTTTAATCGCTCGGAGTTGGAAAGTGTGTTCTATTTCCAAACTATTAATATAACGCCGAGAAACTATTTCGTCGCATTTGTTTTAAGTTCGACGCATTTTTAACGCGCGTTTAAAAAGCGCTCGTGCGAATGGGGCCTTACCGCCCGCTGCCCTTTTGTTATGTTCTGACAATATAAAATCAACGTCATCTCCTGATAGAAACAATAAAGTTAGTTCTTACACTTGGATCACTTACACATTTTACTAAATAAAGGGTGATTATACCTTTCTCGGTGTGGTGACGGAGTAAAAATACAATATGTCACCACCCCATATCATGCCATGAGTGTCGTAAAAACCGACTAAAGGGCTATCCGTAAATATTATCTTTACATAATAAAAAGAAGGAAAACTTGAAATTAAACCCTATACCAATCCGTCTGGCCAGCGTGGTATTAGTAGGCCAAGTATTCCTTCGTCACGGTAGGAGGTCCGTTCCTGCAGTGGGACATTTTGGTCTGTTATGATGAAAGGGTGATTGGGTCACTGAAACACTATAATAATATAACAGATAATTTTAGATCTGTAAGTATTTCTTGTGGACTAAGTTTATATTTCTTTATTTAAATGTAAGTTTTAAAAGAAAATCTAATTATACTTATGTGGCTAATTAATTTCAGATTAAAGTGATATCATATATGAATGTGTTTTTTGATCTTTAACTTGAAGTTTCTTGACTGTACCTATTATGTACGATTTTCTTCAAAGGGAGTGCGTCGTAGAGCATTTCTCGGTGTGTTAACAAAAATGAGTCTTTACAATACTTAATTTTCATTTTAGTCCGTGTGGTGACGGAGTAAGAATACAATAAGTATGTCACTACCCCATCTTAAGTCCGTGTGGTGACGGAGTAAGAATACAATATGTCACCACCCCATCTTATCCCATAGGTATCGTAAAAACCGACTAAGGAACTATCCGTGAATATTATCTTTACGGAATAAAAAGAAGGATAACTTGAATTAAAACCCTATACCAATCCGTCTAGCCAGCGTAGTATTAGTAGGCCAAGTATCCCTCCGTCACGGGAGGAGGCCCGTCCCTATAGTGGGACATTTGTTGGGCTGTTATGATGATAAAACTTAAGCTATCAGTGCGTATATCTAACAATTAATACACGACAGAAATTTTAAATAACTTTTGTGTTAGATGAATATTATAACAATTGCATAGAAAGATTATTAGGTATAGTGATTACAAAACAGATAGTTATTTTAATTTTAATACATTTATATTTTACACCTCGACATCCGCGTCACCGAGACAGTTATAAGAATATGTAAAAATCATTACGCAGTTTAGTTTATATTTTTAGAATCAGGTGTGTAAACAAACTCAAAATTTTATAAAAATGTAAAAAGAAATATAACAGAATTATTAAAATTTATTTGGTAAGTAAGTTTTGTTACGTATTTTTTAAAGTATTAATGTCAAAAGATGTAACAGGTCCTTTTCACCTAATGCCGGCCATAACTGAAGTTCACCAACAGGTTTGGCAAACCCTACTAGCCCAACGATATGTACCTAACCATAATCGGGGCCCGTCCTGAACGTTTTTACAACAACTAATGAAAATATTATAAAGAACCCTAGAAACAGGAAGGTTTTACACGGTTACAAATCCCACGCTCAAAACGAATTATTGTCATGAGACTGGATGTTCTTTGTATTCGTTAAATGGATGTTTTTGTGTGGAAGTAAAGAAAACATATTTTGTTCTGCATAGACATCTAAACGGCACTAAACTTGTCTTAACTTTTGTTAGGATGGATTTTTCTTGAATACGCGTTGGGATAGACGGGGGAACAATCACCACACTCCTTTAAATACGGTCATGTTATACAAAATAAAATTAAAATTTCACAAAAAAAAAGAACCGACTTCAAAGACAAAAATTGCACTAAAAAGTAATAAATAATTACTTGTATTTTGATTTTTCAACATTAAATCAGCCATTTTTTCTACTTAATTTTAATCTAAATACTTAATAGGTTCTTTTCATTATGGTAAAAGTATTGTTAAGGATATTTCTTGAAGAGTCTGTAAATATATTTATTTGTAGATTCTTTAAAAGATAATCAAATTATTACAAATAATGTAATATTATTGTTATTTTAATATAAGCTCAAACACAAGGTAGGTATATACCGTTGAGGAGTTTCCTCGACCCTCAGTCGTCTTGATCATAAGATCATGTTTGTGTCAAGTTATGTAAAGTTTTCATCAATACGAATAAAATAAGCCCAAACACAAGGCAGCTGCTATATACCGTTGAGGAGTTCCCGCGACCCTCAATCTTCCTTATCATGAGATCATGTTTGTGTGAAGTTGTGTACAGTATTCATCAATACGAATAAAATAAGCCCAAACACTAGGTAGCTGCTATATACCGTTCAGGAGTTGCCTCGACCCTCAATCTTCTTCATCATCAGATCATATTTGTGTAAAGTTTTGTAAAGTTTTCATAAATACAATTAAAATAAGCCCAAACACAAGCTAGCTGCTATACGCCGTTGAGGTGTTCCCTCGACTCTCTGTGGTCTCCAGGATCTGACCAGTTCTAACTCTTAACTATTTGGTAGTGACGTCAGAGATGCACATGTATGACAAGATTTTACACAATGCGTCTCAACAATTTTCAAGAGATGCCCTCGATTTCTCTGGGATCCCGTCATCCAGATCCAGATCTGGTGACAATGGGACCAAATGGAAAGCATACCCATACGAACAAAAAAATTTTTTTTCAAATCGGTCTAGCCGTTTTCGAGAAATCAGGTAACAAACCCAAAAAAAAATAATACATCCGAATTGAGAACCTCCTCCGTTTTTTGAAGTCGGTTGATAACTACAAAATATTTTTTAATAAACCTTGAACGAAAAAGCGAAGATAAAGCAAATGCATGCATTGCAAAACTATAGATAATGATAAAGGTGAGAAAAGTTACAATAGTAGTCATAAAAATTACTACTAAAGTTACGGCAAACCCTTCTTAGCACTACACACTTACTCTACCCCTTACTCATAAACGCGAGATTTTATTAGCAAAACCAATCTTAAGCAAAACAATACCGTAAGAATTTAACCTAATCAATTGACTAAAATTTAAGAGGCGTTTATGTGTAAGGGGGTTTGTATGTAAACTATTTCTTAAGAAGAAAGAAACTGTATTGTGTTAAACGATCATTATTTAGTTTTATAGAACATTATAAAAATGAATTTAGCGCTGGAATCCCGGTCCCTAATATTGTAGTGTTATACTGAACACCGTCCCTTAACTTCAGCCCCCATGCTAGATAGTATTTACATAGATGACATGAAAATTGTAGGGACGTTATGTCACCCAAATCCTCCATCCTTTCTTGCATACAAAAAAAACTTTCTACTTGCTTCATTTAACGGCATAATAGGTAGCTACTTTATTCATCAGAAATAGAAGCTTTTCTCTTCCTAAGCGTAATTTAATTCTAATTTCCTGCTCAAGTCAGGTTTGAAGGTGAAACAGTAATTCAAACTAAAATACCTACGTACCTTGAAATGGTGAGACTTAGGGCCAGATTCAGAGACCGCACTTTGTCTTTACTTTAGCAAAGTCTAGTTATTATCTCTCAATTTGAACAACATTAAAGACAAAAATGAATCTGGCCCTTAGACAATGAACAATGAGTACGTTAAATTTTAATCATTTCATTACAACATTTTAAGTAGAAATAAAAAGCGATAAATTTTACCAAAAATTTGTCATGTATATTCGTAGTTCTTTTTAGCGTTCCGTGACAAAAACGTAACCCTTATAGATGGATATTACTTAGTCACTTTTTTCAAAATTATTAGAGCTTTGCTGTTGAAACTGGGTAAGTTAATATTCTGTGAACCGCATTAAGATTTTCACACATTTTTTTTGAAGATAGGTGTGATAGGTCTTCAAAACTGATACTCAGGTGTGACATACATATTATTTATTTGCTACTGAATAGTTTACGCTAGAGTTACTTCTTAAGTAGTAAAATGTGCGTCTCCCTCCTGTAACTTCTAAAATACATGAACGATTCAATTCAACGTTGGTACTTTATGCCATGAAAACTTCCAAAAAATATAGGATTGAACGAGAATCCAGGAAGTATTTTTTTTAGTACGTCGTAATCCTAGAACTGTAGATTTGATGGGTGAGTCCGAATCGCACTTGATCGCTTTATTTTTTTCTTATACATTTTTTATATCTAGTAATAAATATATTTAAATATATAGTAATAAATAAATAAATAACATCTTAACAGCCCATTATTGTCCTACTGCAAGGACGGGCCTCCTCCCGTGACGGAAAGATACTGGCCTTCTAATACCACGCTGGACGGAATAGGGTATAATTTTAAGTTTTCCTTCTTTTTAGTACGTAAAGACAATATTCACGGATAGCCCCTTAGTCGGTTTTTCCGACACCCATGGGATGAGATCGGCTGGAGACATATTGTATTCTCCGTCACCACACGGAGAATTTTTTTTAAATAAAATAAAATATACTACCCGTAACTCTGAAGCATTAGAGATTATGTTTTATTTATTAATACTGTTAACAGAGATTAATACTTTTAATACCAAGAAGCATTTAATTTTTTTTTCGGAACTTGTTCATCATAACATTTAATGATCATATTGTCTAAATTAACAATGTTGTTACTAAATACATACTTCAACTCATCAAGTCATTGTCCACCTAAAGAAAAAAAAGTCTAAACTATGTTACATTTAATATGGAATTTCGACATGGCACTTCACCGGCCGCTGCCACGGCGTAACCTAGTGTTATTTTTAACTTTTAACCAAAAATAAGAGCATTTTGTTTCTCGTAGCAACTTGATTTCTAGTAAACTTTACATAAATAAAAACAATAACAAATCATAAATAAAAAAAACTAATATTATTTCCTAATATTAGTTTTTTTTATTTATGATTTGTTATTGTTTTGTTATAAATATATGGTTAGTGATATTATGAATTCCTGTTATTAACAATGATCATTATGTCTTTAAATGGCATGAGAAACAATTTCGGTGATTTGATGATAGGAGTTTAAAAGTGAAATGGGCTCCCCCTGCCATTACAAAAACCAACATTACTCTATTATTATAGTTTGATTGTTAAAATAGTAGTATGTTTTATTACAGAAGACGTTTTATTAAGACCATTTAATTGTAAAGTATGAAAATGGAAGAAAAAGAAGCTCAAGTTCAAGCGCACAAGCTACTTGAAAATGACAATATAAAACCTGTTTCATACGATAATTCTTTGACAAGAACTCTAAAAAAATGTACGTATTCTTAGAATAAAAAAAAACATTTAAAACATTAGTTTTAGTGATAATTTAAAACCTTGTAGAAAGATAAAAATTTTAAATTAAGTAATAAGTTTAAGTACAATAAAAGTTCATTCCTCTATAAAACATAGTAACATATTGATATAAAACATAAAACTCTTGTTGAAACAATGCTGCTCACCCTGTAATGACCAACATTACAGAATATCAGATAGTAATATATATTATTTTCCAGATTGTATAGTTCCGCAACGATATATCATCGGTATAATGGGATTTCTTGCTATTTGTAATGCTTATACAATGCGAGTTTGTCTCAATATTGCTATCACACAAATGGTTAACAATACCAAATCTAGTGAGCACAGCATTGGTAACTTAGATTCATGTCCCAGTGATACGGTTTTGACCAATAATACTACTCGTACTTCACTATTTTATAAGCAAGTAAGTACTTCCAACTCAAATTACAGAACTGGTGTATTTAGGACCCAGCGCCGATTCTAAAAATAATTCGATCACACTATTGTAGGACCCATTCTCAAGGCTTTTCAGAGGCTATTCAATTCCGTTACACTCGGGGGCAAAACGATAAAGTCATGGCACAGAGTTGTGGTGGTTCTGTTCAACAAAAGTGCACGATAAAGACGTGAATCGTAGTACACTCCTGCCACGAGCCACGACTTCAAATTGATCTCGAGAGTAATCAATAAATCATTAAGGGAGTAATGTTTAGAGGAGGTTTATGTCTAGCAGTGGAAGTTAATTGACTGATAATGATGATGATAAAGTAAGTCAAACCCCAAGTGAATAAAATTCTTTACTTTGAAAGTTTTGTTATGTATTTTAAACATATGAAGTTGATTCATAAATAAATTAATTATCTTATTTAATGCCCGTTTGCAGAGGGTTGCCTATGGTATCACGCTAGGTGTCGTGAATATAACTCTGGCGAATTGGTAAATATTTGTATGACTAGAACGGGCTTCCTTTAAAAATGTAGAGTAATTTATTGTAAATGTTCAACGGAGACTAAACTGAGATTTTCGTTTCTACAAATCATAATTTCTTTAATTCTATCTATCATGAATTTTAATGTGGTTCTTTACAGTTTGCGATATTTGACTGGGATGAGAAGACGCAAGGTTTTATTCTGAGTTCCTTTTACTTCGGATATGTAGCCACACAAGTGCCTGGAGGTTACTGTGCACAAAAATACGGGGCCAAGTGGGTTCTTGGTCTAGGACTGCTAAGTACAGCTGTGTTTACTTTTTTGATAACAGTAGTAACAAGAGCTGGCGGAACGACATGGCTTATAATACTTCGAATTTTGCAAGGACTAGCGGAGGTACGAAACAATTTATAATAATCTGCAAAAATAGGCCTCATCAATAATAGAAGGAAATTTGGCATAGTTCGCTGCTCAGACATGTTGATACAGGGTTTTATTTCAAGTTTGTCTACTTTACTTTGCGTAGAAGTAATATTAAAATTATGGGAAAATTCCTTTCCATCTATTTTTACGATACATGAGTCACTACATTCTTATAGAAATATTATTACGTTTTGAAGTAATGGTTCAATGCACCTGGCAAATAATGTTAAACCTCGTTTTTTATGTTTATTATGTTGCTTGTTAATAATAATTGATATTAATTTAATGTGTCTATAAATACGTAGCGTTAATAATGTAGCTATGTGTTACTGTTAACCATTAAGCAGTGTCATTATCTTAGTAGTACTCGTTGTATTAGTTTCGTTTTGGAAATATAGGTTATTCTTCCTTTCGTTAGGTTTAATTTTACATTTTGTTTTTGTTTTAAGGGTCCTACTATGCCAGCACTTATAGTTGTGCTAGCGCGTTGGGTACCGCCTCATGAAAGATCATTCCAAAGCGCATTAATCTTCGGTGGTACCCAAATTGGAACGGTAGTGGGCAGTTTTGCATCGGGTTTATTACTGGCAGATGGATGAGATTGGGCTTACGTGTTTTATTTATTTGGTGCCTTTGGAATGCTCTGGTTTGTTTTATGAGTACGTAATTTATTTGTTGTGTTACGATTTATTTTGAAACAATAAAATAGCTATATTTACCTTTTCCATTGAGAATATATCTTATATTATGTAAATGGATGAGTATAAATGTAGGTATTAATGATGTATATTTGAAATTTTCAGAGTCTGACTTGCTACAGTACTCCTAATAGCCACCCTTACATATCAGACGAAGAACTGACATATCTAAACAAAAATGTTATCATAGCCGACTATAAATCTGTTAAAGATCCAGTTCCTTGGAAAGCCTTGCTGCGATCTATGCCTGTGTGGGCTTTGGTGTTTGGTGGAGTGAGTATAAACTATTTAATGTTTATTATTTTTGTGAAATAAAAGAGTATATTATTATATATTTTTTTAAACTAAAAACTATAATAAATGTCGGTTAAATCACTGTCAGTAACAGCTACCATTTTTGTGTATTTTACTTAGATTGATGTGTTTACTTTTATTTTATCCAGCATGTCAATTCTCGTACCTAAAATTCGGTTAAGTTAACTTTTATTTGTCAAACTGTCACACTCTAAATAAAACTTTAACACGACTACAAAAGATTACAATTGCAATAGCAAAAACTTGACAACTAAAAGTTAACTTAACCGAATTTTACGTACGAGAATTGACATGCAGATTGGCCATGATTGGGGTTACTATACAATGGTTTCGGATCTCCCAAAGTACTTCCACGATGTTTTGAAATTAAACATTGCTACCACTGGTGCTATGACTGCATTACCATTTATTGCATTGTGGGTCAATTCTTTTGTGCTTGGTGTAATCTGAGACTTATGTATCAAAAAAGGTTGGCATAGCAATAAAACTGGACGCATCATATACACTATAGGCAGACCGCTTAACTCAGACCCCGCCTGCGGTAATAGAGGTGCGCGGGGGGCGAGGACAAAGGAGAGAGCTATCTCTTGATTTTTTGGCAAAACGGCGCCATCTAGATATTGTGACCCGAACTACATCACATCACAACACAGCTCTAATTTTTAACTAGCTTATTTTTATGAAATAAAAAGAAGGAAAATCGAAATTATACCCTAAACCAATCTAAATACCTGGAGAGGTTTTTTTTATTTTTCTGATCAGGCTTTAAATTGTGTAATAATTTAGATTGCATAAATTTTCTCTAAGAAAGTACGATTTTTAGTGGGAAGATGACGCCACCATCTTTGAAATTTGTAAATTGTATAGAAGACGGACTAGCATACTGCACTAGTGTCAAACTGACATACTGACTAGGTGTCCGTTATGGTAGCGTGTAAAAATAAAAAAGCTCTTATTATTGTTCTTATTATCTGTAATTATTTTCTAAGATTGATTCTTACAAATTAATATGTTTAAATCATACCTGTTTTAATGTATGTTACAGCCAAAGTAATAAATATGAATATTGTACATAATAACTAGCCATTATGTATAAGGGCTACTCAATTTAGATAAAGTGATAAATGTCGCAGAATTAATCACATTAACTAGCCATTATATTATATGTTATAGTACTGGCAAAAATACAATATTAAGGCAAAAGTCAGAAACAGTTGGTTAGGTTAGGTGAGTACAGTGACCAAAGGAAGGCAAGAAACATTTTTTTTTATGTAAAACTAGAATAATATAGTATTACTATATTCTAGCGTCCTTTGGTCACCATACTAACCTAACCTAACCAACTGTTTCTGACTTTTGCCTTAATATTGTATTTTTGCCATATATAATGGCTAGTTAATGTGATTAATTCTTCGACATTTATCACTTTATCTAAATTGAGTAGCCCTTATACATAATGGCTAGTTATTATGTATAATATTCATATTTATTACTTTGGCTGTAACATAATTATATAATATATAAAAAATAATTAGTTGTATATTGGTTTTACAACCTTAAATCAGACATTCTTTTTACTTTTTAATTATAATGTAAAGAATAGGTTCTTTTAATTATTGTAAAAAGTAGTGTTAAGGATATTTCTTGAAGAGTCTACAAATAAATATATTTGTATTCTTTAAAATATAACCAAATTATTACAAATTATGTAATATTATTGTTATTTTTGGAGTCGGTGTCAGCCAACGAAATACGATAATACCTAAGCAAATAGAATGGCGGCCGCGAATTACAGATTATATTATTATATAATTTCGACATTATGACATAAAGTTGTTGATTGTTTATCATTATACCAGCCAATCGACGTCCACTGCAGGACATAGGTCTCCTCCAAGTATTGCCACCTTGCGCGGTCCTGTGCCTCCCTCATTCATAGGGTACCAGCCGTCCTAACTAGGTCGTTAGTCCACCGTGTGAGGAGTCTCCCCACCTTGCGCTTTCCGGTAGGCGGTTGCCATTCCAGAACCTTTCTGCCCCAACGGCTGTCGGTTCTCCGCGCTATGTGCCCTGCCCACCCCCACTTTAACCGGGCAATTCTGAGCGCTATGTCGGTTACTTTGGTTCTCTTGCGGATCTCTTCATTTCTGATTCGATCACGCAGGGAAACTCCCAACATAGCTCTCTCCATTGTGAGAGTGACCATGGGCCTTCTTAAAAGGCCCATAGTTACATTGATTATGATTGTTTATGGATTGGTTTAAAAATTAAACAAATATTAAATAACTATTTTTATCATATTTAAATAAATATATTTCAAAATACCTCTGTCACGTTCAAACGTTTTAATATACCTAAAAGCTCTAATATACCTACTTAGTAACTGATTTAATATACCGTTAATAAGTTTTAATATACCTATTTAGTAACTGATTAAAGCTTTCCATAACTTATGAGCGTTTATGGGGCTAACCAGCACCGTCAATTGAAAAAAATCGTAATTCGCGAATAGAATCAGTAACGCAAAATGTTGTCTACAAAGTCGTTAGAAAAGGCAATAAAGTTTTGTATTCCATTCTATTCCTTTCTGATCACTTTAAATGGTTTTTAATTAGATAAAAATTGCATTTAAAACAAAAACGGCCGTTTCATTTTAGCATGCGAATTTTAAGTAATTGTCTTTGATTTGTAGTACTTATTTCTCATTTTAGTCTTTAGTCTATGTATAACAGGACTAGGACGCCATATTTCTTCAAATTTTAAGTCAGGAATAAAAACTAGAATATAACTATCGTGGCTGACACCGACGAATTAGAAATACTTGTGTTGGAGTTGCCTCGCTTCTTCCCTTTTTATGTATCCAGTTAGCAACAATTAGATCCAAAACGAAAACAATATAAAGAATTTAGTAAAAGATCAAAAATAAAAACAAAATAAGAATATTGTGTATGTGTATGTATGAGTGTGTGTAATTGTGTGTGTGTGTGTGTGTGATTGTGTGTGTGTTTATGTTCGTGTGTATGCTGTGATAATTAGCCATGCAATGATTCAAATGAGATAGAGGGAGAGTAAGCGTAAGTCATTTTTATACAATCCTGACTAAGATTGTCTCCGTTTCTTCGTATGTAAGCGTTTTTAGCCACTCTGTTACAATACACTTGCATTTGAATAAGACCATAGTATGAATTTTCAGTACTCTGTTTACTTTATTATAAATATATGCTGATTGAGTTTTGTATTGACGTCTAGCAAAGACCGTGTTTATTTTTTGGGATTGAGCTACAAGATCATTTCGCCTTCTACGAGTATGTTGGTTATCTGGATTTAATGGGACGGTTTTATGTAAATATAAAGTTATATTTAGAATGTATAATTTTCTTATCGTTAATAGCCCACTAATTTTATATAGGTCATCTGTGGCATATCTATAGGGTTTAGAATACATGACTTTTATTAAGGACCTTTGGGCACGTTCCAGTTCGAGGAATTTTGTTTTTGAGGCTCCTCCCCAAACAGGTATGCAGTATATAATAACGGATTGTGCTAATGCAATATAGGTTTTATTTAGAAGGTCAGGGGACATCACATATCTTAGAGTTTTAAAAAGTTTTAGTAACCAACTCGATATAGCTCTTGTGTACGCTACCATAACGGACACAGCTACCCCGCCCCCTCGTCCCTTTCATACCGCAGGCGGGGACTGAGATAAACGGTCGGCCTATAGTCTTGGTAAGTTTTTCTAAAAAACAATTGTTAAATTGAATTTATAATGTGCATCTTATAATTAAGCTTTTGCCTATAATTATATCATAATCGAATACTTTGGAAAGATTAGTAATTTTTCTCCCACAACTGCCATAGAGTTTGACCACTAGCCAGGACTATTGTACATATTCCAAAGGGAAACATAAAAATCTTTTTAAAATTTTCAGCTGCCACTGGTCCTGCTATATGCATTGTGTTGGCGTCATACGCTGGCTGTGATCGTACACTTGCAATGATTTACTTCGTATTGTCTATGATGCTCATGGCTGGTTATTATTGTGGAATGAAGGTGAGTGATTAATTTATAGAAGAGATTCACTTCTTAATAAATACATCTATGAAAAAATAAATATATCTATGCTGGACATAGGCCTCCTATTTAAAACACAAAATATCGCCACCTTCCCCAATCCCGTGCCTCTCAAAAAATCTTAATAAAATGATATTGATTTTTAGATTTGTATCATAAAACTCTTCTTTATAATCTTTTCTACCAATCTTTTCCAAGATTTATATAAGGCCTATTATTATTTTTATTTATTTACAATATTGACTAGTAATCGTTGATCAGTCGTGCTGAAAAGTCTTAGCCCAACATTCAACTGACTTCATAATAACTTTAATGTATTTATTTTCTAGGTCAACTGTTTGGATATAGCACCTAACTATGTTGGAAGCCTTGCATCACTCATGATGACCCTATCTACATTCTCGGGTATTGTCACCTTATGTTGTTGGGTTGTTGACTCCCGATGTGAGTATTTAAATATTTTATACTTTATTGCTTTCTTGTAAAGACTATGAAATGCTACAAAAATCAACAATTTATAAGAAAAGGTTAGATTATCTCTGATAGAAATACGTCTTTAATAAAACAGTCCATGTAATTTAATGTTACTACTTCTTTGGTTTAATAAATGAAGCAAAAAACCATAGTATCTGGTTTTTCAGGTTTCAAGTAAAGTACTTTTTTTTTCTTTAATATTAAATAGATAACTTGCTATTATTATTTTGCAGTCAACATTGGAACAATGGCGAATCGTTTTCTGGTTATGTTTTGCTATCTTAGTAGGATCAAACTTATTGTACTGCATTTGGGCGGGCGGTAAACAACAATGGTGGGATGATGTTAGACAATTTGGATACCCTAAGGGTTAGAAATATGGACCAATTATCGCAGAAAATGTCGAAGAGCTTTAAAAAATAAAATCAGCTAAATAATAACATTGAAACAAAAGATGTCATTCAGAGCAAAGACTTTATTCCAAAGTCACAGATTTTGTGCTTTCGTCAAACGATGGTGGTTCACTTGCACCTAAAATTATGTTGTCTTCTTAAACTTGTTCCTATTATTAGAATAAAATAACCTTTTATTTATTGTTTTAGGTTATCTGTTACAATAATAATAATATTTTTTACTCTATTGTTTGTATTATTTTTCGTAAGAACATTAAATGTTGATTTTGCTAAAAATGTGTTATTTTTATTATTCTCGTCTTTTGCAATGAATTTGAAAGGTGTCTAAGGGTTAGTATATTGTGAGGTATATTTTATAGTAATCATCTTCTGGGAGAAACAGTTCGTCTGTCGGGAGATTTTGTTGTTACTCTTTTATTTATAAAAAGAAAATTATTACTTAATCGTATATCGTACTCCAGTGGGTTGTACTGGCCATATTTCGTGTATGACTGATTTGAAATATCCGTCAAGGAGAAATTTAAAAATATAATCATGAAAGTAACTTTTTTACCAATCTACTCAATCACAATTTCAGGTCGTTATTAATAACAGACAGATCTACTGTTAATGTATTTCATATTTTTTGACTAAGTTTATTTTTAAATTATTTAAAAGAGATTTTCTACGGAAATCCTTTAACTTTATTGTACTCATGTGCTTAATTACTTACACATCAAAGTAATATCAAAATAGATACTATTCCAAATTATTGTATTTAAACGGAAACATTAATTGTATTTTGCAATTTATAACAAAGTAATAAATTGAGAATGTTAAGTATAATATAATATAAAGATCTGCACAAAAAAACACAATATAGCACGCACGCATTGACAAAAGAAAAGGTGTTCAGAATGACCGGTTACTAAAATAAGTAAGTATTAGGCCAAGGTAACCTTTGAAAACAAAAGAGTAGACATTGACTCTCGTAGAAGACATAATTTGACAAATACGAGTACATTAGATCGTTGAAATGTCGCGTTGTCTAAATGATAGTAGTCCCGTTCCAGCTAAAATTGCATTGTTTTGATTTTATACTATTCAAACAAAGAATACATAACAGTGATTATAGCAAGTTTTGTAAAAGTTCATAGCTATTTATAGCATTTACGTGTAAGATTAAATAATTAAAAGTAGATGCAGTTGTATAATTTTTTATATATATTTTTATACCTTGGCCTCTGTGCTACCAAGGCATTTATAAGTAAATGTTAAAATCATGACGCAGTTTAGTATATTGTTAAAATCAGTTGTGTAAGCAATTCAAGTTTGAAAAGTGACTGATTATGTTAAAATTTCTTAAAAACAAAATTTTTAAAAATTTGGTTTGTAAGTAGTTTTACTTACTTACGTAAAATATTTCTAAGTAGTAACATTATAATTAAAAAAAATACGCAATAGTGCAACGCTGACGATGCCTAAAGCAACATAGTGAACTATCCATCTTACAAAATAGTGAACTACCCATCACACCACATTTTAATTGATGAAAATCTTTGTTTCCGTTAAATCGTGTAATTAAATATTTCCAACATTTATCTTAACTGCTTGATCGGTAATGTGGGAGTTTTCTAAATAAACCTGCTTCGATGTCAAAGCGGTATATGCGGCTGCCGAGCACGAGGTCGTGGTTTTGAATCCCACGCAGAATATCACAAATAATTTCTTACTTAGGATGTTTTTTGTGTCCGTAAAATTGATGTTTGTATAGTTCCCGCGACTCAGGGTAGAATCTTTAGTGTGGAATTTGTCTTTAAAGAAAAGAAGCGTCAATCCTAGCAGGTTCCTTAAACGTCATTTCCTGATCAAGTCAGGTTTCAAGGTTGAATAGTAATTTAAAGTAAAGTATCTTAGAATGGTGAGACTATATTGAACAATGAGTAGGTAACATTTTAATCGTTTTACTACAAAATTTCAAGTGTAAATAAAAAGAGACAAATACCAATTACGTAAATTTCTATTTAGGGTTTCGGGGCTAAATACGAAACCCTTATAGATTTGCCAGGTCTTTGTAAGAGCTATACTGCTTCTTGGTGTTAAGCGCGCAAACCTACGTTTTTTTTCGGCGATAAACTTAACTAAATTGGGCTTTACCTCACACAGATACTTGTTCAAGGGCCTGATTGAGCTCAATAATCAGGATGTTCCCTGTTTCTTTCGAGGTCTTCGGTGCAATCATCTGCATAACAATGCGGTCAGTAGAAAGTAAATCGTTAATTGTCTAGGTATTAAGAATCCGCTCCATTACCTTGCAAACCACTGAATCTACCACGATTGATCACTAATTTGATGGGTCTGATTTATTTCCCTTCTTAGGAATATCCTGTCTGTACCTTAAAGGTGGTAACGACGGATGACACGGCCTGCACGGCCTTGGCCAGCCTATGCAAGTTGGGGTTGGCAACCAGTTGCTGACCTAGGCATGTGACGCGCTGAGGATCTGATCTTATGTGGGAGAGCAAATGAATGGGCAGTTCTGACTACATGGTAGGGCCTGAGGAATCCCAACAATAAGTCATTGGGGGCGTTAAAATTACTAAATGCTATAAGTAACTGTGCCTGCGCCGCGTCGAGTGTTGCTTGGCATAATTTGTCGAAAAGCCCACTTGTTGATTGTTATAAATGTTTTATTTCAGAGACCCTTTGAGTTATACCTAAAGAATCAAAATGGAAGAAAAAGAAGGACCAGTTCAAGCGCACAAGCTACTTGAAGATGTTAATGAAAAACCCATTTACAAAATGGGACCCAGAGAATCACTTAGGGAGAAATTTAAAGAAATAGGTATTTTAACTGTCTATGCACAATATATTTACGAAAATCTGCTTTATGTTCATAAAAATCGTGATAAATTTCATAAAAATAGCGATTTTCATAATCTTAATTTGAGAAATAAAGATGACTTAGCTGTGCCCAGCAGCAGACTCCGAAAAATAGGTAGGTCGTTTTTATAATAATCTACCAAAAGATGTTTGTAACATGTCCATTAATAAGTTCAAGAATTATATCAAGCCTAAATTGTGCAAAAAAGCTTACTATGATACATCTACTTACCTTAAGGATAAGAACCCATGGATATGATGATGCTCCTAGTCGTAAGATTACAATATAAGTTTTAGTTTCACAAGAAACAAAGATAAAGGAGTAATATACTACACTCTTAAAATAATGTACCTTTATGAATTAAGACTCGCGGAAAATTACTTTGGTCGATGTTAAATGGAGGCGTCCCTCTGCCATTTTTATCTCTTTTCATCTTATTTCTTTTTTGTTGATATTATTGTCAGGACTCGTCATGCTCACTAAAATGTCATTGCTTGTGGTGGCGTGGGGGCCGGGTCAATCCCTTCCCTACAATATGGCGAGGGGGTTGATGGCTGACCTCTGCGTTATACTCGTGAACGGGTGCTACTTGGGGTGACTGGTCGACCTTGACATTAATCAATTTACATTTTGGTTCACTTCTAGTAATTTACCTAAAGAGTTATTTGGCTGAGCGACGTCTTTATTACTGAATTGTTTATGGATGTGATTTGGTGCTCCCACTTTTATGTACTATAGGTAAATTATCTTAAAGAGATTTTTGCATTTGTAGTTGTGTACGGTCAGCACATAAGGAAATAAATAATTGAGAACTTTTATATTTTTTACACATTTTATAGTCAGTTACACCAACTGCATCAAATAACATTAAACAATGATAAGCTAGAGACTAAAATAGTTAACAATCATTACCATAATATTTAATTCTAATCTTCTTTAACTCCAGACATTTCACTCTCATTCTCATCCCCACTTTCATCAGATGAATCATTTGTGTTTACAATAATTCGTTCTGATATTATATCTAAAGCCTATACTACTACAGCTGCAAAAATCTCTCTAAACTAATTTTACCATACGATGCCAAAGTTTACTTTGGGCATATATCATCATCGGAACATTTTTATTTAACAATGTTAAAATAATAAAATATTAATCAAAAAATATTACACAAAATAAATACTTAAATAATAAAAATGTGACAGACCTTATTTGCTGACCGTATAGTGGAATTCAATTTTCAAATTTTTAATCCGTGTACATAATATACGAACACTACTACAAATGCAAAAATCTCTCTAAGATAATTTACCTATACCTGCATGACGCTTTTAAAATAAAATCCTTCGTTGTGTGGATATGTATGGTATACAATGGTTGCAGCGCCTGATTACAGTTATCTACAATGTAAAAAAATTGACGTCAAGAAAATGCAGCAGTAGAGTTTGTTTCGCCGCTTCTTCTCTACTAGCGCTTTGGAGGCGGTGGTAAAGTTTGCTAAACTTGTAAATGTATTTAAACTTAGATTAAGTAGTTTAAAGGACGTCAAGAAATATATAATGAGAATTGTATTTATCTTGAATAAAGCTATTTTGACTTTGACTTTGACTGTTTTATACGATAATTCATTGACAAGAATTCTAAAAAAATGTAGGTATATTTATACTAAATTTCACCCTTTAAAATTATTAGTTTTGTAGTTAATTTTAAAAGCTTGTAAAGAAATAAAATTTCAGTACTTTTTCGGTTTTTATTGTGGAATAAAGGTGTGTGATTTTTTTTATATTTATTGTTTGATAAATAATATTGATTTTTAGATCTGTATCGTCAAACACCTCAAATATATAATTTGATGAAAATAAATTTAGTAAATTGAGATAAAGGGTATCTGGATACATATAACATAGATAATATGTAAATATTACATATTATCTATTTTGACGACCACTATGGCGCAGTCGGTATATTACATGGCTGCTACGCAGAGGTCTCGGGTTCGATTCCCGCTCAATGCAAATCTTTGTGTGCATGAACATGATTGTTTGCATTGGTCTGAGTGTTTTCTATGTATAATATGTATGTATTTACAAAAAAAAAAGTATTTAAGTATGTTTATCCGTTGTCTAGTACCCATAGTACAAGCTTTGCTTAGTTTGGGACTAAATGGCGTTGTGTGAATGTGTGAAGATTATTATTATTATTATTATCTGGTCTAAGGAGACCCAGAACAATTTTTTCTTGCAAGTATAAGGACTTATATCTATTATTTTAGGTAAACTGTTTGGATATAGCACCTAACTATGTTGGTAGCCTTTCATCGCTCATGATTACCTTATCTACATTCTCGGGTATCATTTCACCTTATGCTGTTGGGTTGTTGACTCCTGATGTGAGTAGTATTATATATATTTTAATGCTTACGTGTCATGTCTATTCTTAATTGATGACACAATTAATATAACATGATTACACAGTAAAAGAGGATGGCACAAGATCGCTTTTAGTGGAGATATTTGGAGGAGCCTATGTCCAAGAATGAACGTTCATTGTGACTGTATGATGATGATGATGATATATAACGTCTTTAATAAGACAGTCCTTATATTTTATAAAAATACTTCTTTAGATTTATATATCATAGTTGTTAGTTCTTCAGGTTTCAAGAAAGTACCAAATTTCTACAGTTCTTTAGTATTAAATGAATAATTTAGTATTATTATTTTGCAGTCAACGCTGGAACAATGGCGAATAGTTTTCTGGTTATGTTTTGTTATCTTAGTAGGAACAAATGTATTGTACCTACTGCATTTGGGCGGACGGTAAACAACAATGGTGGGATGATGTTAGACAATTTGGATACCCAGAAGGTTGGAAATATGGACCAATCATCCCAGTAAATATTGAAGAGGTAGAAGAAATAAAATGAGCCAATAATAAAATTGAAACAAAAGATGACCTTGAGAGCAAGGTGTTTGTTCCAAAATCTGGCGTCAAAGATTTTGTGTGTTACTCAATCGAAGGTGGTTAATTTGCACCTAAATTATGCCCTACTTACCTATACTTCTTACTCTTAAGCCCTTTCTTTTAATTAACCACACTAAGACCCTGGTTCTAAAAATTTTCTACAGTAATGTGCAGTATGTTGAGGCTATTATAATAGTGTAATTAAAATATTAGAAATAACATTGTTAGTTTTATTTTTCTAAAGTAATAATCAGATAAATTGAAAGTCTAACATTTAATTGGCAAATTTTAATTATTTTAAGCTGAGTGATAAAATAGGTATTGTTACTCGTAATATTTATTGATACAGTTTTTTTAGGTAACGTATGAATATTTTCTATGTACTTAGTTGTGTAATGTTACAAATCAGTATACGAAAAACAAGACATTGGAGTTGTTGCGTCTATAGCTTAAAAAAGTTGCGTTTTTAAAAGAAAATGTTATGGTAAATGCTGGGATTGTGATAAATATAACATGTGACTAAATAAATAGGTACGTGGCATTTTTACAATTTTATACCAAAATTGTATTTTATTTAAGTATTTTGTTAACAAATTAGCCAACTCAAATATGTTACTAAGTACGTTAAAAATACTAGAAACATTGAATCAACTTTCATTTTTTTTATTTTCAACACAGCTTTTCCTTTCAATCCGTATTACATCGATACTACTACTATAGGGTAAAGCTGTATAAGTTCGCTCTTTTTTATTGTGCTTATGGCAGTTATTAGAGGACCTTAATATAATTATTAACTAGACCAAAAACAACTAAAACCTTTCTTATGTACTACATAAACTGAATAGCTACCAAAACGGGGAAAGCGCTGCCTTGACCATGCAATGTTAAAATCACTAAATATGGCCGTAACAGTTTCTCGATGTATTACATTTACCACATCGACATAGTGTATTATTGATCCAAGATTTACCCCAACTCCGAATAAAATAGATTTTTGCTTTAATACTCTCTTGTCAGCGATTAAATTTACATTCCATTTTCACTAATATTTTCAATCATATCTTACTCTTCCGTAACCTCCATATCCCACTGAATCTTATAATAATCATTTTGATGTTTGTTTAATTTAATACATGAGTGACAGACTACATACACACGATGTCAACGCCCCATATCATCCCAAATTTGTTCTAAATATGGCCTAAGGAATGTCTATTTAAGTAAACTTGCCATGAAATCGTATACTACCTAATCCAGCTGCTCAAAAATTATTGCGACTTAAGTATTTTATGGCAAAATTGATATTTTTGATCGTCCCATCAATGGGACGATGAAAAATAACAATTACTACGTAAAACAACTAAGAAAACAGAAATTAGTGCATTGTTGTGTTTATTCAAATTTGTAACAATTGTATGGCAATTGTTTAAATTATGTTAATTAAAAGAACAGGCTATTTAAGTAATTATATTTACTAAACTTTTTATAGTGACTAGCACTACCAAAGCACTTAAATTAAGCTGTGCAGTTATTAAGCGGTTCAGTACATTTTTGAAATCTGCTGTGTAGGTCAGACATATCGGACGGGTGGCCCTGAGAAGGGGCCTTTGGGTTTGACCTGAGAAGGGCCTATGGGTTGGCCGTGAAAAGGGCCTTTTGGGGAAATACGCGCGGAGGCGTCTCTCGAGGATTGTGGCATTGCCACCAAATAATTAAACGTAAATGTTAAAAATTAGTATAACTTTAATACAAATTATTAATAAGTTGGTTGGTAAGTAGAATTGATTACATAGAGTGTTCTCAAAACAGCAATTATTATAAATTTTGGAGGTCGTTAAATAAAAAGGTTTTAGAATTGCAAATACGCATCAGTTCAAAGTCAACGATGCCTCAATAAGGCAAGAGAGACAGGAAACTTAATATTGTGTGATGAAGAAACCTTTTATGAAATTTATTTAAACAACCCTTCCGTAGAGGGTAAGGGAACAAATCTTCTTTAGTCTTTTTACTACTTGAACCGAAATTCATTTACCCTAAATACAATGATTACAACTGACTACATGGTTGTGTTTGTTAAGAAAAATCAATTTACCAGCTTGACTAAACAGGTATAGCCAGTTGAAGAAGGAAACTGTACCTTATTGAAAAAATCTCATCAAAACGGTGCGAAGAAAAACAATCCAATCATTTATTCGTATAAAAGAAAGTTCCATCCTTCATTTTACTAGGTGATTTCTAAAAACCTTTACTTACTTGTTGGTAACTGTACAAAGAATACCACCTCAAATTTAATGTCTCTATGAAAAAAGGTTTAGGCTGTGCGTCGATATTTTAGTTAGTAAGTCAGGACTTCGTTTATATAGATGTAAAATTGAAAATGAATTCTTCTTAATAAATTTCTATAAACTTCGTCGCCACACAGATGATCCCAAATCCAGAAGTCTTAAAATAGCATTAACCAAAAAAATTTAAAAAATAGTTCCCTAATGGTTCCAAACTTACTGAGAAGTACTTTGTAATAGTATATACAGATATGACTGTATCATACCAGATAGAAAGTGCTACGCTAAAGCGTGTGCATGAGGTCCAAAAATAATGATAGGGATGTAGGCAAAAAAAATGCGATAGTAGTCATGTAATTACTACTATTACTTAGCACACGTCTAGAATACGATATCGAGAAAGAATCATGAGTGATGTTTAACGATTTTTCTATAATATAAAATTAAAGAAAAATCGTTTAAATAACCGTAATTACCAACTGAATTTAGTGCAAAACGAAATCAGACAGACAGTTTGACATTGACAGATTTAGATTTTGATAGTCCAATTGTAGATCATAGATAGATAAATAGTACTTTTAGAGAAGAATACAAAATCAAATAATATTTTAGAGCACTCTGTGATGTTGTATGCGATATATTACATAAAGAGACACGACTTCCCGTTAAAGCTAGGAGCTCTGCTCTTTCAATATGCTGGAAGTTATTAATTTAGTACTTTTAACAGTTGTCTGTAATATAAAGCATAGCTCTACAATCAGTTAATTCTTTTCAATTTCTTTAACTACTTATGTTTTCAACTACTAATTTCTGTCGTAATCAGCATCTTTCCTTGCACTAAAAAGAGGATTCATACTTGCTTTATTTAATGACAATACCTTATTCATCAGAAATAGGGGTTCCTTCTCCCAAGCGTCAATCCTGTGCCTTTAACGTAATGACGTTAGACGTGCCTTAGTCAGATTTCAAGGTTGAATAGTAATTCAAAGTAAAATACGAGGACCTACGAAAAGTTGAGACTCAGGTAACAAACAATGACTAGGTTAAAATATTAATCATTTTTTTACAATAAAATGAAATGTAGGTCCACTTAATTTTAATTTTAAAGATAAATAATTAAAGCAATTATAAATAATTATTTATGACGCACTTTTTATTCAAAAGGAAAATGTACTTAATTTTAGCTTGGTTTAGATATAAAATGAATGAATCATTTATTTTTATAACAGTAGGTTGACAATCTACGGAATTAGCGCTGAAATGAAAATGTAAGGACTACAAGACCTGTCGTTGCAAAAAACTACATTTCTACTTTATTATTGTTTAATTGTTATATTTCAGTGGACACCCTTTTAATGTTTTGTAAAAAATAAAAATGGAAGAAAAAGACGCTCAGTTTCAAGCGCACAAGCTTCTCGAAAATGACAAAAACAAACCTATTTCATGCGATAATGCTTTGACAAGAGCTCTAAGAAAATGTAAGTACATAGTTCTGTATAACTCTAAACTAAGACTAAAGTGTTAATTTTGGAATTAAGTAGCTTCATAAAAACCTTTAACAGCTATTATTTAACCCTTAACCACCTAGCATAGGTCTGACAGACACCACCAAATATTAAAACTTGAATATTATTGCACCCGAGTTTCGTATAAACCTGTTCGTTCCGGTACCTTTTCCTAGCCCCTCTCCGAGCTACACAAGCTCTTTCCACGGTTTTATGTCCGTAAGTTTTGCTCTGGTTAGTAAAAAACTTTCGCCCGGGGTCTGAGAGACCACTGCTAGGTGGTTACGTGACTATTTTAGAATTGAGTATTTTTTTCTATTTTATTTAAAAATGACTTTCAATGTAAAAAAAGATTGAGCGGGGTTTGGAAAAAGATTTTTATTAATAAGGTAGGACAACGAAACAGTACCAAATGATGAACGGGGTGATTTTTATGTAGATTTATGATTAGAGGAAGCGTTAGAACGCAGTTGCGAGTCAGACTCACAATGTGAAAAGACAACTAAAATGAAAAACAACATAAATGTACTGCCCAAAACTGATTTATCTTCGACAGTTCTTGATCAGTTTGTTTCTGAAGATTGATATGTAAAGGTATCTAAAATGCAATCGAAAACTCGAAAAAGGATTTTTTTCTGTAAAAGGCGCAATAGCTTGTCCTCTGACCCCTTCTTTCTTTCCATCAACACCGCTATAGTATATTATAGTGCAGGAGAGAGGAAGTGTGAAACTAGTATATTGAAATAAACTAAACACTAGATCAAATATGGAGCGTCATGCAAAGAACTTGAAATTGCAACGTGATATCAGAATGACTATTTGCCGCGTTCTCGACAGCAACAAAGGAACCACTCCAAGAGTAACTCCTTCAAGAAATAGTGCTAAATAAAGGTTAACAGTATGTTAGAACTGTTCTACATGTTACTACAAAAACAAAAAGTAAAAAACAATACATGTGTTTTGAATACAGAGCACCTATTTGCTTGAAATGCTCACATAAACCTTGTATTAATTGTCCTGAAAAACTGCATGTTTAGATCTTGCAATTTTACTCAAGTTTTATTTTATTTGAGATAATTTGATGTTTTTTATGTTTATAGATTCCTAATTATCTCAAAAAAAAGTACAAAGATGTACCCACTCGTGGGATTACTGTAATAAGTCTTATCTTCCAAATATGTTACTTTGTAATCAAAAAAATAGGATTGTTTATTATTCAATTAAGATTTTTTTTAAACCTTTGATATTATCTTGTGCCATTATTTCCTAATCAATAGTTTAATATGTTACTAATAAACTTTTAACTCAATATTCATAATAACCTTTCTCAGTTTAAAAAACGAGAATCATTTTGTTCCGGTGTCTCACAGACCTGTGCTAGGTGGTTGTGTGACAAAAACAGGTGCTAGGTTGTTAAGGGTTAACCTTACCTTATACAAATCTAAGTCAATATATTTTACAAGCGATGAGCTTAAAATATTATTCCGCAATTTCTAAAGAAGGACTTTTTAAATCATCATATTAAGAAACATCATAAAAGTGTTAAAGATCCCATCACCTACTAGAAAAAAGGAATCTCCTCAATAGATTGTTAGTTAATAGTTGGAGAATAAGGAATGCTAATACCATACTGCAAGAACATAAGAACTTTCCTTGTGACGGGAAACTTGAAACAACCCCTACTTGCATTGTCACCGTGGTAGGGTAAATTTCCCTTCATTAAAGTTCACTAGTCTAAGATATAATGATACTTATATACCTTTAAAAAATGTAACCTTTTGAGAGAAAAAACAAAAAATTGAAAATTGAAATTACTTACTGGAGGAAGGATTGCGTCATTATTATCATTGACAATTGAAACAGGCCCCGGCTTTTGATATGATATCCCTATAAACGTTTTATTACGAACAAACAAGGCTTCTTCGTTTTTCGTGCTCGGTTTTTTTCTATTGCTAAAACAATTACTTCTCACCCTTAGTCATTAGAGTATATCCGTTTTGTTTTTAGATTGCGTAGTTCCGCAACGATATGTCATCGGTATAATGGGACTTTTTGCTATTTGCAATGCTTATACAATGCGGGTTTGCCTCAATATTGCTATTACACAAATGGTCAACAATACTAAATCTAGCGATCACAGCATTGGTAACTCAAACTCAGATACGAGTACATGTCCCAGTGATAATTTTCTGACCAACAGAACTACTGCAGTATATAAACAAGTAAGTAAAGTTATAAAAAAACAAAATTATTTATTTTGAAAAAGTTCATATTACCAAGATGACCAAATCAAAATTTCCTGTTTTATGAATCCTACTGTTTTAACACACAGTATGCAATCTTTGACTGGGATGAGAAGACTCAAGGGATTATTCTGAGTTCCTTTTACTACGGATATGTATTCACTCAAGTTCCTGGAGGTTACTGGGCTCAGAAATATGGGGCCAAATGGACTATTGGTCTGGGGCTGCTAAGTACGGCTGTGTTTACCTTTTTAATACCAGTAGTAACAAAAGCAGGCGGATCCACATGGCTTATAATACTTCGAGTTTTGCAAGGACTAGGGGAGGTACGAAAAAATTTAAAATTATTTTATAAGCATTACAGCACTTTGATGCTCTCATGCAATGCTAGACCCTTTTCAGTAACAGCAATAAATTTGGATTATTTTCATGTCTAGTTGGCTTGACTATTGAGACTTTTACGTCAATTTTTCCTACTTCAGGTTTCGTAAAGATGGGATGATGTCACTGTGTACTTTGTCTGAATAATAAGAACATTAATAATTCGTTATAAGAATGTATAAATATAATTTTGAGTAATAGTTTGATACACCTGGTAAATTATACTGTAATCATCATAACAGCCTATTAATGCCCTACTGCAGGGACGGCCCTCCTTCTGTGACGGAGGGATTCTTGGCCTACTAATACAACGCTGGCCAGAGGGATTGGTATAGGGTTTAATTTCAAGTTTTCCTTCTTTTTATTTCATAAAGATAATATTATTCACAGAAAGTCCCTTATTCGGTTTTTACGACACCTATTGGATGATATGGGGTGTTATTCTTACTGCGTCACCACACGGAGAAAGAATACATTTTATAATGTGCGGTATAGCAATGAAATACATATCGTTCTTTTAACATTTGTTTTTTTTTTATTACAAGGGTCCTACTATGCCAGCTCTTATAGTTCTGATAGCTCGTTGGGTACCGCCTCATGAAAGATCACTCCAAAGCGCATTAATATTCGGTGGTACCCAAATTGGAACTATATTTGGAAGTTTTGTGTCTGGTTTATTATTGGCAGACGGAAGAAATTGGGCTTATGTATTTTATTTTTTCGGTGGCTTTGGAATTCTCTGGTTTGTTTTATGGGTAAGTAAATCATTTGTTTTGTTTGGTAGTTTTGTTCATTTGTTTTTTTTTATGTTTCATTTTAAAACATTAGGAGTTTTATAGCAAAGATAGAGTAAAACAATTTTTTAATGTATTTCTTTACCTGGATCAAGTCAAAAACTGCTTTAATTTTGATGATTACTGTTAACGTCTAATACTTAAACATGTTTGTATCTATACACCTCTACTTTTATTTAAAAACGCTCTTATGATGTAAGATCACTCACAGAATAAAGTTTAGTGGCTCATTTTTTGTTTTTATTTTAATAATAATTTTGTAAAACTAAACAACCATAAATGTAATATCCACCTAGCTTTCATATTTCTTATATTATCTGAAGTATTAAGGTTTAAGGTTAAAAATTTACAAAAAAATATATTTTTAACGTTTTCAGAGTTTTACTTGCTACAGTACTCCTAATAGCCACCCTTACATAACACACGAAGAGTTAACGTATTTAAACGAAAATGTTATCATAGCTGATTATCAATCAGCTGTTAGGGATCCTGTTCCTTGGAAAGCATTACTACGATCTATGCCTGTTTGGGCTTTGGTTTTTGCTGCAGTAAGTAAAAACTTTTATACATTTATAAAATTAAACACAAATGCGTGTGGTGATGTAGTAAGAATACAATATGTCACCACCCCATCTCATGCCAGGGGTATCGTAGAAACCGACTAAGGGACTATCTTTGAATGTTACCTTTACATAGAAAATTAAACCCTATACCAATCCGTCTGGCCAGCGTGGTATTAGTACGTCAAGTATCCTTCTGGCCCGTTCCTTCAGTGGGACATTAATGGGCTGTTAGGATAATGATGACACAAAACCTTCAAATCTCAATTTAAGTAGAGTTTTTATCATGAGTACTATAAAAATAGTTTTTGATTAGTTGGTCGAAGACCACTTCAAACTATCGTAATTTGTTTACGCACAAAAAAAAAGGATTAAATAAATTCTTGAAAATAACCTCTAATACTTACTCCACTTAAATCACAGTTATCAATATTTATCATTTTATTTAAGTAAGTAATGTGTATTACTTTAATTTTATCCAGATTGGCCATGATTGGGGTTATTACACAATGGTATCGGATCTCCCAAAGTACTTTCACGATGTTTTGAAATTTAATATTGCTACCACTGGTGCTTTGACTGCATTGCCATTTATTGCTATGTGGGTCACTTCTTTTCCACTTTGTATGTTCTGCGACTTTTGTATCAAAAAAGGTTGGCATAGCATTAAAACTGGACGCATTGTATACACTAGTCTTGGTAAGTTTAAAAAGATATATTATGTTTTAATTTTAATTCAGCAACTATGAGTATAAAAATATTTAGATATCAACGTCAGCATATTATGAAGATAGTCAGATCTATTTACGGGCATTATTTTGCAATAGTTTCGCACATAAGTAATAAGAACTTGCCTTGATGTTTAACCTTCGGTCCGTCGCGTGGAGTCTTTAAAAGCCCGAACATTACAAACATGGATATTTTACATTTTAAAAACTATTGTATCTAACCAGTGTTTTATGTACCTTACTAAAACGAGTCATAGTTGGTGAGGACCGCAGCTTACTTCAGTTCGCGTGCTAGCCCTGCGATATACGAAGGTATTTTGAACGTGCAGGGCGTTGAAAGACCCCACGCGACGATCGGCGTAAGTAAAATGAAACGTATTATTTCTTTAATTTTATTTGTAATTGTGTATTATTAATGTATTTTTTATTGTTTTAGATTAGTTTATTATATTGTGTACCAGTGGAAATGAGTAAGTCGCAGGTTACTCTTTACATTTCTTGATATAAGTGAACACTGATTTTGATTCCTAAAAGTTTATATGTTATTTTGTTTTTTTAATATGACTTTTATGTTTTAGAGTTGGTTATTTACATAAGATGCCAAAAGTGATAATAAAAAGTAACTACTTGTAAGGTTTAATTTTAATTTTTAATTTTTTATAAATGTGATCTCACAAAGAAATTTATATTATGTGTACTTGTAAGATTGTAAGTTTAATAAGACAATATACGAAAATACTATGATTCATTCGATTTGTTTTATTGTAAATTAATTAGTAAGTCATAATAAAGTCTAATGTCAAGTACTTACAATGCCCTTTTTTAAGTACCTGCCAATTAATCAGTGGGGTTTTCAAAGACCCCACGCGACGAACGACGTAACTAAAATCGCGCGACGGACCGAGGGTTAAGGTCTTCAACGCTATAGTAATAGTCCGGGTTTTCTAGAACATTTTTGCAAAGTAATTACTATCAACCTATTTTTTTGTGAAGACTTAAACTGATTTATTATTATTAACTGTCTCATATGTAAGTCATATTTTCACCAGGACAAAGCTTGTGCCATCCACAACAGATTTTTCTGGGCATAGATGCGATAAGATATTTATTGCTTTTTTTAAATTTACAGCTGCTACGGGTCCTGCTACATGCATTGTATTAGCTTCATACGCTGGGTGTGATCGTACACTTGCCATGATTTACTTTGTACTGTCCATGGTGCTTATGGCTGGGTTTTATTGTGGAATGAAGGTACGTTATAACACACAGATAAATAAAATAAATCCACTGCTACTTGATAAATTATATCAAGATTTAAATGATGAAACACATCAAATATTATAATTTGAAAGAGAAGAAATCAATTAAGACCAAGATGAAGAGTTGATTGCAATAGCAAAAACAAGACAATTTGGCAAAGAACTACTTAAAAGTTAACTTAACCGAATTTTTAACGATTTCAAGGTACGAGAATTGACATGCTTTAAATTGATAATGTTAAGTTTATTATTAGTTTTCTCAGTAGACAATTCTAGTAACATTTGTTAAACCAGCTGAAACGCCACATCACAAAATACATTTTCTCGTTGCAGTCACAATGACGTGTATTTATTATTTTAGGTCAATTGTTTGGATATAGCACCTAACTATGTTGGGAGCCTTTCATCGCTCATGATTACCTTATCTACATTCTCGGGTATCATTTCACCTTATGCTGTTGGGTTGTTGACTCCTGATGTGAGTAATTAAATACTTTTTCTCATAATATTATCTATTTTTTGGTTAAAAAGTATACTCTTTATTTTAAAGATTATGTATGAAATACGAACTATGATATTTGAATTATGCTTTTTAGAACTATAAGCTTTAATATGACTACTAATTTGTTTTATAATTATTTATATATCTAGTTTTAAGTTAACTATTAAGTGTCGTAATCGTAGATTATCTCTGATAATAATATACTTTAATAAAATTGCCCATAATAATTTAATTTTACTACTTCTTTGGTCAAATGAAAGAAAGCAGAAGCAAATAACCATAATCCCTGGTTTTTCAGGTTTCAAGTAAAGTACTTTCTTTCTATAATATTAAATAGATAATTTGCTATTGTTATTTTGCAGTCAACACTGGAGCAATGGCGAATCGTTTTCTGGGTATGTTTTGCAGTCTTAGTGGGAACAAATGTATTGTACTGCATTTGGGCTGACGGTAAACAACAATGGTGGGATGATGTAAGACAGTTCGGATACCCTGAAGACTGGAAATTTGGACCAATTTTTCCACATAATGTCGAAGAGTTATGGGAATTAAAATCAGCTAGTAATAAAATTGAAACAAAACAGTAATGAACCAATAAATTTTATTGCGTGCAATTTGTTCCATTTACAATAGTTACTATTGAAGAGTTTGTATGTTACTCAAACGATAGTGGTTCACTTGCACCCAAATTATGATTAATAAACTAGTTCCTTTTAAACTATCATCTTTAATTAAGCACCCTGAGACCCAGATGCTGATATATTCCTACTTAAATGTGCAACCTTTGTTGCACATTTTATTGCGTGCAATTTGTTCCATTTACAATAGTTACTATTGAAGAGTTTGTATGTTACTCAAACGATAGTGGTTCACTTGCACCCAAATTATGATTAATAAACTAGTTCCTTTTAAACTATCATCTTTAATTAAGCACCCTGAGACCCAGATGCTGATATATTCCTACTTAAATGTGCAACAAAGGGTAAGGGTTCCTTAACAAAATGTTATTACACTATTCGTATTTGGACATCTATGCGGCTCGTAGTAGAATATTTTCTGGCATGACTGAAAAACATTATCCCTTAATGATTCAGTCGAGCAGTAAGGTAAGAACACAAAACTTTAATATCAACACCAAAAAACATTGCAAAAAACTTTATTTTTCTAAAAAATATGTTGACAAGTGGTTCTTGTTATTTTGGTTGGTAAAACAATTTCTACAAAACTAGAGCGCTAAAACCAAAATTTAATGATCTCTGTTTACTGGTGCGCATTTTTGATTTATTGTGTTGATGTGAACTGACCTCGAAACGTTAAGATATCCACTACTTTGCTTCTGTCGGCCATTGATCATATCAAAAACGTCACTTCAAGTTGGCACTCTGTTTTCTTTAATTAAATAGAAATTGTTTATATTCGATAAATCATTCCGGACTGTTACGACTTGGGGAGCTTCAAGAAACGAGCGCACTCTTTTTTTAAAGGTCGGCAACGCATTTGTGATAACACTGGTGATGCGGGTGTCCATGAGCGGCGGTGATTACTTACAAAAAAAATCAACATTTTATATTGTTTTTATGATTCGAAATAGTCATCATCATCATACAAAATACGTTCACTTCTCGATACAAAACGAGTTAGTAAGTAAGCTAGTGAACAGCATGAACTCGCATCGACACCTTAGCATGATATTTAAGTCCCGAGGCAAAACGCCGGTGGAGATACACACAAGTGTATACACAAGTCTAAGCGTTCAAAGTCTCGCTACCCGTCAGAGAACAGTGGACAAATCAAAACTTTGCTAAAATTGCTTCGTTCACTTACATTGAATAACCAAATTCCTACCAACACATTGTCATTCGACGTAACTTTGATATCTGGATAGGTTGAGGTAACAATGGAACCAAGTTTAGTTAACAACGAGGGCTGAACACGCGAAGTCTTTTGCGCATCAGTTATGCCTTGTAAGGAGACCTTCTGAGAAAAATCGGCCCAATCTTGATCAGGCTCAGCATCTTCCTTAGTTGTAATAACATTAAATATTATCAAATCAATGTTTACATAAATCATATAGTATTGTTAAATTTTACTTATCAGTAGTAGCTGAACCACACTGCCTTGTTTCAAAACAAATACGTTGCGTTGACTTAGACAATCTTACTAGATACCGACGTGAAGTAATTTATTCTGAGATTTGTTTAATTTATGAGATTCAAAGGTATAATATCATACCTCCATACATACTTTTCCTTTTTAGGCTACCTTTCCTATTACCTACCACGGTTCCTGTGCACTTAAGCATCGGACCCGAGACATAACGTATTACAAATCTGAGAATCTCTAAAAACACATCTAACTTTATTTACTTTTACAGCACACTCTTTCTAAATATGGATTCGAGTAGTACACAAAAGTGTCTTATTCAGTTTGAAATACAGATCCATGCCACCTGTTATCTTTTAAAATTTAAAAAGTATGTACTAAGCAAGTTTCCTACATGTTTGCATTGTTGCCTAGATCAATAATTGAACCAGTATTTTCTCACGATGATGTCACAGGCCAATGTAAGAAGCTGACATATTTATTTAAGTTAATACTATTCCAAATATTTACAGTAGGCGGCGAATTTAATATTTGAAGAAGCTTTTATTACAGTAAATATTGCGCTATTGTTTTTTAATTAAGGAAAGAAATTTCATACTAATTAACAGTGTTTCGCAATCTATTTACTAATATATATTTTGATGATGTAACTGCTTTATCTAGTTAGATAGGTTGAACTCCAGCCACCGTGAAGGGCCTGCAAGGGCAGTGTATTTTGTCTAGTTTATGAATGGAATAGAAAGATACAGGAAAGTCATGGGATGTGACCCTGCCTCATCAATTGAGGACCAATTTTGATGAGTAAGATAAAAACTAAACTTAAAATTAACAGTTACATTGAATTAACAGTTACATTGCTTTTGTTGCCAACTTTTTAATGACATTTTTGTCGATGTTTTAAATTTTAATTGCGGTAGAAATTGATATTCTGTACCTCCTCTTTTTTTTCTCCAACGACGGATGAAAAAAATGCATTTGCCTAAATGTTCAAGTGGATACAAATAGGTACGGGATAATTTTTGCATCATACTCGCACACGCCAATCAGGACTTGAACTGAAAAAATAGCTCTAAAACCAAACACAGGTTTTCGGTCATCATTTTGCCTTGTTTAACAAATTTCAAAAAATAAAGAATGAAAATTATTTGATATTTGATATTTCAGTGGTGTATTTGCAAAATGGTAGCCGTTTCGAAGAGTAATAAACAGTAAAATATATTTGATTACTGATCTCCATAAAGATTTGTTGACAAGATATCACGCGCAAACGTTGTCGCATACGCTGCTGGTGACTTTGTTAAATCTTAACCACTCGTCTGGCACGACGCCTGATATTGGCGCCAAAAAAAAACGTCCATCTGGCCAAACGCCTGAAATTGGCGTTTTGACAAGGTCAAAACATCGTATCACTTTCTTGCCATTTAGAAAATATTTCTTATTTGTTCTAGTCCTTACGCATTACAAATCGTCTATGCATGATATTTCTAGTCCTCTCATATAAAAATCATTTAATCTATGGAACAAAAGCTATGACAGATTTATTTTTGAATCTGTCAGTCATTTGTTTACGTTAAGCGAGTCGTGTTTACGCGTTATATAAACATTGAAGTTTAAATTGTATTTGTGCTTTGTTTGTAATTGTGAGTGGTGTTATGTGAAGTCTAATAAGTGTTCATTGTTATTGTGTTACAACAATGTAATAAAACATTCGTATGTGGTTTATTTTTCATAACACGGAAGAGCTATTTTTTTGCAAGGTATGATTTTTGCAAGGTAAAGTTCATATTTTTTTATTTATTATCAAGAATCTTATTAGATTTATACAAAATTCCATTTAGAATGGGAGATAATCGGCTTATAAGAATCTTATTGGACTTATACTAAATTCCAATTAGATTTAAAGAAAATCTGCTTTTTCAAACATTGGTCAGTGAAAAAACCCGGCCTGGCAAAACGGCTGAAATAGGTTGGCCAGATGTGCAATTTTCCGCCATTTTGTCTTGCCAGACGAGTGGTTAAGTACATAAATAATATCAAATAATAGAGCGAATTAAATGTTTTACTCATTAAGTAGCCAAGTATACTTTTGGAATCATGTCGTGTGTTATTTTAAAATTTAAGAACTAAGTTATAATAAATACTGTTTTTGAATAATTATTGGTGACAATTGGACGGTTTTAGGTAAGTTGATTTAATTAGGTACTGTGTGTCTTTTTTTGGAAACCGTTAAAATAAAAGATCAGTTAAATATTCGTCGGTTTGGTGATAATGGCAGGATAGTGATTGGTGAAGCCATTACCAGACCTTTTATGACTACCGTCAGTATGTCGGAGCGGTCGAATGATTCGTCACGCTACGTTTGAAGTACCTAATGCCATAGGAAGAAGGATATATAACATGTGTTAGAAAATTGGTTCAATAATATTAGCGGTCCGTATAGGTAGGATTTTTAGAGCCCTTTAGCACGACATAGTACAGCGTATACTTAGTGCATATTATTATAGACTATCACAACAAGGACCATGTGAGAGGTCGGGCGAAAACAGCCCGTTTGAAATATCTTTATTGAGCCAAGGTAAGAGTGCTTTTGGGGAATACTATCGCGTTCTTGAAACATCTCTCGAACACCTAACCGGTTTGGAAACCATCAGTAACTGCTTGCTTAACCAAAAGCAAAAAGTATACGTCGTATTTATTTCATGAAAAAAAGTAGCCCAATTTGGTAAAATTGCTCCTAATGTCTAAAGCAATAGCTTATTACGCTTTCGTCAGTCATATGAGGTTATAGAAGGTGTTAGCTAAAGTACTATATTTTCCTAGTTTAACGACTTATAACTTTATATCAATTTGTGATTACCTCAAGCGTCAAGACAAATATTTAGTAATCTTTTTACGTGACCTTTGCTGGTTTCCCATAGAACCGTTATGATCATAGAACAGAATCATAAAATAGGTATTATGTTCTGTTTCTGGGATGTGAGGCCGATATCTTGTAAGATTTTGTAATATTATTTTAGTGCATGTTGACCATCAACGCTCGTTCAGGAATTCTCAGGAACAGATGCAGTTTTCTTTTTGAGTGTTTCTTTACACAATAGAATAAGATATCAAAAACTCGACTGAGCGCCCTAGTTTTTTGTCATGTCCCTTTAAATAGTAAACCATTTACTACCGTTTTGTAACCTAGCTTATTATAATACATAGCTAAGGATTTTCCTTCTATGCGACGAACAACTTTAATTGGATGAAAAATTCAGGGGTTGGTCAAACTACACACTTTGCCTACGAGGAGAGTACGTTAAATGCGGAAACACCACGAAGCTATTCAATGTGAGGTGTTAAAATAATACACTTCTAAAGTATACGGCAAGCAGAACGTTATTGTTTTGCAAAGTTGAACATTCACTCAATGGTGAATCGATTTAAATAAAATCAATTTAAATAAAAGAAGTTTAATTCTTAAACTTGCGATAACTCAGAAGCTGCTAGAACTACCAATACAAAAACTTAATTACTGTACTTTCATTGCCTTATGTTTATTACAGCTTATATCCGTTAAGTTTATTTTTAAAATATAATAATGGAAGAAAAAGAAGTACAGGTTCAAGCTACCAAACTTCTTGAAAAATACAATAAAAGACCCGTTCCGCACCAAAATGCTTTCACAAGAACTCTTAAAAAATGTAAGTATAGAACTCATTTTTTTTTTAAATTTTTAAAAATTTATGTATCATACATCTTTAAAAATCTCAAATTTAGACATATTGGTTCATAAATGCCCATAATTGTTCTGCAAGAATATTTATAGATATCGCATTATTATCTGAGTCTTAAAGCCATATCATTTCTTTAAATAATATATCTATCTTGCTTGGACTTACGGGTCTTCTATTCTTATATAAAATCTTCTATCTCTTTTCGGAGTACGCAGATGATAACGTGTTTTCTATAGTAATGAATTAGTAAGTTAACTGCTGTGATATATTATTATAGATTTAATTTTTTTTTCAAGAAAGTGTGGTTGATGTTAAAAGAATGAATGATAGATTGATAGCGGTTAAACTGATTGTGGACGGCGTCACTTTAAATGTAATAAGTGCATATGCACCACAGTCAGGTTGTGAGGAGAGCGTAAAAGAGAAATTTTGGGAGGACTTTAACTGCTTGATGATGAATGTGCAGGACAGTGAGGAAGTTTATATAGGTGGTGATTTTAATGGACACGTAGGAAGAGAGAGTGTTGGATATGAGAGAGTGCATGGTAGTTGGGGATTCGGTAACCGAAACGCAGACGGCGAGACACTGCTACAAGCTGCCTGTGCCTTCGACCTGGCTATAACAAACACGTGGTTTAAGAAAAAAGAGGAACATCTTATAACATACAAAAGTGGCCACCACGCGACACAGATAGACTATTTCCTAATAAAGCGAAGGAGTCTATGCTGTGTCAAAAATTGCAAAGTGCTGCCAGGCGAAGCTCTAGTTACCCAACACAGACTGATTGTTTTGGAGGTCAAACTAAGTGTCTCGCCTAAAAACAGGAAAAACCGCCCCCCCTCCAAAGACACGATGGCGTATGTTAGAGAAGGAAGAATGTGCTAGTATGTTTAGAAGTCAAGTTGTGGACAAGATGACGGAAATGAGTGAGATGGAAGGAAAATCTGTAAATAAATGCTGGAGTGAGATGGCAAAGTGCATAAGAGAAGTCGCAAAAGATGTGTGTGGAGAGTCGAAAGGTAAAGGTCTGATAGATAGGGATACATGGTGGTGGAATGAAAAGGTACAAAACGCCCTAAGAGAGAAAAAGTTGGCGTTTAAAGAATGGCAGGGTGTAGAAATTTTGAATGCAAGTTTGAAAGATGACAAAAAGGAAGTTTACAATGAATGCAAGAAGAGGGCAAAGAAGGTGGTAGCAGTTGCCAGGGCTAGGGCGCAGGAGAGGTTATACGAGAACCTGGATAGCCCTATTGGCCAAAAAGAACTCTACCGAATAACGAAAGTGAGAGAAAGGCGAGCGAGAGATGTAATACATATGAAATGTATGAAAGATAAGTCTGGTAAGGTATTGTGTAAAGATGATGACATAAAAGAGCGATGGAAGGTGTATTTTGAAAAGCTTATGAACGAAGAGAATGATTGGAATGGTATACTCGAAGAGGCACATGTAAATAAGGGATTGGTAAGAGAAATTAGCGTGGATGAAGTTATAACAGCAGTTAAAAGTATGAAAGATGGAAAGACTTTGGGACCAGATGAAATACCAGTTGAAGTATGGAAGGTGTTAAAGTATGAAGGATGTATGTGGCTGACTTCGTTTTTCAATAAGTTGTTACATGAAGAAGACAAGAATGGTGTACTAGCTCGCTTGTACCCATCTTCAAAAATAAAGGGGATGTCTAGGATTGTAACAACTATAGAGGAATTAAGCTCATGTCACATACTATGAAAGTATGGGAAAAGGTGATAGAGAAAAGATTGAGAGAAGAGAGTGAGATTACCCAAAACCAGTTTGGGTTCATGCCAGGTCGAGGGACAACGGACGCCATCTTTGCACTCCGCCAATTGTGCGAGAAGTACAGACGTGTCCACAAGAACTTGCACATGGTGTTCATTGACCTCGAAAATGCGTATGATAGGGTGCCTCGAGAAGTGTTGTGGTGGGCCGTGAAAGAGAAAGGTTTACCTGGAAAGTATGTAGAGTTAATTCGTGCTATGTACAGGCAAGCCAGTACATACGTCCGATCGTCTGCTGGCAACTCCGACCAGTTCAGTGTGGCGGTAGGCTTGCACCAAGGGTCGGCTTTAAGTCCTTACCTCTTCCTACTGATTATGGACGCCTTGACGGCGGACATACAGGAAGAGGCACCCTGGTGCATGCTGTTTGCCGATGACATTGTTCTGGTTGGGGAGGATGGACCTGAGATCCAGAGCAGATTGGAGTGTTGGCAACAGAAACTGGAGAGTGTTGGCTTAAAAATCAGCAGAACCAAGACAGAATACATGTTCTGCGATTTCGGCGGTCTCTCCAGTCCTGAAGCCATAGCGCTTGATGGAGTGCGCCTTCCAGTCTGCTCCGACTTCCGGTATCTCGGTTCGTGCATCCAAAGCGATGGCGAAGTAGATCGGGCGGTCAAGCACCGAATTAACATAGGATGGATGAAATGGCGGCAGGTCACGGGAACCATCTGTGACCCCCACATTCCCCTTAAATTTAAGGGGAAGATCTATAAGACCATGATTAGACCTGCCGTCTTGTATGGATCAGAGAGTTGGCCCACAAAAGGGATGAATGAAAGACAATTGCATGTAGCAGAGATGAGAATGTTAAGAGGAATGTGTGGTGTTACGAGAGCGGATAGAGTTAGAAATGAGTATGTAAGAGGAAGTTTGAAAGTGGCACCGGTAGCAGAAAAACTACGCGGCAGCCGGCTGTCATGGTATGGGCATGTTATGGTGAGGAAGGTGTTGGACATGTGTGTGGATGGATATAGGGGAAGAGGACGACCAAAGAAACGATGGATGGATTGTGTGAAAGACGATATGGCTGCGAAGAGTGTTACTTGTGAGATGACGTCTGATAGGAAAGTATGGAAGAAGAAGACAAGCTGCGCCGACCCCAAATAAAATTGGGATAAGGGCAGGGGAATGATGATGATGATTTAATTTTTTTTTCAGATTGTATAGTTCCGCAACGGTATATCATCGGTATAGTGGGGCTTCTTGGTGTTTGCAATGCGTACACAATGCGAGTGTGCCTCAATCTAGCGATCACTCAAATGGTTAACCACACTAAATCTAATCACCACAGCATTGTTAACTCAGATGCGAGTACATGTCCGAGTGATAATATTCTAAACAATAGTACTACAGCTGTTCTAAATAATCCAGTAAGTAAAACATAAAGACACCTTAATGAAAACTATATTATTTGGTAAATTTACCCAGCTGTTTTTGTCGAACTTAAACAAATCAATTAAATTACTAACCGAAACCAAATGGCCTTATAATTAGTGTATCTGCCCGCCTTTCTTAGGTAAAGATAGACCTTTGATAGACTTGTAATAAGCATTCTTGCAAATGTTACATATTAGCGAGCATTCATGCGTACCTACGTCTAGAACGAAATTACAGATTTCTTTCGTTTGAAAAAGATTACTTTGCCACCTTTTTGTAATCCTTTTATTCTTTTACATAACCTATAATTATAAAGCAGTACTCGCGACTGTGAAATGTAATGCAGGTGTTGGTTTGAAATTTCTGTTTCATTGTGTGTTTTTCAAACCTTTAGGTAGGTTTAGGTTCCGTTTCACGTTACCCACTGCCACGCCTCTAGTTTAGTTACGTCTTAAATCCCTCAGCGACTTGTAGGATTTTATTTTGTTACAAGTTCCGCTAACTTGATATTAATGTTATATCAATTTTTAATCTACAGCATGCAATCTTTGACTGGGATGAAAAGACGCAAGGTCTTATTCTTAGTGGTTTTTACTACGGATATGTAGTCACACAAGTGCCTGGAGGTTATTGTGCTGAGAAATATGGAGCCAAATGGACTCTTGGTCTAGGACTGCTAAGTACGGCTGTGTTTACTTTTTTGACGCCTATTGTAACCAGAGCTGGTGGAGCCACATGGCTCTTCTTACTTCGTGTTTTGCAAGGAATTGGGGAGGTATGAAATAATTTTTCTACTTTGATTATTATTTCAATAATGTCTGAGTAACTTAAAAACATATCATAACAACATTAGTTCACTAAATAAAAATAAAAACTTGTAATTTAAATCTAACAACTTAACTTTTCATCTTATTTTACGTAATACGTATTTATGACATAATGTTTTTTTTTTAAATTATATAATAACAGAAAATTTAATAAGTCCTTTGCAGTAAATTACTTTCCCCTACCACGTAAAAAGTCGGTCATTCATTATAAATAATGGCATACTTTCAACGTACTTGTAGGCCATATTTTCTACATTAATTCTAATATACTGCCAAACTTGTGTCAATTTTAAATTTGAATATAGATCTGAAAAAGGAATATTTTAAAACATTTTTGGTTCAAATTTTTGTTCACCCTGCCGCCATCATGGCGGCCGATGGCGTCTAATTAGCCCTTCCCAAACCAAGTTACCTTTTTCACACATCCGATACAGATATCCCGCTGCGTTACATTTTTTACACTCAAAGTTAATTTTTTTTTTTTTTTTTTTAAATATTTATTTCGTTTATAGGAAAACATATTATTACATTTAAAGGTCTTATTTATATGGTGACGATACATGCAGCTGGCTTTTGGACATTTAGCCAGTGTCTCCATATACTGCTGCTGACATCATCAGCTATAACAGCCAGAAGACTATTGGAACTGTCCCACACCCGCCGCATCAGAGATGCGGTTCTTTTGCGCATAACTGCATAAAAGTCATAAATGTGTGCATCTGCAAACATCCCTGAGGCACTGCAGAAGCGAGGCAGCCCCAACAGTCCCCTGAATCCGTTATTATACTGGATTCGTAGGGCATTGTAGGCCTTTTGCGTATGGTTAACCCACAAGCTACTCGTGTAAAAGGTCTGGCAGTATGACCGAAACAAAGTTAATTTTACTGGAGCAGTACAGCGCGCAAACCTACGGGCCACCATATTGCATCTCACCGACAATGCCCTACGTTCCCTTTCCATATCTATGTCATCACATAGGTTATCTGCAACCCAGTGACCCAGGTATTTAAATTTATTAACCCAGGCAAGTGGAGTTCCATCCATTTTGACAGGCGTTACTGAGTAGCTTTTATTACCCGCCTTAAAAAGCATTAAGACACTTTTCTTAGTATTATACCTGAGTCCATGAGCCGCAGCGTATGTCTCACACATTGTAATCAATTTATTTAGACCAGCAATCGATGGACCAAGCAAAACCATGTCATCAGCATAACTAATGTTATTAAACATTTGTCCATGAATGGAGCAACCAACGTTAGTCTTGCTGAGTCCAACGATCAACTGGTTCATGTAAAGATTAAACAATTTTGGTGATGTAATACCTCCCTGCCTGACACCACACTCTAACTTATATTCATCGGAGTACGAACCTGCCCATCTAACAATATTTACCTGATGACTATACCAATATTTAAATAAACATATAAGCTCCACCGGCACAGTCGTTTCCTCCTTTAACTTATTCCATAAGATATCATATGACACAAGTTCAAACGCCCTTGACAGGTCCATAAAACAGGCATATACGGGAGTATTTCTGCTTGTATAATACTGAACAGCATGCTTGAGACACAATATGGCAGACTCCGTTGAGAGTTTGGGCTGAAAGCCAAACTGTGCGTCATGTAGTTTTATAAGGCGACATATGTGCTTATCAAGCAAGCAATCCAGCACCTTCGCTATGATAGTAGCTAGTGAGATAGGCCTGTAATTGGACCCGTCAGAGGCGTCACCAGTTTTATTTTTTACAATAGGAACCACTAAAGTTCTCATGAGGTCATCAGGAATGTATGAATGTCCAATACATAAATTTAAAAGCATCGCCAATACACGGGGCAAGTGTCTGCCCGCATACTTCAAATGCTCTATGCCGAGCCCGTCATGCCCAGGAGATTTTCCTCTTTTCATACCCTGAATAGCAGAAGCTACATCCTTTGCCAAAAAGTATATATGATCCGCACCGGAACTAACAGGCTCAACACCGGGCACCTGTCGCATGCCTGCTGAGGGAGGCTTAACCATAAACATATTTTTAAACAAGTTGGCTATCTCACCCTTGTCACTAATACCATTCACGCTCACAGGCAGACAGTTTTTAGGGCATTGTTTGCCTGTAAGTTTCCAAAAACCATGGAAATCCTTGTCATTATGGCATGAAGCTAACGAGTTCATTTCCAATTGCACTTTATTGTTTTGACACCACTTTAGTTTTGATTTAAATATTCTTCTAGCCTCACACATGTTATCATAAAGTGTCCCACTACTGGGCTTGCCTGAGTGAATCCATTCAAGATACGCGGAACGTGCCTGCCCATGAGCGTGTCTGACATATCTATTCCATCCTATTACAGTACGTTTCTTTTTATACATATTAAAAGAATACACTGCCCCTCGTTGCAATATGCTTACAATATTTTTGTATAAATTATCTATTATTATCTTATGCTTGACATTACTACAAATTTTACCCGCACAAAGTCGAAATTCGGACGGAAATTCAATATGCTTTAACAAATTGTTACAGTAAAAACGATATTTTTCTATATGGTCACTATTTCTTACACCCCACTGCACTTTATTATATGTAATGGGCGCTACTGTAATTTTAGGACAAATTAAATTAATGTTACAACAAACAAAGAGGGGAAAATGATCTGACCAGGAAACATTATAATCTACGTACACATTATTTACTGTTTTTCTAGCTTCTTCAGTTACTACACAATGGTCCAGCCACCTCCGAGACCCATGCACTTCACTCAAATATGTATATGTGTCTGAGTACATACCTAGATATTCGGTGTCTATACATATCCACTGTTGTTCACTACAAAAATATAACCGACAAGGTTTCGTTTTGTTTTTTTATTTTAAGTGTACACTGTACTCATATCTTTCCTAGAGCATTGACTAATAGTCAACTTTCACCTCTGACAATTCCAACCACCTCTGCTGCACATTTTGTTACTTTGCTCTTTATTCTTATCAGGGTCCTACTATGCCAGCTTTAATGGTTGTGCTAGCACGTTGGGTACCGCCTCATGAAAGATCATTCCAAGGCGCATTAATCTTCGGAGGTGCTCAAATTGGGAATATATTCGGCGCTTTCATGTCTGGTATATTACTGGCAGATGGAAGAGATTGGGCTTATGTATTTTACTTCTTTGGTGGTTTTGGAATAATCTGGTTTGTTTTATGGGTAAGTATATCCTTACAAACCATTATCGCACTACATTATTACCTTACAAATTCGTGACTTATTATTGACATTGTGTAATGTTTTCGAATTTTTCAGAGTCTGACTTGCTATAGTACTCCCAATAGCCACCCGTACATATCAGATAAAGAGCTGACGTATCTAAACGAAAATGTTACTATAGCCGAGTTTCAACCTGTTAAGGATCCAATTCCTTGGAAAGCAATACTACGATCTATGCCAGTGTGGGCCCTGATTTTTGCCGGAGTGAGTGTAAATTGTTCGATTAGGGATACTAATAATTTAAAATAATAATGCTCAATTTTTTATATAGCAAAGTCTTGTATTTGGTGTGAAGACACATGGTCGGATAAATAATTAAACAAGTAACTTTAGCCAAAAAATGGATGAATCAAATTTTTCTTGTCAAAACTCCTAGCATGTATTTATTAATGTTTAATTACCTATTGTTAACCAATGTCATTTAATATTTTATTATTATTTTTTTCTAGATTGGGCATGACTGGGGCTATTACACAATGGTATCAGATCTTCCAAAGTACTTCGTCGATGTTTTGAAATTTAACATCGCTACCACTGGTACTCTGACTGCATTACCGTTTATTGCTATGTGGTTCACTTCTTTTCCACTCGGTGTTCTCTGTGACTTATGTATCAAAAGAGGATGGCATAGCATTAAAACTGGACGAATTATATACACTAGTCTTGGTAAGTTTTTCTAGCACATTATATTTTTTAAGCTTAATCTGGATCTGATGATAGATCATAAGCAAATACAAAACCCACAATATTAACTTTTAGTTGACAAGTCCACGCACATTAGGTAGCGGGCAGGTTTTCGATGGTTTCAACTATTAACGCATTGCCATGCAGTATATTACTGAAACATGTTATTATTGTCTACCTTGGTTGTATGACGGTCGAATTTAGTGTGTCCTATGCTTCTAGCATATATCAGTCATGAATTGGTTCGGATTCCGTCAGGACCACAATTGCCTTGAGTTTGGGAGGTTTTCACAAGAGGTTTGGTAGGAGTCCTTCTAATGATTCTTAGTGCAGGAGCTATCTATAAATGGATTTTGTTAAATTTCAGCTGCTACCGGTCCTGCTATATGCATTGTATTAGCATCATACGCTGGCTGTGATCGTACACTTGCTATGATTTACTTTGTACTGTCCATGATGCTTATGGCTGGTTTTTATTGTGGAATGAAGGTACGTAATTAAAGTAATTTGAAATTGATCCACTTCTTGATATGTGTTTTCAGATTATATACCATGTGATAATAAATTCTAATGAGTTCTTTGAAGGAATATTAATCAAATTTTATTCAACAATCACTAAAGAGTTAACACACTTTCTTCATTCCTAAAAAATCCTTCAAATTAATATTTTTTTACATTAGTTTTTATTTTTTAGGTCAACTCTTTGGATATAGCACCTAACTACGTGGGAACTCTTGCAGCGATTATGAATACGGTGTCAACATTCGCGGGTATCATTTCACCTTACCTTATTGGATTATTGACTCCCGATGTAAGTAATCAAGTATATGATGTTTTCCTTTTGTTGTGTCATGCCTCTGTCCGTGGCTAAAATTTTAGAAAATTTGATCATGTTTTTAATCATTTTAATAAAAAGTACGCCATTATTGGCAATTTATTTCTTTTAACATTATTACTTCTCCAGAATTAATTTTGTTTTGTGACTGGATCAAAGAAACAAAATTAAATAACCAAAGTCCCAAATTGGTTCAAGCTGTTGCTTAGTGTTTAAAATAAAATTCAAAGTATAATTAATAATTTCTTATTATTATTTTACAGTCAACACTGGAACAATGGCGAATCGTTTTCTGGGTGTGTTTTGCAATCTTAGTCGGTACAAACGTATTGTACTGCATTTGGGCTGACGGTAAACAACAATGGTGGGATGATGTTAGACAATTTGGATATCCTGAAGATTGGAAATATGGACCAATTATCCCAGAAAATGTTGAAGAGCTAAAGGAAATAAAATCAGCTGATAATAAAATTGAAACAAAAGAATAATGAAACAATAGAATGTTATTGGGAACAATTTTTCCAAAATCTACTGTAGAAGATTTTGTGTGTTACTAAAATGGAAGTAATATAAGTTCAATGTGCTTAAATAGCCGGATCCACACCAAACGATGCATTTTGGATCGGCGATCCCGCGATCCGCGATCACGCGATCCTGCCGCGCAGTTTGGATCGCGAAAGGCAAGTCGACATCAAACGCTTCTGTGGAGCGCGCTCCTGCCGCGCGCGATCGGATCGCGCTGAATCGTTTGGTATGGATCCGGCTATTGATGTATTATATTCTAATTTTTTTAAACAAAACGTGCAAGGTAAGCTGATTTTTTGTCAATTAGTACAGTACAATCATAAAGTAATGTCTTTTGTAAAGTATAGCAGATTTAATTATTTTCTAAATAAAATAATTCGTTCTTTGACTTGTATTTTATTTTATAATCAAATAGCGTAAAAAACACCTTTCTTTAAGTTTTCTTTTCCCACATAATTTGACAAGTTTCATCTCTAATTTTTTGAAGCATTTTGGTTGGTATGTTTTTTTAGTTGGTTGCGAAAGGCCTTAGCTATTTTATGTGGATAGCACTGTACAAGTAGAGCTGACTTAGTAGGTTACGCTTCGTGCTAAAATGACGTGTAGATGATGCATTTCGAAGCAAACGAGATCTGGTTCCTTGATGAGAATAAAATATAATAAGTGCAATGGTACTTATAATAACTTATAGGTATATATAATAAGTGCAATGGTATTTAGTTCTAAGAATTTAAACAAACCAATCATTTTTAAACAAACTAACAATATTTGTAAGCAGTGGGCTTTCCTTAGCTTAGTACGATACTATATTTTGCAGGTGTTGGTAAAGCCTATTTTTTGTTTTCCCTACATAAAGGTTAGGATTGGGAATTCTAAAATAGTTACAAGTCGGTTTCTGAAGAACTTTTCTTGCACCTGGGGGGTACGGTAAAAGTTTTTACATTAACATAAAACTGCGAAATGAATAATTTGCAAAAGCAAAATTTTCATTCATGAATTTAAATTACTTTTGTCTAGGGGTAATAAGTTTACAAAAGTTTTTCCTATTTTATGGCTTTGAGACTTAACTTCTTCTTCCATACGCATCGTAAGGGAAGAGTCTAGTGATCAAGTTTTTTTATTAAATATTCTATTCTGAAGTCAAGTTGATCTATTGGTACCGAAAATTGTATCAGTATACTAATGAGGTATTTTAATGTTACAATACAACGATGAAAGAAAATAGTGGTAGTTGGGATTAGGTAAACATTCAACATGGCACACATAAAAACAAAACAATTAAAAATTAATTGAGATTTATTACAAATAATGTCGGTTATAACAATGTTTTACTTTAAAGTATACTAATATGTCAAGATTGGCTTAAAATTATTAAGGCACTTTTATTGTATCATTAATATTCATCACTGACTAGTTGCACTGGTTTACATTGTCTTTTAAAAATCAGATAAATTAATCAATCTAATTCCAAATTAAATATATTATTTTACTAGTTGTACTTTTACGAAAATGTACTTTTTATATTCTAAAGAAACAATGAACTTACTTAAAACAAAAATTGGATAGAACAAAATACAAAATAATACATCAAATAAATGTTTATTCTCTTTTTGCTATACTGATCCCTAACAAACAACGCTGACTTTAGACAACAAATTAGCCTATAACAACATACATTGTACTTTTAAGTTCCATGTAAAAGTGCTTATAGATATAAATACAACTATAATTATGTATATTTAAAGTTCATTATCCATCTATGAGTATGCTACATACAAAACATTTTATATGAGTGAAATTATATTTTAGCAATGCAATTGTTTTTTTTTTACGTAACAGGACTCCTGTATATTGGATTGATTGTCAAATGCACTGAATCATGGAAAATATATGCCTTCACTGATTTTTCTATACTAAGGTATATGAAACTTCTATCTTACAGAAGATAAGACATCTACATAATTATTTGGATTAGATTGATCATCTAAGTATTTCGAGTAAGTAGAGTTTGCCTTAATAAAGTTATCATGTTGTTGTTCCGGTCTTGTGGTCTGATAATCTGACTGCCTCAGGTTGCTCAACTGTTTCTCTTATCAGCGGTCCATGCTTCCAGCCTTCAGGGTACCCGAACTGCCTTACGTCATCCCACCATTGCTGTTTACCATCTGCCCAGATGCAATACACAACGTTTGTTCCAACTAGAACTGCGAAACACACCCAGAACGCCACTCGCCATTGCGCCAATGTTGACTGTAAAAAAATAATGCATTTTTTAAGTAATTTTCTCACAAGTTAGACTTATCACGGGTTTTCTAAGGACAATCAAATTGAAAAAAATACTAGGCCACAGGGTGGATTGGGTTTTACGTCCCTTACACGATGTACAAGCGACCTGGTTAGGATGGCGGGACACTGAGGGATGATGGTGCGTGGTCTTTACCTCTGTCAAGATAAAAATATTTGAAGAGGGGGCCCCATGTCTAGCAGTGGTCATCCATACAATGCATCAAATCATTCAAATGCAATTATAACTTCCAAGGTCACTCTTTTCACTGTTTGAATAAATCGTTTATTAAAACTACTTACATCAGGCGTTAACAATCCAATAAGGTACGGTGTAATAATTCCGGCGAATGTTGATGTTGTGTTTACTAGTGACGTCAGAGTTCCTGCATAGTTAGGAGCTAAGTCCAATGCGTTAACCTGTGAACAAACAGGAATGGGTTATATAAACAGGAGTACATATTCCAGAGTAGTACGACGACCTAATATCGCCAGAACATTGCGTGAGGTAAATTTTTTATAAGTAGAAGTTTTTGAAGGACTGGCGAGAAACAGAGACTATAAAGATGCTGATCGAACCTACAAATTGTCAAGAGTAATTTGACTTATTTTACATTATATACATAACTCACACAAACCTATATTTACAACATATACATAGTACATATTATACTCTTCTATATTACCAGCTCACAAAGCTTTTTTATTTAACATAGACGTCGTATTTTGAAAGCTTTAGGTTTTTTTTTTTCAAATAAAACCAGCAGGTAAGTAATAAAGGAAATTCTTTTTATTAAGGAAGCATGAACAATGTTCATACCTTGGAAAATAATATTAATAATTCAGCGTTCACGTTATAAGCTTATAAAGGTTTTATTCCGCAGTTGTAATAAAAATATGCGAAGAGAATTTTTTGATACTACTTACATTATGATTTGCGTGTTGTGAAGGAGAAAGATACACACTGTCAGCAAAACCCATGTGTGTTATAAAATCTGTGCAAATATTAAACTTGAAACAAAAGTCAAAACGACTCATTTTGACCACGTGGTTTTAGTACCTTAACTCTCCTTTTCATACAAAATTCGCGTGTTTGAATCGCACACAAGACAATTCGTCCGTTAAGTTAATTGTTATGAAATGCCTCGCGTCACGTCTCTACTTTCCTTGGAGTTGTTTTTTAAAAGCAGGGACAAAATGGCACTTTTTCTAATATATTTTCGAAAGTCACTTAAAACTTTGTATTCTTAAAAACAATTAAAAAATATATATATATATATATTACTTACCTTCATACCACTGTAAAAGCCTCCCATGAGCGCCATGGACAAAACAAAGTATACCATAGCAGCTGTTCGGTCACAGCCAGCGTATGATGCCAAGATTATGCAGATAGCAGGACCCGTTGCCGCTAGAAAGTGAAAAAATGATTAGCAAATTATAATACACTAGCTCAATCAATCATAATACACCGCCCTACGTAGCGACGTTGGGCGTCGAGAAAAAGGCGTCCCTTTTTTAAACATATTTCATTACTTCTCCACTTCTATTAGCCATAGCGTGATATTATATTATAGCCTATGACACTCCCCGGTAAATGGAATATTGAACTCGGAAAGAATTTTTAAAATCGGTTCAGTAAATCCAGAGACTACCCTCTACAACGTCACAAATACACAAACTTTACCTCTTTATAATATTAGTATAGATGAAGATGAATGTGTGTAATATTGCAATTTAGGAAACAATAAACCATAGGCGGTAGGTAAACCTTAACCTAAGACCTAAAGGCCTCTTCATCTGCTTAAGGGTAACCTCTGAATAATGTTAGAGAATTCTCTACCAAATACTTCTAAGCAGCTATCGCTTACTCAAATAAAATAAAAAACACAATATTGAGAAAAACAACGCGTTGCTCAAACAGTTTGTTATTTTGAGAGGCTTTTTAAAGAGTTTTCTTTTTCATATTGTCTGCTTCGATCATACAAATCGACTTTTAAAATTGCTGTGTGCTTTTACAAATATATAGTGACAGCGTAAATTCTTCTGCCATAAAATGATATTTTAATTAATTGTGTAACATTTTTTTTTAAAGATAAGTAATTCCCGCCATGCCCTGTGTCGCAAGGACTTTTACAAACATCAATTTAACGGACACAAAGAACACCCAGACTCAGGACAATAATTTATGAATCTTACAAATAATAGTCCTGCGTGGGGATCGAACTCACGACGAGGTCGTCGCACGGCCGCACATTAATTAAAATTTAATAAAACCCAAAAACCTATTTAATTACCTATTGTTGTATGAATAATACGTCCAGTTTTAATAGTGTGCCATCCTTTCTTTATACACAAATCGCAAACGAAGCCAAACAGGAAAGAAGATATCCACATAGCAATATAAGGCAGTGCAGTTAGTGTACCAGTTGTGGCGATATTAAATTTCAATACATCGTGAGAATACTTTGGAAGATCAGTCACCATCGTGTAGTAACCCCAATCGTGTCCTACCTGGAAACAAAAGGAAAAAAGTATTAATAATTTTCTTATGTTAAAATGTTTATTTTCCGTGACGGAGTAAGACTACAGTGTGTCACCACCCCATCTCATCCCATGGCAGTCGTAAAAACCGACTAAGGGACTATCCGTGAATATTATCTTTACGTAATAAAAAAAAGGAAAACTTGAAATTAAACCCTATACCAATCCGTTTAGCCAGCGTGGTATTAGTAAGCCAAGTATCCGTCACGGGAAGAGGCCCGTCCCTGCAGTGGGACATTAATGGGCTGTTATGATGATGATTGCAGTGATTTTTCTCAAAAATCATTTCACTTAGCGCTTTAAATATCGCTGTTAAATTATACGCCGCGTTACTCCAACATACATTAATTTGATTTACTCAGTTACGCAATGTTTGTTATAATAACACAAAGAGTTTGTTCAAATCGATAAGTTATTCATATTTTACTTGTACCTACAATATTTGGAATTCCCTAAACGTATCTAGAATGATGAGGAAAAGATGTATTATGTATTTTGCTTGGCTGAATTATGTTACAATACAGGGAAATAAAAGGATGTATTACGTATCATGTAGAGATGAAATAATGTAATGTATGTCATATTATTTATATTTGTATCTCAATATTAGGTACGACTCAAATTGAATCAATAATTACGAGTAAATATGGTTAGACAGTGTATTTAAATACTAGTCCTAATCAGTTAGTCTTAATATTGAACTATGTGAAATGAAGCTAGTGAGATAGTTATCAATTATTAAAAATCGGCAATATCTGGCACACTAGGTAGTTATAGTTAATGACTACTATGCTAAAGATCTCAAGTTCGATTTCCGTTTAGTGTAAATCTTTGTATTGGGCTAGGTGTTTACTACGGTTATTTATTAAAGAATAAACCTAACCTAACCTATCTACGTTGAATTGTTCTAAGTCTCTCGGTATAAACATAATTTAATTATGGCAAGTAAATATTATGGCTAAGGACGATTATGGCAAACAATATTAGAACAAATGATTATGGAAAATGAAAATTCGGGCAAATGAAAGGAAAGTGGAGGTAGGGATATGGATTTCTATTCGCATGTACCTATAATATTATGTAATTGTTTACAAATAGAGTTTGTAAGTATGTTTACCTGTTATATATTACCCATGATACAAGCTCTGATTAAGTATATTATATTGTATCTCAAAATTAAGAACGACTCAACGTCTGAATCAAATAAAACCTTCTTCATTCAATAATTAAGAGTACAGATGGTTAGACAGTCTATATATCGAATGTCAGTATTAATCTTGAACTAAGTGAAGTGAAGCGAATGAAATTGATACCTCAATATACTCCTAATGTATTTTTTTATTGAAGGAATGAATCAATTTGGGAACTCTTATTTCGTGAGTACAAGTATAAGCGGGAGTCATATTTTGCGTCTATTTAACAGACATATGATTTAGAAAACATCCAAGCTCAGAAAAACTAATTTGTGCATCGCAAAATTTTTGCCGATTTAATGCATGTAGTATGTCCGCAAAGCAACCGAAGCAATTTTTGATACATGTGGTAAAGCCTAGTTTTAAACGTAACCGAAAACTGCTTCTACAGAATAGTGCTTAACCTCCTGGGGCCTGGCGTCATATATTACGTACCGAAAAATAAAAATTACAGTACTATCTAATGAAATTCGTAGGAACTTTTAATAATTTAAATAATAATACTTTTTACTTACTATTTTTTTATATTAAAAAATAACTTTAAATAATTTTAATTTTATTATCTGACTAAAAAATGTACGTCTTGAAGGGAGTTGTAGGTATAAGTGCTAAAGCCATATTTCTATAAGATTCATAACATATAGCTAACTAAAACACTGTTTCCAACTAGTGCTTAACAAAACAAACCCGTAATAGGTACTTGTAATTCTTTAACTACTTACAACAAAAATCAAGCTGTGCTGTCATTGAAATTACACGTATCTATATTATGACTAAATACATATGATGGTCGTAGTATGACAATGTAGGACGGTAACCTTGTGATTATCGGACCGTAAAAGTATGCACCTGAGTACATTTTAGTACATTGTCTAGTTCTATATCAATTGTGTGTCATGATGCATTATTGTCCATTCATGTTTTGATAGAAATTACTTTAATTATAAGGTTATTTTATTTGTATGTAATGTGAATCACGCTCTTTCACAGTAAGTTGCTAACATCTGACTATTTCTGTTTTTATTTTTATGAGGTGTTACAATGTTAAATTTAAGCAATTATAATGTTTACCAAAATGCCTTGTAAACAGGTTGTCACATCATATGAAATTAAGCAGGCTGATGACCTGCGCTGCGATAATTTTTTTCATCACAGGAAATATCTAAATTCCTTCTTGCTCCTACGACTGTATAAAAATTATGATGTTCTGTTATCATTCGTTTATGCCAATCGATTTTTAAATTAAAAATAAAATCTACCTTGAAATACTTGGACTAGAGTACGTCGTTTTCGAGTGTTTAAGTTTAGTGCGTTGTCGCAATGCAGGTATAACACATGGTACATTGAAACGGATTGAGTAACTCAAGTAGTTACTAAAAGATAATTGGTATGCCTTAGATGACCTAATACCTGAAGGGGTGGATGACGCTGATAAGAAAGGGCATGACGGGTATAAAAGCAGTGGAATTCTATTGATATTTCAGTTCAATTTGTATTAATAATTTCAACTTAGTTATATATGTATATTTATGTACCTATAATTCTAAGAGGTTTATCTAACATACAATTTCAAAAGCATGTTAAATTGACTTGGAGTATTATGGATCCACATTGAGTAAGCACTCGACTGACCTATACAAACACTTGATAGAGATGTCTTAAGGAAGGGGATACAAAACTAACATAGACTGTATGTTCCAATCTCATCTTTACTCGTTGGATATGATGTAATATTTAGACTTAGATGTCTATAGATTGCTAGCAGATATTACTCTGTGTGACTCTGACATGTTTTATATTTTAATGTTCTGATTGTACTCGTATAACACAATGTACTGAATAAGTGGTAACTAAGACTATTTTTTCAAGACGAACGCCGAAATGTAACTGAATTTAGGTGGAAGGGTAACAATACCTAGTGAAACTACCTAGCTCTAACACTTAACAACTTCAGTCTATAGTAGTCAGAGGCCTGTCTAAGGTTAGGTTACAAAATTACAATCTCTGAAATTGAGGCTTAAAACTGGGTGAAAAGAATTTGCGCTAAAGGATAACGAATATTGCAATATCTCCGAAAGCGAGATCAAGGGTAGAACTAAATTAATTAATATAGTAAGGAAGACTGAATAATGCAATGTCGTACTTTTTGCCAGAAATATTGATACACAAAATAATAACAACAACATAGATACTTGCATAGATCATAATATGTATTATTATTATTGTTCATAATATTCTTGTAGGGCCTCTATACACAAACAAACAACATGTTTTTATTTTACTACCTAGTCAAGGACTTACTCGTAATGAAGTGATTAAATTACTCTTAGACGACTGACTTGAATATTTCTTTACTTATTGTAGTGTAACAACTATTATTACGAGTGTATCACCTACAGCTAATGAATAACATTGTATTGAATTACCGAATGAGATGTGAAAACAAAATTGTATTAGTTAAGAGTTGTGTATTTTATCATTCCCAGCAGCAGCAAAACTATTGACAGCGTTGTTTTAATGCATGAGTTGTGTCTTTTTGACGACTCGTACACTTCTAACATTTTTATTTTGTTTTTTAATTGGAAACTTTTTAAAAGCTACCTCTTGATCTGGACTTGGAACGTAGGTCGAGCAACTAAAAACCACGGTATTCCTATTTCACCTACTTAATCGGATATAAGACAGGCTTCGTTAGTAGGGTCAAGAGCAAGCCTACAATTGGACGATTTAAAACGACCAAATTAAGGATGTACCTACCTCGTTTAATTACAATGCGTAACAGTTCCCATCACGATCTGTCCTTGTTCCAAAAACCATGAAATTGCGGCACATACTTCCATTAACATGAATGACACATTCTATTAAACATCCATTAACTAAGACCTCTGCTTTGTAATTAGACCAACTAAGAGGTCAAGCTATATCCCGGGAACTACTGGACTGATTGTGATGTAAAGTAGGTACAATATTGGATGCACAAAAGAAGCAAGAACACATCCATGAAACAATATCCATACTAATATTATAAATGGAAAAGTGTATCTGTCTGTTTGTCTTTCTTTCACGGCAAAACGGAGCGACGAATTGATGAGATTTTTTAAGTAGATATAGTAGAAGGGATGTAGAGTAGCGTAGACTACTTTTTAATACCCCGAATTTAACGCGAGCGAAGCCGCGGGCTAAATCTAGTTAAATTTAAAGTTACCTACATAAAGGAAACAAGTTTGATCAGTATGATAGCTGTTCGCTATTTGAAATATTTGGTACTTCACCTCATTTCAACTATTGACATAATAAAGAAAACCATAGTACAAGGATAAGGCAAACAAGACATAGGGTTGAAGCACACATATCAAAACGTAAAGGGATCGGCACCGCCTCGCCTTTGTCCTCGGTGTCAAACGACAAAAATCCGATTACGTTACGGTTCCAATTAGAGTGCGTTGCAGTAAGGAGTTTCATACAAATAATACAGAACAGCTTGAGTTGATACGGTGACGATCCCATTCCGTTTTGATATGTTTGCTACGATCCTTAGCTTCCTCCGTTGTATTCAGATCATCAGATTCTAGGTTTATGATTGAATTTAGTTGACCATAAAATGTCAGAAAAACTTTGCAAGTTTTATATTTACCTCATTATTTTTCTTAATGAGCTATTATATAATTCATCAACAAGTAGTCTACTACGTTCAATATCAAAGTTTCTCCAGGAATACCGTCAAATATCTTAACAGACAAGAATATTGCTTCGGCAAAAGTTTTACTGAAGCAGAAATACCGGTTATCAAGATAGATTGCCTCTTCGATTACGATCAAATTGACAGATATGCTTCAAGTAACTTTTGTACTAAATTGTTTTGACACTTTTTCTATTACAGATGTATAAGTTTATCATCTTGAATAAATAAAGAAACGGATAATTTGCAATAAGATATATTTTTATAAATATTATAACGATGAATAACGATGATATCCGATAGTGTTAATAAGAAGTAAGTTTTAACAGCATATAAAGCTGTTTTTTGTATTTTTGTTTTAAAACTTATACCTAGTATACGAAATTATGTAAAATTTATAAATTATCTTAAACTTTTATAATGCCTGTCAGCTTTATTTAATGAGCGCATGCCGCATTTGTAATCGTGTTGGTAAAGAATATTCTAAAAAACCTATCATAAGTAAAACACAAACACAGTAACAATGATATACCACTTATTGTGCAGTAATGAATAATGTTTAAAAAACATATCATATTTGAACCTCAAGACAATTTCAGCTAGCCATTATGACTTCATTACAACTCAAGTACTTCATACAAACATAATACACAACTTATGGCGCACTTAAACACACGCATATTTGCTGCCTTTGTGCTGTTATTATGGAAAGACTAAAACAAATCTAAAGTATCAATACTTACTGCAGCAAAGACTAGGGCCCACACAGGTGCTGATCGCAGGAGTCCCTTCCAAGGTACAGGATCTTTAGCTGATTGCACCTCCGCAGTAGTGACGTGATTGTTCAAGTAGGTAAACTCTTTCTTCGATATATAGGGATGTGAGTGTGGAGTACTGTAGCACGTAAGACTCTGAAATAGATTATAGTTTATTTTTTAAATATTTATACAATTCTATGTGGGAACAGAGTAAGAATACAATATGTCACCAGCCCAGCTCATCCCATGGGAGTCGTAAAAACCGACTAAGAGACTATCCGTGAATACTATATTTACGAAATAAAAAGAAGGAAATCTTGAAATTATACCCTATACCAATCCGTCTGGCCAGCGTGGTATATTATTAGAAGGAAAAGTATCCCTCCGTCACGGGAGGAGCCCCGTCTCTGCAGTGGGACATTAATGGGCTGTGATGATTTATATACGATTTAAGTATTATGTTTTTAATTTTAATGTGTATACAAGTTAAAACCTTTAAGCGACTATTTTACTAAAATCAATTTGTCTTGTGTAAGAACTTTGTATCACCTTAACCCCGATACATCCTGTGTCTTGACGTGAAAAGCTTTTGTATGTTTAAAAATAAAAGAAGCAAAACTAGTGGCATAAAACTACAATACCCCATACATAAATACGAGTAAGTAGGCCAATTTTATCTCTGTTACTAGTGGATTCGCAGTGGGACATTAATGAGCTGCACACTACTTACAAACCGACTGCTGTGCACTAACAAAAGAAAAATAATACCAACAGCATAATTTACAATCGGTTAATACATAAATATACTTATACACAGCTATTGACAGGTATTCGCAAATATACACTAAATTAAGTATTATATTCCCACAAATAAAATACTTACGTTACAAAGAAGCCTATCGATTCGATTACCTATTTACGAGTGCATCAAACCCACATCACACAAATTGTTACATCTACATACCCATCTACAATCAAAGTTTCTAACATTATCGTAAGTGAACGTAAGATCCCCTATAAAGCCGACTTTGAATTTACTGGGGTATAAAAGGCCAAAGTAATTTGTCCCGATTCCCTGTGATTACGGTACGTGAACAGTAATTTTATTAGCAGCTTTCCAATTTGTACTCGATTCTGCTACCTTTTACTGACACCGTTTAATTTGCGATTTAAAAAATGGTTGCTTTTGATTTCCTTTTCATATATTTTGTATAAATGATATGAATAACTACTTAGTTATTTGCCTAGTTAAATAATTTGTCAATTTTCTGTGAAAAATTTGATAAATCAAAAATTGATGTATGAGGGAGGCACAGGATTGCTGGTCTTATGGGAAACAGTTGGAGAAGTAGTGAACGTCTTTTGGCTATTATGGAGCATCATAAGAAAGTCACTATGCCGAAAAGCTTGTAATGCTTTTACTATAAAGTTAAGAATTTCATTTGACTTGAACACAATGGTTCTCGAAGTCAGTAAATGATTAAAATGAATTAACGTTATTTATTCATGAACACGTGCAAGCGTGCACGGCTAAAGCACTTTAAGAATTATGAGATTTCCCTACGGTATCATGAAGGTAAACTAAGAGGAATTTCAAAGCATACGTCTGCTTACTCAATTATTTATTAGTTGAGAATAGGAACTAATACACAATGCAAACGTTTTAATATTACCAACATCTTGTCACTTCAATCTGAACGTGTATGTTGGACGGCATAAAATATGACGAAGTAGTGGCTAGGGCTAGTGTGATTGACTACCACATTGAAGGTCGCTAGTTCAATTCTCGAATAAGTCGAATTTTTTATGAGCAAGAACATGAATTTTGTTTTAATCATGAGTGTTTCTATCTATGAGACTTCTTATATTAAAAAATAAATTAAATATACTTACCCACAAAACAAACCAGAGAATACCAAATCCGCCAAAGAAGTAGAACACATAAGACCAGTCTCTTCCATCTGCCAGTAAAATACCAGACATGAAAGATCCAAATATATTTCCGATTTGTGCTCCACCAAACACTAAGGCACCTTGGAATGATCTTTCATGAGGTGGCACCCATCGCGCCAACATGATCATAAGGGCAGGCATTGTAGGACCCTGTTGAAAATAAATTCTAATTAAATACATTGTGAATTTAAATGTGTAACTTCGGCTAAGTGGCACACAGAACCAATGGCCATTGGGAAGTGAAGGTTCTCGATTGGCAACCACTTATGGAAAGGTGAAGAGTGGGCATACCCCTCACAATGTATGCTAATGACCAACAAGGTTAGGGCCAACCGCTGGAAGCACAGAAAAGAGGAAGGTGGAGTTATTTAAGAAGTGAATCGACGTCTAATAAAGGCTGTGGGTAACCGATGGAAGAAGGAGGCACAGAAAAGAGGCACCTAAAGTCATTTAAATAAGGTTTGTTTTCACTAGTCTTTTGACTGAAATGAATGAATAAATAATACTTCCTGTTTAATTGCGTGCCACTTTATAAATAATCGGTTGAAGAACTCTTAATTAAAAGATGTAAAGTTAAGTAAGTTCTTTGATCTCAATTCGGTGTCAAGCATTAGATGTTAATTAGCTTTAAGGACAATCGAAATTGTATTTGATTCGAAACAAATTACTGGGGTGGAATTGATATACACTAACCGATTCTACTTAAACTGTCTTTAATTGGTTTACAACTTTGTTCATCTTTAGATTAATGCCAAAATTAGTGGTAAATACAGGTGATGAAAATGATTTTAATTAAACGTCTTTACAAAGAGTTTACTATGTTTTCTAGTGTTTGAATTCGATATAAATATTATTATGTATCTTAACTAGACAAATATTTAAGAAAAGAGTTAAACATTGAGATTGCTTAACTCTTTTCAAATTTTTTTTTAATACAAAAATAAAGGTTTAAAAATGTCATTTGTATTTTTAACTATTTTCCTGGCCAAACGTTGAAATGAACAAATTAATTAGCGTTTAAAATAAATTTCGGAAAACTAGGCCACGGAGTTCGTTTAAACAGCTCGGAATAAATTGCTTTTGTGTTTCATCTCAAATAACTTATTCTTTTGTTACTGAAAATTTATCCTTACTGTGAACAGTACAACGGCACAGTGATAAATTCTTCAAATTCATCCAGAATTTAATTAGAAACGCGAATACACATAAATATTTCTGCTCATGTACAAATGTTATTACTTTTAACATAATAACTGAACATAATCATTAACTGGGCGATGTTTTCTTTTAGTATAAGTAAAACTCCTTTACGGAGTTTTTTCTTTCTTGTTATGTTTTAGTTTTGAAAATGAAATAAGTTGTTCATTCTTTGTAACAGATATTTGAATAAAATTGAGGATAAAGTTAAAGACTTGGTAACATGTCTATGTAGCTTTAGTGCCAATTGTTCCTAAGCACATGATTATATTACAAGATGATTTTGGGGTATTTTTGTCCAATGTATACTTAAACTATAAGACCATCCTATCCATGACAAAGACAAGAGAGTTTTCTTTATGTACGAAGCAAGGGATTGTAAGTTTATGTATGTATGAAGCATCCTAGGCAGAGACTATTGAGCGCCTATGTGTTACAAGCCGAGACTCTGCAAACTCATTCTTCAAAGGTCGTATAAATGTTGAATTGAAACAAGTGAATAGAAACGTATTTCGTTCTAAATGTGAAGTAAAGCAAATATGTAACGAATGGAACTAATGGGAATTTCTGCTTCGATTATTTCGATTAAATTCCAATTTTATTTCTTTCATGTTGCCTGTGGCATTAATGAAAACATATATCAAGTTCAATCATATGTAAACTGATACCTTATAAATAAAATATATTTATTGATTAATAAAGAAAACAAAAATAAATGAGCTTTCAAGTGTTTTCTAATTTATTTATCTTTTATATCTTATTTTCCTATAAAACATGGAAAATGTAAGATTGGTTTAGAAAATAAGGACATACATACATACATAAGCTCACGCCTTATCCCGTCCGGGGTAGATAGAGACAATAAATAAGGAAATTTAATAAGTTAACTACATCGGCAATACTTTGCTGGTCCTAGCCAATTACTTCTTCATAAAATATATACATTTTAAAATTTGTTTTTGAATGCCAAAGCAAATGTTATACGCCGAAAAATCAAAGCAGCAAACATTACCCTCCAAGTTAGTTCAGCCGTTTTTGTTTACTCAGAACAAATAGGTATATAAACAAATTGTCCAATTAAAAAATGGCATTGTTCTCGTTTATACAGTCAATAGCTTGTAAAATTCTTTAAAGTTGACGTTAGAAACAAAAAAATATGAAATAAATTACCTCTCCCATTCCTTGTAAAATACGAAGTATGAAGAGCCATGTCGCTCCACCGGCTCTTATGACAATAGGTGTCAAAAAGGTGAATATGGCAGTGCTAAGTAATCCAAGACCGAGTGTCCATTTGCCTCCGAACTTCTCTGCAAGGTACCCACCAGGGACCTGAGTTGCTGCGTATCCATAGTAAAAACCGCTCAATATAAGACCTTGCGTTTTTTCATCCCAGTCGAAGATTGCGTGCTGGGAACAAAAATAGTCACTATAAATCTATACTAATATTATAAGGAGGTAAAGTTTGTGTGCTTGTGACGTTGTAGGGGGTAATCTCTGGATCTACTAAACGATTTTAAAAATTCTAGGAGATAATCTCTGGATCTACTAAACCGATTTTAAAAATTCTTTCTGTGTTGAATAGTCCATTTGTCGGGGAGTGTCATAGGCTATATAGTATCACGCTATGACTAATAGGAGTGAAGCAGTAATGAAATATGTTTAAAAAAGGGACGCGTTTTTTTCGCCGCCCAAAGAAGTGCGCACGGGTCAGCTAGTAAAAATATAAATAACATATTTCAGCGTGAATAGGTAACCCAGTGCCTGCTGTGGGAAATTAATCATTGCTGTCTGTCTCAGACACCTCCAAAGAAAGAAGTTTGTAAACTTGGCCTACTAATTAAAGACTGCCCTGATGTTTCATTAAACAGTTTTGTGTCATGATCCAGTTTATAAAAAAATAAAAATAAACCAAAGAACAACTTTTGTCTATAATTAAAAGTGCATTCCTTTGCTTTTTTTTAAGCTAAAAATAAACCTTATTTCTTGGGTTTTGCGTAAAGAAAGATTAAGCAAAAGTACAGATGGCAAATTACCATGAAAATAACTGAATATTTAACGCTTTCTTATCGTTTTTTAACCCCATATTTACTTTGTAAACATTCTATACCTGATCCCTTACTAAGTAAACGTCTGTAATTAGTATTTTACTGAGCTTGCACTTTATGTACTCGTAAACCGTTAAGTAATTATTATTACATTATTGTCTGGCGATAATAAATACATATTGATTTTCCACTAGATCGCGGGACGAAAATTGTCTTTTCGTTTTCTTAATCATTGTCTTCCAATCTTGTAATAAATGTTTTTTTCAGATTATTAACCAGTATTATAATTTTTTTTTAATTGGCCTACCAGAATGAATCTATTTTCATTGTATTTGTATGTATGTATTGTAAGGTAACTATTATTTACGGCAGCAATGGAAAATAACTATAGTAAGATATCAATTAGTTAGTTTTGCAATCATATTTGACAAGCTACTTCAAACAATATTAATAACAACAAAATTGAGTGTAGTAATTTTTTAATTAGAAGATGTTGTGCCATTCACGGTCACACGAGAACTAATATAAGTAGTAAACTATGGCAAAGGTTAATAACAAGGGAACAATATTAACTCGTTAACAGAAAACATATTGCGCAAACTGGCCAAGAAAACAATAACTATGATAGACGCTTATTGAGGTTTAAGAGAAGTCAAGATCAATATTTTTATTTACAAAATGATTTAATCAAATAAACAAAGACTAATAGTAATGTTTTTAACTATAAAATATTATGTTTAACAAAAAAAATTGCCCCTTTGATGTTAGAATCATATTGTCAGCTAATGCTAAAACAGGTAACCTATTGAAACCTCGAATTTCTGTTACCCGAATCTTAAAACCCAGAAAACAGTTGGTAGAACTTTTAAAAGACAGATGTAATGAATGACAACTTTTTAAAATTCCGTTTTTAATTTCCCAGATGAATCGATTTCCAGATGCACTAAAACCAAATTTTCAAATAGTATTTTTTTGTTTCCCATATTCTTATAATCCAGATTTAGCTATACCAGATTCTCAGAATACTTTTTTTGGTTCCCATCGTACCACTTTCCAGATAAACTATTACCAAATTTTCATAATCTTTTTATTTGGTTCCCATATAATCATATTCCAGATAAATTTTTGCCAGATTTTCATAAACTTTTTACCTATTTGGTTTCCATACAATCGTGTTCCAGCTAAATGATTGCAATACATAATATTATTTTATGTGACCTAGGTTAGATTAGAACTGCGAACCGACTCGCTATTGTTTTACTTGCCCATTACAGATAGGTTTAATTGTCAAATTCGACTCATTTGGTTAGGTTAGGTTAGAACTGTGACCCTTCGCACGAGCCGAGCGAGCGAAGCGAGCGTGCCGCGGCAGCGGCCGGCGAGTGCCAGAACCGACTAGCTATTGTTTTACTTGCTCATTACAGATAGGTTTAATTGTCAAATACGACTCATTTGGTTAGGTTAGGTTTGAACTGTGACCAGAACCGACTAGCTATTGTTTTACTTGCCCATTACTCATAGATTTTTATTGTCAAATTCGACTTAATAGGTTAGTTTAGGTTGCAATTAAATAGGTTAAGTTAATAATATTAGTAAAAGATAAAAGGATTTAGTTTATCTGGATATCGTTTATTTGAATTTCAAAAATCTTGATTTTAAAAATCTGGATATTGTTTGTCTGGATTTCAATAACGGTATTTCAATAAATTGTGTTTTAAAAATTTGGCTTTAGTGCATATGGATTACGGTCATCTGGATTTCGTGCATTTAGATTTTTATATCTGGAACTCATTCATCTGGATTTTAAAATGTCGTACAAATAAATAAATGGGCAAATGAAATTCGGAGTTGCGATTATATGACAAATAATATTTCCAAATTTAAAAAAATGGGATAATGACGAAATGTCCAAACGTTTTCTGGATTTTGATATTCGGAATATTAAAATTCGGGATTAAAATAGGTAACCGCTAAAACAACATTTGCCTTCAACTTGTTTGTCTTCAGCAATGAATTTTAATAGGTATAAAAATGTTATGAATTTCAGTAACGTTGAACAAATTTAAATTCCAATAAGAAGTTTCCGTGTATGTAAGTCAAACTTTATTGATATCGTAAAAATCTTTACAGTTCTTTGCGCATCAAGTTGGACTGAAAACTTTAATTTAATATCATGCGATACATTCGCATAAAAACGTTTATTTATTTAAAACTTTTGACTGACTGAAACGACGATGTATAAAACATTGATTAATATTCAATCTTGTTTTGGCCCAATTTGACATCAGTTATCAAGCCATCTGGTGACGAAACGGAGTTCGCCGGATTAGGTGTGTATTAACCTATAAATATAAATATTTTACCAGCAAATCCGGCGAACTCCGTTTCATCACCAGATGGCTTCGTTTACTTTCGTTTTCAAAAAAAATCTCGCTTTTCTATTGACGTTTTTCCTGAATTTTCTTTGCTATAAACCTCACGGAGTCCGAGACCTTTCCAACGAATGCAAAACCATGGAAATCGGTTTGTGCGTTCTGGAGTTATAGCGTCAGGAAGGAAAACCCGACTTATTTTTATATAGTAGATTTCAAATACTAAAAGATTTACAAAGAAAAGGTCAATGTTTGATAAGATAAGTTTACGCAATCAAATAGTGCGGTAGTTATTCAAATTTTATCATCTATCATGCGTCGTTCACGTAGTGTACAGACATTCGCGATATCAATTTTTTTTAAGTAAACAAACCTTGGTAATATTCCAACGTAAGGGCTAAGATAAACAAATAATTTGTATTTTTTATATTTCATTATTTGACCTTAATTATGTTAAAAATAAATAATTATTATTCTTACGAATATTTTTTTAATATCTTTGTTATCCTTGACTGATATGGCTAATAATTAAGGCCTTTTTATTAGTTAGCCGTGAGTTCATAATTATGATTTCTTTTCATCTTAAAATATTTCCTTTCCTATATTTCAATTCTATTTGCGATGTTATCCTATGATCATTACAAAAGCTCATAAATTAATGAATACTTACGCAATTAGTTAAACTAATTACTTAAACCTAAACAAAATGCTAACGTCAAAAATCTACAATTTTTAAATTTTGACTAGTGAGAAGTGGATAACTTAACACCTTTACTTACAAATCTACCGGAACACTAGATCAATTTTCTTCACAGATGTCAGTGTGAATATACACACCTCAACAAAGTCTAGGGATATTTTGTATAAAGTTGTGAAACTCAAAAAAATTAGTTTGTAATTTTGTTTTTTTTTTAATTCTTTTGATGAAAACTTACTTTGTTAACCTTTTTCAACCATTCTAAATTTGAATTTGAAAAATAAAATTAAAAATAAAAGATTTACGCGGCTTAAACGTAGTCAAGTTCAAAAATTTCATTTACCAATATTAAGTTTTGACTGCTTTTTTGTGTAAAATTTATGTTTTATAACAATTTAAACGTTTATTTCGAATGAATGATATTGTGTGCATCAAGCAGCGGTGCCATTTCATCAGAGAGAAAATGTTATGGGCAGTAGGCATGCTCCCAGCTGCGGGTACTAAGCGGAGTATCGCTGAAGAGATTAGAACAATATAAAATATGAATTCAGGGTTATGGTCACGTTATAGTGCTACTGGTGAAGTGGCTGAAAGATACCACAGCAAAAAGTCTATCACCACTCAACGACATGATCGATCTTTGCAAGTTCCCGCGAAAAGACAGCCAAATGTTACTACCATACAGCTGGTGTAGAGGCTCCAGCTCTTGGTGGAGCCTCTTGCGGGTGACCAAACTGTCAGAAGAAGTCGGCACGAAGCCCACCTTTATGCTCGCATACCGCTTTATACTCCAGCACTACGCCGAGCATATCGCGCATGACGACTAGAGAGGGCTCGTGAACATTTGCTCTGCAAAGATAACCTGTGATCTGTAGTAGTGTTTACACATGAGTCCCGGTTCGGTTTCCACTCGGATTCACGTAGAGAACGTGCTTGGCAAGTTCCTGGTTGTGATAGCCGTCTACAACATCCCCAGGAAATCTATTCATACCACGATAGAACAAATTATGGTTTGGACGGGAATTTGTATCGATCAAAGAACAGAGCGCGTTTTGATCAGAAACACCATGACGGCTGAAAAATAATTTAACGAGGTGCTAGTACTAATAATCTATCCCCGTAGACTACAATTGGGCCAAATGTTCAAGTTCATGGACAATAACACCCGTTAACATAAAGCGAGAGTGATGACGAGCTGGTTGCAGGAGCATGACGTATCGATTTTATACTGAACCACTCAATCCCCTATCCTCAAACCCATAAAATACGCGTAGGACATGTTCAAAAGAAGGGTTTTGGTGATGTTTCCTGCATAAAATTGCGATGGAAGGGCAACTTTTTTGCATCCTAGTCAGACCTGGAACAATATACCGCACTAAGACCTGGATAACATAATAAAAGCATGAAAAACCATTGCAGAACCGTTATTTACGGTTTTTTTAATGTGCTGACTACTGATTACTCATCTAACAGTTAAAAACAGATAAATTTTTGCTTATTTTCACTTTTGTTTAAGAAACACATTCATTGTTAGTTTTACTAATTTTCCAAGTTTTTTATTTATTTGAATAAAAAATTATTTATGCAAAAATAATTATTTTATTTAATTCTGGATTGTAGCCTGATAAATTGTCTTTATATAAATATAAACATGTTGTATGCTATCTTCAATAATTTTGAAGTTAATTGAGTAAATACCAAATATCCCTAGACTTTGTTGAGGTGTGTAGTTCCGACCAACCCGGCCATTCGCAATAAAAACAGCATAAGTCAACCGTTGAGCTAATTTCATTCCTATCTACAAGAATAGAAGAGATTTACTCAAACGATGATTCGACATCAACAAATGCAATAAGGGTAACATCATCCTAGTAGTTAGTGAAAATGAAAGTTTCCATCCTTTAATGACTGTACGAATAACCATTTTACCTTCCTGGATAATGACAAAGCGTTAATTAACTTTCCCTTTTACGTGGTAATTGCGTTTTAAAATCACATAATAAAGTAAACAATTGGTAATCCTGAATAAACATAGTTTAATTTTCGTTTATCAATATCGGACACTGAAAATGATAAAACTTTTAATTATCAATTAACTACTTATCCGTGTAAAGTCACATTGAAAAGTACGCCTGAGAAAAGTTCTTCTGAAGAGTTATAAGGATAGAAATTTTGGACGTTATCATTCTCATGGGCGCATCAAATTTGAATGAACCATGCTATTATTTCTTGTGTGCCGTGGGTCTTTAGTTAACCCTTCAAAAGACCACACCCATGATCTTTTGACGGATTAATAATTGCTAGTAATAACTCATCATCGTAATTAGGGCACTCAAGGTCTTCTGGTGACGTCCAGAAAATAAGAAGGTATATCAAGTGATTGTATTTCAGATTAATAAAATATTCATCATCATCATAACTGACCATCAATGTCCCACTGCAGGGACGGGCCTCCTCCCGTGACGGAGGGATATTTAGCCTACTAATACAACGCTGTCCAGATGGATTGGTACAGGGTTTAATTTCAAGTTTTCCTTCTTTTTATTGTGTTTAGATAGTCCCTTAGTCGGTTTTTACGACACCCATGGGATGAGATGGGCTGGTGACATATTGTATTCTTACTCCATCACCACACGGATATTTCAGATTGATAAAATATTAATTTCCGAATTTACCTAATATTTTTGCCCTTTCATGTTCAAATTCAAATCCGTAATTCTGGCAACGTACTGGCTTAGCACTTTATAGGTTGCCGCGTAGGTGTTTCAACTTTCAAAACGTTAGATGTGTACATTGACTTCTGAAGGTTATATTAGGTAGGTACTTACGGGACCTTATGTTAATAATTTTCAATGAATTGGCTTTTAGCATTTATTTGCTACGTCTATTGAAAGTAATGTCCAAATTTAACTTTAGTAGCACATACTTATGTGGTCGTTTCTACTAATCGGTCTGAATGTTATAGGTTTATAATGTTATATTTTTGAATAATAAATATTTTGGTTGTTATTTTATTTATATATAAGTTAAGTAATATATAAATAAAGTAGATTGTACATACACACGGGTATCCGTTTCGAATCTTGTTCGCTCGCAAAAATAATTCAATAAACCTATTTTTGCAATGAAAGCAATTATTTTACTGCGGATATTAAATAACAGTAATAATTATCACGCAGCAAAAATATTTAAACAAATACTTTCACGGTTTTTAAACAATATTGCATTACTAATATTATTTTTCTAGAAATGTATAGTTAATCATAGTACAAAATATCATTTAATGTCAAGATGATATATCTATTACTTACCGGCCTTAATATAGGTGAAGAAGTACTGTTGGTGAGAACATCATCACTGGGACAGGCATACGGATCGATGTGTTCCTTACCAGATTTAGTATGATTAACCATTTGAGTTATAGCGAGGTTGAGACATACTCGCATTGTGTATGCATTGCAAACTCCGAGGAGACCCATAACACCGAGAATGTATCTTTGAGGTATGACGCAACCTGTAAAATAATAAACATTTTAAAATTTTAAGACCTCGGTAAAATTTAAAAAATTACACATGTAAGCTGGTTTAACAGTAGCTGCATCTTTCGAGATCAGGGTTGAAAACCTATGGACAATAACAGAGTTTTGGCAACTAATTATATGTCGAAAATCAATTGTTTTCGAGGCTTATTATATGATTCCTAGTGAACCAGAGTGGACATATGAAACTTATCAGATTGAAGCTTCTAGAAACACACAGCATCATACTCGTATGTTGTGGAAAAATTTAAAAACGATGTCATTCTAGCTACAGAGAGTCATGAGGCAAAAAACATAATAACGATAAAACGAAAGATTAAAATAATTTAAAAACCATTTACTAAAATATTATGGATTAATAGTTAAACCGTTAATTTTGTAACAAAAAACATTAAACTAAAATAAAAAGGTCAAAGTTATTTCGTGGAACCAATGAAAAGTGTTACAAATATTTTAGTAATACTTAAATCTTTAGACCATTTCGGTCCAATAAGAGGTTATTTTATTCTGTACAGAATCTATAAATAAAATCATCATCATAACAGCCTATCAATATCCCACTGCAGGGGCGGGCCTACTCCCGTGACGGAGGGATATTTGGCCTACTAATACCACGCTAGCCAGACGGATTGGTACAGAGTTTAATTTTAAGTTTTCCTTTTTTTTATTTCGTTAAGATGATAGTCCCTTAGTCGGTACCCATGGGATGAGATGGGCTAGTGACATATTGTATTCTTATTCCGTCACCATACGGAGAATAATAAATAAAATATATTATTGTAATCATGTCCAATCAATGTCCAATAGAAAAACAAAATTCATTAGCAAAAAATATATAATTCATTGTCTACTAACTCCGCCAGCCAAGAATACTTATCGTATTTCCTATTTCGTCTGTCGTTCAACTTCTTACTCATCTTATCAAGATCTCAGAAACAATTTTCCTAACTACGTTGCTCGGTCAATTCCAATCTATTCAAACTTGATACATCACAAGATAAGTTTTCTTGGTAACAATTGTCGGTTTCAGACATCGTAACCTAAATTGATAACGATACTCTCAGGTGAAAGCACTTGAAGATAATAATTTGTATTATTGTCGTTGATATTTATTTTTGTGTTTTATGGATAAGTTTTGTCTTATTGTATGTAGCGGAAAAATATTATAATATGACAATAAAACATTTTTAACTAATACAATTATTTGTAACGTTTATTTGCCTGGCGTTTTATACACTTTACAATAGTAATAATCTGAGGGAAAATAACCTTGATCATGACTATTTTAAAATGCTTTAAAAGTAAAACTAACACCCATGGTCACAAGTAGACTTTTCATAAATATGATAAATATATAATTATATATTAAAACGAGATAATAACCGTTAATAGTGTTGTATTACAATAGTAAAATAATGTCCTAGTAGTAATAAATACAAGAAACTATAAGTATTTAAACTTTAAGAAACAATTATTCCATATACCAGTTATACACAAGCATTCTACTTACACAGAACTCAGTCTATATCTGCTAACATTGCACAGGAATAGCTTAGCGTACTGCTATCTAAAAAGGCCATGAAATGTTCACGATTTCATTTCCTGAACGTGATTCGAGTTGAGTAAAGGAAATGAGTTAACCTCCTGCTAGCTGAACGAATTACGAGTATGTTTTTGCTTTATATGATAAGGAGTAAACTTAGTTGAAAAATAATCTAGTTTATTTAAAAAAAAATAATTCTTAAGTGAGATTATGATGCTGCCATATTTTTAAATTGAAACCAGTAAAAGTTACAGACCATGAAGCCCAGGTGAAATAAAAACAAAAATAAAATAAAGTTTAAAGTAAAATAAATAACCCAAAGTGAATAAAAACTTAGAATCAAAAGCTTTTTTACACCTCACGCAACGCCAACTAGTACAAAAGTAAGCTGACCTTAGCTAGACTGATGAATAAGGTTAAAAAATAACTTTATACATTTTTGTAGAAACTTACACATAATATTATTATTATACTTAGAAAACCACTTCAATGCAAACAAAAAGTTTTGTACAATAGGTTTCTGGTCTTTTGTGCTGTGTTAAAAACTTTTCCTTGGTATACTGCATAGCTGGTTGCTCATTAAACTTTACATACTTCTTTTAAAGGCCAGTGGCAGTACAAAGTTCAAAGCAAGCATCTTTTATCAAAACTCTCAACTTTCGCTTTTGATGTTATAAACATAACTAATTGTTTAGTAAGCTATCTTTAAGGCTCTATGTGTATATGAAGCACGATGTGAACAATGTTTTGTATAGAAATTCATAGAATTAGCATCTTATTTGCAAAGTTTTATAGCCTTCTAAGGAATGTTGTTCAAGTATTTTAACATACCTAGGTTTATTTAGTTAACAAGTCAAAGTAAGAAGATGTTTCTCAATTCCGTTGTATGTTTGTTACCTTGGAACTCACTCATTTTTTTACAAAAATTCAAATTAAATTTATTTTACTTACATAAGTGTAGTTTTAAGTTAGTCTTATATTAATATCTTTTTAATTGTATTTATTTTAATCTATCTTTCAAATGAGTTAAGTAAACTTACCTGCTTAGCTAATTTAAACGAATGCTTGCCGTAATATAAAGATATAATAAAATGGATATTGATGTAAGTCTTTGATAGCTTAATCCTTACAAACGGCTCAGAATAATGTGCTAATATTAAAACTTTCTTTGACGAACTCATGAGCGTAATTACAAGTTAGGTATTACTTTTCCAGCGTATGAGAAAGTTGCTGGGAATTACAAAGTAATGGAAGAGTTTTATAGCAATTTTATTGTTGTTTGAAAAGTGCCGTTCTATTTACATTCAAAACTCACTGAGGGTGCTGTTTAACTACTGGCATGTGCTATGCAGACGTTGCAAATGAAAGGTCAGATCTAGTCGTTGAACTTTAGAGGTCATACGTTAGCCAATACTTAACTACGTATTATAAGTAAGTACCTACATTATGAGACTCATTTGATGTAATAAATTATTATGACGTTGTATGTTTATTTTATTAGTTATTAGGGACTATCCGTGAATATCATCTTTACGAATTAAAAAGAAGGAAAACTTGAAATTAAACCCTATACCAATCCGTCTGGCCAGCGTGGTATTAGTAGGCCAAGTATCTCTGCGTCACGGGAGGAGGCCCGTCCCTGCAGTGGGACATTAATGGGCTGTTATGATGATGTTTATTTTAAGGTTTTTAGTTTTATGAAATTACTAGTTGACGCCCGCGCCTTCATCGGCGTTGTATAAGTGGCTTAAATGTATTCTACACCCTAAACTACATCTATTCCACATTTCATCAAAATCCATTCAGTAGTTTTTGCGTGAAAGAGTAACAAACATCCATCCATCCATTCTCACAAACTTTCGCATTTATAATATTAGCGGGATATGATCTACAGTTTTTACTTTTTCTTTTTAAACCTTGGAAACTTGGCCTACTATTACCTAGTTTTTCTTCTTATAGCTTTCCAAAGATCGATACTACTATGCATTATTGATTACTCTAAACAAAATTTAAAGAATGATGATGTTTGTGCTGATAAAATTTTGACTGTTAAACTTATCAACAAAAATAAACACAGTTCTTGAGCTAGATATTAATACCTCTTCTATCTTAAGGGACCAGTCAGAATAACAGCGCTGCAGCTATCAACGTTGCAGCATCATGCTGAGACTGGTCCTAGTTTTGCACCTCATGTGACTTTTTATTATGTTTATTTGTAATTTTAATATTATTCTTGTATTGTACAGTGAGGTGCAAATTAAATATTTTTTTCTTTCTTTCTATCTCACGGTAGAGGTACGCAACCAAGGTAGAGCCACGAGTACTAATAATGAAATATGTATAATTATTATAATTAATTGCAAAGTCCAATGCTCGCGAATCTTGTTTTATACATCACGTGTGAATCATAATTTTCTATAAATAAATTATTGACCCACTTTATTGATGACTAATTAATAAGCCATTCTGTTATTTATTTTAAAAAGATAACACTTGCGTTGCAATGAATACAGATGTGACGATTGAATCAAAACAGTCTTAATCTAGGGAGACTAAACTGTAGATTTTGTCTGTTTCTAGCCAATTTTGGTAATCGCTTGCATTGGAACAGTGTTTAATATGAATCGATAAGGATAATGTATACAAGGCTTATACAGTGTGGTGTGAGCGCTTTATAATCGGTTTACTCGTTCTTGTTACAAAATGTATCCTTAAAAAAAAATTGAGAAAAGTATTTAGGCAGAAAGACTAAAATAAAACATAGTAACTGTCTTTTTCTGTAAGTAACATAAAAGCGTTATTAAGGAGCAACTTGACAAGAATTAAATGACACACTATAGGTGTTAGTTTGTCATCAATGTTAAACATACATACATAATTTCACGCCTTTCCCTATTGGGGGAAAACAATGACCCCTAAAAAGCCTAGATTCTTACACGCCGACACTTTGCAACACGCTTTTCGCCATGTGGAAACCTTTGTTGTGGTGTGGTGCACATCGCCGCTGCCACTGATATTATTTTTCATACATACACAGGACCCCAAGATTAACATTAAAGTCCTTATAAATTGAACTTTACATTGAATTTTGTACAACTACAATCTTGCTTTTGGTAAACAAATTTTAGATAAAAGCACGTTTACCTGAGCGTAAAGCTTTCATAACTTTTTCTACTTTGTAAGGTACAAACATTTCCATACTTAGGATTTTAGTATTAAGAAACATTTAACTTAGTATGCTTATAACGTACACCTTATCATAACAGCCCATTAATGTCCCATTGCAGGAACGGGCCTCCTCCAGTGACGGAGTGATACTTGGCCTACTAATACCACGCTGGCCAGACGGATTGGTATAGGGTTTAATTTCAAGTTTTCCTTCTTTTTATTACGTAAAGATAATATTGACGGATAGTCCGTTAGTCAATTTTTACGACACCCATGGGATGAGATGGGGTGGTGACACACTGTATTCTTATTCCGTCACCACACGGAGCGTACACCTTAGCAAAATGTTTTTATTCTCTAATTTTTATGAAATTGTTATAATTTTTATAAATTTAAATGTAGTCAATACATTTCAAGCAAATTCCTCAACATATTTTTTAAAGAATGAATTTGTGTAAGTTTCGCTTCAAGTATAGGTGGATTACCTCATCAGTAACTAATTAATAACTGCATTTCCGACAATAAGCGAATTTCACTTGCTAACTGCTACATAGAATTAATATATTTTATTATACTCACAAATGGAAGTGGTGATCTAATCCTAGCGATATTATTATCCAAGCGTTTCTACTAATCAGGCAATGGCAAAACATACCACATTGTAAGACTAATTGATAGTAATATGAGTTAACGAGAAAGAACCTTCGTGGTGTACTTTTATGGTTTTTGCTTTCTTTTTTTTTTCATTATTAAGTTCTTTTTTTAAAATAGTTAATAAAAATAGCTGAGCTAATAAAACATTACCGCGATCCGATTACATTCATGAAATTTTGGTGGGTACTAGGGTTTGCCGGGTCAAGTACTCTGTTTGCCAGGATCGTGACATGTGGCGTTCTGTCGTCTATGCTTACCCCAGACGGGATAAGGCGTGAGTTTATGTATGTATGTATGTACTCCGACACACCTGGCCGTCAGTGATCCCAGACGATGCACGGGTGGATGGCCGCAAAGTATGGTTTCGCACAAAATAACTAAGCTAGATAACGGAGAACTATAATAATCAGGCTAAAGAATAGCTCAAAAAGGTCTAAAAAATAAGTATTCTCTAATTCCTCTTTTTGCATAAAAAGGTAACTTAAAATTTCAACTATCAACAAGTATACAACTATCAACTATCTACGAGTATATTAAAATTCAAAACCTCTTTACGTTCGCAACAACCGTCGTCATGGTTTGACATAATCAGTAGGCTTACAATTACGTACGGTCGGTGAATTTCAACCTCTAACATTTACTAATCAAAGGAACCACATCAAAATTTAATGCTGTTTTCCAGTATGCTAATCAAATTATAATTTATACAATATAAAGTAGGGTTTAACGCAATCATGCATTTATTTGCGTTTGATTTGTTTACTTGGTCAGGTAAGGCACTTAGTAGCGTAGGCAATTATTTGAACTGAAAAGGAATTAAGAGCGTTTAACGGGCTCACTAGCGCCGCCAATAGAAAAAAAATCATAATTCGCAAATAGGATAAATAATGTAAAATGTTGATAACAAAGTCTTGAGAAAAGGCAATAAAGTATTTGTATAATACAGTCTCAAAACTTTAAATGTTTTTAAAATAAATAAATATTGCATATAAACAAAAACGGCCGTTTTTTTTCGAATGCGAAATTTACCTAATTAAAAAACATTTAAAGTGTTGACAGTGTGTTATACAAATACTTTATTGCCTTTTCTCAAGACTTTGCTATCAACATTTTACATTATTTATCCTATTTGCGAATTATGTTTTTTTTTCTATTGGCGGCGCTAGTGAGCCGCGTAAAGGCCCTTAAGGGAATATGAGTTTAAATTTCGAAATATTTGTTTTAATAATAAATTGGTTTTTACTGTAGTATTTATGAGAAAACATTAGATGTCAATTACAAAGCAGTAAAAAACAAGATCTCTTTCAAATAAAACGTAATTAAACGATGCCTTAACATCAATTAGTGAAAAATAATACTTAATACTGAAATATTTAGATACTTTAAAAAATTCATGTAGCGAAGCATTTGAAATATTCAGTCAAAAGGTTCTACCCAATCTTTTCCAAAGGGCTTACGTAAAAGCTGACTGAGGGATAATCTATGTATAAAAAACTTCAAAGCTTTTCAAAACTTGTTCTGCAAACATATTTGGAATGAAAAGTCTAACAGCGTAGAGGAAAATTCAGGCAAATTTTGTATTCTATCACCTATATGCTTTGAATTGTTTACTTAAGTCTTGGTTAGTTATAAAATTAAACAGAGTTATCATAAACTAACCCAAGTACTGAATAATTAATAACAATCTTCAGTTTTCTGAACTTTTGTGAGCCGATTGAATAGTCAACTATTTGCGAATTAGGATTTTTTTCTATTGGCGGCGCTAGTGAGCCAGGTAAAAGACCTTAAGTATTTTATGAAAGTAAAGATATGATAAGACGATGACAATATTATTATTACATTATGTTTAGATACAGATATAAAGTAACTTACATGGCATAACTTTATATCGGTATTCTGTATACTTATGACTTCAAAGCCAGAGTTACTATGTTCAATTGTATTTCGCTTTTACTCCCCTTGTATTATCTACAAAGCTTCGGATAATCCATGATCAAAGCCATGGAAACCACAGGAACAGTCGCTTAATCTTACTGTAGAGTAAGTTAATCGAACGGAAAAAAAACTATGATTCAATGTATTTTTTTTATGATTTTGAATGATAAAATAAATATTATGTGTTTTCAATTTAGTGTAAGTACTTTACAACCTATGATTGTAGATTTACTACTTTGAATATGGATCTTTATGTACGGTGTCATTTTACTTTTGGCCAATTAAGACCTTAAGACCAATAAGTTTAACGTGAAAAACGTTAATCTAATGAGTCGATGGCGTAGTTTTCTTAGATTTTCAGGGATAGACTTTAGAGTATAAATTATAGTCAACTTATTCGCCATCGATAGCAGGTTCTATCTGTAGCAGGCAGCAATTTGGATCAAGACTTATTATTTTTTGGTAAGTTGAAAAAAAAATTTAAACCGCACGCACCTTCCGAAGCCGCAGTGCCTGAAGAGCACATAGTTGTGTTAGACGGCACGACAAGTCTAGGTTTAGTTTAACCCTAAAAAAATACTTGGGAAAGATATAATTCTAATCAATAAAACCTATCGATTATTTTATTACATTAAGAAAGAATAGATATCATTGCCTGTGGTTTTGAAATGTCATTCAATTGTGTGAAATGTGGTTTAAGTGTAATAAGATACGTTTACAACCGTGAAAGTGTTGCAAAATGTATTAAATTAAAGAAGCATTTTCCCATTTGAAAGGTTATTTTGTTATTGTGTCGTCCAAGTTGTGCCGTAAATTATTTTGAAAATTAGTAATATTTTTAACAAATTTTCAAAATAATCTTCGGTCGGTAGGTAAAAGGTAAAAAAATTATCACTATTTAAACTATTTCCAAAATATTCTTTTTTAAATTCTACAGCAGAAATAGGGGTAACTTTCATTGTAAAAACAAAATGATAAGAAATTGAACTAAATATTGTGACAGGTCGTTATCATTTTTATCATAGCAACTACCAGCAAGAAATTATTGTTATCAGGCAGAAAATAAATAAAAGGGATTCAGAGTTATCTTTCTGTCAGACTTAGTTGTATTAGGTAAATATTTATCATAAGTATAATTATGCCAAAATACTTATCAAAGTTATATAGGTATAATAATAACAACTTTGCATACACTTCATTCGTGAAACAATGACTTCAAGCCTTCGTTATAAATTAACTGGTCTTGTCAGACGCTTCCTAACACTAAGTTTAAAAAACATGTACGTTAATATCATAAGTAGAGAGAATCACAATTATAGTAAGAAGGTTCCTAAAGGTTAGGTATCGGCCGAATACTCAAACGTCTGTTAAACTAAAGCGGCGCTTAAACTAGACATTTGTATGAGAATTTCTAGTTTAAGCACCGCTTTACTTTAACAGACGTTTGAGTATTTGGGCGTATAAGAATCAAAAGTTACATATATTTTTTTACCTAGAAAGATTAGGTATAACTAGAAAAAGAAAAGAATTAAATTGGTCATTAGCTTCTCCATGGTCTTAGCCATAACAAAAAAAGGGAAAATGTGATGATGATACAACTTGTTTTTATTTTTTTTAATGGAATGTATCATGTACAATGTAGAGTAACAGTATACAATAAAGAAAGAAAATATTAACTGAATAGTACTTACATGATCGAAGAGCTCTCGTAAATCCATTATCAATCGGTCGTGGTACTTGAGTCTTCTGTCCAAGTAGTTTACGAGCTTGTACTTGCGCTTCTTGGTCCTCCATGGTTTGAAGATTTCAAGCTTAAGTTTGATATGAGTATATCTGAAAATAAATGGCCTATTAATAAAAAAAAATATTCAGTTTAGGCATGATCACAACAGCCTATTAATGTCCCACTGCTTGGACGGGCCTCCTCCCGTGACGTAGGGATATTTGGCCTACTAATAGCACGCTGGCCAGACGGATTGCTATAGGGTTTAATTTCAAGTTTTTTTCATTTCTTTTATTTCGTAAAGATAATATTTACGGATAATCCCTTAGTCGGTTTTTACGACACCCATGGGATGAGATGGCATCCCCATCTTTAGGCATATTCAGTAATTTATAATTCCTGTGTTACTCGTAGGTTACTTAAACCTTTTAGTCAAATAAATATATTGTTTTCATTTATTTTATATTTATTTATTTTTACTTCTTTAATTAGGTAATATCCAAAAATAAGAAAAACATTTTATAACTCTCATACAAGTATCACCACTATAAACATAAACTTCACAAATCGTAAGCTCTACATTTTATTTACATGTGCTTCTTTTAGGTTTGCGAACAAAAAAAAATGGTACCTATCGTTACAAAAATACCGTATAACGTGCCAATATTTTTTTGATTTTAAGATGCACACACAAGCTTTAGCACTAAAATGTAACTCAATTGCTTGGTATTTTGTAATAAGAATAATTACATTTTATTTGCTTTATATTCTGCTATATTTAAATAAGAATGCATGTGCAAACATGTGCTATTAAGCTTAACATTTTGATGTAGGTAATATCGTACAGCATATAAATTAAAGAGTAAGGTATACCAACAGTATGCAAATATGTTATCACTTAACCGGACATACCAATGGTTAATACATAGCTGTAACATTAGCATAAGCATTCAACGTAAATACATTACAGTTACTTTTTAGTAATTGCGGTTTTTGAACTAATGGATTGCCTAAGTAATAATGGGTTAAGCCTAAAAGATAATTAGAAACATAGTTTGTTTGGTAACATAGTTGCAATAACAGACGGCATAAAAACTGAATGAGATAAATAAAAAAAAAATATATAATAATATATAATTTTGAGATATAACTTTTCATAAATATTATACTGACTAAACTAATAACTTTATTTCACTATCTTTTATTTTTGTTTTAAACATCATTTCAACTGCAGAGAAAATTTATATTATTCTTGGAATCCTAACCCTTTATCTATTAAATTCCGCGCTCATCAGCAAAATGCGATGTACCACTGATGCAATTTAAAACACACTAAATTGGTTTAATCAAAAATACAGTAAACAATTACGGATTTCAAGTAAAAGATTTGATGATTACCAAGAAACGTATTTGTTTACATGTTTAATTTGTAACGTTTCACAGTGTTTTATTTTGCCTCAAAATAACCACCTTCCTTATTATTAGTGAATCATATAGAACTTTTTATTCTAAATGCGAGAGTAAAACTCCCACGAATCCATCTTAACTAGTTTAGGAGATATCCGGAGTTAAAACTTTTTACCCATATATTGAAAAATAATGAAAATAATATTTAAAAAAATATTTTATCTAAACTTTTAAAGTTGCTTTATTTGTTTAACTACATTTTAAAAGGTCTTGTTTTTATCTATGTTACGAGTCCTTTATGGCAGCTCTAGACCTCGTAGGTACCGAGAAATCAGCGATTTTGTGATTTTCGTTTTTTTTTTTTTTACCATGCTCTGCAGTATTAGGATCTGCTATTTACTTCAAATAAGAGGTAATAAGGTAGACTACCAACACAAAAAAAAGCAACAATGAATTCCGTGGAATCTCGGAAATACTAAGATTTACCCGAACCCGCGGTAATTTCTTTTAAATTAACATAGTTTACATTTACGAGAACTGGCTTTGTTTGTGTTTTGTGTTAGTTAACTAACTAATTTTGTCCAGTAATATGGTCCGGGAAGGAGTCCACCCTCAAAAGGCAATCTCTGAAACCCTGTACATACATCTTTCTCTGGAGGACACGGATTTGAGACACTATGGAGCCGTCAGAATCATAGTCCGACTTTGCCTCAGCACGGTTTGACCCACCGTGCTGAGGGATGTCACTCCGAGCTCCGATCGGATGACTTAATGCAGGGAGGGCATGAGGGCACCAACCCTCATGTTGGTCGGCGAGGCCTCAAGTCCGTGCTCCAACCGTGCTGAGGCAAAGTCGGACTATGATTCTGACGGCTTCATAGTGTCTCAAATCCGTGTCCTCCAGAGAAAGATGTATGTACAGGGTTTCAGAGATTGCCTTTTGAGGGTGGACTCCTTCCCGGACTATATTACTGGACAAAATTAGTTAGTTAACTAACACAAAACACAAACAAAGCCAGTTCTCGTAAATGTAAACTATGTTAATTTAAAAGAAATTACCGCGGGTTCGGGTAAATCTTAGTATTTCCGAGATTCCACGGAATTCACTGTTGCTTTTTTTTGTGTTGGTAGTCTACCTTATTACCTCTTATTTGAAGTAAATAGCAGATCCTAATACTGCAGAGCATGGTCAAAAAAAAATAAAAACGAAAATCACAAAATCGCTGATTTTTCGGTACCTACGAGGTCTAGAGCTGCCATAAAGGACTCGTAACATAGATAAAAACAAGACCTTTTAAAATGTAGTTAAACAAATAAAGCAACTTTAAAAGTTTAGATAAAATATTTTTTTTAATATTATTTTCATTATTTTTCAATATATGGGTAAAAAGTTTTAACTCCGGATATCTCCTAAACTAGTTAAGATGGATTCGTGGGAGTTTTACTCTCGCATTTAGAATAAAAAGTTCTATATGATTCACTAATAATAAGGAAGGTGGTCATTTTGAGGCAAAATAAAACACTGTGCGTTTGTCACTGGAATATATAAATCGTGTAGGTATAACCCAGACCTCTGTGGTTCAAAGGTTAAGGCTGAGACTGCTCTGTTACTATATAATTTACATTACTTTGATTATGAACAATATATTATTAAGTTTTATGTGTTAATAATTTTAGTTAGTATCAGAATTCACGTTTTCTGATTTTAAAATATAACCTTTATTTTATATTTCAAAGGTTTTTAATCCATCGTACTTTTTCGATAATTTTAGAAATAACTAATCAAACTATAAAACATAAAGGAAAATAATAAGTATTCATTTAAGTTAATTAGTTTTGCTTAGCTCTCTTTATGTAGAGTAATAATTAATTATTAAAATGACAATATAATTCAAAGGGAGTTACTTAATTTGTTTTTTAAATGAAGTTCAAGACATAACGGTTTTTTTTAATTGTGTAAAATACCCGTATTCATTTTATTATTTTAAAGTAATATTGGTTTTTAGTAAATGTATACAATATTATACAATCGTTGTATTTTAAAGTTATACCTTGAACATTGTAGAGGCCCACGTTTCCTGATAGATAAGCTATTTTACTAGGCACTCGTATTGTGAGGCACATTTATTTTCGCCTCACGTTTTTATCCTGAACGCGACTCAATCAATATAATGTAATAAAATGTATTATGGAGAATCAGATTATTTTAATAATGCCCTTTTGATCATTTTTATTTTACAAAGTTTTCTATTTTTACAACTAAGCTGACAAATAAAAACGTTATAAAACAAAAAGAATATTGCAATTTTTTCGTTATGTTTATTTTTTAAGCGTAGTGTTAAAATTTATTGAATATGTTTTAAGGTCTTACCATTGATGTTTATTGATTATTCAAACCTAAAAGGCTTAAATAAACAAAATAGTAACTGTACTATGTAACTGTTATTTACTTGATGAGCAACTCTTACTTACTGTCCTACAAAACATTTTGTTTTAAAATTTATGTTCTTATTGAAGGTCAAAATAATAATTACAATTAAGTAAAAATATGCCAAAAGGATGTCAACAATTAGGGCAATGTACCCAATTTTGGCAAGTCTATTTTAATTGTTACAACTCATTACCGCTTAATTTTTATTAATGAATATTTTACATATAACGTGGAATGTTACTCTTTGAAACTCTTGAGTATTATTATACTTCAGATTTAAAAGGAAAAACCTTAAATTTTACTAAATTAAAACAAGATTTCATTTTAAAGAAAAGTAACTTAAATACACTTACACAATTCCTTGCAAAAATATAAACAAATCCAGTGAATAAAAAACACTATTCACACAGCACAATAAAAATAATTACATATTTTCACACAACACACAACAACGACTGTAAAAGATACAGTGAGTTACTTTACAGTTATTTTATCGTATTTATTGTTATTCAATATGTTCGCAAGATTGACTAAGTTACGAGTACGAAATGCGTGCTCGACGCCGGCGCATGGCGAATATTGTCAACTGAACTCTGAGTAGCGACTCTGCCACACGAGGTTGTCGGCCTTGAAACGTATGTACTATTTTATATACCGACTGTACATAACTTGAGGTCAGCGAAACAGCGTAAACTGGTACTTTGAGACTAAGGTTTATACGCTAATGTACTTAGAATGAGATGGAAGATATTTAAGCTTTGAACTTGCTGGTCCTGTGATTATTGGATATTTGGATTTTGTTTATTTTATTGTCTAAGTCGATTGAGGAAGGTATTTAAATAATATATTGTTAACTGCCATATAATACCCTAATGCAAACAAGATTCTTCTGAATTTGAATAAAGAACCTTGGGTTTCCACTGTTTTGGTGGCAGTGGATGGGTAGATTTTGTGTCATTTTTTTACACACACTTCAGAAACCTATCCTTTAAGTTAATACGGTCGTTTATCTTATTTTATAGTGCTTTGATATGAATCTAAACAGACTCTACCTTAGTCGGCTTCAAAGACAGTAACTGTTACTAATACCAACCTCACTTCATGTAATAGTATGCTGTGTAATTTTATTGAATCATCTCACGAATTAACTAATTTAAATATACATATAATATTTGACACCTAAGTCAAATAAATCAATGTGATTATGAGTTAAGAATATTATAGTATGGTGACTCTATCTTATCTGGTTGTTATTTTAAGAGCCGTCTGATGTTTACCTATCACGCAGACACATTTTTGCTAAAATAGAAAAACTTGATAAGATATTATAACAGTAATGATAATGCTAATAAAAGTAGGAAACATCCAGACTAAATTAAATTGTAACATTCACGGTGGACCGACGACCTAGTTAGGACGGCGGAAAGCCGATGGACGATAGAGGCACAGGACCGCACATAATGGCAATACTTGGATGAGGCCTATGTCCAGTAGTGGACGTCGATTGGCTGATATGATGTACAAGATTTGACTAGGACTGAATCTGCGACCTCTACACTTCATTTACTACAAACCACTTCCACGAAGGGGTAGTCCCTTTCTTCTCCGAATATCGATCGTCCGAAAATCATAATCCCAAACAAGTTTACCATAATCATCACTTTTCATAATGTTCGCGTATACTAAATCGTATATTACCTAATCGTCTTTACCTATAATACTTGTGTGTCATAAAATACTATAATTATTACATATCCTATTTTTTCTTGCTATAAATTCACATGTCCTAAAATTTTTTTATGTAAAACTAGAATATAGTATTTATGTTTTTTAAATATTATAGATTGAGATGGTTATATCAAAAAAAAATTAGGTCATGTTATGTTTAGGGATTTAGGTTTTCGGACAAGTGATATTATAAGACATGAATTTAGGGCTAGCTACCATTCGGACACATGATGATTCGGACACGAAATGTTATGACACCTTAGATTATGGATAAAAAAATTATGAGACAAAATAGAGAACCCCACGAAGGCCGTCGCATCAGTGTAAAGTTTCCATCCAGCTGGAGGCTGGTTTCCATTTAGCTGGAATCCACTAGTCTCTAATAGAAGGTAAAATGTAATAGCAAGTTTTAATTTCTTGGTACTTAAACAAAAACGTTATAAGTAAGACAATATTGTCTTTATTTATTACCTTATGTTAACTGTATTTATTACCTTATTATTGTCATTGCATTAGATCATTCATGTGTTTCAACAAAACTTACGTCACTGTTGGAATAATTTATAATATTTGAATTTTAGTTGTCTTCTACTGGGACTGTCCACGTGGAGATGGCGTAAGAGTTTAAGGTCGCAGGTACCAAGTCCATCGCGGCTAAAACGCAACTAAAGAATACTTATGGACAGTCAGTATCAGTCAGCGTTCGATCTGTATGTCAATATAAGTATAGACGTGGTAGAGTTAGTTTTTTTATACATGACACGCTAATAGATATCATCATAACAGCCCATTAGTGTCCCACGGCAGGGACGGGCCTCCTTCCGTGACGGAGGGATACTTGGCCTTCTAATACCACGCTGGCCAAACGGATTGGAATAGGGTTTAATTTCAAGTTTTCCTTCTTTTTATTACGTGAAGATAGTATTCACGGATAGTCCATTAGTCGGTTTTTACGACACCCATGGGATTAGATGGGGTGTTGATACACTGTATTCTTACTTCGTCACCACACGGAGATGATCTATTAAATAAGGAATACAAACTCCGATATTTACCTGTATGGCCAGCGTTCAATCTGTATGTCAATATAGACGTGGTAGAGTTAGTTTTTCATACACGTGTAATGCAGGTATGTCGAATTAACACAATGGACGGTGGTCAAAAGATGGCTTTACTTCGTCGCCATCATTTTGTTGGTTTGACCGCACTTTTGAACCAGTGTACGCATGTATACGCTGGTTGTACACCGGCCGATCCACAAACAAGATGTGGAATTACAAATCATATCAATATAAGTAAGTCCCTTATCAATTTGTTATAAGAAGTCTCCATTTAAGCAAGATTTGTTATTTTAATAAAAAAACCTAAATGTATGTAATTAATAAACCTTCTTTCTAATTACATAGTTACTTAGAAAAAAACAAATCGTTATTCTTTACTGCCTAGTTTTACAATTCGTGTGAATCTTAAAAAAGGAACCTGTTTTCGTAAAGCCGTTAAGTTTGAATTAATTGGATTATTTTAGGAAGTGAGAATAGATTGCAAACCAGTTAGTTGTAGGTTATCAAACAATTACTAAGAATTGTTTAACATCTAAATAAATAGAATTTTAGCGCAGTGATCGACAAATTCACTAGTACAAAAAAAAAGTTACTCTCTGTCGGACGGACAGAGAGCAACTATAAGTATTATGCTTAAATTTTTAAAACTTCGCAACGGATTTTCAAACGGTTTATTTAAAGAGATAGCGTGATTTAAAAGGAAGATTTATATATGTAATACATGCATAATTTTGTAGAGAATCAGTGATAAATTTAGCAGTTTTTATATAATTGTCTAATGAAGCTGTATTTAAACGTTGTTTATGAGGACGTTCTGTAGTAGTAGATTAAATCATCATCATAACAGCCCATTAATGAGCCACTGCAGGGCCGGACCTCCTTCCGTAACGGAGGGATACTTGGCCTACTAACACCACGCTGGCCAGACGGATTGGTATAGGGTTTTATTTCAAGTTTTCTTGTTTTCTTTTATTGTTTTCTTTTATTTCGTAACGATAATATTCACGGAGAGTTCCTTAGTCGGTTTTTACAACACCCATAGCATGAGATGGGGTGGTGACATATTGTATACTTACTTGTAGATTGAATAAATAAGAATAACACCCGCGCAGAGCCATGGCCAGTCGCTAGTTGTGTATATAATACATTACTTACTTCAAAGAAATCACAATTTGTAGATAAGTGTTGAACTCGGCTTGGACTTGACGTCTAATATTGTAACAAGAGATAAGGACGGGATTTCCTATTTTGTTTTCCTTATAAGGGTTTACTTCCATTACAGAATAGCGTAAACCCTTTTGTTGTTGTCAACGCTTATAAAAGAGTATGTTAAATGTTTCTATAAGCTTTATAATTATTATTTACAGTAGAATTTTTAAGTCAACCTTAAACATAGATTCGTACTGGGAGGTAAAATAAAAACATAATAATATTATCGTATTTTGAAACACAAAACCCATTAATGAATAAAAAATACTATTGACTTTTTAACTGGATCCATACTCATATTCCGCAAAAGCGAAGAATAAGTAATATTTTTTTGGTTTTATATTATAAAGGGTTGTTAATAAGGTTTTATTTGATTTTAGTAACAAGTATAGCTGTTACGCCTATATAATGTTCAGTGTAACAATCGAGATGACACAGCTTTGTTGTGGAATTCATGAGCTACTGTTTTACAAACCGTTTATGTATCTAATTTCAAAGAAATGTTGTCATCTATTTTGGACTTTTATGATAGTTTAGCGCTATATTATTTGGCTGCCACGAGGTCGCAGTTTCGATTCCCACGCAGGAAAAAATATTTGTGAGATTTATAAAAATATTGTTCTGAGTCTAAATTTTCTCTGGGTCCGTTAAATTGATGTTTGTAAAAGTCCCCGCGACACTGGGCATTTTACAAAGTAATAAGTTTTACGTGACGAGTAAAAAGCGATCAAAGCATAAAATATGTTAAACTAAAATTGATTTTTACAAAAAAAAAAACCGACTTCAAAAACACAAATTGCACTAAAAAGTAAAAAATAATTAGTTGTATTTCGGTTTTACAACATTAAATCAGCCATTCCTTCTACTGAATTTTAATCTAAAGAATAGGTTCTTTTAATTATTGTAAAAAGTATTGTTTAAGATATTTCTTGAAGAGTCTGTAAATATATTGATTTGTAGATTCTTTAAAAGATAATCAAATTATTACAAATAATGTAATATTATTGTTATTTTTGGAGTCGGTGTCAGCCACGATAGTTTATATACCTACCATTTTTTATTTCTGACTTAATATTATTTAAACAAACATTATGGCGTCTTCGCATTAGAAAATGAAACGGCCGTTTTTGTTTTAAATGCAATATTTATCTAATTAAAAACCATTTAAAGTGATTCGAGTGTGTTAGAAAAGGCAATAAAGTTTTGTATAACTTTATCGTACTTATTGCGTTGGCTGACACCGACTCCAAAAATAACAATAATATTACATTATTTGTAATAATTTGATTATCTTTTAAAGAATCTACAAATCAATATATTTACAGACTCTTCAAGAAATATCTTAAACAATAGTTTTTACAATAATTAAAAGAACCTATTCTTTAGATTAAAATTCAGTAGAAGGAATGGCTGATTTAATGTTGTAAAACCGAAATACAACTAATTATTTTTTACTTTTTAGTGCAATTTGTGTTTTTGAAGTCGGTTTTTTTTTTGTAAAAATCAATTTTATTTTCAAATTTTTAGTGAATACCAATTCTATAAATCCGTGTGATGACGGAGTGAGAATGCATGTCACCACCTTATCTCAACCCATGGGTGTCGTAAAAACAAACTTAGGGACTATCCGTGAATATTATCTTTGAGAAATAAAAAGAAGGAAAACTTGAAATTAAACCCTATACCAATCCGTCTGGCCAGCGTGGTATTAGTAGGCTAAATATCCCTCCGTCAGTGGAGGAGGCCCGTCCCTGCAGTGGGACATTATTTTGTCTAAATATGGGTAGACCTACGAAACGCGCTGCTCATGAGACAGCGCTGATTGTATGAGACTGTAGAGGTGATAAAGAAAACGTGACGGTTATTTACAAGACTATTTACTTAATGACACAGAATGAAAGAGAATACAGAGTTATTAAGTTAGTTAAGTTCACAGCACTGAAGTTAAGTTAAGTTATACAAGAATAAAAAACAAGATGTAGATTAGCTAGACGTAGCTTAGACTACGAGTATATAGGAGTAGAAAACAAGATGTAAATTAGAATCTAGAGATCGAGTTAATTGCGTACGCATGAAGTGCGGGCGAACGTGCATTCGCCTTCGGTCTACGTCTCGCACTGTCGCTCGCTCGCGACTGAGCGGTAGCGGGCAGACCGGTCACCGTCGGGTCGCGGGGAGTGCAGCGCGGGCGCCGCCGCGGTATGTTCATTGGTGCGCGTCACAGGTCACAAGACTTGACGCGCCCGCCACGGGTTCGATTCGATGACAACCGAAGAAAGGAAGAAACGCCATTCTCGAAGTAGGAAATCTACCTCCAATGCCATTTCAAAAGAGACTAGTGAACAACGTAAGAATCAGCTTTCACAAAAAAGGACCTACATAAAAACGTTTTAAATAGGGAGAAAATCGAAAAGCGTAGCCACACCGTCTCGGCGTGGTTAATTAGTAATAAAAATTATTAATTTATTGTGCGACATGCACACTAAATTGATAATTTAAATAAATTGACATAAAAATAAATCAAATAAATATAATAGTTATTATTATCAATTTGTTGTACCTAAAGAATAAGTTTAAAATAAATGAAATGCAATTCAAAAATTTGTTTATAGTCTATTTATAATCCGGTATTAATTCCTATTTTAAATTCAAATAAGAACTTCATTATTAAGTCTTAAACCATACCTTCAATTACAGTCATAATGTTAGTGTAAAGTTTTCATCAATACGACTAAAATAAGCCCAAACACTAGGTAGCTGCTATATACTGTTAAAAAGTTCCCTTGACCCTCAATCTTTTTCATCATTAGATCATGTTTGTGTAAAGTTGTGTAAAGCTTTTATCAATGCAAATAAAATAAGCCCAAACACTAGGTAGCTGCTATATACCGTTGAAAAGTTCCCTCGACCCTCAGTCTTCTTCATCATCAGATGATGTTTGTGTCAAGTTTTGTAAAGTTTTCATCAATACGAATAAAATAAGCCCAAACACTAGGTAGCTGCTATATACCGTTGAGGAGTTGCCTCGACCCTCAATCTTCTTCATCATCAGATCATGTTTGTCATCAATACAATTAAAATAAGCCCAAACACAAGGTAGCTGCTATATGCCTTTAAGGTGTTCCCTCGACTCTCTCTGGTCTCCAGGATCTGACCAGTTCTAATTCTTGACTATTTGGTAGTGACGTCAAAGATGCATATGTATGACAAGATTTTACACAATGCGTCCCTACAATTTTCAAGAGATGCCCTCGATTTCTCTGGGATCCCGTCATCCAGATCCAAATCTGGTGACAATGGGACCAAATGGGAAGCATACCAATACGAACAAAAAAAAAAATTTTAAATCGGTCTAGCCGTTTTCGAGAAATCAGGTAACAAACACAAAAAAAAAAAAAAAAAATACAACCGAATTGAGAACCTCCTCCTTTTTGAAGTCGGTTGAAAATGAAGAGTCAGAAACAGGTATCATTGACCACTAAGTCAACACCTAACATTGTACAGTCACGAGCAATAATATGTACACATTTTCGCATTTTGTAAACCAGTTATCTAAAGTTCTGCCAATCCAAAATTGAAAATTCGAAGATTAATTCAAAACTGTACGGAACCTCTTCTAAATTACGAATTCATTTTGATATTGTAATGTCTAGATAAACGTGCAGATAGTTTAGAAAATTTGAAAATGTGTACATATTATTGCTCGTGACTGTACGTCAATCGAAAAGTATTACCAGTTGCCGGGCCATTCATTGAATGATGCAAAGAAAATGTATACACGACGTGAATACTAATACAAATTTACTTTGAGTTTGTATTAGTATTCACGTCAAAAATTATTTTATTCTAATAAGGTCCTGTAATGGATTTACGGGACCTTATTAGAATAAAATAATTTTAACTTTGTATATTTTCTGTAGCCACTATGTGAGTAATGCCATAATGTACGCAACAAACTAGCATAAATACGACAGATATAAATAATTACGAATCCAGTGTTATAAATAAGTACATAAATGTAACAGAATAATGTTACACTACAATAATGTGTAAGTAATAATAGTACAAAGTAAAAAATATTTATATAGTTGAAGGTCCCTATGTTTTTTATTAACGAATACATAAAATTCTTATATCCATTGTTAAAACTAAACCGTGTCATGACGTAATCTTATACATAATTTACTGCTTCCATAGACTGAGATCACGTGGTACGTTAACATAGTATGACTTATCCCTTTATTTATTGTTCTTTAGGTATACAAAATATCATCTTTCCCTTCTTTGTCAGAAATATTGACTGTTACGAATTAGTCCAATAGTCATTACGTTTTGGTTACAAATTTTGTAAGGGTGTGTGCATTATACAACACGTAAAGTTCGAGCAAAATAAATCAAAAGCAAAATCAGACACTAAAGATTTATCTCGTTTATTTACTTCACTACTGTATTTAACTTTTATGATGTAATAGTTTATTGTAGGTTATATTATGCGGGTATCCGTAGGTTGTATACCAAATATGACACCTATTTAGTTAAATCTAGAACATTACGTTAAAGATTATGGTAGCCTTCACAATAGAGTAACCGATTCATGTTATAATTCCAAGTATAGCCTTGAAACCTACACATGTGTTTTTGACTAATGTGCTCGTTTTATAAAAACCTGTTGAAAGGTGAATCAACTTAAAACAATTTGATCATTCAAATTGTTTTAATATCTTTGTTACAAAAAAAATATGTAATGATGTTTTTGACCTTTTTATACGACCAACTGTTACTGTTTAAGTCCAGCAGTTGACGTGATTGACCAGTATGGTGATGATGATGATTTTAATACAATTAATTATAATGCTAGATTTGTCAATTAGTCAATGAACAGAAAATACTCTTAACATTCCCCTAAAAATCGAATCTTCAAATTAATGGCGTTTAAAATTGACAACAAAGGAATTTCCGTTTAATTACCACTAAATATCTTTAGAAGTATTCAAGCACAACGAAGTACCTACTAATGTTCTAAGTGAGTACCAAGTAAACAAGTTTTTGTCAGTTAGAAGGCGAGGTCACTTAATTTAAACTATTTGAACATTACCATGAATAATTTATAAAGCAATTGGCCGTACATTGAGACAAAGCCCTTTACTCTAGGTGTTTAGATTATAATGTAGATGGCGCTTACCTATTACGAGGTGTTTTAACAAAATTGCGTTGTAGCCATTGCTTTAACCATTACATTTCAATGTTATGTATATTGTAATTATCTCTTTAATTTTTACTTGTATAGTCCCTTAGTGCGGTTATAAAATCTACTAATCTATAATTTTTTTTTCAATCTACATAATATATCAATACTCGGAGTCTAGTTGTTTGTTTGCTCTTGATGTCCATTAAATTGGTGTTTATTAAATTCGCTTTGACTCAAAGGAGTTTGTCATTTTACCAACAAAAAACACAATTAGAAGATGGTGTAGTATTTATTTTTATTCCCTACTCTGTCTTTTAGAAAGGATAAGGTATTCTATTGTGACCAACAAACATTTGGGTCAATCAATGTATGAGTCTGTTTATCCATCGAATGTACCTACAATAAAAATTAAATGAGTATTGACTTGAATCTATTTTATTAACCAATATAATATCAATCAAATAAATTCTAAAGTATCCACTTTAGAAGTTAATTCAATACCAATAATCTACATTACACAGAGTAGCAAATGTTACAACACAAACAAAGTAACAGAATCTGTTGGCACAATGATATTACGAACAGTAGATTGTGTATCAATAATATTCAAACAAGAGATAAAATGATTGATTGTATGTAGAGCAGATATACCTACACGCCGTATCAACAAGGTCATAAGTATCTTAATGGTTCACAGTAATAAAAATATAGAGTTAATCTAATTTCATACAGTTTATTTTAAATACAATTAAAAATTTAAAAAAAATGTAATCTATTGAAATTAAGACGTAGTAGTATTTTGATATTTTGGCGGTGCACGTTAATTGACTCTAGATTCTTATATATATTACATTAATATGTATGTATATTAATAGTATATTAATAGATAATACCTAAAAAGTGTCGAGGAAATTATGAATAAGTGTAAGGTATAAACAAAAATAAGGTATACTTTATTAATTTAATAACACGCTAAGTAAAGGGACATGGCGAACACTTTCCTAATTCATAGCTAAACTACATTTAGTAAATAGTATGTTTTTTTATAAGTATTACTCAAATAAATATAATTTCATCACAGGTCCTAGAGCCACGTTTTGTTTTAAATGAATGTAGATTGACTTTGATGAGTCAATATAATATATGTACTTAGTTAACATTATACTTATGGCGAACAAGCAAGTTCTTAAGTTAAAGTTTTACTTTTGCTTTGCTTTTAAAAATTTAGATGGAAACTACATCGCTACACTTTTGTTCCCCTTAAGCCCTGCTTTAAAGATTTTCAATTGGCTTTACTCCAACAAAGAACAATGCTCAAAAATGTATGGACACCGTCCCCAGTTTGTAGCACTTTAAGATATATGTTAATCGAAAGGTATTAGTCATCTCTCCATTTTATTGTATGACAGCAAAGCTCAAATGTGTATCCGAAAAAAGTTACATCGACATAAAGAAACCGAAATCAGTCAAAATGATAATTATATTATTGTTCATGATGTACCTTTTATTTTAATTAATACTGTGGAATGAACTTATTCCGAGTTTTGAAATGACTCCATCTTTTTGTAAAGTAGCCATGGATGGTTTTTAGAAGTTTTCAAATAAAAATATCTTCATAATCGCAACTTTTTATAACATTAATCAGTATTTTTAGTGTCTGTTACAATATTGTCCCAGTATATTTATGGACTCATCAGTCAATGTTCTGTACGTACCCCGCTGCCTGTAACGTAGTTACCCAAGTCATTGTTGATGTGAATTCTGCAATGAATTAATTCAACGAAGTCTGTGGCATAGACACTGTCATGAAAAGGCTCCCTGAATGTATTGAGAAGCGCTCCAGCAATTCGGAAGTCTGTGAAGAGTATTATTGAATACTACATTCCTGAACATTTTACAATCACCTTTAAATGTCCCGTTTATGGCCTCAATGACCCAACGGACAAATTGTTACTAGACGGGATTTATTTGGTTATTCATTCGTAAATCTGCGTCCAACGCCATCAGCGAGTGGTTCTAGAAACGGAGGATAACAGTCAACCCCGAAAAGAGCCAAGCGTTGATGTTTTACAAGAAAAGGAGCCACAAAACTCTCTCGACAGAGACACCGCTCTCACCTCTGGGATGGCTCTGCACAGTACCTTCTAGATGCTCTTGATCTGTTACAGCGGCGAGCTGTGCGTATCATTGGGTGCCCAGAAGTATCCAAATCCCTTGAGCCTTTACAGCTGCGTAGGGACATCGCTGGATTGGCGGCCTTCTATCGCCGGTACCACGGCGAGTGTTCTAATGAACTTTTCCAACTGATTCCACCCTCTTCTTTCTTATCCAGAACAACACGTGCCTTAACAACCTTGACTTAAGTTCCACCGCTACGCTGTAGAAACCATACAAGTCCGAACAAAGCGGTTCAGCACTTCGTACATGTGCAAAACCACCAAACAGTGAAACTCTTTGCCAGCCCACGTGTTTCCTTCAAACTACGATCCTGGTTGCTTCAAGCGTGGAGTGAAAAAGCATCTTCTGAAGCCGCCATAGTTGAGACATTCATGCCTCTACAAATATTGTCGGTGCTCGTCATTCTTGGACTCTAATGGATGCTTAACATCAGGCACTATAGAGTCATTCTGGTAGGCCAATTTAAAAAAAAAACAAAACGTCAAGATGTTCAGCTCCCCGATCCTTTGGGCGAGGGAAGCCAAATACCTTGGAGCCATACTCGACGATAAGCTCTCGCTCCGTCCCCACCTCAACATGGTTCGCAAGCGGGGCTCGTTTGTGATGGGACGGCTGCACTTACTCCTTAGGAAGGAGACTAAGATGTCAATCCGCAATAAAGTTAGGATATACGAGACTTGTATTAGGCCAATCATGACGTACGCGTGCGTAGTTTTTGCCTACCTTGGGCCACACAGCAGGATCCATAGGTTACAAACAATTCAGAATAGGTTCATGCGCAAAGCGACGGGAGCACCGTGGTTCACGCGTAACGAGGATCGCCACATCGACTTCGAGTTGCCGACCAGCCAGCAACACATGAAACTCTGTTCCCGTCGCTACTTTGAAACGGCTGCCACTCACCCCAACCAACTAGTGGTTGAGGCATCCGGGTACATCCCCTCTAGAATATCTAAAATTAGAAGACCTAGACATGCTCTCGAAGAACCGGGTGATAGGATCGCGATTGCTCAATGTAGAGCTCATACGGCTCGCGAAGCCACAACAACACGTCCGCGGTTCCGTCCTCGCCGACGAGGCAGGAATACGCGCCGCGTTTGCTCCTAGAGGGCGTGCCTTTCGCAGATCCTGTTAGTCGGTGACGGTCCAGGCCGAGATTCGTGCCCTCAGGGTGCCCCTGAGGCATGAGACTTAAAGGTCGTAGGGCCATCCGCCCCACAGCCAGCGTGAAGTAGTAAATGTCCCAGGAGACAAACTACTCAAGCTCACAAAAAAGAAAAAATCGGGTCATTGGGCATATACGGCGCGTAATAATAAATAAATAAATAATATTTTATATTTTTCTTATATTCTACACTGTTAACTATGTATTTTATTGGCTATCATTTCGAAAAAGTACAATAAACAGCAACATAATTATGACTCATTTCGGTTTCTTTAAAGCGATATAACTTTTTTCGGATACACATTTGAGATTTGCTGTCATACAATAAAATGATGAAAATACTAAGGCCTTTCGATTAACATAGGTTTCAAAGTGCTACAAGCTGGGGACGTTTTGAGCATTGTTCTTTCTTATACGTTTGCAATCTTGTACAGACAGCTGTGAGCTATTGTTAACATGACACTATACTAGTCCTGGATAAACGTACAATGTAATACTCGGTTTAGTAGTATGTACTATCAATAGTTAATAATATTTTGATAATTATGTCTTTTATGTAAAAGCAAATTTCAAATTTTACCTAAATAATTAGGTATAGTGTCATAAATATTTTCCATTCTTTTCGTGATACTCACAAAGAAAAGCTGTAAATAGACAGTTGTATCAAGACGGTTGTCTTTTTTACAGATCTCTAAGATAGAACGGTATTAAAGTAATGTAAATATGTATAACAATACATCATAACAGCCCATTAATGTCCCACTGCAGGGACGGGCCTCCTCCCATAACGAAGGTATACATGGCCTACTAATACCACTATTTCTATAACGTGGTTATTGTATGGTAATTAAGGGATTGGTATAACATGTTTATCTAGACACACCCACTTTTCTCAAGACTAACAAAGCAGACTGTTTCTTATTGCAATCACAATAATTAATGTTTTTTATATGAGTTACGTTTGCATTCTACGTGGAATGACTCAGATAGACATCATGCGATTTCATTAAGAAAAAAGACGACATAAATATGAGTAAAATAAAATTAAAAATCAAGGAATATTGTCTATAGTTTTTTTTCATTGTGACAAGTGCGCGTGCTGTGGTTGACGTTTTTACCCTTTCCTTGCCACAAGAATACTTACTACTCATAAGAGCTTATGCCTGCGCTATTGTGTATTACATTGAAGAAAATAATGTGGTTTTCTTCAACTTAATACTTGTGACGTCACAATAAATATGACGCAGGCTCATGCACATTCTTAATTGAAACGAGTACTTAGTACGTTCTTTAACTAATAGATAGATGAGGTATGTAATATTTAATACTATGGACAGTAGGGCATATAAGTACAGTCAGCGTCAGGTATATCGCAGCAGACAAGGTCACCAAATAGTTGAAAACACCCAAACTTCTCATAACAACGACGGCGACGCAGCCAAATACTCAAATTATTCAGGTCAATCAGAGGACTCAAATATACCGGTGCATCCACAACGGTAACCTTGTCGGCTATGATATATCTGACGCTGACTGTACATGACGCTCACTAGTCTGACTACCCCATGCTAAGGCGTAACATCATGTATTGTATGTATGTTGGCATTGTAGAGTCATTCGTAAACTTCATAACGGATACGATTATTTTGGAAGCTGTAATTACAAACTTAAATAATGACGTCATCGTAGTAAAGTTAATGAGGAACTCAATTGAAATTATCTAATGTTACTCCTTTGTTTGGTATGTGCTTTAATGGTTATGACATTGACCACAATAATGTTAAAAACAGCTGGTAAATAGTGTGCTTCTATTCGTATAATTGTAACCAAGCCCACATAACTGTATATTGAATAATAACTAACTAAGCTAGAAAATATCAATAATTTTGGGAAAAGAGATGAAAATTATAAATGTATTACTAAACATAAATCAGAGTTATCCTTACATAAATAAACCGGTCAAGTGCGAGTCTGACTCGCGCACCGAGGGTTCCGTACAAACCTATTTATTTTCCCGCCAAATTTTGATAACGTCAGGATTCAGCTGTTTAAATACTATTTTTCCCGCCAAAACTCAATGACGTCACGACTTTGCTGTCAAAATATATTTTCCCGCCAAAATTCTGTGACGTCACGACTCATCTGTCAAAAATTCTATGACGTCACGCCTATCTGTCAACATTGACAGCTGTCAAAAGTGACAGCTGTCAAAGTGACAGAGGTCTCAAATATTTACCCGCCAAAATAATATGACGTCACAAATCATCTGTCAAAAATTTTGTGACGTCACGACTCATCTGTCAAAATTCAATGACGTCACGACTTAGCTGTCAAAATATATTTTCCCGCCAAAATAATATGACGTCACAAATCATATTCTGTCAAAAATTCTGTGACGTCACAACTCATCTGTCAAAAATTCTGTGACGTCACAACTCATCTGTCAAAATTCTGTGACGTCACGACTCATCTGTCAAAATTCTATGACGTCACTGGTCACGTGACCAAAATTCTATGACGTCACAGGTCACGTGACTCAGCTTTCCCGCCAAAATTCTATGAAATCAAAATATAATATGATTGAAGTAAAAATTTAAGGTTTTCGGAATTTTCCCATTACATGTACAACAAGACCTTGCTTCATGCCAAATTTCAAGTTTGTAGGTAGACTGGAAGTACCCTGTAGGTTTTTGCCTTTACCCCTCTAAATTTTCGACAAAAACGGCAATATCTCTTGATTGCGTTGGATTAGCAGTTTGTTTTTTTTACGGCACTAAGAGGCAACAAGCCTTAGTATTTGGTGAAAATTTCAGCTTGATACCTCCACGCGTTCCTGAGATAAATGGTCTTGACAGACAGACGGACGGACGGACGGACGGACAGACGGACGGACGGACAACTAAGTGATCCTATAAGGGTTCCGTTTTTTCAAAACTGGTACGGAACCCTAAAAATGAAGATATTCTTTTACAGCAAAGAAAGTACTGCTTCCTGCTCTGTCTGCCATGTCAATAGTATTTTATTTGGCCAACAAAGCTTAGGCAATGAATGTGACTATGTTACATAGAGTACAACAAACTGTATTAATAAAAATTTATTTGATTAACCAATCTAATTTTCCGTGTGGTGACGGAGTAAGAATACAATATGCCACTACCCCATCCCATGGGTGTCGTAAAAACCAACTAAGGGACTAACTGTAAAATTATCTTTACGAAATAAAAAGAAGGAAAACTTGAAATTAAATCCTAAACCAATCCGTCTGGCCAGCGCACAGACAGGTATTTGACCCAAAAAGCCGGGCAAAATCGATTTTTTTATATTAGTTTGACTCCCTTTATGCTTATGTTTTTAAAAACTAGTATAACCGCTTCATACAATAGCGAAAAACGCAAGGCCCTAACGCATTCCAGCGCGCTGTAATCTCACTCGGAAGTTACCCTTCCCTAACAGTGTTTGTATTATAGGATTGTTCGATGCGCTTAAAGTTCGCGGTTTTAAAATACTGTTATTCTTGTAATTGAACGATTTTGAATTGGTTTTCACTATGTATTGTGAACAACCAGGTATGTACTTTATTTGGCTCTTAATTTTAACAACCGTTTTTAACTCTTTCTCTATTTATAGGCTTGGACAGTAAGCACCTAGAAACTACTATAAAAAAACACATTTTGGAAGATGAAAGGGGTTTTGATATAATTCTGATAATTTCTATGTCAAAATTGCTATTGTTTGTTATAGCGTAGACCTTATAGCATCTAATAAAGCAAAAAACAGCCACCCGAATGCACCCCCCTATTTTTAGTGAATTTTTTTCGTAGGCACCTTTGATTCTCGGTAAATAATGTTATTTTTATTTATACTCTATTTTTGTTAATAGCGCTTCTGGAATGAGATTTTTGTCTCAAAATGGTTTATTTGATGTAGTAGAAAGCTTAAACATGTCGACTTTTAATGAAATGATGCTATTTATGAACCTGGAACTACTCTATCAAAATGCCTAAAATGACCAAAATATTGCTATTGCAATACAAAAATTGTCAATCTACGACATAAATTTAAACAAAGATGGTTAGCTGCTGGCAATACAAAGCCGAGATTCCAGGAAAACAATGCCGAGTTGCTTAAAAGCGGTATATCAGAGCATCTGCCCATCTGGTTATCTAACTACATGTGGCCTATAGATTGCCCGTAGTAAAAATGGAACGTTTGCCTTACTGCCAAGGAAAAGCAAGCAGTGGACAGTATAAAAAGGAAATCCAGGATAAGTTCCGGAAGCAACTCGGTCTTTTAATGGACATACCAAAAGCCAATTTTGGCAATACCAATGACGGCAACATCAGTGGACACTTTCTTGAAAATTTCAAATATTAGCGGTAATTACGGGGTTTAATTAAGACGTAAGTTCATTTAATTTACTGAATTAAAGGGATACACTGTGCTATGGTTTTAAAATAAACAAGATGTTTGAAGCATTATGATAACTAAAAAACAGCTAAGTCATACTTAGCTGTTTTTTAGTTATATGCTGCGTTTCCTTGTACAGACTTTATCCCATGTCGCCAACCATACATACATTTTTAGTAGTAAAGGTAGCAATTCTTCCCATTGGACAACTGTCCGAAGAAGGCAGAGGCTAGAAACAAATATATTCGAGTTTTCCGCCTCAACTACGCCAGGAAGTTTTCCCGGGTGTCCTGTGCCGCAGATGTTTTAAACAGGCCCCTGTTGACATCTGACCCTGTCCAGACAGGCATGAGGAAGAGGATAATTAAAAAAATCTCCCTTTTTCGCCTGGTGTTTTAAATTTTTTACTTGAAGGTGACATTGCGAATGTAATTTTTAAAGAATATGACAAATAAATGTATGTATTTATCACAAAAGTTTTTATTTTACATCACCCAAGCTAAAACTAAAATAAAACATCATTACGCAGCCCTTAACCTCCTGAGTACCAGAGACATTTTTTTTTGTATTTCTCTATGAAACTTTAACACAAGTTTCCGATGGTTTATAGTATATTGAGAAAAATATTTAAAAAAATCATGGCCTGGAAAATTAGGTTTTTCACTATGTTCTGTATGGAAGACATGAGTATTATATTCAGATGTCTTGCATACAGTACATTAACCATATTTAGTACTTTGTTAGGCACAAAAGGTAGTTTCGTTAAAAAAAAACTTAATAATAATTAATAGAAATATTTATTATAAACGCTTTTAACAAAAAAGAAATAAAATTAGCTTCCAAATAAAAGTAGTTACGTAAAAACATAAATGTTCTTCTGAAATTTACAAGGTCAGTATTATAAGTACCAAAATAAAATAAATCAGTACAAATTGTTAGTTTCAACAGTTTCTAGAAATTTTATTTTTCATATTGTGCCTGTGCCTTGAAATCCGCGCCTTAACAACTCATCACAAAGTTTCTTAGTAGTAAAATACCTGTCAAAAAATAATAAGTGTCCTGGAACCATCTGTCAAATGCAGCATGGCAGCTTCTCCAAAATCAAATCCTTGACTTATTAAATGTGGGTAAGTAGTATCACCCTGATAAGCTACCATATCACACGCAATAACTTGCGGGTAAGCCAGAACAAAAATTTTAAGACCAACGGGATTTGGTTTGTTTGGACAATATTGTCGTATAGGACATTTTCCTGTTAACAATATAATCCTCATCAATGCTCATTTCCCGAGGACGAGGTTGTTTCTGACATCCAGATAGGAATCGATTAAAATAAGGCAGTATTTTCCATATCTTTTGTAACCTTTGGCGTTATTTCTGGATCGTACATACATTTCAAATGCAGTTTGTTGCTAAAAAATCGATTGCGTGTCATTGCAAAAGCTATCAGTGGTAACTAGGTACTCTTCATTTTTCGTCTCCTGTGTCTGATGTTGTCCACAACCTCTTCTTCTATAGCCTCCTCTCAGATGTGACTCACCAGATGAACTCTGGACCCCAGAATGGAAGACTCTAAGGAAGGATTAGTAACTATACCTTCGTCTTCGTCCGAACTGCTTGAATTGCTACATTCACCAGCTCTTTGCACGGTTTCGATGGGTACAAACTCCGAGTCTGCTTCTGAATTTAAGAGTCTACGACATAAATGGTTACGACATTATCTGGTATCTCTGAAACAAATGTAAAAAAACACAAAATGTAGTTACGTACTGCATACAGTACAGTCACGAGCAATAATATGTACACATTGTCAAATTTTCTAAACTTTCTGCACGTTTATCTAGACATTAGAATACCAAAATTGTTTCGTAATTTAGAAGAGGTTCCGTACAGTTTTGAACTAATCTTCGAATATTCAATTTTGGATTAGCAGAACTTTAGATAACTGTTTTACAAAATGTGAAAATGTGTACATATTATTGCTCGTGACTGTACATTGAGTGTCAGTGTAAAATAATATTTATTGCATACTTTTGTTCTGTAGGCAGAACGTAAAAAGTGATGACGGCAATATATTGACAATATTTTATTATTTCTACAAAATAATTACATAAATCAATAATAATAACTATTTAGAAGGATATTATAAAAAAAAACAAGAAAATTAACTACTTAACATTTTGATAAACTTGCATTACTTACCACTGCGCGGACCAACCATCACCCGTCTTTCTTCTGACCCCATGTTTTTGACAAATGACAGATAATGTTGGTAGTTGCTATTTTTTTTTATTGGGGGAAAGGTCAATTAAACACACTTATAAATTGAACTTTGGGTGGTCTCTTAAAAAAATGGTCGCAGATTTAAATATTGTCTATGTTCTATGGGCAGAACAAATGTACTCAGGAGGTTAAGCGTATAAAATATTTTTGCCCGACTTTTAGGGTCAAATACCTCTCTGTGCAGCGTGGTATTAGTAGGCCAAGTAACCCTCCGTCACGGGAGGAGGCCCGTCCCTGCAGTGGGACATTAATGGGCTGTTATGATGATTCTTACATACGCTCCGGAAATTTCATCAACACAGTGACAAATAATGTAGCTTATAACAACTATTTTATGATAGGTGTAATAGTCAATGTAAATAGCGCTAAATTTCTATAGGATAAAATGATTACGAATTATGTGGTAAATCAGATTTTGTTTCTTTTGAGAGCGCCTGCTCAAAATATTATAGAGCGGCCGCGAATCTACGTATGTATTAGAACTTTACCAAAAGCCAGATGCTATTATTATAACTGTAGGCGTCTAGTTTGAAAGCCTAACAAACAATAAAAGTATAAATTATAAACTATCAATCTTTTTTTAAATGATACGTTTAGTAGGTATATTATAATGATTATAAATAAGAAGAACATAATAACATGTCAATGTTACGATTAGGTTACTGAATGTAGTACGGAGAAAAAAAAACAAGGAAAGAAAAACTATGCAGTGAAAATACACGCAACAATATTATTATGTATAACATCTTGATTCCGGCATCCTAGCTGAGATGTCCTCTAATAGAAAAACCAGTGTTGGTAGACTCGTCACACGCCATAGAACAATAATCGCTAAAAGTGGAAATATTAAGACTAATGGCAGTGAAAGCCCATCGGCTGATATAAGGATGTGAAATCTAGAATACTATGATCTATTGTTTTATCTATTTTTTTTTATCTTAAGCTATTCTGTATTTGATCTAATATAAGCCTTAATTAAATAGAGTTAAACTTCTAAAGGATATAAAATTCAAACAAAATCTTTGTAAAATTGTGATGTAATATTATAAATCAACATGATCAAATAAATATCTACTAAAATATCATCAATGCAAATTAATTACAAACAAAAATTATTCTAAATTTGCACGTTTACTTCTAAACAATTAAAGCGTTCGTTAATTGGCTTCCCGAACAATAGAATATTATTCAAAAGGTGAAATGTTTTATTGACTCTGGAAGCCAATACTTTTGCGAGCTGCGTTTAGAAGTCCGCTTATACGTTGAATCTCAGATTCTAACTTTTCCTTTTTCTTGTGTAATATAACCACCTGAAAATATAAAGAAAACATTGTGGCTACAAATTTTATATTTTAGAAAATACTCCGCACTGCAGTTTTTTTCAAGATTGATCCCTTAATTTAAGGACTTTTACATAAGGACAATACATTTTAAGTGATGACAATAATTTGTGAAAACCAGACAAAGATGTTATAATTATGCACCGTATGATATCGTATCACCGTATGATTTGAACCCGCGACCTCATACAAGGCAGCCGGAACTAGACCGCTTTGCCACTAAGGCAGTATATATGTAGCATAACGCTTTAGGAATTTATTATACTCAGAGCTTTTTACTGAATAGTTCAGTTGTGTAACTTTTAGGTATTTAAAAAGTGTATGAAATTTGTTTTAAAAAGTTTAAGAGGCGATCTCCTAGCCAAATAAGTCAGTATCAAAATACCTACACGGTACAATGTTACTTTGGTTATTGGATTTGTATGTATGTATTAAATAAAGATATTTGAAAATTAAATGACTGAATAGTTCAGCAACTTCTAAGTTACAACAAAATACGTACCAGATCAGTAGCATCTTGAAAGTCACGCAGCAAATCTTTTCTGGTTAGCAAACCGGCCTTTAATCTTTCTCCTTCTAGTAACCACCTTAGTTTATCGCGCCGTGTCTGTATTAGTTGACCAAGATTAGAATACATACAATTAAGAAATACATCTTATTACTTTCTGTGAATGTAATATTCAGAATTAGGTTTAATCATAATGATATTAAAAGTTTGTTCACAAATAACTTTCTAAAAATATTTATTATACCAGTTATATACAAAATTTTAAAGCCCGATTTAAGTAAGAAGTAGCCCGCCCACTCGCGTCTCGCCAACTTAACTCGCCAAAAAATAGGATGGAGATCTATTTACATCAACTTAACCAACAACTTACTACTTAACTCGCTACTGTACTTGTCTATGTGTAAATCGGGTTTAAGACAAAGTGGTATCAGTTAGGTTGGTTACGGTCGATTTGCGGATAGATAATAAAGCTCAGAACCCCATTTACAAAAGATGTTTTAGCTTTGAAATATATCCTATGCTTCAATCGTAAATTTATACCGCATGATATATTATTTATTCGTTTAGAGAAAACATTTTTCCAGCTTTCAAAGTTCTTTATCGAATACGCGATGTTAGGGAAAACTTCAATCCGTTTACATCACAAAGACGAGAAACACTCAGAACATTACCGCTTACGATATTACATTTATATACCTTCACAGATCCAAGAGATTCTCTAGCTCTAGTATATTCAATTTCAGCTTCACCCAAATCACATTCAGTGAAGTCTATAACTTCTTCTGTGTGATGCATCTTTTCTTTGATATGAGCTAGAATTTGGTTGTGCTCAGTACATTTGCAGCGATTTTTTATGAGTTCGTCTTCCCTCTCTGAAAGTAAACTTTTATTAATATTAAGTAAGTACTTTGTGTTTGTAAAGCATGCATTTGGATAGTTTTCATTATTAGCTAACTTCATAAGCTAAATTATATTGAGAGTAGAGTTTTGTCATTGATATTGTCGATACGAAAATACGTTTAAAAGCTTTTATTTAACTTGTTCCGTATATTTGTTTTATTCAAAACGAAAATTAAATGCTTAAACAAAAGCAAAATAAATAAAAAAACTATAGTGTATTCAGGGAGACGAGTTAGTAGAGCGCTATCTCACTCACACAATTTTTTGATTGCGATTGGTCAGTGATAAACGCTAAGGCGGTGTACACAGTACGAGTACTTTTTAGTCTACTCATACTTCCCGTGCTGTGCAGACGTGCTCATACTTGTGACTGTATGCTCGACTTGTAAACCGGCTGGTGTATTGGATTTTATAATTTATTAATGAACTAACGACTGGCTTGAAAACACCTTCAGGTGTGCATTTTTTTTTAATAAATGGTCCATGGTAATTTTTAAGCATCGCAGGTGTGCTAATGACCCGTTTATTGTTCTTTTGTCATAAATGAGCATTACCATAGTAAAATACTATTTCCCAATTTTGGTATATTAAACTGGTGCGCTACATCCATTGTTATTATTATCATTAAGTTATTGTTATATTCTCATTGTTGAAACACGTGTTTTATAACATTTTTATATTCTCGTTGAGAGTGAGGATGAGGGTGGAGGATGAAAGGTGGTCTAAATATGTTTGAGTCGAAGAAACAATGCGATTATCACAAGGAGATGAATGCCGAAGAATTTGAAAATTGGTTTAGAGAAGTTTTAAATAAGCTAGATGATAATTCTGTGATAGTCATGGATAACGCTTCTTATCACTCTAGAAAAATAGAGGGAATCCCAACTAGTGATGTACCGTGCCCGGGCACACTGCCAAGGACTGGAAATATTGCCGGCAGCGCTGCCGGCAATGTTCCCAAATTGGGAATTTACTGGGAATTTAGGTTAATTTTTCAGAAATTTTATGACATTTGTATTAAATTCGCTTTAATTTATTCATGTCTATAGACTTTTCATAAAAGAATGTCAATAAAACATAAAATTAACGTAAATTCCCAGTTCATTGGCAATATACCCGGCAATATTCCCAGCATTATTTCCAGTTTGTTGCCGGCAATGTTCCCAATGGGTAAAGAGTTTTATAATTTCTTCAGATAGATAGTGTTTAAATGAAAACAGTTTTAAATTATTTAGCTTTTTTATAAGAATTAAATTTATAACATAACATGCAACTAATTTACTTTTATAAACAATGAAAATCTGTAATTATTACGATACGAATACTACAATCAAGACCAAATTCTTCTGATTGAACTATAACTTGGATTATAGGCATAGAATTAAATTAAGATTATTAATTTGAGAAGTTCTTTTCTTAAATATACATCTATTCATATAGTTAAATAAAATTGGAGTGTCTGTTTGTAACATGATATCTACGGCTTTTACTAATTGCATGGATGTGTACACAATCCCAATGTCGTAAATTACAATTAATTTTTTTTTGTTTGTCTGTCTGTCTGTTTGTTCCGGCTACTCTCCGAAGCCGCTGGACCGATTTCGATGGGAATTTTTCTATTGGTTTGTAAAAATTACGACGCGTAAACTAGGCTACTTTCGTTTTTTATAAACATTTAGGGTTCCGCAGAAATAATTAAAAACCATAAAAATGTCAATGATACCTATATGGTTTTATTCAATGGGCTTTTACGGGAGGTTAAAACGCAGTTTTTTTTTTACAAAACCTTGGTCGTACGTAGGGGTTTGGCTTTTTAGATGAAGCTTTCGCTGTTTATATTAAAAAAGTAATTTTGACAACTACTTAAGTATTCTAAAAAATCATTGTTTGCATTGCATGGGTTCTGCAAAAAAAAGGAAATTGTAACATTTTAGGTTTTTTTACAGGGCTTTTTCAGGCAGATAGCTGATGTTTTAACAAAGCACTAAGGGTTAAGGTCATAGCACACCTAAACGACTTTGCTCCCACCCGGCAAAAAGAACATGATTCAAGTAAGGGCTTTAAATATTGCTCTTGAAATATATTTTACATTGGCATCCTAAATTAGCAGACAGCTCGCTGTCAGCGAGTCTACCGCCGCCATGCTGCTCGGTAGTTAAGGCCTAGCTTACCGCTCGTTACAGGTGAGCTGTTGGTGCGGTGTCTGCGCGGTCACTGCTAGCTGTCGGTCGGTCAGTACCTATGAACTTACTATGGACAGCTGGCCGTCTACTAACAGTTACTACGTGGACTGCTGAGTGCCTGCTAGCTATCGCCGCGTAGACTATGAGCAGTCATTTTAGTATAGGGACGGTGTTGGGTGGGAGCGATGTTGGAGCAGAGTCGTTAAAGTGTGCTATGACCTTAAGGCTTCTTTTTCAGGTTTCCGCAGAAAAAAAAAATGGTTTTGTTTAAAATGCATTTTCTCTGGCAGCCACTTACAGCCCGTGGCGGTCACATATTTAAAAGCGAAAAATTTCACCGAGGTCATTGCATGGACGGGTGACCACTCAGTGGTATTTTATTTGAACATATCCGTACTTCGGAGGGCACGTAAAACGTGGCTCCTGACTGTCGTTGTAGTGAGATAGTTGTTTAGTCACGTCAAAGGGTTTTAAATGGTTCCGCAAAACAAAAAATGGTGAATGTGTGCTTTCGTGGACGAAGGTCGCGGGCAAACAGCTGGTTATACAATAATATTTAAAGTAAAACTGTCACCAAAGAATGTACATTTAAAAATTGTACGACATGTATTATCCTTGTCTTCTATAAAATATTCGTGTTCTTTTGATTTCTCTCGCATTACAATGAAATATAACGATGCACCCAGTGCTTTAACAAGAATATTATTATGTATTCTCGGCAATAAACACGTAAATACTGCGCACATCGGGGCGCGTGCGGCGCGTGAGCGGTGGGAAAGCGCGGGGGTTGGGGGGTAGCTATAGCGAGCGTAAACAGGTACAACAGATAAAAATTAATCATATTTTACACTTTAAAAGTAACAATCTGTTTAGTGGGCATTTTCGGCAATATTGCCAATGTGCCCGGAAGTTTCCCGGGCACATTGGCAGTGGAAATTTGCCGGCAGTGGCAATATTCCCAAGCGTACATCACTAATCCCAACGGCCCAATTTAAAAAAACAGGATACTTGTAATTGGTTACGAGAAAAAAATATTAGCTATAACGCTGAAATGTTAAAACATGAATTATTAAACATCGTTAAAAATCATAGACCGACCATACGACGCTTGCATTATAGACGAAATGTCAAAATCACAAACCAAAACTGTATTGAGACTGCCGCCGTATCATTGCGAATTAAATCCTCGAATTTATTTCTTTCCTTCATATCCATCAGATACCCATAAAAAAATCTATCAAATTAATGTCTCTCAATTTATACGACAGACGAAGCTGCAGTAATAAACTAAGCGATCTTTTAAGAAGCGCAGTGTGAACGCACATTTACATTTCTAAGGATTTGTTATCGCCCACCGACCCTAGAAAAGTATTTTTTGTCCTTGTCATTTGTATGATAATGTGCGATAAAGAAGGCGCTATACTAACTCGTCTCCGTGAATACACTATAACAGGTAAACTCAATAACGTATCGCAAAGGTCCTACAAAAATAAACTATCAATGTACACTCGTATCAAAACAAACTAAATAAATATTAAAAAGATACACAGGTAACAAAGCGACACCAACAATTTATACTACGCTAATTCGAATTTTAGGAACTTTCGTTTTTTACGCTAAAGTGCTTAAAATATGCTATTTTATTTGTTATAAAAAATCATGAAGTAATATACAAAAATAACAAAATTACAAATTTTATACAACCCTAAGTACAGGTAATTTTTAGAATCGCTCGATTTAGTTTACGCTAACTTCACTTGTCGCATTATAAGATGAAAGTTCGCGGTTTGAAACACTTTATTAGTATAATGCTAATTAATAGAGCTATTGTTACAAGTTAGTCTAAATATTAATAGTCAGTGTATTTTTTACAAAAATGACACAAAAACGAGCTAAATATTTAATGAAATTTACCAAAAAGGTAAAATATTCATTAAGGAGTGTAGATAACAAGGATGAGATTCCGCTGTTAAAAGAGGTAAGTTTAATGTGCTATTAAATATTATATTGTATTTTAAAGTATATAAAATATGGTTTATAGAATTTACTATATTATTTTGTAAGTTTTAGCTGCTTTGCTTAAAGTTCGTGTAACACTACGCTAACCGTTACTTAGCGTATTGTAGCCCGATCGGATTTCGTTCTTTGATTGGCCATGCACTAGTTAGCGACTGTATGTCTTACATTATTTATCGTATAAAACTATGTTAAATACTTTATAGACAGCATATTTGTCATTTTTAAATGTAGGCTTAAGTCTAAATGAATGCATAATATATTTTAGAGTAAGCAACGTAAAGCAATAAAAATCACACTTGTTTAGTACTGTGACCGCCCGTAATACACTACGCTGACTACTAGTTAGACGTGTGTAGTGCGTAAAATAATATTGTGGAATCAGGGGTATATACGCCTAACTTGCACTAAATTAAAAAATATACAAAATTAAGCAAAAATATAAATATGAAATTACTATAAATAAATCAAATATTAATCATACACAATTTCAAATCAATATCCTTATTAATATAAAAGTTATCGCGTTTTTCCCTTTAAACGCGTCTACTGTAAAGTTCACTTAGTATAAATTGTGTCACTTAGTATTATGAGTTAGCTTAGTATAAATTGTTGGTGTCGAAAGAGAAGCTACATATAAATCTACATAGTTGTATAGCTATTATAGAACTGTACAGGCATTTGACTGTTTTTGAGTTTAGCAAATTGTTTTTATTTTTTTTAAACACTGATCTTAACAAGTTATTAATTAATCAAATTTTATTTGTCCTACTTATATTTTTTTTACTCGAAAAATAATTATATTTGTATATCAAACAAAACGTCCGTCCCCCTAAGAGCGATTTGAACATTACGGCTGCCTAATATCGTGAGCTATACCAAAACGTTACGACGGTTCTTATATTAATTAATTATTTATTAACGTATTTGCTCACCTTCTATTTTAGTCATATAGTTTTGATTATCAATATTAAGCTGTTCGTATTGATATACGTATAATCCTGGTCCTAATGATTCCAGTTTTTTAGTTATACCTTCAAGTTCAGCAACGGCATTTCTAGCTCTGATATATCTCAAGCAAAGAGCTGAAGCTTGCTCATTCTTACGTTTTTGCAAAGTTAGAAGTCTGGCTACAGTCTGTGTAAAGTAATAATATTATTATTTTTTAGACATGGATTAAAAGAAATAAATAAATAATAATAATAAGTGTAAACGAAATACGCAATGAAAAAGACACTCCTAGAGATTTCAATAGTCTTAAACTCTAATTTTCATGTCATTTGATTGTTTACTACACAAACAACCATAAACAAACGCTTACCCCAGGTTTCTGAATGACTGATCAAGTCAAAATCAACTAATCAAGTGTCAAAACTATCATTTTTAGGAACTAAAATGACAGTTTTGACACTTGATTAGTTGATTTTGACTTGATCAGTCATTCAGAAACCGGGGGCTAGTGTTGCAATCAAATGACATACATACATACTCGTATATCATAATCAGTCCGATTCATTGGGTATGTAAGGCCAGATTCCTCCTTTTTTAACTTATCGTCATAACAGCCCATTAATATCCTACTGCAGGAACGGGCCTTCCGTGACAGAGGGATTTATGGCCTACTAATACCACGCTGGCCAGGCGGATTGGTATAGACTTTAATTCAAGTTTTCCTTCTTTCTATGTAAAGGTAATTTACAGATAGTCCCTTAGTCGGTTTTTACGACAACAATTGGATGAGATGGGGTGGTGAAATATTGAATTTTTACTCCGTGATTTTAACTCATCAAATTAATGTATGTATTTCTTACTTTTTCAGCAATAGGCTTTCCTTTCTTAGAATAAATAAGTCCTGTTCCAGTATTTCTTTCCAAATCTTGTAAACCTGAAAATTTACTTTGAGCATGATCATATCGACCTTGGAATTGGTTTTTTACTATTCTTACTTTTTCCCATATCTGTAAGAAAATTATTGTGTGTAAATATTGTGTGTATAAAAGCAATAAGTTCTTAAACACGATTTGATCTATACGGTCAAAGATAGAATACAATATTTATTGATCATAAGTTTACAAGTGGTTCTTACATTATAAAATTACATTAAAGGGCTTACTTCTAATTATTTTAATCTAAAATATTTAATTTCAAAGATACAGAAAATTTATGATAAACGCAACTTTAGTTCTACAGTTGTTTAAATTTAACAATGGCAAAAAAATGTTAAGCCCGGTCTAAAAGTCTAACGGCAGAATTTCTAGTTTAAGCGCGGCTTTATTTTAAAAGACGTTTGAGTATTCGGCCGTAAATGTTTAAGTCTATACTATCAATATTCTAATGAAAACATTCTAAAGACTAAATTTTTGCCATTTTTTATAAATTTGTATACTTACGTCAGCTTCTTCTAATTCAGCTATCTCTTTTAGATCTAAATAAGATGAAAGCTTTTGTTGATACTTTTCTTCTAAATCTGCAGCACCTTCAAATGGTTTCAATACATGTTCAAGCTTGCGTTTTCTGTAAATACATATTATGGGGTGTACCTAAGACTGGTGCATTGTTGTTAACAGATAGGACATAACATTACTTTGCAATAACAAAAGGAATTAATTGAAAAACCCCTCAGCTTAGGAGTTACGACAGATGTAGAAGAAAACTAATGTTGTATTATTCTGTCTGATCTGTTATGAGATACTTCAATATCATAAATAATATAATATCCCATACTTCACTCCAATATCAACAACAAAATTAAATCCCTACTTGTTTCAGTGTTCGTGGTAGACGACAAATTAGATACCAAACAATATTCGTAAGATAATCTATTCTAGAAACATTAATCATAGTAAGTTTGCAGTAGCTGGAGTAGATTAGTCTGCCAAAGAATTATACAACATATGTTTTACATCAAAACAAGATTTGCTGTTTAGATTTTTTCATAATAGAAGATTTAAGTGTAATTTTTCTAAAGTCTAGGCATTTGGGATATTAAACCTGCTCTTGACATATCGAAGTTAGTCTAATAAAATAACGCCACTAAGCGGTCACCCTTCTATAAAGTGACTATGAATAACAAATCGATATTATTTTTAATTGATTGGTAGCTGCAGTTAGCCTTGCCTATGTTGGTAGAGGCTTTTTTACCATCCCTTTGCTTTCCCGTTCTTTTTTTTTCACTATGCTAGCAATATAAGTGTTATTGTAGTGATTTTACAAGTTTTCATTGATTTTTTTGTATTATTTATATACCTAGGTATTCAAAATTTAAAATAATCCAGCAAAATTCTAAACGACAAGTTACTAAAAATATTTACTTTACAAAATTTCTGCACGGCAATATAACGGTGCTATGAAGTTATTATGTTACAGTTTTATAGGCCACACTATGATTTATTATGCTTTTAGGTTTGTCTCGACTTTCATGAACATTATGATAATACATCACGCCATTATAAATTAACTCGTACATTTATTTTATCTCGTGTAGACGTCTGCAAAGTATCTTGTTACGGAAGTTCATTAATTTAATTTTTGTAGACAAATATTTTTTTTACTTCAGTATTATTTTCTTTTTAATGTTTTTCGTTGAAAAATTTATTAGTCAAGCATAATTTATTTATGGTTTGTCAAACACATGGCTGTTTGTATTCCTTTTTCAACCGACTTCAAAAAAGAGGAGGTTCTCAATTCGGTTGTATTTTTTTTTTTTTTTTTATTTTTTTTATTTTTATTTTTTGTGTTTGTTACCTGATTTCTCGAAAACGGCTAGACCGATTTGAAAAATTTTTTTTTTGTTCGATTGGGTATACTTCCCATTTGGTCCCATTGTCACCAGATCTGGATCTGGATGACGGGATCCTAGAGAAATCGAGGGCATCTCTTGAAAATTGTAGGGACGCATTATGTAAAATGTTGTCATATACGTGCATCTCTGACGTCACTACCAAATAGTCAAGAGTCAGAACTGGTCTGATGCTGGAGACCACAGAGAGTCGAGGGAACAACTCAACGGCATATAGCAGCTACCTTGTGTTTGGGCTTATTTTAATTGTATTGATGAAAACTTTACGAAACTTGACACAAACATGATCTGATGATGAAGAAGACTGAGGGTCGAGGGAACTCCTCAACGGTATGTAGCAGCTACCTAGTGTTTAGGCTTATTTTAATTGTATTGATGGAAACTTTACACAACTTTACACAAACATGATCTGATGATGAAGACGACTGAGGGTCGAGGAAACTTCTCAACGGTATATAGCAGCTACCTAGTGTTTGGGCTTATTTTATTCGTATTAATGAAAACTTTACACAAACATGATCTTATGATGAAGACGACTGCAGAAATTTATTTAATACGAATCTTAGAAATTGTTATCAGCATGGTTTTTAACCGACTCCTGTTGAAGTCGGTTTTTTAATTAGAAAATTATTTTCATTCAGTTCCCTTATTTACAGTAATTCAAGTAATTAGGTTTAAAATACGAACAACAGGACAGATTAAAATAGAAAAAACTAGATATTTATATTGTTTTAAGAATTCTCACTAGCTTTTGTCCGTGGGTGACTTAAAAGTTGATTAAGAGAGATTGATAAGTCTCATGACAAGAAAAGGTAATCTTGAAACACAGTATACCAACCTTCTGGCCAGCCAATAACAAATTTCCCCTACATCACAGACAGTATGTCCTTGCAGTGGTACGAGTATATTTCAAGGTCTACTTTCAAAAGTGTCATCGTTACAAACAAAATACAATAAATATTTCTGGCAAGTAAATTCAACCAAACCTTGTACCAACTTGTAAGGAGAGTTGTATAGTTTGCCAAATTTCCCCCTATTAATCCATTCACGGACGGCAATTTGGCACTTTCTCCAAAGAGACCTTGTGCAGCAAGACAAATAGTGTTTCTGTTATGGTTTATACATACAGGGTGTACATAAGAACGGTGCATTAATTTTAACACTCGATTGTTTATTTCTACTTATCGCTTAGGAGATATCCTCTTTTCGTCATAATACCTATTGAAATCATTGTAAAGATAAGTATGATAATTTTTTTTTTAATTTTACAATTGGTTCATCTAATTGTCCAAAAAGTTTTTCTATCTCACATACACCCTGTATAATAAATTAAACGTACTTGTAGAAATCAGCAAGTCTTCTATGTAAAATACTATTCTTAAGTTGAGCTTGCTTGAGTTCATTTGAAAGATCTCTATAGGCTTGTAAATATTCTTCGCGGTTCACTGTTATAGCTCCAGTTCCAACATTTTTACCAATTTGATCTTCTTCGTCTGTGTCTGTGATTGTTAATAATGTTAATTCAGAATAAAATTACCTAATTTTTTAAATTGATAATGACTGCAATAAAAGTGCTTACTAGATACTAATAAAACACAAAGCAAGCAAAAATATTATACGTCACGACCCCATGTCATCCCATGGGTGTCGTAAAAACCGACTAAGGGACTATCCGTAAACATTATCTTTACGAAATAAAAAGAAAGAAAACTTGAATTTAGCCCTAAGTTATACTTCAGTCACGGAAGGAAGCCCGTCCCTGCAGTGTGACATTAATGCGCTGATGACGATAAATTCGAGATCAAAAAATGTCTCCTCAAGATAAAATAATAATATGTACAGATCTGTAACAGATCGCGCTAAATTACATAATAAAATAAGAATATGTCCAAATGAAAACTGAAGTATACCTAGTTAATAAGCTAACAGTACGCGCAATTAAAGTAAAAAAGAGTTGTTGCAAGGGGTTACGCAGATTTAAAATTTAAAAAGCAACAATTGGGGACGTGGAGAGCGAGAATTTTCTTATTTCTTGTACATGCGCTAAGGCCTTAGCTGAAAGCTGACTTCATGCCGGTCAACTAAGATTGCTCTCACTGTGTAATAGCTTTTAATAAATGCATCTCTTACCGCTTGATCCGCTGCTTGACTCATTTCTCTTCTTATGTTTTCGCAAACTAGACTAGATGGAAATGTAAAAATAATACATTATATAGGCTGATAAGATTTTTGTAATTTGTGTAACTTAGGGGTTTTTCTATTTGAGTAGGGTACAGACAACTACAAAAGAAGATTAACACATCAAATGTAACAAAACATCTAAACGCTATATTCTTTTAAAGTGTCGTGACGAGAAGAGAAAATAAGCGTATCGTTAGGAATATCCAACAAACACTTAACAAATCAAATCTTATAATATTAGATATTTTAATCGACTTTTGAAGTTTACTATTATACCACAGGCATACTGCCAGATATTTTACGTATTTAATTATATCCTGTAAGGAGTTTAAAACTACACAAACGCCGCCTAATCGTAGTTCATGATGACTACAAAATTAGGCAGCGTCTTTCATTACGGAAGGCTCTTTAGCAAAATACTGGCAGGAAATTTGTTACATAGTAATGAAAAACTATCGTGCAAACTGTTTTAAGTCATGGCACAGAATAACTGGGGTTACACATTTCCATAGTGTTACTTTAATAGCTCGTTACAGAACGCTAAATTAAAAACATAAAAAGAAAGAAATAAATTCAGGTTTTCATCTTAATATTCATTGTACAACGTTCAGCTATACAAGGTATCTAAACTTAGTACCAAATAAAGTCACTACTTACTGTTAATACACGCAGTAATATTAAATTCCAAGTACCTATGAGAACAAATCAATGAAACCAATGCCAATGCTTTGAACACTCGTTTCATTGAAGTACCCAACCCATTGTTCATTAAGGGTAGCTACCGTAAAAAGCAATGTAAATAAAACAAATTCTGCCTGCTTTGATATAAATTATGCAAATAACATCATAATAAAAGATTAGTGAGTCGAGCATTAAAAATTTAACAAGAGGCTTGTGAAATTCTGACAAAACAACGTTTCTGACATGACAAAGAGTTTGCACGCTACATAAATGATGTTGAACTTAATTGAAAAGGACAAAATACTGTTTTACCTTAGAGTCGGTCATATCGCGTGATCAGCTTGAATTATTCGACTTTTATTGATCTGTTTAGGGTTACAGCCCGAAATTATTTCACTCCATTATCTGTACAGTAAAGTCACAACATGCGAAGACTGATTAAACGTTGTCATGGCAACGTAGAGCCGAGTATCGAACGAAAGCTTTTATGCCAGTTACCGGTTGCAGAGCGAAGAAAAAAAGGCTATTTTTGTTTAATGATACAATGCACAAAGGATTACTTTGTTTACACTATTTTTTTATTCTCTCGCTTTTGTAATAGTTATTGTTATGTAAGGTGCAAGTTTAACTGATAGTTTTTAAAATTTTTAAACGTTTTTATTTTGGCCTCATGATAATATATTTCCTAATAAAATTCATTTGAGGCATTTATTTTTCAACTTTAGCAACTAAAATAGACATAATGAAGTCTACTGTATATCAAAGGCTAATCACAAGAACGTGTTAATTCCTTTAACAACTTACTTAACTGTATGTATAAATATGTCTCTTTAGTATGTTGGGTACATGATTATGTCATTAGGACTGACGCCAAATAGCTTCACGTCGAGAAGCTTACTACTTGGCTTATAATAATATATTTAAAATATTATGTTTTTTATTGTTTAAGTTTATATAGGTTTTATTATAATACGAGATTAAGGAGAATAAAAAAATGAACCTTATAAATTAATAAGTAATTATAAAATTTTTGTCGGTTACTATAAGTCGGCGGTAACGGCTCGATATGTAGAGTTTTTTTCTAGAGATTTATGATTTAGATAATTCGTTTCTCCAATCACTATCATGAATATGGTGTTCTAGTTGCATTCTGTTAATATCTGTTTAGTAGTATTTAGCTTCGGAGATGTAGTTAGAGCGGTATGCAGCTGTTATGTAGGTCGTGAGCTTGAATTCCACGCACGACGATTATTATCGCGCGTGTCAGTAGCACTTAGACTAGCATCCTAAACTACTACACGGTCACATTATCCAGAGACCTCGCTGGAATACGAACCTCGCGTCCCGTTCTCCTTTCAACCCCCGCGCTCGCCACGGGCGCATCAGTGATACGCCCGACGCGACGTGACGTCATCGACGCCAGGTCTCGAGATAATGTGGCCGGGTAGTACTCATTGTTTACAAAACTTTGTCTTTGGTTTATATTTTGATAGATTTCAATTTTTTCTCGTGTGTTATAAGCGTGTTTTAATTAAACATGTACAGTCACGAGCAATAATATGTACACATTTTCAAATTTTCTAAACTATCTGCACGTTTATCTAGACATTACAATATCAAAATGAATTCGTAATTTAGAAGAGGTTCCGTACAGTTTTGAATTAATCTTCGAATTTTCAATTTTGGATTGGCAGAACTTTAGATAACTGGTTTACAAAATGCGAAAATGTGTACATATTATTGCTCGTGACTGTACCTACAAAGACAATAACTACAAATTTACCTGCTTCGTAAACAGCCTTGTTAAATTTACGAACATAATATTAATATTAAAGAATTTATTGTAACAGGGCTACGTGACCATTGACATGGGCCTTCTGTTCTTACTAATATTTTTGTAGAAGAACTGGCTTTTTCCTTCACACCATTTTTTAGGATACTGACCTCTGTTGACGTTGGCAGTGTCAACGAAGAAATTTGGTACGCTGCCAGATTTACGACAATGCTCTTCCAAAAATAGTTTGCTGTCGAAAACTTTACACGACATTTTTTTGTTTTAAAGCGTGAAAAAGTTAAAACCACAATCCATCATTCAAATAGTTTGAATACAAAAATAAAAAAAGGTTTCAAAAAAATATTCGAGATAAATAGTTTATATAATTTATTCAATAAAAAAAGAATTATTATATCAGAAGAACATACGTAACATCAATACACACGATAATGCAAACATAATGGAATAAACAATAACACTCTTCGGGATACATTCCGTAACTGTTTTAACTCACACGACATAATTTGTTCCTAAGATTATTTTCTTACCACCACAACATGTTCTTAAAATAAGTCCCGATGTTTAGACTAAATATGGATGAAAAATGTCCTGTTGGTCCCCACTCTATTTATTCTTATGTGGATGACAAATTCCACTAACAGAAGCTCAAATTACCTTCAATTTACGAGACATTTAGCTCGTAAATTCATTTGTTTAATTAATAAATTCACATTACAAACTAATTACGGAAGTAATCCTTACAACCATTATGCATTTTAAATATAATAATGACTAGAATAGTTAGAAATAGTCTTGGCAGCATGGTAAAACTCTCCCGTATATTACAGTTATATTATGATATGCAAGCACATTACAATGAAATGGTCCTATAGTTTATAAAACTGCCAATATTTGCTTACATTGTATTAGTTATACGAATTGGCATTTTAGTTTATTACCTACATCATTTTCATGAACAATGCTTTTACATTAAATACAATGCAAAAGTTTAACGGCCAGCCTTCAAAGCGATGCTTTAGGCCACGTAATAGAATAAAGTTCCTTAACAATAACTGACTGTAACATACTTTTTATATTAACGTTTTCTATTTTTAACCACTATCTAAGCGTTGACTGCGTACTAACAAAATGCAGATGCTTAAAGATAGCTTAAAAGTAATGTAGCGAATTCTCGATTAATTGTATTATATTTTATATAGCATATTGCAAATCTTATTTTGGGAGAGTCATATTAACAATATGTTTTAAAAAATAATATAAAGGAGGTTAAAATATATAACACAGTTCTTATTACAAAAGAATGCACGTTAACTTCGTTAATCCTATAAGTCATAGGCGGATACATAAACTTTAAATATGAATTTACACGTAAAATATTGCAAGCTGTGTATTAAGAAAACATATGCAATAAAGATTATATTCGTATTTCCGTAGATTATAAGATTAACAAGGCGTTATAATATAAACGTCACAAATAACATTTAGGGCGTGATAAAACTTCAAGGTAACAGAATCAGTCAAGGTATCGTCTTATACTGTAACTGACAGGCGCTATAACATAGTGATGCGACAAAAGTAAACTATATGAACGATCAACTGTCAAAGTGAGCGATTATTCGACTAATACATTCGATTATTATCAGGTATTGAATTGAAAATGAGAGATTTATATTAAAACTGTTCTGGCAAACATCGGCGCTAAAATAAATTGAGTCTTTCTTAAATTATAATATTGTAGGTATATTAATCTGATGAAATAACTGTATCATGAAGATTGCTTCAACAAACTGTATTGTTTTGTTATTTCAGTATTGCTTTCATATAAAATATACGTATTAAGAGAACCGCATCACTTAGTCTTACTTGCAAGGAATACATTACTTGGAAGACTTTAACATAGTAACAGCTATTGGTCATTTGAGCACTGTTCAGTAAAGATTTGAAAAAGCTTTCCCGCGGTAGGAGTATACGCGTTAGGATTTGCCGCTGAATGCGTCATCGGCCAATGATTGTCGGTTCATCGGCCATTGCCAATTCGTCAGTTGCTGCTTTATCACCTTTTCTTTTTCGTGAGTACCAAAGAAATGATCCGGCTGCTGACAAGTTGATAAGAACTACAAACCACGCCAGGAAGAAACTTACGCCATAGCTGCAAGGAAAAAGTAAACTATAATATTCATTTCAAATTATTTTCTACTAAACGGAAGCTTTTTATACTAATTGATCTAAATCAACAAAATCAACATTTAAAGACACTAAAATAATGTTATAATAAATTTTGTTTCTCAATTTTATTTTTACGTTTTTGAAGGCAATAAAATTATTTTTAACAATTTAAAAATAATTTTATTGCATTCTAAAACGTACAGATTTTAAGGAATTGATATACTTATTTATTACTTTTATTTATAAGTAAAACGACAAGATATCTGGTAGGATTTTAAAAAGTATTAAAATACTTACTAATGATAGGCGCGTTCGGGATATACGAATTTAACATTTTTCTTCATGTGGTCCACTGCAGACATCATAACTTGGACCACCACGAACGTACATGAAGCTAGAAGAAAAAAACATAAATGACGTCATCATTTTTTAGTAGAAACTTCAAATACAGTTTGTGCAATCTAACTTGGCCGACCTGAATATAGCTAGCTAGCCAGAGTAATTCACGCATGTACAGGAAAAATCCGCTCGCTGCCATTTAGTTCCAAAAATGATGTCTGCGCAGCCATTTGCTACAACTTCATGCCGGCCAATTAATACTGCGCGTACATAAGTAGTAAGTAGTAGTACTAATTTAATTGTGTGAATACATACTGCTTATAAAATGTATTCCAGCTGCTAGCCGCTTGAACATGTATCTCGGGTTGTGAAAGGTATACACTGAGAAGCCACATCCCATAGCCATCACGAAGAGACTGATGATCCCAAACGAAATCATGGTTCGGACGTAATCTGGTTGAAAGTATAAAATTACGAATGTTAATTTTAGTAAAACAATTAAATTAGTAAAAAAAATAAAACAAAATATTGTCGCGAACCGAGAATGACTTCATATTATGTTGTATACGATAAAAAAATGTTTTAATATAAAAAAAATAACAATAACTAACTTTTTTTTGGTACCGTAAAGGATCCAACGTGATATTTAAAATTCAACGAAATGGACACTACTTCTAAAAGCTAATGGGTTCAAAGCACTTACAACCACAAGCATGTCAAGGAGAATGGGGTTAATTAACGCCCTACCTTTATAATCATTACAAGCTTGCACTGCTCCAGTCTTAAGGGAACAGTTAAAACAAAAGTTCATGACTGTCTATCAATTTAAATACCTAAACACTAATCTATCAACGAAAATAAATTTTATTACTGCTTGTAAATAGAAAGAATCTTAGTAGTTGTTGATTCAATTATTATATTTAGAAAATAGTCTTTTCCATGTTTTTCTACTTAGGTACAAATAAGAAAATCATTACATACGATGGCCTAGACATACAGAACGATTCCGAATTTAAACTTTAACATACAAAGCAACGTAAAATTCTAAAACGAAAATATTAGTTTTGTAAAAACGTGATTTTACAAGAAAGTAGTAAAAACTTTACGATTTATAATAAACCTGCTAAAAATACTATTAATTATAATGACGTCATTCATAAATTCATACATCAGTTATATTACCTTGGATGCTGACGTCATGACTTCGTTTAAGACGTCATACGGATAGACAAAGGCTGACATTTAATTTTAAAGAGATCCTATTACTTTGCAAGTAAGTAGAGTTTAAAAGAAATAAAGTGTTTCAGATGCCCAGCCCATAACAGCGGAAAATATGATTTAAAGAACACTTAAGACAAGCGTTACGTAATTGTAATAGCAGAAAAACTCGTACTCGAACAACCATTCATCGCACACGACGTCATTTATTTATTTACGACGACTATTCTTAGGGTAAAACAATAAAATAGCTCAACCATAAAGATTAAATAATCTAAGGCTGGAACTAGAAAAATATAATTTTGATGACGTTAATCAATTTCCAATGAAATTCCCAAAATTCCCAAATTCCAAATTCCCATGTTTTTAAGAAAACCTATAAAAATACTAATAGTGCAATTTTATTCTACCCAGTGCTGGGTCTGCGAAATTTGAAATTAATTGCTATTATACAAATGTTAAACGTATAATAAATGCCATAGGCTCTTAATGTGCAAGGAAAAAGTATTCTCTGTTTATTTAAATTTAGTCAAACATGCTTACTGGCAATATTTACTTCATATGCTAGATCAATTGGTCGGCCATTTTCCATCGCAGGTTGCGACAAGTAGTTTGTACATTCTGCAACAAAATAGACAATTAAAAAATATATTTAAAAATTAAAATTAATTAAATGTATAATGTATCTACCTATTATCATTAACATTTTAGGAATTAAATAACCTCTTATTTGCTTTTTAATAAAATCCAAAAGTAAATCAAGTATACTCGTACATTCTATACACATCAATAAAATATTTGTGAAACCGGTGTTCGCCGTATGAGTATACCTGTATGCACTTAACCGAAAACGCACATATATAAACCCTATAACCCCTTCCACTATATTTAACAACATTTGACAGATTGACGTTAGTGAGGTTCAGCAGCAGTATCTCGAATGTAATCCCATTCGATTGTAAGCGATTTCGAGATTTTTCAAATTACTTTATTTTACACATTTGGATCCTTACATGAACTTACATTATCAATTTATTATTGTTTCTTTCTTTTATGTTAAGAGAATTAGCCTATAGCTTAAAATGATAAAATTATAGTTAGCTTAGGTATTATTTAAAATACATAATTTATCGTGACACATTCGCGGGTTATAGCTAATCTAAAATATCATATTACATTTTATAAACGTATTATGAAGAGTTCAGGTTTATTCATAGCAATTATTTCTACCGATTATTTGTAATTTGTTTCATAATGGTGGTAATCGTTATGAGTGTCCATCACTAAGTAACCATGGTAACTGAAAAAAACATGGGTACGTCCATGAAATACAATATAATTTGTTCGAAAAATAAGCGGAAGGTTTACGAAACTTCATGGACGTGAACTGTTAAAAAGCTAAACCTACGCTGGAAGGGGTATAACCAATTTAAAAGTTCATGCATTGCATAGAAAGATATTATAAATTGGCCGGGAATCATACGCAAGACTGACTTATAGAAGTGACTACACCGTGTCATTTGATGAAATTGTTATTGTCTAGACGTTCATACCTATTAAGATATAAATTATAATGCAATAGTGTAATTAATTAGCGAACAATTTGCTCTTTTACAAAGTATTATTAGTATTCCTTGAAAAGTCATATTTCACAGAACTGTAACATGTTTCAACGATTTTATAGCGTGCATATTTAAAACAGAGTTTGGTCACGCGATTTCTTTAAAACATAGCGATGTTTGTTTTTATCTACAAACTTTATGTAGAGTGTCTGTATATCACAGAAACTTGGAAGTTTTTAAACGTTTGTTTTTTTGTTACAGGACATTCTGACAGTAAAATATAAAACTTTGAGATTGAGTCCTGTTTTTTTTCTTTTTAATAATCTAAACCGACGTCTAACAAAAAGGTACATACAATAGCAGAACAAAAAAGACACTTAGATTAATGAAAGAACTAAGACGTATTCTTACCAAGTGAATTGCCAAAGCAGATCTGGCAAGTGAATTAACAATGCAATAGAAAACTAGACTAATAGAACATCCACTCCTTCCTTTCTCCTTTAATTTCCTAATTAGTTACTGTAATACGCTGCCTTAAGTGTATACTTTCATGATTAAAAACACTCTTACTCTTTAAATAATTATATTATGGCAGTATAGTTGGTCAACATTAATCCATCGTGACAATATACCTAAAATTTGCTGATTGCTGCGAGTTGATCCTGGCTCATAAGAGTCACAGCCATCAGAAAGTTGATGGGATAAAAATTATATGTTTTAAACCTAAGTACTATTGAAATAAACTTTTTAAATTTTACTCCGACGCCGATCATTGCCGCTTAGTAGTCGTTTTCTGTTTCCAAATCCTAGATGGAAGTTTACCAAAACTTACTATTGGGATAAAAGTTCATCAAATACTACAGAACGAACTAGATAGAAAACAATTTTGTGAAGACTCTTTGATTAATGAAAGAACTAACTAATTCATGTTCTGACTTCACAGACAGACCTAGTGAATTAACAATGCAATTGAAAACTAGACTAAGAGAGCATCAGCTAATACGCCACTATATTATGCCACCTTGAGTAATGATTTGATTTTATACTTTTATGATTATCTACTCTTTTCTGAATAATACACACATCAAAAAAGTCTAAGCAACATGCATGATATTACAAATTTACCATTTATATTAATTAATTTCTAAGTATTTACTCACTCAAAGTGTATAGGTAAGTAAACTTTTTTGTTATTGATGACATACTGGCTGGTTGTAAAAAAAAAAATTCGATTATGTTTTGTTTTTTTTCATAAAATTCAAATGACTGCGAATTTGTTTGAATTTGAGTGCATGTTAATTGCTACGTTTTAGTCTTGATTTTATAATTTTACCAACCATTTAAATACAGTTGGCGACAAAATTGAATTGTTAGATATTCTTTACGTCATGGAGCGACGTCATTTGACGGCAGATGAAATGCAAAGAGCTGTAGGGATGTTGCAAGCGGGAAGTAATCAATCTCAGGTATCTCGACATTTTGGTATTCATAGAAGTGTTATTTGTCGTCTTTGGCAGCGCTACAATAATACAGGGGAACCCGCTGAACAGCATCCAGGCCGTAAAAGGAGTACAACCACTCGGCAAGACCGGTACATACAACTGACTGCAAGACGCCAGCCGATGTTAACCGCTCGAGAGATAAGTTTGAGGCTACAAAATTCAAGTGGTGTTGATGTAAATCCCCAAACTGTGCGAAATCGACTGCATGAGTACGGCCTACGAGCTCGACGCCCTATCAGGTGCCCACCGATACGTCACGGGAATCGCGCTCGTCGAAATGAATGGTGTAGAGAACGCATAACATGGACCCAGGAACAATGGGATAAAATTATATTTTCCGATGAGTCGCGATTCGGGTTTAGGCCTGATACAAGAAGGGTGCGAGTGTACCGTCGACCCGGAAATACTGAAAGACTCAGGTGCGTTCAGGAAGTTCATCCATACAGCGGCTCAACAGTTATGGTATGGGCGGGTATTATGAAGAACAGGCGAACTGAGCTCGTTTTTGTAAATGGAAACATGAACGCTGAAAATTACGTTGAGGATATTCTCAGACCTTATGTCCATCCATTTGCACAAACCTTTGGCTCCGATTTTACGTTAATGCATGACAATGCGCGTTCACATACAGCTCGGCGAACCAGTGAATACTTGGCAACGGAGAACATCCAGGTATTGCCCTGGCCTGCACAATCGCCAGACCTCAACCCCATCGAGCACGCATGGGACATGCTCCAGAGACGTGTTTTGAAGGACTTGGACGGAGTGACAACAACCCAACAGCTGAAGGATTTGCTACAATTCCATTGGGAGCGAATACCGCAAGATGACATAAACAGTCTCATTAATTCAATGAATAATCGTTGCCGACAAGTTCTGAATAGCAGAGGAGGCCATACTTTGTATTAAATTGTCCTATTCTTTCACAATAAATTCATTTTCTTAAGAAATTTCAATTTGTAAAAAAAAAGTTTAGTTTCTTATGTACCTGTATATTCTAATATTGTTAATTTCTGTTATTAAAAGAACTTATAAAGAAAACAGCTGTTATTTTTACATCATAGAACCCTAAAAATATTATTTTAAAAATAAAATACAATTATAATTAAAATAAATGGTAAAATAAATTAATATAAATGGTAAATTTGTAATATCATGCATGTTGCTTAGACTTTTTTGATGTGTGTATATGACAGTACTTATGTACAGCCTTGAGTAATGATTTAATACTTTCATAATTAAATACATTCTTCTGTACTTCTATTTGAAATAATATATGGCAGTATTGTAGGTCCACATTAACTTCAGTGACAATTTGACACAGAGAAATGATTAGTAACTGAATGCTATTTGTAAATTAAGACATGCCGCAATGTGATTTGGCACTAATTACCACGAGAGAAAATAATCTAATATTACATTCTGTGAATGATGAAATGTTTGTAAAGCTAGAGTTAGTATTTAAACTGGCATAGCGAGGCAATTCACTAACAATAAATACGAAATAATATCCATAGCAGTCTATAGACGCTCACTGCTGGACATAGGCCTCCTCCAAACGTTTCCACCCTGCGCGGTCTTGTGCCTTCCTCATCCATCGGCTTCCCGCCGTCCTAACCAGGTCGTCGGTCAATCGTGTGAGGGGTCTCCCCACTCTGCGCTTCCCGGTGCGCGGTTGCCATAATATAGTTTATTGTACGTTTCTATACAGTAAAAGTGTTGATTTTTTTTAAGTATAGGTACTATGTAAGTATTCATTTTTATTTAAGTATTCAATGGGCGTGCTTTTAAATTTTGATGATTTATTCTATTTCCGATATTTACTAACTTCCTAATATTTTTCTCTTCGTTTTTGTACCTTTATGTCAGCAATTATTAAATATAGCTTTATGTAAGTTTTAAGGTTCAGGAAATGAATATAAATCCGTAAAAATAAATATAACTAACCCAAAAAATATACCTTAAATATTAGATAGATAGATTAAAATTGGCGTAAATCTTATTTTAAACCTTCTACCTATATTTTTTTATTTAGATATTCAAAACAATTCCTTTTTCTGACTATAAAGTTGTTAATAATTGTATAAAACTACAAAGTTATTAATAATATACTTAATACTAATAAAAGACAACAATAACTATAATTAATATATTATAAAATGAGATTGTAAATATTGTTGTGCCTCTGCAAGAACGAGCTTCCTTCCGTGACGTATACGACGAGTAAATTGATTATTCAGTAATTATTAACAAGTAGATCAACACAAATACAACAGTTGTTCTTAAAGTTTATGTTCCAAGATAAACTGAGAAACTTTGACACGCATGAAACCTCAGACTAAAATTATTAATAGAAGTATACGTAGGATGGGAGAACAAAGAACGCATTCTGTCGCACATTTTAGTGTTCAAAACTAAATATAAATCTAAGAAATAATTGTGAACATAAATAATACGAATGGATGCAACTGTATCGATAAGGATGCTCAAAATGCTTCGCAGTAAACATATATATTGTAGCAGTGTAGTTACAGTTTTACAAAAAAAAGTTTAAATTTGTTTTGGAGTGAAACAGTTGTATAATTTAACAGTTTTTTCTGATTCATGAAGAGATGATTATTAAAATACACCTTTTATTAACCTCTTCAAATGATCGGTTACTGTCAATTATGCTAAAATCATATCGCTGCAGTAGGGCTAGGAATTACTAAAAATCCTATAGATGAGAAACGTCTTTTATGCTGTTCTGAAGTAGCGGTATTTGTAAAGTAAATACCGCTACTTTGGAAGGAAGTAAATCTCGGTATTGTAATTTTATTAAGTATGTCGTTGTGTAATAAAAAATAAATAAATAGCAATTTCAGCTCAGTTTACAATCACAAACTAGAAAAACTATTAACAAACATCACAGAGCATAATATTTACTTTTTACATATTGATAGAGTCCAGCAACAAAAATCAACAATGCTCTGCACTGTTTTACATTTTAACGTTGCGTCAAACCGTAAAATACACCTACATTAAACCAGTAAGGTGCACAAAGCTTTCTTAGAGACACCTTAATAACAATAAAAGCTTAAGCGTTTGAAATGTAAAACCTCTTCACGGGGTGTTAACAACGAAAAGCTGTTTGTAGTTTAAGGTACACTCAGCAACACATCAAGTTAAACATTTTCATTTGAAATTGTGTCTTATTTCAAAGTATTAAGGTACATGAGTGTCTAGTTTGATTAGTTGCTGTGTGTACGACAACCGTAACTCCCTACTTGTAAACCTTAGCAGAATCTCTAACTAAACAAAACATTACTTTAGCTAACGATACGCGAGCTCCTTTGACATTTTAAAAATCTTGCAAAAATCTTAATGAAAAACGAAATATGAAATATTATTATGAAATGCAATCAGTGAGAGTGGTTTCTGAATTAAATAAAACTCGCGTTTTCAAGAAGGAAGAGTAATCTTAATTTTTTCAAGATGAAATGTCAAGGGTTAGAAGAAATTCATTTCAGAAATTTATTAAATAAAATAAGTAATTGGTGAATACAGAACATTTATTTATATTAAATTTATATCCTGTATAATATAAGTACCTATGCATTTTTGACAAACGCGGTCGATATTATAAGTTGCAAAGCTCAAAATAAAAGTAAATACTTTTTTCTGCACACCAAATCTTCGTTGACTGTAACTTTTTTTCTTATAAGTAGCATATTTTGCTAGCTTTGCTAACAGTTTGCGTCATTATCCGATGAAGACAAGATTCTTCAAATGAGCTTATACTCGTAGTATCGAAAATAAACGCCTGCTAATTGTTTAGGTATTATTTCAAACTATTTATATTTAAGACATACCGCAAATCACTAATCAAATGAGTTATTCATATTGTTAATGATTATTTTAATAAAAATCAAATACACGTCTTTCATTTGGAAATATAATATTTACTAATGAAAACTTAATGTGACATTTGGCTCGGAGTTTGTAATGAATAATTTGAAATTGGCCAGCCGTCAACTAATAAACAATTTAATAGCGATGAAATCTGAATATTTTATAATCAAACTATTATGAAAAGTTATATTATGTGTGAAAAATGGATTTCGTATCTATGTTATACAATATGGATTCTATATCACTAGTGTATTATTTTAATTGATGACTTTAAAAGACGTTCTTATAATAGTGAAATGAAAACTGGACCCAGACACACATTAATCTTTTAAAATGACAAGTGCTTACATCAATCATTTGTTTAAAAATGAGTCTTCTAAAGGGGAAAAGGTTTACAATGGTCTATGTTTGTATTTTTTCATTAATGTTAGATTAGCGCCAAAAACCCTGTCCTTAGAAGAATTTCACTTTATAGAGTAAAGGATAAAAAATCAATCATTAATGTCCCACTCCTCCCGTGACGATAAGATACTTGGCCTACTTATGCCACGATGGCCAAACGGATTGGTATAGGGTTAAATTTCAAGTTTTCCTTCTTTTTGTTACGTAAAGATAATATGCACGGATAGTTCTTTAGTCGGTTTTTACGACACCCATGGGATGAGATGGGGTGGTGACATATTGTATTTTTACTCCGTCACCACACGGAGGTTTTACTACTATTACACTATTATTAGCTTATCAGTAAATATTTATTCGTACGCAAGACTTACCTCAAAGACCTATAACGACCTATCGAGTCTATGCCGTAGCATAGTACATCTGTTGGAAACATCAAGGCATTATTTATTTTTTGACACTTTATATACAGGCAGGCTTAATGGCACCCTAAGTGGTGGAGAGGCAGTATCAGACAATAGATGTCCACTGTTGGACAAAAGCATCTTTCAAATATTTCCACTTCACACAGTCCTGCGCCTCCATCATCCACCGGTAAAAACGTTTGTAATTTAAATGAATTATTTATCAAAAATATAGATATCATTTTAAATGAAAATACATACAAATTATTATCATATGAACGACTAATAAACTAAGTTTTGTTTTCATTTATACACAGCAGAATGCTACTGGTATTTGTTATTTTATATAATGTTTACATAACATATCACGAGTGACTTTAGTTGGGTGAAACTAGAATGAGTTATTATCGGTATAATGTTTTGTATTTCATTTTCAAATGTGTTTCTTTCTTTTTTTGTGAACTGTGTGAATTTTTGCAACAAAAACAAAGTTTGAATTGAATAAACCAAAATTTCACAAAAAAACTGCTTTCGTAAAAAAAACGTTAGTACGGTATTAAGAAGCAAACCATTTACTAATGTTTTTAGAGTATGAGTGAAGCAAATAATTATCTAAGTGGAGTATGTAATTCCGTTAACTCCACTTGAATAATGCTTCGGTTCTTATCGATCGATTACGGGTAAGTGAGAAATGCCGAGGGCTTTAGAAGGTAAACCACAGTTCTATCATTCGGGACTCCGACACACTGTCCTACCTACCGTAAATGGCTGGATGTAAAAGGTTCCCCTTGATAAAAAATAAAGGTAAGTAATCAGTTTGAAAATATTTTAAAATTGAAATTAAAAATGGCCGCTCAGAAGTGTGATGTTATTTCTGCATGATATTCTAAAATATATGTAAATTTCACTGCGATGCAGGCGGTTATGTAAAAGACACGTCAAAGTTTGATAGAACTGAACTTTACATAATGTAGTCTAACCCTTTTTTGTAAGGAAAACACGGAACAAAACTTTGTATGTAAATAATCCCCGCAACACATTTTACGTCTAATGAACCATTAAGGTGCGCGAGTTGTATCTATTTCTACAGTACAGTTGCATTACTTACGTTAACACAGCCAGTGTTTATTTATTTACAAGGCACAGACCGTTGATACGAAACTACAAATTTACCCGTTAACGACTTGAAAGAACCAATGCGGTATTTTTATCGTGGGATATAAATCTAATTGTGTGGGTAGTCTAGTGTTTATTCTTTCAGAATATTTTCCCGCAGATGCTGACTATCTTTTTCTCAGTAATTTTTGCGTTCGTTATCACAAACACTATTATTTAATAACCACATGGTACGTTGCTGTTAACGTGTGTATTAGAAATAACAGATACCAGACCGCCACGAGATTAAAATAATGTGCAAAATAAACTTGCTAAATTAGTAGTAAGCTATTTAGATTAAAAAGTAGTTGTAATAATTCATAAGAAGATAACAAAGGCAGACGTTAATTTAATATAACATCTTGTTATTATCACGTAGGTATGGTTAAAGATAGAGTCTGAGTTATAAAATATTTTACAGGTAAATATAGTTTAGTATAAGTTTAAGATCCAATGTGCGGATGAAATTCTTTAAAAACTATTTTTAATGAAAAACATGCTAAGATCGATCCAACATCAGTGGTTTTTTAATTAATTTTCTTTGATAGAGAAACGGACTAGAATGTAAGGTTAAGGAGCTTTAGGTTAGTTAATTTGGTAGAAAAATTAGACAGCAAAAACTATTACTATTACTTAACCGTGCAATTCTTGATGCATTGGCACTTCCATGACGTGTGTTGACGAATGAACTTCAGTCCTCTCTTTTTTAGTTTGCGATCCATAAAAGATTAAAAAGTACATATAGTTCTTATAGACAATCGAAAGTAGAAAAGCTAAGATGATGCCAACGAGTGTGTCTAGCTCTCCGTGTGGTGACGGAGTAAGAATACAATATGTCACCACCCTATCTCATCCCATGGGTGTCGTAAAAACCGACTAAGGGACTAACCGTGAATAACATCTTTACGAAATAAAAAGAAGGAAAACTTGAAATTAAACCAATTCGTCTGGCCAGCGTGGTTTTAGTAGGCCAAGGATCCCTCCATCATGGGAGGTGGCCCGTCCCTGCAGTGGGGCATTAATGGGCTGTAATGATGATGTCTGACAGTGGTCGTTATTTCGCTGATAAGATAATGATGACTGATATAATTTATGTCGTTGTCAACTTTGTTCAAAAATATCCTGAGGGGTATTATTTCTCGTGATTATATTTGTTTAAAATATTATCTCAATCTCACGCCAATGAATTTCAAACGTCACTAATGTCAAATTTTGACATTTTAGTAACCAATGAGACAGTGCCTAACGCTAATCATAGATAAAAGAGTTGTCACTTAGTGTAAACAGAAACGGAAATATAACAAATACATTTACGACAATAGCCTTCTGGTTAGATATTTTTGAGTAACAATTTCAAAGTCAACTTTTTACATACCTAACAATTTTAGACACCGAATGACAGACTTTGAACATCAATGTTGTTACGTATTTTTGTGAATAGTTTATCCTAATTTTTCGTTGTTATAATATTTTTCCGGCTAATCTAATGAAAGCTTTGTTGTTCGTATAAAGTAAATACAGAATGATTTTAATTTCCTATTTATTCAAGATTTACGTCAATTTCCCTGTCTAACTGTCTTTCTAGCTCTATCGAATAAACAATCAAACCGAATGCTTGTATTGTACTCATTTTACTAAACGCGTATTGTTGACGTGTGACGTGTTTAACTCAATGTTCTATCGTAAATTCAACACTAGTGCTTAGACGTAGGCAGTTAATCGTTCACTAGTTTACCTATTGTTAACACAAACAAATTTATCTGAACTAACGCTGTTTAGAAATATAACTGACATACATTATTTTGAATTGAAATGCCTATAGGAACTCTATTCTTTTTAGAATCATACTAGATTGGTTTTGTATAAAATGAAACAAGCGGTTTAATGTTTACTAATTTAGTAGCTGTTAGTATAAAAGTTTACTTTTATTTAATATATTTTAAGTGCATGTATTAGCGCAAAACTTAGAATGATAGTATTTTTTTAAGCCAATCATTAAGCAAAGAAAAATAGTGACAAGTTACAGGCAGAGTTGTCGCTATGATGATATTTAAGATGATAATGAAGCTCAAGCTAAGAATGTACTCATTTCTAGAAATTCGTATAAAAATAATCCTACGGGATAATACAAGTTTAATTAAAAAGGTTTTCACTAAGAAAACAAAAGAACTTTACTTATAGTTCACTAATTAAAAGCTAAGACTACTATATGTTGAGGTATTAATATTAATTCCATCCTCTAATAATACTAAGCTTCATTATACTAAAGAGATTCTGCAGAGGAATTTAATTAAGACATTATTATCAAAGAACATACCGTATGAAAGAAGGTCAATCAGATGCAACGCAATGTTTATTAGGAAAACCTCTATTGAATTCCTTGCCTATATTACTTTAGATATGAGTAGTATAGTTTAATTAGAGTTCGTGTTTATGGTAAAGAAAGCGAAAAAAATAAGCAAATATCTGAGCACATAAATAAGTATTGTCCGTGTGGTGACGGAGTAAGAATACAATATGCCACCACCCCACCTTATCCCAAGGGTGTCGTGAAAACCGACTAAGGGACTATCAGAGTCTGTGAATATTATAATTACGTAACAAATAAGAGGAAAACTTGAAATCAAACCAATCCGTCTGGCCAGCGTGGTATTAGTAGGCCAAGTATCCCTCCGTCATGGGAGGGACCCTGCAGTGGGACATTAATGGGCTGTTGATGATGATGGTTTTTCTTCATTATTAATTAACTATTTTAATTACTACAGCTATAAATAAATAAAATAAAAATTTCATTTATTAAGTGACCATGACTCATTTGGTTAGTAACTTATTAACTATGATTAGTAAAACTTATAATTAAGATAAACAAAGAGAAAAAGGAAACAAAAATAAAAATATGACAATAGAAAATAGTCCCCCCTGCACATATGGCCCAGCATTATTATCTCCCATGTGATATGGCACAACATCGGTTCACATAATATGTGCAGTCAAGTCTATCCGCAATCATATTTAGTATGCTATTGGAGCTGGCCCACACCCTGCGCACCAGGGATGCACACCTTTTACGCATGGTTGCGTAAAAGCATGCTACGTGCGCATCTGCGAACATACCTGATGCGCTACAGAAGCGGGGCAGCCCCACCAACACCCTAAATGCGTTATTATATTGAACTCGTAGAGCGTTGTACGATCTTTGAGTATATTTAACCCACAGGCTACACGTGTAAAATGATGTACAGTATGCTCTAAAGAGCGTGAGTTTTACATTTAGTGTGCAATGTGCAAACCTGCGGGCCACCATGTTCGCTCTCACGGACAACGCTCTACGCTCTCGTTCAATGTCGAGATCATCACTAAGGTCAGGGGTCAAAATATGACCTAGATATTTAAATTTAAATACTCTTTTAAGATCGTCATTATAGAGTCTTATACCAACACCCTAAATGCGTTATTATATTGAACTCGTAGAGCGTTGTACGATCTTTGAGTATATTTAACCCACAGGCTACACGTGTAAAATGATGTACAGTATGCTCTAAAGAGCGTGAGTTTTACATTTAGTGTGCAATGTGCAAACCTGCGGGCCACCATGTTCGCTCTCACGGACAACGCTCTACGCTCTCGTTCAATGTCGAGATCATCACTAAGGTCAGGGGTCAAAATATGACCTAGATATTTAAATTTAAATACTCTTTTAAGATCGTCATTATAGAGTCTTATAGGTGGAATATTTTCGTGTCTCTTACCCCCGGCCTCAAAGACCATGATCTCAGACTTTTTTACATTGTATATCAAACCATGTGATAGGGCATATTTTTCACATATTGCTAACAATTTACGAAGGCCACAGACCGACGCACTTAATAGACACATGTCATCGGCATAATTTACATTGTTTACACATTTGCCGTCTATGTGACACCCAAGTCTAGTATTACAGAGCTCACCAATCAAGTCATTTACATACAGATTGAAAAGTGTGGGCGAGCTCAACCCTCCCTGCCTCACCCCGCATTCCAACCTGTAAGGCTCCGAGATTGCACCAGCCCATCGTACAACATTGGTCTGATTTCCATACCAAAACTTTAAGACGTTAATAAGCTCAACTGGTACTTTATTGTCCTCTAATTTTTTCCATAAAACGTCATAGGAAACCAAATCAAACGCCCGTAATAGGTCGAGGAAGCAGGCATAGACAGATGTCTGACGCTGCGTGTAGTAAGTAACAGCCTGCTTAAGACACAACACTGCACTTTCTGTAGACAAACGTGGTCGAAATCCGAACTGGTTGTCATGGAAATTATGACAAATATTTCAATAAACATTCCATAAGTTGACATTCTTGTTTTATATATACGTTTGTTTTAGATCGCCCACGTTTCTAATTTTAAACGAGACAATAAAAAAATCTTTGATCGGTTCGTATTCTATATTAGGATGATTCCAGCGGTTTAAAATACTTTAACTGTGTTCCTTTAAGTACTTTAGTTTAAATTGTTCTTTCAGTACAACTCTTTGATGTTTAGTCTACTTTAGTATTTAGTTTTAATTAAGTATAGAGTTATTTCTACGATTCTTAAAATATACTTAGTATGATTTTAAATATGATTTTTATCTGTACACTATGTCATACAAATAAACTTATAAGACTTTCCACCAGAAAAAGCCGATCTCATTCTCTGAAACAACATAAATAAATTCTATATTGGCCTTTAGCAAACAATCTAAAACATTTTATATTATCTCTCTATTTAAAAAATAGAAACATGGAAATCCGGAAACATATTAATATCTACATACGGAGAAAGCACACAACCGATAAGATTACATAAAACTTCTTTACCGACCGAACTATTTAAAGCTTCGTTTAGACAAATTCCGTATTTAGAGTAGCTTATTCTAAAAATATCCACTTTAACTAACCTTACCTTGAGTATGTTGAAGGATTGTGAATATTAATTGAAAAATAAATTGCTAATGGTTTTAGATGAGAAAAATATAACACGCTGGTAAAATAAACGACAGAGGCTAATGGGTGCAAAGATTGAGATAAAACAGAAGGTATCTTGTAATAATAAACTTCGTTTACCTCGTAAAGTACTACGAATGGTTTTCAAACATTGTGTAAATTGGTATCATCATAACAGCCCGTTAATGTCCCACTCCAGGGACGGGCCTCCTCCAGTGACGGAGGGATACTTAGCTTACTAATACCACGCTACTTACTACTACTACTTTTATAATCTAAATCTATACTAATATTATAAAGAGGTAAAGTTTGTGTGTTTGTGACGTTGTAGGGGGTAATCTCTGGGTCTACCGATTTTAAAAATTCTTTCTGTGTTAAATAGTCTATTTATCGGCGAGTGTCATAGGCTATATAGTATCACATCATATCAGCCTATAGACGCCCACTGCTGGACATAGGCCTCCTCCAAAAGTTTCCACCCTGCGCGGTCCTGTGCCTCCCTCATCCATCGGCTTCCCGCCGTCCTAATCAGGTCGTCGGTCCATCGTGTGAGGGGTCTCCCCACCCTGCGCTTTCCGGTGCGCGGTCGCCATTCTATAACTTTTCTGCCCCAACGGCCATCAGTTCTCCGCGCTATGTGCCCTGCCCACCGCCACTTTAACCGGGAAATCCTGAGCGCTATATCGGTCAATATGGTTCTCCTGCGGATCTCCTCGTTTCTGATTCGATCACGCAGGGAAACTCCCAACATAGCTCTCTCCATTGCCCTCTGAGTGACGGTAAGCCTTCTGAGAAGGCCCATAGTCAGCGACCACGTTTCAGCTCCATATGTCATCACTGGCAACACACATTGGTCGAAGATCTTTGTCTTCAGACACTGCGGTAATGTGGACGAGAAAGTGTGGACGTGAAAGCTAAAACGTATCTTCATACGTTTTAGCTTTCCGAACGCTGCCCATCCGAGTTGGATTCGACGAGTGACCTCCTTCTCAAAGTTGGACTTACCTAGCTGGACTAACTGTCCCAGGTAAATATACTCGTCGACAACTTCGAGTGTAGAGCCTCCAACCATGATTGGAGTGGGTGCAACATGGACATTTGCCATGATCTTGGTCTTGTCCATGTTCATTTTAAGACCCACTTGTTGAGAGACACTACTGAGGCCACCGAGCATTGTGTTTAGGTCTTCCATGGTCTCAGCCATGACCACGATGTCGTCGGCAAATCGGAGATGCGTGATATACTCGCCATTAATATTGATGCCAGGTCCGTCCCAGTTCAAGAGCCTAAAAGCATCTTCCAGCGCAGCGGAAAACAGTTTCGGGGATATGACATCCCCTGCCTCACTCCTCGCTGCAGCTGCATAGGCTTCGAACAACGATCTTGAAGACGGACCGACATTGTGGCGTTTCTGTATAAACACTGCAACACTTCGATGTACCGATGGTCAATTTGGCACCGTTGGAGAGACCGTAACACTGCCTAAGTCTCGATCGAATCGAAGGCTTTCTCATAGTCCACAAACGCCAAGCATAAAGGCCGGTTATACTCATTGCACTTTTGTATAACTTGCCGCAGCGTATGAATGTGGTCTATGGTACTAAAGCCTTTTCGGAAACCGGCTTGTTCGGGAGGCTGGAAGTCGTCCAGTCTGCGTTCGAGACGATTCGTAATGACCCTCGAAAACAATTTGTAGACGTGACTCAGAAGAGTGATGGGTCTGTAATTCTGAAGGAGCGTTCTATCGCCCTTCTTAAAGAACAGTATCACCACCCCTCTGTGCCATGCCTGTGGCGTTTTCCCCTCGAGTAAGACGGAATTAAATAGCTTTCGAAGAGCCTTGAGAACGGGTTCTCCTCCGGCCTTCAGCAACTCGTTTGTGATTCCGTCATCCCCCGGCGCCTTGTTGTTCTTCAGTTGTTTGAGAGCATTACTAATCTCACACAGACTAACGTCCTTGATTTCGTCGGTATGGTGTTAATCTAGCCCTAGGATCGGTGGTATAGTATCACGCTATGACTAAAAGGCGTGGAGCAGTATTGAAATATGTTTAAAAAACGGACGCGCTTTTTTCTTCGCCCAACGAAGTGGGCACGGGTCAGCTAGTTAATTATAAACATAATCTCATCTATTTAAGTAACTTAAACGATAGTTGTAAACGTTAAAACTAAATTTAATAGCCTAAAAGAATACGAACATGTTTAAAAATAAACTTACTTGTAATAAACTGTCCTTTCAGACCAGTTATATTCAGCGGTTTCGGTACGGCAGGATTAGTAACATTCTTTCCAACTAACGTCGCGTTAGGCTGGAAAACATACCGGCACATCTCCCATACTCCTGAATCACTCCACATAAAATACCGGCCAGTCTGTAGGTAAATACCTGGAAAACAATTGCAAGTGTTAATGACTTTCGAGATCGTTTGGCAAAGTTCCAAACATTTAGTAAGTAATTATTATATAGATCAAACATAATTTCGTATTCAGAGGTGCCAAGTTTCACGACGAGATTTGAATGCGGTAGTAATTGGTTAAAAATGTGGTATTGTGCATGAGAGTTTTGTTTCTGTTAGTGTTTTTATCTCCTTTTTCTCGTAATCTTTAATAAATTGTTGTTTTGAATGGAGATATACTAACCAACCAACTAGCCTATTGCACTCCACTGCTGGACAAAGGCCTCTCCCAACACGCGCCACAGAACTCGGTCCTGCGCCTTCCGCATCCAGTCCGACCGACCCAGAAACCTTTATGAGGTCGTCGGTCCACCTAGCTGGGGGGCGTCCTACACTACGTTTGCCGATTGGAGATTCACAATGTAAGTAATCTTAATTTAACGTTTCGTTTATTTCATCATTTCAAGTTCATTCCAAAAATTCATTCCAGTTAAACGTTACACAATTCTGTATTATCACAACAAATAGTAAGTTTAGAATAGAATATAAAGCAATCCCGTGTTGTTGTAGAGCTTTTTACCTATAACCAGAGAAAATATGGACGTCAAAATCATTATTATTTACCAAAACTGACCGCGCAACTATTAAAAATTAGACTTGTGAGTTAATTCATAGTGTAATGCTCCGATCAACAATACACATTTAGTTGCTACGTCGATGATTTAATGTCAATAAAAGTCATTTTGCATTGAGCGTTTGTTTGATTTCGAGAACATCACGAAAACGTAAAGTACACAAAACTGTAGTAGTCTACATTATACTCTAATGCTTTTCTAAGTTTGGTGGCTAGTTTAAAAATAGACCAAAGGTCGTTGACTCCATTGCCATACGTTTATAAATAATAATAAAACATGCAACATGACTTTTTTATAAGTTGCAGCTGTAATTTATTATTTATTTTATTAGAAACATGCTTCAAATGAGTCTGTCCTGAGTTTTGATTTGTCGATTTGGTAGTATTCCCGTTTTGTTTAGGGACGGTATAGGAATTCAAATTTAAATTTGGCAAATCGGTTTAGATTACAATACCAATGATCTTTATAATAGTATAGGATACCTGATTTTTAGAAAACTAACAGCAGCTGTTATCTACAATTAATGTTTTGTTAAAATTTACTAGCTTTTGTTTGCATCAATGGGTATTAATATTTTTTTCCCTTTCCAGGTTTTAAAAACCTGTTACCGTTATAGGTATATACACCTTGACAGATGATCAAGTAATCCACCTGATAGTAAGAAAAGTCACCGTTCATAGACGTCAGCAATTATACCTAAACATAGCCAAGGTACTGCATACTCTCGACATTTCACTAGCTCCTGTACCTTTTCACCTAAAGTTATATTATCATAGAAAAGTTTAAAGTTGGATTAACCGGACACGCAGCGGTGGTAACAACCTAAACGGACTCTTGCTGGAGAAACCCACCACATGGCAATACGTTTTAATGCTATCTCAAAATATGTTTCAAAATACAACGTAAGAGACTGACGCATCATTATATTGAGCTAATAATTGCAAAATTACTTCAGCAATAAGATAAACTATTAACGTTCCTGATGAAAGCGTTGTGCGTCAATACAGACATGTTAAATTTATAGTGCCCTTGTTTCAGATGTACCAAGTTGTATAATTACGAGAAGTTCCGTTCAATATTGCGAGTCGATATATTTTAAGTATCTCTAAAAGAAGAAGGGGGTTTAATACCCGTAATTTAAAAAATATTTTCATCAAAATAATTTAACTTATAAAACCTTGGTTTATGGAATATGAAAGGCCTTTTGTAGTACAGTAACATTCACAGGCGTCTAGAAGTTACCTTTTGTACGTGAAAAAATATCTTTATATTTATTTCGTCATTAATAACATGAAGATGTTACTTCATAATTGATTATAGTATTTATTTTTTTGGTCAATTTACGTGTAGTACAGAAATAATAAATAATTTATGTAAAGTATAAACATTTAAACAGCTACTAATGGCCATAACAAAATTAAATTATAAAATATGCCTGTTATGACATTTACATTTTTTATATAAAAATATAGCTCTAAACAGTTTTAGTATTATTAATGATCATGAATCTGAACATCAGTAACATTTAGAGAACGGTTTTCACATTGCAGTGATAAATTCCACGTGGATTACAATTTAAACGGGGTTTTGGTTGGTGCTCTGAATTTTTATTTGCCTCACACATGAAAACACCTGCGCTTTAAACCAAAGTCAGCGGGACAAAAATCCCTCTCTAAACCCCAAACATTAATTTAAAAATTTAAATAACTGTTGCAATGTATATAGGTCCATTGTTTAATATTAATTTCGAATTAAGTATTTTCCTTCTCTTGTGATAACCCATTGAAATAAAATGATATCCGTAAACCATACCATACACACAAAGCACGGTTAACGTAAGGCTCTTTGAATTTATCAAGAACTCATTAGAACGTTCAACCTCAGAAGCACAGTATAAACACGTACAGGTTTTCCCTATAGACTACAGAATCGGTTTTTTTTAAGAGAAGTGTGAATAGGTCATTGAAGGGTCGGCAAGACGAGTATAATTTATTTGGTGTTGCAGCCGTCTATAGGCCACGGTAACCACTTAGCACCAGGACGACCGTATATGCCTGTTTGCTACCAAAGTGGTATAAAAATAAAATAGAAAAGTAACAATATTTTATTTTACTACCTACTTGACATCCTTTTTTTTATTTTTTTTATTCTATTATTTTAAAGGGGTTTTTATCCACATGGATATTATTATGCCAACCTAACATACTTAGTTTCATAAGTTTATCTACTCACAATTAACTGTCACAAGCTCTATTCATAAAGAGCTATCTAGCAAAATAGAATTAGAAAGATAGCGTTTAAATAAACTCCAACTTTGAGATTTCTAATTTAATCTAATTTATAGTATTTTATTAAAAGCTTTACATGATTCGCTACAATAGATTTTATTGTGCATCAACTATGCTCTTTATTGAGGAAAACATTACTGCCCGAGACACAAACTCCGTTCCGCGCAATGGGCAACCATTAATGTCAACAAAATTTAGAACTACTGCCTAAGAATGGGAACTCCAAGAAGGAAATAATAAGAACACACGTAGAACTAATGAATAAATGGTTTTGTATTTCTTTGATCTTAAAATTTTATACAGTACTGCCGTTAATACAATAAATAGGAGAAAAGCTTCATCTAATGCAACTACACTAGGCATACCTTATAGTTTATACTAAGAATTCTTCAAGTTTTCTTTATTTAATAGAGAGCTTGACTGTTAAGTAAATATTATACTTTAGTGGATACAAAATACTTAGTAGATCGCACAAACAGCAAGACAGTAACTGTCTCAAATATGAGACCTAAATACAAGATCACTGCGATAACCGGAGTTGTCTTGTCAAAAAACAAAGTCGTACTAGAAAGTAGAAATACGAGTAGATCAAGATGAATGGGAAACAAAAAAGGTAAAATAAAATATTTGCAAACTTTTTTCATACCGACGAATTCGAATTGAGGGTCTTGGTTTGAAAGCGGTCGATGAACAAGGAAGTCACAAACTTGTATAAATAAAAAATATTCGAGAGAAAGAATGTCTAACAGTGTGTGCCCGGGGCAAAAAGACGAAATATGATATTTAATTTTCATATTCTATTTAATTTACATCAATGCGTTTTGGGCCTTTCTTGGTTCTTTTTTGCTTATTTACACTGCTGTGTTTGCTGCTGCTACTTCAACGTTTGATAAACATGGTTTTGAATTTGTTTTTTGTCTTCCAAACAAACAATATTAAAGTGACATTACTGTTTCCTTAATTGTCACAATGATTATGATCTATAAATGAAAACAGTGTATCAGTATCATCATTCTCTTTTCCATAGAAGAGGTAAAAGTTGACTAAGGGATTACTATTTCAAATTCAGAAACGATTTAAAAAAGAAAAACGCTTGAAAAAAAACGAACACTACGTGGTATAGATGGGTTAAGTTTTCTGCCATATTTTGGCAGCGCTCACTATGGTGTTGGGACATTTATAAGTAACTATCACTTACCGTTTCCTCCCTCTATGTGCACCCATTTTTGTGTACAGACGGCGGCTATCCAGATGAAATTACATAGACCCACAAATATTGTGCATCCAAAGAGAATTCTTCTCTCTAAGACAAGAGCTTGCATTAAAGGACGCCGCTCAATTGCCCCCACGGAAGATGCCGTTGACATCTTATCAGTCTCCATTTTTGTATGTTCTGTAACAAAAGAAATGATTAAAGTTAAACAACTGTTAAAAGTAGAAGCGTTTGAATGTTGATAAAAATGAGTTTCCTGTTGACTACTTCTTTAGATTAAAAATATCGATTGCTGAATATAGGTGTTATGCAGTACACGGGTAAATCAAACGATCGTACTTATTCCAGATGTCCGCAGAAAAATTATGTTGTAAAAGCCCGGCAACTTAGAACTCTTATATTCTACATAAGGTATATTTTACACATATTCATTATTTTAACTTTTTCCTTTGAATGTGAAAATAAACTCAAAGTAAACAGTATTTCGTGTCATGATATACTTTGGCTACAAAAGCTTACGTTGCTTAGGGGATAAAATCTGTTTTGTGCGCTACACTTATCTCAACTTTTGGTAATTCACTATACAGAACGTGACTTATCTGTATCGAACATGTTTTTAAAATTCCATTCAAGAAAGATGGCGATCCTCTGGGCTATGTTAAAAATTCGACATTTTTAAACGGTTTATTATTATTATAACAGCCCATTAATGTCCCACTGCAGGGACAGGTCTCCTCCCGTGACGGAGGGATACATGGCCTACTAATACCACGCTGGCCAGACGGATTGGTATAGGGTTTAATTTCAAGTTTTCCTTCTTTTTACTTGGTAAAGATAATATTCACGGAAAGTCCCTTAGTCGGTTTTTAGGACACCCATGGAATGAGATGGGGTGGTGACATATTGTATTCTTACTCCGTCACCACACGGAGATTTTTATATAACTAAAAATATTTAAACGGTATATTTTTATATAATACTGTGTATATAAATAAAATTAATTTATTAGAGATAGTTTAATATTATATTTCCTAACCACTGGTGGGCCACAAATATTCCTTCCTATTATGTTATCCTTATTAAATACCAATTTGAATATTTATTATTGTTTCATTCGTAGTAAGTTTAAATATAAATAGCAATAAATAATAAGCGTGGTCAAAAAGTAGCGTATTGGTAATCCGACCATTTCTACAACTAAAAAATCTTATTCACTATCAAATAAGAGTGATATTACATCAAAGGTGTTTATTAATTTATGATGCTGACTCTAAGTCTACGTCAAACCTCTTTAGATACTCAATAATGTTATACAGTACACACGGTCGATTACTTCGGTCGTTCTTCCACTCTGACGTCATAATTGTTTACGACATGCTACTAAGTTGTACGTATTCGTCATTCCTGTTTTAACACCGTTTACAAAATTGTTACAGCTTGTTCTGTATTTAAAAATGTATCTTTTTTAAGAAAACTCTGCAAGAAATTACTTGACTTAAGAGTTTTGACATTTCCTGATGTCAATGAGAATGAGGTTGAAGATGAAGAAAAGTTGAGAAAGAAGGCAAGGAAGGCTGACCGCGCCACCATGTGGGATTTATAGCCATGAAGAGAGAGAGAGAGAGAGAGAGATCTCTTCTCCTTACTTCGGACTTTAGAGAAGTCATCACCATACGTGAAGCTCGTTAAATTTTACAGATATATAAAATAGAGCATTGATGAGCTCAATAACTCAAAGTTACTTTGAAAGTTCATTTAATATTTCTCTAGAAAAGGAATAATTTAAATTGTATCATTTAAAAATAAACCTTCTATGTCTTGCATAGCTTTTATGACCTACATAGATTTAATGTTTATGCAATAAAATACACTAGTTAATATGCAATTAATGATCATTAAAGAAGCCGCTTTGAGAATGTCATTAAATAATATACATATAACAGTAATAAAACGCAGTACGATAGTACATATTGAAGTACAGCTGTCATTTAGTGATCACGAGAATGCAACTGTAAATGCAGTGTAGTTTAAATAAAAATATATGGAATACAATGACATGAATTCTGTATAAAACCGTAAACCGTGGAGTTGTGCAGTGGCAAAAATGTGGTCGATATAACGGCGGTGATAGAATAAGAATACATGGAGTCTATTTAACGACCTCTGCGGTGTAGTGGTTATATAACACGACTATTAAGCAGAGGTCTCGGGTTCGATTCCCGCTCGATGTAAATCTTTGTGTGCATGAACACGATTGTTTGCATTGGTCTAGGTATTTTCTATCTATAATATGCATGTATTTACAAAAAAAAATATTTAAGTATGTTTATCCGTTGTCTAATACACATAGTACAAGCTCTGATTAGTTTGGGACTAGATGGCGTTGTGTGAAAGTGTGAGGAATATTTTTATTTATTTAATAGAACTTTCTTTACCATCAAACGTTATCTTTTCGCATTGGTACCGTAAACTCAACAGCGAAGGAAAAGTTTCAGTTACTTAATTTATTATCTCTACGAGAACAAAAGAAAGAAAACTTAACATTAAAACTGCAGCTAGCATTAAAGGGCGAGTTTGTGAGATAGTAGGTACTATTTATTATTCGGTGCATTCAATACTGCAATGTTCAGACTCTACGCTTATTATACGTTATTCAGGAAATCCTGTAATTAAATTCTCAGTTTAGATTTAAACTTTTATTCATTTATTTTGCCCTCCAGATGTTAGCTTATAGGAAGTTGAAGGTGATGTTCGGAAATGTTATCTTTTACACATAAAATACCTTTAATAATTATTTTTGGTACTCAACTTTGTAATTAAATATAATCTTAGCTTGATAGAGCTTTGATATAATGCTTAGGAAATGATAATAATGCTTAGGAAATGATAATAATGCTTAGGAAATGATAATAATGCTTAGGAAATGATAATAATGCTTAGGAAATGATAATAATGCTTAGGAAATGATAATAATGCTTAGGAAATTTTGTTTGCATGGATGTCTCAAGTAAGTTTCTTATTACAAATAGGTGCTAATAGTCAAGAATTGGTTATTTTCCAAAATGAATTCCTTTTAATAATTCAACGTCATCACTGATTTTATCCAAAAAAGTGATTTTTTTATATGAAACCTAATACCAATCCACTTAGCTAGTGTTGTGATAGTAGAGGCTCTTCTTTGCAGTGAAATATTTTAGAGGTATTTTAGCCAACTATTATTAAACAAAACTATCAACTCAGGCGACGCACGGCAAGGCCATTACCTATGGGCCGTTATTTAAGGCCCATCTCTACAGTGGAACCCATAAATGCTGTTTTATAATAACTATTAAACAAAATTACTTTAGTTCTAGAATAAAAAGTTAGGCAAACCCAAAAGCTTTAAAAAAAAAATCACTGAAAAAGGCTTGAAAAGCAATCGACTAACTCTTGTTGAATCAAATAGTTTCAATAGGCTAGAGTAAAACATAATATATTAGACCAAAGTTTTATCATTATTGTAATAAAAGACGGAAGTAACTATAACACAACTAAGCACTTAAATATGAGCGTTGTCTATTGAAAAAAAAAACGCCCCAAGATCCAATTTCTCGCAACGAGGTTAGAAAAGGATTTAATTAATCGCCTTTAGCTGCAGGCGTCAGAACGTCCGGCGACGACAGGACCATTACGACGCTCATTGTTTATTGACATCACTGTTAGCTTATACGTATTATACTCGTAAGATAATATGTCTTAGCTAGGCTATACATTTCTATAAATACCTTATGATTTTAGTGAGGAGTTTTTTCGTTACCTACACCTACTTTAGTTAAAAATATCATTTAAATATTCGTCAAAGTGACTATGTTTCCATAAATGTTATATACTATTTAATGTGAAATTTTGTCTTAAATGTTCATTCATATTACATTTATGAAGTAATAAATGTAATATGAATGAACATTTAAGACAAAATTTCACATTAAATAGTATGCAAGCCTAATAAAATCAGTTATCACAACTAAAACTATAGCAATAAACTGCTTTACTCATCCATTTAATGTATTTCCTGGAGCACGACTACAAAATATTTTCAGTCATTCACTCAAAGACATTTTCTTCGCACGTTTATTTTAACGTGTAATTAGTGTGACAAAATCGTTGGAGTGTTTGCCAAGAACTTTTATTTACTTTGTTCATAATGTTCTACTCTTAGTAAAGTAGTAAACGATTTGTTAAATAGTACATTATTTTATTTAGTACTTTATTTACTCAGATAGTTACAGACAGATGTTAGAAAACTGTTGCATTCTTTTAGTTATTTGCTTTGTACTAAAAGAACGTAGTGTTGTCTCAGCAGCCGCGGCCGGACAGTCGCGGTAAATATTTGTGGAGTTTATTTATTTATTATACTAATACAGATACGAGTATTATATATTTTATTGGAGAAATTGTATTAGTTAATTTGGGAGTTTTTTGTTTTATTTAATTTGTAAATACTATGAGGGAATTCTTTTTACATTTTCAACGTAATATTTTTTTAATCTTCTCTCGATGATGGCCAGCGTAGAATGCAACATTTTGCTAGTTTTCCTTCTACTTGCAAAGCATAAAATGATTGAAAGAAGTTTGCAAGTCAAAACTGCGAAGTTTCTTTCTTTGGAAAAGTTCCATATTTGAATATTTGTTTGGATTTTGTTCAAATTCGACAGTATCTACGTCATGGCCCGAATTAAAATGTATGATATTAAAAAATTCTCATAAAATAAATATCTTTCTAAAGTTTCAAACTTCATAACGGACATTATAAAATGTAACTTATACTCGGAATAGCATTTCTTCCTTGTTCTTATTTTATTACATTGCTGGGATAAGTTGAAGCGTTAACATTATGACGTAAGAATACGTACGATTCATAACGTTGTTAACGCCTTAACTTATCTAGAACAGTGAATAAAATAGAATATAATAGAATAGAAAATATTTATAGACCAAAGGCACAAAAAATACAAAATTATAGAAATTGTATAATATGCATGCAAGAAAATAGTTTATAATAATATAAAAAGTAAAAAAAAAACAATTGTTAGACGGCATACAGAAATAAAAATTTAGATGTTATGTTTGAAGTTTTTAGGTACATGACCAAAAGCGAACTAATAAAATTAAAAGTTAAATGCATAGGAATAATGAACACAAATTCAGTAAAATGCTTACAATTTCAGGCTAGATTACAGCATACTCGTAGTATAATACTTTGTGTATATAATATAATAATAATTATATAATAACAGCCCATTAATGTCCCACTGCAGGAACGGGCCTCCTCCCATGACGGAGGGATACGCGGCCTACTAATACCACGCTGGCCAGACGGATTGGTATAGGGTTTAGTTTCAAGTTTTCCTTCTTTTTATTTCGTAAAGATAATATTTACGGATAGTCCCTTAGTCGGTTTTACCGACACCCATGGGATGAGATGGAGTATTGACATACTGTATTCTTACTCCGTCACCACACGAAGAATTTTGCATACGAATAATGAACACAAATATCAAACCCGGCCAAAAATTATGTAATGCTAAGATTCAGTAAAATACTTATAATTTCAGGCTAGATTACACCATAGTATAATACTCTGTGTGCATGATCATAAATTTTTCCATTGGTTTTGGTGTTTTCTTATTATAATATGATTTGTTTTACTATAATAAACGATGATAAAAATCGTATATAAGTCTGTTTACTACTGTTAATTGCCTGCAACTGTACTAAATAACTAGCTGACCCGTCTTCACTTCGTTGCTTCGTCGCGAAAAAAACGCGTCCCTTTTTAAACATATTTAATTACTGCTCCACTCCTATTAGTCATAGCGTGATACTATATTATAGCCTATGACACTCCCCGATATATGGACTATTCAACATAGAAAGATTTTTTTAAATCGGTTCAGTAGATTCAGAGCTTACCCCGTACAACATCACAAACACAAAAACTTAACGTCTTTATAATATTAGTATAGATAATCTTCTTAGTCTGAAAGTTCAGGTATTATCTATGCTTAGTATCTACTAAGCATTAAGAAGGGACGCGTTTTTTTCGCGACGAAGCAACGAAGTGAAGACGGGTCAGCTAGTTATTTAGTACAGTTGCAGGCAATTAACAGTAGTAAACAGACTTATATACGATTTTTATTATGGCCTAATCTGAATAAGTGAACAATATTGTAATCTATTTGATTATAATATCGTTTACATTGTTGATGTGCCTAAATTAATAAATAGATAATACTTATACATCAGAGCCAAATCCTAGTCACATTCGCAAGTGTTATTTTGTCTGTCGCACTTAAGCCTATACCCGATGTTCAAAGCCTTTGATGTTTAGAGTAATCGTCCTGTAATATTCAGCAAATACAACGGAACGTTTTGTGACCCTAGTAGAAAATAAAACTTTATTCAAATGTTACATCCAAGTTTGCTCCAATATAAACTTTAACATTATGTAAATACAGTTTATTTTTCGATTGCATACTGAATGCTATCGTAAAATCTGTTGTTACAATCAATAAATCAGCTGGTACGTCGCCAAATAACCATCGAGTATCAGTAGTACCTATTAAGATAATAGAATAACAAACATGCGATTCAAAGTCAAAGTCAAATAGCTTTATTCACTTAGGTTACAAAGTAACACATGCAAATCGTTATACATGTAGTAGAATAGTATAGAGAAAAATGTCTGCCAAACTACTACCACTTTCGCAGACGACTATAGTAGAGCTCTGAGAAGAATGTGGCCAAGAAACTCAGGCCACTCTATCTACTCGATTCTACGATCAGCTGAGTTTGATAACTGTTTTGCTTTTTGTATAATATTTCGCTTTGGTAATATATTTATGCTGTAGAAATATCATCATCATCATCATCATCATATCATAACAGCCCAAAATGTCCCACTGCAGGAGCCCGTCCCTTCAGTGAGACATTTTGGGCTGTCCTACCGTGACGGAGGTACTTGCCCAAACGGATTGGTATAGGGTTTAATATCAAGTTTTCCTTTTATTTTTATTTTGTAAAGATACAATTTACAGATGGACTATCCGTAAATTTTATCTTTACTTAGTCGGTAGAAATATAAATGAATAAAATTGTAAAACTATTTTAGTAGGTACCTCATAACTATGTTAGTTAGGAGACAATAACTTCAAGAAAAATTTAAAGAAATCAATATATTAACTGTAGCAAGTCAATACATTTATGAAAACATAATTTATGTTCATAAAAATAAAGACCAATTTGTCAAAAGAAGTGATGTCCATAGTATAAATACCTACTAGAAATAAATATAGACTTATTCATCCGTATTCTAGGCTCCAAAAAATACATAGTTCATTTCAGGGTCAATGTGTGCGATTTTATAATAAAATTCCGAAAGATATTCAAGATCTAGGTTTTAATAAATTTAAGAATGTAGTCAAACAAAAACTTATCGTAAAGGGATATTATACTATCCTAGACTACACGAAAGACAAAAAGGCTTGGGAATAACTGCTTCTGTTCCCAGGCTGTTTCAAATAATGCAAGTTTATGCACTTTTTAGGGTTCCGTACCAGTTTTGAAAAAACGGAACCCTTAATAGGATCAATTAGTTGTCCGTCTGTCCGTCTGTCCGCCTGTCTGTCAAGACTATTTATCTCAGGAACGCGTGGAGGTATCAAGCTGAAATTTTCACCAAATACTAAGGCTTGTTGCCTCATAGTGCCGTATAAAAATCAAACTGCTAATCCAACGCAATCAAGAGATATAGCCGTTTTTGTCGCAAATTTAGAGGGGTAAAGGCAAAAACCTATAGGGTACTTCCAGTCTACCTACAAATTTGAAATTTGGCATGAAGCAAGGTCTTATTGTACATGTAATGGGAAAATTCCGAAAACCTTAAATTTTTACTTCAATCATATTATATTTTGATTTCATAGAATTTTGGCGGGAAAGCTGAGTCACGTGACCCGTGACGTCATAGAATTTTGACAGATGAGTCGTGACGTCACAGAATTTTTGGCGAAAAAATATTTTTTGACAGTTGAGTCGTTACGTCATTGAATTTTTGAACGCTGAGTCGTGACGTCACAGAATTTTAGACAGATGAGTTGTAACGTCATATTATTTTGGCGGGAAAATACATTTTGACAGCTGAGTCGTGACGTTTTTCAATTTTTGACAGATGAGTCGTGACGTCCTGAATTTTTGACAGATGATTTGTGATTTCACAGAATTTTGGCGGGAAAATATATTTTGACAGCTGAACTGTGACGTTTTTGAATTTTTGACAGATGAGTCGTGACGTCATAGAATTTTTGACAGATGATTTGGGACGTCATATTATTTTGGCGGGAAAATATTTTAGACCTCTGTCACGTTCGACAGCTGTCAATTCTGACAGCTAGGCGTGATGTCATAGAATTTTTGACAGATGAGTCGTGACGTCACAGAATTTTGGCGCGAAAATATAATATTTTGACAGCTAAGTCGTGACGTCATTGAATTTTTGACACATGAGTCGTGACATCACATAATTTTTGACAGATGAGTTGTGATGTCAGAGTATTTTAGCGGGAAAATATTTTTTGACAGCTGAGTCGTGTAGTCATTGAATTTTGGCGGGAAAAATAGTATTTAAACAGCTGACTCCTGACGTTATCACAATTTGGCGGGAAAATAAATAGGTTTGTACGGAACCCTCGGTGCGCGAGTCAGACTCGCAGTTGACCGGTTTATTTGTATTGTTTTATCTCTAAGTTCTAATTGTATTATTGTATCCTTTCTATCTTTTTTTTCTGTCTTCCTTGTTCTCATGCTTGTCTTCTATTTTTCATTTGTTGGATTATTATTTTTTATGATGTATAAATGGTGTATTATCCTGTCTGGTACTGTCAAGTATTTTGATTGGGTATATGCTAATGTAAAAAAAAATTGTAAACACAACTGAATTTTAAAAGAGTTGCCATGAGTTTCTTTGCCAGGTTTCTTCTCATTGGCCCTACCATTTTGGAAACTGGAATTTATAGATCAACACAGACAGACAAGTAGATTCGAGTAGTAGATTGGTTTTATTTTTCTCCTTTAATTTACATTTGACAATACAACGCGGCTTTTTTTAGTGCTGTAGCGTTTGTCTGTGTCGATCTATAATAATTATATTGTCGTTTATTATCGTTTACTTAAAATTGAAGCTACATTTAAAATTATTTTAAATGTAGCTTCAATTTTAAGTAAACGACGATTTCAAACAATTTGTAATAAATTTTATGAAATAAAGTATTTTGAAGTTTGAAGTACAGTACAGTTAACAGTCTAGTATTGTTGTTATACGCCAAAATGCAAAAATTTCTGATATTGTTCATATCGTCATTTACTTTTATCATTTCGTTAAAGTGCTGCTATAACAAAAGGAAAGCAAGTTTTACTGTACTTAGACAAATAAACGAGATTTTTCTCTATAAGTTTTTATTTTTATGGAATAGTTTTATGCTGACCTACACGGTCTTTAAAAGAGTGTAAAAACTAATTTTATCACTCTTTAATTTCTTAAAGCTACTAAACATTAACTCATATTATTTTACTATTCTTAGTCATAATAGTTTTTACACCATTACACTCACAAAAATATATCTATTGACAAAATTCTAAGGGATATTTTCGACTTCTCAGATTGCAAATGACGCATTTGACACGACTATTTACTGTTAGCCTAAGAATGATGTTTTGACTCACTACAAAGGTGATGTAACTAATAGTTTATAAGTTTCAACTAACTTTACATTCTTCTTATTATTATCTTTACTTTATTTAACCATTTGTCTCTTCCTGGCTATGAATCCCAAACGGTGGTGAGGTCAGCCTTCCTTATCTTCCTTTATTTAAACATAATCACTTGAAATATAAATAAATAAAAATATTCCTTACACTTTCACACAACGACCTCTAATTTAAAACTAAGCAGAGCTTGTACTATGGATACTAGACAACGAATAAACATACTTAAATACTTTTTTTTGTAAATACATTAATATTATAAATAGAAAACACCCAGACCAATGCAAACAATCATGTTCATGCACACAAAGATTTGCATTGAGCGGGAATTGAACCCAAGACCACTGCGTAGCAGTTATGTTATATAACCCCTAAGCCACAGAGGTCGTCATAATAATTGTTTTAGATAACGAGTAGTAGGGTAAGTTTCAAAAGAGATAACACGAAATTATTCAGCCCGTATGCCCGGGCATCGTGAAATATTTGAGGCGAGACCCTTGTTCTTCGTTAATGAGAATTTGTGCTTTGTAGATCGCAAAGAGGCAGTTATAAGTTTATGTGGTATAAACTTTTTAACAGAAAAAGGAATAAAAGAGAACATTATTTACGTTTCATTATAATACTAACAGCCCATTAATGTCCCTGCAGGGACGGGCCTCCTCCCGTGACAAAGGGATACTTGGCCTACTAATACCACGCTGGCCAAACGGATTGGTATAGGGTTTAATTTCAAGTTTTCCTTCTTTTTATTACGTAAAGCTAATATTCACGGATACTCCCTTAGCTGGTTTTTACGACACACATGGGATGAGATGGGGTGATGACAGACTGTATTCTTACTCTGTCACCACACAAAGAATATCATTTTATACAGCATTAAAATAGGAGCAAATACTGCAAATACTGTACTGTGGACTAGTTAAATAAGAAGTAGTTTATTATAAAGTTATGGAAACAATACGACGCAGCGTCTTCAAAGACAGGCCCAAGCTTAAGTTTGATTTGCTATTACAATTATTATTTATATTACACTAGTTATTGCTACTAATATTATAAACGCGAAAGTTTGTAACAGATATTAGAACTAAGGTAGGCAGAACCTACAGGACACCACGAGCTAATCTGACTGGCTTTATATAATTTGCTTATAACTTCATACACAACAAAAAAAAGGTATACCTATTCGGGTTAATAAATATTAGTCATTAGTAATGGCAATTAACGTTGCATTGTAGAGCTGGGGAAGTCAGTAGCAGCACAACAGTTGGTGCCTACCCCCATGGGATTAGGCGTGAGTTTATTAATGTATATTGGGGTGGACTCCCCCATATAAAGAAAAACAGAGGCAACAGATAATGTGGATTGTTGATATAGACATTTTAGGTTGCATTTTGTTTACTAGTTAAATTGACTGATGACTTGAGTAGAGTGTAATTGAGGTGGCTTAAGTAATTATGATGTAAAAATTAAATTTGATACTACTCATTATGTTACCTAACGTCCATATTCGTTAAATCATTGTTTTAAAATGACGTAGGTGTGCAACGACAAACTTTCTGTAGCTGCGTCAATGTTCTGTATTATACTATTAAAAATAATGAATAAAGGTAAAAAAGTTTTTAAAGCTCAAATCCTAATATTTAAGTTTATCAAAATAATTATAACTCATTAGGATGCTGTCATCATCATCATAGTATTATATTTTAGCCAATCGACGTCCACTACTGGACCTAGGCCTTCTACAAACATTATCTTAGGATGCTATAAGTACTTTAAATTTTCCAATGTAGATATTACTTTTCCTCACAAGCACATTTTTTTCATGATAGAGAGACTACTATAACCGGTTTTAAGAGGGGTTGGAAGTCATATTTATGTAGTTTACTTCTCGTGATATGGTTCAAAATAATAAATTATTGCTTAGTTTGGCCTACAACTTTTAAAATAAACTTATAATGTTAAAAGTAATACATAATACTTTTATAAAAAAATCCCAACTTTTAATCGTTTAATCCTTAATCAGAGTTAAACTCTCTGTACCTATTTTAAATGAGTACTTGACAACTATTTTAAACTATCCTACGTTCACAATAAACTTAAGAAACAAACTGTTACAAATGAAAATGACGTGACAATTGAACAAAAGCAGGATTAAATTAATACTGACCTGTTGATACAGCCGAGTAACGTTGCCAAATCCGTGTTTCTGACGAGATATCATGAGTGCAAATTAATGACTTTAGTCATATTTAACGACGATTACGTTAAACGTTTTACATGAACACGTTTTTTTATATTACATATTCTGATATAATTATTGTCACATTCGAACACATAATAGTTTATTTGTGTTTTGAGTTCACGATGTACGATGTGTATCGTGGAAGTGTAACCGGGAACTGAGTTGGCAAGGAGTGTTCGCACGCGGCCGGCGAGTTGTGAACTGGGATGGCCGGGCTGCGCTAACTCGCCTGTTGCCGGGCTACCGTACCTCGCTCCTCCAATAATGGCACGTTAACGCGCCGCCCGCCCGCTATCAGTGTAACTAATTTTTTTATGTTGTGAACAAAGTTTTGAAGAAAAGTTGTAAAGTTTTCTTTTGAGTTCGTGTAAGAAAAACACGACTCACGGGAAATTAACTTTATGGTATTATTACTTAGTCTTTTTCTCAGAATATTTACCTGCAAAATATTAATTTCATATAGGTTTTTAAACCTATTTTACTTTTATTTTTAAAAGACGGTAAATTGTGTTTGTTTTAAAAGTAAATGGTCATTCAAATTCAAGTTGTGTTGTTCAAGTTGATTTTACTAATTACCTTGAATCCTCATTGCAGTCTGCTAGAGTACCTACCTAATCAATTTATTATCCGTTTACTGGTTCATACTCTATCAACTGTCTTTTTTTAAGTCCTGTGTAGTATAAAATATTTAAGTACTTGTCATAACTAAAGATTTATTTTTGTCTGATTGATTTTTTCTCCGTGTGGTGACGGAGTAAGAATACAATATGCCACCACCCCTTCTCATCCCATGGGTATCGTAAAAACCGACTAAGGGACTATTTGTGAATATTATCTCTACGAAATAAAAAAAAGGAAAACTTGAAGTTTAACCCTATAACAATCCGTCTGGCCAGCGTGGTATGAAAAGAAAAATAAAATATTTTTATCTAGGAACAAATCAGCTAAGCAGTTATACAACTAATGGAACCCGTATACTGATCGACATAGAAAAACTAAATAGAACAAAATCTAAAAGCGAAACAATGCAAGAAGTTCTCGAGAGATGCCCGCATTACAGACAAAGCTTTATACGACCGCGAAAATCGTTTACACTGCTAAATGCAGTCATGTCATGGCATTGTGTGAGTTATTACTGGCCGCATAGCATGTAGCGTGACAGACAGTAAGTTTAGGGTTGCCTTGCGATGCAGATTATTGTTTTGTTCTAAGAGAAGAAAGACAATGGAAAAACTTAGTACCTACTGGAGGCGGGACTCAAACCCGCGTCTCTGGACTATACGCGTCGTCCAGCGCCATGACCACTAGGCCACCCTAGCATCCGTCTCGACTACCAAACCATTGCTTTATACGGCAACCGGGCCGCAACCTAGAACTCAGTCCCGCCTCAAGTACCAATTTTTTCGAATGTCTTTCTTCTTTTTGGATTTTTCTAGTTATACCTAAACTTTATAGGTAAAAAATAATATAGTTTTGATAGTTGGAAGCTGTTATTGTAAGCAAATAATATTACATTATGGGCACATGTTATTTTATTATAAATAATAGTTGATCCCTGATCTGTATGCATAAATAATATTACAAAAAAAAGTAAGTTAATACTTTAGCTATCCCAAAGAGCAAGCTTTGGGACCGGGGCCGTTTAGACCAGTCTAATATTAAAAGTGAACTATTTAGTATTCTTTACATACCGACGGGTGCAAAGTAAAAAGAGGCATCTGCATTTTAGCAACTTTTCAGGAGAGCGAAAAGATCGAAAAAGTGTGTTATTTTCTTAATGAGTGGGCCAATATTTCTGAAAATTTTATCATAATTTATTTAAACTCTTACTTATTTTTACATAAAGTTAATTATTTTTACATAAATCTATTTTATTAATTATTTGCGAGATTTTGCAGATAGTCGTTTCTACATCGAATTTTATAAAACGTTAACTGAGCCAACTACCGGTTGGTCGTTTATGCTAAGCACTTAAATACTGTGTATAAATAGATTATTCTTTCCTTTTCTGATCTCAATTGCATTCAGGCCACTTATAAATAAAATTTTATGAGTACCATGCTCATAAATATTAATAAAATATCTACTACAGAACGTAATTTTGCAGATAACGTTTTATACTTCGTCTTTTCATAACAATTATTTTTGGTTAATGAGGTCAAGTCAAATATATTAAAATTAAGTATTTTTTTATTAATAACAAACAATCAAAATATTACGTTAACATAAACTACAATCTTTATCATTAACAAAAACGTAAAAAAATAACTTCTTCTATTTCAATTGCACATTTGGCTTACTTAATCAGACTTATTTTAATCACGTAATCAAAGTATTTTACTCTCTTCTCAATTAAATTATTATTTGATACACATTCAAATTTAACATTTTAAACCTAAAATATAATAGTAATATTTAATGACAATTAAATACTCTTGTAAAATCGAAAATATTTTAACCAAGTTGCTTAAGATATTATCGATTTTATACGTGAGACAATGATTTCCCTATTGTTTAGCACGATTTAATAGTAATTACAAAAACTAAATATAGAACTCCTTTAATAATCACGGATGATTTACCAAAAATTTTAGCAGCATAAACTTATTTACTAGTACATAGTAAAATCTACACAACAATCAATCAGTCTCATTCCTTGAGTATTAGCAGTATGTTTTATTTTTTTATGAAAATCATGATACCTAGGCGGTATTAAATTTTGCTGACATAGATGTATTAAGACATTGTATTTAGATTGTGTTATCATTAATAAATAAAATATATTGTTTCTCTCTGAAAGAGATATCTTTGAACTACGAGGAGCGTTCAATGTATTCTCGGTATAGGGTTCATCTACTAACTATATCGTTAACTAAATAGTGTCATCAGTTTAAGACACTCTTTAAGGGTATAAATATAAAATTTCATTGAATTGTCATCATTAGTATTCAAGATATCGTGACGCAAACGCAAGTCAGATGACTGATACGACAATGTTAATAAAAATCTAACATCGCGTTATCATTAAATCCTTACAAAACAAGGAAAGACACAAAAAGTTATCCACAAAGAAATAAAACAAGATTCTACTCCTTAATTTTTTACTATTTAGAAGTAGTTTAGTGAATTTAATCGGGGTAGAGAGAGCATTGAAGACGACCTACATGCCGGTAGGCCGATTAGTGCCTCTTCTAAAGAAAATGTCAAAAGTGTTGAGAAACTTGTATTGAAAGATGCCCGTGTAAGAGTGAAAACATTAGCAGAAAGAACTAAGCTATCCGTGGATACCATTAATGCTATCCTTCATGAGCATCTGGGTTCGTCAAAGGTCACTCCACGATGGAAGTCGCGAATGCTTACAGCGCTTCAAAAACAAGTGCGAGTTGAGTGTAGTAAGGAGTTTTTGGAGCTGTGTGGTGAAAATCCGGATAGCATTATCAACCATATGGTTACGGGTAATGAAACTAGGGTTCATCATTATGATTCTGAGAGCAAGCAAAAGTCTATACAATGGCACAAAAAAGCAACAGACCCCTCCAAAAAGTTTAAAATCACTCCTTTCTCCGGAAAACTCATGGCCACAGTATTTTCGGATTCCAAAGGAATTCTGTTATTTGAGTATACAATAAAAGTCAGAACATTACTGCCACATCCTACGCAAACACTTTAAAGATGACAATAAAATAAAAAGACGAGGAAAATTGACCGCGGGTATCTGGTTTCTTCATGACTATGCACCAGTTCACAAAGAGGGCGTTGCCAAGGCTGTTATACGTGATTGTGGACTTCAAAAATTCGGAGCTTTTAGATCCTCATGGTCGCGGGCAAGACTAAGGTGTCAAACGACTTAAAGACAGTACAATATAGTTATCATGACGTACTTATGAGGGTAGGTATAAATAAACTTCGCGATAAAACCGTTAAAGTTAGTTTCAAAAAGTACTTGGCAATCGCGTAAATATAGGAAATCATTTATACAAAAAAAGCTTCTCCGTGTGGAAACGGAGTAAGAATACAATATGTCACCACCCCATCTCATTCCATGGGTGTCGTAAAAACTGACTATGGGACTATCCGTGAGTATGATCTTTACGAAATAAAAAAAAGGAAAACTTGAAATTAAACACTATCGGTCTGGCTGGTATTAGTAGGCCAAGTATCCCTCCGTCCCGGGAGGAAGCCCGTGCCTGCAGTGAGACATTAATGGGCTGTAATGATATGAATACAAAAAAAAGCACAAATCAAAAATAAAACTAATTAATAGAATATGAATAAAACATTATCAGAATATGCTTTTAATTACTGAGAATAAACATCGCATACCAAACAAATTTTGTAAATTGGCTTAGAAGCCCAAAATCATCATGCAAATATAATTGCAGTTTTGCATGTTTTTTATAAAGTAGTTTAATAAACAGAAAATCCTACTAATTGATATTTTATATAGAGTTAACCGACGTAAATCACAACATCTACAGTGACTGAGAAGTAGAAAGAGTTAACTGACAGATGGTCGTTAATGCGTCGGTATTTTACGAAAATAACCTGTAGCACTTTACAAACAGTAATGTAACTAAAAGATATAGATAAATAACTTTAAAAATAAAATTATAGTAATTTATATAGTAGCGGTGACAAATAAGTCAAATGCCTGATGACATTTTTTGTATGCTCGAAGTCCGCCGGGCGCCCCGCGCAATAACGACCAACGTTACTTGGTCTCATTACCTTCGTTCTATTTGCAAAATTGAGTGTAGATGGCTTTTTATACTCTTAAAAAGTTATTGAAATATAATGAAATCTTCAAAACCAAATATACCAGGTTGTGGAGTCTTATTTGATAAGTACGAAAATGCAATAAAAAGAAAATCGTGAATTTGTATTGTTTTTATTTACTTTGCACCCGTCGATACATTAGGTAGGTAGGTACCCACAATTATAAATCTTGTGCTTTCGATCGATTTCGATTAGAAACTACAAAAATGGGTTGCATTGTCAAATATAAAATAGGGACATCGGATTTAGGCACCCTTACTTAGCAAACAAATTATAGTATAGTATACTTTACAGAAGGAAAACTTGTTATTAAACCTTATACTAATACGTCTGGCCAGCGTGGTATTAGTAGGCTAAGTATCCCTCCGTTACGGAAGGAGGCCCGTCTCTGCAGTGGGACATTAATAGGCTGTTGTGGTTATTTTCAAAAGAGGCACATAAAGCTTCTACAAACTATTTTTTAATAGTGATTTGGTGTATCTAATTCTCAATCATATAGTCAGATAGTCTCTTGGTCGATTTCTACGAAACCCATGTGATGAGATGGGGTGGTGAGTATTCTTACTCCGTCACCACACGGATAAAATAAATAAATAAATATTCCTCAGACATTGACACAAAAAAAACTATTAAATTACATCATTCATACCAGCCAACGGCCGTCCACCGCTGGACATGGAAATCCTCCAAATATTTACATTTTTCTTTACTTAAGCTGTTGGTGCAAAAAAATCTAAAATGGGGACCGCGTACTGGAAGACGCAGGGTGGGGAGACCCCTCACACGGTGGATAGACGACCTAGTTAGGGGGGCAGGAAGCCGATGGATAAGAGAGGCATAGAGGAAATTAATATTTTTAATTTAAAAAAAAAAGTCAACTCCCGCACTAGGGATCATGCCCTGTGTCGAGGGGACTTTTACAAACATAAATTTAAAGGACACAAAAAACACTCAGACTCAGGACAATAATTTACGGATCTCACAAATAATTGTCCTGAGTGGGGATCGAACCCACAACCTCGTCCACTGCAAATATTGAATTATATAAATATTTTACGCTAAGGAAAATAAGATATTAATGAGCAAGTACTGTATTGTGTATTAAAACGCGTGTTTTATGATGTAAATTTCTTTAAAAACAAGTCGTATTGCCATCAGTACTGAACATACTTTTCCAGTAGTTAAATTTTGATAATGATAACCTTCGTATTATGGTAACACTGATAATATCGGTAGGTAGCTAGTAGTAGCTTAGCTACCCTGGAAAAGCATAATGCTGTAAACAAACAATGCCACCTAGCGAGTTTCGTCGCTACTTTCTTGCCAAATGAGACAGCTAGTATTTATATTTCCAAAGCGTTCCTGCTTTTGAGACTGATACCGCTATTTCGTACAAGATGGCGCTGATCTCAAATTTCTTTTATCAAAGCTTACTTTCAAGTGATAAGTAAAAGTCAAAAATAATATAATTCCCTTGAAAGTAAGTCTTTGCTTAATACTAGTTTATGTTTAATGTTTAAGGTGAAAAGTAAAACAAAGTTTTGAGATTACGTAGTAACTTCAATCCAGGTAAAATTACGTGCCCCTATCAACAAATCAGGCCAAACTACTGGTGCCCAGAAATATAACGAAACCCATGAGATGAGAACAGCTATAACTGTCGGTAATAAACCCGTTGTAACCTGAAACAATTATTTAAATATATTAAAATAAATTTATTATGTCTTTAGCTTGGGTTATTAGCAGTAGACACCATTGCGATTTTCCCTGAAAAAAAAACTACATTGCCTGTACAAACTTCAATTATATATTAGGTTTTTTAGGGAAAAATGCAACTGGGATCTAATGCTACTAAGGTGAGACCGCGCGCGAAAGATTTACTATTACTCTATCTTTGAGAAACAGTTAATTATTTCATCTACTTCTTTTATCCCAAAGACGACTTAAAATTATTTCAGTTGTAAGGTTAAAAATGAAACCAAGATTCCCCGTGGTAAGTAATTTATATACGACTGGTCCCCCTTAATCCATGTTCAAGCAAAATTACTCCCAAAATATTATTATTTTGTTCAATAAGAAGGGTAAAGATGTAAAATAATAAGGTTATAGGGCTTAACACTTTGTACCTTACTTGCGATAGGTATATTCTCCATGATAAGGGTATGGTGTCTAGGGATCAGGTTATAAAGGCGTTATAATAATATGCTGAAATGTTTTGTCAGAAAATAATAAGTTTTAACTTACCATTTCTAAGGTTGATATTTTTGCAGCGTTCTGGATAATTAAATTGCCAGGTGTACCTCCTGGTAATACGAAACAAAAAGACGCAGTATAGCCAATTGCAATGTTGTACCAAAGTGGATGAATATTTATTCTTATACCCTAAAAAATACATCTTATGTTACATCAAAGGGATTGCTTGTAATTTACAATTATAATAACACTAAAATTTACAAAGTTAAATTAACTGAAAGAGTGCCTGTTATTTTACAAGCTGTAGGTACCATAAATGTAACCTTCTATCACTACGTTGCACCATGTGCAAACTATTGAGTTGCATAAGTGTAAACTTTATTTAAGTTAGAGAATATTTTGATAATTCGACTGTCAAATTAATGAATTAATATTCTACGTGTTACTTTAACAAAATTGTTACGCTACTGAAAAACAGTAGATTTTGGGAATATTGAAAGAATGATTATATTTCACTTTGCTTACCTCTTGCATCATTACGGGTACAAATATATTGACAATAGCAACATCCGATGCAAAGTTTGTGAAGAGAATAGTTAGTACTACTATTATTAAAATTACTAAATTATGAGGTACTCTAAAATTATATCTTAATACTTTCGCTAGTTTAGCATTCAAATTCGTGTATTCTTTCTTTGCAGCTTCCGACAATGCGTATCCACCTCCTATTAAAAAAAGGTTATTTTGTTTACTATAATTATTGGGTAATGTATAAGCTATCAACGATTGTACAATACTGATTTTGGAATTGTTAATATCAATGTTCTTTAATCATAAGGTACTTAATTTGGAATCACGAAGTCAGAAAATACCGTTTGTTGACTGAAGGTACTCGTACTTTAAATTTTTAAATAAACGTAAACTGCGTACCTATACAAATCATCGATAGGTATTTTAAACTTCAAAACTTAGATAGATAGATGGATTTGAAATAATGAAAAGTTGAAACATGGATAACGTTTAAACTTATCATACATGATAAAGAGTCATCATCATCCTCCTGCCCTTATCCCATTTTTACTTGGGGTCGGCGCAACATGTATGCTTTTATGATAAAGAGTGCTAGTTGAAATAATTATTTATTTGATAAAACATATATTATGTAATTAATAAATAATTTCTTATACCTAAGAGAAACATATATCCATATGGCATATTTTCTTCTAAATAGTACCAATCTAATATTGAGGGTATCGGCTCGTCCGGTAAATCGGCTCCTGATGAAGTTGTTTACAATATTATGAGTACACAAAACAACGTATAATATCAATATTAAAACTTTGGGATTAATATTACCTTCAGAAGTAAATCTTTTGAAGAAAGTCAAATTGGACGGCAATATCACGATTAAAAATATAAAAAAAGAAGTTGTAGCAGAATCTAAAACACTAAAAAGATAATTAATTATGTGAAGACTTACCCCCGGTTCCCAAATGACTGATCAAGTAAAAATCAGCTAATCAATTGTCCAGTGTCAAATTTTAGTTCCTGTAAATGATAGTTTAGATAGTTTTACTTGATCAGACATTCGGAAACCGGAGGTTAATTTATGATTGATTGTAAATACAGTAATAAAGCAATTTATTGAAATCTAAAATAGCAATGTGATTACTTTATAAGTAACTAGCTAACCCGTGCCCACTTCGTTAGGCGGCGAAAAAAACGCGTCACTTTTTTAAACATATTTCATTACTGCTCCGCTCCTATTAGTGATAGCGTAATACTATATAGTCTATGACACTCCCCAATAAATGGACTATTCAATACAGAAAGAATTTATAAAATCGGTTTAGTAGATCCACAATTTAGCCCCTACAACGTCACAAACACACAAACACACAAACTTTACCTCTTTATAATATTAGTATAGATTACCCAATTGATATTAAAAGAAAAAGAATTGGTATAGAAGTATAACGAAAAAAATATAATATGTTTACGTACTATCGATCATTATGTAACATGAAGTAATCAGATATCACTTCACCCCATCCGTAAAATAGGCGAGGAGAACGGCAAAATAATATTATCATTACAACTACGAATAGTATTACAACTGTCTGAAAATTAAGAACAGCGTTAGTTCAAAAGTACCTAAGATATTAAAAAGTTCATTAATTCAAATACTAAAATGCATTTTAGAAAAGAATCGAATTAGATTTTTACACTAAAATTTTGTACACTAAAATCTATATTTAAAAATAAAATGATTATATTTTAGATTGAAACATTTTAGTGACAAATAATTTCCTGGTTCCAAATAGAATCGAGATAATCATTAGTATAATAATGTATTCTTTCTTTTACAGATTTGTTTTTGTATAAGCTCAATCTTCTTTAGGATAGAAACCCAACACTTATTTTCAAAGGACACTTTCGCGTTTTCTGTACCACGACGGGAGTCAATTAAAGCTATTAAAACAACAATGGATATCTTACAATTTCCCTATAGGTAATCTTTCCTAAGTGTTCCCAGCTTTCATTAACTAATTGTTTGGCTGCTTCAGCTCCTTTTTTAGAAATTTTAGATTTTTGTGCAGCTTTACTTTTAGGTCTGTAATAAGAATTGTAGCTTTTAATAACTTGAACCATGTTATCAATAGAATTGACAAACGTAATGTTTTAAACTTTTTTTTCAAAACAAAATGAAATCATACATTTTAAATAGTAAACGCATTGTTTATGGCTTTCTTACAAAACGAAATTGGGATAAGTATTAAACAGGCTTAGAAGTAAACCCTTGTGTTTGTTAAGACTTACCTCAAAAATCCTAAATGCGTAACCAATAAGCATGCATATACACATATTTCCATTACAATCATGTAAGGTATCGCAAACATAGAAAACTTTACAAAATTTACATATCTCGGTGCATTGGGAAACATACTGAAAATAAAAATTAAGATATAAGATAAATAACAGAAGCAGGTTAAGACTAGCTTACTTTGGAAACAGATGGCGCTGTGTAGAGATGTTCGTGAATATTTATTTATTGGTGAAAGTCTATTTGAAACTTGGACCTTTACGGGGCATGCCCCTTATTTCTATCTCAATCTCTTCTTCGTCTTGACGAAGAAGAGATTGAGATAGAAATTTCAAATCTCTTTAGAGACACAAGGATGTATCATCCTTGACGACTGAAGTGTAGCTCTATGGGAACAATGCGAAATTTTGTATTCAGAATTTCGATGTTCTGATTTTCAAACATCCAAATTTTATATTTCCTTTGAATGAAATGTATACTATTAAAAATCCAGTTATTCAGTTTACTAAATGTCATAAACAGTATTTGTTGGTTTTAAAACTTTCATACGTTCGAAGAATCAAATACTCGAAGGGTATACTTACTAAATTTAAAAAACTGTATTATAATCTTACCTATAAAAAAGTTTCTCAAATACTAAATTTGTTGTTGTGCCAACGAGAGTACCAATGCCACCTGTTAAAGAGAAATTTATATTGAAATTTATATAGAAATGTGATCTCAGTATCTATTTAATATAGCGAATCAATTCCTAAATATTAACGTTTTTTGTAGTGCAACGATTTTAAACTCATATTATGTCAAAAGTATGGAATAATAAACGTACCAATCATAGCTGAAAACGAACAAGCGCAAAAGTAACAGGTAGTTATAGAAGATGCAACCAATTCGCCACTACTGCTCTCTTCATAAATACTCAACAAGTTTAACTAGAAAAAGTACAAAAAGTTATTAAAAAACGCAGTCTCCTCGTAAACCCATGTGAGCATTATTTGAATGCCGCAATATTTATTTAACAATTACATTATAACTATTCTGGCACTAACAAGTCTAGATTCGCAAAACTGATGTGCTAAGCGTCCTTACACCAAATTTAGTAAACCTAACCATCCTTAAATACTGCCTAGTTAATTATAAGTACCTAGGTAATAAAATATTTTTGGACAGACTTCTATGGCGTTAGGGGACCCTAATTTAAGTGTGAACATACAAAATTACATAATTTATAAAAAAATAATAATTTGATGTACTTACTTTTTCGAAAACACTCAATAGAGCAAAATTGATTGGCACCATCATAGTTGTTGCAGCGGTATTCGTGATCCACATGGACACAAACATGGTCGTAAAACATATAGCGAATAATAGCCTAAAATAATTGTATGATTTTAATCTACCTCTAAAAAAGTTTTCTTCTTGAAAAATGTACCAAGATGTCATAATCTCGTTTGGTATTATACTATTATGTCGTACTAAACGTGTATATACCTGGGAACTTCTTTGACGATGGCGAATATTTGACGAAAATAGTGCTGAAATAGCGTTTAAGTAATATTTTTCGGTATGAAGGACAAAAATGATGTTTTATTAGAATGCTATAGGACTTTTTAGTTATTAGTTACAGGTTTGTTTCGAGAAATTTTATTGTCTGTAAAACTCTTAACGTTTGTTTTCTAAAGTATTTCAAATGGAGTAATTACCTGTAATGAGAGTAGCCAACTGATTTAATAACACACAGGGCTAATCTTTTATGAAGACCAGACTGCTCAACTGCTAACGCAAGTCCTATACTTCCTAGGAATATCATTATTGTATCCTGAAAATTTGTTTTATTTTTAATATTTGTTAGGTATAAGTCAACAGTTTTTTAAACACAAGTCATCTTCTTTATTGCTATGTACCTACCCTTTCTGACGGATGGCACCAATTAGGGATCTGTAAATTCTTCTAAGGTTATGTTCGTTATCTGCTACTTTGAAATATTAAAAAAATTAATTAACAAGAATTAATATTCATTAATTTGAGTACCTATGCAAAGTTATATAAATACATATTATTATTCACTGGACTTTGAAGACGACTCTAAAGTCGTGTGGACCGTGCTAGGCAAGCCTAAGCAAAACATTTTTATAATTTGGAAGTAACTTACATCCATATAACATTTGCAAGTTGTCATTGTAGTCATAATACCCGTCAGAGGAAATACTATTATGGGAAGGAACGATGTGATCGGTTGTGGTATGCATTTAGTCATCCAATATACTACCATCACTATGAGTGTGTATCCACACCATTGAGATTTCTATAAATGACAAAAATAATCTTTTACAAATATTATTGCAATAAAATATTGTCTTCTACAGCTAAAATGTTAAAGCCAAGAAATGTGTAATTATTTATTAGTAAAAGCCTAAACCCGTCTTCTTCTCTAGTATAAGGCACAGAAAAGTGGTTAATTTAGGCTTTCTAAGATTCGTGTCATCAAAATTGATTTACGTTATCGTTAAAGGTTTACGTATGACTGAGGAGAATGAGCCTTCCCATAAAACGGGCAGAGATGTATACATAAAAATAGCTTACAACTTAATAAATTTATTATACCTCAGGCGGGAATGGTGTTAGCATTGGAATAAATACAATAGGTGTGAATAAACACACTAATCCTTGCCAACATGTAGTAATAAATAACTGTAATCTCTCAGTTTTAGTAACAAGCGTGTCATCTTCGCTGAAAATAAAACAACTTTTATAAAACCTACAATTCAATTGAATCTACATCGTATATACAGTTGTAGTTGCTGACCACAGAGTTATTTAGTGACAAAAATCAAAAGTTCATACTTGAAGTCTTTCAAATATCAATGTAACATAGTATTTTGTGAGTCAAGACCATAGTGGAAACCGTAGATTAAGTTACACAACACAAATTGTAGTTGTAGGGCTTTTGAGTACCAAATTTAAATGGATCCGGGCAGGCCACGTCTGTCGCATGCCAGGAAACAACAACAAAAGAAAACGGCAGAGGGGCTATTTCAAAAGAAGAGGGCGGAAAAAACTAAATGTCTTCAAAAAAAAATTTCAAAAAAAAGCCATAGATTGTAAAAAATGAAAGTCAGAAGGGTACTCTTTTACCCTGCAGAGTGACAATGTAGACTCTTAATATTATTATGAAATTAGTATTATATTATTATTAAGCAGGTCCGTTCGAATTTATCTAGGTTTACTTACCTGTCAGTTGGAGTCTGCGATTGATTAGATATATTATCATTGTTTTCTTCAATTAGAATAGATACATTATCGTTGGTTTCTTCCAATTGGTTAGATACATTAACCTTTTCTTCCAATTGAATTGATACATCATCGTTGGTCTCTTTTAATTGATTATGGACTTTATCGTTAGTTTCTTCTAATTGATTAGATACCCTGTCGTTTTTTTCTTCCAATTGAATAGATACATCATCGTTAGTTTCAACCAATTGACTAGGAACTTTATCGCTGGTTCCTTCCAATTGATTAGATACATTATCATTGTTTTCTTTCAATTGATTAGCAATATTATCGTTGGCCTCTTCAAATTGATTAGATACATTATCATTGGTTCTTTCCAATGGATTAGATATATCATCGTTGGTTTCTTCCAATTGATTAGATACACTATTGTTGGTTGTTTGCAGTTGATTAGATACACTATCGTTGGTCTTTTCCAATAGATTAGATACACTATTGTTGGTTGTTTCCAGTGGATTAGATACACTATCGTTGGTCTTTTCCAATAGATTAGATACACTATCGGTGATCTCTTCCAATTGATTAGATACATTATCGTTGGTCTCTTCCAATTGACTAGATACATTATCGTTGTTTCCTTCCAACTGAATAGATACATCATCGTTAGTTCCTTCCAGTGGATTAAATGAACTATCGTTGTTTTCTTCCAATAGATTAGATACACTAGCGTTGGTCTCTTCCAATTGATTAGATACATTATCATTGGTTCCTCCCAATGGATTAGATACATTGTCGTTGGTGTCTCTCAAGTGAGTAGATTCATCATTGCTGGTTTCGTCCAATGGATTAGATACATTGTCGTTAGTTTCTCTCAAGTGAGTAGATTCATCATTGTTGGTTTCGTCCAATGGATTAGATATATTGTCGTTGGTGTCTCTCAAGTGAGTAGATTCATCATTGTTGGTTTCGTCCAATGGATTAGATACATTGTCGTTGGTGTCTCTTAAGTGAGTAGATTCATCATTGCTGGTTTCGTCCAATGGATTAGATACATTGTCGTTGGTTTCTCTCAAGTTAGTAGATTCATCATTGTTGGTTTCGTCCAATGTATTAGATACATTGCCGTTTGTTTCTCTCAAGTAAGTAGATTCATCATTGTTGGTTTCGTCCAATGGATTAGATACATTGTCGTTTGTTTCTCTCAAGTAAGTAGATTCATCATTGTTGGTTTCATCTAATGGATTAGATACATTGTCGTTGGTTTCCCTCAAGTAAGTAGATTTATCATTGTTGGTTTCGTCCAATAGATTAGATACGTTCTCGTTGGTTTTATCTAATTGAATAGACTCATTATCATCAGAATCTTCCATTATTACTTAAAATATAATTATGAGTTTAATACAATCATTTTTTCTGACCAACAAATAAGCCAAGCTTTTAAAAAAATCTAGATGGCTACAAAATTGTTACCTTTTTTTCTGAAAATACGCACTTGGACTTGGTCTTAACTTTGTTATTATTAATAACTTGAATAATGATGTACTTATTATGATTTTATTAGTCCCTTTGTTGACGGTAAGTATACGGTAGGACTATATAGTCATTAGCGTTTTTTTTTATATTATAATTGTTTGTTTAATTATTGTAAAAGTTAATCACGGAGAATTTAATTACTAAAGTGTAAAATAAAATTTGTTGCAAGACAAGTATGGTTAAAAAATCTTCTGAACAAGATGCTATTTAATAGTAAGCCAAATTTTATTTCATGTCTAAAAGGGTTCCACCCTTGCAGTGAGATAAGGTATACTTTGTAAATTTCAATTTAATTATTTTTATTAGAATCGACGACGGTTGAAACTAGCCAGTTTTTTAAAATCTATTTAGCACCATCTTTTTACGGTTTTTTATGTTTAGAATATTATTATTAATTTTCATTACTAACAATTTATTTTTTTTGTAATTGTATAGTTTATTAACTATACAATTTTTCTAAGAAATTAATGACATTAACTTCTTAACGTCGCGTCGTAAGAAAAAAATACCTAGGTATCATACTATCACAATTTTCGTGGAGTATAGATTAAATTAGTAGAGCTAATGTCCAGCAATGAACGTCAACTGGCTGATTAATGACGAAATTTTATTGTAAGAACGATAGCAGGACTTAAGAGTTTTGTTTTTTTGTTTTCTACAATATAATAATATAATACACGCGAGGAATTGATTACGTCCTTGTTAAATTAAACAGATATATTCACGTGCACAAATTATGTTTGCATTTTGTGGGAATTGAACCTCTACATTACAATTACGTAATTACTGCTCCACAGAGTTCGTAGATTTGATATGTCATCATAAGGTTTAAAATAAAACAAAGGTATTTAGTATGAAGTTTAATGTGTATATATCCAAGTAAGATTTTGTGCTGATATTGACAAATCAGGCCAAACTACTGGTGCCCAAAAACAAAACGAAATCCACGAGATTAAAATAATTACAATTGTCGGTAGCGTACCCGCCATGATCTGCAAAAAGAAACGAATGTACTTAATTATTTTGTCTTAAACATGAAACATCTTTTTTCTGTACTTTTTGAGGAACAGTAGATAGGTTTATAATATCTAAAATGACCTATGTCAGTGGCTTGTTTAATAAAGCGCCCAGTTAATCATCATCTCATCAAAATTTATATTAAGTACTTTTCAAGCCGTTAATTAATAATCTTGTGTGGTCCTGAGTCTCCCTCATACGTCGGTTTACAGCACCCCTTCCTTTGTTTTCCGGTACGCGGTCGCATTCTTCATTCCAGAACCTTTCTGCCACAACGGTTGTCGGTTCTCCGAGCTATGCCCTGCTTAAATCTTTACATAGAAAAATAATTTACCATATCAATTGTAGTTATTTTGGCAGCGCTCTGGATAACTAAATTGCCAGGTGTACCCACTGGCAAAGCGAAACAAAATGATGCAGAATAGCCAGCTACGATATTGTACCAAAGTGGATGAACATTAATCTCTTTACCCTAGAAGCAAAACAAAAGCTTTTAATAAATTAATCCTTATTACATCTTTTGATTGTTTCTTTTGTTTTGAAAATCGTTTCTAATTTTACCATTGAAATTAGAATTAGGATAGAGAAACGAATGACGACGGTCAATCAAGTAATGGTTGGTAGGAGCGCCAGCCAAACGCATTTGTGGTAGCTGTTTGTAAAATAATCACAAACGGTAGTAGATTAAGCTACAGTTTGTATTTAAATATGATCACATTAAAATTCAATATTTCAAAAATGTAATTTATCATAGTAAACGGAACGTTGTAACAGTATACATTTTTTATTTACTTTTGCTGGTATTTCTATAACTTGTATGAGACTTCTATTATCTAAAGTAAGTTCTTATTAGCCAAATCAAATCTAAAAGTGATGTTTTATGCACGCAAATGCTTGATTTGGATAATATTCCTCACACATTCACAGAACGCCATCTAGTCCCAAACTAAGTAAAGCTTGTACTATGAGTACTAGACAACGGATAAACATACATAAATACGTACGTATTATACATAGAAAACACCCAGACCAATGCAAACAATCATGTTCATGCACACAAAGATTTGCATTGAGCGGGAATCGAACCCGAGACCTCTGCGTAGTAGTCATGTTACATAACCACTACGCCATAGAGGTCGTCAAAATTAGATAAAAGAGGGACTCCCATTATACTCACTCTTATTTTATTATTACTTACCAATTGCATTGTTATCGGCACAACTACGTTGGCAATAGCAACGTTTGATGCAAAGTTTGTAAGGAATACAGTAAACACTATTATTAACAATATTATTACAAAGTTAGGTAATGCTTCCAAGTTTTTTAATAGCATGCCTATTTTCCCATTTAAATCTGTGTAATCCTTCTTTGCAGCTTGTGACAATGCAAACCCACCACCTAATAATATAAAGTAATCTATTACTCTTTTACATTAAAAACAAAAAACATGTGCTCACAAAACGCAAAGACCTGTGGCAGTCAGTGCTACGAATATTATATTATGTTACTGACTGCCACGAGTTTTTACGTTTAGTACAGGAGTCACCTTAAGTTTTTTTTAAAATTAAATAACGCTTTCTAGAGAAGTGGCACAAAGTATATTTTTTTGTTATTATCATTAAGATGTTTTAAAAAGATAAGTAAATACATATACCTAAAAGGAACATGAATCCGTAGGGCAGACTTTCATCCAAACTAAACCAATCTAAAACCGATGGTATAGGCTCGTTCGGTAAATCATCTCCTGTTGAAATATTTCATAAATTATAAATACTTACACAGAGCAATGAATTAAATGAATATAATTAATTTTGATTAGAACAGACCTTTAGACGTAAATTTTTTGAAGAAATCCAAATTTGATGGCAACATCATCATTAAGAATATAAATAACATGGCTGCTGTAGAATCTAAAACACTAACCAGAAATTAATATTTATAAATATTACAATATGTAAAAGGGAGATTACCGCGGCATGCTATTAAAATTTGTTAAACATCAACATTATAACCCGGTCACATTATTTCTAGACCTGTCGTCGATGACGTCACGTCCGTCGCGTCGGACGTATCACTGATGCGCCCATGGCGAGCGCAGGGGTTGAAAGGAGAACGGGACGCGAGGTTCACATTCCAGTGAGGTCTCTAGATAATGTGACTGTGTTTATACAATTGTTTTGGTTGAGGTTTCGGCACATGTTACACTGGCCAGTCTGCTTGAGACCTAGAATAGCATGTTGCGTTGATATCCCGTTTACAAATAGGGGAGCGAGGGGCTTGTTGTAACAGTTTTCATTAAAACTAATATATCTTGAGATCTATTGATTAAATGTCTACTAAATAAATATGGATGGATGCTGTAACTCTTCCTGAACTAAATCAAGTAAAAATAATACCATAACTATTCTTCATTATTTTACAATAAATTATTTTCTGGAAGAAGTGCGGTGTTACAACTTACCTCGTGCTTGGGGCAAGTTGTAACATCTACAGGGGCAAGTAGTAACGCCAAAAAAAACCGACAATAATACCTCTAATCATTTATTATTTGCTTGTTTTTAACAAAATTTACATCTCTCTAAAGTAAGTATTGTATAATTCTTATCAAAAATCAACGTAAATACACTTTTTTAGTAATCAACACTTAAAACTTAAATAATTAGCAGTCTTATTTAGTTAATCACTACTTTTAATCATCATGGCACTTTGAAATCTTTATTTTTTGTTAACTTACCCTTCCCTACCCCTTTCCTTTGACTTTTTCTTTAATTTTGACATCTTTTTTTTTATTTCATCTTTTCCTCATACATTTAACATGTTACAACAAGCCCCCGAATTTTGTTACAACTAACCCCATGATATGATTTTTAACATTTATCAAGATAACTATTTAAAGAATTTAGCAATCATAAAAACTGTTACACATTATCAGAGATTAATCAATTTGAATGCAAATAAGACACAGAAAATTTGAAATTAGTCGATAATAATAACGCAAACCGAAATTGTACGACAGTACAATTTTATGTCACCTGGCAAAAATGAAGCGCATGCACACTTCCACCCATTGCGCCAGCCGGGCAGGACACTATCTATGGTAACATGATACGGCGTGGTTTATAGGTTAAATCTAGTCAAAGAAGTAGGTCAATTGCGTTTAAGATCCTAGTGAAAAGAGCCTGTTACTACTTACCCCTGTTACAACAAGCCCCTCGCTCCCCTACATAATATTTATAATAATGCAACTTGATAGTTTAATAGTTAAGTCACAGATTCTTTGTATAAAACTTACTTTACAACATAAAACTAACCTAATTAAACATGGGCTTTCAAAAATAAATACCATCAAAGTTTTTTTAATTTTGAATACTTACAATCGAGTATTATTTAACTTGTAGTGATCAGATATGAAGTCACCCCATCCATAAAACAGTTGAGGAGATCGACAAAAGAACATTATCATTACACCTACGAAAAGTATGATTACCATCTGAAAATTAGGGACAATGTTGAGAAAATAAGTATGCTTTAATCTAAAACCACCCCTTTTACATAAAAAGTACCAAGCGGAATTTCCAGAAATGTATTCTACAAAACCGTTATTACAACTAAAAATAACATGCTATTTTAATAAGCATGTCAATTCTCGTTTCTTAAAATCGTTAAAATTCGGTTAAGTTAATTTTACTTGTCAAATTCTCACACAAATCAATAGGTAAGACAATTTGACAACTAAAAGTTAACTTAACCGAATTTTTAACGATTTTAAGGAACGAGAATTGACATGAAGTTTAACCCTCGGTCCGTCGCGCGATTTTAGTTACGTCGTTAGTCGAGTGGGGTCTTTGAAAACCCCAGTGATTAATTGGCAGGTACTTAAAAAAGGGCATTGTAAGTACTTGACATTAGACTTTATTATGACTTACTAATTAATTTACAATAAAACAAATCGAATAAATCATAGTATTTTCGTGTATTGTCATATTAAACTTACAATCTTAAAGTACACATAATATAAATTTCTTTGTGAGATCACATTTATAAAAAATAAAAATAAAAATTAAACCTTACAAGTAGTTACTTATTATTATCACTTTTAACATCTTATGTAAATAACCAACTTTAAAACATAAAAGTCATATTAAAAAAACAAAATAACATATAAACTGTGGGTGTTTTATGTGTCCGTTAATTGATGTTTGTAAAAGTCCCCGCGACACAGGGCATGATCCCTAGTGCGGGAATTGTCTTTTTAAAAAAAAAAAAAACAAAAACAAACTTTTAGGGATCAAAATCAGTCTTCACTTATATCAAGAAATGTAAAGAGTAGCCTTAGTGGCCAGTGATAACAAACACGAGCAGTAGAATAAGTGCCAATGAGTTTGTCGACTACATCCACTCCCCCTTTTGTTTTGTTATAAAATGAGATAATTTCTCAAGTTTTCTCCTCAGGAGTGTTATCTACAACGCCATCGTAGTAACATTGTTGAAAGTAGCAATACTGCCTTGTCTTTTTAGGATATGACCGTAATATGCGACGATTTTGCGACTTACTCATTTTCACTGGTACACAATATAATAAACTGATCTAAATCAATAAAAAATACATTAATAATACACAATTACAAATAAAATTTAAGAAATAATACGTTTCATTTTACTTACGCCGATCGTCGCGTGGGGTCTTTCAACGCCCTGCACGTTCAAAACACCTTCGTATCTCGCAGGGCCTGCGCGCGAGCTGAAGTAAGCTGCGGTCCTCGCCAACAATGACTCGTTTTAGTAAGTTACATAAAACACTGGTTAGATACAATAGTTTTTAAAATGGCAAATATCCATGTTTGTAATGTTCGGGCTTTTAAAGACCCCACGCGACGGACTGAAGGTTAAAAATACTTTCTCCAAATAAAAAAAATGTTGTTTAACTTTATGAATTAATATATTTATTCATTCTAATTTTTTTTAAAGTCAAATGCTTTTTCTCATTGCTATCGTTCAATCAAATATTGAAGCAATGCAAAAGTTCACAAAAATCTATTAGTTGATCATCATTCTACCAAAGAGTGTTTTGCATTTTCGGGGGTCGCTCAAGTAATCTCAATGTGAATTATTATTATTTATTTAATTATAACATTGATTTTCTTACAACTTCCCAAAAAGTAATATTTCCTAAGCTTTCCCAGCTTTCATTTACAGCCTGTTTTGCTACTTCAACGCCTTCTTTTGAAATTTTTGATTTTTGTGCAGCTTTGCTGTTAGGTCTATAATTAAAAAAGCGAAATCAGTGTCCCTTGCAATCACTTTTATAAATTAAACTATTAACTTTACTGAAAAGGTGACCAACATCAAATATTTCCCTGGTTCAATTAAAACGTTTTGTTATTTTCTATTTTACTTGACTGTTATTGTACATTATAAATAAATATTTACCTATCAGTTTAGAATCAAAACGTTGTCGCTTTTTTGTTTGTGGGTCTTATGTTTTATACCAGCGATGTTATATATTACCTAATTATGATTTTCTTACAACCCAAAGTAAATGTTCACTTACCTTAAAAATCCTAAGTGGGTAATCATAAGGCATAAATAAAGAAATGTCTCCATTATTAACATGTAAGGAACCGCAAACATTGAAAAGTTCGGAAACGATAAATATTCGGGTGCATCTAGATACGCTCTGAAAATGTAATTTAAGTAATGTTGAATCACATATTCGTTGTTGTTTCTACCAGAATCATGAAATGAGTTTCGTTGTCACCTTAAGAAGTAAGAAAGCTCTCCTAAAAGTCAATTAATTTAAGCTGCTATTTAAACCAGAGACGTGAATGCTGACAAATTAGGCGAATACCAAACTAGCAAGATTTGACATTGATGTACTTTTTCCTATGAGCTTTAATCATCTTACGAGTATTTTATGAGGCCAAACGACAGACTTTTACAAAGAGACTCTTTGTCTTAGATAGTTTCACTAAAGTAGGAATCTTACAAATATATGAGCAAAGTGCACATTGGGCATTGAGACAAGATCAACATAAATAATATGCTTTACATACCTATGGAAAAGTTCCTTAAACACTAAATTAGTTGCTGTGCCGACAAGTGTACCAATGCCACCTATGAGAAAGAATAAAAATCGTAACTTATACATAAGTACTTTTCGTTGGATGGAGTACTGTAAGAACAATTTATTGTTAGTGGTGTGACAGAATTTAGTCTTCTAGCCTTCTAATGTAAGGCTAGTTAGTTGGTTTGATGATGAAATTTATGATTCCTCCCAAGTTTTTCCTTTTTTGCAGCGATAAAGTTTGCGTAGGTAATGATTCTGAATAACGTTATGATTGTAAAGAATAGAAGGCAAGTTGTTAGGAAAATTTATAAAAACAAACCTACCAATTGTTGCAGAAAACGAAGAAGCACAGAAGTAACATGTTGTTATAGAAGACGCTTTCATTTCGCCACTACTGTCCTGCTCAAATATAGTCAATAGGTTTTGCTAAAAGAAATAGTAGAATAAAATATGAATTTCTATTGTGATTTCTATAACGGCATATATAAATCTACCCCCTTACTCATAAACGCCTCATAAATTTAGTTACTGTTTAGCGAGATTTTTATTAGCAAAACCAACCTTATGCCAAACAAAACTGTAAGCATTTTAAGCTAATCAATTGACTAAAATTTAAGAGGCGTTTATGAGTAAGGGGGATATTGTTTAATTTAATTTATCGATGATTTTTATTAGACGTCATTTAATAAATCAGGTACTAACGTTTTCGAAAACCTTTAATAAAGCGAAATTGATTGGCACCATCATAGTTGTCGCAGCAGTATTCGTAATCCACATCGACACAAACATGGTTGTAAAACACATGGCAAATAATAACCTAGAATATTTAAAAGGTAATTAATAATTCTGTAAAGTAAATTCAAGAAGAATAACCTTGAGCAAAATAATATATGTTGAGCTAGTTCATATCGTGATTTTAAAAATGTGGTAGAAATAAAATTAATAATTGTGTATTAATAAACTGTACCTTAAATATCTATTTATACTTTTATGAGCTGTACATATTAATAATTAAACCATTAAAGTATGTGTTATTTTAATAGATGCATTCAAAAAACTTAAAATTAGTCGGTTTAGTGTTAAAAAAGGTTTAAGCTACTCTGCTTTGTAATAGAGCAATGCATTGTAATAGAGATCTGGATGTTTTTAGATCTCAAAACCTTCTCTTTTAGTCGCCATTAACAACAACCACAATTTATGATGAGATGTGGATAGTTAAGCATCTGACGTTTCTTACCACTTGGGCTGCTTAACCTGTCTTTATAAATAATAGAAACAAATAATAGGAAGGTATGGTCCATAGTTAATTCGTTACCGTCTAGTAAAGTGTTTTTTCTTGATTACAAAAAAAATGTTTTATGTGTAGAAATCTGTTTTGTAATGGTTACAGTTCTTTTGTAAATAAAGGAAGTAGTAGGTACCTATAATGAGAGTAACCGATGGATTTTATAACTAAAAGCGCTAATCTTTTATGAAGTCCAGACTGCTCAACAGCGAACGCAAGTGCCATACTTCCCAGAAACATAATTATTGTATCCTGAAAATAAGATTGTCTTATTTATAAAATAATGATTATGTAATAAAATACCTGAGATATAATTAATATTTTAAATATTTCGATAGCACAAAAATGTCCTTCATTGAACCTTTGGTGTTTACTAAACTTTAGTTTGTCGTTAACTACTTATACTCATAGTACCCGGCCGTAAATATTGCACATCGACTTTTGTAAAGAGACAATCGGTCAATTTCGGCTTCGCAGAGCGTAAATAAAGTAGGTACAGGTACCCGGCCGTTTATATCGACCTTTCCACAGGTCGATGTGCAATAGAAACCTACTTTATTTCTTCTTTTTCAATTCTTACTACAGATTAGAATTAGTTATTTACAAACAATTATAATATCTATATAGTTATACCAAATAGGAACTTGTATTTTCTGTTGAATCGAAATTTTATTCAAAAACATACGTCTTCGTTTTTACTTACTCTTTTACCCTTAATAGTAGTTAGCTAGATTTCGACTGCAAATGTATTTCATAAGCTTTGAAGTTATAACTTAAGAGAAAAGTCAACAAGTGCTTACATTCATATAACATTTGCAAGTTTTCATAGTATTCATGATATCCGTCAGTGGAAATATAATAATGGGAAGGAAAGACGTAACTTGTAGCGGTATGCACTCAGTCACCCAATATATTGCCATCACGATAAGTGTATATGCACACCATTGATACTTCTAGAAAGGTATAAGATTATCTAGAACTCATTTGCACCAAACTAATCTATATTACTACTGAAATGTAGGCTAATGTTATCTCCAGGTCGTAGGCTACACAAAAACACTTCTTAGCGTTTAAGTTCATGAATATTATTATGAAATGTACATAAGGTTAACTGCAGTTATGAAATTACTAAGGTTGATACTTACGATGGTTAAGGTAGAGTTTCTGTCTCATTTATTTAAGTAGCATTGATTATATTGATGTTTCCTATCGTAATATTATGGTATCGTAATATAACCATTTTACTGAATGGACATTTTGCCAAATTTAACAATTAATTTATTTATGTGAAAAGGAAAAAGCTATTTAAACTAAACTGCTATCCTTTGATAATAATGTGACTTGCTTGATTGCAATAAACAAGGGTTCCTTATAAAATGTCCACATTATACCTGGCTATTTCACAACTTACCAGTCTAACACAGTACGGTTACTACGGCACCTATGAGAATAGTTAGATAAATATTATAGCTACCTCAGGTGGAAATGGTGCTAGTATAGGAATGCATATGATAGGAATCAATAAGCACACTATTCCTCGCCAATATGTACAAAGAAACAGCTTCAGTTTCTCTCTCGATGGAACAGGTAAATCATCTTCACTGAAAATTGAAGTACTCTTTTAAAAGTTTGTCTTTCGTACTAGCAAGAATTTTGTGTTTAGAAGGCTTTAATTGTACACAATTGTGGGCCAATTTTATCTACAAACAGATTGCTTGGTCCCGATGTCATATCATTATGGTAAGAGCCAAATATTAGTATTACGTTACTAAGTACTAAATTAGCTGTTGTATGATTCGACTGCTTAGCTAATTTTTTTTCAAGAACAAAAAAATGCGTGCATAAACTAATCGAAATTAAAGGTTTTTCTCTTAGTAGACACTCCAATGTATTCTTAGAATAGATTCCCTAAACAGATTACTGTCTAGGTGTCTTACCTGTTAGCTGAAATCGGCGATTGAGTAGATACTTTATCTTCAGTCGTTTCCGTTTCCATGATCATTATAAAGAATAATGAGCTTAACAAATTATTTCTTATTTATTACCATAAATGACAACGTTGTAACAATAATCTAGATGGTCACATAATATCGTCTATTTTTCCCTACCTATTTAAAACATCATTGCAAAAGGTAGTTAATATAATATTTAGATAGATAACAATATTATTATGTTGTAATTAAATTTTCAAACTTTATTAATTAACTAAATCTAAAAGAATACTGAAGATAAAGTTTATAAATAGTAACCAATTCAGCTATAAGCTTAAATTTCAGAAGTTAAGTCCGATATAAGCACTGTACCAATTACTCTGACCAGGCAGCGTCTTGAAGAAGACAAAGTTTCTCTAAATATAAAAATAATACTTTGAAGTTATTCTAAGTTAGATGATAGACGAATGAAGTAGTGATTGTAAATCGAATAATAAAAGTATTTAGACAAATGGCAGTGTTTATTTAAGGAATCATAACAATTAAAAATTTTATAACTCGTTTCACGTGCCCACTTATAGTACTTTCACAAAGACACTTCTTAATTGTATCTATAATTCGCTAAGTACGATAGTAACTATTTGGTACGAAGCACGTGAGTTAACATTGTCACTTATCACTTCTCGATATGCTTTAAAGGTACACGGGGTGGGAAACCCAACTTTTTGGATCAAACGGGTGTTGTTCTGCGATAAAGATCGGTGCCTACACCACGGTCATGACGAGGCGGCTGCGGCTGTTCCTCACCGCCGCGCACGCCGGCACCAAACGTTACCATTTCTTCTTCACGTGACGGTGGCGGTTCTACGGCTGATGTGTCCAAGAACCTACCACTCGCAACCGAAGCTTGTGACTGAAATATTGACGCACTTCTCAGACCACTCAACGTGTTTGCACTCTGAGGCACTTCTTTGAATTCTTCAAAGTAATTGTCGCACGCAGTCGGCCGTGGCGCCGCCGGAAAACCGTACAGCGTTGACGACGACAAATCTTTCAATGATGCAGAACTTAAATTTATTCTTCTATTTTTATTGTGTATGGAGCAATGTGGCATTTCATCGCCGTCGAAAACGAATCGTCTTCGTTCGCGTGGCGTAGCTGCCGATGAACCCGACGGAGGATACGTATCTCTTTTCATCATTCTTCTTTCTAGTAATGTTGAGTCTCGTTCTCTGAACTCCGAGAAAGCGTATTCACGATCCCATGCTCTACAATCGGCTTTAGCTTTTTCTGTTAGCTCTGTTATCCAGTCTTTTTGGTACCATTGAAGAAATAAAAATATGGCAGAAGTGCCTGCTAATTCGACGGCAACAAACCCGCTTATGTATAATCCAAACGAGTAGCCGTAACTATATGACATTCTAGGTGTATCAAAAAGTGTCATGTATCGTAACTTGTGACCTAACTGAGATTTAAATACGGATATGTACATGACGATCCCCGTCAGCATTATCAAACCTGAAAGAAAGAAACAAATTTTATTAAATATCTGGTTTTTTTACTGAGGCCCTAACACCAACTGGGCAAACCTAAGGCCACCACGTAAGTCGCTATACCTGGTTGTTTTTTTTTATCCTTAAAAAAATTTATAATTTCCGTGTGACGCAAATACTTAAAGTCACATTATTTTATCCAATATTTTTCGTTAGTAGGTCTTGAACACAGCTATATGAGACAAAGCACCGTTTGTGACATAGAAAACAGAAGTACAATCTCAGAGCAGATTAACTTTTCAGTTTTAATTTTTTCCACTTTAAGACAAAGCCTATACCTGTCATCAATACATCTCGACTTTTACTTTTTATAAGCTACAATGATCCCCAAAACATTCAAAATTACTCTTCTATTTTTGGTTAGGTAAAAATTAATTATGAATTATAAGTTTTGAATAATTAATGAACAATAATTACCAGATATAATAAAAAGTACACCGGCGATAAATGTGCAGAGTCTTCGTCCTTTAACACAGTGTCCGAGGACACAGCATAATGCTCCAACTGCTTGAGTAAATACTGCTAGTAACAATGGCGCCGCTGATCGAGTCACTACATCTGAAATGATAGAAGAACGTCTTAACACCCTCAATAATTAATAAATAAATAAATTAATATTCCTCACACAACGCCATCTAGTCCCAAACTAAGCAGAGCTTGTACTATGGGTACTAAACAAAGGATATGCATACATAAATATATTTTTTTGTAAATACAAACACTAAGGCCAAAACAGATAACCTACTTTATTAGTAAAATTAAACATTTCATTGTATCATATAAAAACATAATATAATATGAAAACCTTTGTACTGCGTTAAATTCCTATTATAGTCGCCTGAAGTTGACATAAAGATGTTCTCTGTATTAAAATAATACACTGAAAGCCACAATTACTTTGTAGCATATTTCTATTTGGAGATACGTAGGTATAGAGTAAAGCAATTAATAGAAACATTGTTATTATTAATATTTCACGAGGAAAAAATTTGTTTCTATTACTTACTTTTTCTTGTCTGGGGGATTTTATTAAGATATAATAAAGAGGCATGTAATATGTTATAGGCAATGTGTATAATAAAATAATAATTGTACAGAATGCCTCGTCATTTGATGCCTAGAACGTTCAGGCAATGTGTATTCGAATAATTTCATACTTTGTCTAGGTATTGTATTAAATGCCCGAAGCGCATCAGGCAATGTGTATAATGACTCCCACGTTAAGAATAAGTAACTGCTTTTAATATACTTACTTACAGGAAGTTTATTATAAACACTACAACTTTAAAATTACGAATTGGGGCGACATGTTCACAAAGTGACCAATCCCTTTTTCGGCTAATAAAGATTAAAAATAAAACTTTAAAATTATAGTTGTATTTTAAAAGTACATTGCCACTTGTCATAATTATGATTCTAGCTCTGAATCATATTACACTAAATTGTACAATTTGATTATCTATCTAACTAAATCATAGAGAAGATAAATAGATTACGTACATTACCTATGCTTCGACCGGTATTCTACATTGCCTACTTATTGTATGGAATGCCTGCATTATACACATTGCCTGTAACATAATATACGTATCTTCTGCTACATGAAATGTCACCTTTGTATTACTATTTTATATGTTTACCACACAGAAACTGTACTAAGCTGATGGTTTGATAGCGTAATGGCCACCGAGCTTTGATAATTAATCCATTCTATTTTGCTAAAATATTGTTACATTATTTCCATGTTAGACATCATCATCATTATATCATCACCATATCACATCATATCAGCCTATAGACGCCCAATGCTGGACATAGGCCTCCTTCAAACGTTTCCACCCTAGGTTAGAGGTGTCTTTAATGCAATTTACATCGATTAGATATTGTCCGAACCTATTTTACAAAGATAAGAATCACAATGACTAAATTCATCAGTTTAATTTTTGTCAGTACCTGTTTTGATAAAAATAAAACTAAATTCAAACGAAATGTAAACAAAAACACAACTTACAGGGTATAGCATTTGTAGAGTCGCTCGGATCCGGTGCGTATTGTGACAGTGGAAAATAGGGTATATCGACACATCGGAACACTGTGCTGCCAGCTGGAAACACATAAACGATAAAATTATTTTTTTGAACTAGTTTTGCATTTTATTTAGGTTTGTTTTAAGCACAGTATTGTTTCCTAAAAACAGACAACTCTATAATAGATCGTAGTGCCTTATGTTGTAGGTTACACATTATACAATTAATGAACCCAAATGTCATCCAAACTCGAGACTTGGATAACACAGAAATATTTTTTTTTGCATGGGCTTCTAACCTGGGTACTAAGCTACGGAAGCCGCCAAGACAGTTAAATTACGGAGAAATGCTAATTAAAATATTTTGTATTTGCACAAGTATTTTTTCCAGAGAAGGAAAGAAACTTGGTTTTTTACTACTTCACCGGCCTTGGACTTGTTGTTAAAGGGTTTTGAACAAGTTTTTCTTCCTTTGTTTCCTCAAAGATAACTGATCTGCGAACTTTTCCTTAATCGACTTTTACGACACCCTTCATACTCTAACACCATAAAAAAATCCTACCTACTCCCTTTTTTTAGTCTAGAACAATCAGTTTAAAACGCTCAGTCACATAGTAGAATTTCCACAAACAACGTAAACTGACAATAACCATTACATAAATCATACAAAAATTTTGTTCCATATGTAACAAAAATGTATGAAATTCGAGCGCGTAACTTAAACTTTAGTACAGTTAGAAATTGGCAAATCGACAATTTTTACGTAGCTAGGATATCTGTGGTAGCTAGTAACAATATCTCGCATTTTTGCTATGGCGGGCGTTAAAGAACAAAAACACCATTTGTATGGCATAAAATCTGTCAATCGATAGCAGCGAAACAGTAGACTAAATTTACCATTATCATTGTAACGAAATATGTAGATTCCTGCATTGTATTGCAGCATTCAAGAAAAATAGAAGAAACATTTTTTTTTGGGTCTTGAATTACGTACATTTTATAATTATTATCTCAGTAAAAAAGGCGTCTAAAAAGATCACAATTAAGCAAATCGCGTGGATATACGGAAAGTATTAAAATCAAACAAAAAAAAATACATTTATATTTTTTTTTATATATCAAAATGTATGTTCCATTTATATTTTCAGTAAGTATATCAAGCACTGATAATAATCTGTATGAGTTTTAAATTATGTAAAACTCTTAATTACGAGTACCATAAACTTCATTTAATAACAATAAAATACAAATAATTGTAACGTACCTATGCAAAGTCCGCAAAAATCCCGTTCTATTTAATGAAGGAAATGGACAAGTCATAAATGGTGGGACAGTAACGGACGCATCAGTGGACTCTCTGTAAATGGGACGAAAGTGGGCCGGCCTCGGACGGTGGGACAATGCATTTCCCGAGCGCCGCGTGACGGAAACGGAACGCATTGTAGGACTGGGACACACGCGGAAGTTTCGTACGCCATTGTACTAAAAACTAGGTACATATTGTGTGGTTCTAAGTAACGTGTTCGTTTGAAAAAGATTTTTAAAGTAAGTTAATGCTACTCTCTTGGAACTAGGACTTGTGTTACTTTGACTAATGTTTCTTTGAGTTTGTTGTTTGATTGTTGTTATATAGAGTTCTATTAATTAATTTACTTTGATATTATGTAACTTATACTGTTGTCTTTTTATGGTGTTGGAGTAAATATACAGGGTGTCGTAAAAGCCGCATAAGAAAAAGGTTGCCTTATGTATTATTACTACAAAGCTCAGAAATGAAAATATGACTTAAAATCCTATCCTAATTTATTCAACCATATTCAGTTTCCCCTTGTCACTAAAGGAGGTTTTGAAAACAAACAGCTGTCATTTTCTTTTTTCTGTTTTAAGAAGACAACTCCTGCACTAGAGATCATGCCCTGTGGCGTGGGGACTTTTACAAACATCAATTTAACGGACACAAAGAATACCCAGACTCAGGATAATAATCATTTGTGGATCTCACAAATAAATGTCCTGCGTGGGGATCGAACCCACGACCTCGTGCACGGCAGCCACTTGCGCTACTGCCGCGCCATCGAGGTTGTGTTGATATGACACAGAATGGCGAAGCTGTTTATTACGGTTTAGTTCATTAATCGAAGTAATGTTTACCAAAATCAGTGGTTGCCAGTAGCTTTTGTGTTGTGTTGTAATAGGAAAGCGACCTGATAAGCCGTCATGCTATTTATAGAGTTTTATTCTGTATAATACTGATGATAATACTTAAAAAGGTAGGAATTTTGTGGTGTAAAATAAGAAATAGCCAATTAACCATACAAATATCGCCACTTTCAGCGTGATAGTCATAAACGCAAACCACTATAAAACTAGTCAACAGATATTTAAGAAAACCTACTACTAAAACCTACTAGTACTTTCATCATAACAGCTCATTAATGTCTCACTGTAGGGACGGGCCTCCTCCTGTGACGGAGGGGTACTTGGCCTACTAATACCAAGCTGGTCAGACGGATTGGTATAGGGTTTAATTTCAAGTTTACCTTCTTTTTATTTAATTAAGATGATATTCAAGATTAGTCCCATAGTCGGTTTTTACGACACCCATGGGATGAGATGGGGTAGTGATATATTGTATTCTTACTCCGTCATCTCACGGAGACATATTGTATTCTTACTCTGTCACCTCACGGAAACTAGTACTTTACCAATAAATAATGATGTATAATAAAGCTTATACTTACGATCTGTATGACATAGCCTCCATAATCCAGACACTGTTTGCTTAGCAACTAAGTCGTGTTTCCCTGTACCGTTGAAGGATGGGTTCAGCATATTTTCTTCTGTGTGAAGCCAGTTATTCGTAGATACGGCCACTAGGACTGCCACTACAGCTGTTCCGGCTGATAGTGGGGTCAACAGCCACAGACAGGCTACCGACGAATCTATCTGGGCCACTAGAGTAGGTGATGGGGGTGTCGGTCTGAAAAACATCAATAATTTCTTTCTTAATTATGAAAATACAAGGAAATTATCTTGTTAAAATTTTAAACACAATGACCTTTCTCTAACTTTGTTTTTCCACAACTTAACTATATTTGTAGATTTTTTTTTATTACCTTACACACGAATCTTAATCTTTCCTTTTTTTAAAATTTTCTATTATTTTCTTCTTTATTAGATGAAGTTTCATAATTCAATTGCACTCGTATACAATATTATATTGTGTTTGATGTTTGCTATCAAAGAACTAAACTAAACTCAGTCATTTAATAAGAATTAAAAAAAATGCTAAAGGTAAGTTCTCATATTTTCCTGCTGGACATAGGCCTCTCTTAAGATAAAAGTCTCAGAGTCTCGTTAAAATTGGTTTAGCAATATTGGCTCCAAACTATGGAATTGTTAAGTTATCGAAGTAAACGACGGCGACGCATCATAAATCAGTATCAACGCTCTGGTTTTAAAGTAGGAATTTTTTAGGTGTTTAAACTCCCTGAGCCACCAAAATTTACTCCAACTCAAGATGTTATTACCTGGGCGGTCGGCGGCTGGCGATGGCGCCGCTGAGCGTGGGTGCGGGCTGCGCGCGCACTCCGCGCGGCAGCGACGCGTGTACGCACTGCGCACCGCCGCCCCACATTACCTCCTTCCTCTTCACTGAAAAGATAGAAAGAAATAGTTTAATAGAAATAGTCAATTTTTTAAAAAGGTTTCCTAGTATTGGATTCTAAAAACGTGTGAGCTAGAATCATTCAAACAAAATCAAAGAAACGTTTTATGGAGACACAAGACTACGGAGGGTAGAAACGTTTGGAGGAGGCCTATATCCAGTAGTGGACGTCCATAGGCTAAAATGGAATATATAAAAAATAACAAAATCAGTAAAGGTTTCTTGGCCTTCAGTGTGTTTATCGTGGGAAAGATAAACATTTACCTATTTAGCACATTTTTATGCTCTTTGATTTTTTTTTTCGTGTGTTATTGTAGTAAGAATACATGATTTCGCTACCCTCATCTTATTCTGTCACAATAATTATTTAAAACTTGCTAGTAAGTTTTTTGAACATTATGAACGATGAAAATACAATTTTTCGAAGATAATGGTGTAACAAAGAGCCCTCTACAGGACCTCTGATTGCCACTGATTAATTCAACTTGTTAGGACTCCACTCATAAGGATATCGGCGGATATTATCGAATCGAAATAGATTTAATAGAAAAATATATATTAACAAGTTTGCAGAGCTTCTCCCATACACGATAAGATAAAAATAGATTATAATAAGGGCTGGTAAATTTCTTCCCCTTTTGTTTTCTAAAAATATACCAGTGGCTTTTATCAGTGCTACATATTGATATTCAATAGACGTTCTTAAAGATTTTTTGTACTTACGTCAGCTCAATTCCTTCGTGATCCAACCCTAACCCACAATATAATGTTAAGGACATCTATAATAAAATTCAATTATATCCCCTCTGTCCGAACTTATGTAACAATTTGGAACGTTTTCTCTTATTACAACGTTTTACTGTTATGATTTTGGTCTAATTCATTTTTTTCGTTTTGTTGGCAGTTGAAAATAGTCTTGTCCTTTTAAAATAAACAGTTTTTTTTTTTTTTATTTGGGCATTATATTATATTTGAGGAAAATTGTACAAAATATAAACAGTAAATAAACTGTATTAATTGTGTATACATATAATGTTTTTTTTTCAATATCTGTATAGACTGAAAGTTCAGTATCAAATTCTTGAATTTTCTTTAATTATTTTTGTACCAAAAGAACATAGAATAGGGGCGATAAGGTTATATTTTGAAATAAAATACCTACTCAATTCAAAGGTAATAAGGATTTTAAGGTTAACCAACGGAATAATCAATTAACTCTGAAATATTTAACGTAACTTAATGAAGTTAAAAACTTGTTTATTTTTTATTTCAGGACGAGTAGTTTGTCTCTAATGACAGTTACTACTTTACACGGGCTGTGGTGGGGCGGATGGCCCTCAACCAAACAGTTAAATACTTTTGTTTATTTTCTGTATGTACCTTTCAATAATCACTTATTTGAACTAACAAATTTAAATTATAATCAATATAATATAGTTGTAAAATCAAAGACATTTTATTATCATATTAACTGGTTGTGCTCTGCGGTTATATCAGTGGCAATACAGAGTGGAAACCTAGTTTAATATTGATTACATTAACTCTATAATTTTATGATGCTTCTCTTCATTTTTCATCGATGCTTTCATTGGTATCATAATCATCAACATCGTCATATTAGCCTATGGACGACCACTGGTTGGACATAGGCCTCCTCCAAACGTTTCAATGGTATAACTTTTATTAATGACATAAAAATAAAGCAACTCCACCCAGATCAGCGTTTATTATCATTTAAAAAAACTCTTCCTAATTCAATTATTAAGATATCTAATACTATCATTGCAATAAAAATAATAATCACCACAATCTATAGTCCAAAATACTGTTACTACTACTAACAAAGCAGTATAACTTAATTTCTACACTTTCATTGTGTAAGAGCATCACGTAGAAACTAATTCAAAGTGCTCTCTCAAGTTTTCACAGTGTAGTTAGCGTTTTGCGAGTTGACGCAGATGTCGCGACGGGCGGTAGGCGCCTGCAATTTATTTAATGTTGCCCCTTCTACATTTTACGACGTTTTTTTTTACCCAATGATGATGATACCGTCTATCTTATTGAGCTGTATACATTACTTCTAAGAGGAGATCTTTTATTAAGTGACTGGTGCTTTACAAGTTTCATGGAATGTTTTAATATGAATTCTTTTACAACTGACAAGGACTTTTCTTGAACTCTGAGATAAAGAATCTGCTCCACATTTTATACGTATATTGTATAAGAAATATAATATTATGTACACAATAAAAGACAATGTACACATAAGTATGTAAGACCCACAACTGCTATTCCAGTAAGTAATAGCACTTGGTGAGTTCAGAAAAAAATATGAAGAGTTGTCAAAACAAAATCAAACGAATATAAATTAGTAGAAAATATGACTTAGGGAACATGGAAAACTTAAATTCGAATATGAAAGTATATAATAGGTTACCTATGAAATTTCTGTTTTTTTTCGCCGCAGTCTTTAGTCTCTATTATCTTTTAAAACATAGATTGCTTGTATCATTTTTGTAATTTAGTAAATACAGGAAATTACTAACAAAAGATAATTAAGAAAAATAATTATTATTTGTATAAGTAATAAGTCTGTTAATATGGGTCCAAGTTAAACCAGCGGATTTTACCGTTTAAACAAATGTAACTTCTTCCCTTATATTTTTTTTCTTATAATTTAAAAGCTAAAAGTTAGCTAAGATGTGCGATATTATTTATACCAAATATCATTTTATGAAGTTTAATAATTATTGAAAAACCTAAGAAAACGTTAGTGTGAAAAATCTCATTTTAATATCAAGTAAATTACTTTTAAATTATTTCATTCTCCGACACTCACCAGATCGTGTTTAAATTTCTGCTATTATCTCTAGTCATAACGTTTCAAGAAATAAGTTCAAGAGAAATAAATAAAACTCACTATATGGTTTCCTATGACATCGATGCTATATATACCTTTATCTTTTTCTTACATGTTAATACCAAACGCATTTCAGATAAAACGTTTCTCTTCCCATTGTAATATTTAATCCGAGATTATGTTGGCTCTCACTAATGGGAGATTGATCGAGCATACCCGCCCCATCAGGTAATTGGGGCGTTTTAGTTCACAGACATCTTCCTTTTTGCACATTATAGGTAATGAAATGAAAATAATATGTTGATAATCTTATAATAAAGGTTTTCGATTAATTATATTAATGAGAAGATGTCCTTTGTTAGGTCTCCTGTAAACGTGGAATTCTATTTTTATCTTCAACCAATTTTTGGTAATGAATTACTTGTTTCCCGTCCCGAAACCGATGGATGAAGGAGGCACAGGACCTCACAAGGTGGCAATATTTGCAAGAGGTCTATGTATACCCGAAAACGAAATGGCTTTATCAGTTTTGACAAAAAATTCTATCATAATTCAAATTCATTAAGATCGTTATTTAATGTTTATGCGTGAGCTTGACGTCATTGGGTAGACCGTAATAAAACTATGCTTAGATTAAAAGTGCAATCTATTTTAAACTTTCACTTCAAAGCAATAAATAATAATATCTACTAACACAATACAAATGTCACTATATTAAACTGTAGAGTTTGTATGTGAAAAACCATGAAAAACCATTAAATAATTTAAAACTAAAGTCAACTTGTTACTTGTGACATTACAAGCTTGTTATTTCAGAAAAACTGAAAATGTAGAATTTAAATATTGGCTGGTAAGCCACCCAATTGTTGGCACCTTAAGAGTGGACTTCGTGTCAGACTAAAATATAAAATAACATAAAATGATAAAATACTTTAATCTTTGCTTATAATTAACCATTATTATGTGATTGAATAGTATTAAATAAATATTATTGGCACTAATGCCAATAAAAGGATTCTGATAAATTTATTGTTGCTATGTTGACAAATGAAATAAATAAAATATGATAAAAATATTAAATAAATAATATTTGAACTTGAATAATCATACTGAACTTGGGTTATCTATAGTGTTTTGTATCATTTTACTCACTTTTAACTCTTATAATTGCAGGACTTCTAACAATAAGGTGGTTTACCCTAATTTGTTTTATATTATAAAATTACGAAAACTTTAAATTGAAATATGCACCAATGACGTCATGCAAGAAATGATAGGGATGGACATAGAAGAAAAAAAGAGAGAAATTCATTAGAATAAAACGTTTTACCAAAATTATACTCTAGTAACAGTCAATAACGTTGACTTTACTATTTGTTTTTATAAATATCTAACGACTATTTAAATACAAAAGAACTGATATGTCATAGTAGCGTCATGATTTAGCTGATATTTTGTTGTGCGATATTGAACCTAATAGTTTTATGACATGCAACTAACATTAACTCTAGAGGTGATAAAGCCATTTAGTTTTCGACTATACAACAGTGGACGTTAATTGGCTGATAATGATGATCACTTGTACTAAAACCATACTCTTAAAAGCGAACAACACTGACTGTTAAGCTTGTATTATCTCTGTGAGAAAAGTATATAACTTAGTATTGCGTAATATTACAAGGTCAAGTTATCCAACGTTATTGCAGTAGAGAGTTAATTAGTTGTTAGATATTATAACCGTACTAATATTATACTGCATAATAAACTACTTGCAAATTTTCCACTCATACATTTTAATAATTTTCATACATTACAGGAAAGTATGTTTACTTTTTTTTTATTCCAAAAATATTTGTTTTTATTTATTCTAGAAAAATTAATAAATTAAGAAGAGTTCACGGATGACAAAATACAATTAATGTTTTAAGATTGTTCTCAGGTATTAAAATACCAGAACGGTTAAAAATTACAGTTAAGTATGACGATGACGATTAACCCTTAAATTGATTTGGTCCGTTTTAAAGGACACAGTGTTTAAACGCATAAGATGATAGTATTACGTGATCCCACCTCACGAGCGAGTCATATTATGTTTTGCAGACTATATCTTCTGCACTCACGCATTTAGTGCGTGCAAAAAAGCTAAATAGTGATTTATTTCACCTATTTGAAAAAGTGCAACAAGCGGGTGGCGTTACACTTCAGATAAATGTTTATGAAAAGGTGATATTTTCCTTTAAATTGTGCATTTTTTTGTTGTATATAATTGAAATACAGTATAACGTATTAGATGACATAATTTATTTCAACAATATTACTATTTTTTATTTCTAATTTCGTCAATTAAAAGTATGTCATTTAAAACGGACCTTGCCAATTTGCTCTATGAACTAGTGTGTTTTTTGTTTGTCCCATGCAACGGACCTTGCCAATTAGACCTTAATATGTTTTTCTATTAAAGGACCTCGATGGCGTGGCGGTAGCGCAAGCTACTGCGGTGCCGTGGGTTCGAATCCCACGCAGGTCTATTATTTGTGCAATCCACTACAGAATGTCCTTAAACCACGTTTAAATACAGCTTCAATAGACGATTACATTAGAAAACCCTAAATTTATTCGGGTTTCTCTACTATATTATACATGTATTATACATATAAACCATCCTCTTAAATCACTCTATTTATTTAAAAAAAACCACCGCCACATTAACCGCGCAATCCGGAGCACTATGTCGGTCACTTTGGTTCTCCTGCTGATCTCCTCATTTCTGATTCGATCACGCAGAAAAACTCCCAACATGGCTCTCTGCATTACCCTTTGAGTGACCGTAAGCCTTCCGAGAAGGCCCATAGTAAGCGACCACGTCTCTGTTCCATACGGCATCACTGGCAACACGCACTGGTCGAAGAGCTTTGTCTTCAGACACTGAGGCAATGTAGACGAGAAGATACGTTTTAGCTTTTCGAACGATGCCCAACCGAGTTGGATTCGATGAATGATCTCCTTCTCAAAATTGGATTTACCTAGCAGTTAAATATATTTTTGTCGACAACTTCGAGTTTAGAGCCTCCAATCGTGATTGCAGTAGGTGCAACATGGACGTTTGCCATGATCTTGGTCTTGTCCAAATTCATTTTAAGACCTGCTTGTTGAGAGACTACTGAGGCCATCGAGCATTGTGTTGAGGTTCTCCGTGGTCTCAGCTATAACCACGATATCGTCGGCAAATCGAAGGTGCGTGATATTCTCGCTATTTATGTTGATGCCGAGTCCGTCAGTGCGGCGGTAAACAGTTTTGGGGATATGACATCACCCTGTCTTACTCGTCGCTGCAACTGGATAGGGCTTGTTGATTTACCCTGAAGTTTTCGTATAAGCACCACAGCACTTCTTTAAATCGTTGGTCAACTTGGTACCGTTGAAGAGACTGTAACACTGCCCATGTCTCGATCGAATATAATAAAAATAAATTTATTTTAATTTTTTATTAACCAAAACGGTTAGAAGTTGGTTTTATGTTTTACCAAAACTGACAAAAGTTGGTTTTATGTTTTGTTTTTAACATTTGATGTATGATTTTATACATTTCTTAACTGAAAATTGATCTCATTGTTATTTCGTGTTTATTTTATATCAAGTAACGTTGATTCAGAAGTGTGCTTTTAGTTTTTTTAGAAAATAATTCTTTGCTTTGTTCTGGCAATGTCCGTTTAATGTGACATATATGAGGTTACCACTCAGAAGCAGGAAATGGGCAATGTCCGTTTTAAGTGACATACGAAAAAATATATATAAATACATATTTTTTCAAAAAAAATGAAATATTCTTCTTTTCTATCCCTATTACCACCCAAAACGTAAACTCAAATGTAAATAAATCTAAAGGATCAGTATGTGTCAATTTAAGGGTTAAGTCTTTTTTAAGATTTCTTTATAGTGTAGGAGAAAAGAAACTTATAAAGAAAGAACCTTAAGAATATGCCATTAAAAGAAGATTGAAATTATAAACCTTTTTTTACCAAGACTCGACAATATTTCTATATCGAACACGATGCAAAGCGCAAATACAGACCCGAAATGAAGACAGACATGGCACTCCGACCTTTAACTTCTTAGCCCTATTTACAAAGTGTTATTATTGTTCATCTCGTTAACACAATTCTAACGGAAAGGTAAGATATCCTCCAGGGTAGGTAATAGCCACAAAGATTAACTTCCTGATAACTTTTGGCTAAGATAAACTTGGCTTATTTATATTAAATTATTCCCAAAGTTTTAAGGTAAAATGAATATTTTCGGAGGGGTTAATTGATTGGTATTAAAATTTCTAAACTCTTTATTTATATTTCTTTATAAATAGAGACTTGTTTCAAGTTTGTTGTTTTTCGAAGTGATCCTTTAAAATAAACAACTATTAAGAAACAAACAAATTTAAACATAAACTAAAAATTTTAGGCAAACAAAATATATTTTTTTTACTTTTAGGCTAAGAAAACACAGAATATCAATGTACTAACAATATACAAATCTATGAAATATGATTTAGTAATTATAATTCAGAGAGAACCTTAACAGATTTGGTGAGGCAAAAAAAAAACTTTTTGTATCAATCATATCAATTTGATTAAAATTGTTCGGTTTCTAACAGCATCGTGCATGAGCCAATTTTCGTAAATGTTAAACAGCGGAGTAACGCCCTATTAGTATGTTTTTATATCTATCTAATGTTTTATCTAGTGAAACTACAGCCTTGAGGCTTAACGACTTGCGTCTGAAGGAAACGAACGCAATGGAGAGGCACTGCGAGCTTTGTAAAGTAACTAGTTTTTCTGTATCTTAATAGTTAGACAAACATTAAGCAAAATATCAGTCAAAAAAAATTTATTTTGTCGACCTTCGTGGCGTATTGGTTATATAACATGACTGCTACGCAGAGGTCTCGCGTTCGATTCCCGCTCAATGTAAATCTTTGTGTGCATGAACATGATAGTTTGCATTGGTCTATAATATGTATCTATTTACAAAAAAAGTATTTAAGTATGTTTATCCCTTGCCTAGTACCCATAGTACAGTCAGCTGCAAAGATATCTAACCCCTTTAGCGCACTGTTATATTCATAAAGTGGGTTAGATTTCTGTGCAGCTGACCGTACAAGCTCTGCTTAGTTCAATACTGGATGACGTTGTGTGATTGTGTGAGGGCTATTTATTTATTTATTATTATTTTTTGTCGCCTAAAATAATCAAAAATCAATTTAATAAATAATTTAATATAAAACATTGCTGACTAGAATATACCGAGTTTATTGATAAAGCCTATCAAAAATAACACGTAAAACAAACAATGTTTTCCTAAAACACTCAACTTCAACCCAGTATCTGACAACCCGCAAGTACACAAACAAATACCTCTTGCATGCGTTACTTCTTTGATCGGTCACTCGTATAGCCACTTGTGACGCAAGGATAAGTACCCACTTTGACCGATTCTACTATTTTATTTGCAGAATACTTTGTTGGTTGTCTGCGCTTTGATGAATACGTGTTGCGTTTGCTTGCCAAATGTAAACGGGTTGTTTAACTTTTTTTCATATGTTTATGTTTTTGAGACGCTTTTGGTCGTGTTAATATTTTCATGGTATAACCGTTTTTACGGTTTTGTTTTAGGTGAGTAAAAATAACGACTTTTGATATTTGTAGAATGGTTTGTAATACTTAAAAGATATAGTCTTCCAAGCAGTATAGGTACCTACGAATTTGACAAAAAATATCATTTTCTCTTTCTCTTTTCTTTGGGGAGGGAGAGCCACAAAAAAAATTGAGGCTTGGTAAATTACACAAATAATTGCCTTAGATTCGTATCCACAACCTCACGCACAATGCCCAGTTGCCACTGTAGGTAATATTTTAGGAAGGCATTACAGATCATTACTATTCCATTAAACAATTACCAGTATGACGAAACAAATGACCTAAAATAATATATTCCAAATACTTATTATCTCAAAATCCATAAAGCTTCTTGTTTCTAATTTATTTTCTCTACTTATAATATTTTTAGAATCAAAACAAAAAGTCAATTTGATTTACCTTTATTGAACTTTGATATTATTATTCTCTTGATTACTTTATTGATCTTGAAAGTTATAGCTCAAAAAATATTCTGTAGGGAGTGTAGTGAGTTCTTGTACCAAAAACTTTTGATATCATAACAGTCCATTAATGTCCCACTGCAGGGACGGGCCTCCTCCCATGACGGAGGGATACTTGGCCTACTAATACCACGCTGCCCAGACGGATTGGTATAGGGTTTAATTTCAAGTTTTCCTTCTTTTTATTTCGTAAAGATAATATTATTCACGGAGAGTCCCTTAGTCGGTTTATACGACACCCATGGGATGAGATGGGGTGGTGACATATCGTTTTCTTGCTCCGGCACCACACGGAGAGCATATAACTTAGCGAACTTATAATAATATTAGGATTAGAGTAAGATGATTAAATATAGTAACTGTTTTATGGACGATAAATACGCTGTCCTAAGCAAACGAGATCGGCCATTACGATATCTTAGTTACTATTATTGCCTCTTTTATTTTGCTTGGTAAGATGTCGTTTCGTATAAATATTAAGTGTATGTGTTTTGTCGTCATCACCGCTAGGATATGCTTTTACGCGTTTATTTATTTTGACCTTTGCGGTAATTGTTATTGTTTACTATAGTTAATTTTTATGAGAACATTGGACCTAGTTTGATGTTTTTTAGATCAAGGTTTATATTTATATCACTTTAATTATGTTGATGGCTTTGCAGCTATCATGCGAAAAAGATGCGTCTCTCTTCTAACACGCGTCCGTGGCAGCATCAACACTATACCATATTATATCAGCCTATGGACGTCCACGGCTAGACATAGGCCTCCTCCAAAAGTTTCCACTCTGCGCAGTATTGTGCCTCCTCATCCATCGGCTTCCCGCGCCGTCCTAACCAGGCCGTCGATCCACCGTGTGAGGGGTCTCCCCACCTTCCGGTGTGCAGTCGCCATTCCAGAACTTTCTGCCCCAACGGCTATCAGTCAACACTATATTGGGTGTGTTTAAATATAATAACCTGGTATGAAATAAATAATTATTAATATTACTATAGGACGTCTTTTACATGTATTATTTTTTATTATTATTTAAATTTTCAGTAGTAAACACAAACCAGATTGCTTAAAATTTAAGTCATCACAATATTGTTCAAAATTTACTCCTTTCCTCGAATGTACAAGAATGTCAGAAAGCCAGAGCCTTTGTAGCATGCGTATAGAAAATTTTGCGAATAAGATTCAACTCAGTTTTATAAACATGCTAATCATATTTATTATGATTAAGATCCTAATTTACCAACTAGATCTGGATTTATAAGTAACGAGAAATTATAGTACACCAAAGTTATTGTTAAGTAAATGAAACAACGTAAAAGTATACCAAACAAAATGTAAGGTTTTCTCAGTTTCACATATTATATGATAATTAAATTTCGATGTAATAATAACTTTCTACAAAATGTGGAGTCATTTTTAATTGTCGAATAGACTTTTTAATAAAGTGTATTTTAAATTTGACAAGTGATTTTAAACAATCAATCACACCTTACATAATTCTGATCAAAACGTATACACAGGTGCAAGAATCTACCAAAAACGTTTACTAGTTTCAAATAAAAAGATATTTCATTTAAAGCTGGGCCATTAAAATAACGCTAAAATAGAAAGATGTACCTATAGCGTAAATTTACAACACCGTTTCAATTTTGTTAAGTAGACTTGAACGCCTACGATTTTGTAGAGAAAATAAAAGCATTAGCTATAAAACGGGCTTGGTCGAGAACTTGACAGCCATCTTGGTGGGAGATTAACAGCTATAATCAAGCAATTGGGCGACGATTACGGAGATTTTTATGTCGCCTTTCAAGATGGCGACTTAGCGGTGCCTTACCTACGTCATCAATCACCGGTTGATACTCGTACAATAACAATGACGAGCATACTTTAGAAGAAAATTTTACACGAAAATTAACGTATGGAAGACGTTTTATAATAAATGTAGATTTAATGCGTAACCGATATCAAGTACCAATAACATCACGCCCCGATCTACCATAATTATTAATCGTTTAGACAGTTATCCTGTAGCAGAATTTGCTTTTGCATGTTTAACATTATTTTTAAACTTTTTTGGTTTTAATATTTTTAATATCATATCTAGGTACAAAAGTTCCAATTTGTTGATTTTACTACTTCCTGTGTTGAGAATTTTACTATGAGTTTTGACATTAGGAACTCATCATGGAACTAAACAAAACTTTATTATAAGTAATAAAAATAGTTTGCGGCTTTACAATTCCACATGCTCTTGGCCAGCGATTTAAACTGAGTCTAAGCCATCTATAAAATTTATTCAATAAAAATATGTCTCAGCGACAATTAATGCTAATGACTCCACATTACGTAAAAGTTCATTGTAAGGAAAATTGCTTTGAAGTCGGTCACTAGAATAACGAATGTGTTTTTAATCTCTAATTATAATTTATACTTAGTTATAAATAATCTTTTTCTTTTTAATTCATCAGTCAGAGAGACTTCTAAAAAGGTACAGTAGGAAAGTAGATTATCCTCAAAGCATTACGGATTTGTATATTGACAGGATCTACAATTGATTCCAATAATAATTAGTACGGCAGATACATTTCAAAACAACGTTTCACCTCGAACCGCAGCAGATCGACATACTCGTAGTAAGCGGCTAGGGCTTAAATGTAAAGTATCTGACGGAAAACTATTGTCATTTGGATTACTTTTTAATATAAAATGTGTCTCTTATACAACTGTAACTTCGCTTACATATTTAGCTTCCTTTGCTTATGATAGATTATGCCAGTAAAACTAAAATCGGACAAGCGTTATATTCAGTAATAAAATAAGGGGGTTTGTAACATAAAAGCCTGGGTAATAACACTAATAAGGTATGGAGATTTATTGTTTACCTGACGCATTTACTACCGGTCCTGTCACTTTAAAGGTTTCCAGATTAACTATACGCATCAACTATTTAGGCCTGGGATAAGCTATTTGTTTTATTTTATAGGTACGGGTTCACTTGAGCGTATAGTTATATAAAGCATCAGTGAACAGAGTAGCAATAACTTTATTTTCTTTTATAACGACAACTGTTTACCATAGTAGTGTATTTTTACCTCATGTCATACCTCCATCTATAGGATTTTTTTTTGGGTTTTGTCAGGGTTAGAGACAGAAGAAGGGAATGACTTATTTCCAATTAATTATAATAAAATGTTATTCCATTGCTGGCTCAAACCAAGCTAAGTGTTTAGATAACAATAGACAACTGATTTACTTCCGTTTAGAATCCCTCTTAATATTATTTACTTAGGTATAATTTATTATAATTATAATTTACAATAAATGATAATGGAGAGAACGAAGAGCAAAACCTGGATGTAGAAATCAGATACTTAATCAACTTAGGCGTAATTATTTAGTTATTTCTGACATAAGCTTAACAAGCATTTGGTTGCTTGCTGTGGCATGGCATGCTATCTAAATTAATAATAAGTGCCCTCAACCTACAGCGGCGTAGGGACTTTTTACCGCCTGACGCCAAGTGTTCCGAAGAACTATTCAATTTAACCCTATCCTTGCCTTTCTTTTCACGAACAACACGTATTAGGGTGGCAAACCCTTACACTTTGGAATTTATAAGAGTATGTACGAGCAAAGCAATTTTCTATGCTTACCATACTTAATTTTTTTACATCATATTAATCATCAACCATTTGATACGTCAAATTTAGTATATACAATCGGAAAATGCATCTAAACCTAATCAGATGTCATACTTTAAAACTGGTATAGCTGTTCTCACTTCAGTAAGTCGTAATAGTAACGGACATACTATTACAATTGAAAAACTCTATGGATCAGCCAGATAAAAAAAGTACCTATAAAACGCATAAACAAAAGGTATATATCAGATACTTTTTTGTATACGAAATAAGGATAAAGGGAAAATTGAAGATCCAATAAATGTAATTATCGACCTTTTTGATTTAATTTGTTTGTTGTTTGTTACGAGTAATAAAATCGATCCTTGTTTTTCTCCAATTAGCATCATCGTACTACATTCCATATACCTACATAAATCATATAAATTAAAGATGAGTATGATGATGTGATGTTGTTGCCAAGCTATCGCAATTTTGGAAATGACTAAAATGATATTTTTATTTTTATATCAATAAACACCTCCTCGAATCGAACTCGGCTAGGCACGCGTAGCGTTCAAAACACATTTGCTGCTAATAAGATAGAAAGAATATTCTGGAAGTGAGTAAGTTAGTGACCCCCAACCGGAAGACGCAGATTTGATTCTTTTATAAACTCTTGACGACAACTGTGGCGTAGTGGTTATAAAACATGACTGCTACGCAGAGGTCCCGGGTTCGATTAATGTTCAATGCAAATATTTTTGTGCATGAACATGATTGTTTGCATTGACCTGAGTGTTTCTATGTATAATATGTATATATTTACAAAAAAAAAAGTATATAAGTACTAATATCCGTTGTTCTGTTACCCATAACACAAGCAGGTTAAGCCTAGCTTACTTTGGGAAGAGATGGCGCTATGTAGAGATGTCCGTGAATATAAACATAGTCAAAAAGTTAAAATCGATTAGGTTCTTTACTTAACTTAGTAGGTGATCTACATAATTTACATTAACAGAAGTATGTTTAACAACCCGTACAATTAAGATTCAATATCGGGTAAAGGGTTCCAAAATGTACGTCATTAGACTGTAGCTGTTGGGATGTGACTTCTAATGAATTATCGTTGACAATATTGTATAAAACGGTAAAATATTGTGATTGCAAAAGACTTTTGCTTTCGCATGACAAATTTAATTTTGAAGAACCGAATATTGTAAATGTAAGGGACGACGCAGAAAAAATTCGTATTCATTCTTCTTGTGAAATTTCTTTTTGTCGTATGGAATATAGATACAAATGTAAGTATAATACAAAGGGGAGTTATATTGAATTGATGATTTTGATAAATAATTCAATATAAGTGTATTTGAAAGGATTTTCGTCGTAGAATTACTGTTTCATATTGATATTGCTGTGGTATTTCTTAGTATGTTGTGTGGTTAAATTAAAAAAATATGTACAACTTCAGGCTCAGTATGATATCAATACGTATCCTTAATATTTATTTGATAAAACCTTTTTGTAGATGTGTCAACGGACTTAGGATACATACATCTCTTTTCGTCTTAAGTGTGTCGTAAAAGTAAAATAATTGAAATTTTGCAGCGTAATATAATTATATAGGAAGTAATCATCTAAATAAAGGTTACACAAACGCTAACAGGAAAACAATATAAGAAAGGGCTCATATAAATATGAAATACGAGGTCTCACATGGCAGCCCACAACGTGTACTACGAGGCTTTAATTAAGATACTTGCTCACACATAGTTTAGTTACGCTGGCCTTAAACGAAACGAGCTTATAACACACTTAGCTTAACCGTTACACTTAAGAGTTCCTTTCTACTTCTAAACCTACAAAACCCATACATTGATTAAAAACGCTAACAATAAAAACGCTAACAGGAAAATAATATAAGAAAGGGCTCATATAAATATTAAATACGCTGTCTCACATGTCAGCCCACAACGTGTACTACGAAGCTTTAATTAAGATACTTGCTCACGCGTTGTTAAGTTAACGCTGGCCTTAAACGAAACCAGCTTATAACACACTTTTTTTTTCTAAGGGAAATCCTGATGGATCCTCTCCGAGGCGGAGGGGTCTGTCGGACTTCTACTGACTAAAACCCCCCGGTGTTCCGTCTCTCACGTGTGCCAGGGGCCGCGGGAAACCATGATTCTTCCGCAGCCCCGGACTAGTGCTGGCCCGCTCCTTAGCGGACCCCATCTCGAGGATGAAGCGAAGTGCTCCTCCCCTTACATCTGGAGATGACTTATAACACACTTAGCTTAACCGTTACGCTTAAGAGTTCCTTTCTACTTCCACAGCTACAAAACCCAAACGTTGATAAAAAACGCTAACAATAAAAACGCTAACAGGAAAATAATATAAGAAAGGGCTCATATAAATATGAAATACGCTGTCTCACATGTCAGCCCACAACGTATACTACGAAGCTTTAATTAAGATACTTGATACTTAACGCGTTGTTTAGTAACGTGAGCCAACGAAACCAGCTTATAACACTTATAACGCACTTAGCAAAAGGTTTTTTCATAAAGTTTAGCTTTTATATAAATGTCTCTTGATGACGCAGTGAAGTATATGTCAATTGGATAACCTTGTTTGACAGCTCAGAATAATATTTTATGATTTTGAATACGAACCCTTGTGCATGATAGTCAACGTCAAGTGCAACGAGTTACATCTAAATTTTAGAAAAGAAACAACTTTTGCTACTAAGCTAACTAATTTATCAGGCACCCTAGATTCTCTATTAACTATATTACTAGTACGTTTTTTTTAATTTTTGTACGCAGAAGAAACGTTTCTGCTTTCAATCTGGGATATTGAAAGTCTTTGGATATCTGTTGTAAAACCAGTCCCAAAGCAATGATAGGGTATTTCACAGGCTCGTACACGCACGCAACGGACAGACTACCGACACGCCCACTCTCGCCCGTGGCTCTCATGTCTATGGCGTGGTGCGCACGAGACAGTGTTTGTCTGTGCAGGTAACAGGGTAAATAGTGGCATACAATACATCTGTGTATCTATCTCTTCACTTAACGCAAGCTAACTAGATTTAGTCTTTCGAACCCAGAGAGACCTAATAAGTATTATGACGTATTAACAGATGAAAGAGATGGGAAAATAAAAAAATTGTGATTATTTTGGTATTCTTTATGTTGCTAAGAAAATAACTTTTAGAATTGATAGAAATAAAATGTAATATGAAATTCATATCAAGCTAGTACACATGAAACGGTCTTCAAATAATTAATAGTGATAAAAGTTATTCACTGTAAGTAATTAATTATTCATAATTAAACATCACAGAAAAGGAGGATAATACAGTGTAATTACAATAGCCCTCTAATGATTATTCATATAACAATCTGTTAATTAAAATGGCTGAATACAATTTCTAATGTCAAAGGTTACGAAAGTATATTAACATTTGAAGATAGCTAGTAGGTATATAAAATTAGGGTTAACAAAATTTAAGCTGTAAATGTAAAATAAGTAGGTATAACCTAGATACTAATCCCAAAACCTTTTTATTGCGGTGACCTTTCCTAATGTCCTAGTGTTGGTTTTATGAATTTCGCTTTACTGAATGCCCTAAAGATTTCATTGTACCAAGCTAATAATTAGCGAAAGAAAATTTGTAAGATTAATAATAATACTTACTTTCTAGTTATTTTTTAATTAAACTTAATTTCACTGTCCAGCCATTAAACACAACAGTATAGCAATGCAAGTGTTCATGACTAGGACAGTTCATCATAACAGCTCATCAATGTCCCAATGCAGCGACGGGCCTCCTCCCGTGACGAAGGGATACTTGGCCTACTAATACCACGCTGGCCAGACGGATTGGTTTAATTTCATGTTTTTCTTCTTATTATTTCGTAAAGATAAATTTACGGATAGATACAGATATCCTACTTGCTAAGTAGACTGATAGTTATTAATATTAAATTATTTAAAAAGCATTAAGTTGCTATACCATATAACTTAATGATATCGTAAAAGGTATAGATAGATACGACTACAACTGTATATTAAACAGGTATATTTGAAACCTTATACCAGCATAGTTAGCGATGTATTATCACACTAAGTTTCAATTTATTACACGAGGGGAGGGGGCACGTCTTGATGAACTATTATTTAAGCGCCCATATTACCGGTTAACAAACTGCTTCAACATAAACTTATGATAGAGCAATTACCGTTTAATTTTTTTTAACCATAAGGCATAATTTTTGCTGACTTAGAAATTACTAAAATAAATTAATTTTGAATCTATATCTGAAAACTTGACCTGTTTTACCTGGATGATATTTCGTGACAAACAAACAAACTTTAGGGAAATTACTATTCTCCGTTGCATAATATAGATAGAACTAAGTTCTACTAATAATGTTATAATAACATCCGATGATCGCAACAATTTCTAAGTCTACCAGAATCACCAATATTACTTAGACGTGACAACTATTTGTTAGATAAAGCAGACAAACTGAAAGTTCTTGTTTATACAATTAACGGAATAAACTGTTTTCTAGTTTGTATTCATAGTAGTCTTCTCATTGTGTATTCGAAAGGCGGTTGCAAATGAAATATGGACTATTCTCCATGAATTTTGAGCATAAGGTGTGTTAGCAACACTCAAGTTGCTTGTTTAATCTTTTTTTACAACTGCAGTTGGTTAATTTTACTTATTTTGGTTAAATTGTTTACTCTATTTTACGATATTTTATTATTTAAATGATTGTTAGCCGTGTGTTTATAGATTAGGTTCCTGAATTACTAACGTAAAGATTCAGCTTGTTAAATCAAGCGTTTTAATGCATAAATAAAAACATTGCTAACAGAATCACGTAGTTAGTTCAGCTAAATGGGTTTACGAGCTTGCACTATAAATGCATGAAAAATATTTTATAGAATAAATATAATTTAATTTCAAAACGGTATAACTTAATAATAGTTTAATAGTTTATAAATAACTGTGGTATAACAAGGTTTAACCATCTTAACAAAACGTTTAAATCATAATTTAAACGTCGATATCGATTTTAGTAAAGGAGATGGGTTATGCGGCTGACATGCATAAATCGTAGCATTAAACATAGTTTAGCTAAATATGCAGGACAATTTTTTTTGTGTCCTTAAATAATAGAGTGAATTCAACTTTTGATTATTGAATACCGAATTAAACAAAGCTGGTAAAACACCAATTTTAAAAAGGTACACACTCCATAGGTATTCAATAAAATAAACATGATGCATAACTAACAGGACCGCACAAGGTGGCAATACTTAGAGGAGGCCTTTGTCCAGCAGTGGACGTCGATTGGCTGATATGATGATGATAATGATAACTATAAAAGTTTTTTTTTCAATAACAACAATACGTTCTAAGAAAGCTTTCTAACAATCTATCTAATGACACCAACAGTTACAAAACAAAACGACAGCCACACGAAAACATTTCCAAGAAACATAACACTGTATCCAAATAAAATCATAAAATATCACACTACCATTCCCTACCAACAAAATACAAGAGACAACCTTAACTTAATTCCTGAACTACTCTCTGAATCTTCCTAATGCGAAATGTTCCAAATGGATACCATTGTTTTCTTTCACAAAAAGCATCAAATAAGTAAGAGCGAGAATACAAAACGAAGTACAGAGAGCACTCAGTATCGTTACGGTAAAGCGAGAATACGATATGTCTCCATCACATTTCCATACATTGTTGAAATCGACGCGGGAATGGATACCTATACAGCAGTGATGCGTAACGTTGAAACACCTCTTTACCGAGCCGTTTTATTTTCTTTGAATTCATTTATAGAAGGCTAATGTATCAACTTGAGACGTGAGAGAAGTACAACTTTAGAGGAATAAAGTGTATTTGGGGTGAAAAATGACAAAGTATCTTACCTGAACTTTATATTTTATTTACGTGTACTTTAGAGTAGTGTAAGCCATCATCAGCAGCATCCTATGGGTGTCATAAAAACCGAGTAAGGAAATATCCGTGAATATTATCTTTACGAAATAAAAAGAAGGAAAACTTGAAATTAAACCTTATACCAATACGTCTGGCCAACGTGATATTAGTAAGCCAAGTATCCCTCCGTCACCGTAGGAGGCCTGTCCTGGCAATGGGACATGAATGGGCTGTTATGATGAAGCCATCTTATAGAGATCGGCAATTTTTTTGCGCAGTTTAATGACGGCGAGATGGGAAGGAAATGTAAGCACCTACACCGGCCTGGACTGTTCCCAATTAGTTAGTAAGTAAGATTATTATTTATACCTACTGGACACAATATTTTTACAATCTTTTTACTTTATGTATTTTGTGTTTCTCATGTAAGTGACTGTAATGGTTTTTTATGAGAAAATAAATATTCTTTAACCATAAATGAATGAGGATCCCACAGAATGGACATGCTTAGAAAAAACTGTTTATTTTAGTCACCTACTTGTTGTTAAAAAAAATATAAATTTGGGTAGAGTCTAGAAAAGTATTCAGGCATCTGTATGGGTATATTATGTTATACATAATTATACATTTAAATACCACAGGAACTTGGCAGAAAAAGGTATTAAAACAAAAATAGCTTAAACAAAATCTAAAGAAAATAACAAAAAGCAATCGCAGCGTTATCAAAACGCTTACTTTGAAATTCGAACGTTTTGACATCAAAGTTGTCAAAATGAATCAGATAAAGTAAGAATTAGGTAACGTTCTACCTTACAATTTCTTTACCGTACCTTGAACAAAATTAACTAAGGCTACATTTCGCGCTTGAAAGCCTGCAGAATAGGTTCACTACGTTCCCACAAGTGGCAATTTGGACGGCGACGATGCACGTATAGTACGCAACTACTCCTCGCTCTTACCAGAAAATGTGAAAACAAAACAGCATTGTTCTACTTAATTAGTTAAACTTCATTTAAAGCAAGACGCAAATGTTAATTTTCATGCATTACTAGTTTTTCTAGTTGTGTTTGGAATGCTTTTTTTTTAATAATCTAGAATGCAGAAAATGGTTGCACGAGGCAGTAACCACACATTTAACCCACATTGCCCATTAACATGTTCTACCTACATTGCCTTATAGCAGGTTTTAACACAGTACATCAATCAACCAATCAAATAGCCTATCCCAGAGGCTTATGTCCATTGCTGGACATAGGCATCTCCCAATACGTGCCACTTAACACGGTTGTGCTCCTTCCGCATCTAGTCCGACCCAAGGATCTCTTTTAGGTCGTGAGTTTACCTAGCTGGGGGCCGTACTACACTACATACATGGTGATTCATAATTCCTGCCTACCTCTAAGACAACGAGTATGTAAGACAATGAGTATGTAAGTATTTATGTATATTTTTTTTCCTTATTATAATAATCCCGGTAGTAATATTACGAAAGCGCTGCTACCAGGGTTCACTAACCTAACTATTAACATTATACATTATTTTGTTCAACCAAAGCTAAAGTTCACAATTTATTTCTATAGTTATTACCCTTTATAGTAACTGTTAGTTATAAGCATACACAATAAAAGCTTCTTATGTATAATATTAGTCTGTTTCACTTAGATATTCAAAGTATTTTTGTTATCATTATTATTGCGCGAATATGCTGATTTCCCACGTGAAATGTTTTTAGGTTTCTTGGTAATCATGGGAGAAGAAATGGTTTTTGTTGTCCTTTATAGGTTTGCCTTTGATAAAAATACTCAGAACACTTTTTTGTATTATCCTCTTTGGGTTTACTTGACAAACTAATTTCAAAAATTAAAAATTAACTTTTATAATATCTTAGATATATACTCGTATTAAAAAAACTGAGATTAATACGAGTAAAATCAAATAATTTTATTTCGGGGAGTATAATATTTCATATTTGTAATTTACGTATACATTATTATCACATTTAATTTTGTCCTCGATATTTATCACATTTGTGGCAAGGACTATACAATATTGTAAAGTTATGTTCTGCTATACAAGGTGGAAATACTTGAAGGAGACCTATGTCATGTAAAGTAGTATTAGTACATTGTAGTTTTTATCGTAAAATCACGAAACAACAATCATTTTTGTTTCGTGGTAACAATAATTATATTCAAAACTTTTAATATAGTGTGCGTGATTTTCTACAGTGCGTGGTTATAAATATAATTATGATAAGAAAGCATGGTACTGCATCCCGGTTACAAGTTTCTTGCTTGATGTTTCGGCACATGTTATACTAGCCACAGTCTTAAGTTGAGACTCTACCCAACTTAAGTCACACTAATTTATAATTTAGTTAAATTAAAAATAAATATAAGTAAAATATTAACGTAGCTTGAATGTTGAATACGTTAATATTATGACCGTGGCTTCAATATCGAAGGGTAAACAGATATTCCTATAAATACAACATTTTGATATTGACAGTTAATTTTTATCGATGAAAAGCGTTTTACAGCAGAAAAAAAAATGATAGATGTGATAAGATTTTGCCAGTTCACCCTTCTTAGCTACGAATTACTTCCAATTTATCAACACGGCATGAATTTCTGAAGGAAATTGTGGACGCATTTTAATTTTATAGATGTCAGTCCTTCTTTGAACTTAATGTAATACGTTTTCGCTTTTTATTTTTTAATTTAAGCTGGATTCTTTTGTTTCAGTCATTTTGTTTAATAAAGTTAAATTCATTTTGTGGCTTTTCAACTGTAACAGAATTCACCTCAGACTGTGTTGAATGTTAATTAATTAAGCTTAAATGTAATCTGGATATATTTATGATACCTATTTATTAATTTTAGTTTTTGAAATAAAGTTTAGTTAAATTTTTATTTACCATTGAGTATCGTTTTGTATGTGTGGTGAGACAATAATCAAACGCAATGTCATTGATTCAAAATCAACTCGTCTGAAAACAATATACAATTTTATATTAATGCAACTCTCATTACGGCCAACCTTACGTATTCCGGAATTTTTATAGACGTCGGTAAAATGGGCACTAAGGTCATCTAGGACTAGCATAATTATGTGTCGGTAGCGTAAATAATTTCGTATAATTTTTTACCTATAAAGCTTAGATATACTTGTAACTAGAAAAATCCGAAAAAAATAAAGACGGTCTCTGGACTATACGCGTCCAGTGCCATGACTACTAGGCCACCCGACGCGTATAGTCCAGAGACGCGGGTTCGAGCGTAAATAATGTACCTATTAGTGGCGAAGTGTCCATATAACTCGATTCCTACCGGCTTACCTTTGCAAAAACCGCTTAGCATTGTCTATTAATCAATTATAAATCAATGACGCAACATCCACTCAATACAAAATAATATAAAACAAAAAAGTATTCTCTTACGTAAATCGCAATAATAATTACAGTAATAATAATTTTCAATATAATTATTTACGTACTCATAACGCCATCTTGTAATTAAAGGTTGTCAACTAACAACTTGTTATGGTTCAGTCAGAGAGTACTTAAAGCGCGCATGCGCGGAGCGCAGTAAGCCGGTCGCGAAATTAGGAATCCAGTACAACAGACTGTACGGAAATCGTACGGTCACGTGACACTTTGTATTCGTCGATCTAAGGTACCATATAAGCCGGTGGCCATCGGCTTATGACAAGGATAAAAGATACAACTACAACATTGCGAGAGCGAGAAAGCACTATTGCAACCAGTGGACCGACCAATTGTAACGAAGTTTCATTTCATTTCACGTTAAGTACTTAATTTGCCATTGACATTCCTTTGTTTTTATCAATTATTTAAATCTGATAGAAATCAGCCTTTCTTCTGAATTTTTAGTTTTTAATTATATTTATTTGTTTTTATATTTTTATACGGCTTGCGTCTTGACTTTGGCAGAATCATCGGTAAACGATAGGACCATTTGAAGAAAAAACAGATATTTGTATTTATTTTCTGCAAATAGGTTATAAAATTCGCTTTCTTGTTTAAAGTAGTAAAATTTGTATGTTTAATTATTTATGATTGTGTATTATGTGTTGTGCATTGGTTGACTTTATTTTTGTCGTAGTGCGTTGGGATCCTATGGAATATTTTTGTAAGTACTTGTTTGTATTGTTTTCAGCAAATTTAATAGTTTGTTGTTATAAGGGACAGGTTAATAGTGTTATATTATATTGACTATCCTATTATGTGATGTGCGATAAAACATCATTCTCGAAATTGAATTATAAATATAAGAAACGCCGGCGCTGTGGATTTACGAAACATTTTAATACAATTATCTCATTTCGATACGTATAAGTAAGTGGCTTACAGACAGTATTCTCAGGTTCTAAAAGTAAGTAAGTAGGTATGTAGAATCATTTAGGATATAGCAATATAAACAATTAATCTAATTGATCAAAGAAGTCTTCCAAACAGAGAAACATTTTCGTATTTTAAGTTTATGAGTTCGGGACAACTAGGTAAAATCGAAACATTTTCTCACGAATACCTATGAACTACAGAATAATAGTAATATAAAGTAGAACAAAAGTCCACGGAATCTTCGGCTTCCCTTTTATAAAAATCCACCCTTCGCCACTGGTACCTATGTAGAGTTTAAATTCTCTAATTTGAGCACTAGCTATAATCGCGACCGGAACGGTACTAATAATAGTTACTAACCTGTTGATTGGGTTTATTTAGTAAACATTTACACAATTAGATCATAATATTGTTTTATCTTTTGCTCCATGTGGTGACTTACTTAATGACCCAAAATGTGTCTTGGCCTCCGACACGAGAGAACGCCACTGTGCTCGATCCTTGGTCACCTCTTGCCAGTTGCTGACTTGAAGTTCCCTCAGATCGTTCTTAACGATGTCTTGCCAGCGGTACCTCGGGCGACCAACAGGGCGCGACGTCCTGTTGGTTGACCCACATACGCCCTTTTAACTCCTCGATCCTCACCCATTCTCTCGAGGTGGTCGAGCCATCGGACTCTGTGAGCTTTAATCTGTCCTATGATGTTAGGAATGGCTGTAAGTTCCTCGACTTCGGCATTTTTGCGGATCCGCCAGCTTCCATCTAGTCTCTGCACAGGGCCCAAGATCTTTCTAAGGACCTTCCTTTCTGCGACTAAGAGTTTGTTCTCTTCCTTTTGTGTCAGTGTCCAGGCTTTGCAGCCATACGTTAATATGGGTCTTATTACAGTTTTATAAATTCGTATTTTGGAATTTCGGCTAAGCTGCCTAGACACTAACACTTTGTGCAGGGCAGCGCTACATCTGAGTGCACTTTGAATACGGATGTCAATCTCCTCCTCCCGAGTGTTCGAGTCAGCTATGGTGCAACCTAGGTATTTGAATTTAGATACGCCCTTGTAAGTGATATCTTCAACATGTAAGTCATTTCTGGCGACTCGAGTATTTTTGTAACGCTTCATGTGGAGATATTCCGTTTTCTCGTGCCTTATCCTTAGTCCCACCTTCAGAGCTTCGCTTTCTAAGACCTTGGCAGACTCCTGTATCTCGTTACTGTTCTATGTGGTGACGTAATATTTAATTATGTATTAAAAGCCACTCCGTTTAGCATAAGTAAAGACAATGAAATTGCCATAAAACGCGATGTCTATCTGGCTGGCCAGTATATGTCATACAGTCATTTATCACGTTTTAGTGTAAGGCTCATCTCAACAACGTGTCTTAACACGATTGCATAGTCTACTACTTTAGTAGTAGACTATGCAATTAACGACTTAAAAATCTAGACAATTTAAATTACTACGAAGGAAAAAATATCTGCAAAGTCTTCACACAAATTACAAAAATTACACAATTTTACAATTTATTTTTAAAATTAGAGAAATAAGATTTAGAATAGAAGCTACTTAATTGTAAACTATGCTAATTTAATCTAACTACCTCAAAGGAACCCTAAAGAGACCGTATTTAAGTTTACATGATAATTAGACAACGAGGCGTGTCTATTATAAAACAAATAAAGACATTTTACAAAGATTTTTTCATACCAAAAAACAAGTACACATACATTACATGTAAACACAGACCCTTGTTTCGACGCTTTTTATGTTCACAATTTACATACATTATACTGGAATATTTTAATTTAGTTAACAGTGTAAAACGTAGGTTGTACAAGCATTTAGTCTCGTCGAGATTGTAAAGAAACTCAACACGTCAGAATAACGACCCAGTTTATTATTTACTTTATTTGTGACCTAAGCGATTCAAAGCTTTACATTCAAAGAAGGCTTACAAGTGAGAAAAGAAAAGCTACTTATAAAACTTTATTTAGAAGGCGAAGAATTGTAAATGAATGCCAAGCATCTAGTAAACTTCTTAGCTATGAAGGAACTACAGCTCGTATGTATAGTTCAGTCAGAGTTCATCGTGTAAAAACTGCCTACATTTGAAATTAGTCAAAACGTCTGTTGCGTTATGTTGGCAGTATATAACTGTTGTACAGAGGTCTGGGTTAGATTTTCATTCATTGCAAATCTTTGTATGTATAAAAGTGAATGATTGCATTCGTATATTATGCCTATGCAAGTATCTACAAAAACCAAGTACTTATATACGTAGTCTAGTACCACAGACAGTAGAATTCTGTTTAGTTTGAGACTGGATGGTGTACTGTAAATGAGACATACAACATTTCATCAAAATATACCCAAAAACGAACAAATTAACTCTTTTATTTAAAAAAAAACATTAAAATATTTAAATGAGAAAATAGAATAAAATATAATAAAGACTTGAAAATCCCACTCACACAACCATCTTACAGTTACACACACTTCTATTCTACCGCATAATGGGTGAATTATGCGTGAGAGGGTGAAAATTTGGGACGTAAGATGCGTAATGTGATTTCCAAAGGCGAATAAAAGGGGAATGAGACAAATCTTATCCCCTTTAGTTGCTGAATTCATAGTATTTTTATCTTGTGTTGCATGCGCTTTCAGGTTAGTTTAATGTTCAACGACTCATAACTGGGTAAAAGGGAAATATATTTCTAGGCACGGTTATTCTTTATTTTCTAAGAAGCTAATATTGTAATCAGAATTTACTTTTTGTTTTGAATGTACGGTATGTTTACTGTTTTCTTACCTTTGACACAATGTATACCCCATCCCTTTACATAGTATTACTACTTTATCTTATTTTAGGAGTGTTATAAAAGCTATTTCATTTATTATGTCCACAAAAAATGAATTTATACCAAGCCAACCATCAATTCTTTTTTTGATCTTGTTTAGATTTTATGTAATCCTATTCCTTTAAAGAATTTAAAATTGAGCGAAAGCAAGCTGCGTATTGAATGTGTCATTATTAATCAAAATAAAGTTACTATAAACATAATAGTTAGTATAAAGATAAAAACAATTCATTGTATAAAACTGCGAAAACAAAATAGTAAATTATACATATGAACTTAATAAATGGTCATCAAAAACAGACGGTCGTAAATAAAGCATTAAATGAAAATTTTAAATCCAGATACAGACAATAATAGCAATAATAAATAGCTGAAAACAATGCAAATCATTGATAAATAATAGTTCTGTACTTTTTAAGTATTGTTAACTGCCTCTGACGTTAACGTAGTCTAAATTATTTATGTAACTTACAAGTAACTATTCTGAGTTATGCTTTATATTTATCAAATTAATATTTGTTGAAGTCCTTATGACTAAGTGTGGGACTACTGACAGTATTTTAATATACACTATAAAACATTGGAGTAAATCTTTTGGTAATGGCTATCGGAGTTATTCTAATAATAAAAAAAGTATTTTACTGGTCAAAATGTCATCCGCATCTTTAACTGCAGGTTGATTAACGAGTACTATCAATACTATATTATTATCAATACTACTTACATTCACATGAAGTTGTTATAAGGAGCACAATTCAGGCTTTTTCCTAGGTCCAAAAAGTTTTTGCCATTTATCTGATATTTGAAATGCTGTGCCACTATAATTAGGTAATACTAGCTGATGCCAGCGGCTTCACCTGCGTTTTTTAGGTAGCTTAAATATTATTCTACATCCTAAACTACCTATATTCTAAATTTCACCAAAATCCATTCAGTTTTTGAGTGGAAGAGTAACAAACGTCCATCCATCCTCACAAACTTTCGCATTTTTAATATTAGTAGGAATATTAATAGGATTGTAACTTAAATAAGATAAAGTAGAGCTTCTTGCAAGAAATCAATTTAAAAGTTGTCAAAGCAAAAGTCTTAAAAAATGCCTTACGGCGTTGAACTTGGTAGTGTACATAATCTTTTTACGGAAAGTTTTTATAAAAGCAAATACACGCTCGGTTCACCTCAGGCCATACGATAACATAAGAACCAGGATCGACATCGCCTAGGGACATCATTATATAAACTTAGTAGTAAAATATAGGACATACCTATTGAAGGAAAAAATTCATTGTTAGTAAGTTCTTTATGAGTATTATTATTAGCAATACATGGGTTACTCCAGTACTTAGCTAAACTAATTGCTAGTTGTAAGCCCAAACTATTTGTTTCGTATTTATTATCATCATAGATCTTATCTGATTTGTAAGCCAATCTTCAGCAAAAATCTATTTAACTGTAATCTGTACTTTGTAGAGAGGTAAAGTTTGTGTGTTTGTGAGGGATAGCCTCTGGATCCACAGAACCGATTTTTAAAATTATTGCTGTGTTGAATAGTCCATTTATTGAGGAGTGTCATAGGCTATATAATATCACGCTATGAGTAATAGGAGTGGAGCAATAATGAAAGATGTTTACAAAAGGGACACTTAATAACGTTTTTTTCGCCGCCCATCGAAGTGGGCACGGGTCAGCTAGTATTATATACGTTCCAAGCTTCTTCTTTAGTGTAATATACATATTTAGTGTACGATCTTTATGCAGACTAAGTTCGTAACAGATTACTTAAGTACATTTAAAAGCATATTTTAATAAAGAAATGTTACATGTAAATAAAGAGTAAAGGTTTTCCTTTTACAACTTGTGTGTATGTTAGGTTTGCGTGTAGATTTTCCTCCACCCTGTTTATAAAGTGTGACAACTTTCTAGTTTACCCCTCGTTTCTTTTGTTCCATACAGGAGTGAATGCGCGCCTTGGGAATTCAACGGCAGGTTGTACTTTAAAATTTGTTCTTTCTGACTTACTGAGTTATATAAACAATGTTTACTTATTCATTTTTGTACTCTTATGAAAGAAATAGGTACGTTAGAATAAATTAAGCGTAGTATTTATTCGTGTGTTGATGGTTTGTATATTTTTTTTATTAGTCTATTTTTTTAGAAATGTGTTTAAAAATAGAATCTGGTAATTAAAATTAGTACTCAAATAGATTTTAGTATATAGTTCATTGGTCCAAATACAGCAACTATTTGTTTAAATCTGTTAATATGATTAGTGTAGTTATAACATAATTCAAATTAGGCAGATGTTATGCTACGGATACTAAAACTTACTGTGCAAGATAGGACTAAAAATACCGTCACCACTATTTTGTAAAAGCCGTAGGTATGGCTTTTATCATTATTGTTTATTTTGAATTATAATGTTTAAGGTAAGTTTGACGACCTCTGTGGCGTAGTGGTTATATAGCATGACTGCTACGCAGAGGTCTTGGATTCGATTCCCGCTCAATGCAAATCTTTGTGTGATGAACATGATTGCTTGCATTGGTCTGGGGTGTTTTCTTTGTATAATAATAAATATATGTAAATTAATATGTATATATTTACAAAAAACACAAAAGTATTTATGTATGTTTATCACTTGTCTAGTACAAGCTCAGCTTAGTTTGGGACTAGATGGCGTTGTGTCAATGTGTGAGAAATATTTATATTTTTATATTAAAAAGTACAAAGCCAAAGGCCGCCTTTTGTACATTTACTGTTGTGTTGTATTTATTGTACCTTGATACCTAAACTGTATTTATGTAAGTTGATGTGCAATAAAGTATTATCTATCTATCTATCTATACATATTATCATATAAATCTTACATTATATTGCCTCCAAATATTTTTACTTTACGCGTTTCTATACCTTCCATGGATGAAAGAGGTAAAAATCTCAGTAATAAATAAATTATTATTAAGGAATTTCAGTATAGTTTAGTAAATTGTCACGTACTAAAATTATTAAGCTTTTAACCCGCCACGTTTTTGACCCTGTGTCGTAATGGGTCAAGGGGTGTTAAACCAGATTCGACAGCTCATGTTCGCTAGGTTATATAATGGGATTTAAAAGCACTGCGCATTCAAATTATCAGCTATTTTGCAATGTTTGTGTTAGATATACATTATAGATTCTCACTGCTACTTGTAAGATGATAAAAATAATGTATACCCGAAAACGAAATGGCTTTATCAGTTTTGACAAAAAATTCTATCATAATTCAAATTCATTAAGATCGTTATTTAATGTTTATGCGTGAGCTTGACGTCAATGGTTGACCGTAAACAAAACTATGCTTAGATTAAAAGTGCAATCTATTTTAAACTTTCCCTTCAACGCAATAAATAATAATATCTAGTAACACAATACAAATGTCACTATATTAAACTGTAAAGTTTGTATATGTAAAACCATGAAAAACCATTAAATAATTTAAAACTAAAGTCAACTTGTTACTTGTGACATTACAAGCTTGTCATTTCAAAAAAACTGAAAATGTAGAATTTTAATATTGGCTGGTAAGCCACCCAATTGTTGACACCTAAAGAGTGGACTTCGTGTCAGATTAAAATATAAAATACTTATCATAAAATGATAAAATACTTTAATCTTTGCTTATACTTAATCATTATTATGTGATTGAATAGTATTTAATAAATATTATTGGCACTAATGCCAATAAAAGGATTCTGATAAATTTATTGTTGCTATGTTGACGCGTGAAATAAATAAAATATGATAAAAATATTAAATAAATAATATTTGAACTTGAATAATCATACTGAACTTGAATAATCTATAGTGTTTTCATCTTTTTACTCACTTTTAACTCTTAAGTGCCAATAATTGTAGGATTTCTAACGATTAGGTGGTTTACCCTAATTTGTTTTATATTATAAACTTACGAAAACTCTAAATTGAAATATGCGCCAATGACGTCATGCAAGAAATGATAGGGATGGACATAGAAGGAAAAAAGAGAGAAATTCATTAGAATAAAACGTTTTACCGAAAATATGCTCTAGTAACAGTCAATAACGTTGACTTTACTATTTGTTTTTATAAATATCTAACGACTATTTGCTAATACAAAAGAACTGATATGTCAAAGTAGCGTCATGATTTAGGTGATGTTTTGTTGTGCGATATTGAACCTAATAGTTTTCTGACATGCAACTAATATTAACTCTAGAGGTGATAAGGCCATTTAGTTTTCGACTATACTAATAACAACCTTTCCCTTGAAGGAATAGACTTACTACATAACTACTGCAACTAAGGAAATAAAACTATACACTACTTCTGTTTTTCCTAGCATAACTTTAAACTTAAAAACTACACTTCGCAAAGCAATAAACTTTTGGTGTCCATAAAGGATAAGTAATTGTCTTTTATTGAAGAAAGATCGCAGCTCCTTAGAAATATTATCCTATGTTATCGAGCATTATTATATTAGTTTATTAAAATATATTTTTTAATTAATATTGATATAGAAAATGAACATGGCCCTATAAACAAACCACATTATGAATTGCTGAAGTGAAGGTTCACTAAGAAGCTGTCTTAGTGTAATAATTACTGCTACATGATCTTAATGTGACACCTAATACTTTCTCTATATTATTCCAAGGTATACGCATAGACAGCTTACGTCTACTCTACGCTTATACTCCTACCTTAATTCACTCGTATGTAATCAGTTTACTGTTGAAAAACTCATATAAGTTGGTTCGCAATTATCTTATCCAGACCGCCCTAGTTAAACTAAGCATGACTGTGACACCAACTAGGTCGCGTACCGATGAACTTTCTACTGCATGCATTTTAACAATTTCATTATACTTTTCTGATAGTTTAAAACTAACTTCATTTGTTTTTATAGCATAATTATTTTGTTTATTTTTTTTAATACATAAATATAAATAAACTCACACGTATTCTAATTAATCCTAATCTATTATATATAATAGATTAGGATTAATTATTATATTCTAATTAATCCTAATCTATTATATATAATAGATTAGGATTAATTAGAATAGGTGTTAGGATATAACATATATAAATTGATTCCATCCATTTCCATATCAGCCTATGGACGTCCACTGCTGGACATAGGCCTCCTCCAAAAGTTTCCACTCGGCGCGGTCTTGTGCCTCCCTCATCCATCGGCTTCCCGCCGTCCTAACCAGGTCGTCGGTCCACCGTGTGAGGGGTCTCCCCACCCTGCGCCTTCCGGTGCGTGGTCACCATTCGAGAACTTTTCTGCCCCATCGGCTATCTGTTCTCCGCGCTATGTGCCCTGCCCACCGCCACTTTAACCGGGCAATCCTGAGCGCTATGTCGGTCACTTTAGTTCTCCTGCGGATCTCTTCGTTTCTGATACGATCACGCAGTGAAACTCTCAACATAACAGCTCTCTCCATTGCCCTCTGAGTGACGGTAAGGCTTCTGAGAAGGCCCATAGTCAGCGACCACGTTTCAGCTCCATATGTCATCACTGGCAACACACATTGATCGAAGACCTTTGTCTTCAGACACTGCGGTAATGTGGACGAGAAGATACGTTTTAGCTTCCCGAACGCTGTCCATCCGAGTTGGATTCGACGAGTGACCTCCTTCTCGAAGTTGGACCTACCCAGCTGGACTGACTGTCCCAGGTAGATATACTCGTCGACAACTTCGAGTGTAGAGCCTCCAACCGTGATTGGAGTGGGTGCAACATGGACATTTGCCATGATCTTGGTCTTGTCCATGTTCATTTTAAGACCCACTTGTTGAGAGACTCTCCTGAGGCCATCGAGCATTGTGTTGAGGTCCTCCATGGTCTCAGCCATGACCACGATATCGTCAGCAAATCGAAGGTGCGTGATATACTCGCCATTTATGTTAATGCCTAATCCGTCCCAGTCTAAAAGCCATATAAATTGATTATATTGTTTATATTAATATAGGTATTACAGTTATATATAACTATAATATATTAATCTTAATCCTAATCCTATGGGACTACTGATTTATAAGTAACGACCTTTACCTTCTCTGTGTAGTGACGGAGTAAGAATACAATTTTATGTCACCACCTCATCCTATCCCATGGGTGTCGTAAAAACCGACCAAGGGACTATCCGTGAATATTATCTTTACGAAATAAGAAGAAGTAAAACTTGAAATTTAACCCTATACCAATCTGTTCGGCCAGCTTGGTATTAGTAGGCCAAGTATCCCTCCGTCACGAAAGGAGGCCCGTCCCTGCAGTGGGACATTAATGGGCTGTTATAATGATGATGACGATCCTTACAAACTTGACTGGCTTTGTCTACATTCATACATCTTCATATTATTATATAATACGCACTTACTCTTTCTGAATGACGTGACATTTTTAATAAAGGACAGTTACTTAAAGTAAAGAAATATGATTTAAATGACATTGATTTATTACACAGTATATTTAGAAGAAAAAAATACGCTGTACTTCTTATACTATAGTAAAAGACAACTAACAGTAAACTCGTAGAGATTTTTGTTACATACCTAAAACCCTGTACCAATCCGTTTAGCCAGCACATTTTGCTCCATAACTGGAGGTGGAACATCCTTAGAATAAGGTAGTAGTATCTTGTTATGACGACAATTGCTCATAGTGACCAAAAACAATTAGGTACGCAAAATAAACATTTTGTATCCCTTTCGCTACGATACACAACATCGAAGATAACCTAACATAGCGTCTAACAGCCTTGTAGAAAGACAATCGTATATACAATGCTTGACGTGGTAATGTGACCACTTCAATCTAACTAGTCATGCATAATGAACTTAATATCCAATACTGTCAGCCACAATGGCTTATTACCCTTGTCGAGTTGTTCAAGGAGATGTGAGTACTTGGGACTGATTGATCTGCGTTGCTAAACGCGTATATTGGTAGTATCTTTAAATTGTTTTTTAGTACAGTAATAGATTATCATCATCATCATATCAGCCAATCGACGTCCTCTGCTGGACATAGGCCTCCTCCAAGTATTTGCCGCTTTGTGCGGTCCTGTGCTTTCCATAATAATTCATTATAGATACGATGTATTAGTAAGGGTCACCCGATTTTGTAACTATTTTTTTTTATGAATTATTAAAGTTATTAAGCATAATTTTAATATTTCATACTGTAATAGTAACTGTAATCCGCGATTTTATCATTATCGAAAGTTTTACTTAGGTATCTGAAAGATTGAGCTGTCTTATATTATTTTTAAGTACCAAATGAACAATGCTATCTGTTTTTTTCTTGTAAAATAAATTATATCATAAATAGCCATTATAACCGCTACTATTATATTTATTTTTAAAAAACCTATTAGGTTTCCTTAATTTAAGCTAACATAACATAACTAGGTAGACAAAACGAAGCATAAAATCAGGAAACTACAATTATTGCACGTATCTAAATAAACTCCTTTACACTCAATAATACTTAGATATTACACCCTAGTTTGTAGTAATGAGAAAGTAAAAGATAACTTAAAACCACATTCAGTGTAAATAAACAAGTTAAAAACTTACTACAGACTGTAAAGTTGTTGACTACCCAACTTAAATTATGAATGCTGGTCTCGTTTCTATGTTTATTACTCTGTCATAATTTAAAACGACCCAGTTCCTAATAAGAACATAATTTAAAGTGATATCATAGCAAAGGTTGAAATATATGACGCTTTGTTCAAATTGCAGGTATGTTTTAACGTTTATGTTAACGTTTACATGTAAAATTTGTGTAAAACTCATTATAGGATTCGTTATAGTAGCCTCACTGCAAGGACTATCTACGTCATGGATAAAGTGAAACCTTTCCTTTTTAATATTGCGATGATTATAAATTATGAGCCAAAATAATAAAATTGTTGTGTCATTTCCTTCACAGAGATAATTGTTAAGTAGGCGCTAGGCCTTTACTGAGTTATGATTAGTAATTATGATCGTACATAATTTCTAAAATATATTTAGGTACTTTATGTAATTCACGAATTTAATAAACATTTCGGTTCAAAAGTAACAATCAGCCAAGGGTTATCAAAAGATCTAAGTCAAAACATTGTCACTCATTTTCTCTTCTATCTCAAAACACTATATAAAAATCAAGAGCATAATATCAATAAATGTACAAAAGAATTTCATTGTTATTCATAATACGTCACATAAACACTGCTATAGTGAAAGTCTTCGTAAATAAAATATCTTTATTACATAGAGCTCTACTATACATAATATAATTGAGTCATACTCATCACTATGAATACGGTATCTGAATAATGTTTGAGGTCCTCTTATTCAGGGGTAACAATGAAGGAATAATACCATGTTCGATTTATATAAGTGTATTGGAAAGTTATGCAATGGTGTGACGAAAGTACCTACTAATATTATGAAAAAGTTTCTTTTATTATGGGTTTTTGTCAATGGTTATACGAGTAAGAAGGTCAATAGTGAATAGTTTATATTATATTATGGATACATTGAGGGACGGATTTGCTTTAATAGAGGTCAACTTAGATGAAATGGTTGGGTTGTTATCGTATCTGATTTTATTCTGTAATAAAATTTTTAAGTTCTTGTTTATGTTGTGAAATTAGCTAAAGGATGTTTATGTTTATTGCTATTGGCTACCTTTAAATCTAGTTTTACAGACTAGACAAATCTATTAACAATCTAAATACTTCTGTTTGCCTTTAGAAAAGAGAACACCTTTTTTTGTAAAAGTAGGTATCCTTATACTAATAAATATAACCATGTAACTTTTCTTTACGTGCGGTAATAATTTTCTTAACCGGGAAGAGCCAAAGAAGCTTTATACTACTTTCTGACACTATAAAGAAATTAGTCTATCATTAGAAATAGTATCTTTGTCAAATAAACAATCATAACAGCCCATTAATATCCTACTGGGACAGGGATGGGCCTCCTCCCGTGACGGAGGGATACTTGGCCTACTAATACCAGCCAGACGGGTTTAATTTCAAGTTATCCTTCTTTTTACTTCGTAAAGATAATATTCACGGGTAGTTCCTTAGTCGGTTTTTACGACACCCATGGGATGAGATGGGGTGGTGACATGTTGTATTCTTACTCCTTCACCACGCGGAGATAAATAAACAATAAAAAATGCTAAAAGAAATGTTTTAAGAAACCTACGTAGGTAATTTCAGTAATTAAAGCTGTATATCTTGAAGGTAAAACAACAATATTAATTTAGTAACAAGATGAAATTAAGAATAAAACTTCTATAACGCCGCTATATAACAGACTACATCGTTTTTAATTTAATTTAGCAGATACTTGGTTTCAATATGGCGTGTAACAAGCTTTTTATTATTTTACGAAGCAGAAAACTCGTTTGGGGAAAACGAAAATCATGTAGTGGTCTTTACAAATATATTTTGTAGCGCAAATTGAAATTTATATGTGAACAATATGTTTATTAGTCTGTTTACTTTGGTATAACGTTTTATATACTGGTTTGTTGTGAGTATGTGATGATAATATGCGGTTATATTTTCTAGGATTATGTGTGTTATAGTGATTATGTCCGTGTGGTGACGTAGTAAGAATAGAATATGTCACCACCCCATCTCATCCCATGGGTGTCGTAAAAACCGACTAAGGGACTAACCGTAAATACTATTTTTACGAAGTAAAAAGAAGGAAAACTTGAAATTAAACCCTATACCAATCCGTTTGGCCAGCGTGATATTAGTAGGCCAAGTATCCCTTCGTCATGGGAGGAAGCCCGTCCCTGCAGTGAGACATTAATGGGCTGTGATAATGATGGTGTGTGTCATGGACGTATACCGGCTGAGAAGATAATTATCCAAGTGCAAAACGTTTAAGGGCTTTTCACTCGATCTAAAGTATTTTATCAAGCTCAAAAGATAAAAATTGATCTATATCCTCAGTCGTCTCTAATGACTCCCTTGGGTACTAAAGAAAAGAAAACAAGTTGTTTTCTATTGTAATAGCTTTGTTCTTTTTTATATTTCAGTCTATAATAATAGGTCTTTACTTATAAAATTGTCGTTTTGTATGAAGATTTTATCAGAAGTAAGATTTTTCATACTAACGTTTTCTTAGATTTTTCAATAATTATTAAACATAATAGAATGAAATTTGGTAAAAGTAATGGCGCACATTTAAAAGAATATAGAGTCTAAAGATTACGCAGAAATAAAACGGCAATTTCATAGATAAAGACCTATTAAGTATTACGTTAACTGAAAGCTATATCGTGTAATATTTAAGAAAACAAATGAAGTGAATAAAAATGCTAATTTTGATCAAACATAATCTTAATTTTACTTTATGTAAGCATATTCTAAATGTTTTTGAAGTATTTTAAATGAAAACACCTGATTCATCATAACAGCCCATTAATGTCCCACTGCAGGGACGGGCCTCCTCCCGTGACGGAGGAATACTTGGCCTACTAATACCACGCTGGCCAGACGGATTGGTATAAGGTTTAATTTCAAGTTTTACTTCTTTTTATTTCGTAAAGATAATATTCACGGTTATCCGTAAATATTAGTACCTTAGTCGATTTTACGACACCCATGGGATGAGATGGGTTGGTGAATAATGTATTCTTACTCCGTCATCACACACCTGATTAAAAAAATTACTTTTTGCTAGTATTTTATATATAAAACACACGGACAATGCTTATCCTGTGACAAAATTATGAAGTAACGTGCTACACACGTAATACTTAAGTACGTGATGTTGTAAGGGCTAGATGAAATATGTGTAGACGGTCTTAGTAATTCTTATGGGGCGTTCCCTCGCATCCCTTAAGAAACACAACCTGGTTTGGAATAAGAACAACTTTTGAACTTTTTTAACTGACTCAATATACTTAAAAGGAGTCTTTTGAATTTGTTTGTGTTTTCTTTTATGTGACCTTTTTAAATTTGATAACGAAGCCAGATAAATGAAATAACAGAAGTAGATTATCAACTACTCAAAATGTAATTGTCGTATGTACATTTTTGTGCTAGTTTTAATTGGATGAATCAAAAGTAATGATATAGCCTATAAAACCTTAACAAAATGCATTTATATACATTTTATTTCATAATTTTATTATTATTTTGTCTTCTCTTTATTTACATTTTTCACATTAATTTACATTTTTTTAATTATAAATATAAAAACTTTTAAAAATATAAAAAAGGTAGATCCATCAGCTACGGGTACAAGGACCAAGCTACTGGTGGTTAGGGATACAGAGATAGGAACTTCCCCACAATGCGTGCCGTGTCAAATGCTTTTTTGTCTTGTTATTATTTTTTTCAATTTTATCTTTGGTTTCCTATTTGACAACACAAATACTTGGGTTACTTTACCCCTGCTGCTTGTCGAAAAACCTAGAATGTTGACTGATATTTCTATTATGTCATTAACACTAGATGTCTAAGTGTACTGTATTAATTTATATTAATTAGCCAAGTATTTATTTGAATTCTATCTGAAAACAAATTAAACCGTTTACTTTCATCAATCTTCCTACTAAAAACTGTACTAAAACCAAATTGTTGTGGAAAAAAGTAGCCTAAGTAGGTATATTGGCCAAATTCTTTTTTTGTCTGACGCGGTGTCCTACCTAATCAAATCAACTGCGTTACAGAAGTAGGATACGCCGCGTACCCTACTTCTGTTCTGTGTAGGAGTCCGCGACGAGACGCGACGTAATCATGTAGGACACTTATTGTCGTGTGTAGCATCGCGTCGCATTCGTCGCCCACGTAGGACACCGCGTAACATAAAAAACAAAGTTATTTGACTATCAATATACTCGTATCAGGGCTATAACACGGTTCTCTATTTTGTCTCATAATTTTTATATCCATAATCTAGCGTGTCATAACACTTTTTGTCCGAATCATCATGTGTCCGAATGGTAACTAGCCCTAGATTCATGTCTCATAATATCACTTGTCCGAAAACCTAAATCCCTAAATATAACATGACCTAATTTTTTTTGCTATAAACATCACATTCTATAATATTAAAAAAACATAAATACTAAATTCTAGTTTAACAATAAAAAAAGAGTTTCTGGCGCTCGCCGGCCGCTGCCGCGGCACGCTCGCTTCGCTCGCTCGGCTCGTGCGCGTTGTGGTCACCATACTAACCTAACCTAACCAACTGTTTCTGACTTTTGCCTTAATTTTATATTAGGAAATGTGATTTTATAGCAAGAAAAATTAGGATATCTAATAATTATAGTACCCCATTTTATGACACACAAGTATTATATTAGGTAATATACGATTTCGTACACTCGAACATTATGGAAACTGATGATTATAGTAAACTTGTTCGGGATTATGATTTTCGGACGATCGATATTCGGAGAAGAAAGGGACTACCCTATAACACTTATCAGTTTTCTGTTAAATCTTTATAAATGTGAATTAACTTTAAGTTCTGTTACTAATTTTAAGTACTATTTGTATTATAGCTATAAGCTTCCCAAATAAAATAAAATAAAATGAGACATAACAGTTGTTGTCACAGGGCATATTATGCTTAGCTGTGCTTTGGCACAGTACCTAATATATAGGCTACTCGTCTGTCGTCGCGTCGCGCTGTTAAAGGCAACATCACGTTCGTTTGCCTCCGTTATAAGTTGCTTAAATAGTGGTTAAAAGTTAGTGATTACACACAAAACTTATCATTCTACGTAGTTTGTGCCGTACTGTAATTAACTAAAGTGATTTGACTGTGATTTGCGCCCTAGAAGTGAAGATATAAGCGTAACAATTTCAAAAATATCATAACCGTCGGAGAGTTGACGCTTGCGCGAGCCGCTCGTACCGCGCACTATTGCTGTCCTTCTCGCACAGATACTCGCTCGCTCCCGCACGCCTGCATTATTACTGTCCTTCTCGCACAGATACTCGCTCGCTCCCGCACTATTTCTGTCCTTCTCGCACAGATACTCGCTCGCTCCCGCACGCCTACCTAACACTGCTTTGCTTACATTCCGCTACTTTTGTTAATGGATAATACATATTATTAAGAATTTTTAAGAAATTATTACGGTCAGCACAAGAAAAAGACAGGGCGCCGACCGTCATGCGATAACGTCTTTGATTGGCACTCAACGGGTTTTATTTACGAGCGGCCGGCAGTCAAGAGGATATTATAATGACACCGCCTTCTACATCAGCTACCACCAACACCACCGACCCCATACCGACTCAGATAGACAGACTTGCGCAGACCATCTGTCTTCTTGTCTATGAAGGTAAGAGCTTGACGGCTGCAAATAAAAAATCCATCAAAGAGGCAGCAAACGAGATCCAGTCCCTTTGCAAACAATTCCCGACACCAGCACTACAGACCACATTAAGCCCAAACCTAGAGGAGCAGTTTAAAACTTTAAAAACTGAGCTGGTGGCCGAAATCTCGCACTCAATAAACAGTTCACTTAAGAAAATAGCCATCTCCACCAATAGTGCTCACATCACTAATAATTCAACGAACACAAAGCTGACATACGCCGTCACCGCAGCTAAAGGTCCTCAAAATCTACCAACTAAGCCGGCTCTTATCATCTCACCCGCATCTGGCTCCACAGACGTCTCTTTAACTGACTCCAACAGCACATTTAATAAATTAAAACAAAACATCAATTTTAAAGATAATAACTTCGCACCAACTAAAGTAAAACCATTGAACAAAGGGAAGATTTACCTTGAATTCGACACCGAAGAGCAAAAACAAGCCATAAAAAGTAAAATTACCAGCAACATCAATAGTTTACAAGCCTCTGACCCCAAACGCCGCTTACCTTTGGTGATACTTAAAGGCATAAGTAAGGACACCAAAAAAGAGGAGATCTGCGAACTGATTGCCAAACAAAATACAATACAACTAGAACATTTACGCCTTTGTTACCTTAACAACAACAGAAACGACCGATTGTACAACGCCGTAGTAGAAGTCCAGCCTGCATCTTACCAACAACTAATCAGCTTAGAGAGACTTGCTATCAACTTTCAGCAAGTTCACGTGCAGCCACACTCGCACTTCATCCAGTGCCGTAAGTGCCTTCAATTTGGGCACTCAAGCACGAAGTGCACTGCAAACATCCACCCTTGCTCCATCTGCGCCGACACCAGACACAAAAAAGAAGACTGCCCAAACAATAAACTCATCCCTCGCTGCTACAACTGCTCACGACATAACGACAAATTTGGAACCAATCTTGCAATTGACCACACGGCCAACAATATCTTCGCCTGCACGAGAATACAACTCGCCAAACTTCGGGTCCAAGAGACCACAGACTTCGGGCTGCTTATCGACACCACAACGACTAAATAATTGCGTTATACTGCTGTATTGTCAACAATCTCTTAGTACCGTGTCATTTATTCTACTGATTTAAAGTACTCCATTCGTACCGCAGAAACAATTTAATATGTATTGTAACACCACACACACTCAGACCCAGACACGCACAAATAACCACACACACACACACAACAATACTCAAGCTAATACTAAAACTTTAACAGTCATACAGGCAAACTTAGGAAAAGGATACGCAGCCACACACGAACTTGCACAATATTTGCATACACACAATACTGACATAGCTCTGCTAAACGAACCCTACGTCGGAAACACACTGACACTTAAAGTAAACATACCCAATTATATAACATACCAATTCCCCCACATACAAACTAATAGACGTACTAAAGCCTGCATCCTTGTCCGTAACGGGGTCGGTAGCACATTAGGTCTTACCCAATATTCTACACCTAACACTTGCACTATTACACTCACCACTCGCAATGGAAAGCGAATATACATTACAAGTATTTACATCGAACCAGACACCGACACACACAACACTATACACCAACTACAACAGTTACTCAATGAAACATCCCAACATGCACACATCATTTGCGGAGATTTTAACGGCTGGCACAACCTTTGGGGTTCCCCAAACAACAACGCACGTGGCATTGAAATCGCGGATCTCATTCAAGCACACCACATTACTCTACTCAACGTAGGTACACATAACACATACGAATCTTTCGCCAACGGACAACCACGCAAATCTATAATAGACCTATCGATTGCATCAGACAACATCTCAGGAAATGTGATCGACTGGAAAGTAGATACCTCAATCTGTCCGTCCTCGGACCACCACGCCATCACATTCACACTACACCTCACTCACACACTCCAACGTAATATCATAGCATCCACTTACAAATATAACACAACAAACTTATATCGCTGGCCAGAAATTCGTGAAATCTTCGCCACAAACATATTAAATACAGATTTACCCAGCATCGACATAAACACCCTGCACACTCAAAGTGATATAGACACCTACACAAAGAAACTTACCAAATTTATTCAACACACTTGTAACACACATCTACCCAAACCCGGTCGACGACGACTCCAACGCGCTCCATGGTGGACCGATGAGTTGGAAACACTTAAAAACAAAGTCATCGAAAACCATCATAAAATTAGAAGACTCAAACGACAAAACCTCCCCCTGGATGTTGCCATTGCAACCAGGGACACACTAAAAACTGAATACGCTACTAAAATTAGAGAGACTTCCTCTCATCACTTCCGCGAGTTCTGCTCATTGCAAGGAAAAGAGGATGTTTGGTCAGTAACCAACCGTATCATCAAAACTAAACCACCTGCCCAACCACCATCCACCATCGAAGCCACACCTGGAACATTCACCACAACATCACACCAAACAGCCTCAACATTCCTCAATAAGTTTTTCCCACAGGACACACACGACACACCATCCCAACACAACACACGCACCTACACCCAACATCCCCCTGATACTACAGACGAACCACCTTTCACACAACATGAAATTCTACACGTACTTAAAACTATGCATCCAACTAAATCGCCTGGCGCAGATCATCTAACCGCAGACATTATATACCACTTTACATGCTCACTTCCTCATATCATCACTAATTTAATGAACCGCTGCTTAACCCTAGCCATATTCCCCAGCTCCTGGAAGCACGCCGTTATCAAAGTCATCCCAAAGCCCAACAAAACTGACTACACTAAACTCTCCTCGTTCCGTCCCATCGGACTCCTGCCTATTTTGGGTAAAACACTAGAAAAACTTGTCATACAACGCCTCACACACCACATTAACATCACACGCAGATCCAACAACAAACAATATGGCTTTAGACAGAATACATCCACCACTCATGCTCTTCATAACATCATTAACACTATAACATACAACAAGAACAAAGGCCACCACGTTGCCATGATATCATTAGACATTCGAGCAGCTTTTGATAACGCTTGGTGGCCATCCATACTTGCACGTCTACACCACATACAATGCCCTAAAAACATATACACCATAACACAAAGTTACCTCACACACAGAACAGCCACATTACACTATGCAGACACAAAAACAACTATGAAACTTGCCAGGGGATGCATTCAGGGTTCGATCTGTGGGCCCACCTTCTGGAACCTGATATTGGATGAATTGCTAGATTTATCTGGCGATTCGTCTGCAGTCGGACACCTACCACAGGGCTGCCACTTGAGCGCGTTCGCTGATGACATCACCCTGGTCGCTTCACACAAAAGACTAACCACACTCCAACACAACGTGAACGCCAGCCTCAAGATTATACACGAATGGGGTAACAAAGCTAAGCTCCAATTCGCTCCTGAGAAAACAGTGGCACTGGCTTTCACGAAAAATACACGCTTAATACAGATCATAATGAACAACACACAAATACCATTCACTCGCACTGCAAAAATACTCGGTGTCGTTATTGACGACAATCTACACTTCACACAGCACGTAGATCACATAGTACACAAAGCAAGAATACTCCACAACAAACTCACCATGTATGTTCGCCCAACTTGGGGAGTACACTCTGATAACATTCATACACTATACAGGGGGGTGATTGAACCTATAGTATGTTATGCATCCAGCGTCTGGCAACGGGCATTAAAATACAAAACCAATTGCAAAAAACTGCTTTCTCTACAAAGAGGATTTGCACTTAAAATTATTAAGGGATTTCGTACCATCAATACCACCGATGCAATAGCCTTATCCGCACTTACACCGCTCGACATCAAGGTCACAGAAACAGCCAAAACCGAACTAACTAGGATCACTGGGGTCACCGATCACCTCCCTGAAGACATTACACTAGACTCACCCATACATCCATCACATTTACTACATCCCGCACTTCGTATTCCTCACCCATACATAATTAACCAAACGCAAGAAGAACTCGATACCACATTAGCAAATCACCAACATGCACATCTCATTTACACCGATGGAAGCAAACATGACAACAGTGTCGGCTCTGCTTTCGTTGCATATACACCACACAACACATCCACATCTCACAAATTCAAACTCCACTCCTCGTTCTCTGTTTTCCAGGCAGAGCTGGCAGCTATTGACCAGGCGTGCATGTGGTTGCAACAGCAGCCGCTAGTCACCTCAGCCGTCATCATATCGGATTCTAGATCCGCATTGGAAGACATCAGCAACATACAGAGCACACATCGATTAACCAACAACATACATAAAACATTATATAACATAAACTTTGATATTCAATTTATTTGGATCAAAGCTCATGCTGGCATTATTGGCAACGAAGCCGCAGACACCGCAGCCAAGGAAGCTGCCACATTGAGCTGTCAGCCAACATTTTCACGATTCCCACTCAGTTACGCCAACAAACTGAACAAAACTCAAAGCCATCAACACTCTTGTACCATATACACCAACAACCCTAAGGGCTCTACCATTCGTAACTGGTGCCCTACACTTGAAAACCTACACACACTTACGCAAAATATAGGACACACCTTCGCACTCACACAACTTCTCACTGACCACGGCTATCATAAACACTACCTACACAGATTTCATATAACACAAAACAACACCTGCCCATGTGACGACACCACACCCCAAACATTCATACATTTACTAACACAATGCCCAAATTATACACGCACCCGCTTACACCATGAACAAACATCCCACCACTTTCAGATTGACCCCTACAACCTTACACAAATCATCACAAAGAAATCTACCTCAAATTCATTCATGACACACTTAACATGCATTGTCAACACACTAAAATCGTACAATAACACATAACACCACCAACACATACACAATCATAATCAATCTCACTACACTCCCTAAATCCCTAGGTTTAAGTCCATTTTTGTATATATAAGGCAGCGCACTCATTAGTATCTAATAGCTTTGGGCGCACTGTTGCGCCAATAAACTCCTCCCCGAGGCGGTTATAACCCCGGGGAGAAAATTAAAAAAAATATATAGGCTACTGTAATCCCACAAAAATTGACACCTACTTGATTTTGTAAAGCTTTGTACTTATTCTATTTGCTATATAACAATACATCTTAAGACGTAAGTACGAGTATATGTTCACTATTTTTGCTTTAAAGCGCTAGCAGAGCGTCGACGTCTCATTTCCGTCTTCCGGTACAACTATCTAAAGAGCTTTCAATCCCTACCTAAAGGTTCATTTAAAATACCCTTAAGCTAGTACACCCTATACGTGACAGACCCTTAAATGACGTCTTACTATACACACTTTGTGATATCTTTTTATGTATTAGTCTTTTTGATTGGTCTTTAAAACTTATATTCTTCAATGTTGCTTTACTTGCATATATAACAAGCATAATTATTAATGACCTTCGATAGAGTGATCGGAGTAATAGATAGAGAGAATTAAGCTCTGCTATTTTATGGTTTGTTGTACATAAATACATGTATGGGTTGAGTTCAGAATATGCAAACTGTTACATCTAGATCGCAATGAACGATTTTATTACTATTTCATAACATTATAATTTGTACTAAAATAGTAAGTAATAATGAGTTTTGCTATTGCAAATTTTTCCGTACCTCGTAATCGACACTTTTCACTAGAATTAGTTAGTAATGAACATATTTTTTACTAAGAACTATATTAATCATAAAGCATTTAATACAGTAGATACCTACAAAGAACAAAAACAGAGTCACCGCAGTCACTACCCAATTTTATTTAAAAGATACGGGGTCTATAAGAGGACGAGTGAGCATTGCTGATAACGCAAAGATTTCGGACTTCAAGTCCGAAATAGTGTTATCCGACTTAAGTTAAGACAGAAGCTTAGTGATGTGAATTCAAACCCTATAGGTATAAGAAAAGCTTTGTGTAAGCCACAAATACTTGCTACAAGTTTAAGTGTTCTTTTTGTTTGTCGTTTAAAAGTTTTTGAAGTGTTGTACCCTAAACGCATTAGATGACAATCAATTGAAGGCCGGGTAAAAAGTTAAGTATAAAATAATTATTTTTTACATAAAAAAAAAGGAAGGCGCAGGGTGGGGAGACCCCTCACACGGTGGACCGACGACCTGGTTAGGACGGCGGGAAGCCGATGGATGAGGGAGGCACAAGACCGCGCAGAGTGGAAGCTTTTAGAGGAGGTCTATGTCCAGCAGTGGACACTGGACGTCCATAGGCTGATATGGTACATAAAAAATAGATCAAGCATAATTTATGTTTCTTATAACTTAAAATGGTGATTGTAAAAACTACAGGAACATATTATCAAGTCATACATTTTCATTCGATAATGTCTTATTACAAAGTATGTTGGTTTACCTGCCTATAGTGCCTTTGTAAAGGTTGGAGATACGGAAAATATTATTTTATTTTTTATAAGCCGGAGCCCACGTCTATATTGGTCATGGCAACTAATCATAATTATTTTTTATAGAAATATTTTATTTTCCTTCATAAAATGGTTAAAAATGGTAGGTATATAAAATACATAGCAATTCTTTGGTTATTACACTAAATTTTTAGTTCTATTATGTGTTTATTCATCAGATTGAAACATTTAAGTTTGAACGAATAGCAAATATTATTTTTATTCGCTGCTAAGTCAACGGAGTTACTGGATTTATTCGAATTAAAAAGTATTATTTCTATATTTTATTTCTCCGCACTTCTAAAAGGCTATCTTTAGGAAAGAGTAACTCTTTGAGCAAGTTTTATTCTTACACAAATACACACACTTTTAATTTTGTGTTTTAGTTATGGGGCAAAATAACTGAAATGCTAATGCTAAGCCTGATGTTAAGCACAATTACACACATACACAAACACACACTTAAACGAAGAAGGAAGGAAGGATATTACAGAAAGGAGGAAAAAATATTTGCAGGAAGTTCTTTTCACTTTCTTATTGTTACGTACACTCACCTACTTTCGCCTAAGGTTGTTATTGGCTGATATAATGATGATGATGATAACGACATCAAATCCTATGTTACATAAGATACCTTATAGCTTAAGACAATAATTTATCAATTGCGCAATTGCATGGGTTTCGAAACGGCATACTCAAATACTACAGCAGCTTACCTACATGCCTGCTTTTCCATCGAGTCATTTAAAGTAGCTTTGCTGATTAAGTCAAATAACTTCAGTACAGGAATTGCAAGCGAAATTAATAGAACTCAAACCGTGTAGTTGTTAAGTCAGTAGACGTTTCACTTACGCTATAACATTTATGGGACCATAAGCTCCACTATTTACGATCTAATCGACTTGATCCAGGTACTAAGCTGTTATTCGCCTCGACAGGTACTGAGAGTTTTCTAAGAACGTATTACTACCTATAGAGATTCCAATCAATGTTTCTGATGGCACCTCGGCTTTTGAAAACATAATGGCCGAGTTTATTGTAAATCGCTAGTTTCGTGAATTACACACTTAAAGTAATGTAAGTTCATTGTGTAAGTTGCTTTGTGAAGTTTTTTATTAAATAATAGTCTTGGGAGTGATTAGTTTTAAGTTGGTAACAGTATACATTATGCTGTTGATAGCTAATAAAATAACATACATACATACATACATAAACTCACGCCTTATTCCGTCCGGGGTAGGCAGAGACGACAGAACGCCACTTGTCACGATCCTGGCAAACAGATTCGGCCACATCCACATTCATTAAGCGCGTATCATACGTAAAATTAGTTTATCTTTAAATCATACAAAGCATATTTTTTTACTTCATGTAGGTAGGTATGTTTTACAGTAGTTGCACAATTTACATTCACGATTCCATGAAATCCACCAGTCTGTTGAAAGTTCTTTGATTGATGTTTTTCTTAATCCCTGCGACATAGGTCTTAATACGTGTAATATGTGACATCGAAAAAGTGAAACAACGAATACCACGACCCCGTAAGTTTACTACAACGAATCACGTAACAACGAATGCACGCTACCACGAATATCTTAGCTACGAAGTTCCTAAGATAGTGAAGAAAGACCGAAATGTTAGTCTATTACCACGTCAAACATGATCAAAATAAATCAGACGCAAATTTGTAGTTGACTGAGCGACATAGACTTAAAAGGATGTTTCTATTCTTTCTATATTCAAGACCCGGTCACGTCCTTGACGTGTGAAAAGAAAGGACAATGTCTAAATATAAAGCCTCTTTGGTCAATACCCACTGAAAGTAAATCTGAGTATAAGTAAATCGTGTTAAATATTATTCAATAATGTTAAGAATTTTCTTTTATGTTAACAGATCTCGGCTAGAATTTTAATATTGTTTAGAAAAACTTTGATGAACTCTGATGCTGGCTCGAAACCCACAACCTGTCAATTGTTGAACTTTGATATTCTTTGGTTCCATTACATTTATGTTCCGTAGATAAAAGTATAAGCCCTAGTTAGGAGTTGACTTGTTAATAAAGAATTAGGGCGCCTTCAAATTTGCCGCTAAGTGTCGCGCGGAGGCAGCGCGACTGCAGCGCTGCGGTCGCGCTGTTTTGTAAATTCATAGAGATAAAAAACGCGCGACTGCAGCGCTACGCCCGCGCTGCGTCCCCGCATTCGTTCATCGATCGACTAGTGTTGTTTAGCCTACTTTTTCTTTTTAATAGTAACACTAAGAGCAGTGTATTTTCGTCTGAGTCCATCGTAAAACTAAAACACAACACTACCATTCTCAAACCTAGCGACGGCAGCGCGACCGCAGCGCTGCAGTCGCGCTGCCTCCGCGCGACACTTAGCGGCAAATTTGAAGGCGCCCTTAAATATAAGTCTTGTGAACGTAGCATGCCAATTTATAAGTTAGCAACGGCTGATCAAAAGTGGTTAGTACTTAAATAAAATAAGAACTCATTTAATTTTAAAATTCTTTATATTATTTAGTGATTGATTTAGTCTCAAGCGGTCAATCTTCCTGCAGAGCTTCTCGCTGTCTTATGCAAGTATAAAAGGAAATTTATCCTAATCACTCTGTTTAGAAGATGGGTAAAGGTTGTACAGTATCAAGTTTTACAGGAATAATACCTTAGTGGGTTTTAAGCACCCATATACGTTTTACCCTTTCACCATGCCGCCAGCAGACACAATAATAAAACAATGCACGTGTACCATATATGGTACACTGCGCTGGAAACATTTTAAGATTTTAAACATGTTGAATCTTTTTCCAGATCGACACTTTATCTTTAACCAATTTAATCATCATTATATTAGTCAAAAGACAACGGAAGAGAGACCGGGGACCTCAGGGAGGCACAGGAGCGATCAAGGTAAAAATACTTAAACGAGGTAGAATACATGCATCAATAATGTTATTATCTGGTTAATCCTTTGTGTCCGAATGTTAGACTCCTGTGTAAAATTTCGGTTTAAAAAAAAACTATTTATTTTCGTTACACTAAGGTTAACGGTCTGAATATAGTTTATTTTATTTGAGTTTGTTATTTAAAAAGATACAAAAAGATTTAGTGTTAAAATATTTTTACGTCAACGCTTTATGCTTTAATAAAATTTTACAATTAAGTTGTAACATGTTATTGAAATATTTGGAATATCTTTGTAAATATGTGCCGCCGGCAGCTTTGTGCTTTGTGTTTGGACAAACGCATATTTCATGAATATTACACGCCCTAGGGGGCTATTCTGTAGTCCAGTAAAGCAGAATATTTTACCAACTATTAATGTGTATTCTTTTTGCTGTTAATCCTAATTTCCTTTGGTGAATTAAAAATAGTGAGTATTTTATTTGACAAGCTGACTGACAATACAAACGAAAATATTACGTTGAAATGTCCAAAATTTAAAGAGAAATTGAATTTTTTTAGTGACAATAAATGTCAGAGAAATTATTTCAATAGGTTTTCATTCAAACTAACTAACCAAAACATGTTGGTGAAAACGAATCCCCCAGAACAATATACCACTATTTTTGGCAAATTCTCTTACCTCTCATCATAACAGCCCAATAATGTCCCACTGCAGGGACGAGCCTCCTCCCATGACGGAGGGATACTTGGGCTACTAATACCACGCTGGCCAGACGGATTGGTGTAGGGTTTAATTTCAAGTTTTCTTTCTTTTTATTTCGTTAAGATAATATTCACTAATAGTCCCTTAGTCAGTTTTTATGATACCCATGGGATGAGATGGGATGGTGACATATTGTATTCTTACTCCGTCACCACACGGAGACAGACAGACAATGTAATACATTTTTTTTGTCAAATTCTTTTAACTCTACTGATTTATTAATTAATTAATTTTCATCTAACCTCACACGCATTTTTCTCATAGATAATTTTATCTTTTATCCACCCTAAAACGCATACGTAAGTCAATTAAGATAAGGGAAGCAAAAGATTTATGTAGCGCGGTAGACTCTATTAATTGTCTCTGATTACCTTGTAAGTAGTTTCTATGCTGATTCCTAAATAACGTAGTAAAGAACCTCGTTTCTGCTATTGTTTATGTACGAGAAAGATTACGTAAATTGGATTGGAGTCATTAGCGATTTTTTTAAATGATTTGCTTTTAATTATGAAATATAGTTGTGCAAAGAGAAAAAATAACAGATGACTAATACGATAACAAGACTAAAACGGCCTTATTACAAAATACGGTCTAACTATAAACCACAATATATTACGTCACAAAACCACTGTTTTTGTAATTTGTTGTTACAAATTCAGTCTTAACGCTAAAGTGTTAAAACTGATTTTGTATTAACAAATACAAAATCATAAATTTGTCATTACAAAATCAGTTTTAACACTTTAACGTTAAGAGTGATTTTATAACAACAAATTTCAAAAACAGTGGTTTTGTGACGTAATAAATTGTGGTTTATAGTTAGACCGTATTTTGTAATAAGGCCGAAAATGTTTAACTGCACTAAACCTATTTAAAAGTCCCTGCTCTGACTTTAAAGTTATTTTGTTCATCATCATCATCATTGTCTCAGCAAATTGACGTCCACTGCTGGATTTAGGCCTCCTCCAAATACTGGTACCTTGTGCGAACCTGCGTCTCCCTCATCCATAAAGTATTATCCATACGTTATTTTGTTACTTTTGAATAATTATTATTTAAGTCTATTTCTCTATTTAATATAAGTTCATTAATGTTTTACTGGAGGGAGTTTGATATCGAAAAGAAACCTCGCCTATCAACGTATTATTAGATTAGAAAAGTGTCCAGCTTTTCTATTTTGATAGAGATACTGACTGTTATGCTTGCGTTTAGTATGGGTAACAAATTAATAAGTAGGTCAGAATAATTGCCATTATGATTAAAATAATTCAAAAGCAATAAACAATCGCAGCAGAATTTGAGCCACCATCTTTTTTGATTAGCACCTCAGGCGCCTTATCACTAAGTTACCGAAGCTCTTGCCTCGTTTTGGAAATATTACGTTCATTGCTTTGCAGACATTAAAAGACGTTTATCCTCTACTTATTTTTAATAGAAATTTTATTTAAAAAATAGTGGAATGGTCTAAATAAGGCTGAATAGAATATTTTTTTCACGGATTCCAATGTTTCGTGATATATTTTTCTGTGTACCCTATTATTTCCATTGCGTTCGACGAAGCAACTGTCAAATTGAGAGGGTGGTCCTTTCAACTTCTGTTTTTCAATTCGATATTGTATAGATTAATAAGTTCTATTCTTAGTAAATAATACCTTAGATAAATATGTACAATACGACTTGGAATTATATTAATTGTCAATAAACAATAAAATCATATCTATTTACGAGTATTATGATAATCTTAATTAAAACCTAGCTGCGTGTATAGTTGTTTCTATACCCATCACAATTCGTCATTCATGTGGCCAAATTAAGATATAATTTTGAACTAGCTTACGTTCATAAACACTAAATTCTAAAATAGATATTCCATACTATACACTATTAGAAACTTCAACAGTAAATCAACAATAATGACGTAATACCCTGTAGTTTCAGCCTTCAGGGAAATACAACCGTGATCTTGTGTCATGAGGTAACAAGGGCTCCTGTCAGTATGAAATTGATAAGAACAAAAGCTTTCTAAGTGAATATCAAGGAAAAACATTTACAATAAGATTGTCTACAAAGGTAACTTAGCAAATATCTTTAGGTTTACATAATAAGATGACAGTAAATAATTGTAATTAACAAATTGAAATCATATTTCTTTCTTTTCCATATTTATATAATCTCAAATAATACAATAACAAGTATATACGAGTACTTAAGTAGCAGATGGACATGCCTTCGACTCATTATAACATTTTCGCATCGTAGTTTATGATAATTACTAGCTATCGTTTTCAAAACAGAAAATTATCAAACGATTCGAAAGATTTGCCAAGGACAAACGAACGGCTAGTAAGAAAGGACGCCAAAAATTTGTACCACGTAGCATGACTAGTTAACAATGGGATCAGATGGGGTCAGATCTAAAAGGCATCAACCGCTTTTAATGAGGTTTCGTTCTAGAATGTTGCTCTTAGCCATTACCTACCACTGGCTCCACTCTTTAAACTTTCTTAAGCTAAAACATGCAACATTCAAAGGATGTTGTTTTATTGAATAATGTTTAACTTTACACAAATAAATAACAAATAAATATAAACAACCACAAAAATTAATTAAAACGGACTAAAAGACAAATTAAATGTAACAATGACTAAATATTTATAAACGTTCGAGAAGCATGAAGATCGTGGCAGCGAGTATTTCACGAGTTTCACATTACATAACATATTTTTTTTAATATTCATTATTCACAGATAAGGAGTACCTATAATATTAATAACTAGCTGACCCGTGCCCACTTCGTTGGGCGGCGAAAAAAATTCGTCCGTTTTTTAAACATATTTCATTACTGCTCCACTCCTATTTGTCATAGCGTGATACTATATAGCCTATGACACTCCCCGATAAATGGACTATTCATCACAGAAATATTTTTTTTAAATTGGTTCATTAGACCCAGAGATTACCCCCTACAACGTCACAAACACGCAATCACACAAGCTTTACCTCTTTATAATATTATAAGTATAGAAGTATACTTAGATAATTAGATAAACTGTTTCACTTCTTTTACAGAATTGTTTTAGATCCTTTCAATCATTAGGGAAAACAATTTACTGATTCACTGTACAATAACGTCACCAGTTGGAGCACGGGACCTACCATAGCAAGTCCCCGTGCTTCACCCAGGTGGAGAACCTAGGTGGAGCATGGGTCCGGACCCTAATAAACCAACACCTTTTTAAAGACAGAACTTTAGAGACTGCTTCAAAAGTTATACTGGCAGACATGTGCGAAGGTTGTTCTTTCAAGGAGAATCTTAACACCGCGATACAAAAATGACGTCACACGTACAACGTCATCTGTTGTCAGATTTATAAGTTAGAATTAATGACATGGCATAATGAATGAATACATTTGGACGTCACGTTATGGTAGAATTAGATTTTAAAAAAAAATCTAAATTACTATTACTGACTAAAAAAAGGCGTTTATAAGTAAGGTGGTTAGTGTTTTAAAAGAATATAGAGTCTAAAGACTGCGCAGAAATAAAACGGGAATTTCTTAGGTAAAGACTTATTACACACTGTTAGCATGTCCATTGATAAATAAATAAATAAGCTGCCTCCATGGCGCGGCGGTGGCATTAGCTGGCTGGCGTGCATGAGGTCACGGGTTCGTTTTTCATGGAGGACAATACTTTGTGTGATCCATAAATTATTGCTCTGAGTGTGAATGTTCTTTGTGTCCGTTAAATTGATGTTTGTAAAGTCCCCCGCGACACAGGGCTTGATACCTAGTGTGGGTTTCGTCTTTTGTCTATAAAATCAATTAAGTAACAAATTATTTCTAATTATTAACATTTAAAAAATACATAACTGACAATAAAATATAGAAATACAATCACAAAACATTAAATTATTGTTAAATGTGTTTGTGTTTATTTTATTTATTCAAAAATACTGCACGCAGCTTATCTCAAAATATATTGCAATCTAAGTTCGTAAGATGGCGCTGTTTAATATTTCACTTCGAAAACAGTCATAAAACTAAAAACTATTCTTGAGCACTTATAAATATCTTTTGATAGACTGAACCGATTGCAATTAAACAAAAACTAAATGGAACTTCAAGTTACCCTCAATTGTTGTGTATAAAATGCATCTACATTGCTTACGTACATTTTACGTTGCATTTAAAAATATTGCACGCAGTTTAACTCTTGATGTAGTTCAGTCTAAGTTTGAAAGATGGCGCTGTTCAATATTAATTAATTAAATTCAAATATCTTTTAATAGACGGAACTGATTGCAATGAAATAAAAACTAAATAAAACTTCAAGTTACGCTCAATCGTTGTGTATAAAAATCATCTACATTGCTTTCGTAGTTTTTACGTGATGCCCGAACAAATTTTAGGTTACAGATAAACAGATATACAGATAAACAGACAAACAGACAAAAATTCCAAAAATGCTGGAAATGGGTTCTATTGGTTGACTTTTAATACCCTGGCTATTTTTTTTGGATTTATTTTTAATGTACAAAAACGACTTTTCTACAGTTTTATTATATGTATAGATAGAAGAACAATATTCAAAACTCGTCGCTAAGCGACATAACTTGTATGGCTTGCTGGCAAAGGTATATTTAATTTATTTCGTATCAGCTAGTGAAAATCCCACTGTAAGGATTTCGTAAACTGTGTTAAAGAGGTATGGATTCAAATGCAAATTAAATTTAAAATACTAGAAAATAAATTACTGTTTATTTCTCAATAAGGATTTTCCAAAAAAAAAACATCAAAGTGAAGAAGTAAAATTACATAAAAAACCGTAATCTTCTTATTATAATAATTTAATTTATTATATAAAAGAATTTAAAGTGTCTGAAACTTAGATAGAGTGTGAGAGAGATGCCTAATTAGTATTACTAGGAAGTACAGAATGTAAAATGCAGTTCACTCTATGCATTCAAATAGTCCCACTGTATAATATTAGTTAGTTTCAAGTTCATTAATCGTAGAAGTATCCCACCTTTCTAAATTTCGCTGTGACACTTATAATTAGAGATTGATTTGTTTTTGGTAGAAATAGCGTATAAATTTATCTAGACAATCTTGTTAGTACAAACACGCAATCTCGTGGCTATTTAAGTATCTGTCTGATATTTAGGAAATAAATTAGCAGTTCATTGCAGGCACCTCATAACAGCCCATTAATGTCCCACTGCAGGAACGGGCCTCCTCTCATGACAGAGGGATACTTATGGCCTACTAATACCTAAGGAAAACTTGAAATTAAACCCTATACCAATCCGTCTGGCCAGCGCCTATTACTACTCGTACCAACGTAACCTACTAATACTCGTACCAACGAGTATTAGTAGGTTAAGTATACCTACGTCACGAGTGGGACATTAATGGGCTGTTAAGAAGAAAACACAATTAATTAACCTGCGTAAGATTCGAAAACCGCCGTACACAGCATCGCAATGAACAACCGCATTGCCACCCAAGCAATACTAAAACATAATATTACAGTAAATATTTACAGATAAATGCTAAGTCAAGCTTAAAGGACAATAACGCGGTACTCGTAAATTATATTTGAAACAGTACACGAATTTAATTATCGTCCATGGATTTTGAATTTAATAAAGCTGATGTGAATAGTTAACGGCTCTCATTAGTCTTATTTCACGTTGCTTTGGTAACACAAAATTTAATTAATAATATTACTCAATCTGTGAATTGAAATTATTGATATACGAAAATCTTGTGGTGCGAGCTATTTAATTAAGTCGTGTTGGTTAACGCACATTTTATGGATGTAACGCATTTATGCATTACGTCGGTATTGTAAACAATACATTTATTTTATTTAATGGTTCTTTCTTCTATTAATATTATTGACAAGTTTGTATAGAAAAAGTCTACTTACAGCTCTATTGATCCAAACATTAATTTGTTAAAGTAACATTGCTTAAAAACCTTTTTTCGTTAAATTGCAGTTACTCCTACATGACTATGGAACTGAACATGTTGTGTCTTATAGCGACTTCCAGAAAGAGGAAGAGTTTTTCGGCTGTTTTTTTTTTAATGTTTGTTATCAAGGAGGTCAGTCACTTCTTGACCTGCTATATTAGAAGATATTAATAAAAATCATCATAATCTTATTGAAGGTATAAAATTTATTATTCCTTTATTAATATATACTTGACCTTGATTATTTGTGATTTACTGTTATTGACTACATCATCATCATATCAGCCAATCGACGTCCACTGCTGGACATTGGCCTCCTCCAAGTATTGCCACGTAGTTATTGACTTATTTTATGATCTTTATGACATAATTTTCATTATATTTATTTTGTTTAAGTGTTATAAATATGAACTCTATGGTTCAAGTCGGTTTTATTTACAACATTATTAACGCATTTTTTTATTTTGAGAAATATTATGAGCAACTTGGTATGCTTTTAAGTCATGAGATAAATTTCACAGACACTGTAGCCTAGTCATGCATTACATAACCAAAAGTAAAGTAAACATTTACCCAAAGCACTAAACGCAAATGTAATGGCTCATAAAACATTCCAGTATGCATTTTTTGAATATAAAATAAGAAATTATACTGAATAGTTATAATAGCTGGTCTATGGTCGTAAAGAGCCGGTCAAGTGTAAAATCAACTTGCGCACTAAACGTTCCGTGTCATTAACTTTTACTGTCTTTGTGGACGTGATAATTATAATTAGTCTATTATCTTTTAGAAGTATGACCGAAAAGTGTCAGTTTAACTGTTTTTGGTACTAACTTATGTAAGTAATAGCTGATAGCGATCGTTATCTGAGAGCAGAGGGGTAATTCTCGTAAATATTTCTTTATTTTTTGTGCTATTCAATCTCAAAAAGTCATTAGTGTCAAATATGACAGTTCAGTTACCAATGATACAACAATAAACGCTAAGCAGAGAATTTGACTGGACGCCATGACGAGAGGTTGAGCTGTCATTTATATATTTTTTACAAATTGATTTTTCGAAGATTTTGTGATGCAGAAGAGATGCAGTTTTGTTTTGCAAGTTCGTCGTCAGTAAATTAATATGAATAAATATGCAAGTGATTGGTGAATAGCTGGTGGCATTGTGGTCCTGCTGTTCCTGTCTCCATTTGACGCGTTCCCGTCAAGTTCTCAAGAAAGACAATGAAAAGTGAAGCATCGACTTTTTAATGTTATTTTTTATGTTACTTTTACTTATACTGAATGTAATATCTCTCACTTGACACTGGCAAAATATGTAACTATGTTCATGAGGCCAATAATAAATAAATACAATACAAACGCTAAGCAAAAACTGTGGAGTTGTTACTGATAGCGAAACATACGTTATGTTAACGTAAATTAGCTTTCTGCAGTGTTACAATTTTTCTTTTAAAGGAATGTTTTTTTTTTCCTATTATATTTTAGAAGTACCTTAAAGGGTTAGTTTAACTGTTATATATGTAAGTATTAACTTGTCTAAGTAATAGCCCATAGAGATCGTTACTAATCGCTAATCAAAGATTGTGCAGTGTTGTCACTGGGAGCAAAGCATTTTTTTTTTTTCATTTAATAGTAGGCAAACAAACTAGCACGTCATCTGATGGTAAGTGATCACCGCCGCCCATGGAAACCCGCAACACTAGAGGAATCACAGATGCATTGCCGACCTTTAAAAAGGGAGTACTCTCGTATCTTGAAGCTCCCCAAGTCATAAAGGTAATGTTAATGTTAACATTACTTTACTTTCTAGCATGTTTTAATCTTCTTTTAAAGTATTGTTATTTTAACAGTATTCTTCCACTTAAATGCCAGAGCGTCGTTATTAATCTCGCTCAGATGACGTAGTGTTAAGTGTTGTCCTCCCACGCTGAAGTTCGCGGTTGCTAACCCCACCCTAGTCAAATATTTTACGTTTATATTAATCATCTAATACTAGTGACTTGCCGCGGCTTCATACTGGTACAATGTTAAGCATGTACGAGTCTTGTTACTTATTCCTTACACTTTCACACAACGCCATCTAGTTCCAAACTAAGCAGAGCTTGTACAATGGGTACTAGGCAACGGATAAACATACATAAATACTTTTTTTTTGTAAATGCATACATTACATAGAAAAGACCCAGACCAATGCAAACAATCATGTTCATGCACATAAAGATTTGCATTAAGCGGGAATCGAACCCGAGACCTCTGCGTAGCAGTCAGACAGAAAAAGCGACTTTATTTTATACTATGTATAGATACTGATGAGTCATTTCAGTTGAGCATATATATTTGCTGAAACTACAACAGTGCTTTGCTAATGACATTTTAGTTCTGCAATCCTTTATTTTGATGATTGTTAAAGAACAAGTAAGAATAGGTTTCCTATCATGAAAGACATTCACACCAAGTTGATGTTTGGTACATTATTAAGTTTAACTTGTATTTTAAATGTAACAGTTCTTAAAATTGTCTCTGTAGTCATTCGTGACTTTGCAGTAAAATGGTGAGAAAACCTTAAGTATTTACCAATCCTCCGACACTTAAAGAGTTTAAAAGTCTTAACACTCCCTACATATTTAATCTATGCAAACTACTTTACATGAAATAGAACAAAGCAAGATCTTCGGAAATGTAACATTAACATCTTTTATTTTGGAATACTGTGTTACATCAATTAATAAATTATGTTTTAAATTACACTATCATAATTATATAGGAATATATACTCGCGTTAAATTCGGGGTGGCACTGTTCACCTTTCCTGGACACAGAAGAAAAAAAAAACGTAGCCTATGTTACTTTCCATCCCTTCAATTATCTCCACTTAAATAAACGTCAATTCGTCGCTCTGTTTTGCCGTGAAATAAAGACAAACAGACACACTTTCCCATTTATAATATTGATATGCATTTTAATCAAATACTCATTTACACTTTGATAGAGTTACCACTTTCTTTGATATTCATAATTGTATACATAAAATTAGGCCTTATTCCCATGAGGGCACCCAAAGTCCACCAATTACTAACCACATACTAAGATCTTTACAAAATAAATAAATAATCATGAATACATAATATGAAAATACATCATAACAGCCCATTAATATCCTACTGCAGGGACAGGCCTCCTCTCGTAATGGAGGTATACTTGGCCTACTAATACTCGTACCATGCTGGCTAGAGAGATTGGTGTAGGGTTTAATTACAAGTTTTCCTTTTTTTTTTCGTAAAGATAATATTCACGGATAGTCCCATAATAGGTTTTTACGACACCCATGGGATGAGATGGGGTGGTGACATATTGTATTCTTACTTCGTCACCACACGGACAGAATATATATGAAAATATATAGTTTTTAGTAATTTGTTTAGTGAGAGAGTAATAATACTATAGCGTCATCATGCCATCTTTTGGATTCCTCAACGACTATTATTGCAAGGTTCATATAAAAACTATCCATCTAAAATCTTTAGCCTTTTGCCAATCTAAGGAAGTAGTAGTGACTTAGTATATATTTATACATACTGTTTAACATGCCAAAAAATGCTTAATTATCGTAGCAACAGAATTGCAATACATATTATTAAAATTAAAATGAATATTCTCTTACCGAAAAATCATAATAAAAAAACTAAAAATATAAATGTATCGATAAAACGTCAACCTGAACTTAACAAACAGTTGGTCCGTCACGGACAAATTACTTATCTCCAGAGAGGAATAAGATAAAAGACGCTTCCAAAACATAAGACAATAGATCTACAGGAGAGAGAGACATTTGCGTCGGAGGAAAAAATACGACAAACGTTTTTGAAATACGCCTTTGATGGGTACTTATGTTTTGTGTTTGTGTGTGTGTGTGTGTGTATGTGTGTGTGAGAAATGAAAAATATTGTGTATTGTGTAACGAAGTGTTCGTACTACATTTTGAACGTGAGCTGAATAATATACATTTCACCTTATTTCTTATTTCATAAGTTGTTGCTATTTTATCTAATTTTATTAAATTAAAAATATAGTCAAAGATATTTAGATGTTAATGAAAGGTGTAGTTAATGGTTAATTTTATTTACTCGATATTATACATTTTTTTTTATAAATACATTTTATACTTGTTTAAAAATTAAAAATTGAATTTAATAACGCTTTTGAGACTTAATTTTAACCCGGTGTCATAATTATTACTTTTATGATAGAAAACAGAAATTATAAATTATTATATTTTACTCACCATGTAACAATCAGAGCTATAAACCAAACCAGCTCAGAGTTAATCCGTTAAACAATTCACCATATACATAATATTATCACTTGAAGCGTTTACCACAAAAGTTAAAGTCACTTCACGTGTTTTCCAAATAAATTTCAAAATGATCTACGTTCGAACGTACGCGGCTACCTCCCGCGGCTACGAAAAGCTCTACGCGGCACGTGCAACTGCCGTAGCGTAGTAGATAAACTGAAGTATTGCCTCTACGAACAGTATTCCGAACTTTGCCGAGTACTTCCGAGCGCTACCGAGAGTTTGTAAGCCGTGATTGATATCAAATGAAATGTGAGGAATGAGTAGTTCTAGAGAGCTCTTTGTTTTAAGGATTATGTTTTTTGCTGGCGCCGCCTGGCGTCGCTACCATCGTACGTCTTTAGAAAAAAGAAAAAAATCACCTCTGTTACAGTTTATTTTTTGTATATTTTTCTAGGATATAAAATTGAGTGTTTTTTGCGGTTTATGAGGTAAAAGGGAATTAATAATTATGTGTTGGGGATGTACATTAAAATTCCATAAAGTGTTTAAAATATTCGCTCGTTCGCTTTAATTAGGTTCGTAACAGCTTTAAGTTATTTTATCCATGTAATATCAGGTTACTTTAATGGTTTGCTAGCTTCATTATGTGGTATTATTTTCATTTTAATATTAAATGTGAACGAAGCTTTTTTATTACATCAAGGTGGTTTACGAGGAATCTGCATGCTTGATGATAAGCAATAATCGGTGCTTTTTGGCGTCAGTAATGGCTGAGAATGGCAGAGCCACCCTTGGACATAAACGGATGTGTAGCTGAAAGCTGTTCCTTAGAACTTCTACGGTAACTTCCTACCTAAACACAGTAACATTTACATACTACTACTTGGAGGTATATAAAGCGACCTAGACAAACATTTCATAATTTTCTAAATTCAGTCTCTACAATGGGTCATTCATCATAAAACAGCTCATTTATATCCCACTGCAGAAAAGGGCCTCCTCCCATGACGGAGGGATACTTTGAATACTAATACCACGCTGGCCAGACAGATTGGTATTGGGTTTAATTTCAAGTTTTCCTTCTTTTTATTTCGTAAAAAAATAATCACGGATAGTCCCTTAGTCGGTTTTTACTACACCCATAGGATGAGATGGGGTGGTGATTAATATATTGTATTCTTACTCTGTCACCACACGGAGAATCAATGAGTCATTAATAGGTAGTTAAGATGTTAACCATATTTCAAAGTTTCTAGTCCTCACACATAATCTAGTTAGGTCTACATTACTTCATATTAACATCATCGACATTGTCATAATCTGCTTAAGAAAATTACACCAACCAACCCCCGTTGCTGAATTGAGTAATTACGCGTTCGCAAGAAACTTTTGACTTTCATAAGTAATACTTTGCGACCTACATAATTGCTTATCAAATTGGTTATCAAAGTTCGAATCATTTGAATTTTGACTTTGACAATCCTTACGATCTTATTTCTTGGAAAGTTATGTTCCCTCGATAGCAATTTAAAGCCAGACCGTTTAACTGCACACAAATAATCGTGCTCTAAATTCAAATTGCGTATTAGCCATCGCTGTATCTTAAATATTTGTGTACAAATTCTCTGTGTTCTTAATTCAAATTGTTTGCTAACAAGGTTTTCTTTGGTAAATATATTTTTGTATTTAAATTTTTAATCATTATAAGTAGCAGAATACGTCAAATTAAGTGAACAGTTGTTTTGTACTGTGTATAGGTTTACAATGGTAAAATAGGGATAAAAAGAGTACAGACAATTAGAACAATAAACAATAACAATACTTACCTACAAGATACAAAAAACTAGTATTTTCTTAACATTTTAAGTTTTACGGGTTTTATGTTTGTGAGCTGAGAACTCATTATCAAATAAATAATTTTAACAAAATCGTTTTTGCTTGAAGTATAATGCGACTTGTATTTTATATACATAGAATTTATTTATCAAAATTGGCTATCTAAGTATGTATAAAATATATTATTTATTTTTTAAGTAAAATATAAATAGTGACCATTAAAATAGGAATCAACGCTGGCTGAAATTAGTCTAGACTTAGAAAATTATTAAAAAGTTAAGAGCAACATTTACTTTTAAAATCGGATAGATTCAACATTATTTACGAAACGCTCTAAAATAATTTTGTTCCGATTTCGAATTGCATTTTAAGTGAGTCTGTTTTCTAATGTACAAAATAAATAAATACATTCTAAATTTAAATTACAAAATTAACGTCAGTTTAGCGAACATGCTAATTATTATTTCTCACGTGTATTTCTGTTTGTAGATTTTGGTGGTGTAATTATGTACTGTATTGTTTCTTTTATAATCGAACAGGACAGGGAACTAAATTTCGTATAGTAAACCATATTGTCATGATTTATTTATTTATTATTTATTTATTTAAAGTATGGCACACTTACAGCAATACACACAAATTTACACAATAAAACTTACATAAACACAATATTAGGTATGTTTGCCTATTAAAAGTGTACACAGCATTCTTCTTTATAATAGGCAACATTTTACATTAGGTACATTTAAAAAACAAATGATAATTTTAAATTTTAAATTTAGAAACAAAAATAGGACACAACACAAAATCCAGTATAATAAAGTACGTTATTCCATTTGTTGACAACCAACATAGTGTAACCACGCTATCTTATCCTGTAGGCTTTTAAAACTTGCCAAATATTCCTATGTATAAAGATGTAGGAAACCAAAAAAATACTAAATTATAGACTGAGTCCCAAACAGGAAGAAGAATAACCCTATTAATTTTAGATCTCTTCACTACACGGATAAAAGATAGACACGATTTGAATCTTTGCAAAGAAATTTATATTTACCTTTCTTTTCCTTACTTTTGTATCTATTCCAAGACTGTAACTTTTCCTGGGACCGATTGTTATGCCCCGAGACAGCAAATTTTTAATTCTTGCTTACACGACTCACAGTTTTAAAAAAGAAGTCAAATTATCTTGTCCCTTACTTCTTAATCTCCAAGTACTAAATAACCCATACATTCAAATTTATACGAAGCCACATGTTATCCTAGTCTACATTATGAATATAATATATTTACTGTCTCTCACCCTCTCACATAATATGTGCTTACGTCATGAAGGCACCATAATAGGTACTCTATTCTGATTTTGAGAAGGTCGAGACTTGATGACTACGTGAATTAATGATTCATCAGATAATAAAGTTATAAACTGGGTTACATGGAAAAATAAAAGTAAAGACATTTATTGTGGAACAAACATACTGCAGAACAAAATTATGAAAAATATTAATAAATATATAAAAAAGGATGTCTCCTGATTAATTCACAAAAGACACGTATTCCTTAACCTGGATTTGGTTATGGAGTGCGTGCCTTTGGTTGGATCCTGTATTATTTTAGAAGAGGGAGGTATTCTTCTAAGGCCTAGGTATAATTTGAATTAAGAGGAGACTGATTAATCAATCAACTAATCTGACTAACTTTATGATAGAGAGTAGTCAGTCTTCTGAAATAGAACTAGGTCTGCTATTGCCAGTACTACGAAGCAATAGCAACTATTAACAATAATATAACTATCATCATTCTTGATCAGCAAACATTGTCACCCGATAAGTGGTACTGACTACACTATTGAATAAAATAAATTGATTGATGCTCTTACCGAATATTGTTGATAATGATATTCCACAGTATTGCCATATCAGAGGACTCAAACTCCATTAGAATATCTATTCGCATTATGAATCGATACACATTTCATTAGCGCAACACGGTTCAGTAGTTACTGGGAAAGGGGAAATAAATATACAGACACTCGCAATTCATAAGGACGTGAGTGATCTGTATTATTTTCTATTTTAACCCATCATTCACCACCCCACAGTAGTGTGTCCCCAGAACTTGTCCAGTGGGTCAACATCAAGGGTATTTTCTTAACGTTAGGAGTTGCGCTGCCGATGCCTTTTTGCGTATGCGCCTTTTACAGAGTGAGCAGATTGTGTTGATCAAATTGTACATAAGTCCCGAGGACTTATAAAGATGCATTGAGAATAAATGCATTGAAAAAAAACCCTTAATGATAAAAACCAATCGATATCAAAAATATGACACTTATGAAGAGAATATTATTAAAAAATAAAAAAATAAATAAAAATAAAATTGTCTCAAAGACCAATCTGTTGATTATGTTTTGTGACGTCGTGCTTCGTGCCTCTCGCCTCTCGCCTCACTTATACTTGAGTTGTTTTTGCATTTATCTCCCTATACCAACCCACTACGTCACAGTTTAATAAATTACTAGTTTAATTGAACAATTCTAAAATAATTTAAATTAAACAAAATAAAAACACGTAAATAAATAAATGACGTTTACTTCTTATTTCGCCAATGTATCAACTGAGCATGCCTACGACAAACTCAATTTACTATTAAGCGGACAGGAATAGTGGTCTCAGCAACTCATTAGTACTCTGAGGGTGACGCAATGCCTACCCCATTTAAATGAGAAAAGTACTTACTAGACATAGTAGTATAATTGTGCACAAAAGAATTTAGGAAATAGGGTTAAAATATTTATAAAAACAAAACAAAAGTCTTCTTTTGTAAGTTTAATTTTTATAAAAAAAAATTTTCTTGATTTTAATTAGTCTTTGTCATTATGAAGGACCTAAGTTAACAGCTTATTAAGTTCGAGGAATAGTTATATTCGTAAAGTTATTGAATCTCAATTGTGACAAAATTATAGTACAAGAAACATACTTAACCTTTAACTATGGAAGTGCGGTCTCACAGACCGCTTGCAGTTTCCAAATCGCGTTCTCATATCCTTCCGCGGACTCCACACGGCTGAAACCTTCAGTAGCTTCGGTTTTAGTGGCAAAACGACTAAAAAGAGTTATAATTGCGCCGCCGGCTGCATATTGCGTGAGTAATTTCGATTTATATTTCGAGTGCGGTCTGGGAGACCGCACGTCCACGTTTGTGTAATAAAATTAAACTGATTGTGATTTTGTTTGTTCTAGAATTTTAAGATATTTTTTTCTAGTTTGTTCAGAATACGATCAGCCAAGTACTTCTTTATACAAACAAACGTCGAATTTATCGACAAACAGTCAATCAAAAGTTCTAAACAGCCAATATGTCTACAATGTTCGGAGCTATAATGTAAAAACTGCCTACAAATATGCTCAAGTTGAACCATTGTCAAATTTTTTATGTCTAGTTTTAAGAATGTATTAATAAGTTTTTTATATTTTTTATTCTTTACATTTTATTGTAAAACTAATGAAACAGACTGAATAAATATTTTTCCTTAGATAATGCCTGTATAAAGTGATCTCAATTGAAAAAGTCTAAAAAGGGCCTTTGATTGTTAAATGACTAGATTTAACATTAAAATGTATACATTTTGATTAAAGTTGCATCTTTTATTTACATTTTAATGATTACTTAAACTTCTAAAAACAAAAAATGGAACAATACTTGTTTAACTAATTAGAATTCGGCCTTTAAAGATCGTCCATGGTTGTGTAACAAAAATATGACGTCCATAGTTAAAGGCTAACCATGTTATCATCGTAATAAGTGTAATAAGTTTATAGTATAAGGCTTATGTGTAAAACCCAATACCACTGATTACGCAAGCCCAGCTGGCACTGGTATCAGCATTTACAAAGGTGACGGAGTAAGAATAGAATAGGTGTCGTAGAAACCGACTAAGGGACTATAATCTGTGAATATTACCTTTACATAGAAAGAAGGAAAACTTAAAATTAAACCCTATACCAATCCGTCTGGCCTGGGTGGTATTAGTAGGCCAAGTATCCCTCCGTCACGGGAGGAGGCCCGTCCCTGCAGTGGGACAATAATGGGCTGTTATGATGATTATTATTAATAATATATTTGAGTTAAAGAAAAATAAAATTACGATATCATAATCATCATTCAAAACACTAACCAACAAGTACATAATATGAGCACTCATTACTTTCCCGCACACGTTTAACGACATAACCCGAACAACTTAACGAGTGTTTATAAATATAACCTTACCCTCATGATTTGCGGATATTGAATTTATTATCACTGTTAGATCCCCTGAGAAGGGTTGGTGATTAAACCTACCCAAGACAATTCCTTCCCACTTGGGTAATTTGAGAAATTCTCTGAATATCTTCAGTGAGCCCCAAGGCAAGGAAACTATTGATGTCGACGGAGACAACAAGAATAAAGTTAGTGACATCACTGCGGGCTGATATTGAATGTTTTCAGTTAACCTATAAACTAATATCTATTATCTGCTCATACCCTTACTGTTTGCTATTTTGGAAATTGTTTATTATCAGTTAGCCGTATGAGAAAACTGGGTCTGCTATGCCTAGGTTGATATCTTTACATGTAGCTCTAAGCAGTAAAGTAGAAAACTTACTAAGGTAAGGTAGAAGTGTTTCTGTGTACCGGTAAGTGCATTGCAGAGGCTTAACTTTTAAAACATTTTATTCTCAACCAGTTAATGAAAAGCGTTAACGTCTTATAATCATTCGAATATAAAAGCAATACTAGTTGTGTAAAATTATTGATTTACCTCGCTTTTTATTGTTTTACTCGTATGTATCTAAACTTGAACTTTCTTTTATTTTGTACCATTTGTTTGTCCTATCATGATCCACCACGCAATAACTTCCATGACTATTATACTTTTCTAAGAAAGAAAGTTCTTTCAAAGGGTACGTCTCAACAATATAACAAATATAGTTGCGGCCATTGTACCGTGCCAAGCTATTGTTTCCGCGCTAGCCGTTTAGCCACAGGCTTCCATAAATGTATTCATGAACGAGTATTATTAAATTCAACTACTGTTTCAACAAATATGCCATAACGAACGAATTTTGATTCAGGCGGAGTACACAAACTATCCAGAGCTTAACAAGCGCTAAATTCAATACTCTGATTCGTATGCAATATTTTATACGTGGAAATTACCTTGCTACTTACTAAGTACAGATATATACATAGTATATAAACTATGAGACAATCCTTGCTAAAATGGAATTAAACTTTAGTTTAGATACATATATAATTCTATGTAAACTATTTTATTATTGTGTGTCAAAAAATTAAGGTGAGAAATAGATTTTGAATATAACATCGTTTAAAATTGTTTTTAAGTTAGTATGCAAAACATTTTTTTTTATTGAGTTAGAAGTTAGAAGTTTAAGTTAGAAGATCATTAGTTTCTTGAGCTGAACAGTTTATAGAAAATTAGGACAAGTATATTTTTTTTATACAAACACTTAAAGAATTTTCTCAACTTAAGAATCTTCCTATAACGAAACTTTTTTATTTACCATAGAACCCATGGTCATTAGCATTATAATATAGAAGCACCCCGTCATTAACGACAAATTCGCCTCGTTTATGTTCATTAGTTAGTGTCCACTAATGGAAATGACTATAGCCAAACGGAATGGTTCCCGAAATGGTTTTGCGCAGCATTTAACCCCTCGCCTACTGGACATAAGTTTTTGCTATACATATTGTGTAGCTCAAATTGCTCTATGCAATTATATTTTAGTGGTTCTCATAATCAGGGTTATCGTTTTCAAAAGTAGGGTTTTACGTGAATAAGTATATAATTAATAGGAAGTGTAGATAAAACAAAAGCTATTTGATGCCAGAGGGGGAAGTTTTTGTTTAATTTTCAGATCTTATCTAGGAATTAGTAAGTTTCTATAAGGTTAGCACGGAGTTTGTAAATTTGCCTCATTTGTAATTTAATCGTTTTAGAATATAGCTTCTTACAATACAATTTTTACGGTTTTAAATAAATATAACTTGAAGAATATTCTCAAATATTATGTACCAACTGTTATTTCGAGTGAAGAAAATTACGCATTACTCTTACTAATTTAAATAATATGAAAAAGTTAACGCCTGTATGTATTCTGTGCAGCTGTTTAATCGTAAAGCTTGGTTTTAACAATTCAATTTTAAAATATATTTTCGTTTTTTTTAAATACGAGATTAATCGTAGTCTGTTGCACGTCATGCACTGTTAATTCATGAAACGAAATCCATTCAAAGTGCCTCCACTGCCAAATATACAAAACTCTATGGTAGATTATGTATATCGAATTCTAAACAAAAAAGCAGTTACCGTTACCTAATCGTCTTACTCAATAAAAAAACTCTCGTCCCCGTTGCTTTTTGTTAATTACGGACCTAATAAACAAACAATATCTTCATCTTTACAATAATTTAGAAGAAACATAGCCTTTCTTATAAAATTGAAACTAAGGCGAACAATTTACACGGCCTATATTTCACCGTAATAATACTATGTTTCTCATAAGTGTACATAAGACCCTACCTTAACTCACTTCCCGGTTTTAGTGTTCTAATAGAGGGCTCCTTCAATCAAGATGGGTCGTCCTTGAAGTTATTGAACGCAATCACTATAACATACAGGGACTTCATCTATCTACAACCATTATGACTGGTTTGGCTTTTATATTAGTTTGAAGTGTCATATGGGTTTGTATTAACCCTTTCATGATTAATATGAGCATCGCACTTTGATATATTCTTGTTGCTAGTCTTTTAATGTTACATTGCAGAACAGGTCCGATATTTGTGTTGTCCAAGTTCACTATCCAACGATAATGAGAAATGTTGTATGAAAACATAATTATTTAATTGAATTGGCTGATTATTTAATGTCATATTTAAGAACAAAAAATGATATTTACAAGTATATTAGTAGTATAGCTCTGCTTAGTTTAGAATCAGATGGCGTTTTGTTATTGTATGAAGAATAGTATTTTATTACGCTTTATATAGTTAGCCTTAGTTAGTCTGTTTTGGACCTTACAGTTTATTAACTCATACAAAATCATAAAATAAATGGGTGTTTCATTGAAATTCGATTCTTTGTCTGATTCATATGGGCAATTTTTTTTTTCACATTTTGGCTTATAAAACATGTTTTTGTCAAAGATGATAACCTAATATACAATGTCTGAAAAAGGCACACTTTTTTATGAAATGGTTTTCGAGATAATTAACTTAAAAATTTATGAGGTCATATAAATCAGAATTAGGAACAAAAATGAAATTCTAGTTATAAAAATCAGTCATTTATTTATTAAAATCACAGTTGATAATCACAATGATTATCACCACACCTAAATCTAGTTATTAGAAGCATTGACAACTTGACAATATCAATCATTATCCGTGCCGCCATATTAACAATATGTGTGAAATTCTGATTAATATAGTATTTTTACCGTATGAATCAAGTACATATATATCAAAATTTTGCCTTTTAACATCGGTTAATCACTACACGTATACAATTAAGGATTGCTATTTATACATAGGCTTTTAGTCCCCAATTGAATTATATTTCCAACAGATTCAAGTTTGAAAACCAGTTAAGTTAATTATAACAGCCAACATAGTAATCAGAAACACAGGTGAACCAAAGTAATATGAATCAGATATTTACATTTATAACTCCGCAACAACACGAACCAGCCGCATGTAACGTCGTGACCACGTCAGCAGAGTCCCTGGCTACCACCAGCACTAGAAGGGATCTTCTGATGTTTCGTACTTAGCTAGGTACGTTCGAGTAAAGCGCGCGAATATGAATCAGACTTTTGTGCCGGACACTCACAATTTATTTTTTTATTAAAAAACTATCGCAAATATTAGTACCATATTTTTTTTGTGTAAAGAAACAACTAATATTCTATCGTAATATATAAAACGCACATCGATTCGTTAGTAAGAAAAAATGTTACTGTTACTAACGTTCAAGAAACTGGGGTACGGACACACCATATTAATCAGAAGAACGCTTTTTAATATTTTTTTTAAATATATAAAAAACTATTATTAAAAAACAATAACGTGTACAAGATAGGTAACTGTCTATACTATGTTTAAAAAATAATTGCAGTTTGGTTGGTCTGTTAGTTACAAAGAAAAACCTCCAGACATCGAAAATGTTGGGCTCGAAGAATCACCCAAATATACTCTTTAGTATTTACGTAACGAGTAAATTTTAAACGAACTATTTAAGTATTCATATATTATATATTATGTATAAATCATTAATCATGATTACATTTTAAGAGAATCCCATGAAGCAAGCAGTAAAGTTCAAATGCTTAATTTCCGGCAACCATAATGTGTGAGGTATAATCTAATTTATAATTTCATTACTCAACGTGATGTTTATAATAACACATATTATATGTTACGGCTAATACCCGAAGTGCGGCTACCCCTAGTTTTAGCCGGTTAGAACTAGGTGTAGTCATTTCATCATAACAGCCCATTAATGTCCCACTGCAGGGACGGGCCTCCTCCCGTGACGGAGGGTTACTTGGCCTACTAATACCACGCTGGCCAGACGGATTGGTCTATACCAATCCGTCTGGCCAGCGAAGGAAAACTTGAAATTAAACCCTATGGTTTAATTTCAAGTTTTCCTTCTTTTTATTTCGTAAAGATAGTATAGTTACGGTTACTCCCTTAGTCGGTTTTTACGACACCCATGGGATGAGATGGGGTGGTGACATATTGTATTCTTACTCCGTCACCACACGGATCAGGTGTAGTCATTTACTCTTGGTTAAACCTGGTACTAGCCGATTGTTTTCGGGTAAAACTAGGTCCAATCTTCATCAAGCCGGCTACAACTAGGCCCAGCAATTCACTGTTGGATAAAACTAGGGCTATCCGATATCATTCCGGCTAGAACTAGTTTCAGACTATCCCTGGTGGATAAAACTAGATGCAAACAAGTAACAGACTTTTATGCAACAGCGATTATTATAATTTGTTATAGACTTCTTGAAACAGTTAGTTTAACTCAATAGTGTTTCTGCGATAAAATATAAAGGATTTGTCACATCGAATGTGTTCTGAGCTCAGATTAAATAGAACTCAGTGCGCATTATGTATGTACAACATTGTTGGTCAGGGCAATCGGTCAGTACTCGAAGGTCGATACATTCCTGAGAGGTTTACATTATTTGCTAGTGATCGCACGGTTAGATCTTACTTGTAACAAAATATATATAAAGACCAATAAAGTTGTTAGTACATGATGTGACTCTAGCTTGAAATAAGACAATAAATGAAACTAGTTTGAAAAGTTTCAAATAACATTTAAGATAAGGACTTATCATCAGATCAGGTGATATATAGAAAAACAGTAGATAAACTGCATAAGTTAATAAATTTCTAACTAATATTAGTGGTCTCCGTGTGGTGACAGAGTAAGATTACAATAATAATATGTCACCACCCCATCTCATCCCATGAGTGTCGTATGAACCGACTAAGGGACTATCCGTGAATATTATCTTTACAAAATAAAGAGAAGGAAAACTTGAAATTAAACCCTATACCAATCCGTCTGGCCAGCGTGGTATTAGTAGGTCAAGTATCCCTGCAATAAGAGAAGAGGTCCGTCCCTGCAGTGGGACATTAATGGGCTGGTATGAAATGAAAATGAATATTAGTGGTTGATTACTAAAACTTGCAAATTTTACTTTTACGTCGTACACTAACACTCTACGTCATCCAATCTTAACTTTGATAAATTATAAAAAAAGTATATAAATATGAAATTTGGATAATACGGCAAAGCAGCCAGTCGATAAAATAAATAATTCTTCGTCAAAATAAATTATAGTTAAGTATACTAATAACTTCTTTGAACTCTTAAAGGAACATACAGTAACCGTATATCAAACTCAAGTCAAATATTTCCCATTTACGCATGGATCGAAACTGAATAACATCCCCGTCCACCCTTGAGACGTGAAACGATAGAATTACTCGTTGCAAGCACATAGTTCCCAACTAGACAAAGGATTAATGATGTTACTCAAAGCGATTGTCACAGATCGCCTTTTGAAATTCGTGACGTCACAAATGAATTTTCATACTAGGGATCCGAAGTAAATTGTATTTTGGAGATCTAATTTTAAATTTATTAGTTTAAAAGGGCATTGAAGTTGTATGCAAGCTATGTAATAGCTGTTATAGCTGCATATTTATAGGGTAAGTTGTAGCCCCACGTACCACGTACAAAACAATGCTAAAATTACGTAGGATAAAGGAATGAAATTAAGTAGGTAAGTTGATATTTCATACAAAAATCCGTTATAAAAATACACCCTTAAAATCTAAAAATTGTGATTGATTTTTAAAAATTAGGTACCTTCTTGATGGATTTTCAATTTGATTCCTTTTAAAACCAACTTTCGAGATATCAATAACATTTTAAAAATTTTTAATCAATCAGATTGTATACATTTTAATAAAAGAATTTAGATGTTTTCTCGTAAGCCTTAATTCACGACTATATTTATCCTAAAAAATCACAATTTTCAGGTCCCATAATTCCTCTTGAAATACTTTTTATTTAAATGAACGTTCATGTATTAAAACAAAGTATATAGATACTCTTAAAGATATTGACTCTTAACACGGCATGTTGCGAATATTCAAAGTTGATCTCGAAAAAAGGGCAAATACCTATAATAAAACGATTCATTCGGATTGGGCATGATACTCCAGAGCGCACCTAACGATATAAACCTGGGAACGGGACCATGGATATAGTCGGCGTCGTACTCCACATCTAACTGTCCGTGTGCGTCCATTAAAAAGGCGATATGACTAGAAACTCTTTTGAGTTTTTTTTTTTATATTTAAGAAGGATTTTTTTGAGGTTTTAATTTGGAATATGTTTGTTTAATATCAGCTTTGTTTTCTTGTAGTTTAAATTAATTACTTAGATTTTTTTTAACAGCTTGGTATTACCATTTGTAACAATTTGTTATTTGTACACAATATTTATAACACCTTGATTGATCTAAGGAAGAGGAGAAAGGCATGAAATTTAGCTGCTTTAAAGGAATTTCAGTTTCAGGACACCAATAATTACCTGACATGGGTGTGAACTAGCATTAAAAGCTTTGATTAATTTGTATTTACTAAGCTCTGCTCAGTTTGGAACTAGATGGCGTTGTGTGAATGTTTGAGGAATATTTATTTTTTTATTTATTAACTTAACTATACACGTGATCTACGAGACTGATGTAGATATTAACTGAAGCATTACTTTACATGACATTATTAGAAAAAGTCAACTTTTAAAAAGAAAAAATGTACCTTAGTTCCTAAACAATATTATAAATTTTTTTAAAAGAGACGCTGCGTTTACTTTTACGCGAAGCTTCAAAAATCACAAAATATAAATGTAGAGAATATTCTTGGGATAACATCATTTACAAAGTGTTTATCATCAAACAAGAACCATGAAATTGTTAAGACGGAGGAGGTGAAAATGACATAATGTACCCTCGAAATAAAAACATTTGCAAAAAAAAATGGAAGCGGAAATTTATAAAAGTTCACGAAAAAATGCGTAGTTAGGTAATATTTATATTGTTATTTATACCTTTTAAGGTTATAGTAATTTGAGTTGCTTAGTACTTTGTCAGTACTTGTTGGACATCGGAATGCGCAAGATTAATTATAATTTTGTAAATTATGCCTCTGGCAAATAATTTAGCTTTCTTTCCTTCATCATTTATTTCCTAAATTATACTCTCTTCATTATTGTCAGATCGTTTTCTGCCACGTCAAGAAATAGCTTAGAGTAATTAGCGATTATTTGTAGTTAGTACCTCATAACTTTCACACACATACATTAAACGCACGGATGTACAGTGGTGGTCATATAATTAAGAACGCTGATATAAAGGGAAGATTTTTAAAATCTAAGACGCTAAACTCGTTGCCTGCATTTTTTTTATTTCTCTCGGTATCGTAAAACTTTTCCATAACACCGCGTATTCATTGATACACACGATTAGATTAGAAATAAATAGACAAACTTTATACACTACTTCTAAACATAGTATTTCTATTTACTGGCTGGTCACGTAATTAAGAACGCTTAATAGTTTATACCTTTGTTCAAATTTAAAGAGAGAACACTTAGTAGATTTGTTATTGTTTGAATAATTTGGCGCCATTTAATGCTGTAAAAGATTAAAAGTGATTGCTTTTTATGAAAAAATAATGGGAAAAAATAAAAGTTGTGATAAATCTACAAGGGAAGTAATAATAAAACTTCGCCGAAAGGATTGGTCTTACAAAAAGATAGCCGACCATCTTCAATGTTCAAAAACGATGGTTTTCCATGCAGTAAAGCATTTTGCTACGTATCAAACTACTTCAAATGTTGCACGTGTACCTAAACAGAGAAAAACAACTCCTCGAGATGACCGAAACATCGTTCGTATGGCAAAACAAAATCCTTTTAAAGGGTCTAATGAGCTGAGAAAAGAGTATTTTGGTGAAAATAACCCTACAGCAATTTCAGCACGCACTATTCGAAGACGTTTGGTAGAAGAAAACTTGCACGGTAGGATAGCAAGAAAGGTACCCATGTTGAAACTTTGTCACAGACAAGCCTGGCTTGCATTTGTTAGAAAGTATGAAAACTGGACAGTGCAACAGTGGAAAAATGTACTTTTTTCTGATGAGACGAAAATAAACAGAGTATGTTCTGATGGTAAACGATACGTAAGACGTCCCCCGAATACAGCATTCGACCCTAAGTATACCAAAGTTACTTTAAAGCATGGTGGGGGAAATGTGAAAATTTGGGGGTGCTTTTCTGGACATGGTGTTGGACCTGTAAAGTTGATAGGTAACATGGATCAGTTCCAATACAGAAATATACTGGAAGAAACAATGTTACCTTATGCTGAAGACGTTCTCCCGGTTATCTGGACATTCCAGCATGACAATGATCCAAAGCACACTGAACGCACCGTAAAGGATTTTCTTACAGCACAATCAGTTTCTGTCCTAAACTGGCCAGCTAACAGCCCAGATCTAAACCCAATAGAGAATTTGTGGTTCGAAGTAAAAAAAAAGGTGTCAAATACACAGTGTGAAAATTTAAGAAAGCTTTACGACGTTTCTTTAGAGGAATGGAATTGTATTTCTCTTGCAAAATGTCAAAAATTTATAGAATCAATGCCTCGCCGGTGTAAAGCAGTAATTAAAAGCTGTGGATATGCTATCAACTATTAATTTTAGTTACAAATGTATTCAAATGCTTTTTAAAATTTCCGCGCTACATATTATTATAATTTTTTTTAATGTAAGTGTCATACAAAATAATTTCCGAGTAGTTTAGTAAATCGTTCTTAATTATTTGTCCAGCTTCAGTAACATTTGAATGTGTTACTTTGGTAAAATAAAATAAATTGTCAATAAAAAAAAATGCGATTTTATTTTTATTACTAGGACACGTTACTCTATTAATAAGGCTATTTTATAACATAACTAGTTGCTTTTCAGAAGGTACACATCTCTGCGTATGACACGGTTTAAATAAAAAACTCCTAGAACTTCAATCGTTCTTAATTATATGACCACAACTGTATCTCTCTTTTGTGGTGAACTGATTGGTTATGTCGTATGCGTGTGGTGACGGAGTAAGAATACAATATTTATATCACCACCCCATCTCACCCCATGGGTGTCGTTAAAAACCGACTAAGGGACTACTGTGAATATTATCTTTACGAAATATAAAAGAAGGAAAACTTAAAATTAAACCCTATACCAATCCGACTGGCCAGCGTGGTATTAGTAGTCCAAGTATCCCTCCGTCAAGGCAGGAGGCCCGTCCTTGCAGTGAGACATTAATGTTCTGGTTATGTTGGGCTGCCATTGTGAACTAGGCTACCATCTAAAACCTCCACGAAGAAGGGTCTCGGGAACTTGCTACTACTATCTGAGACTCCTCTCACCTTGCAGGCTCATCAAAGGCGGATAAACATACTTAACAGTGACTGCCATGCTATCACTGATGTGAGCCAGATACACAAACACACCGCAAAAACACTTAACTTTTAAAATTGCGGAATAAATATATTAACTGAACCGTGGTGTAAGAAATGTTTAATAAATATTACGTATTGCTTATGATAATAAAGAGACTTTACCATAATTAACACAAATTTAACTTTGAGTATGATAAAGATGTATTTGAATAATACCTTATTAAGATTATGAACACCTCGTATTAAATCAATTGTAAAACGTTCCAACTTTATCAATGAAAATGTCAAACTTGAAACAGATATTTCAACCGTTTCAAATTAACACCAGTAATAATTTGAGTATTACATTGTGAACAGATAGTAAAGAGTGATAGACAGTGATTAAATACAATTTAAAAACTTTTTGGTTTGTATTTATCGGTTCTAGTATGGGATATTCCTATTTTAAAATTGCATGAAATCTTTCCCCTTTTAAGGTACTGCCCAGGCAGAAAGTATCTTTTACATTTTCCTTCTTACGCAAAGGTAAGTATTATTAATAAGAAAAAAAAATGATAGAGAAGGAGAAGACTAAATTCATAATTCATTCCTAATTCACAATTATTTTTTTAGCTTATTAATACGGATTCTTTTTTTAGTTTAAGTATTGTTTTTATTAAAATTCCTTTAGATATGTTCTACGGCGAAAACGTGATCTATTTTAAGTTAATATTAATACAAAAAGTTACAAGCACTATATTCATTTTGCTTTTATAAACAAAACTTTAACGGCCTTATTACAAAATACGGTCTAAATTTAAACCACGATTTATTACGTCACAAAACCACTGTTTTTGAAATTTGTTATTGCAAAATCAGTCTTAACGCTAAAGTGTTAAAACTGATTTTGTATTAACAAATACTAAATCATAAATTTGTTAATACAAAATCAGTTTTAACATTTTAGCATTAAGACGGATTTTGCAATAACAAATTTCAAAAACAGTGGTTTTGTGACGTAATAAAACGTGGTTTATAGTTAGACCGTATTTTGTAATAAGGCCGAAAAGGTACGCGTCTAAAGTTTTAACATCATAAGTTTCCTGGTTCACTTGACTTAAGTTTTAGCAATATTGCGAGATTTTAAGTTACTCATTTTGGATATAATTAATTGATTTAGTTCACAAGTAAGATATAAAAAATTACAGCTTTGTTAGCAGGTGCTTTCATAATGTTACTTTTTCTACACAAAAGGTCAAAGCTTAGTTCATAAGAGTTTTCTAATTTTATCCTCTCAGACCTTTTTTTTATTGAATTAGATCGATATTGACATTAACCCTTTTTGGACTTTTATCCGCTATCTTAATAGCCACTTCCATATAGCTAGGAATACGATATGCCGCGACTGCGGCACCAGGTATTACCCGTTTTATTACATCCAATTTTATTTTATGCCCCTCTCATACCAGTATTGATCGTCCGATAGATCTTTATGCATCTAAATCTTTATTTGACGTCCCAAACGACATTTTAATGCTCTGTCCAATGGTTGGGCTCCTTTATTTGAAGTCAGACGTTTAATGTGATGAAGGTATCTAGGTCATTACATGTATTCGCATTCAAGTTACACCAAAGAATTTAAAGGTTATAATTATACTCTTCTTCATCAAAATTGGTTCAAAATAACCGTTTCCTGTGAAACTCTTTTTGGTTTTTGAGTAATAAAATATTACCGCATGGCCAGTAAAAAACACTACTTTAATAACAGGATGAAGTCCGTTGCAGTCCTGAGATATGTATATTGTAAGGAGAAAATGACAAGCGTGAAGTACGCCAACGGTGATTCGTAGCAAACTTCGTGTCTTATGCCGCCATTTTGATATAACAACAGTGGTTGCTTTGTCTCGGCACTTTCGCTCGAGAGCTCGTTGCGGAGGGACGGGTGCATCGCTATACACGTATCGTACCTTTTAAATTTACGTATTTCTTATGATTTTAAATTGTTTAATTAGATAAATACCAGAAATTAAATGTATTGTTGTTCTACCTACAAATAATTGTTTTTTTTTGATAAATTCATTCTTTATTGTTAATATCAGAAGTGGGATTAGTAATCTCTTTTTGCCTGCAACTTATTCTTTTGGTAAGTAGGTACATGTACTATTAATGTCTGGTATTTATTCTTTGTGTTGCGTTCTTTAACTTAATTGTGTTACTACTTTGTTGTGTTAATTTTATTTAAAAATTAAATTATAATGGGTAAACGTAGGCGTTCGCGTAGTCGTTCGGTTAGCAGCAACGATAGTTATTCTAAGCGTCACCGTCATCGACATCGTAGTCGTTCTACCCGCGTTTCGTCGCGTAGATCGGAAATGCGCGAATCGTTGCAAGTAATCATGACTCGACTGAATGCATTAGAGGATAGGTCTACACCAATTTCTAACGCGGAAACGCCTGCCCAGTCAATTGAATCTAGCGACAAAATTGTACAAGCTATTCAATCTTTAAAGTGGGGTAATTCTCGCGATTTTTATATTTCAAATTTCGATCCTAAGGTTCATGACATTGATTCTTGGTTTGAGGAGGTAGATAGAGCACAAGTTTTAAATAAGTGGTGTGACTCTGAGTGCTTGTCACGCATTGGTCATTGTTTAAAGGGTGACGCAAAATCATGGTTAGACGATTGGGTTACAAATGATAGATCGTGGAGTAATTTTAAAAACGATTTTAAGTCTCTGTGTGTGAAAAAAATCGACGTAGCAAATATTTTGTTTGAGGTAATGAGTACCAATTCCGATGGTTATGATACGTACGCCGAATATGCGCGCCGCTCTTTATTACGTCTGAAGATAGTGAAAGGTTTAAGTGACGATCTTATTAGTGCTATTGTTATACGTGGTATTACCGACCCACATGTTAAAGCTACTACTACTAATCATAATTTAAAGCCGTGTGAATTAGTTAATTTTCTAGCTACTTTTATTAAGTCCGGCTCGAGTGATTCATCAAAGCGTTTGACTTCTGATAATGCTACGGGTAGACTTAATACAAGTAAGCGACATGCAACTAACGTCGCTTTTAAATGTTTTTCGTGTGGTAAAATAGGTCACAAAGAAAAATATTGCCGTTCTAAACAGAAACAACCGGCAGCCACAAAACATAACCATGGCAGTGTAAGTGCGTCTGTTACGCCGTCTACTAGTGTGAAGGCAACAAACGTTGACGCGAAATTCGAATCAAAAGTTATTTGTTCTTACTGTAAGAAAATAGGTCACCATATCAAAGATTGTTTTGCAAAACAGCGTTCTGATCAGAGGAAAGCAAATGTAAATTTTTGTTCTTTGACTAAAGTTAATAATTCTAACGACGTGATGGTAGGTGTGATCCAAGGCGTTCCCATTGATATTTTGATAGATAGTGGCGCTTTGGACGTCTCGCTTATTTCGGCGTCGGTAGTTAATCATTTATCCTGTTCCTCTAAACCTACTTATCGAGAATTAAAGGGTGTCGGTCATACTATCACTCGTGTATTCTCATATGTGACTCTTACTATTGAGTTTGAAGAAATCAGTCTTGAAGTTGATCTTTTAATTGTGCCTAGTGAGAGTATGAACGCCCCCATCATAATCGGTACGGATGTTTTGAATCGTGACGGAGTCCTATATGTTCGCGCAAGGGGACACCAACGATTAACTTATAGTCCGGTTCCTTCTAAAGTATCGGCGGTAAATACTGATGAGCATGCTATTAGAACCTCATTTGTTGGAAGTGATTATGAAAATTTAGTACAAATTTTAAATAATTTTTCAAAATTTATGATAACTGGAACCGCTACATCGACAGTGACTACTGGTAGTATGCACATCCGTTTAAACAGTGATGCACCCGTTTATTATAGGCCGTATAGGTTGTCATTCAATGAGAAACTGAAAGTTCGCGAAATTATAGCTGATCTTTTAAAGAAACGAATTATACGCGAGTCGGAATCTTCGTACGCGAGTCCAATACTTTTAATAAAAAAGAAAGATGGTACTGACCGTATGTGCGTCGATTTTCGAGCACTTAATAGGATTACAATAAAGGATAGGTACCCTTTACCGTTAATCGAGGATCACATCGACCGATTAGGTAGGGGTAAATATTTTACCACGTTAGATATGGCTTCTGGCTTTCACCAGATTCGTTTAAGCGAGGCTTCTATTCCTCTTACCGGTTTCGTAACGCCAGAGGGGCATTACGAGTACTTAAAGATGCCTTTTGGACTTGCGAATGCTCCGGTTGTCTTTCAACGTATTATCAGTGATACGTTGCGTACTTTTATTAACGATGGTACGGTAGTAGTATACATAGATGACGTATTATTGATAAGCGAGAGCGCACAGGCCGGTTTGCAGACCTTACGTCATGTCTTACATACCCTAACAGAGGCTGGGTTTTCGTTAAATATGAAAAAGTGTACATTTTTGACCACCGAAATAGAATATTTAGGACGTGTAATCACTAACGGTGAAGTTCGCCCTTGTAAATCTAAAATAACCGCATTGCTTAATTCTCCAAAGCCGCAAAATGTTCGTCAGGTTAGGCAATTCTTAGGCCTTGCAGGTTATTTTAGGAGATACATCGAAAACTATGCCTTAAAAACTTCGTGTATCGCACGATTAACTAAAAAAGATGTTGAATTCAAGTGGGGTGAGGAACAGGAACGAGCTCGTACTGATGTAATCAATTGCTTAACCAGTGAGCCAGTTCTTGCTATCTTTAACCCTAATTTGATGACTGAGGTTCATACGGACGCAAGTAGTCAGGGTTATGGTGCTATTTTACTGCAGATTCATAGTGATGGTCGTAAGTGCGTAATTGCCTACTACAGTCAGGTAACCACTGGACCAGAAGTACGATACCACTCATACGAGTTAGAAACGTTGGCTGTGGTACGAGCGTTACGTCACTTTCGCCATTACCTTATTGGAATAGAGTTTAAAGTTGTTACAGATTGTAACGCTTTAAAAGCTACACAAAATAAAAAAGACTTGCTACCTCGAGTTGCGAGGTGGTGGGTATATTTACAGGATTTTACGTTTACCATTATTTATCGTAAAGGCGTGTTAATGCCTCATGCAGATTATCTGAGTCGCAATCCTATACGTTTTGTAAATAGCATAGGCAAGCCGCGTAATTGGGCTCAAATCGCGCAATCGGGCGATGAAGATACTCAGAAGCTAATTAATCTATTAGATGAAGGCCAATTAGATGCAAATCGTTATGTTAAAAACAATGATATTCTTTACTACCGTTACTCACCAGTAGGAGAACAATCACGTTTACTTTGTTATATACCCAAAGGTCATCGACTTAGCTTATTAAGAATTTTTCACGACGAAAATTGTCATGTAGGAGTAGATAAAACAATAGAATTGATACGAAAGCATTTCTGGTTTCCTAACTTACAAACGTTTGTAAAGAAATACATAGGACACTGCCTAACGTGTATAGCTAATAAGAGAGTCCCACGAGCTCCGTTGCAACCAATCACATCGTGGCCTAAACCTGACATAGCCTTCCATACACTGCATATGGACGTTTTAGGTCCGTTGCCAGAGTCCTGCAATTATAAGCATGTCATGGTAGTGGTAGATGCTTTTACTAAGTACTCACTTTTGTACCCAATTAAAAAACAAGATCTTGACGAGCTACAGCGAGTATTCAAAAATGTCATGTCATTATTTGGTACTCCACGCCTCTTGGTTACTGACAGAGGCCGTATGTTCGAATCTGCTTCCTTTTTAAAGTGGATTAATGAGTTAGGGTGCTCAATACATCACACAACACCTGAAATGCACCATGCTAACGGTCAGGTCGAAAGGTACATCCGCACATTACTAAACATGTTACGGATAGAAGTAAACCACAAGAAGAAGGAGTGGTCCGAGGAGTTGTGGCGTTTACAGCTTGTACTAAATATTACTCAGCAAAAGACTACACGGGCATCTCCACTTAATCTCCTTATAGGAGTTGATGGTACTACTCCTGTAATACAAGCATTAGTTCGCGATGTTACCTTAGACATTACGAACTCTGATCGACAGTCCTTACGAGAGCTTGATAGACAAAGGACGGCCGAACGTCTCAAAGAGAATCAGAAGCGACAAGATGAATATGTCAATAAAGGACGGCAACCGCCTCGCGAGTTCCAAGTTAACGATATTGTGTTCGTCATAAAGTACTCTCAATCTAAAGGCAAGCTGGATCCCGGCATGCGTGGCTCGTACAAGATAACAAAAGTTTTAGAAAATGGCCGCTACGAACTAAAGCTGTTGGCTGGAGCTTATGGCAAAGCTAGCTATGCAGCAGCTCAATTTATAGTACCTTGGAAAGGCGAATGGACACCTGAAGAATGTGCAGCATTTTTCTTGAGTAAGTGATTTTGATGCTAGATATTTCTTTAGTTGCGACCTTACTCTTATAATGGCACTAGGTGTTGAGCTATGTCTTAAGACCAATGGACAGGGTAACCAGCCCCGAATTCACGGTCTTCCTACAGTTTATAAGATCAATGGACAGGGTAACCAGCCCCAAACTCACGATCTTCTTACAGTTTATAAGATCAATGGACAGGGTAACCAGCCCCAAACTCACGATCTTCTAACAGGTCATAAGATCAATGGACAGGGTAACCAGCCCCGAACTCACGATCTTCATAGAATTTAAAAGATCAATGGACAGGGTAACCAGCCCCAAACCCTGGATCTTCTTGGATGTCTCAAAATGAGGAGACCTTTTTATTTTGTCTATTATAGTGACTGTATGTTTGTAGTCTTATAAGGACTACAAATAAACTCTCACTCTTATCCTCGGGGAAAACAATCTTTTAGAAATCCTTATAATTACTAACAGTTCCTTTAAATTCTTATTTTGCTAAGTGCTTGTTCTAAAAGCAATTTACATTTCAGCCGCTGACCGAACAGACGATGCCATTCCTTCTCAAGACTCTGCTATGCCATTGTCACAACCTACTGAAGGAGATGACTGCATAGAAGCTGGGACATCGCAGCCTGACGAGGACGTCAGGGTGTCAGGAGAGGCCGTGTAAGGAGAAAATGACAAGCGTGAAGTACGCCAACGGTGATTCGTAGCAAACTTCGTGTCTTATGCCGCCATTTTGATATAACAACAGTGGTTGCTTTGTCTCGGCACTTTTGCTCGAGAGCTCGTTGCGGAGGGACGGGTGCATCGCTATACACGTATCGTACCTTTTAAATTTACGTATTTCTTATGATTTTAAATTGTTTAATTAGATAAATACCAGAAATTAAATGTATTGTTGTTCTACCTACAAATAATTGTTTTTTTTTGATAAATTCATTCTTTATTGTTAATAATATAGTAACTATGCTATAATAGTGTTCAGTATGGAATATAAATGTCCTCTTCGCAGAAGCTTCGTTGCACACAAAAGTTGAGTAAAGGAGAAAATAGCCATATTATATTACTTCATGAGAAGAAAATAATTTTTGTACAAAATATTTACATTAAATACTTTATATAAGAAAAATGGTTGACATATTTCTGATGAGGTGGTTGGCTAAATCCAGCATTATTGACATTCAATTTTAGAAAACTCATATATTGATGCACCGTCTTAGACCTTTTGTTCTATGTGAGGAGATTAGTGACCTTATCAATATCGCTAAAAGAGTTTGTATGGGCTCTGTTGATAACTTAAAAAAAAACGTTGTTAGTCTACAGAAACTTATTACTAGTTAAAAGATAAAAGATAAAGATATTTATTTGCATTAAATATGGTGCATACACATAGGTCTTACAATAATTATAGATCTACATATTTAGCCAAGTTATTGGCGTACAAATATTTTTACATTAAACACAATAAATTAATAATAAAAAAAAACAAAAATACATTAATTATAAATTAAAATATAGCAGCAATTATTTTTTCATTCGATTAATTAATAACAACAATAAACATTAAACAAATCTCTACCTAAATACGAATTAGTTCAATGTTTTATAAGAACATGAAAATATTTTCCTTACTAAAGCGAATACGTGTCTTAGAATGTACTACCGTTAAGCTACCTTTACTACCTGAGTAGAATACAGTGACGTGGGTCCTTTTACAATGTCACAGCGTTGAAGCGCAATATATCCTCTCCATATCCGTTTTATTATAATTTCAACACCCTTTTCATATTATACTAACGTTTAAAATATTAGTGAGTTTCTTTGATTTATGGAACAATATTGTAAGCGTTAATGTTTTATGTGCTTATGACGCTATCGTGTCGATGCTATATTTTATGTATCTATATTTTGTCAGGCCAGTCATGTGTTAGAGACAGGTGAATTAATATTGCATGTTGTAGCTGGTCGTCATTTATGGCGCTTTTAGTTATGTTATAATTAGATGTAGTAATTTGTTATTATTTTATATTAAATTAAGGGTTAGGGTTTATGGTTTCTTTTTGTTTTGCTGCAGTGATATTCACCACAAACTACGTCAAAGGGCGTCAATACAGGGCGAAAATTGGGTTCGGGAGAGCCGGTGCTAACCCCATGGGAAAAAGTCGCGAGTTATGCATGTACATTCAGAGATTTTTTCCATGTAAATACTTCAACGTATGGTTGTCGAATCGCATGTGTTTAAACTAAAGCAACCACTGTAACTTCGAGACGTTACTAACTGGCAGAAGCACCAAACATAACTAGAGATAAAATAAAACAAATTAATTTGTTTTAGTTTTAGAGTAAATAATTATTAATCCATTTCTTGCTTAGGTAAAACATTATATTTTATTTAGTTCAAAGCTGGTTTTATAAGGGATATACTTGGCAAGATTCTGGCTAGGTACTCGTAATTCTGTGGAAGTACACCGCATCTGCCAACAGAAATAACTCCTTAATCGCCTTTTACTACCTCAACGAAACTGGTGGCCAATTTAGATCACTGCGCAATGTAAGATCTGCAGTACGCAGTGTGTACAGTTTTACTTTAAAGTTCTGTTTACTTAAATTACATAATTTGTTACGTTTAATTAATTAATGAAAAATGAGTTAATACATACCTCAGACTTTATATATATATATATATATACTCCTATAGACCTAAAACAATTTGCTGGATGCAGAAGGTTGTTGAAGGTTGAAATCATGTTCTGTGGCGCGTGTTGGGAGAGGCCTACGTCCAGCAGTGGACGAATTGTGATAGGCTAATTGATTATTGAAGTTAATACTTGTTCAGGATTTTAAATTATTATTTATAAGCGATAAATAAGAAATATGTTTTTAATTAAAATATCAAGTTAAAATCTATTTTAAAACTATGAAATAAATAAGTAATGAATGTTTGTATAAAAAATCCAGTTAAAAACTATTTCAAAACTTATCTCCTTATCGAATGAAAAATTAAATTTTACGAAAACCAAAGGAAACTTTTAAACATTATACAATAACGATTGCCATTGACATAGCTTTAAGTGTAAACAATCTTATTCATTTAACATCTTCTATCTATCCAGTACAATATGGATTATTCAATGTTTGTACTCATCGGAAACGTCTTGAGATAAGACGTTAGAATATGTTGCTAAGTTTCCGTTACCATTCGGCTACTCTATGATAAGGTGTCGTCGTGAAAGGGACTTTCGTCACAGTGTTATCCGGTACGCTACTATTCAAAAACCTTTCTACTTGAACTGTCAGATATATGGGTATATGTTTTGAGTTTACCTATGTCATCCATTTTAGTTTCCTGTTTTTTAATCCTGGGACTTATGTAGTCAAAAGTTGGATTCTATCATAAGTACATAATATTTATTTACTCAATGTATTAGGTTGAGGCAATAATAGCGACAAAAAATTTTGGTATTATTGTTATGCTAGTTTCAAAATAATAAATGTTTTCTGTAATAAACAATAATTTGTAACACAAATGTATAACCCCATGCTAATTGCCTAATGGTACATGATCTACGCATCGTACTATTGTCGATCGTCGTGTCGTCGTCGATTAATTTTCAGTACAAGACACAACAAAATCGTATAAAAAGCGACGCAAAGGTATCTCCAGTACAGCAAGGTCCTAAAGTGTCTTTTCTACGACACCCTCGGTGAAATACAAAGTTGTGACATGGTGTAAATAAGAACAAGACTTAATAAACAGTATTTTATTGTGAATACTTTCAGCATTATTCACTTTATTAGGTTAAGTCATTATAAAAGTATTTAAGTTTATAATGTAGGAAAGTTTTGGACACTTCACAGTTTATTGCGGGTTTAATGTACAATGTTTCAAACATTAATCTAAAGGTAGCCCTGAGTAAAATTTTGTACAAGACTCTCGTTACTGTTCTGTGTCGAGGTCATTCGAATTTGGAAATGAATTAATAAAATTTTGATTTCTCTAAAATTTCGTAAAAGGGCAAATATTTGTTCGTATGGAATATTGGTTTAGGTTGAAATAGCTTTTGATTATTACGCTTCAGATATCAATCGGTTTGGTGTTTTGTATTCTACATAATTATCGTTTATCATTGTGTTCGATTTTTCTCATAAATTTATTTTTAATGGCTTTTCTTCTTTTGATGTGGCGTTATCGATAGTAATCCAGGCTTAACACAACGTCAATCTTTTAACACCTCAACTGCTATACGTTTAGAAACGTTTTCACTGCGCGCGTTCTTGTACCTTGAAAAAAAAAACTCGTAATAAGACTTTACCAACCAAATCAGGCTGCAAAATTGAAATAGATATTACCTATTTTCAATCCCATTCAATAAATACCGAATATATACTGTTCATTTCAACTTATACAAGTCAGGACTAGACTTACGAGTAAGCTTTCAAAACTAATACGTTATTACTAAGAACATTTGCAAGTTCCCTGATTGCAATTTGACTAATAACATACACCGAACGTGGTATTACTCTGAATAAGCCATTGAAGACTGTATTAAGTTTACTTGTTTACTGATTTTGAATTGGAATTACGAAAAAAGAAAGGTTTAAATTGCACGTATGTATTTGTCATACGTATACAAAATTAACAGCCATTTTTATAAAACAAAAACTAAAAAAATTTCTACGAAGTTATCAATTCTTGATAAAAGAAGTAAACTTTTGTGTACAAAAAAACGGTTGAATGATTTAATAATAATTATGAAATCGCGCACTATTTTATTAACACATCTCTATATCTAAGAATACAAAAATTCCACTTCCTTCTCGTCCCTTTGATACCATAAAAGCAGACGTTGAACAAGATGTTATCATTTCTATAGAAGAAAAACTCCAAGCACAAGTTATATTAAATCACCTGGTCTGCGAAGTTATAATCGCCAAGTTTCCTTTCATCACAAGATGGCTATCCTTAAAGACATTTAACAGCTGGTAAGAAGACCACTATAAAATTTTAATGTGACAGCCATAAAGTTTTAGTTAACCAAACCATTTTATTGGTACACTTAACTTGAGAGTTAAAAAGGTCTTCGCTATAAGTATTGCAGATAAAACGGCTTTGAAAAATCTTGTCGTGCGCTCAAGTAACGATTGCAGTCCTATCTGCCAAACAAACTGTAATAACAAGCACACCTTAGCACGCTCGTGATAAATCCTTAGTGCGTGGTCTGAATTATAAGCTTTCTCTTTATTTATTGTACAACTAAGTTATTTATTTTACTTGCTTTAGCTTCTAGAAACAGATAAATGAATAAAAATATTTTTTTTTTGAAAATTGAGATCTAAGCGAATGACTTGTTTTTTTAGAGACAATTCCAACTCCAGCATTTGAGTTTATTCTATTCATTAAATCGTCGTGAACTTGCGTGAAAGTCACTTATCATAGCATTAGTGCTATGATAAGTGACTTTCACGCATTAGAGCATCAAGGCATATTATTATTTTGTTAGCCTTTAATTTAAACATTATTTTATTAAATTTTAGTTTACTTTTTTTTCTCAATTATTATCACTAAACAGATTAATTCGCTTTACCATTTTACTATTACTAAGTCATTTATATTTATGCGCCGTGTCTCTATTACTATTAAAGCTTCGTTAATACATATTATTGTATAGACTATTAGGGATAACATACTAAATAAATAAAAAACAAATGAATGAAACGGATTCAATCATAAAATTTTCAGCTCCTTATTTCCAAGTAAGAATTGTATGTAATGATAACTGAAAAACAAATATAGACTCATGTATTCTAAGTTATTATAAAACTACATTGGTAAGTTTACTTAGGTCGAATCAGTGGAATACAATTTTAAGCTAATAAACGCTGCAAATTCCATTTGTTACTGTGAATAAATAGTTATGTTGTTTTAGGCCGATCATTTTGTTTGGTTTTAGAATTAGATTCTTTTTCCGGACGAAAAAGCTTGAAGGCTTTTCATTTGCAAAAAAGACCAAGCTTTATGTCTATGACTAAAATTGGCAGAAACAGTGGATTTTCTATCAATTTTCTAAAATCAAAGTGATGACCTCGTGTAAGGTAGTCTCTTTTACATTAGAACTAGCGCTTAGTATGCCTTTTAATTTGATTGATGTTGGTGGTTTACGAAGTATTAAAAGTTTTTCAGAGAAAGAAAATTAAGCTGCTTACAAAATATGCATATCGGGGTTGCATGTTAATAATAAAATTGTAACACATTTGCTCGTTGACGATAATCACGTTTATAGAGGTCTAACATTCATGTATTGTTAATATTTTAAGTGTCTCATAAGCTGTAAAAAATAACATACATGTTACTGCTATTTGTAGTATCGACGTCTGGTTTTAAACTTATATTTTCGGACCGTTACGACTTAGGGAGCTTCAAGAAACGAGCGTACTCCCTTTTTAAAGGTCGGCAACGCATCTGTGATTCCTCTGATGTTGTGGGTGTCCATGGACGGCGGTGATCACTTACCATCAGGTGACCTGCTGGCTCGTTTGCCTCCCATTACTTAAAATAAAACTTACTTTTAAGTCTGCCTTAGTATTCATTTAATCCTTCACATAAATCTTTTTTATATTAGTCATCGATCTCCGATTCATACGGATCAATGTGTTACTGAGTAGCCACGCCAACCGTAAGTATTCGGCGGGGTTATTATGTGAATCTCTTCTGTGAATGATACAGGCTCTGTAATTCTGTATAGTCATGTAGGCGAATATATTATTCAAAGTGACTGAACACAGACTTTCAGTGTAATGGCTATTGTTATCCGTGTGGTGACGGAGTAAGAATACAATATGTCACCACCCCATCTCATCCCATGGGTGTCGTAAAAACCGACTAAGGGAATAACCGTAACTACTATCTTTACGAAATAAAAAGAAGGAAAACTTGAAATTAAACCCTATACCAATCCGTCTGGCCGGCGTGGTATTAGTAGGCCAAGTAACCCTCCGTCACGGGGCCCGTCCCTGCAGTGGGACATTAATGGGCTGTTATGATGATTGTTTTCTTAATAAAGTAAAAAAGTTCTTTTGATTTATATTTGATTGGTGCTGTTCGATGAATCAATAGATCTTACCTTGTTCTCAGCTACTTCCAAATATTTTACAGAGATGGCAGTACTTAGTCCGGTCTCTATGGCGGACATTGTACCTATATCTTCAAAGTTCATCTAACAGTTTATTCAAATACGGCTTCAATGGTTATTCGTTTTAGTATAAAACTCTTATAACTTAATTCGAGGAGATTCAGGTTTGAAGACAATTGCAATCTTATACAAAGTGTAAGTACGAAGTTCTCGCAATAAGAAACATTGAGTAAAAGGGTGGGTATAAGATAAGACGTTCTGCTACAACGGCTCTTTTAATACTACCGCATTCAGCCGCAAGTAATATTGTTGACATCAAATTGCCTTTAAAACAAATAAAAAAAAGTAACAAAAGACTTATCTTGAATAACTTTAAGCAACTTTTTATCATTACGATATAAATACAAAAGATTTCTTTTATAAAGTTTTCCTAGTAATTTACTACAACTTTATTAATCCTCCCCAATTCATAACGAGAGAAGAGAAAGTCTGAAAAGAGAATCTATGTTAATGAGTTAGCTATGAAAAAAAAATTATCAACAAAATAAAATATGGCTACAGTCTTTGATGCATGTAATGTCATTCACGCGAATGTGGAAGATATAATAACAGCTACTATTATTGTCTCTAGACAAAATGTTTCATTTCAAAATTAATTTCTTGCTGAGTTTCTTTTTGGCTCCTTTATAGGTACCCAAAATCAATCCCAATACCCAAAATAACCAGCTAAAATAATTAAAAATAAAGTTTATTTGTATAATATATGCGTAACATTGTAGAGTAAGCATTGCAATCGTGCAAACTCGATGTGAAATCTTTGTAAACAAACCATATTATGTCATTGACATGTAGGGTTTTCACAACAACCCGAAATATTTGTATTTAAAAATAAGAATTTCATTAGTATTTCCGTATTTTATGACATAATTTGTCATTATCTGCTATCAAGACGACATAAAGTAACTACGGCGCATGTGATGGGGTTTCGTATTTGCCCAAAAAAGTAAATTAGAAAATTCCAAGTTCTTTTAAAACAATGAACAACCCTAATTATTTGCCTGTCAATGGTTGCCAATGGTTGCTAAGCATAGGGTTGTTATTAAACATTTCACATCGGCTTTGGCTTTAGTATAGTGTGAAATATAACTACGTTGAACAAATCCAGCTAGAAGTATTAAATATTGCAACTCGATAGTTAAGAAGTCAGAAACCGTATACGAAGTAATTTACCAAGAAGTCATTTAAAAATGAGTGCAGTTGACAAGAGTCAAGTTATACAAACTTGTAGTATTATATGAGAAGTTTTAGCTCAGTATGCACGAGTCATATCTCAGTGTCGGCGTAAGTAAGGGATGCAGGAAAACAACCGACGGCTCATAGAATATAATAATGTAAGTTGGCAAGACGGCGAATTTACTGGCTTTATGTTGTGGCTGTTTGCATGTTATATTTGGTTGGATAATAGTCTAGCTTGCTGTATATTAAATATTACACTTAAGCTATCGTAGTTTCTTACCTTTATAGTTTAATGTTTTTAGATTTACCTTTCGTTACTTAGCTATTCTAGTTAATATAATTATCTTTTTATTTGTTACATGAAGAATTTGTTACAACCTTTTAAATAATTCTGCTTATGCATAGGAATAGTATAAATCGGGGTTTCATCGCCATTTTTCCTTATTATTTTTAAACAATAATAACGCAGACAAACACTTAACCCTTAATTACTCGCACCTAAAAAGTTTCACTTACACTCGCGTGGGGTATATATAACCCCAATTTCAAAGTTAAAATAAAAAACATTAGCAACCACTTTTAGTTATATTTACAATAAAAATTAGAAACATTTAACTTTGTACTAATTGTTAATAGTACTTATTAGTAATAAACATTTTTTTAAGGTGTAATAAGATCAATTGTTGTTATCTACTTTTCAATCAGTACATTCATAACATTTCATGGTAGAATGGTCATTACAGATATGCTAATGGCATTTGAAGCATAAAAATCTATTTTTATTATCTTTTGATCATGGATCTTGTGACATCTTTCATAAGATGTACATGGACCGCTTCTGGAAGTAGAACCAGCATCGTGAACTTCTGCAACTATCTTGAAACGTTTTTGTACGACGCGTGGCAGTTGTGGTATTGCTAATCGAGATTGCTGGTGGGCTTTCGTCAAATCAACCGCAAGATGTTTTAGAAGCTCTCTTCTTCTATACCGTGGTCAATTTTATTTTTATCAATCAAGCAAGCATCATATCTGCGACGCGACGTTCAGAAGGTGATAGAATAACCATAGGCCACTTTTTACCTTCCAATGTTTTAATTGGCACACATTTAAAGTGTCATTAGGTAACTGATACGGACGCTCAGGTTGTACTCCTGCATAAATTTAAAATTTTAGAAGGTAAAATATTGCAGAATCGACCATTGGTAATGTTTTATGCCATCTAAGTAAGGCATATAAAAGTCTCACTACTACTCGCATGGGGCAATATATACCCCAAACGCGCTCTCCAGACAGAAATAGGCCGTAGAAAGCGGCGTTTACGCCTGAATCATGGCGGGGGGTGATAGTTAGGCAGCTACTACGTATGCTGAGACATTATTTTCGAAAATAGCGGAATTAAAACGCTTCAAAATCGTGGTGGGGCAATATATACCCCATGCGAGTAATTAGGAGTTAATTAAACAAATTACCCATTAGTTAATTTAAAGTAGAGATAAAGATTCATGAAGATACTTTTACTGTTTACTGTATCAACTAAACTAAACACATCTAGGCATAAGCAACAAGATACAAACATAAATTTTCTTAACTTTACAATGCGGCCATATTTGTTTCCGCTACCTACATCAGCCAGCCGCGACGCGAACGTACCTACGCCTAAGGCTTCTTCTTACTTAACATTTTATATCATTCTTGAACCTTCTACAAAAGCCATCATGTACCTATAATATATATTCCTCATACTTTCACACAACGCCATCTAGTCCAAAACTAAGCAGAGCTTGTACTATGGATACTAGATACATACATAGTACTATTATACATAGAAAACACCCATACCAATGCAAACCATCATGTTCATGCACACAAAGTTTTGCAATGCGCGGGAATCGAACCCGAGACCTCTGCGTAGCAGTCATGGTTAATAACCACTACGCCATATAAGACGTCAATACAGTATGTACTTACCCAAGTTTTAAACATTTTTAGACAATAAAATCTCGGTAGTAACAAGACTATTTGATCCATGTGGTGTCAAAACTGCCATATAAGTCTAATAATAGACTCATACTAACCAAAACAAACTGGGAACAATACAAGAAATATATTATTTTCTATGCAGAATACAACTTCTGTACTCATATCAATGTGTCACAAACAGTGTTCAACTTGAGTAAAAAATACGTACTTATTTCTAATAATATTTAATATTCGACTTCCTAGTTTACGAAAACCCGGAGTAGTTGGTTTTATGCATGCATATCAAACATGAAAATACATAGAATAATTCAGTTTTAAAACGATTTGTTCAGGATATAAGCCTTGTATAGCTGTCGTTGTATTCAACGAAGCAAATAATATGCGATTTAAAATGTTAGCGAGATTTGTACAATGCGTTTGAACAATTTACACAATGGCACTGTGAGGTTCTAAACATTGTTTTTAATGTTTATGTTATGTTACATGCCACTTGACTATTCTTATAAGTGTTTATTACAGAGACATAGCCAGTATTTCTCTGTTTAATTATTTGATCAGACTTTTAAAACTTTACTTGCTTTTATTAGTTTGACCACCTCTGTCGTATAATGCCGTTGATGGCTGCTAGGTACGCAGATGTCTCAGTTTTGATTTCCACTCAATGCAAATCTTTGTGTGCCTCTACGTGATAGATTGGTCTGGGTGTTTTACATGTATAATGTGTATGTACTTGTTATTGTAAAAAAAGTTCATAAGTATGCTTATCCATTGTCTTAAGCAAATAATAGTAGGTACAAGCTTTTCGCGCAGGGTGGAAACGTTTGGAGGAGGCCTATATCCAGCAGAGGACGTCCTTAAGCTGATATGGATGGATGGATAGAATAGTAAGTACAAGATTTGCTTATTTTGGGACTTGATATGGCTTTACGTGCATGTGTAAAGAATAATTACTAAAAATGTATTTACATGATTGTTAGCCATTTTAATAATGACAATTCCCTACAAAAATATACCTAAATATACAAGTACAAAATAGTTACTTTATAACATTATATTACTTTGAAAACGTCCACAAAAGCTCCGTTTAGATTTAGGATGTAATTAAAAAGCGCAGTTAAGGGCTTTTGAGATAGCGTAACCACAGACGATGGGAGAGTCAAAATTGCTTACATTGAAATACTTTGAACAGTAATGAAAAAAGCTGTGAACAATACTGGGTTTATTTTATATATGTACATCAATGTTTTAAAATATTTTAGTACAAAATACGAATAGGGAAAATAAAATCATAGCAGTGACGTAAGTCCCACTGCAGGTATGGTCATCATCCTTAATTATATTTTTGTTTAGACACTTCCCGGTCTGAGGGAAATGTAATAGGCTAATAATTCCTTAAACACATTATTTTTTACTAAAAATATTACAGAATAACGTTAAAATAGTTGATAAGCTGTTTCAATTGTCTAAAAGATTTTATTCATTGACATAAACACCTAGCTTAAATTAATTCTTTCTCTCCTTCAATTAACAAGGCTAAAATGAATAAACTTAAGATTTAATTAAGTGTGCAAATCAGTGTATGGAAGGAATGGCGCGAGTTGGTAAACGCAAAGGAAATCCGGCACCACCTTAAGACCTTAACACTGGGAACTGTAGCACAGACTTAGTTAATTTTATGCTGTTCACGGCTACTTTAATTTCTCGCTTCGCTGATAATTCTGGCGTCGGCGGCCATGAAGAAAATCTGGGTAAAAGTACAGTCTGCAATATTATTTAAATGCAGACACTGTACACAAGCGTACCCTAATATTTTATTGCGACTGCTTTTCTCAGAAAACTACACAGCTTTCGAACTTTAACTGTGAATCAGTTATATAAGTCTGTTCCTTTTAAATATTCGCATTATTTTTAATTCTGTCTTTCTAGCTTTCTTTCTTGTTTTGAAGATTTTTTGTTAAATAAATAAGTAGTTAATGTCGGTGTGGTCTATCACCACACCGACAATAAAGTTAGAAAACAGGTTTATCTGTTCTCTTTAAAAAACTTTTTAAGACGACCTCTGTGGCGCAGTCGGTATATTACATGGCTGCTACGCAGAAGTCTCGGGTTCGATTCCCGCTCAATACTAAAGCGCCGATTACACTACCCTACATGTAGGGCCCTACTTCTTGTAGGAGACTACAGACATGATGTAGTGCGGTCGGGACTCGCCAATCTCCGATATGTAGTGTCCTAACAGCCTACATGTGATTAGAGGGGTATCGGGTAGTGTAATCGGCGCTTAATCATTGTCTGCGAACTTTCTTAAAGTAAATTTTTACGACATAAATATTGAATGTGGTGTACTTATTACACTTTACCCCTTCACTAAATGTCGTCAAAGAGTATAAGTAGTAAAGTCAAACATCTAGTTCAATACCTAAAAAACTTTGATATGCAAATAAAAATTACCATTTATAAAAATATCAGATGAGTATTATTACGTAGGTACATTTACATGGCTGTCTCTCTGTTCGTATAAATCCGTCTGAAAATAACATTCGCTTTGATGTTACGGCTGAAAAGATATTTTGAAAAGATATATTATCCTGGAATTGGTATGATCATCCATACACACATGTCAATATGTTTTTATTACATTTTTTTATATGTTTTAAAGATGTTTTGTAAGTACGGTGAAGTTAATCATTATGTTATATTATTTGACTACCTCGATTTTTCTTGATCGCACCAAGACCTTCATAAAGACCGCTAGCCGTACATGATTACATCTATTCTAGTGCTTTTACTGGACAATAATTATTCTTTACTAGACAATTTTTTGTTTTATCAATTAATCGTTGCCCTGATTCTGGTGCATTTATGCTCAGGCTAACCTACAGTCTTAATGTTAATTTTATATCTATTAGTCATTATTAAGAGACACACAGCAGCTATCATGTACATTAATGTAAGTGTAATGTACTCGTATGTAAAAAAATATATATTATAGCTGTCGTGTGGGGTCTCCTGACGATTTCAATGTAATTAGATACATCGTGCTATAATGTACATCTTTACATTCTAAATAAAATTAAATTAAATAATCATTTATTTCAGGATAACCCATACATTACATTTTATAAAACAATACACTACCGATTATAGCTGCTGTGTGTAAAGCCCATTATACAGAGCTCAAAACCTAAAGCAGAAGTATAACTTTAACTCCTAACCTATCGGCCTTTCCTAAGCAATTATTACTTCTATTATCAGCATTTAGCAACGAAAAAGTAGGCTGATTTTGTTTGTCAGATCGGCAACGAAGTGAAGAAAATTCAATACTACAATCCATTGTCCTTTTTCCTTGTCTTATCACTTTATTCAGACCACATAAAAGCTTTACGTGTACTAATATTCATCACCATCATAACAGCCCATTGATGTCCTACTGCAGAGACGGGCCTCCTCCCGTGACAGTGAGATACTTGGCCTATTCATACCACACTGGCCAGACGGATTGGTATAGGGTTTAATTTCAAGTTTTCCTTCTTTTTATTTCGTAGGGATAATATTTTAGATACTCCCTTAGTCGGTTTTTACGACACCCTGACACACACCTGGGATGAGATGGGGTGGTGACATATTGTATTCTTACTCCGTCACCACACGGAGTAAGAATACAATATGCTGTGTACAAAAACTAAGACAAAAAAACGGTTCATCGGTAAGAACCACGAGCACTTATCGGTTTTCAATCTATTTGTTTCATCAAACTAGTTTTATCCAGATTTTCAATACAAATCCGGACCAGCGACGGCTAAAAGCTGAAACATAGCTGAAGTTTTTAATTCAACTACTTTCGTCATTTGAACCTACAAAATATATTTAACTTACAGTATTGCTTAAATGTATTTTACTACTATGAAGTAACCAGTTTATTATAAAATAATGCGTTTTATTTTTAATAATTTGTGTTTAAGGTATATCTCCTTGTGGTGACGGAGTAAGAATACAATATGTTACCACCCCATCGCATCCCATGTTTGTCATGAAAATCGACTAAGGGACTATCCGTGAATATTAACTTTACGAAATAAAAAGAAGGAAAAGTTGAAATTAAACCCTATACCAATCCCTCTGGTCAGCGTGGTATTAGAAGGCAAAATATCCCTCCGTCATGAGAGGAAGCCCGTCCCTACAGTGGGACATTAATAGGCTGTTATGATATTACCCTGAGGACAAACAGAAGTGATTGCTAAGGTGATTTCTTAGTCAGAGGCAGGGGTCATTCATTAACTTTGACACTTAAGTTTAAATGAAATTTTATCCACCTGACCAACCTATGCCAAATTATTATGCGTTACATTTATAAAAAAAAGAACAAAACAAATAAAAATAGATTTTATTTAAAAACTCGCATAAATATTAATATAATTTCAGCCATTGATATATTACACATCAACAATGACGATAAAATAAACAACAAAGAAAAAAATTAACACAGACGAGATAATAATTTCGAATACATAATAATATATTCTGTCCTAAAACTGACCTTTATAGACTAAAGAGTGGGTTTTTCCGTAAAGTACTTTTTGTATAAAATTTTTAATTAAATCTATATTCTTGTAAGTGCACAAAACATTCTAAATTATTATAATATTATACAACTTATAGCAATAACATGCCTTAGAGCAAGTTTTACTTGAAACAAATACCCAGTAAAACCTTCTGGCGGTCAACGAAGGTTCAACAGAGATTGAAACAATTTGTTCCATTGTTCCAGTTCGGTGAAGAACCAAACAAACCTCAAGGACATCTTTTGTTCAGTGTTACGTAATATAAAACCTTCCGGAGCAGCGCTTGACTTAAAAAGGGGAATTTAAGAAGAAAAGTTATTTGCTAGGTTACTGTCTAGAATGAGTGTTGGTGAGATTACAAATATAAAATGTTACGCTTAATAAGTGATTTTTTTTATCAATGTTATTGTTATTTTTAAGTGGAAAGTTGATTGTATCAAAAAGGTTCAATAAACATGACGCAAATAAGTTTTATTTCTCCTTGAAAATTAGGTCTAACTTTTCCCACTGCCAGCTTTAGTGTTACTTTATTGATGCGAATAACTAAGAGTTAATAAAAATTGATCCTCAAAAACAGATTTGAATATTGTTGAAAAGAAAAAAAAGTGTGTTACATAAGCTTTGATATTCATATTCAAACCATATTGCATATTATGATTCTAATAGACTATATTACTTCGCAAGCATCTACTCTAAAAAATGTACTATGAATCAACTATTTGTTTGATGTTTGGTGTTAATTTATGATCAAACTTCGGCCAAGAATCATATTGTGTGGCAGCCATAGTATGTAGCGGAAATAATAATAAACAATCTTGTCAGTTTAACGATAAACAAATAGTAAAAAATGTTGAAAAAGGTTTTTGATTTCTTCAATAGTTTTAGAATCGTATACAAATTTATTAGATTTAGTCGACAAAGTAAAAGGCATAGTTATTGAAAATATGTGAACAAGATATTTATTTGTATGAAGAGTAAGTATCATTGTTTTATACTGCAAATGTCTAATTTAAAGTCTAACTAAAACTTCTGATTGTTTATTTATGATAAAGCTTTCTTTCTTAACTATGCAGCACCTGTTAACATCTTAATTTTATAAATTAAACTTAAGTAGATGTACTTCCTAATATATCAGAAACTGAACTAGATAATAGAATCCTTATTACATTACGACTAACTGACATTTATAACCTCGTCTATCGTCGGATATAATTGTCATTGAAGCTAAATTAGTAATTCAGTTTTAATTAAACTAGAGAAGGAATTATTTCGGCCTTTCAAATAGGAGATGTAAAACTTAAAAATGGCTTCTTGGCAATCCAAAAGAATTCAATAATGGATTATTTGTTTTTGATAACTATTTTGAAGTTTTAATTTCAGCTTTTTTAATGTGACATAGGGATTCTTACGGAATTAAATTTAAAAGACAAGCAGATTTAAGACAAGAAATTGCGAATTGAAACAAGTAATAGGTACATTTTACGTACGTATGATTTAAAGAGGCAAAATCGCTTTCGCATCTCGTGGTAGTTAATAATACTCAAACGATGGATTTGTTTACTTTCAGTCCTGCAGTTTGAGTATCTAAATAATGTTCTTGTTGTGTTTTTGTTGATCGAAACAAAACAAAAGAATGGATGGCAACGAGCTTACTTTAAGTGACTAACTTTTCATTGGAAACTGAGATTGTTTTGATTTAGTAAAATAATACAAAGTAAATGTAATAAAAATACGCGAATCACTAACATTCCTGTTGTATCAGCCGATGCCAACTTTCGGTGCAGCAATTGTTGTGATTAAAATGGAAACTTATTGCTGAATATAAATACTTTAATTTTAATTAAAAATATACATTGTTATTAGGGTCTCTTTTCCCATGTTTCATACTTTTCAACTGGCGGAAAATAGGACATAATAATTATACAAAAGTCATTTAATCTCCTTAGGGATACACAAAGAGGATAATTACAAAACCATTAATTGATTTTCTGCAAAGGCCAAATGAAAAAGACCATTATTTGTTTCCAAAAATTCAGACACATCTAATTGAATGTAAAAGTAGTCAATTAAATTGTGGTCACTGCGGCTTGATAGTTACTGGCCCGTGAAATTTGCTGCAGAAATTAAAAACAATTTAAAATGTAAAATATCATCCAAAGGCGGCATACTATGACAAATGGTTTAAAGAAACAAGAAATGAGGCCATTCACAAAGAAGTCAAGTCAAGTCAAAATACAAGAAATCAATTACCTTTAGATATTCTTCTTACAGACTTTGAATAAGTCGGTCTTCCACTTGATTTGTAACTAGTCGTATTGTTAAACATTTCACCAACGTAAACACTACAAAATGTACAAAATATTCAGTTATTCTATTCACAGTTTTTGCAGATGGAAAAATCTTTTTAAACGCGTAACAAACGAAATTCGTATAGTATTTTTGTTCACGGAAAGCTTTAATACGATGGCAGCGTCCGCGTGAAACGCTTGTGTCGAAACTGAATTGGCGGGCAAAGCCCAAGCGCGTTATTTTTGTTTCTCTACCACTCCCGCACTGTTTATTTAATTTTAATAAATATATTTCCGGGACATGGTTTTCTACTAACCTACACAGTAGGCGCGCAGAATTCTTTTTCAGTTCGAATTGTTTACGCAAATATTTTTTGAATCGAAAGATCTTTTCTTGATAAGTTTTTTTTTATTTAGTGTCTATGATTAGATAGATTTAAATGTTATTGAGTTCAACCAAATTTGAGATATGAATATTTTAGACTGACCATGTAACTATCAATGTTTGCTTTTGAATGTCTGTATGACCTCTTCATCATCATCAACATAACAGCCAATTGACGTCCACTGCTGGACATAGGCCTCCTCCAAATATTATGACCTCCTACTTTTAGCCAAATAAGCCGGACGTATTCCCAAAATTGGAAAATGGTCCATATTATTATTTAAACAGTAGACTGAATTCAATAGTCTTGTGTTTATTTACATTAGATCAGTTCAGTAAGCTTTTTCTGTTGCGCTTTCACATCAGGTAATACGACATTAGCGAATCTTTATTGTTGTATTTTAGTATATAATAGGTCTTTACCTATAAAATTGCCGATTTGTATGGAGATTTTATGCGAAGTTTGATTTTTCATACTAACGTTTTCTTAGTTTTTTCAATAATTATTAAACTTCATTGAATGAAATTTGGTACAAGTAATAGCGCACATCTAAGCTAACTTTTAACATTTTAATCATAAGAAAAAAAATAAGGGAATTTTGCTTCATTTGTTTAAATGTTAAAATCCGCTGGTTTAAATTGGACCCATATTTACAGGCTTATTTCTAATACAAATAATAATTATTTTTCTTACTAATTATCTTCTTTTAGTTGTTGGTAATGTCCTGTATTTACCAAATTACTAAAATAATACAGGCAATCTATGTTTTTTAAGAAATTATAGGCTAAGGACTGCGGCGAAAAAAAATGACAATTTCATAGGTAAAGACCTATAATTATGTTTAGCTTTTAATACTTACGTGCATTAACGTACACAATGTACGTAAATAATACGTAATTGTAAGGTACGTAATTTGTTAATTTGTGGTGATGGAATTAGAGAGTAGGGTATCATAGCATACTAAGATAGGCGAGTAAAGGAATAGTAATCTCACACAAAACAAGATGGAAATCCGTCCGTCCAGTAGGCTTGAAATCTGATTGTAATGTCCAAAATTTTATTTGATTTTATTTTAAGCTAGCTGATTCCCGCGGCTTACACCCTAACACCTGGTTTCTACCCAACATGAGAAAAGTGAGCTTATGTATGTACCTAAGTACATTATATTTAATAGTATAGTTAGGCATTCATGTATTATGTTTATATTACAAAATTTGTTTCCGTCTACTTTCCATCGTATGTGGATTCATATAAAATTTCGACTCTTATTTTTATTTCTTCATAAAAACCTGCACGTTTTCGCAGGCATAATGATGTTCATTTGATGTTTTAATGTGTAAGGGGAGAAAATATTTCTAGTGGTGTTTTGTTAGAATTTTCTCTCTTCGCCTTTTGTGTCACTATGTTTTGCAATTTGAGATCTTATGGTTCGCTTACCGTGAATTACTTTTCTACAGCATTTTATATCCACAGTGAAATAAAAAGAAATATTCTTTCAAAAGTCTGTAAACGTCCTTGAGGAATTACGGTAACTTTTTTCATTCAGCTGGTACCTATGTAGTATCGACGTTTATTTGTTTGATTCTTATATCAAAACTTAAAATAGTATGAATTATAGGAATGCCTTTTAGTCAGTAATAGAAAAGTTTTAAATCGTTGATCCATACTAATATTATAAATGGGAAAAGCGACATTTTTTTAAGTTGAGATAGTTGAAGGGATGGAGAGTAACATAGGCTAATTTTTTTTGTATCCAGGAAAGGGGAAACAGTGCTACCTCGAATTTAACGCGAAATACACTGAAAGAAAAATAAGAACTAAATATGGCTACATTTAGCTTGAATTAAAAGTAGGTACTAATAGGTACGTAATCAAAAGGGTGTGCTTTGTCACTTTCTTAGAACATTTTTTTTTGTAAACGGAACAAAAATTTTTACAGTAAACATTTAACCAGCAATCTTATTTATTTTTTCGACTGCTAATAACAAAATATTTCGAAGTCTTGATAGTCAATTTGTGTGCCCCGCTGGCGCTGTAAAAGGTTTTCTACTAGGTTTTTCATAGTGATTATTATTTACTTCACGTTTAAGGCGAGCGCAGACTGACATTGCAGTACGTCACCTCACAGCATTTTGAAGTGAAGTATAAGTTATAATTTACGAACTCAGAGAATTCAGGCACGTAGTTTGCTGCAGTATAATAGGTAAACTATTAAAAATAATAAACCTTACATTGTGTTTTTTCCCTAAAAATATTATATTTACTTTAGATTTAAAATAATTCATCCCCAACCTTCCCCAATGACTTTAATGACCTTTCTAACATGAGATTTGGTGACGATACTTTGTTATATTTCCGGTATCACAGTATTTAAAACGCTACACTGAGAAAACTGGTAATGTAATACAAGTAAAACTTGTAAAGTGAAGTGGGAACCCTAGTAATGTTCTAAAGCTTCAATCATTAGTAGAAGTGGTTGTAAGCTCTAACCTAAATCACATCCCATTATCGATCCAAGAGTGTAAAGTCTTGAATCCACAAATAAATGGCTCGAGAGAAAGGCGCTAGGTTACATGTTTCTAAAGTCTTTGCCACAAGAGGTTTTATTTATTGGAAAACGTTCTTTTAAGCATTTTCAGCATAATAAAGTAAAGTTTTGCATTGAAAAAATCTACAACTAAATTACGTATTCTCATATAAGCCCACGTCACTCGTGTTACGGCTGCGATAAGGTCTGCCTCATTGAAGACAAACTTTATGTTTAGTACCACACCTGACATACGAGAAGGTACCTAGTCCTTTTGCGGTCTTGTGCCTCTCTCATCAATCGGCTTCCCGCCGTCCTAACCAGGTCATCGGTCCATCGTGTGAGGAGACTCAGACAAAAAGATAAAAAAAAAAAATATACTACAATACTCATCTCTTGTCAATTGCTAACAGGTCAATAATGAAAAACTGCATTCCTAGACCATTATAAGTATATTATGTTGTATTCGATAGATCTTAGGCTTATTAATTTGTAAGTCAATTAAAAATAGAAGACGAGGACGATGTACACAGACACGGAGATCTAGTAAAGGTGGCCAGTGAATGAGGTAGGCACATAATTGGCACAAAATGACAACAACTGGAGAGGTTTACTTCCAACAATTAGGATCTTTTGACTGATAAGATGCTAAATTATATTTGGACGAAATAAAATTAGAAGCTGATACATTAATAAAATTAGTACATAATCAGTTTATTGAATAAACCAAAACTTTACAAGATTGCTGTTAGTTTGGTTATACGGTGGAGTTGAAATTTACTCTGGTGTAAGGACATTAATGAACTCTGAGGAAGTTTGTATCTCATCTATAGTTCGACCATATTGATTGTTCGCTTCTTGCTTATTACTTGAGTGGATTGGGAACTAATAACTCAACGTCTTAGCATTGAAAATTGGTAAAAGTTTTCCGTATGGAATGATTTATTTCTTCATTTGATGGCAGGAACACCAATCTAAGTGAATGAAACGTTAAAATAAAAATTACAATAGAAAGTTGTAACCAAATTGGGTCCAAAGTTTACACTCTCCTATCTGTCACTTATTAATCTTAAGAACTCATTCGATCACTTACTTACTGAATGTACTAGATGAGACTGTTTAAGTCTAGTCACTTACAATAAGTACGACTGAGCACTATCAACTAACTGATTATGTACTCGGATATAAACTTTTGTTTCATCATAATCATCATAACAGCCCATTAATGTCCCACTGCAGGGACGGGCCTCCTCCAATGACGGAGGGTTACTTGGCCTACTTACACCACGCTGGCCAGACGGATTGGTACAGGGTTTAATTTCAAGTTTTCCTTTATTTTAGTTCGTAAAGATAATTTACGAATAGTCCCTTGGTCGGTTTTTACGACACCCATGGTTGAGATGGGGTGGTGACACACTGTATTCTTACTCCGTCACCACACGGAGAAACAACTTTTGTTTACTTATCAACAAATTAAATCTCGCGATACAATTTAACAAAAAAATATAGTACATAGCTTGATATTAATACATTTAGCTTCATTGCTTATACTAAACGTTAGCTATACAGCTCAATTGTGAGGAGTCGCAGTTAAAACCATACGTGACCACAAACGCGGTTAATTTTAGAGAACTATATTATTTTGAATTACCTTTTTCTCTACAACAAATATTTACGTTACAGGAGTTTTTCAGATAAGTCATAGTTTTTTTTAATAAATTTGGTTATCAGGGAAACTAAATATATAGATAGGGTAGGTATATTATTTACAAAAATCTCTTCAGTAGCTAAAACATATGAGGTTATAGTAATGTAAATCTATATTTTAAACACTAAAATAATATAATGTATCATTTAACAATGAAGCAAAGTCAACAACAAAAGCATGTCTGGTTTCGTATTGTTTGAGATATTCTATTCATCTATCCAAAGCATACTTTTACAACCTCAACAGTAGAGCACTATTTAAGTCTACTCTGTCGAAAACTGAACCACAAATATTTACTTTAACAGTACTTGTTTTAAGCTCTCGTTAGTTATTATTTCCAGTGCTAAGCTAAATTGGAAGCATATAACCATACAGGCACCGCATTTACGAGCTCAATCCTACCTAAATGCAAATTTAACAAAGTTGCACTTCAAACTTATGTCTAGAATCAGTTTCCAAACAACGGCATTTGTACCTAGACGTGGGATAATTTCAATAGACTTGGTCTTTAACTGGCCTTGGTTTTATGTAGATTGTCTGTAATCTGATTTATAATCTAACTAGCTTTTGCCCGCGGCTTTGCTCGCGTTAAATTCGGGGTAGAACTGTTCCCCTTTCCTGAACACGGAAAAAAAAAGTAGCCTATGTGACTCTCCATCCCTTCAACTATCTCCACTTAAGAAATTGCATCAATTCGTCGCTCCTTTTTGCCGTGAAAGAAAGACAAACAGACACACTTTCCCATTTATAATATTAGTATGGAGTATGGATAAGAAGGCAATGTGATATTTGAAAGGGTATTATTATTATATATATACGGATATTAACACGAATATTAGGTAAAACATTCGCCGTTTCTGTCTGTTATAGGTACTAGCCAGCTAACTCAATATAACTAAAATATGAGTATTTACCAAATATTCGCGTTAATACCGTTAATCGTCTCAGCAAAATAAAGGAACTTATAATTAATTACCTTGATAGTAATCTCTTTCCAAAATTGTACTAGGGAACCCGGACTATACTAAAATATTATAGAAATAAGAAGTACTATAAATTTTTCCTCCATAAAGATAAAATTTATTATCTCTTGTATTTGATACAGCTTCTATTTTCAATTCCCGATATACTAATGCATGTTCTATTTAAATAATAGAGTGGAGTGATTTTATATGAAAGTTGCGCTATAATAAATTTTTAGACTCTATTTTTATTGCTAAAAAAATTTAAGATTCAAATTGCCAATACCATTACCATAATATTTTGTATCTATAACTTTCTAGCGTGTTTATCAAAATGTTGTAATTACTAATTATAATTGTATACAAAACGAAGTTAATTGTTGTAACTGAAAGATGTTTGTGAATGGTATGAAACAATATAATACTCAACCAGATTTCATTCAATATGTCAGGAACTACTCGAAAACTTTTAAGAGGGCTTGTGCCATAGCAAAGTCTTCTTATTTGAGTAATAAGATAAAGGAATCAAACAACAAAATTAAAAGTACATGGGACATTATTAATGCAGAGACCGGCCGGATGAAAATTCGTGATACTAATTATGTACTAAAAACTCAAGATAAGGTTCTCACCAATAATGCTGACATTGCACATGCTTTTAATAATTTCTTTGTCAATGTTCCTATTCATACAACAACCTCCTTAAATTCCTCTCCAAACCAAGCAGAATTTTTACTAAAAGATAAAGTAATTGAATGTAAGAACCGCTTCAGTTTTAGGTCTATTAACCATAATGATATCATAAAAGCTTTCAAAAGTCTCAATTCCAAGAAATCTGCTGATTTATGGGGTATGTCTGTCAAGCTTCTTCAGGGTATTATATTTAATATATCTCCACATTTATCTATTATATTTAATAAGTGTATTGCCATAGGTGTATTTCCTTATCTAATGAAACACAGTAAGATTATTCCTTTGTTCAAGAATGGATCAAAAAGCGACCCTGGTAACTTTAGACCAATTTCAATACTACCTGTGATTAGTAAAATCTATGAGAAAATTATCTTATGCCAATTGGAGAGTCACTTTCATTTAAATAATATTTTTCATAGGCAGCAATACGGTTTTAGGAAGGGTAGCTCAACGATTGATGCGGGTGTTTCTCTTCTGAAATATATCTATGATGCTTGGGAAAATTCTATGGATGCAATAGGCGTCTTCTGTGATCTTTCTAAAGCTTTTGACTGCGTTGATCATGGGACACTTCTGTGCAAGCTTAGACATTATGGAATTAGGGATGCTTCTCTTGATTTATTATCTTCGTATTTAAGCAATAGGGTTCAGTATGTCGAAGTAAATGGTAGTAGGTCCTCTGGTCTTCCGCCAAGTATGGGCGTGCCTCAAGGATCCATTCTAGGTCCGTTTCTATTTTTAGTTTATGTCAATGACTTGCCGTTTCTTGCTCAGGGTTTGTGCGACATTGTTTTATTTGCAGATGATACTTCACTCGTTTTCAAAGTAAACCGTAAGCAAACTAATTTAGATGAAGTTAACGAATCTCTCGCACAAGTCCTGAACTGGTTTACTGCTAACAATTTGCTTTTAAATGCTGCCAAAACAAAATGCTTAAAATTCTCTATGCCCAATGTTAAAAGCCTTAGTAATAATCTGATTTTAAACGGTGAGGTCCTTCGTTTTGTAGACACTACTGTATTTTTAGGAATAACGTTGGATAGTAAGCTGCAATGGGGTGCTCATATATTAGCTCTAGCAGGAAAACTAAGTTCAGCTGCTTATGCAGTTAAAAAAGTGAGGCAGCTAACGAATATAGAGACAGCAAGATTGGTATACTTTAGTTACTTTCACAGCTTAATGTCCTATGGTGTTCTTTTGTGGGGTAGGGCTGCAGACATCGAATCTATTTTTATTCTTCAGAAGCGTGCAGTTCGAGCTATTTACAATCTTGAATCGAATGTTTCATTGAGAGATCGTTTTAAGGAAATAGGTATTTTAACAGTTGCTTCACAATATATTATTATATATGCTAATATAATATATATTAAGCAAAATATTGAACAGTATGATAGAAATGGCGACATTCATAGCATTGGTACGAGGAATAGGCATAAGTTGATAGGTCCACAACATCGCCTACATAAGGTACATAACACTTTTGCGGGACTCGGTATACGTTTATTCAATAAACTGCCTAAGCATGTAATGGATCTACCTTTACTAAACTTTAAAGCATTTGTAAAAAATCAGCTATTATCGAAAGGCTATTATACAATAAACGATTATATTAATGACAAAAACTCATGGGCTTAGATTTCAATTATCGTGATTTCATGTTGCTTGTTCCATGGTGTAGATTGTGGCTTAACCTAGGTAGTTGTGCGGATGTTATGTTACTACCTTATTACTTTCTTTTACAGTTTTATTTGTTATTGTAACGATAGAAATACTTCACTTGCATTTGTAAATGTATTTAATTATATTATCTAAATGGTATTCTATTCCATTCTCAACTACTTAAAGATTAACAAAATCAACTTGACGACACAAATGCTTGTGTGTTAATTTCTGTCGGATATCGCAGTGACGAGATGACTGATGAACGTGCCATGCAATTAAAGCTTTTTTAAATCAATTTATTAACAATGAAATTTTTTTTATCAATTAAACTTTAAATTGCTATGCATGTAAGATTTGCTTGCACACATCATTCTTCACGCTGCTGTTGGTAATTGTAACAAAATCAAATTATTATTTTTGAAAAGAGTGGCCTGAGTTTCTTGGCCACATTCTTCTCAGAGCTCTACTATAGTCGTCTGCGAAAGTGGTAGTAGTTTGGCAGACATTTTTCTCTATACTATTCTACTACATGTATAACGATTTGCATGTGTTACTTTGTAACCTAAGTGAATAAAGCTATTTGACTTTGACTTTGAAACAATCTTTCATAATTTGTTTCTATTTATAAGTAAAACAAACCGTAATAACAAAAATGTGATTTGTTCCTTGTGTTGATACAGCAAAACCTACGCATTTAGAAAAAACTAAGTAATAATCCATACGATTACTACGAGTATTTACAAAAAAGTAAATATGAATAAATCTCAATTCCTTTAAAACAAACGATCTTAAAAATTGCACAGCAACCATAAATGAAAAAGAACAAAACAATTACAAACGATAGACATACTTGTTTTTAACTTGAAACGTTGCCCACATATTATAGCAGCCATATAATTTCTGTTGGCAATAAAAAATATGGGTCGTAAAACGCGTGAAATGACGAAAAAAAAAACTCGTAGGTACATTATATAGATAAGCACAATGGGTTATTTATAAAGGGAGTTGAACTAAGGGTGCGAAAGAGGTCACCACAGTCGGACGATCATAATTTTTCATTTCATTAGGTAGAAAGGTGTCGATCCTAACATGTCCTGAATGAGCATTGAGCCTCATTAGTGGTCCGTTCTACACGTCCTCTGTATCTATTCATAGATCTATAACGAGTCTAAAATATTCAATTTTACGCAAGAATTATCAGGTTGCCGTGACGTATGAAGGCTGCAGTACGCTATTATAAAAAGTTCTATATTAGTCACAATTTAGTACAAAGCTTTTTAGTACACCTGACTCAAATTAAAAGTTACTTTCATATTCATGGTTGATTGAATGAAATTAATCTACTAATGTTTAAAGGGTAGACGGCACCACATTGAAAAGATTAATGAACATTAAAATTAAACTTTTTGTTGGAACATATCCCAACAACAACACGATTTCACATGCCTTATGTCCATAAAAAGCAACTAAAGAAGAAAATATTATAAAAACCAGATCAATCACCTGCACTTCAACATAAAGTCTAGCCTATATAAATTTAATTACAAGTACCTATGGGTCTCCTTTGGCGAAGATGGAGCGAAACTTGATCAATTAACACCACAGTTAGTAGATAGTTATCAAGATTTCTTTCCTCAGTAAAGATTATAACTTCTCAATTAATCGGCTGCTACTATATTCTTAGGGTGAGATAAAATGGTAACATGGCATGTTTTTAATCTATTACCACACAAGCATTCTAACTATATTAGCCCGAAGAGGATTGATTCAACATGTAACATTTTAGAGACCTACATACACGCATAGCACTCGCATATAACTACGAAATCGTCATTTTTAAAATCTGACTGCATCTTATACTACCTAAAAATAATTCAATAAAAAAACAAATATAATGAATCTGTACGTAAAAAGCTGCATAATGTCTAAAGAGTTACGACTTGCCATATTATAGTTAAATAGGTATGTACGCGTCCGTTACCCTCAACGTTACAGTGAGATGAGATTTTGTAAGAAAGTATTAAGGCTTTATAACTTTAAGTACTGGGAGTGCTTTTGCGAAAGTTATAGGTGAAGGTACCAAGTCGAGGGAATTACACGGTTCTTTACTTGCAGGGATTTCACTGATTTTTTTTAAATAAAGTACTAATGATTTTCGTATTTCGCGTTGAGGTATCAAGCTGAAATCTTTAATAAATACTTAAGTCCATTGCCTCTTAGAGCTGCAAAAAACTCAAACTTCTATACCAACGCAATCAAGAGATATAGCCGTTTATGTCACTACCTACAAGCTTAAAACCTTACTAAAGCTATTATGTTATACCTATGTATAAAATGTTTGCATTATTCATTATCAAATATCAAACTACCAAAATTTTAGGTAAAACAGAGCCAAAATGTTTAATTTTCTTTAAACTTAATATTGCTCTGACTTATCTTTACATTGTAGATTTTACTCTGCATGTCAATTCTCGTTCCTTAAAATCGTTAAAAATTCGGTTAAGTTAACTTTTAATTGTCAAATTGACTTGTTTTGCTATTGCAATTGTAATCTTTTATGGTCGTGTTAAAGTTTTATTTGGAGTGGGATAATTTAAGGTACGAGAATTGACATATACAACACCTTCTGCATAGAATATTTTTTTCTTTTTAAAATACAACACGAACAAAATAATCGTAATACGTAAACGTAAAGCTCTAGTACATTTCAGGGTTCACGTATCGCTTATTGACGTTATTTGTTTGTTTTAAAAGAAAAATCATAATTGATACCTCGGTAATTTGAAGACTGTTATTCTTCAATACATACCTACTATGATTTCAGAACAATCCAATAACATCAAAAACTCACGAAATCTGTTTAACCCTACGTTTAAAGGCAGCTTAATTATTTCCTAAATAGAATTTGATCGGATTTATTTCATTTCCTGTTCCATCTGTGTCCTGTAATGAGATTTAAAGATTAAATGAACGTACCTATATAGATATAAAGTACACGTATGAGTTTTGCGTTTGCTATATTTGGAATCCAATGTTACGTTATTGGTGAGACTGATTTTCATTTAACTTAATCAATACAGTGTTTTGGTGTAGGTTTTGTTCATATCTATGATTTATTAGCCATCATAAAAAAAGAAAAAAAATCACCTACTGTACATACGTGCTTACTCCCATAGTGGCAGGGCAGAGGAGAACTCTACTTATACTTACTCATAATACTTATTTGTATACTTCCATGTCAAGTTTTTTTTCCTTTGCCCTGTTTTGCATTTTTGCTCCTTTACACTTCAGAAGCGGAACTATATAGAAAAGAAACTACTTACATACTTTTACTTTATTTAAACTTGTTTTTACATACTTTTATTACATGCTTTTTACATACTTTTTTATTACATGAATTTGAAATGAAAGTAATCACTAATAACAATTAATCAAAGCAATTAATTCTCAACTTTTTTATTGTTATACAGAATCAAATTTTAAACATATTTTTTTTACGTTAAATAGAACTCGTTAACAACGTGTTAATAAAAAAACAATTACAAAAGAGCCCACACCACTTTTCAGTCAATTACTTTTTTGTTTTGTTGGTTCTGTTTTTCTAATTAAATATAAAAGCAGTTATAATATAACAATAACCTATGTTTTTCGTTTTAAATACAAGGACAACAGATAATAATTCATTGATTTCTCTCTGTCCTGCACCGGCCCTACCTACTTAGTTTTATCTTACTTTGGGTGTAAAACAAAGCTACAAAAGCGATAATGCGCATTTGTAAAAATTTTGTAGGGAGCCAAGCTTTTTTTAATTATAATTGAAAAATATACTCGCAAAAGCACCATAAATTACAGCACAAACGACCAAACTCATTCAATATTTTATTCAAATTAACATAGGTGTTATAAACAATCAACTAAACATCTATGTACCTACTACCAGTGTTACATAATAACATAATTTAGCTCCTAAAGCTCCTGACAAAATCGATTTTGATCTGTCTTCTAACAAAATTAGACGGGAATATTTTATGTAATAAAGCCTGTCAGATCCCTAAACTACGTGGGCAGCGTTCAATCTTGATCCATCAAGTATTTTGACGTTCACTAAAACATAGAAGTTAGTATTCGATAAACTAACATACGTGAAAATAATAGTTCTTGTACTAATACCTGTCCGAGTTTTGACGGACTATGATTTCAAACTAGCTTTTGCCCGCGGCTTCGCTCGCGTACATTTCGGGGTAGCACAGTTCTACTTTCCTGGCCTTTCCTTTAAAAAAAAACAAGTAGCCTATGTTACTCTCCATCCCTTCAAATATCTTCCTGTTGATAGTAAGTATTGAATGCTACATATTGTATTTGTAACAAAGTCTAGCAAATAATGTTTTCAATGTATTAAGTATTTAAGTATGTTTATCCGTTGTCTAGTATCCATAGTGCAAGCTCTGCTTAGTTTGGAACTAGATGACGTTGTGTGAATGTGTGAGGAATATTTATATTTTATATTAAGGAATATTTAATGTTCAAGTACTAAGCTATCAGATACACGAGAACTTGAAAAACAAAACAAAACAGACCAACCAGTCAGATGGTCTCATTAGCCTCTGTGACTGCTGTCAAGCACGGGTTTGTGGTTTTGATTCGACAATTTTTTTAGGTTGCTTAGATTGATCTGTTATTTTCTAATCTAATAATAAATTTTAAAATAAAAATAAAACTTAAAACGTTTTTTGTAACAAATTTAACGAAAAAATCTAATTATTTAGAAAAAGAATTGAGGTTTACCAGTATTTCAAAATAGTGATATTTTTTTTCATTAGTATTGTTATTGCTGGACAGAGGCCTCGTTCAAACGTCTTTAACTTTGTCTATGTTGTGCCTCCCTCATCCATCCGTTGCCCGATTTATAACATAAAAATAAATAACAATAATTTTGTTACAGCAACTTAAAACAACCTCCGTGTGGTGAAGGAATAAGAGCACAATATTGGCCAGCGTGGTATTAGTAGGTCAAGTATCCTCCCGTCACAGGAGGAGGCTCGTCCCTGCAGTGGGACATTAATGGGCTGTTACAATGAAATTAAAATAATGTTTAATAAGGACAACACTCTTCTTTATTCTTCAAAAGATTTCAAAGTAATGAGAAATAATAATGAGTGAGTATACAAACGACATAATATTTTTTACTGGCAAAAGTTTTTTACAGGACAAAAAGTCGTTTAGCTTTTATACAAGCACTTAAGTAGGTACTTTCAGACATTACACACTAAATAACAACGAACGACGACCTCGGTGGCGCGCCGGTAGAGCCAGCGGCTGCAGCGCATGAGGTTGTGGGTTCGATCCCAACGCAGGACAATAATTTGTGAGATCCACAAATTATTGTCTATGTATGAGTCTGGGTGTTCTATGTGTCCGTTAATTGATGTTTGTAAAAGTCCCCGCGAGTTGTCTTTTTAAAATGAAAAAAAAAAAAAAATGGAAGAAAACTTTTACTTCTTGTTTATAATATTAATACACATACTTAATACAAAATATGTTTCTATCTGCTTTTAGTCTAGACAACTTAAAAAAAAGTAATTGTTATATTTTTATCAATAATAATGTTTGCTAGTATGTTTGATGAAAAGAATTAATAATGAATATTTTACGGTTATTATTGGGTAATATCAAAAAAAATTGTACATTTCTACATCCTCTGTTGTCCATGCAGGTTTTTTTCCAAATTATACGTGTTTTTTATTCGGGACTAGGTGGAACTCATGGGTTATACACACATCAAAAAAGTCTAAGCAACATGCATGATATTACAAATTTACCATTTATATTAATTAATTTCTAAGTATTTACTCACTCAAAGTGTATAGGTAAGTAAACATTTTTGGTATTGATGACATACTGGCTGGTTGTAAAAAAAAAAATTCGATTATGTTTTGTTTTTTTTAATAAAATTCAAATGACTGCGAATTTGTTTGAATTTGAGTGCATGTTAATTGCTACGTTTTAGTCTTGATTTTATAATTTTACCAACCATTTAAATACAGTTGGCGACAAAATTGAATTGTTAGATATTCTTTACGTCATGGAGCGACGTCATTTGACGGCAGATGAAATGCAAAGAGCTGTAGGGATGTTGCAAGCGGGAAGTAATCAATCTCAGGTATCTCGACATTTTGGTATTCATAGAAGTGTTATTTGTCGTCTTTGGCAGCGCTACAATAATACAGGGGAACCCGCTGAACAGCATCCAGGCCGTAAAAGGAGAACAACCACTCGGCAAGACCGGTACATACAACTGACTGCAAGACGCCAGCCGATGTTAACCGCTCGGGAGATAAGTTTGAGGCTACAAAATTCAAGTGGTGTTGATGTAAGTCCCCAAACTGTGCGAAATCGACTGCATGAGTACGGCCTACGAGCTCGACGCCCTATCAGGTGCCCACCGATACGTCACGGGAATCGCGCTCGTCGAAATGAATGGTGTAGAGAACGCATAACATGGACCCAGGAACAATGGGATAAAATTATGTTTTCCGATGAGTCGCGATTCGGGTTTAGGCCTGATACAAGAAGGGTGCGAGTGTACCGTCGACCCGGAAATACTGAAAGACTCAGGTGCGTTCAGGAAGTTCATCCATACAGCGGCTCAACAGTTATGGTATGGGCGGGTATTATGAAGAACAGGCGAACTGAGCTCGTTTTTGTAAATGGAAACATGAACGCTGAAAATTACGTTGAGGATATTCTCAGACCTTATGTCCATCCATTTGCACAAACCTTTGGCTCCGATTTTACGTTAATGCATGACATTGCGCGTTCACATACAGCTCGGCGAACCAGTGAATACTTGGCAACGGAGAACATCCAGGTATTGCCCTGGCCTGCACAATCGCCAGACCTCAACCCCATCGAGCACGCATGGGACATGCTCCAGAGACGTGTTTTGAAGGACTTGGACGGAGTGACAACAACCCAACAGCTGAAGGATTTGCTACAATTCCATTGGGAGCGAATACCGCAAGATGACATAAACAGTCTCATTAATTCAATGAATAATCGTTGCCGACAAGTTCTGAATAGCAGAGAAGGCCATACTTTGTATTAAATTGTCCTATTCTTTCACAATAAATTCATTTTCTTAAGAAATTTCAATTTGTAAAAAAAAAGTTTAGTTTCTTATGTACCTGTATATTCTAATATTGTTAATTTCTGTTATTAAAAGAACTTATAAAGAAAACAGCTGTTATTTTTACATCATAGAACCCTAAAAATATTATTTTAAAAATAAAATACAACGTTATAATTAAAATAAATGGTAAAATAAATTAATATAAATGGTAAATTTGTAATATCATGCATGTTGCTTAGACTTTTTTGATGTGTGTAGTTCAGTATTGGTGAGTAATATAATTTACGCAACATACTCTTTCATATATTTTTGTAAGGAGCGTTTTATTGTCAGGTGGCGGAGTTCTCTCCATACAAATTATTTTGTCCTCAAAACTCTTTTAGTTACAAAACAAGATTTATTTTTTATAAAAAATATTATTTACCTAATTTAACTTCAAATTTAAATGAAATATACTTCTAACTACAATATTTAAACATATTTTAATTAAAAATAATTAATATGTTTAATTAATTTCGTAACAAAAGAAGTGTCCAAAATAATTGCTTGATTTGTTATTACATTTCGTAACATCAATATTTAGAAGATTTTAAAACATTTAAAAAGCAGCTCATCTTTTGTTGGTACAGCCCATCAGGTAGTTGTAAATAAGTGAATAAAGTGTAATAAGTGTTATAGTTTCTATTTTGTTCTTAGACTGATTATCATAGGGTAAGTTATTTAATTGCTATTGCTTGACAGTGCTTTCCTTATTTTTACCCAAATTGGCATGAAACACTAATTTCCAATAAAGGAGTTCGTATTCAATTTTATGTCGACCAAGTTTCCGTTCAACACGTGTTTTTTTTCTATCGTTACAAAAATGACGTTGCAAAAATGAAGTAAGGGTGATTTCATAATAAAACTTAAGGTTAATCGTGAATATACTTTATTAAACAGCATATTTTTATTTTAGATTAATATTTATTTTGATTAAACGATGAAATGAATTGCGTACTCACGGTATATCGGTAAATGTAGCTTATGATTTTTGTTTGTTATAGGAAATATGCCAATGACAAATGCAGAAAGCCAATGGCTTTACAGAGAAAAACTAAAACAAAATCTCGAGAAATTAGAAGAAATACGTAAAAATAACTTACAAAGAATAAAAGCCGAATACATAAAAGTTTACCAGAAAGCAAAAAAAAGATAAGAAGAGAGAAATGGAGAATGCAAAAAAGAATCCAACAAAATCTAAACAATCTTAAAAAACTAAAAAAAGAAATTTTTACTGAAAGCGTCGTTTCCGTAGAAGTATATAAAAGCAAATTCGTTTGAATTTTTTTTTTTAAATTATTATTGAATTATCTGACTATCCCCCCTTTCCTTTTTCATAATTTGGGTAACAACATCAAGCATAAGCAATGCTAAAATCGTCAATATCGCAATTTTGCTGTTTTCCGATGAGGAATTCCTTTTCATAGCTACGTAGTCGTAGTGAAAGCTAACCCTATCCAACAGAAAAAAAAATCATCAAAATCAGACCGCCCTGTAAAAAGTAATGCGTGATCATACAAAACAAAAAAAAATACGTATCGAATTGATAACCTCCTCCGTTTTTTTCGTCGGCTAAAAAATCTAATCTCTTTTTTGTTTTACTTCATAGTGTGAAATGCCCCTATTAGTTCCTTTTTGTTATCTTTTTGTAACACATTTCATTTTTGTTATGTTGTTCATTTTTGTTTCCTTTTGGTAACATGTACAATTTTTTTTTATATTACCCTATTACCAATAATCTCCGTATGGTTATAGAGTAAGAATACAATATGTCATCACCCCATCTCATCCCGTGGGTGTCGTAAAACCGAATAAGGGACTATTCGTGAATATATATTGTCTTCTTACTCCGTCACCACACGGAGAAAGCGATTAATTTCTAATAATTTCTTTAACACTCGTGAACCAATCTGTAATATATATTTTGTAGCACGTCTCTAAGCTTGTAGCGTAAACAGATACAATTTGTGCTCGCCAACAGATAATGGGTCCACAAATATGTCTTGTTGCAGCATAGTGTTAGAGAATCGGGTACTTAGTTGTGGACACTATTAAGAAATTCTTTTTAAAATTGGTCGTTCTTTTAAAAAACAATTTGAGCTAAAAGCAAATTTTCAATATGTTGTCCTTGGTAATTTAGCTATAGGGTTTGGTTTTATTACAACATTAGACTATATAGTAGTAATTTACCTCCTATACCAATACGTAAGGGGTCAAACGTTAAACTACTTACTAGTAATTTACCTTCTATACCAATACGCCTGGTCAGACGGATCAGTTCAAAGTTAGTTTTAGTTGTCAAATCGCCCTAAACCAACTTTTTGGAACCAAACTGCAAGACAAGATGAGGTGGTTCTAGTATGCGATGGAAAGATATCTTAAGCTTAAACGAACTGACAGCTACCTACATTTCTTTATATTGATATTAAATCAACGATCTTATACTTCAAAGCTTAATATAGAATGATTTAAAAATAGACATCACAGCCGGCCGCCTTGCAAAGAAAGCATTCGCTCCAATAAGTCGTACACATACTTCAAATCCACTCTAACGGCATTGTGTACACACAGCAAACCATTATGATCAGCCAATCCTGATTCATTTAACACAAATTGATCTACTTAAAAGTGCCTGGGATTATTATAAGGGTGCGTCACATTACGTCATAAAAACTTAAAGTCACTTTCCTGCTAGTCAGGATTAATAAAAGTGTACTCACTCCCATTTCAACTATTTTCTAACACCTCATCTCATCCCAAATATGTCGTACAAGTCGTTTAAGATATTACCGAAAAACTTAAATGTGGCTACGGAAACCGATATCTCTTTTGCAGCAAAAAACAATACTGGTTAGACAATGAACATTTGACATGCAAACTAAGCGTTGTTTATATATTCCTAATACCGAAACTCAAAGAAATATATTAAAAGCCTAAAGAAGAATCTTTTATTAAATATCTATGTCAAAGCTCCACATACTTTATCCTTATAAACAAACTTGTAACGCAATGTTTTCTTCCAGCATTATCAATTGCAAATTTGTCACATACTTACACAAATTTATTGCCCATCGTCAATATGCGGGATTATGTGGCAGCTCCTTTAACTGCAAAACATTATATAAGTACTTCCTTTTTCCTTCCCTTTCCTTTCCTATGTTCTTCGTATCTTGTAATAAGATAACATTTTTACCTAAATTTACCTCCTTTTATATTGTACCGTATATATTTTTTACCTTATTGATTATATAAAACGACATTACGGTTTGATGGTAGATTGCCTGAGGCAGTTTGAACATGAGAGGAACTTTTCTTTACCTCTCGGTATTGAGCGAATTTTCTTCATTTTACTTTACACGTAGGAAGACTTATTACTGTATGATTTGATTAACAATACTGAAATAATTTAAAATTTATTACTCGACTCTCTACCTCTAGTCCTGATTGCCACTACTAGCAATCAGGTCCTCTAGTCCTGATTGCCACTATAACAATAGTAGGCGTTCAAGAATATTTGTTTTATAAATATCTATGAAACCCTTTGACCTACCTGATTCTACTTTTGGTACGTTCGAAAAAATTGCCGGAACTCCTCACACTACTAGAACTGTACTTTCATGTGTATGCAATCACGGGTTTTTGCGGTACACCCGTCATTATGATGTACACGATTTTTAATACTATATTTTTTTATAGAATTTATAAGAAACTAAAAATACAAAGTGTCACGAACGACTCTATCTTGTCTGGGTTTAGAACAGCCCTTTAAGCGAATACTGCAATACTTAGCAGTCAAAAAACTAGCAAAGACAAAAAGCACGGCACTCAGCTCAAAACCACTCCGGCTACCTCCGTGGTATTTGTAAATAATGTTTCCGTATATAAATATGTGGTAGACGTCTGTCTTTGCATGGAACCGTTGATGAGCTATGACGATAATAAACGAATTATGTAACTTTAAATTACATAATTGTTACGCAATATCAATTTTGTACTTTTTCGTTTGCTATTAAAATTAATTAACATTTCATCGAGAAATAAAATCAAATAAGTAAAGATAAAATCTACGGATAAATCTAGTAATAAGCAGACCTAGACCCTAAACAACTCCACTCCGAAATCAAACAGCCCAGAAAAGTACTTCACTTCTCGTATTCAAACTTCAGATAATTCTCGTTTATCCGAATGACCGTTACTCGAACGAGCTTGGACGATCCCCGATAGCCCGCATGTCTATCAGTTCTCGTCTAATCCCGTCCACTGGGTCGGTCACTCATCGTATAATGCCTGTACGAACTAGAACTAAACAATCACTACTCACAAACACTTAGGAGGATATACTTACTCGTTTTCGTGATGTTAAGATAACTGTTAGATTTCTGTTGGGATTTAGTTTTATTTGTATGAATGATATTTATTTGTACAATATACAATCTTGGTGGCCCAGTGGTATCTGTAATGCACGATGACGCGTGTTTTTTCTTCCATGGAGTGTAATTTTAATTTTCCACAAATTGTTACCCTGCACCTGAGTGTTTTTTTGTGTCCTAACAAAAAATATATTACCTAAATGTGGCTTATGTTAATTTTTAAATCAGTTTTTCAATTTTAAATGAGTTTGCTTTGTAGTTAATTTACTCTTTGATAATTTACTCTTTAACCATTAATATCACCCGTTATCTTTGTGAATTCTTCTAATGTTTTCAAAAAGCTCCATAGCATTTTGTTGGTAAAGCAGCCTTTTCTATGTAATCCACCTTACAGGAATTGAACTGCAACAGCATTGTGGCATATAATGATTGCACGATTAACAACTTCACTATGTAAATATAATAATATATTCCCAGCTTCAGTACTCAACTAACAAACAAAAATAATCAAACAATTTAAAATTCAAATATTCATAAAACAATGTAAATAAAACTAAAATGCAAGTACTCAGAAGTATGAGTAGTAGCTTCACGTTCATGATCGAGAAAATTAAACGTTACCACAGCACACAGAATGGTTATTGATTTTGATTGGTTCCCGCTGTATAAATATTAGTTCGAGCGCAACACCCAACAATTGGGATAGATTGCATGCCCGCATACTCACTTTATGCACCGCATGCCTTTGATAGTTGTTTGATGAAAGTTGGCCAGACATAATTTTGTTCAAGTACCTAGATCTTTTAGTATAAGTAGCATGGCTTTAATTTAATTAATTTTAATATGACAAACTAAATAATATATAGCGGCAAAGCAGGTGGATAAAGGCTAGCTTTGGGTTAAGCAATTATTAAATCCGCAAACACATATTCAGCTGATAAGGTTCACATAAATATAGGTTAAAGAACATAAGCTTTGAAAAAAAACATGAATATTATTTGTTGTATGGATTCAGTCAACCCACAGATTGAGCGAGAACCTCGGACCGACTGAGGCTGCTAAGGAGTCGCCCCTACCCACTGTGGGAGATAGCCGTATTACAGACGAAAAAAGACGGTGTGCTTGTTCCACAAACACATCCCAAAAGCCTAAGGGTATATTGCCTTAGCCGTAAAAGATGAAAAATATTTTCCATGTTAGAAAAAAATGTTACAGGTTACTTTATTATGCACGTGTTATTTTTAATTGTCTGAAAGTTGTTTTTATAAATAAAACACAAATTGACTAATTGGTATTTCACCATTGGGATCCACATAATGTTATAATGAACTATCAATTTCAGTTATGAATATAAATGCAATGCTAGCTTTGACGTCGAATTTCCCATATGCACGCAAATTCAATCAGTAATTAATCACATTTAGATTAGTTTAATGAAGTAAATTGTTGCTAGGACTATACTGAAATTTTTAACAAGCCTCTACAACTTCCGTTAGATTGTAAGCCTCTTCCTTCAATAAATAAAAAGTTTTATTCTTTTCAACAAAGAAAAAAACTGTTTTTGTCCAAACTATTTTTATCCATCTGCGGCGTACTGATGGAAACCCTTAGTTTATGTTTGTATATGGAGTTCAAATTCTAAGTTCTATATTGGGGTCGAAATGCACTCAGTAAAACATCTAGGACTGTGTATAATCATGAAGCACAATCTCTGATTTGAGGATTTTCACAAGAGGAACATTGTATTCTTCTAGTATTTATTATTATTGTTATTATATTACATAATAACAATAATAATAAATACATTACAATATATAAATATTAAAGAACTTTATTGATGTACATTTTACGAGATAAAATTGATTCATAATCCTCGATTCTCTCACCTCAAATGACAGATTAAAGTAAGGTCCCTTGTGATGTCAGCTGTTATGATATTGGACACAACGTCGACTTAAGAAGAGAACTTTGAACTATAAGGGATTTGTTCTGAACTTCAATGAACTAGGTACATGTTTGCGGATGGCTGAACTTAGTCATTAGTAAGAACTGTGCTTTCGAATCATTGTCACTTCAATACCCAAAAATCAAATCAAAATGTTTATTGTTTTGTTATCTTTTAATTATGATCTTATCTTTGTTTGGAAAATGCTTACTTCATCTATAACTAATAACCAGAAATTAGTTATAAAACCTGGAAAAGATAATAAGGATCATATAACGACAATATTTCGTTAGTTGAAATCAATCAAAACCACTGCTAAAAAATTAAAACCATGTCTTTCTTGTTACGACACTGTTTAGATGTAGTTACTAGACAAAACAAAAATAATAAAAGTTTATGTTGAACATTTAAAATGGTTTTTTTTCTTACAAATTAATTTCAAAGATAGCTTTTAGTTATTTGGCAAAAGCAGTCCGAATGCCGCACCAGTATAGCAACTGTATCAAGGTCAAACCATACATTTCCGCAGCAAAGTTACCCTGAACCCATAAAACTTACAACGACCCTGATCTTACAATAATCCGATCAATTTCCTGAAACTTATCTTACACACACATACTTGTTTACAAAACTATCTTTATCTTTCGTACGAGATTTACCACACATCAATCCATAATACTAGAGGTCGTAAACAAAAATTCACTGTACATAAAAAGCAGTGAGTGAAAAGAGTAATTTTCTCCTCCATAAAAACAGTTAGGCAGTTATTTATGGTGATACCGCAATCTATACAAGGGATTTCGCCCGGGGCAGAGCATTAACGATTATCCGGGTTTTTCCTACAAAGAAATATTACTTGACAAATAAATACCGTGTGGGTTCTCTTTTTGCTCATCAAATAGCTATGGATTTTATAACACGATCGCTTTAATAGCTTCTGTATAATTTATTTCGAAAACCCTTCTTAAATTTTCTTACTAGCCTAGTATTTTCAAATGATGCATTCCATAGTAAAGCACAACAAACAAAAAATCTAAAACTCATCCTTAACAATACGAGTAGGAATGCGGGAACCCTTCTCATGAAAACAAAATTCAGTTACAATAATATCTGTGAACTTGAGAAAGGTCAAATTTAACGTTGAGTAAAAATATTTGTAGAAGTTAAACAAAAGTATTTAGAAATGCCTTTTAGTTAAAAAAGGAAGAAAAAAATATTATGTGGTGTACCGTAGAAAGGCTTTGTAACGTGACATTATCGTGCGCGTGCGACATTCGCTTCGTGATTAGCATACAGATTGTTTACATTTATCCCAAGCAGAAACGCCTCGGATTTTTGCATTTCGCCGCCGCCCGCCGTTTCACTAACAATAAAATTATTCGCTACTTTTACGTTGTTTAGTATTTATTTTGTTTCATTCAGTTTACGTTTGCCGGTTGTTTGTTTTTTAATTGGATAAAGGAATATGCATGCCGTTGTTATTTTTTAATCGTATTTGTTTTAGTAGGTATCAGTGTTTTTACAAATTCGTTACAAACTATGTTTTTTGTCGAATTATTAACATAGCAACCTTATTTTTATAAGGAACTTACGCAATAATTATGATAAATAGTGTACTCGTATTACAAGGAATCAAATGGAATCTTCGCTGAAATTTAGCTGAGTCACTGCACAAAGCGCAGATGTGAGTACACATCGCCTCAACAGTTAGCATACATTTCTACCCTAACAAGCATATTTAAGTTTCCGCTACAGTCTACCCAGCATCCATCTCTGCACAATTTCCATGGAAACTATCTAGCTGAAAACATATCTTCTAATCTCTGCACTGCTTTGAATATCTCCACTAAAACTATGCTTCACGATAATAAGGAGAGCCTAAATCGTTTTAATAATATTGTTAACGCACAAGTTTGTGAGTATGGATGTTGGTTACTCTTTCGCGTAAATAGATTGATATTCACTAAAATCTCCGTGTGGTGACGGAGTAAGAATACAGTGTGTCACCACCACCCCATCTCATCCCAGGGTGTCGTAAAAACCGACTAAGGGACTATCCGTGAATATTATCTTTACGTAATAAAAAGAAGGAAAACTTAAATTAAACCTTATCCCAATCCGTTTGGCCAGTGTGGTATTAGTAGACCAAGTATCCCTCCGTTACTGGAGTAGGCCCGTGGGACATTAATGGGCTGTTTTAATGAACAAAATAACACATAGGCTACAATTTATAAAGATTTTCTGAGAATTGTCCAAAATATGCAGACGTAGTCGCGGGAACCAGGTAGTAAACATATAAAGAAGAAATAAATTAAGTCTACGTAATTTGCTAGAATCCCTACTAACGTAATAATGCTCGCGTATGACCCGTCGTTTAAAGGATAATCATAACATAGTCGTAAACTTGATATATCTTAGGTTCACACACTAACGTTCTAACTAAATATTTCCTGTAATTAAAATAAGTAAGTGACCTTAATCCTAAACTACTATAAAAGTAACTTCGTAGAACGTAAATTATTAGGCAGTTTGTCAATTGATATCTTAGATCGAAGCCAGTCAATATTTTTTAAATAACCTATTTGACCAACTCGGAACAAAATCTACTACTAAATTTAGTTAGCTAGTAAAAAAATGTCGTCGTTTATAAACCCGTACCGTTTATTAATAGGCCTGATAAAAACTAATCTGAATGATGTTTTTTTTTTTTTCTTTATTTAAGGAGCTTTGTCACTATTTGACTATGTCGCTCCGTCATAGTCTCCCAATGTATTACAACTTCATGTGCTTATTATAAAACTTATATAAACATTTCGCTGAATCAGATCCAGGATTAGCTGAATGATGTTGATGCATAGTCAAATAAACATAAATCCTTATAGAGCTGCATATAATCACAGTTTTCGTTTTTGGTAAAGTCAGTGAGATAGATAACAAAAATGAGTATAATAAACGCATGTCTATCAATAGATCTTATAAAAATGAATGGTGATTATATTATATTCTAAGTACTTTCCGTGTTCAGTATAAGATTACTGAAAACACAAAGCTTCACTCAATCATCATCATTATCATTATATCAGCCTGTAGACCCCCACTGCTGGACTTAGGCCTCCTCCAAACGTTTCCACCCTGCGCGGTCTTGTGCCTTCCTCATCCATCGGCTTTCAAAAAAATGGAAAAATATTGGCTTCTCAATATTGCGAAATTTTCAAGTGTAGCTCTAAGTCTATTCCTAAGCTCATCAATCGTCCAAGGTTAACAATGCACCAAGCGCCAATTATAGCTAATGTACGATAATTAGGTAACTTGTTACAATTTATTACAATCTAAATTGCAGTTAATTATTCCCAGTAGTTAACTATTGTTATGTGAGAAAACTCTGCGGTACCATATAGAAATATACCGATATAAACCAAACTAATCACCCTGAGGGCTTTGAACTGTATTACTTACTTTGTTTAATTTTTATTATTTTACAGCAGGGATGTGCCTCCAACAGGAACATACATTAGGTACCACGTTGGCCAACTGATTGCTAAAGAGTTTCTTGTATTCATCTTCCATATTTCATATAAATAAAATTGTAAGTAAGTATCTAAATCTATAAAAACACAATATAGTAAGCACCGCAGGACTTAAACAAAATTGTTCATCACTTACGTTAAGTTAGAATATGAAATATTTAATAACACGAAAAGTCTTTTTATATTTAAAAAAAAGACATATTTATATTTAGGGCACCACAATAACTGAGAGATAAGTCTGTTATTGAAATAAAAGGTCAATGAAGTTAATTTCAAAATCAGAATAACGAAAAGTTATGTAACTTTTTAATGACTTTTATCATGTTATAGTATGAGGAACTCTATGGAGGTTACTCTATTAATGGAAATGTTATGTACAAAGGCGAGCCTAAATAAATACCCGCTTAACTATTCAAACTTTCTTCCACAAACATCGTATTACTTATATGCAAATAAAACCTTTTTTAATTAGTATTTTAGGAATCATATTGTTTGTTAAAATAAAACTAATTTAAATGGGCAAATGTTTTATGTATAAGTAATTTTGTTAATAATTCTAACATAACCTTGAATGATCTGATTTTACTAATTTTTTATTATCTTCAACAAATAATCATATATTATTATGTATTATATAATAACTAAATAACAATTAGTAACATCAGAGTACTCTCTGCAATAATATCTGCGAAAAAAAATAAAAAAACTTTTAAAATAAAAATAATGAAATGTAAATTATAATTTCATCGAAGGTCAAGTTTCAATTCTCGTCTGGCAATTTCAATGAGTCTCTAGAGCCATATGCAGGCGAGCCGGTTCATTTGGCGCGCCTTGCCCGGCGACGGTTGCCTCCTTGTTGTGAATAGAATCTAAATTACTTGAAAAATTCTTAAAGTGCATCCCTAAGGAACAAAATGCTCCAATGAAATTCCAGTAGCGCAAAATTTTCAGCAAAATATTCATTAAACTGACTGAATGCACAACGACTTTAGTATTAAAAAATTCGCTTTTAAAATTGCTTTCAATACTAATTGCATAAATTAAAATTATACTATTTTATTATATTTACTTATAAGTAATTAAAATTAATAAAGAGAAAAGTAAACCCACTCTTGAAATGATGGATTGGGATTCTAGCTCTCTAGGAAAACAAAGTGTCACACAGTGAAAACTGCAAGAGCTTATAAAATTTTACAACATTATATCTGAGATTCAGATATTCTGTAGAATATACGAGTAAAAGCCACAACGGTCACGATGGGGCTTGTGTGACATAGATACAATAAACTTAATAATTTCACCTGCTATTGTCATAATTAGTTTTCACTGTTTACCTTACGACATAAACTGCTGAAATAAAATTGTATTCAAAGTTAACAATGAATGCTTTAAACTCCACAATAAAAGTGTTAAACAACGCAAATAAGTCCAAACCTCAACAAATTAAACTTAAAAAAAGAAAAAAGACACCATATCGAAACAACAATCACATTAAAACGCCTTTCTTAAATTGTCTAAAAGCTTATCTTCCTAAGATCAAAACGACAAGCGAAGAAGATCAGAATCGGTCAAATTTCGTTAGTTTTTCTCTTGCTTTGGAAACACGAGTACGGTGAAGGAGTGTTGAAGGGGGGTGAGGTGGGAGGTGCAAGGGTGGGTTCCACGACGACACGCCGTGTAATCTCAAGTTAGCGAGCAATTTGGTGTTTGCTTTCAGTAGTTCAGCTTTGACTATTAGATTGTATTGCTTTACGCGAATCTAGGTGTGACTGGTTTTTAGGCACCTAACCCGAAGTGGAAATTCTGTTAAACTTTTGAAGCTTAATGTTTGTTTATGTATGTTTGTAGCAAAGTTAGTCCTCGTTATACTCGTATTATATTAACTGCATTTTGCAGTTTACTGCATTTTATGGTAATTTATAGTCATCTTTTATGAATACATGCTCTTTCTTTTGTTACCGTAACATTTCTGAACTACTAGCGTTGCGATTGAGTATTTTAGCATTACATATTTTAGTGAAAAAATAAGAACGGTTTTATATAACCTTACTAGCTAGAATGATATTATAACTTAAGCCGAGGCTCGTCTTAGCTATGGGACCTATACCGTAAAAATACTTGGATATAAGCAAAGAAGAAAGAAAAATTGGATTAAATTTTACCTTGACTTAACCTAATCTACATACACAGCTAGCAAATCTTGGTTAATGGTAAGCTTAAAGTACACAATAAACCAATTAAATTTAGTCTAGATTATAGGCTTACTTCAGACGTATTAGTTACGTAAATCGCTGGCAATGTGCCTTCTATTAATTTAGATGTTGATTAAGATTATTAATGTGGAATATAACATGTTTTAGTAATCAATATTTTAGCAACCTAGATAATATAACGTTCGGGAACGAAGCACTTAAAGCTGTTTGGAATTTTGAATATCACACAGACAAACCGTGTGGTGACGGAGTAAGAATACAATATGTCATCAACCCCATCTCATTCCATGGGTGTCGTAAAAAGCGACTAAGGGACTATTTGTGAATATTATCGTTACGAAATAAAAAGAAGAAAAACTTGAAATTAAACCCTGTACGGATTGTTACAGGGTTTAATTTCGTCTGGCCAGCGTCGTATTAGTAGCCAAAGTATCCCTCCGTCACGAGAGGTGGCCCGTCCCTGCAGAGGGACATTAGTGGGCTGTTATTATGACGCAGACAAACAAATATTCGAATGATCATTAAAATATGTGTCTGTCTCTAATTGTACGCTTGTCTATAATTAAGGTTTCTAACAGGGTAGATGAAGAGTTAATATTCCAAAAATGGTTAAATACTTTTTTATTTCTAGACATTTAGGTCGCAACGGATATAATACTGGTGCGTTGGAAATTACAGTAGATTCCTACGACATAATAAAAATATCTGCATATTTCAAAATAAACAGAAACCATTTTTGCATGAAAAATAAATACTGCGAACATTTACAAAATAAAGTTGATTGTGAAATAGAACGGAAACAGCATAAATTTTCGAATGTACTCAACCCGTTAATAGTCTTTAACAATTCGTAACTTTTAATTGCACTAACAACAACGGGGCAGATATTAAACGGCGAGTTCCCACATTTTACTTCTAACTTTATGTACACATTTCAACAATGTGTTATTCTTCTCGTAATTTAGCATTTGACTGAAGTTTTAATCATTTGTGTGATGGTAAATTTGGTTATAGAATAACTTAATAATTTGACAACAGGGAAAAAAATGTATAAATTAAAAGTACCAGACAACACTCTACAGTGTAACCTTTATAAGCTGTTTTACATATCGAGCCAAGAGAGCGGTTGATCGGTTGATCTTGATTGATCTAATGGCAAAGCGTCTGTGCTAGAATAGATAAGAGATGCAGGTACAGATCCTCTCGCAGGTTACAAATTGTTTTCATTGTTTTCCATTTATTTCAATTTTTTAACTTTATTTATTAAAATCTTGCCGCTAAGAAGTGATGTTTTGTTTACCCTTGCCTTAATATTATGCACGTAACCATACAGAATACTAGTACCCACTTTATTATTCATAATACAACACCTTACGTTCATTATGAGCCCTTCTAATGAAGGCTAGACAAAACCTTGTCAGGGGAGTCTAAAATTAATAATGCTGCTAACAAGGTGTATGTTTTAAAGTGTTATATCCAAGGCAGTGAACCGACAAGAATAAAGATAATCAGGTGTGAAACAAGCTTGTAAAATGGATCGTTCACACCCCTACAGCAACCTAAGGTTTACAAGCATATGCCTGAGTAATCGATAGCGTGAAGCGTGCTTAACTTTTTAAAGCTATAGATAGACAGAAAATATAAAAAAAAATTATCTAAATTACTGTAAATGATGACATGAAAGGTTTGACGGATGACTTGTTTAAAGCGGAGGGAAACCAATGGATGAAGGAGGCCCTCGCCCGTATAAAGTAAAAATAAATTTAAAAGCTATTAATAAAGTGAAATGATGAATCTTTATAGATAATTTCATATTAAAAATTCTGTGGGATAATTATAAACAGATTTTTAATGTTTTATATTTTTAAAGTTAACTTTAATTTCATCCCCTAGAATAAGTAACGAATATAATAATACGAGTAAATATCTAAAGATGATAAATAGAAAGGAAAATAGAATATTCAAATGAATAAAGATTCCTTTTCAATTAGATGTAAATAACGAGAGTATCAGATAGAACTTGACAGGCTACTTTCTAAAAACAAACTTTACGTAACTGAAACAACTTCAAATAAAAGCAAGCCAGAGCGGGAGCGCACTCATCAAAATGAAGCACACTGCATCGATTTTACAACCAGTGGCGGTGAAACAACAAATTTTATTTTCGGACCGATGATTAAAATTTTTATTTATGTTTTATGCTGGTAGCCATCAATCGAGATTATTCGCCGGAAGGAAAACAGGTTCGCATTAATAAAAACGACATTCGATAATATTTTAAATGGAAAAATTCATTTAAACCGTGTAGTCGGACGTCGGTGTCGGCACTCGCAATTAACGCTCCGATTAAACTCTGAATTATTTATTAACATTTTATGATCAGGCGGTAATTTATACTTTCAATTGCACATTCCGCTGTTCTGAACTGGTTTATTGTTTAGTTATCGTATAACATTTTTGAATAACGGTCTAGCTGTTTTGTTCGCATGAAAATTATTTAAATGTGCGGCAATTGGTTACGAAATCGTCCGCATTTTCAATTGATTTTGTTGGAGCAAGGATTGTAAAATCATAAATACTTTTAGTTAAATAAGCTGAATGATTTACTTTTTTAACAACCATACTGATAAATTAGGAAATAAAATCTGACTTTGATCAGACAAAATCACAATTCAATACAAAATCCTTTGTTCGCAAAGAAAATAAAATGAAATTTATTACATGAAATACGACACCGATTTTGCAGAATATTAAGTATGTGTCCCACATCCGCAACATAAGCAGTTTGCAGGGTGAAGTGTCCATCGTTTGTCACGGAGGGTTTTACAAGTCAATCTATCTATCATAACGCCTTATTATTGACATTTTTTTGTTCAAGCTCTTGAGGAAAAAACTCTTGTACTATGGATAGTTCTAATAGTGAGTAGTAACAATTTCTGACAGAAGTAATAGTTTTAAATTATGTAAAAGGAATCATTTTGATAAACGTAGTTTGTGAACGTAGCACTGTTTTCCAAAATTGTACAAAAAGTAAACTAAGACGTAAAATTAAACATGGATTGTATTAGTCTATTGTAAATAATTCACAAAACGAGGCTTATATATTCAATATAAGCCTCGTTCTCAACAACTTTCTCAACTCAACTCATTTTAACTTTTGTAAATAAAACAACTATTTGTATAAAAGGTACTGATAATAACATATTGCAATGTAACAAAAATTAAAAACAAAAAAGCACCGCATCGAGTTGGATTACTTCCAGGGATGGAACCTCATTTAGAGTTGCACTTTATTTATCGCTAGCCATTGCTTGCTGTGAATTGAATCCAAATTACTGGAAAAAAATTCTGAATGGCTTCCCACTGGATACTCCATACACGTTGGCTTACTCACTCTAGTCATTTTCTAAAATTAGTATCGCCATTCAATACTGCAATACTGTTAGTTTACTGCGCACTTTACCAATTGACAACTAGGTGAGGTTTTCTATGACTCTTAAGGATTGAATAGTACAGTTTTTATTGATGCAGTTCGATCTCTGTATACTTTTTGTTGGAATATGATATTCTTACTAGTAGTTTTGATTTTATTACTGGTAAATAGAATGAATATGTGTAAAAATGTGAAACGTCAAACCTAATGATTAATCATCGCTTATCACATTTTAATTTACGCAGTAATTTAAAATTTTGTACCTTTACTTAACTGAACTTTTAGTCGTCTACATTAAAAATTACACTTACAAAATGAAAACATTGGAGATCTTACCTTTGATAAACTATTCTTAACTGAACAAGATTTCTTCAGAACTATATGATTACAAGGTAATTGTGATTTCACATGCGTACGTGCTTTTTCTTATTTTATTGTTGCCATGGCCATGCTAAAGGGTTATTATAAGTGCTAGGATGATACTTAGCACGATGATAGTTAAGTCTGAGTTGGTTTTACCTAGGTAAGACAATAGAAGTGGCGCATTGTAGACCAGAATTATCTTAAAACTTATTGGATAAAGCAAATTTTGCACACACATTGCAAATCATAATATGACTAACTATTCCAGTTACATGAAAAAAGAAACGAAAAGTTAGTAAACTCGAAAACAGTGCATATTTTAATAAAAATAACAGAATGAATAATTCAAAAAGTAGTCATGTTAAGATCGAAGTTGGTTTTTAGATTAAAACATTGTTGCGGTCATAAGCATATTATCTTTTTAGTGGTAATTTACAGCACTATTACTGTTCAGTTAGTTATATCAACTTACATAATATACGTATTAATAATTAAAATTATTGCTTCAAAGATCTAAGACAAGCGCACCAACAGCACGAGTTTCAATGGTTGCAATGAAAGCGCAAATCAAATATCCATTCGTCATTTGAAACAATATTTGCGATGCGAACCACCGTAGCCTAACACACTCCAGTCGCCAATAGATTATTCAATCAGAATTTTGAATGTGACTATTTGGTAGATGACTATTTGAGTTTCAAACTGGTTTTGAAAGTTAGACTCCGAGAATATTATGCAAATAAGGACAGTATCTGGGTATCCGAAATCATTAAAATATTAATTTGGTTAATTAGTTCAATTCTCCGTGTAGTGACGGAGTAGAGTAGGAGTGTAAGAATACAATATGTCACCACCTCGTCTCATCCCATGGGTGTCGTAAAAACCGACTAAGGGACTATCCGTGAATATTATCTTTACGAAATAAAAAGAAGGAAAACTTGAAATTAAACCCTATACCAATCCGTCTGGCCAGCGTGGTATCAGTAGGCCAACTATCCCTCCGTCATGGGAGGAGGCCCGTCCCTGCACTAGGACATTATTGGGCTGTTATGATGATTTATATAATATATTGTATCGCGCAATAAACGTAATAATAAACCTGTAAACAACCGTGCATACTTATAAATACGAAGCCATGATTTCAGCTCCTCCATAGATTTAGAAAGCTTACAAGCTTACAGACTTTGTAGCTAACAAACTTCCACAGCAACGGGAAAATTGTCAAACAGTTGCTTTCATTTTAAAGTAGGAATCGGAACCTATGAAACCATTAGAAACTAGCTCTAAGAACTGAGGAATACTTTGTTACATTTTGACTTACACATTTCACTTTTAACTAACACCACAATCTGAATTGTACTTTCTTGGTGTTCGTTAAGTTGTGTAAGCCCTTGAGTACAAGTTTCTCCAAATATTTAAATAATCAATAACATAAGGAGCACTAAAATCCTGCTAGAATTTTGACTAAATAATAAAACAACCTTAACTTGAAACTAACTCTAAGAAGGGAGTAAAATTTCACTTTGTTTTCGTTTATTTACCTACTTTATAAGCTTCTACGCAATATACTCGTATTATGAACATGAGAAAAATCCACTTAATGAACGTGTACAAAGGTGAAACAAAGAAAAAGGTTTGTAGGATTTTTAAGGGTTATTAGAACAGAATTTACCCGAACATGTTGTAATCCCTTACGCACCTTATGCCGTGTGTTAATAATGGTACTGTCAAACTGCTCCGTAGCTTTGATATGGGTCAAAAAGGTTTCAATAGCATCTCTCCAAGCCCGCAGCACTATTTCACCTGAAATGTGTACCTACTAGAAAACATCGGACCAATATGTTTTTTATGGCGAAAAAAGTAAAACTAGAGGAATTGGTTTCGACCGGAACGGGATGTATGTATGCTCGACAAGCGGGTTTTATTGGTAACTGGCTTTTACTTCGGATTACAAGGAACATAGGGTTACATACAAGCTAGGAGATTGTATCGCAATACTAAACAAAAGTTTAAGAAATAAATAGTAAAGGTGAACAAAATAATAGCTAGCATCTAATTTCACAAAAGTATACAATTTTCTTGAAATTAAGTTATTCAAAGGAGTGAAGCCATTTTTCTAAAAAAAGGCGCATAATTTTGAACAAGGGAAGCCCCGTAATTACTTGCTACTGGTGACTTGATGCCAGTTAACCAATTTTATACAAAACATGTAGTTAATTGCTGTGTTTTGTTCGACCTGAGAGGAATTGAGATTTTTGTTTCAATTTGAATAAAAAAGGAATTTACACGTCAATAATCTTAAAAACACTTCTATTAGGTTTTCTTTTGTTTTTCCTTGTAAAAAGAAGTGAATTGTCACTACAGCTAGCTTACATTGGTTTATTGTGCACTAAGCCTACACTTGAAACAAATGGTTAACTATTTGTCTACAACAAAAACCTTAATACAAGATAAGTAAAATTTCTGAACGATTTAAGAATCGTTCCCGTACATTAAATACCGTGCCATTTAATATCATGCACCGCGAGAAAAAATTAGCCGATGTAAGCTACATCGCTGGTGCGAGGTGCGACAAAAAAAATGTAAGACGTTCTTGCCAAAACGTGTACCGAAAGAATTATCGGCGTTGAATCGTGGTTGCTGATGCGACGGGCCATTTGGCTTCCTGCCAATTTCTGGCGTTCCGATCTTGTAATTTACTCATGTGGAATGAGATTAACAAGACATCTGAATTGTATTTAGTGAATTTTCATTGTGTTGTGTCACGTCCGAGTACAAGTTCATCCGGAAACTCAAGTGGACAAAAAGAAATTACGCCCACAAAAGCCGGCTAGAAATTTGGCTGAATATAAAACGGCCGTCGTCGCCTTGTTATTTTGCTAAATAAATTATAGAGGGAAATGTTACTTTTGGCATTTTCTGCATGACTGTATTGCAATTTTTGTTGTGAAGTAAATAAAAGTAAAAGATTTTTATTTAGTTTTTGGTTTTTAACAAATAAGTACTTTAAAAGATGGAAATAAAGTAAAGATTGTAGAGAAGTGATCCTTTAAAAGTGTGTGTTGTGCGGAAGAATAACCCTAAGCGTCTTCAAAATACCAGTTTCAAGTACACATTACGGTATTTTTGTCTTTATAATTACTTTTGTACAAAAATATTAGAAAAGGTATCTATAATCTTCATCATATAATTATTACCAGATATGCAGTACTCTCCAGGCATGGACCTGTAATTAAAGACTAAAACAAATACCTTATAGGTCATTTTAATGGGAGTGTGAGGTCTATAAGTTATAATTTTAGGGGCACCTACCCTTCGATTAAATTACAATCGTTATTGAATGTTCAATTATGATATCGATATTTATGTTAATATACTAAATATAAAAACTTAAAGGTAATTAAACGCAGATCAGACGAAATATTTATTTTTCGTAAATATAATATTGCTCACATTTTTAACACAATGACACCTAGTCCTAACCTAAACAGATCTTATTCTATGGGTACTAGACAATAGATTAATAAACTAAAATACTTTTTATATAAATAAATAGATATATCAGACATGTATGTGGCCCAATCTGTTTGCCAGGATCGTGACAAGTGTCGTTCTGTCGTCTCTGCCTACCCCGGACGGGATAAGGCGTGAGTTTTATGTATGTATCAGACATGTAAAACACTCAGACCAAACCAAACAATAAAGTTCATGCATACAAACTTTAAGCGAGGGGCGGGAATCAAATCAGAGACCTCTTTAAGACATCCATATACTATAACCACTACACTATATAGTATAAGATCAATATTCTAAGAATATTCTGGTTTAGAAAGGCTCAATCAGTAGCAAAAAGTATCTGTCTGATTGATGGATGACCTTAGCTTCAATGTCAGTGGGTAAGTGATAGGGAGAGGTCGCCCATCTATTTAATTTCGTCCCACATTTGTCTATGATACCTACGGGATTTGCATTGTGACAAATATTTTTACTTACTTTCAACTAGAGTCCATTTTCACTACTTATCTATAGAAATTGTCTCAATTTCGATTTCAGATTTTAAATAAACTTTTCATGACACAAAAGTCAATTCAATTTCTTCTTAATGCTAGTAGTAAATCTATCACTGCAGTAAAACAATAAAATTTAAAGTATATAAATAGTACAAAATTTTGTAAGGACAACTTCCAATAGTTATGGTGAGAAATATAGTCGTGCTTATGCCACGCTCGCAAGACAGTTTGTCATAGTATTTCAACATTTAATTTCTAATGCACGTAAATTAAAAAATATTGATGTTCTTTTTTTTCTATTATGTAGTGGAGTGTAGCAGAGTAGACTGTACTCGTGTACAGTCACGGTCACGAGTAGAGTCTACTCGTGACAATGGCTGGTGTAACCTGGCCAAAACGTCGAGCGGCTCAAAGTAAATAATTAAAGTGTTTATCTAAAATCTATACGCGTTAATACCCGATAATTAACTTATTATAATAATAAAATGAAACGCGAAAGTTTTAAAGTTAATATTCTTTTTTCCGTTAAATTGATTTATAAAATCTTCGAGACACAGGGTATGATCTGTAGTGAGAGAAAGGTCTTTAAAAAAGGAAATAAAATAAACATAATATCATTAAATAGGTTAATGTTATATGTAAATGTTATAGTTATCTAAATTCTTAACAGTAATAAAACAGTGTACGTGATATAAAACCACATATAAGTGGTTCAAATATTCGAAGCGCTTATCATTTCCAAGCCATTGAATACGCAGAAAGCGGGCCGGACTTCTTACCTTACCCATTATAAGAAATCATCTATCGGTGAGAAATAATTCAATTGTCAAATTGAATATGATCCTATATTTTAGTTTCGTATTAGTGTTTTGTGATGATCCATAAATAAAAATGTGATACAAATATATTTTTAGTGAAAAATAATTGCTAAATAAAAAATGTGTACCTACGACATTCACTTGTTTTCGAACTAATTCTAATTGTGACTAGAATTTGAACCTCAGCCTTTTCACAGCAGATAGTTAAAAAGTACTCTGATCTTTATTTTTGAAAAAACTTAATAATACTTAAATAATTTTAATTACGCTAAATACAACGTCAGAAAATAAAGATAATTATGTAACGACTTCTATGCAATAATAAATCATCTTCTAAAATAAATAGTGTTTAAGTCTAAAACTGCGAATATTAATAACTTTACAAACCACAACGTGTTTTATTTAATACTAGCTGACCCGTGCCCACTTCGTTGAGCGGCTAAAAAAGCGCGTCCATTTTTTAAACATATTTCATTACTGCTCCACTCCGATTAGTCATAGCGTGATACTATATAGCCTATGACACTCCCCGATAAATGGACTATTCATCACAGAAAGAATTTTCAAACTCGTTTCAGTAGATCCAGAGATTACACCCTACAACGCACGTCTCAAACACACAATCACACAAACTTTTCCTCTTTATAATATTAGTATAGACTAGCTGCTGTGCCCGCGACTTCGTTCGCGTGGCGGATGTTACTTACTTCGCAATTCGATTTAATACTGAAAAATCGTTTTTTAAACCTTATAACAAACAGATATACCTACAAACGAATTGTAAAATTAACGAACGAAACAAAACCTTTTCAAAAACAGACCTTTACAAAGACAGATCTATGAAGACTGCATCTAAACTTATACTAAAAGACATGAGCGAACGTCATTCTTTCAAGGAAAATCTTAACACCGCGATACTGAAAATGACGATACTGTGATTAACTAATAAAGGTTATTTGTATTTGTATTTATTTACATTAATAAAAACAGGTGGAGACTGTTGCATACTTTTACGTTGACCAGTAACTACTATAATAGTTTAAACTAAATTAATACCAAAAGAATAATTGATACTTTAGATTAATAGCTTACTAATACAGTTTATATTTAATTAAATTGCGTTTCAATTACGAAAAACACAAAAATATAACAATAAAGTAAACTTATAATTGATTTAATTTAATAAGACTTATAATTGATATTACACATACGATTCATGGTTAATTTTATTAACATTTAAAAGGAATAACTTATTAATAGCACTTAATAATAAAATAGTTGTATTTATTTATTTAATTTATTTATTTAATTATAGATTTATATATTAGATTTATTATTTAAAAACTCATTTATTTTATGATTACTACTGGTAACGCCATCTCGTGAACAAAAGAAACGAAATTTAAATTCATTCAACATTGAACCAAATCCATTCTTCATGACCCCTGATTTGTATTGGACTGTTCTAATAAAGAGATCTAGCGATATCTAGAGTATTTCTTACCCGATTCCGATTGTTTTATTATAGTATAGATATAGATAGATAGATTACCTACTTTAAACTTAATATCTAAAAACTACGTATCTATGTATTTTAATATCTAAAGCGCGCTTATTCCGAGAAGAGTCAATAAGGACCACGTCCATTCGCATTAAGAGTCAATGTGAATGAAATTATATAGATGCACCGGTTGGCCGTTTCGGACGTCAAACAAAAATCAACCGTACAGCCGTACTCATACTGGCACGGCGACATTTGGAAATTTTCTTTCATCTATATCTTGTGTGTTTATAAACCGATTTCTATATTTTTTTTTTTTGAATAAGATATTAAAGTGTACTTTTAAATATGGGAGTTTGAAAAAGATATGTCTATGCTAATTACAATTAATTGTATTTATGTATTTAATACACTTTGAAGAAAACCCTAACGATTAAACACGTTATTGTGGCTAATATATAAAAGATAGATATATACAATTAAGGACTTTTTTGTACATCTTTTGAAGACCATTATTTTTGTAATACATATTTTTGGAGTATGATCAACGTATGCGATGATAAGAGCTCGAACGCGCGTTTTTTCAACCGACTTGCTTCAAATTTTTTGTCACTGCTCAGCTCCTATGTGTCTTAGCGTTATGTTATACAGCCTATAACCTGCCCAGGAGTATGGACTACAATCGTACCAAGTTTGGTTAAAATGCCTTCAGTAGTTTTTGACCCATGCGTGCACATACAGACAGACAGACAGACAGACAGACAAAAAATTTATTGATTGCATTTTTGCCATTAGTATCGATCACCATTCATCCTCCAATATTAATTTTTAACATATATTCAATGTACAGAATTGATCTCTCTACAGTTTTATTATAAGTATAGATAATTATATAAATACCTATATATTTATGTAATTTGCTTAATGAAGCTAGCTGGCGCTGACTACAATCTGGACCACTAAATTTATTCACACCGAAAAATCGTGCGCGATGCTCGAACGGCGTACAAAAAAAGTATTTAATTGCTCCCAAGGAGCGAAGAGAATGGTGAAAATTCGGGAAGCGAATTTATAGGAGCTATTTGGATGCAAATGATGAGCTCGGAGCGGCCTTCGCCAGTGACGCTGTAACCCCAAAAGAATAAGTGAGAAACGTCTTACGAGAAAAAAGGCTCGTGAAAATACTTGTGATGCTTTATTTTTACTATTTATTCACGAACTGAGAGCGACTTAACCTTGTAATAGAATAACGTTGAACGTCTTTGATTTACTTAAGAATAAAACCGTATTCAAAGTATTATTCGATTAGATAGATTTCAAAGGATATTTTACCTAAGTAGAAATACGTTTTAACATACGGGTAATAAAGTATGATATCGTACTTGGATATTTGTAATCGATGTTAACGCTTTGGTTAAAGTAAGTATTTTAATTAGACGGCCCATTATTTCTTTTATTTTAACCCCCGGTTACCGAATGACTGAAATGAAATCAACTAATCAAGTGTCAAAACTGTCACTTTAGTTCCTGAAAATGATAGTTTTGACACTTGATTAGTTGATTTTTACTTGATCAGTCATTTGGTAACCGTGGGTTAGTTTACTTTTATGATTTATGATAGTCACATTTAGAACGACACGTTAGTAGTTAAGTCGGCAGAAAACCGATGGATGTGAGAGGCACTTGAAAGTGCAAGGTAGAAATATGAGGAGGAATATAATAAGAGAATATATTTGTCCAGCATGGATGTCCACTGCCTGAATGATCATGAAGTCATTATTACCATTTTTATACACACTATGATACTTCGTGTGGTGACGGAGTAAGAATACAGTGTGTCACCACCCCATCTCATTCCATGGGTGTCGTAAAAACCGACTAAGGGACTATCATCTTAAATTTTTAACGAAATAAAAAGAAGGAAAACTTGAAATTAAACTCTGTACCAATCCGTTTAGGCAGCGTGGTATTAGTAAGCAAAGTATCCCTCCGTCACTGGAGGAGGCCCGTCCCTGCGGTGGGACATTAATGGGCTGTTTTGAGGACACACTATGATACACAACATACATAGGTAGTGTCTATGTATGTTGTGTGCTAAAACTTAAAAGTAGATGGTGAAAATTCACAATAGAAGTGTATGCCGAAGTTAAATATACGACGAATATATAGCCCTGGGAGTAAAATGCACTTGAGTTTTGTCTTTTGTTTGCAAAAGTGGCAGTAAACAAGTTTGACACTCAATCCTTTGTGGGATACTTTTGTGAAGTTGTGGAATAAGAAGAGACAGAGTGGCGGATGTGGGAACCGAGACGCCCGTCATCCGGTACCCGCCAACTATACTAAAAGACATACGACTTCTTTTTGTAAAATTTCAACTTTTCATTACTATCCAATATTTAAAGAGTATTAAATTTTCTTTGAAATATGAATGGGACAAAGCTGTAATTTTAAATAAATACGTTATTCTTCTCATAGCTTATTATATAAATTATATTATACATCATACAACGCCATAAAGTCCTGAAGATGGAAACTTGAAACACTAATAAATAAATCGACGGGTGCAAAGTGAATAAAGTCAACTACAAATTCACGATTTTCTTTTTATTTCATTTTCGTACTTATCAAATAAGACTCCACAACCTACAGGCTACAGGCCACTGGATTGAGTTACATAACCCTCAGATACTTTCGACAGAACGCCACTATATACCAAGACTGGTGAGAGAAGCGATTGAAATGAATAAGTACCAAAATTTCAATCGCGAAGATGGGTTTCAACTGTCAAGTATCTGGCGTCCAGTGGTTAACCTATGTATGAACAAAAAAGTGAGTGCACCAAAAACGCGAGTGGATACTGTGAGTGTAGTGTGTCGCGATCGAGTTCGAGTAACTAGTGAGAACAGTGAGGACAATAGTAATAAAAAACGAGTGCGAAAGAGGGTAGAACGATATTTTCACTCCTAAGACTATTATATTAACCGCAAGTACTTCAGTTCCTCCGTGATCATGGAGCTTGTAACAGCGCCGAAATATCGGAAACTCACAAACCTTAAACATGGTAAATATCCCGATAGTTCATTTAAAACTTTTTAAAAGTATAAAAAGCCATCTACACTTTTTTTGCAAATAGCACGAAGGTAATGCGACCAAGTAACATTGGTCGTTATTGCGCGGGGCGCCCAGCGAACTTCGAGCATACAAAAAATGTCATCAGGCATTTGACTTATATGTCACCGCTTCTATATGAATTGCTATAATTTTAAATTTTAAAGTTATTTATCTATATCTTTTAGTTACATTACTGTTTGTAAAGTGTTACAGGTTATTTTCGTAAAATACCAACGCATTGACGACCATCTGCCAGTTAACTCTTTCTACTTCGCAGTCACTTTAGATGTTATGATTTACGTCGGTTAACTCTATACAAAATATCACTTAGTAGGATTTTCTGTTTAATAAACTACTTTATAAAAAACATGCTTATAACTGCAAATATATTTGCATGATGATTTTGGGCTTCTAAGCCAATTTACAAAATTTGTTCGATATGCGATGTTTATTCTCAGTAATTAAAAGCATATTCTGATGATAATGTTTTATTCATATTCTATTAATTAGTTTTATTTTTCATCATCATCATATCCGCTCAATAATGTCCCACTGCAGGGACGGGCCTCCTCCCATGACGGAGGGATACTTAGCCTACTAATACCACGCTGGCCAGACGGATTGGTACAGGGTTTAATTTCAAGTTTTCCTTCTTTTTATTTCGTAAAGATCATATTAACGGATAGTCCCTTAGTCAGTTTTTACGACACCCAAGGAATGAGATGGGGTGGTGACATATTGTATTCTTACTCCGTAACCACACGGAGAAGCTTTTTTTGTATTAATGATTTCCTATATTTACGCGATTGTTACTTTTTGGAACTAACTTTAACGGTTTTATTGCGAAGTTTATTTATACCTACCCTCGTAAGTACGTCATGATAACTATTGTGCTGACATCAAGTCGTTTGACACCTTAGTCTTGCCCGCTACCATGAGGCTGTAAAAGATCTGAATTTTTGAAGTCCACAATCACGTACAACAGCCTTGGCAACGCGCTCTTTGTGAACTGGCGCATAGTCGTGAAGAAGCCAGACACCCGCGGTCAATTTTCCCCGTCTTTTTTATTTTGCTATCTTTAAATTATGTTAAGTGTTTGCGTAGGATGTGGCAGTAATGTTCTGACTTTTTTTGTATACTCAAACAAGAAAATTCCCTTAGAATCCGAAAATACTGTGGCCATGAGTTTTCCGGAGAAAAGAGTGACTTTAAACTTTTTGGAGGGGTTGTTTGTCTGTTGCTTTTTTGTGCCACTGTATAGACTCTTGATTGCTCTCAGAATCATAATGATGAAACCTTGTTTCATTACCCGTAACCATATGGTTGATAATGCTATCCGGATTTTCACCACACAGCTCCAAAAACTCCTTACAACACTCAAATCGCACTTGTTTTTGAAGCGCTGTAAGGATTCGCGACTTCCATTGTTGACTGACCTTTGACGAATCCAGATGCTCATGGAATAGCATGAATGGTATCGCTTAGTTCTTTCTGATAATGTTTTAACTTTTACACGGGCATCTTTCAATACAAGTTTCTCAACATTTTTGACATTTTCTTCAGAAGAGGCACTAATCGGCCCACCGGCACGGAAATCGTCTTCAATGCTCTCTCTACCCCGATTTAATTCACTAAACAACTTCTAAATAGTAAAAAATTAAGGAGTAGAAACTTGTTACACAGCCACTATTTCTTTGTGGATAACTTTTAGTGTCTTTTCTTGTCTTGTAAGGATTTAATGACAACGCGATGTTAGATTTTTATTAACATTGTCGTATCAGTCATCTGACTTGGGTTTGCGTCATGATATCTTGAATACCAATGATGACAATTCAATGAAATTTCATATTTATACCCTTAAAGAGTGTCTTAAACTGATGACACGACTTAGTTAACGATATAGTTAGTAGATCAACCCCATACCGAGAATACATTGAACGCCCCTCGTAGTTCAAAGGTATCTCTTTCAGAAAGAAACAATAAATTTTATTTATTTATGAAAACACAATCTAAATACAATGACTTAATACATCTATGTCAGCAAAATTTAATACCGCCTAGGTATCATGATTTTTATAAAAAAATAAAACATACTGCTAATTAGAGAATGAGGGAATGAGACTGATTGATTGTTGAGTAGATTTTACTATGTACTAGTAAATGAGTTTATGCTGTTAAAATTTTTGGTAAATCATCTTTGATTATTAAAGGAGTTCAATATTTACTTTTTGTAATATCGATAATATCTTAAGCAACTTGGTTAAGATATTTTCGATTTTACAAGAGTATCTAATTGTCATTAAATATTTCTATTATGTTCTAGGTTTAAATTGTTAAATTTGAATGTGTACCAAATAATGATTAAAATGAGAAGAGGGTAAAATACTTTGATTATGTGATTAAAATAAGTCTGATTAAGTAAGCCAAATGTGCATTTGAAATAGAAGATGTTTTTTTCGTTTTTGTTAATGTTAAAGATTATAGTTTATGTTAACGTAATATTTTGAAATAATACTTAATTTTAAAATATTTGATTTGACCTTATCAACTAAAAATAATTGTTATAAAAAGACGAAGCATAAAAAGTTATCTGCAGAATTACGATAGATATTTTATTAATATTTATGAGCATGGTACTCATAAAATTTTATTTATAAGTGGCCTGAATACAATTGAGATCAGTAAAGCAAGGAATAATCTATTTATACACAGTATTTAAAGTGCCGAGCATAAACGACCAACTGGTAGTTGGCTCAGTTAACGTTTTATAAATTTCGATGTAGAAACGACTATCTGCAAAATCTCGCAAATTATTAATAAATTAGATTATTAATAACTTTATGTAAAAATAAATAAGAGTTTAAATAAATTATGATAAAATTTTCAGAAATATTGGCCCACTCATTAAGAAAATAACACACTTTTTCGATCTTTTCGCTCTCCTGTAAAGTTGCTAATATGCAGATACCTCTTTTCACTTTGCATCCGTCAAAATGTACACTTGAGCTTTTGAAGGAAAACCAAAGTATTAGTAAATTATGTTATGTATTAGTATTTTAAAAGAGTTGCCATGAGTTTCTTTGCCAGGTTTCTTCTCATTGGCCCTACCATTTGGAAACTGGAATTTATAGATCAACACAGACAGACAAGTAGATTCGAGTAGTAGATTGGTTTTATTTTTCTCCTTTAATTTACATTTGACAATACAACGCGGCTTTTCTTAGTGCTGTAGCGTTTGTCTGTGTCGATCTATAATTTTAAATGTAGCTTCAATTTTAAGTAAACGACGATTTCAAACAATTTGTAATAAATTTTATGAAATAAAGTATTTTGAAGTTTGAAGTTTGAAGTTTGAAGTTTGTCGGGACATAATTATGTAAAGTTTATTTTAGTACAAAAAAGTATAAACTAAGTCTGAGCTTGACTTAGTTTACCGTTTTTTGTATTAAAATAAACTTTATCATGAATATTAATGCTCCTGCTTTTAATAAAAACTGTAAACCTAACTTCAATGATTTCATGAAATCAAAAATAAAATGAAAAATTCTACAATCGTTTAACCACCAACGAAAAGTTAGGTGGTTGACAACTAGTAGCATGTTAATTAATACAATATTATAATACACTTATTTGGTCTGAACATAATAACACGCTTAGTACACGAAACATAAACAATGACACATTCATAAAGCTGTGCACGCAGTTTATGCACAAAATCTCTATTCCTATATTTTGTGGAACCCAAATAGTGCTGGTTAATATTTCTCCATTTCCCGGCTCTACTGCCACTCTCCGCTCCGGTAGACAGGCTGCCTAAGTGTGAACTTATCATTGTAGCATATGGCCTGTAGCAGGTTTCAAATTACAATTCAGAGTTTGATGTATTCTAATTATTATTAAATACTATGAGAATAATATCTAAAACTTGACGGTCACTTTTTGTGACCAGCAAAATAACGCTTACTATGTTGTTTCTTATTTCATATTGTACCTTTGTATTTGAACTGCATTTGCGTTTTCTTTCAGGTTTGACATACCTAGTCAAATCACTTATAATTATTATATTAAAACAAATATAAAATGTAGGAAAAGACAGAATTAAATTCCTTTATTTTATTGCAGTAAAAACAACATTCAAAACTTACTCAGTTTTAGGCCATTTGCCAAGATTTCCTTCGATTATTGTACCAGTAAATATATAAATTTCATTTCCTTGCCTTAACAACTCTTAAATTTTACGTTGCATTGGTATCCCGCATACCTAGATAGTGTACTTGACTTTATTATTTTTATTTAATTCTACAAAAGTAATTTAAATAAGGAATTATTCTAAAAAAAAGTAATAGAGAGAGTAATAGAGATATTCCTGATGTACGACTCTTGTTCTGCGACTTTATAAAAAAAACTGTTAAACCGCCAGCTCCAAGCTTTTTATGTCTTATAAAAACACATTTCTTCACTCTTTTATTTTGATACAGAGTTAGTAATGAAATATTTTGTATTTAGATAGCCTTTAAATGGTAATGGTAAGTTGTATGCTTTGTCTGTTAAACTTGAGAGCGTAATTCTATAAAAGTTATAATAACAGTAACATGAATGTATAAAATAAAAAATATAATACACTGCAGTAGTAAAAATATAATGGCGTATGCTCGTATCCCACTTTCAAGCAAAAACAGTCTATAATGTGGTTTATATTATAGACTGTTTTTGCTTGAAAGTGGCCTACGAGAAAGCTAGTAATCTTCTTAGAAAAAAAGTCAAAGTACGAGTCAAGCCTCTATAAGTTTCATAGTTCAATAATTGATTAGCAGTGAAACCTATAATAGGGCTTTATATCCATAGTAGCTCATAAACGTTAAATTTCAAAGACAACGCAATAATAAAAATTATCCTGTTTTAAGGCTCGATAATTTAGCCAAAGGTACGACGAAATCGGTAAATAAGAAAAAGTTTTTATTTATTTGTAAATTAGAGTGCTGTCATTGCGAAAGAAAAACAACAAGATATTAATATACATAGCTTATAAAAGTCTCAGATTTAAATTAGTAAAACTGATTGTTGCCATACCAACTAACGCTATGTCTTCCTATTACAACCAAATTGCCTCCTCTATTGACAATTTAGTTACAGTGCTTATTACACAACACTTAACGGTAATTAAATTCGGGACCTAAGATGAAATATGTATATAACTTAATGAAATTTGTGTATAACTTTATTAAGTTATACAAGACTAAGTTATTTAATAATTCGGTATCTTATTAAGGCTCTACCTTAGAATTTTCTAAAATACATACATTTTAATAATAGTTAGGGAGATCGTCGTAGAATTATATGCAAAGATTTCATTAATAACTAAAATTGCTAACCTAAGTTCAAATTTTTTAAATTTTGTCTATCCTTCAAAAGCCAAAAACTATTCGTAAACGACGAATAAAACGAAATAAGCAACGAATAAAATAGATTAAGACAACTTTAAAATATAAAGCATACAGCTTACTGTGGTGAGTGCGTAGTTATGTTTATTATTAAATACATTATAGACATTATTATTTTTTGTCCGTGTGGTGACGGAGTAAGAATACAATATGACACCACCCCTTCTCATCCCATGGGTGTCGTAAAAACCGACTATGAGACTATCCGTAAATATTATCTTTACGATGTAAAAAGAAGGAAAACTTGAAATTAATCCCTATACCCATCCGTCTGGCCAGCGTGGTATTAGTAGGCCAAGTATCCCTCCGTCACGGGAGGAGGCCTGTCCCTGCAGTGGGACATTAATGGGCTGTTAGTTATGATGATGATTATTTGATGGGGATATTTCGTTTGTTACTTAGTTGATATTTCGTTCATGTAGTCTTTGACCATAAAACAATTTGAATTTGCGAACGATGTTGTAAAAAATTGTTTGATTAAAATACATTTACTATCGTAGAAGTAGTATTGAGATTTTATTTCTTTAAATGTTTTTACATTACGTACTTGTATAAATTTTAATAACACCAAACAATTCCAGAAACGGCAATCTGACAGTAATGTTACTCAAGTCGATAAAACGAAAAAAACAGCTGTATTTATATTCATAAGTACGCATACTAGAGCCTTAATATACCTACTTATGTAAATCCAAAAATCTCATCATACAAAAGTTAGAAACCGAGGCTGAGGGAATTTTTATCCCTTAGACACAGCGATCAATATTGAAAAGAATCCGAAGTAGGTATTTTCTTATTTTATATTATTTGTTATACCTATTTGTAACTAAATGTTGGGTTTGGTGATAGAATAAAAAAAATGTCACCAACTTATCTCATACATAAAGTATCGTAAAAGGTCATGTTTTAATATATTATGTGTACAATAAGCAGACAAAATATCTCTGTGAGTCATACAAAACCAACTAAAATAAAAGTAATGTAAAGAAAACATATTTTCCTCCGTATAGGTATGCTCAGCTCACCCTACAGCTGCACTTTATCAGGTATGACAATGATTAACGTAGAATACACATAAATCATTTAGAAATTTTATGAAAGGAACTTGTCTAAATGAAATATTTACTAAACCCACTATTTCTA